>JAQPPZ010014295.1:4951072-7426608 GCA_028583015.1 Wollemia nobilis
ATGAAACTAGACGAGAAATACATGAAGCATTAGAATTATTCAGCGTCAGCTCAATGTGTGCGGTGTGATTCATTCCTTATCGTTTGAAATTGATCAACATTCCATTGTCAGTTTTACTGAATGCATATGTGAGGTTATGAATGATTTGTTCAGGATTTAATGTATGGCAAATATGCTAGAGATATAACAACCTGCTTTGCAAAGGCTCAAACTTTCTAGTACCATGAACAAACATTTTAAAACTGTCAAACCCTCTTAGGACCAAATATGTGTGTACTGAATTAATTTACTAGATCCCAAAGTTGGTTATGTGTCACTACCATCTTGAACCCATGTGCAAGTGTAAGTGAAATCAGAGCTTTGGGGAATAGGATTCCCAACCTAAGCGAGATGGGAATCTAACCCTATCCTTACTACTCTGATCTGGAGTTCATTACCTCATCTTGAACAAAATGATTTAACCTATTATGGATGAAACTGTCAGGCTAGCCTGTCCGTTTGAGCAGTCAATGGTCTTGCTTTTAAACAAGACATGTTGCCATGCATGAGCATACTCCACTGCCAGTCAGGCATCTATAGCCCCGGTGGAGATTAACCCCATAATCCATGATTTGGCTTTACTTTTGATTTCTTGGACCTTGGGGATGACTACCCATCCTTGCAAGGGACATGTAGTATGATCCTTCCAATCCAATATTAATGATGAAATGAAAAATATTTGCTTTGGAATTTCAAGTTCTTGAGTGGGCAAAATAGAAGCTTTGGGGAATCGGATTCTCAACCTAAGCGAGATGAGAATTAGACCCTATCCTTACTACTCCATGAAGGTCAAATCAGAGCTTTGGGGAGTTGGATCCTCAACCTAAGTTCGATGGGGATTTAACCCTATCCTTACTACTTCGATTTTAGGCTTTAAGCTCTATGGGAGTGGTAAAAACCACTGTTTAAGGATTATGTTGCATGATAGGACAGACACGAAATACTCCTTTCGCCTCACCTTTTCTTTCAAGTATGGTTTTGACCATTTTGCTCAAGATCCTCTTTAATATGTGTAGAACGTGCTTGGTTCAAGATAGTTCGGGCATCATTTCCCAACCTTAGGATCCTTTTAATATATGTTATGTAATAACCCTAAGAGGATTCGACACCTTTTCAATGATTGTACTTGAAATGTAGATGCAACCGAGATGAAATGTATATGCAATGTGGAATGTAACATGAGATATGGATGAATGCATTGCTCTTTTTGAAATGCGGATGGAGTATATCACCTACTTTACCATAATTTGTAAAACTGACAACTTCATGCATCACAAGTTCCAAACGATATTCTTTAATGTGTTTGCGATACTCGTGGAGCTTTCTGCAATACAATTCCGATGTTTCATATTCTCCTAGTCTTAGTCAACATTCATAAGGACATAAGTTGACATCTTGCTTTTTTTTTTTTTTTCAAGACAAACCAAAAGTGTCCAAAGGACCAACACACAAAACTTAAAACCAAAATGAGATCCAATCCAAAACCAAAACACAAAAACCAAAAAGTATATACAAATGTACAATATAATACAAGATGGTGCAAAGTTTGGATTATCATTTTCCCGGATCCCAAACATGATTAGAATTCTTTAAAAGACATATGACGTGATACGCATACCAAGTTTGGAAGGAATCAAACAAGAACAAGACTAGACCAAACAATGCAACCAACTTCAACTTTCCTCTCTCACCCCACCAATTAGATTTAGTTCCATTAGTACTCTCATAGGTGAGATTCAAATTACCAAATAGATTAGACAATGCTTGATCTTCAATTCTTTCTTGTCTATTCTTTAAGGTGTAAATTTCATAATTCCATTCATGATTTAGAACTAGGCTTTCTTTATTCAAAATGAAATTTTGTAAGCAAGAGCCTATTTCTAAAAATTTCAAAGCTAATTCATTTTCCATGTTCTTAGGCCAATTAAAATTGTGCAACAATTTACAAGCCTCTAGGATATTTACTAAATTGGGATCATTAGGAGTTTTTATCCTAGGTTCAAGAATTAATTGTTGATGAATTTGATTTAGCAATTTAAATGCATCAAGCTCCTTTTCATTCATTAAAGTAATGTTATCAAAGGTGTGGTTAGAAATTAATCCTTGTTCTTCATTCACCTTCAATGGCATTTCATCATAATGTAGCACTTGTTCTTTCTCCATGATTTGTTTATCAAAGGCACCAAACTTAGGTACCCAATTGAACACATGTCCATCCCTTTCAAACCATAAGTCTTGTCTATCTAGGGGTGGGTTAACTAACATATTTCCATGATCAATCACTTGGGTTGTTTTGGGTAACGTGAGATTTTCAATTGGATCATCAATGATATCAAACCCAAATGATTTAGGTTTTGTAATTTTCTCATTTTGAAATGGCATAATCATTGTAGCACAAGTAAGTGGATCAAGATTTTCAATTTCTTTTCCTTCAAAGGAATCTAAAGCAAGTGACTCTCTTTCTTGATTCATGGTTGTAGAATCCTTATCATGTTCCAAAATTTGATGAGATTCGAATTCCTCTTCCAAAACTTTCTCAAATTGTACAAGATTTATAGTATCCTCATGTGAGGAAGCAATTGAGTTATCCTGCATATTAATTGACACAACAAGTTTGTTAGAAGATTCAGATTGATAATATTCTTCCCATTTCTTCCACGAATCATAGTAATCATCTTCCAAGTTCAAGTTGTGACGTTCAAGTACTTCTTCTTCATCTTCTGATTCATCAACCTGTTTCTCATCCAATTCATCTTCACCTTCCTTAGATGGTCCAGTTATTTCCAAAAGTGGGTTATTTCTTGAATTCAAATTGGTAAAGCTATCATAATCCAAATTTGTAACCCATGATTCAATTTTATCACAATTTGGAAGGTGTGGATCCTCTTGGTCATCACTTTCGAGAGCATCATCCAAAGTGTCTTTCGAGAACAAGTGGTGAAATTCGATTATGTCTTCAACTTCATTTGTTGATTTTATTTCAAATTCATTTTCAGCCACTTGTGATGACTTAGGAGCTTCTACAATGGGATCAATTTTTGAATTCCGTGTCATATAGTTGCTCCAATCCTTTGCAAGTACATCTGACCAAATCATATCCACATAAGTTTGTTCATCCAAATCCTCCTTTTTGGGTAATGATTCTGGATATTTCTTTTCCAAAACAAGATGGTGATCATTTGATTCCAACTTCTTGTTACCCATCCATAGAATTTCTTCTCCAAAATCTTCATGCTCTTCAAGACATTTTGAATAGGTATTTACTTCAACGTGAGTCACCTCAAAATATCTTGTATCATTTGAAGAAGCATAACATGAAATATCATTAAGATCGGCATTATGAATTTTCTTCCTAGGATGATTTGGATGCATACATTGATGTGCTCGTTTTTGTGGTGGAACATGCCTACATACCTTCTTAACCACTTTCTTTTGCTCTTTTACTTCCGATACGAACTCTTTGGGTTGAGTGGTAGAAGTAGTAGGATTAGTTGGATTGATATCCACGGACAATGCTTGAACATTTGTTGCAATGGTTCCATGAGTGACCACATGATTCTCTAATTGAGGCATAGTTGGATGGATGGAAGTACTTGTATAAGCACATGTGGGAGCATAAGTTGGTATGGTAGGATAAAGTTGATTGTAGGGAAAAACATTTGATATCAAATTTTGTTGTGCCCACGCTTGATTTACCATCGAGGTTTGATTGCAAGCCCCTAGTTGTCCTACCATAGTTGATTGCTCCATTCCATAACCTTGTGGCCTCAATTGTTGATCTACAATCATAGCTTCCGTGTAGGCCGATGCAAGATCAGTAACCAAGGGATTCATCCTAACAAATATGGCAAACAATGGATCCAATGCTCAAAAGTATATTTGAAGAGCACCACTTTCCTCAATAGTATAGGGAGAAATTAATCTCGCATGAAGCTTTCAAAACCTCAAGTTGAAACTTCTCACTGGCTCATTAGGTTCTCTTTTGCAAGAAGCAAATTGTTGAAATATCGTGAGAGGATCAATGAACAACCTAAATTGATTGATAAAATCATCTTTCAATTGAGTCCAAGATGTAATAGAACCAGTGGGTAAATTGATGTACCAATCATATGCCACCTCATCTAGGGTTCCAGGAAACATTCTACATGCCACATCCTCATGTTCGACATTCCATCTAACTAGGATATCCACATAGGCTTGAATATGTTCCTCGGCTAATGTTGGACCATTGTGTTTAAACTTGGGCAAACATTTTTCTACGTTCTTGGGTAAATCATGAGAATCTCCACTAATGTTCAAAGGATTAGCATGTATCCCATACCACGTTCCTGCAGTTGTAGCCATTAATGAAACTCAAAGAATAACTTCAAAACCAATTTGTTAGTCATGAATAAAAGAAGGAACCATGACAAAGCAATATTCTAAAAATGTAAATTAGTTTCTGATTCACCAGATCGCATATGCGCAAGTGAAGAGCATACTCCTAGTGTTGTAGGCTTTCCGATTCACAAGATCGCATTACACGCAAGTGAAGAGCATAATACCGACAACAAATACATTTTAGACAAAAATAATTCCTTACAAATAAGCATGAAATGACTAGCAAATATCAAACATGTAACGTATGAATAATCATGTTAGCATCAACCAAGAGATGTATCCATTAAAATCAAATGAAAGTAATTGCATGGAGACAACCTCGTTAGTCAAGACCAAAATTTTTCAAAATCAAATCAAAACACATTATTCCTGTATGAACAATCAAAAGCGTTAGAACAATGCATAGCAATTCATGTCCTCCTTTTAACACTACAAGGTTGTATTGTTAAAAGAGGGCTAAAGATAATAATCAATAGGGCATGAAATATTCAAAATTTAAATCCCTATAGCATTTAAATCACACTGAAATAAACCAATTCGGGCCCTCCTTCTAGCGCCAAAATGTTGAGTGGTATTTTCACCCAATTGTGAAAGTACACTCTCCTTTAGGATTTGGGTTCCAAATCCCCTCTTGCAAAGAAGTTAAACAAACAACTTCTCCAAGGTCTCCGCTATATTAGCATTTGCATATGTGTATTAGTAATCTCAAATAAAGATATTCAATTTAAATGCTTGGAACACCTTAGTGATTGCAAGTAACTATAAACAAGGGGCAATGTTGGTTTATTTTACCATGAAACTTTAGTGATTGTTCATTGAACCAAAATAAAGCAAATGTGAGTTGGCCCTCATATGACCACGATGTAGTGCCTTAATTCCTTTTATCTTGAGAGTTTTAAGGTAGATTTTATCTTCTTTATTAAGTCCAAATATGGCTTCTTATCATGAAGATAAAGATAGCTTTCAATATGATCGATAAACTATCCCTCTTTGGTGAAATGAATTTTCACAAAGAAGCAATAATTTATGGCCTTGGATAAAGGGCTTTAAATGTCACTTTAACTTATCCCTCTTAAATGAAATCAAATTTTCATCAAGATGAACAATTAAGTGCTTTGAAGAAAAGACCTTCAATGTAATACTCAAATTACCCCTCTTTCGTAAAATTAGAATTTTTATGAAGAGAGGGTAATTTTAGGCTCAAAATGGAAATTTGTGAGAATGCCATAAAACATAACTCCTTCAATGAAATTGGAATTTTCATGAAGGGAATGTCATCATAGGCTCATGAGTGCAAAACAAAACTGAAAAAATGAAATTCAGGCCCAAAATGGAAACTTTCTATTTTCGGATTTTTTAAAATTTGTAATAAAACAACAACTTCGGTGAATTTTTAAAAATACTAAACAACTCCAAAAATGAAATTTCAAAATGCGTATTGGAATTCTGAAGTATAACCTACGCAATGGTGAAATTATTTTTGGATTTTGAAATTTTTTAAATGTTTATTTTAATGCCTGAAAATTAAAAAAAAGTTAAAATTTCTGAAAAAATAAAATGCAGAAAAATGAAAATGAAATGCAGAAAATGTGAAATGCCATAAAACATAACTCCTTCAATGAAATTGGAATTTTCATGAAGGGAATGTCATCATAGGCTCATGAGTGCAAAGCAAAACTGAAAAAATGAAATTTGACCTTAAAATGGAAATTTTCTATTTTTCGGATTTTTTAAAATCTGCAACAAAACAACAACTTCGATGAATTTTTAAAAATACTAAACAACTCCGAAAATGAAATTTCAAAGTGCGTATTGGAAGTCTGAATTATAACCTACGCAATGGTGAAATTATTTTTGGATTTTGAAAATTTTTTAAATGTTTATTTTAATGCCTGAAAATTAAAAAAAAAAATTAAAATTTCTGGAAAAATAAAATGCAGAAAAACGAAAATTGAAATGCAGAAAATGAAACACATGATACATTCAGTTTGATGCTATCCTATTCCGGCAAAACCGAAGATGTGAGGTTTTCATGCATGCAACCTAACCTATTGGACTTGCAAAACAAGCACAATCCGGATAAGCTAAGTGCTGGCTCCTAGGGTTTTAAATGAGATTTTTCAGATTTAAACATTAGCATGAAGCAACCAAGAAACTTGCATAAACTCCATTTACAAGCCTAAAATCTGAAAAGGAAAAAAATAGACATTTAATCTTGCATGCAGAAAATAACTTCCCCTTTCTTGCCCATAAAATGCAACTTTCTAAAAATTTCTGCATTAAAAAAATGTTCATTAACAATAGCAGAATTTCTGGTTTTCCCAAACCAGTCCATGTGGAAGGAAAATATCCATGAAGAAAACCCAGTGCCAAGGCCTTGCCTTCATTCCTGCAATCTTCTCTGAAAAGTTTCCAACCCCTTGTTCCTCATTTTGATGGAGTATTTAAAGTTTCCCAATAAACCTCTTCATTTCTCCTTTGACTCTTGGTTTCCACCTTACCTGCACATAAAACAAAATAGGTGAATTAGCTTTAAAAAATAAACTTTAAAAACAAAATAAATTATGCTAAAAAACATAAAGTTAAACTATAAAAAAACAAAAAACTTTAAATTTAAACTATTTTAAAACATAAACTAAAACGTGGTGAATGAAGCACCATGGCTTCATTCACTACTTTTTATTTTTATTTATATTTTATTGTTTTTACCTTTTTTTTTTTACTTACTTTATATATATATAAAAAAAAAAATATATATATATATCTTTTCACTTTTAAATTTTTTATTTGTTTATATATATATAAAATATATATATAAACTTGTTTTTTTTTTCTTTTTAGATTCAAAAAGCTTTATTTAATTATTATTTTTACTTGCTTTCTCTTTTATTTTAAATTTGATTTAATTAATTTTAAATGTTTGAATTGATTTAATTCAAAGCATTAAAATTAACTAAAACAATAATAATAATAATAATAATAATAATAAGGATGAACTTAACCAATCCACTAGACACTCAAAATGAAACGAAAACACCCAAATACCAAAAATAAAAAGGTGGGTCCCCAATTTTGGGGTACGTTGTGGAGCAACCACAACAAGTCTCTATGTGTGAGTGCCTACTAATTGGATTTAACTTATCATTGTTAGGGTAAAATGTAGTTTAGTACATTTACTACTAGATTATTACATTTACTTTTACTTTTTACCTCGAAGATATTCATTGTTTGGAATATCTTGTGGTAACTAGGTAGTTGTAGTCAACTTGACTACGTTAACTTCCTAGTTGGTTAGTAGGTTAGCACTTACTTCTCCAAGCGCATTATTTTGTTAGTGTGAAGTTAGAGAAGATATTTGATTAATATCTATCCTAACTATTTTGTATTATATAAACCTACCTATGAATAATATATTTCTAATTTTCGCACACCACATTGGTATCAAAGCGGTGGACTTGGGAAGGTGAGTGACTGCTGGAGAAGGTGAAATTTGTATCTCTCCTGGACCGGACCACGAGGGCACAAATCCTGAGATATGACCCTCCTTATATGGGAAACACTTCCCAAGGTAACCAAATATTCTGGAGATTCAACATGGATCCCAAGGCGAATTTCTGGTGCAAAATTTTCCTCATGAATTTTGACATATAGGCTTATTGGATCCAATGCAACCTAAGAATTGCATTGACCTTGATGCTGAATTTGATGTCCATGGAAACTTGTGCTAATCTACAGAAAATCCACACAATCCAACATAGAATTTTGATTTGTGCATGAAATTCTATTACGCATAGACCGACAGGTATGAAAAGTACAGTGCATCCAACCTACACCTTTTCTAGGATTTTTGAAGGGCATAGATCCCACCATTATTAGGTGGATCACCTCAATGTAGAGGGTCAAACAACGAAGAAAAAATCCTAATGATCTAATAGCTCATAAAATGACTTGTGCTAAAATTGGACGAAGGCCAACCAATCCAAGCATGATTCTTGAGACTGATAGTTGATGTGGCATTCTACCAACTGGACCTAAATTGTTAAAGTGGACATGACACCTAGACTGACATGGAACCAAACTACTGATATGGATGCGATACCTAGAATGACATGGAACTGATAGGTGGAGGACTGATGGACATGAAACATGGACTGATAGACCCGACACATGGCAAAAAATCCACGTGCCACTTGATGACTTGGACCCCTCTAGCCGCACGATGTGGACATCGAAAAAAGGAGGTCCGAGACTCTGATTACCTAAAGGTAATAAAGACAAAAAGATTACAATACCATTTTATACATCTAAAAGATGCTCTGTGGCATCCATGTGGGACTAAAGTCCCAAGCAATATTTATTTTCGTTGTTTGGCATGGCAAGGAAACATTCAAAAGGGAGATTGTCTCCCTTAGTTTCTATCTAGTACAACATCTGGGTTGGTCGAAGCCCCTCTACTAAGATGTCATGTTGAATGTCATGAGATAAATCCCCCACAGCTGCACAAAACAATATTTTTTCTAAGCATAACGATGACCTAAGGTAAAATTTTGTTTTTTGGCAATTTTTTTAAATGTTTTTCATTTTTTAAAATTTAATAATTTTTTTGCTTTAAATTAACATTTTAAAGTATTTATTGATACAAATTGATTTTCAAAGAAAAAATTATTTTATTATTACTTAAAAATGATTGATTAAATTTATTTTAGCAATTAAATCAAAGAAGAGATAAAGAGACCTATCTATTTTTATAAAAGCCAATTGAAATAATATTTTTGTTTTCTCAAAATTTTGAGATGTAATACAATTAAATTATTGGAAATTTGAGCATGTTGATGCAAGGTTAATCCTACACTTATCTTGCCATGCATTAACCATGATCACGCATACAAATCAAATAATATGTATCCAACCAATCCAAGAGTAATAAAACAGTAAATTGAATGCAGATAGATCAAACAGAAGATTGAAATCGAATGGAGATAAATGAAATGTTACTTAAATAATTTCTACCTCTTAAGGAGGGCTGGTCCTCGCCACTTGGAGGGCTCAATCCTCTGTGAATAGCACAATTGAATAATTGGATTTTCAAATGGTGATTTCAAATTAAATCAAAGAAACTATATTAATGATAAATTAAATCAAAAAATCTTTGGAAACCTAACATAGTTGACTAGCTATGTTAGGTATGTAACATGACTCCCCTCCTTGGAAATATTTGTCCTCAAAGATGGAAATCTCTAGAAAATACTTCTAGGTTCCCATGTAGCATCTTATTCAGGTAGGTTCTACCATTTTATGAGGAATTATTTGATGTGACGAGATATCAGCATATGTGTTCTGCTTGGTAAAATTGCTTCAGGCTAGATATATATATGCCTTCTTCATCGAGTACTGGTAATTCTGATTGAGATTGTACTTTATGGTTGATCACCTTTTTGAGATAGGAAACATGAAATACTGGATGTATATGAGATGAGGGAGGAAGCTCTATTTGATATTCCACTTCTCCAATGCGACACACTATTTTTTAAGGGCCATAAAACCGTGGAACCAACTTTTGACCGGCCTTGATCTTCAATGACAACTGTTTGTAGGGCTAGAAATGCATGAACACCATATCACCTGTATTAATTTTTTTTTAATGGTGTGTGTCTTGCTGCTTCTTCATATGATTTTATGCTTGGACCAAGTTGTCTTTAAGAATGTTGAGCATTGAATATCGGTGTTGGAACCAATCATATACCTGGACCACTTTGGAAGAACCAGGTACATAATCTACTATTATTAGTGGTTTAATTCCATATAATGCTTCAAATGGAGACATCTTGATGGAATAATGGTATGAAGTGTTGTACCACCATTCTGCCAAGGAAAGCTAATGACTCCGTTGATATTGTTTATCTTGAATAAAACATCTTAGATAGGTACCTAAACATTTGTTAACTATCTCAGTTTGGCCATATGTTTGTGGATGGTATGCAGAGGACATATTCAACTTGGTACCACTAAGACAAAATAATTCTTTCCAAAAATTTCTAGTAAATATGGGATCATGATCACTTACAATATTTTTGGCATTCCATGCAATTTGAAAATTGAGTCCATAAATACCTTAGCCACTTTGCTTGCTGAAAATAAATATTGGAAAACCTGGAAATGAACATATTTGGAGAGGTGACCCACTACCACAAAAATTACTATTTTACCTTTTGATTCAATAATTTTTCAAAGGTTAATAATTATTTATGGTGGTAAAATTTTCTCCGTAAATAAAAGGCCCGATAGGATTTTTAATATTTAAATTATAATATATAAATCCATAGGATTTAAATTATTATAATTAAATATAATATATTTTTTGAAGCACCAAATGTGATTTTAAAAGTGCCAAAATTGAAAGTAAATGCTATTGAAAGCATATTAATATTGCAAAGGTTGAGGGGAAAAAATTTTGGTCCATGTTGCATATATTTTTATTATTATTAACATGAACCATTCACCAATATGCAAAAATATCAAATCATTCATCCACAATACATTATCCACAATAACAATCCACAAATGAGAGAGAGATAGATAATACCCTTAAGGTAGGGAAACACCAATAATAATCCTTAAGGAAGGAATAACTCCACAAGATCTCCCAAGATGAGAGGCCACTTCGTGGGCACGACGATTACATAAGATTCTTCTTCAATGATATGAATATCCTTACAATGACAAATATCTCTTCTTTATATATCCATATTCTTATTCTACTTTGGAGAGCCTACTACTAATATTATATTATATTAAAATATAATATAATATTATAATACAATCAACCTTGGGTTATGTGTGGCCCATGCCAACCCTTATACAATATAATAATATATCCCCAAATATCTATTCCTAGGTACCCTACCATGCCACCCTCCTTACAAATGTTTCGTCCTCGAAACATATGAAGAAACCTCGATAGTATGATTTGCTAAGCAATGTTAGCAATTGGTACCAATCTCGATCATCCATCCATCCAAGTGAAACCCGATGATGCTGGTACGCCATTTTGTTACTTGAGTATCCAAATCTGCTTCGTTGGCTCCACGCTTCTGCTGTTGTATTTTGATAACTTGAATGATGGGTCCACTTGTTCCTTGATCTTTGTTGAACCATGCTGAAAACCATGATCACTATGCTTTCTTTGCCAAACACTGCCATAGTTGGTGCCCTGCTGATTACATGTAGAACCATAATATTGTTGCCTTGAACCATGCCTCCAATATTGTTTTCGCTCATGGTGGTGTGGATGGCGATATGGTGCAACCTTTACTTGATGTTCTACCTTCTTTGACTTTTCAACCTTTGGCTTCATTGTTTTAAATTCTTCTACACCTTGTTCTTTCATGTTATCTTTGTTTGGTGTGTCCTTGTGCTCTTCTATCAAATATTCCTTGGACTCTGTTGCTTGCTATCGCCTTCGTGGATTCTGTTTCATGTTCTTCAATTTGTTCTTCTACAACCACTTCTTGATTTTCCTTGTATCCTTGCTCCTCAAGCTGAGAAATATCCTGCAATGTTATTTCCACTAAATTAGTTACTGCTACTTCTTTCATGGACTCTGTTGCTACTATCGCCTTCTTGGATTCTGTTTCATGTTCTTCAATTTGTTCTTCTACCACCACTTCTTGATTTTCCTTGTATCCTTGCTCCTTAAGCTGAGAAATATCCTGTAATGTTATCTTCTTTTTCCTGTACCATAACTTCATAAACTTCTTTTGCACATTAATGTTAACAGTACCCAAAGAATCTAACCAAGGATAACCAAGAACAATATCCTTATCATCCATCTCAATAGCATAGAAATCTGAATGTAAAACATATTTATCCATGGTGATCTTTAAATCTTCAAAAATCTGAACATTCTCACCCTCTAGCTGTATGTCCTTGATTTTTGTTGCTTGAACTTGCAACTTCTTAGCCAAAGCAATATTAATAAAATTATATCTACTACCAGGGTCAATGGAAATAATAACCTGTTCCTTTTGAATGCTTCCATGAACCTGCATAATAGACTTTTTAGATTCAAACAAATTCCTTTGTCCATTTTCTAATTTATCTTCTACCAAAGGTATGGTTTCCTCTGTCTGCATACTGACATCTTTTTTATCTTCCCTGACCTTTTCCTCTTTCTTCTTGAGTAATTTTATTTCTTTTTCATAGTCTTCATTCTGTTTCTTTAAAACTTCACATTCTCCTTTTATTGCATTCCGCTCATTTTGAGTTTCCTGTAGTTTCTTTTCATCGTCTTCGAGGATATCCATTAGGTAATCTATATAATATGGATCCCATATACTCAAGAATTCATGCTCTATTTCATCCCAAGTATATTCATTATTCCTTTCTTTACAAAATTTTATCCACCAAGACAAAGCTTTCCCTTTAAAACATATATCAAGGAAGGATTTCTCAAAAGAAATATTATGATATGGAGACCTAAACATTTTCCACCATTCCCTAACATCAATATCATCTTCTCCAGAAAATATTTCTAGCTCCATAAGTTCACCTCCAGATAATGCAAATCTAGGGTTTCATGAAAATATATATCATGCCCTAATGCAAACTAGGGTTTTATGGAAATAAATATCTTCCCACCAAGTTGAAGCTAAAAATCCCAAAGACAACTAGATCTGCAATTTTTCTTCCAAACAAAATAAAGTGCAACTGATTTGCTTACCCGAACTAAACAAAGTTTGTCTTTTGAAAAATTCGTGACTTGAAAATTCGTCACTTTCCTTGTTCCAGATGGCTGACTTCAGAAGGTCGTATCTCCCTCAATACTGCTCGGATTCCTTCATATGACCACTCATTTTAAAGCTCTTCAAATTCTGCACAATCTGATCCAAGAATCACCTCAATCGGATTAGCTGTCGCAAAGATATGGCTTCTGAAAGATGAGACATTTTTCCAAAAAAATCTGTGAAATTCGTCACTATCCTTGTTTCGGATGACTAACTTCAAAAGGTCGTATCTCCCTCAATACTACTCGGATTCCTTCATATGACCACTCATTTTAAAGCTCTTCAAATTCTGCACAATCTGATCCAAGAATCACTTGAATCGGATAAACTTGCGCAGAGATATGGCTCCTGAAAGATGAGATGTTTTTCCAAAAAAAAATTGCCCTAATTCTAGGGTTTCACACAAAAATCCCCACTTTGCCAAAATCGTTGCTCTGATACCACTTGTTGCATAACTTCCTTTTTCAATCTTTTATTATTATTAAACATGAACCATTCACCAATATGCAAAAATATCAAATCATTCATCCACAATACATTATCCACAATAACAATCCACAAATGAGAGAGAGATAGATAATACCCTTAAGGTAGGGAAACACCAATAATAATCCTTAAGGAAGGAATAACTCCACAAGATCTCCCAAGATGAGAGGCCACTTCGTGGGCATGACGATTACATAAGATTCTTCTTCAATGATATGAATATCCTTACAATGACAAATATCTCTTCTTTATATATCCATATTCTTATTCTACTTTGGAGAGCCTACTACTAATATTATATTATATTAAAATATAATATAATATTATAATACAATCAACCTTGGGTTATGTGTGGCCCATGCCAACCCTTATACAATATAATAATATATCCCCAAATATCTATTCCTAGGTACCCTACCAGTCCATCATCAATTAAATCTAGCACCTCATTCGTCGATTGATTCACGATAGGGAAAGGTGGAAAACATTTTTTTTCGAAGGTTGAGCTAGGTGGAAAATAAGGATCAGAGGCTCTGTCTTCACATCCCATCTGGGTAGGTAGCCCAGATGGCTATGGTCATAATGCTAGAGCATAGAAGCTGACAGGTCTCGTGTTTGAGATGCAACAGAGGCAGTGGAAGATTTTGCATCGTGGTTTTTGTTTTACACAGTGGAAGCCATGTTAAAGAAAGGGAAGTGTCCCTTTGATTTTGTGTGGGTGGTTAGCCCATGCGGAGGCCTAGTCATGGCTAGGGCATGAGGTCAATAGGTAACGCAGGTTTGATTCTTAGTAGCAGGCAACAACAAAGTTTAAAAAAAAATTGATTTATGCCAAAGTCTAAAGTTTATAAGGTATGCACCTAGCCTAGGGATTCATAAGGAGTTTTTGTAATGATTTTATTTTTGCAATAAAAGGGGTTATGAAATATTTTTTCTTGTGCAAGAATTAAGTGGAGTTGTTTGATAGTGGTTTGGAAGAAATTTTTGAAGTAGTGATTTATTTATCTTTTGTAAATGCATTAATGACAAGTAGGAGATATAAGGTGTAAATGAAATATTTTGCTTATGTAATTGGTGATATTTGTTGATGAAATTTTATTTGCAAGGTTAGGAGTTATAAGGTGTAAAAAGTGGTTTAAATTTTATGTGTACCTCTTGCATCGTGAAAAGATTTTTTGTGGGGTTGTGTTGAAGTTTAATGCATTTTCCTTGAGATCAAAAGAAGGGTCCTAGAGCATATTTTTAGATTTCATTGAGCACCTTATTGAAGGAAAATTCATGTGGATATTTTTGAGATAGAATCTTGCTATCTAACCCTTGAAAGTGGCACAAAAATAATTGGTTTTTTGTGAGATATATTTTGAAGACATATCTCCATAAGAGCAAATTAAGAGGTATGGGCACATCATTCCTTGTTTAAAGTGTTTTGTTGAAGTGAATTTTTTGGAACATAAGGTGGAGAGAAAAGGATTATTTTATAAGAATTGTTGGAAATAATTGAGTTAGGTTTTGAAATCTACATTGTGCATCCTAGTTGAAATAAAATGGAAACACCTATGTTAGGGTTTGTGAGAAAGTTGTGCTTCATTGGTTGAATGATTGTGTGTAAATATTGAGCATTGGTTTTGAGTGATATTGAAAATGAATGTGCAAACATTAGAAATCATATTTGTGAAAGTAAGTGTATGCATCAAGAAGATAGGTGTCATATGCTAGAATAGATCTATCTTTAAAAGAGCAATAAATGTGAGACATGTGAAAGTGACAGACTTAATGATTGAGTAGAACATATTGAAATATTTGCAAGTGCATATTATTTTCTATATGTTTTAGAGGTTAAACAAATTTTGAGTAGAATGTTTGAAGAAAGCATTTCTGAAAAAGATATAAGCTTTGCTTGTGTGTAAAATTTGGAAATATTTGGTACAGTTTTGTGAGAAGTATTGAGGACAGATTAGAGCAAGTCTTTTGAGAAGGCTTGAAGGTATATTTGAGAAATTCTTTTGAGAAGGCTTGAAGGTAGATTTGAGCAAGTCTATTGAGAAGGCTTGAAGGTTGATTTGAGCAAGTCTTTTGAGAATACTTGGAGGTATATTTGAGGAAGTCTTGTGAAGACTTGAAACAAAATTGAGAGAAGATTTGTTCAAGCTTTGTGTTAAGGCTTGAGGATAGTTTTGAGATAGATTTGAGAGCAAGTTTGGTTTCTGATTTGATCAAGATTTGTGTTAAGGCTTGGGGATATATTTAAGATAGAATTTAGTGTAAATTTGAGATAGAGTTGAGAGCAAGTTTTGGAAGTGATAGAGCAAAGAGGACAATAGTCTCCAGTGGATAGAGATCCATCAGCCAGTGTAGAGGGGAAAGAGTTCTCTTATGGAGAGAGATCAACAAGCTAGAGCAGTGGGGGCAAAAGTCTTCTATAAGATCACCGGCTAGAGTAGAGGGAAAGAGTTCTCCTATGGAGAGAGATCCACAAAACCAGAATAGTGTGGAGTGGTGTCCACAAAACCAGAATAGAGTGGAGTTGTGTCCATAGAACTAGAGAAATGGGAAAGAGTTATCCTATGGAGTGTGATCCATGAACTAGATGGGAAGATAGAGTTCTTATGTGGAGAGAGATCCATAAACTAGTTGAGGAGATAGAGTTATCTTAGATCAAGTTCCACAAACCAGATAAAATGGGAAAGAGTTATCCTATGGAGAGAGATCTACAAATCAAATCATAGGGGATCGGTGTCTCCTTTGGATAGAGGTATTTAAACATTATGATAGGGAATTGTATTCCCAAGAGATTTGTTGAGAAAATTTAGTAGAAATATTTTCTCCATGGAGTAGCCCACATTGGATGAACCACATTAAAATTATGTCTCTCTTGTATGTGATGATTTGTGTATTGCTTTGATTACTGCTATTGATATTACCATTGATAATATTGGATAATATTGTTTGGGAAAGAAAAGTAAAAGTTGATCTTATACTGTTCAGCCCCTCCTCTCAGTATAAGCTTGTGTTATTCACAAATAGTACATTTATTTTTGAAAATCTAGAAGTTCTTTCAAAAATTTCTCAAATATTTTAAGAGTAGGAGTTTTTCTCATGAAGAATAGAGCTTGGGTCCACTAATACCAAGTCGTATGTCGACTAGTTCTGGAAAACCTTTCAAAAGCTTGTCATGTGTCGACTTGGCTTGAAAGGAGTTCTACCTTGTTAAATTTGTAGAGCAAAGGGGAGACAAGAAATTGTGATTATTTTTTGCAAATTTGTAACAAAAGGAGTGGGGCACTTGAAAATCATAATTTTTTTGCAAAATCAAATGACAATTTGTACATTTTGTTTCCTCAAACCTTGGGATATAACACAAAATATTGCACATTCATATTTTTTCAAATTGGAGAAGGATCTCATCACATTGAAGATCTCAGTTTTCACAACCTTGTTTATTTTGCAAACAAGAGGGGGGATAGACCAAGATTTGGATTCTTCTTTTGCAAAATCGTAACACAAGGGGAAATTATGAAAATCAAAGGGTTGAAACATTGAAACTTGTTTATTTTGCAACACAAAAAGGAAAGGCAATTATTTTTGCCACATTCTTTGCAAAATTGTAAGAAAATGGGAGAAATTGATTATTAAAATACACCTATTTTAATAATTCCAATTTAACAAAAGGTATTGCATTTAACAATACCTTTTAAATTCTTGATTTTGTAATTACCTGTTAAGTTAAAATCAAGCAAGCTTAATACCCCAAATTTTACACCCCATTGTGTAATTTATTGCATAGGTAAAGCCAATTTTTTTATATTTACTCCATACAAACCCAAAATTCACTCTTCTTGTTTGTCTTAAACTCCTCAAACTAATAATCCTTTTTTCAAAAAGGTTTTTAAGCAGGTGCCATTAAATATAAATTAGAGTGAATTATCTTTTGGTACTCTTTTAGGGTATATAGAAAGAAAGAACAAGTTTTTGTGAGATTAAGGAACCTTCAAAGTAGCAATTGTTTGCACTAAGGGAGGATAATTCCTTTCTTCCTTCAAAATAGATTTTGACAAGAGGAAGATAAAACTTGTAAAGGCAATCAAAAAAGCAAAAGTCATCAAAATCAAACCTCTTTTTAGGCTTCATAAATAGCAAAACTTTATGTTTGAAGTACTTTGGTGAACTTTTTGAAATTTGCCTAGGAGGCAATCTTTGTAAAAGCCTTAAAAAGCTTCATAAGTTGCAAATATTTTGCAGTAAGGGAGGATAATTTATTTATTTCTTCAAAATATATTTTGACAAGAGGGAGATAAAACTTGTAAAGGCAATCAAAAAAGTAGAAGTCATCAAAATTATACCTTTTATTTTAGGCTTCATAATAACAACTTTTGCTTGAAGTACTTGTAATAAGGAGGGAATTATTTGGTGAATTTTTTTGATAAAATTTCCTAAGAGGCAAAGGTTTTTTCTAAATATTATGCCCTAAAATTGAAAAACAAAACATTGTTAAGGCAATCAAAAAGGAAGACATCATCAAATTGTACCTTTTCTTTTAGACTTCATAATATCAAATATTTTTCTTGAAGTACTTGCAATAAGGGAGGATTGTTTGGTGAACCTTTTTGATAATTTGCCTAGGAGGTAAATTTTTGAAGAAGTATCCTTTACACTAAATGGAAAACTTCAGAAAGAGCACACAAGGTCCTCATGACCCATACAACTTCTACCTAAGGAAAACAAAATTGTAAACTTAGGCAACACCATTGCAAACCTCTTTTTAGACTTCATAAATAGCAAATTTTTGTTTGAAGTACTTGCAATAAAGGGGGGATTGAACCTCTTTTTAGGCTTCATAAATATCAAATATATATTTTTTGAATTAATTGCAATAAAGGAGGGATTGTACCTCTTTTTAGGCTTCATAAATAGCAAATCATTTTTTTTGAAGTACATATAATAAAGGTAGATATTTTTTCTAGTGAACTTTTTGAAATTTTGCCTAGGAGGCAATCTTTATAAAAGCCTTAAAAAGCTTCATAAAGTTGCAAATATTTTTCACTTAGGGGATGATAAAAATTACTTTCCTACCTCATAGAATATTTGTCTAAAAATGGAGGAAGACTTATAAGGGTGCATTTTCGACAGAGACTGACACCTTAGTCCCAACTTCTTGAAAAAGTTCCATTACAACATGTTTTGCAAAAAAGGAGAAAAATTATAAGGGTGCATTTTTGGCAGCGACTGGCACCTTAGCTACCTTATCAAAACTTTTGCAAAATCATATTGTAATAGAGTGAACCTCGTATGTAGTGATCTACTCTAGTACACCTAGTGGTTGTAGCGACTAGTTAAACATGCAATCTGGTAGGATGATAATATTACAATAAGGACATTCATTGTTGTTAAAAAAGTGAGGGATGACCCAATTTTTCTTAAGTGTTCAGGAAGTACTTATTATTTTTAGATCCAAAGGTGATAGACCCATAGGTAGACTAAGCAAGAGCAGCTAGAGCTACGATCCAGAGCAGCTCAACCAAGATGAAATAATTGTTGTATGGATTATATAAGAAAGGTAAATCCTATGGTAGATCCAGTGGTAGATCTAGTGACAGATCGAGTGGTATATTCATAGGTAAATCTAGAGATAGTCCTAGAGGTACTCATCTAGAGGTACACTTAGAGCCATGAGCCAAAGCAAGAGCCAACATTATGGCCTTGCTTTGCTCCACCTACTGAGCTCTGTAGGTTCCACTATAGGTGGACAATACCTATGATATAGGTTCCACAATTCAATGGACAAGACCTGGACTAGGTTCCATCATTTGGTGGACAAGACCTAGAGTCATCAGATTAGCATCTTTCATTTTCTCTCCTTCACATTAAGGGGGGATGTTAAAGTAATTATCCCATTACTTGGATAATATCTAGATTCCATCACTTGGATAATATCTAGATTCCTATCTTGGGTAATTACCATTTTTTGTTAAGATAGAATATAAGTTACTACATTCCTACCGATGAACAGGTTGTAGATATCTTCACAAAGGCACTTGCATGTGTCAAATTTGAGTTGTTTTGCAACACTCTTTGTATATCAAAGTAATGTAATAAAGGGGGGATGTTAGGGTAAAATGTAGTTTAGTACATTTACTACTAGATTATTACATTTACTTTTACTTTTTACCTCAAATATATTCACTGTTTGGAATATCTTGTGGTAACTAGGTAGTTGTAGTCAACTTGACTACGTTAACTTCCTAGTGGGTTAGTAGGTTAGCGCTTAATTCTCCAAGCACATTATTTTGTTAACGTGAAGTTAGAGAAGATATTTGATTAATATCTATCCTAACTATTTTGTATTATATAAACCTACCTATGAATAAAATATTTATAATCTTTGCATACCATAATCACTGAACCCAGGTTTCATTTGGGTTAGACCTCTTTCACACTGGCTTTCCATGGGTAATTTTCCCACATGGGGTATATGATGGGTAAGGAACACTACAAAAGTGCTTTCATGCTGGTAAGGTAATAACCACCAAGCGATGGTTTTGCTGGTGGTGACATTTTTTTCTAGGTACTATTGAAGTAAACCTTTGATCCTCATTGTGATAAGTAGAGAAAAGAAAATTTGGTTGAGTGGCCTATTTGAGGCCATCAACACCCATTTATAAATTTAATGCTATATGAGATGAACCATTAGATATGTGGCTAATAAATGGGATGACATTGGTCTAGGGGTCCTTTAGGTAGATTGGCTCGTGAGTCAAAGAACCAATGACTTCCTGCCTTACCCCCTCGTCAATAGTTTCAATCACATCTAGATATTAGTGAACCATAAACCATTAAAAATATTCATCATATCCAAGTATAAAAATCATCCCAATGTCAAAATAATTTTGTATTTGAACTACAAGATTATGCAAACAAAATAGCATAGATCAAGGCATGATATGACCTGAGAAATTTTAGCTTCTTGAAACCTTTCTCTACCTAGTCCATCCTTGCTTGCTCTTCCTTATATGAATACCTTGACAAAATATCTCTAAAAACATAGGGATATTTGGTTTATGATTTACCAAAGGGTAAAGAGCATAATCCCTAAGCCCAAGTTTACCTATCAATATTTCTTCAGATTTTTCCTAGCATCCATGACCCTTTTTTGGTTAACCCATGGTGGCTATTTATAGCATTCAAGAGTTCCTTCTCCAAATGTGAAAGGTAGTCTAGGTAATGACCTAATTAAGAGGTTATGAGGATGGCGATGTAGGAAATTTAGTGGCATAGTATTTTCTTCAACATCTTTGAGGATATGATGCACATAAAAGGGCATCCAATAGGGATTTAGAGGACTCTTGAATGACCAATATTATTTTTAAATTCTGCCTAGAATATTGGGGTACAAATTCCTTTTTCTCATGGCCCTTAATGGTATTTTAGGACCAAAATACTTTTCTCAAAGTATTTTATCACCATATTAGTTTGCAAAACACACTAATAATTAAGTTCACATGAGAACTCCCTTTTTCTATTTAAAATATATATTATTTATTTTCTTGGATGCATTTTCAAAAATAATAAATGAATTACCACTATTTTCAATGCTTAGAAAATTTCAAAACATTTTCTATGCCTACATTAATTTTCATTTCTCTTTTCCAAGCACAAGGGTTCAGGTTGAGGTGGGATGTGAAAATCCTTTTCTTGTAATCATAAAGCAAAGGTCACAAAGTAACCCCTCTATAATAAGTATTGAAAGAGCAAGAACCTTATGGATTTCATATTTTTTCCTTTTGGGATTACATATTGTAATTATGTATCAAATTGGTGAATCCCTAAGAGGGATATATTGTAACCGTGTTTCAAATTATTAATAAGAATAATATCCCATTTTATTTATCTCATTATCTTGATGGTTACTTAATTTCATTTATCAATTTGTTTACATTGTTACATAGTTAGATGCATGGTTTTTGCTACTTTTTAGATTGCATACTAAAATGGTATGTCGAACAGGAAAGACTACCCTTAATCATCCGTTCTCGTATAAAGTTGACAAGTAATTATCAATCCATAGGAGAATGGATGATTAAGGGCCTCTCAGCCCATGCGACCTACCGAGTAAGTAAGCTAGTGATGATATATCAGGTATGATTTTGTAAACTCAGATGATAGGCCAATCAGGGAAGAGAACCCCATTCAACCAGTAACTAATGAAATTCACAAATGATTATGAATTCATGAGAGATTGGTTGAATGCTTTTCCCCATCCCTGGATGGCATATCAAATGAGTTGTATTTGAAGAATGTGATGACTAGATGTCATGATACATTCAATAGACTACTCTTAAAGTTCTCTCATGTAATACATCATTTTGCAAGTTAGCAAAAGTTATTGATGCATTATAGGAGAGAAAAGGTGTCCTTGAGGAGTCTATTAAATAATCATGAGTATTGATCGAAAAGAGACTCTTTTGTTGAAAGATGTTGTAGAAGTGTATTGTTGATAATGTTTGTGAAATTTTTATTGACAAATGATGTGACCATGTATGAAATGGAGGAAAGTAGGTTATGCATATTGCTTATTTTGAAGAGAAAGTAGAAGTATGATAGATAAGTGTAATTGATTTTGTTTATTGTTGGATGCCCCAAGGTTGGGATAGAAGAAATGGAAGAGGTCGAGTCATCAGGGCCGTGGATGATCACATCATACATCACTTAACCCAAGAGGAGGAGAAGAAGAGAAGAAGTATGATAGTAGTGAAGTGGGATGTAGAAGAAGATTTTAGTGGACAAGAATTTTGGACTGAGAGAGTTTACTCAACATATGGTTAGCCTAGGTGGATGCAATGCAGATGTATTTGTAATAAGGATTGGCTTTTGCATCATAGTAAACCCTCCTAACTCTATGGTATGATCAAGCAAACCAAGCAATCATGCAAGGGGTGAAGTGTGTATGATGATATGATGATATTTGTCGTGCATTCAATCAAATGATCAAGCAAATAACTCGATGTTTTATGCATAGTATCATTTAAGATGCATGATGTTGATTGGTTCTTTATGTTCTTGGCCATCCAATGTGGCTAGGTGGTAGGCTCCTGATCCAAATTTGGCTGTGATGATGAAAGGTCCTAACCAATTAGGTTCAAACTTTCCTTTTAGGTCCACGTCAGTATTAGTATTCCTTTGATTTTCTTTGAGGACTAAGTCCCCAACTTCAAAGGATCTTGGATGTACCTTCTTATTGTAGGCACGTCGAAGCCTATTGTGGTATGTTCTGAGATGCTCTAGGGCATTGATGCACTTTTCTTCTAAGAGTTCTAGCTGTTGTAAGCGACTTGAGTGATATTCATCTCCTACCGAAGAATCTTGTAACAAGACTCTTAGAGAGGGTATCTCAAGTTCAAAAGGGAAGACTACTTTGGTGCCATAAACCAAAGTGTATGGTGTTTCCCTCGTGGGAGTATGCACACTTGTGTGATATGCCCATAAGGTGGGGTAGAGTTGCAAGTGCCAATCTCGACCATTTTTGTTCACAAGTTTCTTAAGGATTTTGATTAGTATTTTGTTGGAGGACTCAGCTTGTCCATTCCCTTATGGGTAGTATGGTGTGGACCATATTTGTTGAATTTTGTATTTGGCACACATTTTGGCAACTTCCTTATTTTTAAAAGGGGTGCCATTATCTGTAATTATGGTAGAAGGAATACCATATCGGTTGATGATTTGATTTAGAATGAATTTTGATACTTGAATTCCTGTTGTGGTGGATAGGGGCATTGCCTCAACCCACTTAGTAAAATATTCTGTAGTGGTGATGATGAACTTATGTCCATCAGATGATTGAGGGTTGATCTTGCCTATGATATCCAATCCCCAAGAGGAGAAAGGCCAAGGAGATGTGATCGGTTGGAGTCCTTGAGAAGGGGCATGAACAAGGTTGTCATGTCGTTGACACTTGTCACATTTCTTTACATAGTTGTGAGTATCCTTTTCCATAGAGGGCCAATAATAGCCCATTCTAAGGAGCTTCTTGGCTATAGATAATCCACTAAAATGTCTACCACATGATCCATCATGGGCTTCCTTGATGAGAGCTTGAGCTTCATTTTCATTTACGCATATGAGGAGTATACCTTCAAAGGAGCATCGATATAAGATATCTCCAATGATGATATATTTGTAAGCTTTTAGCCTAAATTATCTTTATTTTTTAGAGTTAAAACCCTCAAGGAATATTCCTTCTTTGAGGAATTTGAAGATGTCTTGATACCAGGGTTCTTGAGGTATAGATGTTTCAATATTGCATATGTTAAGAGGTTGTAGGTATGATTCGATTGTGGAAGGTTCATTGATTGACATTATAATAATAGAAGCTTCTTCATCTTCTAATTCTAAGGGTATGAGAGATGTAGTTGTAGCCATAGCATCAGCATGATGGTTGCTAGATCGTGGTATGGCTTCTATGGTAATTTGGTTGAAGTGAGTTTTCAATATGTCTACAATATCTTTGTATGGCTTCAACTTCTCATATTTGGTTTGATAAGTATCATTCACTTGGTTGATGACCAATTGTGAATCACCATATACTGCTAAGTTTTCAATGTTTAGCTTTGTTGTGGCCCTAAGACCTAGGATGAGTGCTTCGTATTCTATTGTATTATTAGTACATGAGAAGCAAAGTTTAAAGGATAGTGAGATGAGTTGTTGTTGTGGAGTGACTAGGACAATTCCTACCCATGCACCTTTTGTGCATCTAGCTCCATCAAAATATAAGACCCAAGTTTTAGGTTCTTGGGCTTCTATTGAAAATATTGTTTCATCTAGAAAAGATATGTTTATGGGATGTTTTGATTCTAAAGGGGATGTGGCCAGTTGATCGGCTATGACTTGCCCCTTTAGTGATTTTTGATTTATGAATTCTATATCAAATTCACTAAGGGCTATGACCCATTTTGTAGTTCTACCTGATAGATAAGGTTTTGACATGAGGTAGCACAATGGATCTACCCTTGCTAATATGTAAGTCTTTTGACTAAGCATGTAGTGTCTTAGTTTGAGAGATGAGAAGACAACTGCTAGGCAAATCTTCTCTAGTGGTGTGTAGCGAGTTTCATAATTTACTAAGGTTCTACTGATATAGTAGATTGCTCTTTCTCTATGTTGTTCATCATATTGGGCTAGTAAAGCTCCAAGAGCATGTTTGATAGCTACTATGTATAGCAATAATGGTTGATTCAGGTTTGGTGGTACCAAGATAGGTGGTGTTAAGAGGTAGGTTTTTAAATATTTGAAGGCATTTTGACATCCTTCATCCCATTCAAATTTTATTCCCTTATTCAATAATTTGGAGAAAGGTTGACATTTATCTGCAAGTTGTGATATGAATCTATGGATGGCTTGTAATTTGCCTTGTAAGCTTCATAATTTAGTTAGGTTTTTAGGTGGTGGCATGTTTGTTATTGCCATGATTTTGGAGGGATCAACTTCAATCCCATGATGGGACACAATGAATCCCAATATTTTTCTTGATGTTACCCCAAATATACATTTGTTGGGTTTTAGCCTGACTCTATAATCTCATAATATTTTGAAGATACATCTGAGATCTCGAATATGGTTTTATCTTTTCTGAGATCGATCCAAGATGTCATCTACATAGTCTTCTACAATTTTATGCATAAGATCATGAAATATATATGTCATGGCCCTTTGATATGTTGCTCCTACATTTTTAAGGCCAAATGGCATGACCTGATAGCAGAAGGTTCCCCAAGGGGTAGTAAAAGTTATTTTAGATTGATCTTCTGGTGCTATCTTGATTTGGTTGTAGCCTGAGAATCCATCCATTAAGGATAACATCTCAGACCCTACAGTGAAGTCGACTATCATGTCTATGTTTGGAAAGGGAAATCATCCTTTGGGTAAGCATTGTTTATATCCCTAAATTCGATGTAAATTTGAATGGATCCTTCCTTCTTGGTGATAGGAACGATGTTGGATATCCAATCTGAATAATCTATGGCCTTTATGAAACCAACATCTAAGAGTTTTTGCAATTCATATTTTACTGAAAGAGCAACTCTTGGATGTATCTTTCTTAATTTTTTTTAATGGGTTTGGCATCAGGATGCACTACCAAATGATGGACTACTAGTGAAGGGTCGAGTCCTAGCATGTCATCGTATCCCCAAGCGAAGATGTCAGAGAATTATTTCAATAGGTTTGTATATTCTGTTTGTTCTTCTTGAGTCAAGACTTTTCCAAGTTTGATAAGGTGAGGTTCTTGGTCTATTCCTATGTTGACTTCTATAGTCTCTTCGATTAAGGCTTGTGACTCATCCTCAAAATGAAGAGGGGCATCTATTATCCCTAATTCTTTGAGCTCTTGTAGATCCATAGATGTTTGTTCCAATTTAGGAAGTTGAGTTATGTCTAAGTTGAATATTTGTTTGAGAGATTCTTCTATATGATGATCATTCAAAGAATCTTCAAGATTTTCTTTGGTTGCTATTGATTCTGGATGAACTAATTCTAACATGTTGATGCTACCAAATCATATGGTTTTATGAGGTGTTTGGTTAAGGAGTGACCATAGTTCTTCTTCATCCTCATCACCCCATTGGGAGCCATGTATTGACTCGAAAAATTATCCTTATCATCTTCTTCCAATATAGGAGAAGGTTCATTTTTGTTGGGGATGAATCCGATCCTACATCATGTTGGCCAAGGTTTAACTTCTAAGGGTTCTTTAATACCCTATTCATAATGACCTAGGCCTTTACCTTGATAACCCATGTTGGAAAGTATTTGTTTAGCTATGGAAAATGAAGGTGACATATAGCATGTAGTATATGTTCATTCACTAGGCATGAGGTTATGTCCTTGGATCTTTTCATCAAGGGTAGTTCCACCATGAATGAAAGTACAAGATCCTATTTGGATTTTAAGTCCTTTTCTATTTGGTAAACCTATATCATGAGGAGATAGGAACATGCTTACTAGTTATGTGAAGGGATCTAATTTTTGATGAATGAAGTTGACTTGATCATTGGAAGAGGATGATTGGGGAATGTCCTCTAAGTTTATGAGAGGTTCCTCTAATATTTCCTTTCCTTTATCTACTTTTGGTTGACTACTTGACTTAGTTGGTTGTATGGAAGGGCAAATATTAATCTCTTGTAAGTTGATCGAGTTGCACATGGCAAAAGGTTTTGGATCTCCAGGGACATGGATAATCCTCCCTTGATACTCATATTTGAGACATTGATGTAAGGTAGAAGGTACTACCCTCATAGCATGTATCCAAGGTCTTCCAAGGAGCATGTTATAGGTTACATCACATGATATGACATAGAAGAGGGTGTTTAGGACATGAGGTCCTACTTTGATAGGTAAAGTAATGGTACTAGTTACTTCTCATTCTTCATTATCAAAGGCCCTAATGATGAGGTCTAATTTTTGCAAGTCATTCTCTATTAAGTCAAAGTTTTGTAAGAACTTGACATTGCATACGTTCAAGGTTGATCCATTGTCTACTAAGACTCTCTTGATATATTTATCACCTATTTGAGTTATGATATAAAGAGGGGAATCCCTTGATATAGTTTCGAGAGGAGTATCTTCCTCATGAAAGGCTAAGATAGCATTGTTAATTCTAGCTAACCCAACCATGTTAGCTATATCATTTGGAGATAAGTCTTGAGGGACTTCTTGTTCACTTAAGAGTTTCAATAATATTTCCCTATGAGCAGGTGATGTTTTTAGAAATTCTAGGAGAGAGATATTTATGGGTACCTCCTCCAATTATTGATGAAGATCGAAGGTATGTAAGGTATTTTGAGAAGGTGTGAGCACCAAAGGTGACTTATTAGGGATATTGATATTTGTTCTTAAGATAACCAATGGAGGTTGATCCGAAGATTGATTCTTTGCTTGTTGTCTAGTTATGGCATGAGAAGATTTAGATAAATGAATGGTGCCTACGAAGTTGGCTGATTTTTTATCATGTATTGGTAAGGGGTCTTGAAATATTCCCATACCTTTGTTAGGATTTTTTATTTTATTGAATGTTACTTTTCCTTCCTCAATGAGGTCTTGGATAATGTTCTTTAAAGTTCTACATTTTTTGGTAGTGTGTCCTTCCATTCGATGAAAGTCATAATATTCATCTTGTCTATACCAAAAGGGGGCTCCCTTGGATAGATCCCAAGGTCTAATAGGTGGAAGTTCTATTATTTTAGAATCAAGGAGCATTTTTAGCATAGATGTTTGAATTTGTTTGGTATTCGTATATTGCCTTTGGGGTTTTTCTTCTCTTTGGATAACCAAATTTTGAGGAGTATTTTGAGTAGTGTTTATGTTATTGTTTTGATGAGAGTCGGTTACACTGTCTCCTACGACATGTTTGTTTTTGTATTACCCCTTGTTAGGGGGTTTTTCATCTTCTTTCTTGTTATAGTTAAGTTGTCCTCATCTTATGAGGATGGCTTCTACTCTTTTAGCCATATCGATGACTTCTTCGAAGGAGGTTAAGTTTATCATTTCCAAAGGATATGACAATTGTTCATGAAGGTTTCATATGAAAATATGTAAGAGTTCTTTAGGAGGAGGAATGTATTGGAGTTTTCCTACTAGACCTCTCCATTTGGCTAAGAAGTCTAAAAATTTCTCATTCTTAGATTGTTTAAGTTGATAAAGGTCATCTATGGTAACCTTATCTTCTATGTAGATTGAAAATTGTTTAATGAAGGCTTCCATAAGTTCTTTGAACTTTGTGATGGAGTGGTGAGGTATTTGAAAATACCATTCTAAGGCTAAACCACTAAGACTTTTAGGGAATAACCTAAGGAGAAGTTTTTCATCATGATTGATATCACTACAAGCTATTTGGAATAACCTTAGATGGTTGATGGGGTCTTGCTTTCCATTGTACATTTGAAACTTGGGAGTTTCAAAGTTCTTTGGAAATGGATGGTTGAGGATGGTTGGGTCTAATGGTTCATTGTAGAATTCTTCAAAAGAGTATTTTAACTTAGATGATCCTTGGAGAGAGGCAATTTGATGCTCAAGTTCTTCAAACTTGGAGTCCCTCTTCTCTAAGTCTGAGATTTTGGTGTTGATATCTTGGATATCATTTGATGATGGATTTATTGGTAATGTTATTAGTGGTTGCATTTGTGGTTGAGTAAAGGTTTGTGTCATAAAAGGTATATTCATGAGAGTTGAAGAATTTTGACTTGATGTTATAGTGGGAGGGACTTGGCTAAATCCCATGTCATGAGTGAAAAAAGGATTCGTAGTATTGATTGTATCATTAGTTGAGAATGGGTTCCCCATAGTGGGGATCCCCATAGATGTGGTTGGAGGTGTTGTAGAATCAGTAGGTTGAGCCATAGCCACATTGAGACTTGCCAAGTTATTTTGAGTTTCATTGATTTGAGCAATGGTTGATTGTTCATTAGAGTATCCGATGTTTTCGTGCATTGTGGTGGATTCTGCTTTTGCTTGTTCTCTAATTTCATCTTTAAGAACATCTAAGATGATGTCCTTGTTTCATTTGATATATTCTTTGACATGATCTATAGTTTGATAGGATATTTGTTCAATGATTAGTTCTTGTTCCCTAGGTGCTTGTTGTGACCAAGGGTTTACTTCTCATTCAATTTTTCCATGAGAGGATGACCCCTCATGAGAAGTAGTAGGTACACCCTTGTTTTGGGTGTTGTAAGGATGTTGAGACATGGTTTGAGAGCTTGAGTTCGAAGGGAGTTAATTTATTAGAGTTTTGTTTCCAGAGTACTTATAGCAAAGAAGAGAAGATGTTTGAGATCCTTATGTCACCCAGATAAGAAACCCTCCTTGTGACTCCCACTAATCCACCATGATATACTTTCCAAAGAATATTTCTCCCCTAAGGTTCATACTTTGGTTTACTCAAGGGGTCGTTATCCTTCCCCCAGTAGGATTAGCAATTGGTTATGTTCTTGTTATCTTAATTTAATGTGATGTAAACTAAGCAAGCAAATTAGATGATCTTGTTTAAGTTTAACAAACTTTTATCTTAGTTAAGGCAAAAGGAGTGTTCACGTCGGGTTCACCAAATATGTAGATGGTCAGGAAAACCTCGTGTTCTTTTCCCTTAAGTCTAATTCAATGTCAAGTGTGCATGGGGGAGATTCGTTAGAATCTCTGCTTCCCCACTTGAGAGTCTCTTTCCAAAGGAGACCCCGAGGATACGAAGATCCTCAACACAACTAGACTCCTACTCAATGATTTTTCCTATGGTTGTGTGTAAGTTGATGTAATGCTTGTGTTGTCGATGTTTTAGGAGTTTAATTAAAACAAACACCTAAGGTTTTTGGATCTCTATCTATCCGACTCTTTTTCGAGCCTTAATGGTTATTTAAACCTAAATCATCAAGGATCATCTAAATGCAATGCTAAAGTTTAAGTCACACAAATGCATGCAAACAAGAGCTAACCTATATGCACTTCAAGTTTTGAATGAGCTAGACTAAAGAGATTTTGATTTTAGGGTAAAACAAGGAGGAATGCAATAAGAAAATCTAGCCTAATGCAACTAAATGCTTTTTGTTTCTTTGCCTATGTACTTGAAAATGATGAAGAAGCTAAAATTCAGCCTAAGGTTCCTTAATTGATTAGTATTTAAGTGTTTTGTAAAGAAATTAGGACATTTTGTAAAGAAATTGTAAGGTTTTGTAAACAATTTGTTGGACATTTTGAGTCCCTAAGCTAAACTTGTTATTGATGTTAAGATGCTAATAAGAATTCTTCTTCAGTTCGAGTGCAAATTTTAATGGAAGTTTATAATGGGTTAAAATATTTTATTTTACACCAAAAAATATTGGGTCAAAAAGAGGTTTTTATTTCTCCATGGAAGCAATTCACCCGAAGCATTGTAAGGTTAAAAATATTATAATTGTTATTATAATATTTACCAAAGTGGTAAAAATCTAATTAAATATTATAATTTTTAATTATAATATAATTAGATTTTAAAGGATAAAGTTCATTTGATTAAAACCCTAAGGTTGGGTTTTAGAGAAATAAAATATATTTGAGCGCAAAGTTTTTAATAATTAAAAACCCAAAGGTTGGGTTTTACTAAGGCTTTCGAAGCCTTAGAGCACCGACGTAATGCATCTAGATAAAGCACCAACGTTCCAAAACAAAGGAGGAGGGCAATATAAATACATACCCAAAGTTGTGCATTAATCCATCCTTTCTCGAATGTAATTTGTTGGCATATGCTAAAATGAGCTCGTGTGGTTTAAAACATTTGGAAAAGGAAGTAGAGGATAAGACAGAGTGAGACCACCCCCCAATTCACATTGGGTAGTGTGGCCTAGTGGTAGCTTGGAGAGCGTGAAGGCGTTGAGAGCATGAAGGTCATGCATTTAATTCTTGTGAAGTTTTTTTGGTGGCAGTGTTGTGGAAGTGCCCAAGGTGCAAGTTTTGTTAAACATGGGCAAGGAGAAGCACAAAGAGGAAGCACATGGTGCTTCCCCCTTTGCAAACAAGTGTGTATCTCATGTGGCAACCTTAGCCATGAATAAGGCACTCACGATGAGGGCAAGTTGTGGGATCAAAACCCCTTGAGGCAGGTACAATTTTTTAATTAAAATTTTATGGTTTATGCCCTAAGGTTGGAGTGATAAGGTTGTTTTTTAAAGTTTATTAATTTTTAATAAATTTTATTAAATAAAGGTTGTGGTGATTGATTTTTGAAGGTGAAGTATTGATGATTGTTTGAGTTCTATAATATGGAAATTATTGTTTTGAGAGTTATGTTTTAGGAGGTATAAGGAGTTATAATAAAGGCTTAATTGATATTTATTTTAAGACTTGTTGGCTATTATTTTAGGTAAGTGTTTCTTATAAAAGGACTTTGGTGGATGTTAAAATTAAGTTGGAGTAATAAGGTGTTATTGAGTTATTATTTGTGTATTGTGATTTTTATTGAAGTCTTCTAACCCTTATTGAGATTGAAAAAGAAAAAATTGTGAGTGTGGCAGATTTGTTAGATCAACTCCTTGACATTCAAAAGGTATGGGTAAATTATTCTTTGGTTGAGTTTATTGATTGGCTTTGTTGAAAATTAAGTTTGGAGTGAAAAGGACTTGATTAGGGTTTCCTTTTCAAAAGTGGTGAGTTATTGATTCAAGGTTTTCTGATTTGAGAGTTTAGATTAAAACCTTGTTTTATTAGAATTATTTTTGAAGCCATTGGATTGTGCAAATAATTTGAACTTGAGTTAGGAAAGAACATGAGTATCATTGTTATGTGAAGATTGATTTATGAGCATTGTTGTTGAAGTGAGTTGAACTAGGGTTTGAAAATATCATGAGTATCATTGTTATGTGAGATTTGTTGTTGAGCATTGTTGAAAATATTTTGAGTTGGATGATACATGCTTGGACTAGGATTTATGAGTAAGAGTTATTTCTTGAGTGATTGGTTGATTAGAGTTTATTGGGCCTAGTCAAATGGATGTATGAAGTGGTTTTTCAAGTTCCATAAAACAAACTATTATAAATTCTGATTTGAGTTGTGATTGAGTTTTTGATAATAGAAAATATTGAGTCTCTAAAAATTCTCTTTATGCTTCTATGAGTTTGAGTTGAGAAAGTGATTGAGCAGATTTGGACAAGTTCTGTGTGAGATTGTTGAGAAAATTTATATAAGTTATGTGTGACATTGTTGAGCATATTTGGATAGGTTCTATGTGGACCTGGTGAGTATATTTGGATAGGTTCTGTGTGGATCTATTGAGCAGAGTTGAGCAGGTTCTGTGTGGAACTGTTGAGCATATTTGGACAGGTTCTGTGTGGACCTATTGATCAGATTTAGAAAGGTTCTATGTGGACCTTTTGAGCAGATTTGAGTAGGTTATGAGTGGAAATATTGAGAAAATTTGTGCTAGACCGACTAGACTGTGTTTAGTACATAATTGAGATAGAGCTTTGCAGGTGATAGAGTAGTGAGGACAGAGTCTCCAGTGGATAGATATCCATCAGCCAGGACATTGAGGACAGGTCTTCTGAATGAGGATAAGAGTCTTCAAGTAGAGATAAATCCACCAATCATTACAGTGGAGGTAGATTCTTCTAGAGGATCACCAGCCAGAGTAGAGGAGAAAGAGTTCTCTTGTGGATAGAGATCCACAAACTAGATTTAGGGGATCAACATCTCCTTTGGACAGAGATCCATAAACATTGTAATTGGGAAGGATTCCCAAAATATTATTTGAGAAATATTTAGAAGAAATACTTTCTTCGTGGGAGTAGCCATATTTGGGTGAACCACATAAAAATGATGTCTCTCATGTGTGTGATGCTTAATATTTTATTAATGTTGATGCTACCAAATGTATTAAAAAGAAAAAAAAAATATTATATACTATTCACCCCCCCTCTCAGTATAAGCACATGTTTTTCAATTGGTATTAGAGTGGGTATCTCCATGAAAAGACTAACAGATTGGAAGAGGATCCTTAGGTAGCACACATGACTTCAAAAAATGAAGAATAGACTATGTTTGATATAAAAGAAGAATTATTTGCTGCTCTTAGAAAATTGAAAAGACTTACAGAGAAGAATTCAAGATTGAAAGAGCAAGTTCAAGAAGATGAAGAAGCAAGGATGGAACTTATACAGAGTCTCACAGAACTCAAGATTAAGGTAGAAGAAGGAAAGAAGATTGAGGAAGATATGACAAATCTATTGAGAACCAGGGAAACATAATGTGAAATATTGGAAGCAATAATTGTTCTCCTAAGAAATAAAGTGGAAAGGACCAAGATACTATAAGATATAGAATATGAGAAGTAGAAAGAGGAATCAAGTCTCCAAAAGGTAGAAACTTCAAACAAGGAAAATAAATCAAAGGACATCAGAAAGGAAGAAAGAAAATAACCCTGGATAAGAGTCAATCACAAGATAAATATAACTTCTCCTCAAATTCAAATACATCCAAATATGTTACATAATTTCTTCCATGGATATTGTTTTCTTGTAATAAATATGGTCATAGAGCTACACACTGTATTCATTATGCAATATACAATAGAAATTTCAATTCCTTTGCACCTCTTATGGATATGATGAAGTCATATGTTACAAATGCAATAGTTTTGGGCACAAGGCTAGTTGGTGTAAAATGATATCTCCTGAGTCTAGAGAAACAATTCCAACAACTAGGAAGGATGAAAGAAAGAATGTTAGGGCTAAATCAATGTTAGTACAAATAGCCCTTCATGCTCAAGATAAATAAGAACAATGGTATCTTGATAGTGGTTTCTCTAGTCACATGACAAGAGACATAGATAAATTCATTGTACTGAAAGAAACAAATAAATGATCAATTGGTTTTGGTGATAATGGATCAACAAATATTGTTGGGAAATGAACTCTGAGTCTAGACAGTGGAAAAAAAAAATAGAGAATGTTTTGTATGTCAAAGGGTTAAAACACAATCTACTGAGTATAAGTCAACTTTGTGATCAAGGATACATGGTCACCTTCCATTCAGATAGGTGTGAAATTAGAAAAATAAAAATTGGAAAAATCATTGCCAATGCTAGATGGACCCCAAACAACTTATACATGCTCAATGAGATCAAAGGGAAAAAATGATTTCTATCGCAATAATATGAGATTTGGAGTTCCATTAATTGTACTCACTGCAAAAAGAATGGTCATTATGTGAACAAATATTGGAAAAGACTACAACAACTAGAGGTCAAAATGAAGGATCAAAAGATAGAAACTAAGAAGTAGATAGGAAAAGTCTTAAATATTCAACGCAAGACCATAAACACTTCATCAAAATATTGGGTTCTATATTCAGGAGCAACTCATCACATGACTTCCTCAGATGAGTCTTTTACTTCAATCTCCTAAAGTTCAACATGTAGCATAGAAGTTGGTGACTCATCCTTTATTCTAGTCAAAGGAAAAGGTGACATATCCATTTATTGTGGTTATATCAATAATGTTCTCTATGTTGCAAACATTACAATAAATCTCCTATTTGTCTATCAAATTTGTACTTCTATAAAGGGTAAAATAGTTCGCTTCTCACCATCAAGAGTTGAGATAAGAGACCTTCAAGATCCCAACTCTCTCATAGTAAAAGGAGATATTGATCACAACACTCACCTATTTCACTTCAAAGGATTCTAAAATTCAGAAGGGGCCTCCTATTTTGTTACACATGAAGATATTGAAAAAAAAAATTGGCATGAAAGGTTTTGACATCTCAGTTATAACTACCTAAAGCCTTCTCCAATGTTAGAGCCTCAATATAATGAAGAACCAGTTTTAGATATTAATTTAAAGATTAATGATCAATATGAGGAACCTATAACTCCAAATCAAAATCCAACCACTCCTACTACTCCTTCCACTATGGCAAAATGGGCCCGCACCATTGTTAAAGAAGCTACTCCTTACATCGAAAATATTCGATCATCCAGATTAGGAAACTCCGTAGGCACTGGTCTTGTCTGTCAGTCTATTTCCACAGATCCTCAATCCTTCAAATAATCATCTGGTATTAAATAATGGGATGATGCCATGGAGAATGAATTCTCTTCCTTAATAAAAAATAAAACTTGAGATTTAGCCCCTACCTAAAGGGAGAAAATTAGTTTGCTGTAAATGGATTTACAAGATGAAATATGGATCTAATGGAGAAATTGACAAATACAAAGCCCACCTGGTAGCCAAATATTTCTCTCAAATTGAAGGGATTTATTATTCTAAAAATTTTGCACCAGTTGCCAAAATGGATTTTGTTAGACTGGTTCTTACTCTAGCTGCTTCTCAAAAGTGGCATGTATTTCAAATGGATGTAAAAAATGCTTTCTTATATGGTGACTTAAAGGAAGATATATTCATGGAATAACCTGATGGTTTCACTCAAGACTCCTCCCTTGTTTTTAGGCTAAGGAAGTCTCTCTATGGCCTCAAACAAGCTCCTAGATCTTGGTATAAAAAAATGGACTCCTTCCTTCTTTCATCAGGTTTTCCTCATTGTGAGTCTGATGCCATAATATACATTTGGAGAGTTAAAGAAAAATCACCATACTTGTTCTCTATTTTTATGACCTACTACTCACTGGTAGTGACAATGCTCACATTCAAACTATCATGGACTCCCTGTCTGAAAATTTTAAAATGGCTGATATAGATTTAGCTCATTAGTTCATTGGGATTCAAATAAATAAAACAGATGTAGGAATTTCATTGTGTCAACAAAAATACACTCTAGACCTTATTTAAAGTTTTACGATGATAGATTGCAAAACTTCTACACATTTTTAGTCTAGAGTCACTCTAAGTACTTGCACATCCCCTCTATGTGATGCAATTCTATACCGTCAGCTTGTAGGAATTCTGTTATACCTTACTCATACTTGTCCATATATCTCATATGTTGTTGGCTTGATATCCAAATTCTCACATCAACCTCATTTCAGTCATTGGCAAGCAGCAAAAATAATCCTCCGCTACTTGCAATGAACTCCACACTTTGGGATCTTATATGAGGGAAAATCCATGGATATCATTGGTTTCATGGATTCTGATTGGGCAGGTTCAGTAGAAGATAGATGTTCAACTTTTGGCAATGTTTTTTGTCTTGGTTCTTCACCAATTTCTTGGTTATGCAAAAAACAACAAGCAGTGGTTTTATCATCTACAGAGGCAGAATACAGGGCGATAGTTTTGGCAATTCAAGAAGCTCTTTGGCTTCATCAGATACTAAAATGATTTGGTTTTTCCTATGATAACCCTGTTACTCTTTGGTGTGACAATCAGAGCACAATTCAAATTACACGCAATCTAGTTGAGCATTAGCACACCAAGCACATTGAGATTCACATGCACTTCATTCGATAGCATATTCAGAGAAGGAAAATATGCTTAGACTATATTCACACTAAAAATCAAATTTCAGATATCTTCACCAAGTCATTTCTTTCACCGCATTATATTCAGTTGCGAGAGAAACTTGGGGTAAAGCAGATGCATTAAAACATCAGTCTTTCTCCTCTCCTTTCTTCTTATTGTTGTATTCTTTGGAGAATGGTTTTTTCCCATGTGGTTTTTTTATCATCTCTCCTAAATTATATATTGCACATGAGTACCACATCAGGCCAAGTTGTCGAGACTCATTCCTTTTTTCATGAGCACAATCTTCACCATCTGAATACATGCCTCTATCTTTATTTTTTTGATAGATGGTTTTTTCCCAAGAGGTTTTTTCATCATATATATATTGTAAATGATTACCTCATCATGCCCTATTTCCAAGACTCATACATTTTTTTTGTCAATGAGGACAATCTTCGCAAACCGAAGACATGCCTTTTTTTTTTTTGATAGATGGTTTTTTCCTATGTGTTTTTTACCATCTCATAAAATAAGATCATTGTACATGAGTACCTCATCAGGCCCTATTTCCAGGACTCATTTGTATCATACACCCCTAGTATCACTTAAGGGAGGGTGTTAGAATAAGTAATTATTCTCTTAAGTTCTACTAGGATACACATACTTGAGTTTACACTCCTCCATGAGTTAGGTGAACTCTCAGTATAGTCTAGATCAGATTTGATGAGTTTTTGTAATCCAACTGCTCTCAATGATCAACTTTTCTATTTATACAATGTTGATCCATGGAATAAATCAATCAGTTCTACTCTTTTCTTCATATTTTGTATAATGCTTTGCATGTCTATTTTGGGAAATTCTAACAGAAATAAGGAGTTGAGAAGCATTCCTTAATGAGGGATTACCATCTGGAGTGAAATCCAAGATGAACCAAGATTTTTCCTAGAAATTCTTAGGATAATCTATCATAGGCTTTGCTCATGTCAAGCTTAAGGAACATTCCAAATTTTTCGATCTTGTCCACTAAATGGATCAACTCATGGACTTGATAATTCCATCTAAGATTTGTCTTCCTGGAACAAAACCTTCCTAGTTGTGATCAATGATAATTAGAAGTAACAATTTCAATTTATTGGCTAAAACTTTGGATAGAATTTTATAAATAGTGTTGCAAAGGCTGATTGGTATGAATTATTTAAATTCCTTGGCTCCTATGCTCTTAGGAATAAGGAAAAGGAATGTGGAATTTACATATCTTGGTATGAATCCATTTCTTTGGACTTCAGAAATAGCCTTTACAACATCTCTCCCAAGAATGGACTTCAAAGGTGGAGTTTTGCTACTATGAAGGATGTTATAGGAAAATATCAAGAAGAAGGGTGTTGAATTTTAGAAACAATATTCGAAAATTCAACATCCTTCTTATTGATATTTTCATGTAGAATCCTTCATAATAAAAAAACTCCACCTCTATTGTCTACATGCTTACTCTTAGTAGAATAATATTTAAAATTTCTAAAACTTTATGCTATCATAACCTTGTTTACCAAATATGGATTGTTAGCTTCCTTATTAAAGCATAAGTGTAACCACAATAATTATAGTAAGTAGTTTATATAAAACAAATTAATGTTATAAAATACAACTATTATCAATGGAAAATATCAAAGTAAATCTTAATTATTATTTGATTTAGGCAATCAACATTTCTTGTAATCTTTAACTAAACTCACTACTTCATCTAACCATGGAAAAGAGAATTTAACTTCACAATCCTCTATTAAACATATGTGTAAATATGATTTCTTTGAACTCTGTAACAATCTCTTGTATTTTCACAATGGTATCTTGTATGCTCTATGGATTTGTTGCTTTCCTCAAAATTATATTTATTATAATTAATGAATCACCTTCCATCCATACTCTATTATTGTTGTGGTCTAGACTAACATCAGGATGATCCTTGAACTAGACTATTATTTGAAATATTTTGAAGGTGAGCACCTACTAGTCATAGCCTAGACCAAACATTGGAAGGGTTAAAATACCTTAACCCATCCTCCAAAGTAGGATGGTATACCTTGTCAAATTAATGGATGTTGAATATTTTTAGCTCAAAACAATAAAAGATCAAGGATATATATTAAAGGGTTAAGAAATAAATGAATTAAATTGGATGAATGAATTTAATAGTATAGGCATCCATAGAGAATCCTCTAGCAATTCAATTTCCAAAAAATAATGTTCAAGACTAACAACATTTGAAACTTAGCAACAATCCAATATTGAGAGCTTTGGGCATACTTAAAGAATTATTCCAAACATCTAAAGAATTAATAATCCAAGTTAAAAAAATTAGATTAATGCCTTGACTAACAGAAATAGAATCCTCATAAGCATACATATAAGTATAAATCATTCCAATTTACTCTAAGTTAGCAATCCAAATTAACATAATAAACTAACCATAGTAAAAGTAGTAGAAATGATTTCACAGGATTAACAAAAACAATCAATACATATGCCAATTTGAAGCAAACATCCCTAATAATATTATTTTCATTAATTGCATAAAATATTCAATAAAGCAAGCAAACACTCCAAAGCCAACCCTTTGAAATGAGGGTTCAACCTCTATTTATAATTTTACAATGATTTTTATTTTTAGCATTACAAGGAATATTTTAATTCCATGATCCTCTTGTAAATTACCATCCATGATGACATCCAACTAAATATTCTTGAATAGTTACAACATATTCTAAGCAATATTCAACTCTGTTCTTCTTTGTTCTTCATATGCTTTCATGGTCGTAGATCTACAACCAAGTTTTTTGGGTTGAGCCTTATAGAAATTTTTGGATTACAACGCAGTGTTTTGGGATTTCATGGTATCTGAATCAACCTCCTCTACTTACTACAACATGCAAATGCACAAAAATACCTTAAGAACTTGAAATCATGGAAGATTCAACCTTAGTATTTGATCTGAGAATGAACAACTATGATTGGCTAACTCATGGTTGCTCTCTACCTTTATGTTTCTAGAAAATTCCCTATATTTTTGTCTTCTTGATATTCTAACAGATATAGCCATGAAAACAAGGAAATAGTAGATTTGAGAATCTTCTCGTGTAATTTTTTTACCTCACGGTTGCTAGAATTACTCGATCTCCTTTGAATTTCAAAGAATTTCCTGAAAGCACACTTATTAGTGGTTTCAGGTTCTTTATTATTTCTTAAATTTGACATATGATCATGCATCTTCTATGATCTTTGGAGAACTTTCTCATTTTCATTCCATCACTAAAATAGATTCTCAACCACACACTATTTTCAATTTTAGATCATTTCTCTCAATCTAGCCATGGATTTGCCAAAATCAGTGGATTTGAGTTCATGCCTTTCGACCGATATGCTACAAAGGAGATAGGTTGGTCATGTTCTATTTTGTTATTTAGCCCTTTTTTACAAACTTTTCCATGAAATCACATTTTCTAGTGGATTTGAGTTTATCTGACCTCTGCACTTCTTTCTCTAGTGGTTTTCAATATTTTACATTGCTAACAAAGGAACCTGGTAGCCACACTCCAAAATGAGATTTTGACCTCTTGTCACTTTTCTCTAGTAGAATCACACTTTGAGTATATTCAAATTCCTCTTCGTGCTCATCATTTCCATGTTTTTATCAAATAATAATAGAAAATTGCAGAGCAAACTGGATCTTTCGTTCTAAGAACAAACTTCTCCATGGATTTGATAAAATCAACGAATTTGAGGAAACTGGAAGAATTGAGCAAAATTATTTAAAAATTAGCAAAACTTTGTAAAATTTTTGGTATCAACTGTTCATTTACTCCTCTAAAAAATAAATTCAAGTCATGTGGCTTTTTGAGACTACATAATGCTACCTCTCAAAGAACTTTTATTTACAAGGTTACAAAACTCAAACAACCTTATCTCAAAACCAACATCTTTTGAAGCTTAGAATCAATCCAAAATACACATGAGGGGAGGAAGAGGAGACTAAAAAAAAAGGAGGGAAAACACTAAAAAGTACAAAATGAAGGGAAAACAAGAAAAAACAAAACAAAAGTAGAGGACAAAATATAAAGAGGTTTTATGGATAGGGACAAAATAAACCTCATAATACACATGAAATGGTGGTGAGTGGAAACAGTTTGGAACAAAACATAACATAAAAAATTGGCAAGCACAAAGGGAGATTGAAAAAAGAAATGGAATGTGGTATTTTTTTATAGGTGAGTATGATGAAGGAACAACAAAATACTAGAGATGAAGAAAATAAAGGAACAAAAAATGGAACTGAAGGTATACAAATTAAGGAAACCCTCCAGCAAAATAATACCTTACTAAATATACATCATTGGGGCATAGAGTCTCTTCAAGAGTAGATAAATTATCATGAGGTAAAATCCTTTTGGACCAATAATCTGTCTCTCCTATGTTTCTTTTTCTTTCTTGTACATATGGACAACATTCTCTTCAGTCACTTATACTCTCTTCTATAGCTGTTGAATACCCTTAAATAAATAGTCCCAAACCTATACTTTTCCTCATATCCTTAGTCTAAAAATTCATAAATCCTTTCAGACCTTACGTGAGAATGTTCTAATTCTTCATTTGTGCTTAAATATTCTTACTATAGGTCAAATGATAACTTAACAACCTTGAAAATATTTTCTTGATAGGTCATCTTAGTTGTTGAAAACCCTTGAAGAAATTTGCACCTATACAAGAATGGTGTTTCAACTTCTACTTATTTTGGCTAACTTACACAAGAATCCAATGAATTAGATCCCCTCACCTTTGGGAAAAAGAAAAAATTAATCGTGGCCCCCTCTTGTGATTCTTCATTGAAAAAATAGTTTTGAAAATAATTTTTTTGTGGATAAATATCCATGTCTACCTCAACACCGCCATTCATACCCTACCATAGAATTTCCTGACACCGATCATAATTTCCAATGATGAAAGGGTGAGGGATTTTATTGGAAACTTTAAACATATTCTTTGCACCAAAAAATTTTATGTGGTATGCTTCTTTTTCAAGATATATTCCTAAGTGACTGAGGGTAACTTTGGAAATATTTATGCTAAATAATGGAGAAATGTTGACTACTACTATATCATGTATCACCACTAAATTAGTCTATCCATACAACATCATCATGAAACACGTTAGAATACCCATAGTTTTTAGTCTTCTCCTTTATTTACAACCATTCAAGTTCTATTCAATCCATGGTCAACAAATATAGACCCTCATATTTTTAGAGGCATTATCATCCTTTTGGATTTTGGATCAACTACACAATTATGTAATATCCCCTTTTCCACAAATATGGGCAAATAAACCAAACCAAACTCTCTTTTACTAAAACTTAAGGCTCTACTTCTCAGGGCTAAGACTCCCTCCTTAGTCAATTTTCCCAAAGAGATATTGACCAAATCTACTTTTGCAAGTACCAATAAATCTTCCCTCAAACCTTGATTAAGTTGGAAAGAATTTTTGAACAAGTCTTGGAATTGGACCACCTTTTCCTTTCTCTCTTCTTGAGTCACGATCAGGAAATACAAACTCATATAAGCTTCAAACCTTCCTTTATTCAGGAGCTCTGCTAGGGGAATTTGTTCCAATGTTGATATATGATATTCTTCATCTTCTACTTGAACTTGAAAATTCAAAGAGTAACTACCTAAGAAGCTTATCGAGTAATTTACTATGGGGATGAATAGCCCTACATCACTTAAAACATTTTGGCTTGAATATTTTCCTTGAAAAATTAAGTTATAAGGGTGAGGGCACCATCAAAATTTCATCGCTTTCCTCTTTTTTATATTTGAACTCGTGCTTCTCTTCTCTCCTTTCACCACCATTTATTCCAATAAGTTGCATCCCATAATAGGGTTCTTGGTATTGAAGTTATACACCACTATATCCCTCTATTTTGGCATTCAAAAAATATAGTACTCTCCTTTCATTTTTCCAATCAGTATACAACATCATCATTCCTAATTCTTGCTTCTTATGAGCTTCACTGGTTTGATCTTCTAGAGAAACAACATTTTTGGCTTCCTACCATGACTATGACTTCACTTCTTCTAGGGATTGATATAGGATGAGCTAAGACGATGATCAAATGAAGAATGCATTTCTCTAGGGAGAAATTTATCTATTGTAATCAACATATTTTTAGCTCGAATAGCCTCCTAGAAGACATGGGGTAACCTCGTTTCTTTAGACTGCTAAATAAGGAGACTTAGATTAGGATGGAATGCATGAATTTAGAAAAGATATGATTTGTAAATGCAGGGTTGGTATTCTTAGGGAATTCTTCTCCATACTCTCTTAAAATGGACATTGAACTCAGAAATGCTCTCATGAGGAGATTTTTTTACGAATGAGAATTGAGTGAGCAATAAAAAGGAATCTTTGGGGTTGTTGAACTCATCAATAAAATATTTTGCTAAATACTCCCAATTTACAATACTTTTTTCTTCCAATAATTTGTACCAAAATAAAACCTTACCTTTGAAATATAGAACCAACAACCTAACCATGAAATCTTCAAATATAATGTTGTAGACTGATGACAAGGAAGAGATATCTTGACAATGTTCTTGTGCAATGTTTTATTTCCCTTGAGAACTAGGCAATTTTTTTGAAGCAATCATAGGAATTTTGGGGAGATTTGGGATATTGAGAGGGCAGATTCATACCATGGGGGATAATTTTGATGAGCCATCAAGCCCAAATTATGGTCATAAAAAACCTAGGGTGCGTAGCCTGTTATAATTTTAGATTCATGCCACAAGGCCAACAAAGTCATCAAAAGAATATCAATCGGACATAATATTTTGGTATTATTGATGAATAAGAGAGTCATCCAAATTCATTTGTTTACAATAACCAAGTGAATTTGGTTTCACCGCTTAATGAGGTCAATATAATTCACTAAATCTTGGTTCCTTTGAGAAAAAAATAAAAAAATATCTAGTGGGTAAGTGAATACATCATAAATCATGTTCCATTGAGTGTGCCAAAAACTGTTGTGGTCTAGATTGATATCAATATGATCCTTGAACTGGACTATTATCTATAATATTTTGAAGGTGAGCACCTACTAGTCACAACCCAGACCAAACATTCAAAGGGTTAAAATACCTTAACCCAACCTCCAAAGTAAGTTGGTATACCTTGTCAACTTAATGAATGTTGAATATTTTTAGCTCAAAATAGTAAAAGCTTAGGGATAGAGATGAAAGGGTTAATAAATGAATGAATTAAAATGGATGGATGAAGCTAACAACATAGGCATCCACAAATAATCCTCTAGCAATTCAATTTCCAGAAGATAATGTTCAAGACTAACAACATTTGAAACTTAGCAACAATCTAATATTGAGAGCTTTGGGTATACTTAAAGAATTATTCAAAACATCTAAAGCATTAATAATCCAAGTTAATAGAATTATATTAATGCCTTGACTAATAGAAATAGAATCCTCATAAGCATACATATAAGTATGAATCATTCCAATTTGCTCTAAGTTAGCAATCTAAATTAATAGAATAAACTAACCATAGCAGTAGTAGTAAAATGACTTCACAGGATTAATAACAACAATCAATACAAATGATAGTTTAAGGTAAACATCCCTAGTAATGCTATTTTCATTAATTGCATAAAATGTACAACAGTGCAAGCAAACACTCCAAAGCCGACCCTTTGAAATTAGGGTTTGACCTCTACTTATAATTTTACAATGATTTTTCATTTCGAGCATTACAAGAATATTTTAATTTCTTGATCCTCTTACAAATTACTATCCACGGTGGAATACAGATGCATCTTCTTGAATAGTTACAATATATTCTAAGCAAGATTCAACTTTATCATTCTTTGTTCTTGATATGCTTTCTTGGCCATAAATTTACAATCGAATTTATTAAGTTGAACCTTCTAGAAACATTTGGACTACAACCTAGTGTTTTGGGATTTCATGGCATCTGAATCAACCTCCTCTACTTACTACAACATGCGACCACAAAAAAATATTTTGAGAACTTGAAATCATGGAAGATTCAACCTTAGTCGTTGATATGAGAAAGAGAAGATATGATTGGCTGAATTGTGGCCACTCTCTACCTTTATGTTTCTATAAATGACTCTATATTTTTGTCTTCTCAAGATTCTCATAGATATAGCCATGAAAATGGTGAAATAATAGATTTTATAATTTTCCCACATCATGTGTTTACCTCATGATCGCTAGAATTGCTTGATCTCCTTTGAAGTTCAGTGAATTTCCTGAAAGCACAATTATTAGCAGTTTTGGGTTCTTTCTTCTTTCTTGAAGTCGACTCGTAGTCACGTTTTTTCTATGCTCTTTGGAGAACTTTCTCATTTCCACACCATCACTAAAATAAATGCTTGATTGTGTGCTATTTTCAATTTTAGATATTTTTTCTCAATCTAGCTGTTAATTCACCAAAATTAGTGGATTCAAGCTTGTGTATTCCAATCACTATGCTAACAAAGGAGATAGGTCAGACACATTCCATTTTGTGATTTAGCCCTTTTTTACAATTTCTTCCATGAAAACATGTTTTTTGGTGGATTTGAGTTTATATAACCTACGCACTTATTTCTCCAATGACTTTAAATTTTTTGCATTGCTAAAAATGGAACCTGGTAGTTGTGCTCCAAAATGATATTTTGATCTCTTACCACTTTTCTCAAGTAGAATCACAATTTGAGCAGATTCAGATCCCTCTTTGCGCTCATAATTTTTGTATGTTTATCAAAGAAGAATGAATAACCATGAAGTAAACTAAATCTTTTGTTCTAAGAGCAAACTTCCTTGTGAATTTGATAAAATTAGTAGATTTGAGGAAACTAGCAGAAAATGACCAAAGTCTTTTAACACTTAGCAAAACTTTGTAAATTTTTTGGACTCAATTGCTGATTTAGTTCCTCTAAAAAAAATTCAAGGCATGTGGTTTTTTCAGCCTACAATTACATTTTATTTGTTTGCATATTTTTAATCCTTCGAAAACCACCTAAGATTCATCTTCATTATTTGTTTTAAATTCACTATTGAAAGTGTAATGTGATAAAATATCACCCCTATTATTTCCAATTATTCCTCCTTCTCTTACTTATCCTAGATTTCCTTTATATACTCCATAAAAATTCACTTTGATCAACTTTGGTGAGCAAAAATTATGTTTAGAAAACAATCATTTCTTTTCAATAAATTATCAATCTAGTAAGTTCGTAAAATTATGAGTTTCATGCATATTATATGTCTGCATTGTGGGGGAATGAATCCTTTTGTTCCTATTTAGTTTTTTGGGGGTTGTTTGTGCATTTTTATCTCAGCCAAACCAAATAAAATAAAGTGCAAAAAAATAAATTATAAACTAAAATGCTGGAAATGAAATGCTGAAAATAAAAGTGTAGGAAATTAAATGTGCAGAAAAATAAAACACACAACTGAATTAAAATAAAGCAGGAAATAAAACAGTAAAGCTAATCTACTGAAAATAAATGACAATAAAAAAAATGGGAGGACTACTGCAAGGAGTGGGCCCAAGCTCCCGTAGATAGTCTTCCCGGCTAATTACATCAAGATTACTTTAAGAAAATAAGAGTTTTTGCAACTCTTAATAAATTATATAGAAAATTAAATAAAATAGTTCTCTGTGTATTTGATCATTGCCTTCATTCATCTATTTTGTGTTCTTTATATAAGATGCATCCATATCTCATTACAATAACATATTGATCTATTTTTAATCACATTGTGTGATTTGTTACAGTCGATTCATACACAAGTATTAATTTCCTATTGAAAGCATGACCGTTCACCAGAAGGATAAATATAATTATCCTTAGTTGTACGTAACAAACTAATCCTAAAATAAAGCATCCTAAAAATAACATGTTTAAAAGCCTTAAAAATCCAACCGACCAACCTTTCAATAATAGCATTGCTTTATATTATTCTAGACATGAAGCACAATTAGAATATTTCCCTTTTGTCTCACGTGCAACAACCTCCTTAGCCCATTGGTCAACCAGTCAATATTGACTTGGTGCATATTTTGAACGGGAGCAAGGTACCTTCCAAATGTATGCTATCAAGGCACTTCCAAATGTATGGGATCAATGTGCCTCCAAATGTATGAGATCAAGGCACCTTCAATACATGGGATCAAGGAACCTAAAATACATGGGATCAAGGCACCTGAAATATATGAAATCAAGGTACCTAAAATACATGGGATCAACGTGACTAAAATACATGGAATCAAGGTACCTCAAAATACATGGGATCAAGACGCCTCAAAATACATGGGATCAAGGTGCCTCAAATACATGGGATCAAGGCGCCTAAAAATACATGGGATCAAGGCACCTCAAAATACATGGGATCAAGGTTCCTCAAATACATAGGATCAAGGCACCTCAAAATACATGGGATCAAGGCACCTCAAAATACATTAGATCAAGGTGCCTCAAATACATGGGATCAAGGAACCTCAAAATACATAGGATCAAGGCACCTAAAATACATGGGATCAAGGTGCCTCAAAATACATGGGATCAAGGCACCTGAAATGTATGGGATCAAGGTGCCTTCTACCGCAATACACCTTGGCTCCCTTGAAACATAAATATGCCAGGTCCAAGTGGGATGTAGACTGGGAAACACTAGATTAGTAGAAAAACCTACATTTATACACTTTTCCACTAAAAAAACCAGTCAAGCTAATACTTCATTTTTTATCAATCATATGCAAAAATTATATAAAAATACATCTCAAATGCTAATTAAATCAATAATGATGCCCCTTAAAAATGTATATAAAATGAGCATTTATGGTGCTCATCATACCCCCATGCCTAAATATTTTCACGTCCTCATGACAAAAACCCCCCAGAATAATTTTATTTTATTTTGTTTTATTTTAATAAATACATGGGAGCAAGGCACCATTGGGAGAAAGATGCCATCAGGAGCAAGGCACCATCGAGAGCGAGGCACCTCCAGCCATTATCATTTTTAATTATTCCTGGGGTAATGAGATTCTTCTCATATATAATGCATGCCATGTGGTGGGGATTCTAATGAGATATTTTGACAACGATAATTATGAGGGTATATATAGGTATTAACATAGAAATAATTTTTTTTAAATAACTATGCACATAATTAATGGAAACCTCAGTACATACCTGGGTGAATTTCGTAGAAACTGATGTGTATGATGCTGATGGTGTCAAATATATTCATGTTGCCTATAATCATGGTGTACCAGAAAAAGAGATTGTTAGTGCATCTTGGAATAATAATAATTTTTTTTATCTCAACCAAACCAAATAAAATAAAGTGCAAAAAGATAAATTATAAACTAAAATGTTGGAAATGGAATGCTAAAAATAAACGTGGAGGGAATTAAATGTGCAAGAAAATAAAACACACAACTGAATTAAAATAAAGCAGGAAACAAAATAGTAAAGCTATTCTACTAAAAATGAATGTCAAACAAAATAGGCGAGGAATACTGCAAGGAGTGGGCCCAGGCTTCCGTAGGTAGTCCGCCTAGCTAATTACATCAAGATTACTTTAATAGAATAAGAGTATTTGCAACTCTTACTAAATTATACAAAAAATAAAATAAAATAGTTATTTGTGAATTTGAGCATTGCCTTCATTCATCTAGCCTGTGCTCTTTATATAATATGCATCTAGAACTCATTACAATAACATATTGGTCTATTTTTAATCGCATCGCATGATTTGTTACAGTCGGTTCATACATAGGTATTATTTTCCTATTGAAAGCATGACCATTCACCAGAAGGATAAATATAATAATCCTTAGGTGTATGTAACAAAATAATCCTAAAATAATGCATCCTAAAAATAATGTGTTTAAAAGCCTTACAAATCCAACCGGTCAACTGGTCAATAATAGCATTTCTTTATCTTATTCTAGACATGAAGCATGATTAGAATATTTCCCTTTTGTCTCATGTGCAACAACTTCCTTAGCCCATTTGTCAACTAGTCAATATTGAATTGGTGCATATTTTGAATGGGAGAAAAGCACCTTCCAAATGTATGGGATCAGGGCACCTCCAAATGTATGGGATCAAGGTGCCTCCAAATGTATGAGATCAAGGCACCTCCAAATGTATGGGATCAAGGTGCCTGGAATACATGGGATCAAGGCACCTAAAATACATAAGATCAAGGCACCTGAAATATATGGGATCAAGGTGCATAAAATACATAGGATCAAGGTGCTTCAAATACATGGTATCAAGGCGCCTCAAAATACATGGGATCAAGGCACCTCAAAATACATGGGATCAAGGTGTCTCAAATACGTGGGATCAAGGCACCTCAAAATACATGGGATCAAAGCACCTCAAAATACATGGGATCAAGGTGCCTTAAATACATGGGATCAAGGCACCTCAAAATACATGGGATCAAGGCGCCTCAAAATACATGGGATCAAGGTGCCTCAAATACATGGGATCAAGGCACCTCAAAATACATGGGATCAAGGCACCTCAAATACATGGGATCAAGGTGCCTCAAAATACATGGGATCAAGGTGCCTGAAATGTATGGGATCAAGGTGCCTCTAATGTATGGTATCAAGGTGCCTTCTACCACAATACACCTTGGCTCCCTTGAAACATAAATATGCTAGTTCCAAGTGGGATGTAGACTGGGAAGCACCAGATTAGTAGAAAAACCTGCATTTATACACTTTTCCACTAAAAACACCAGTCAAGCATAATACTTCATTTTCTATCAATTATAAGCAAAAGTTATATAAAAATACATCTCAAATGCTAATTAAACCAATAATGATGCCCCTTAAAAGTGTATATAAAATGAGCATTTCTGGTGCTCATCATCCCCCCATGCCTAAATATTATCACGTCCTCGTGACAACAACCCCTCGAAATAATTTAATTTAATTTAATTTAATTTTAATAAATATATGGGAGCAAGGCACCATTGGGAGAAACGTGCCATTGGGAGAAAGTCACCATCTAGACCAAGGCACCTCCAGTCATTATTGGTTTTTAATTGTTCCTAGGGTAATGAGATTCTTCTCATATCTAAGGCATGCCATGTGGTGGGGATTCTAATGAGAGATTTTGACAACGATAATTATGGGGGCATATATAGGTATTAACATAAAAATATAATTTTTTAAATAACTATGCACATAATTAATGGAAAACTCAGTATATACCTAGGTGAATTTCATAGAACCTGATGTGTATGATTTTTATGGTGTGAAATGTCTCCATGTTATCCATAATCATTGTGTACCATAAAATGAGATTGTTAGTGCATATTGGAGTAATAATAACTTTTTATCTCAACAAAATAAAATAAAATTAAGTACAAAAAGATAAAATTATAAACTAAAATGTTGGAAATGAAATGCTGAAAATAAAAGTGTAGGAAATTAAATGTGCAGGAAAATAAAACACACAACTGAATTAAAATAAAGCAAGAAATTTCACTGTTAAATCTGCCTACTACAGCCAAGAAGTTTCCAGTGATGGCCGTGACTTATCTAATCTGGTCTGGGTTCCCAAGGTCAAATTCTCTGCTAGTTGGCCATCCAAAATAGAATCCTCACCACTAACAATTTGATAACCAGAGGGCTTCTCATCCCCAATTGGTGCATCCTGTATAAAAACGCCTGTGAGTCTACTACACATGTTTTTCTAGAATGTCCCTTCTCCCTTGTAGTGCTCAACCAGGTTTTCAACACTTTCGCCATCTCCGTAGCCCTCCCTCATTCCATTCCCCTCCTTTTTCAACAATGGCCCAGGCCTTTCAAGAGCAGTCAACTCAAATTCATGTGGCAAGCTTGCCTTCACATTTTTCTGTGGTAGATTTGGCTTGAGAGAAATGCCAGAATTTTTAAAAACCTTGCCATGAATGAGAAGATTGTTTTTTCCAAAATCTTGGCCCTTGCTACTAAGAATGCCTCTCTTGTCTCATCGTCCAAACCCCCCCCCTCCAGGCCTTGATTGGATTTAACAAATCATTTCAATCTTCTCAATTTTTCTACAACTCCTCGTACTTCTGTTGACAGGTCTGTAATCAAGTGGGCCTTACCTCCTTCTGGGTGGCACAAGCTTAACTTCGATGGCATGGCCAAATGCAACCCTAGAGCGGCTGGCAGAGGTGGAATTCTCATAAATCACAGAGGAGAATTAATTTTGGCCTTTGCTCAAAACTTAGGAATTCAGTCTAATAATATGGTCGAGGCTCGGGCCTTGCTCCAAAGCTTGATTCTCTTGGAAGGCTTGACTATCAATAAAATCATCATAGAAGGAGACTCATTGCATTGCATCAACTGGCTCACTATGTGCCTCCCTAGGCCCTTGTTTCCATCTTCGAAGAATGCAAGACACTAATTGGCCTTTACCCAGAATTAATCATTCAACATCAATACCGGGAAGGAAAAAAAGTTGTGGACTGGCTTACTAATAAGGGAGTTGACGCAACAGACATTCAGGTTTGGAGAGATTCCTTCCCAATTGGCATAAGGGATGCTTCTTCAAGTTCCAATGTTTGCACAATTGAGTGGGTTTCTGGGCTTCGGGTTTTCCCCCTGTGGCTGCGTCTTGGCATCTTGGAGCATTTTCGTGTCACTTTTCATAGTTGGTTGCAAAATTTTAGCTTGCCACGTTATCAAGACTTATCTATCTTCAACGGCGGTCTTCCATTCTGTCGTGATATCGTGACCTTTTTTCTCTCCGGGTGCTTTTTTGCAAACTTGTCGTGATATCGTGACACTTTTTGGCCTTCAGACGCTCCCTTGCTTCTTGTCGCGATATCGCGACACTTTTTCTCTCTCCAACGGTGGTCTTCCTTTTTGTCGCAATATCATGACATTTTTTCTCTCTCCAACGACGGTCTTCCTTTCTGTCACGATATCGTGACCTTTTTTCTCTCCAACGATGGTCTTCCATTTTTGTCGTGATATCGCGACACCTTTTCTCTCTCCAACGACGACCTTCCATTCTGTAGCGATATCGCGACCTTTTTTCTCTCCAACGGCGGTCTTCCATTTTTGTCATGATATCATGACACTTTTTCTCTCTTCAACTGCGGTCTTCCATTCTGTCGCGATATCGTGACCTTTTTTCTCTCCATCGACGGTTTTCCATTTTTGTCGTGATATCGCGACATCTTTTCTTTCTCCAACGGTGACCTTCCATTCTGTAGCGATATCGCGACCTTTTTTCTCTCCAATGGTAGTCTTCCATTTTTGTCACGATATCGTGACACTTTTCCTCTCTCCAATGGCGGCCTCCCATTCTATTGCGATATCGTGACATTTTTTCTCTCCAACGACGGTCTTCCATTTTTGTCGCGATTTCGTGACCTTTTTTCCCTCCAACGGCGGCCTTCTTTTTTGTCGTGATATCGCGACATTTTTTCTCTCCAACGACGGTCTTCATTTTTTGTCGCGATATCACGACATCTTTTCTCTCCAATGGCGGTCTTCCTTCTTGTCACGATTTCATGACACTTTTCCTCCTAGGCTGCGGATCTTCAGATTGTCGCGATTTCGTTGCACTTTTTGTCCTCGGCTGCGGTCCTCCAGATTGTCACGATTTCACGACACTTTTTTTTCTTGGCAGCGGTCTCCTAATTTGTCATGATATCACGACAATTTTCCTCTTCGGCAGTGGTCTTCATTCTTGACGCGATTTTGCGACACTTTCTCTTCTCGGCAGTAGGCTTCCACTTTCGTCGCAATTTCATGACTCATTTTCCATTTCGGCTGCGGTCTTCATTCTTGTCGCAATTTTGTGACTCTTCTTCTCGTCCGGATCCAACCTAGCAACTTGTCACGATATCACGACACCTTTCAACATGTCGTGATATCGCGACATCACCATTTTGGTCGCAATTTTGCGACACCTTCCCTAGTGCGAAGGTTTGCCAACTCTCTATTACTTTCTTCTTGGACCACCTCGGTTGTTATGGTTTTCTTGTAATCTCTCTTGTACAAGGTTTAGGGACCTTTCAACACCCTTTCTACCAATCAAAAAAAAAATAAAGCAGGAAATAAAATAGTAAATCTATTCTACTAAAAATTAATGACAGAAACAAAATAGGAGAGGACTACTACAAGGAGTGGGCCCAAGCTCCTGTAGATAGTCCACCTGGCTAATTACATCATGATTACTTTAATAGAATAAGAGTATTTGAAACTCTTAATAAATTATAAAGAAAAATAAAATAAAATATGTCTCTTTGTATTTTAGCATTGCCTTCATTCATCTGGCTTGTGCTCTTTATATAACATGCATCTAGATCTCATTACAATAACATATTGGTCTATTTTTAATAACATTGTGTATTTTTTTACGGTCGGTTCATACACAGGTATTGTTTTCCTATTGAAAGCATGATTTTTCACTAGAAGGATAAATATAATAATCCTTAGGTGTATGTAACAAAATAATCCTAAAATAATGCTTCTTAAAAATAATGTGTTTAAAAGCCTTACAAAACAAACTGGCCAACCTGTCAATAATAGCATTGATTTATCTTATTCTAGAAATGAAGCACAATTAGAATATTTCATTTTTGTCTCATGTGCAACAACCTCCTTAGCCCATTGGTCAACCGGTCAATGTTGACTTGGTGCATCTTCTGAACGGGAGCAAGGCACCTTCCAAATGTATGGGATCAAGGTGCCTCCAAATGTATGGGATCAAGGCACCTCCAAATGTATGGGATCAAGGTGCCTGGAATACATGGGATCAAGGCACCTAAAATACATGGGATCAAGGCACATGAAATATATGGGATCAAGGTGCCTAAAATACATGGGATCAAGGTACCTCAAAATACATGGGATCAAGCCACCTCAAAATATATGGGATCAAGGTGCCTCAAATACATGGGATCAAGGCGCCTAAAAATACATGGGATAAAGACACCTCAAAATACATGGGATCAAGGTGCCTCAAATACATGGGATCAAGGAATCTCAAAATACATGGGATCAAGGCACCTCAAAATACTTGGGATCAAGGTGCCTCAAATACATGGGATCAAGACACCTCAAAATACATAGGATCAAGTCACCTCAAATACATGGGATCAAGGTGCCTCAAAATACATGGGATCAAGGCACCTGAAATGTATGGGATCAAGGTGCCTTCTACCGCAATACACCTTGGATCCCTTGAAACATAAATATGCCAGGTCCAAGTGGGATGTAGACTGGGAAACACCATATTAGTAGAAAAACCTGCATTTATACACATTTTCCACTAAAAATACCAGTCAAGCATAATACTTCATTTTCTATCAATTATATGCAAAATTTATATAAAAATACATCTCAAATGCTAATTAAACCAATAACGATGCCCCTTAAAAGTGTATATAAAATGATAATTTTTGGTGCTCATCATCCCCCCATACCTAAATATTGTCACGTCCTCATGACAACAGCCCCCGAAATAATTTTATTTTATTTATTTTATTTTAATAAATACACGGGAGCAAGGCACCATTGGGAGAAAGGTGCCATCAAGAGCAAGGCACCATCGAGAGCAAGGCACCTCTAGCCATTATTATTTTTAATTATTCTTGGGGTAATGAGATTCTTTTCATATCTAAGGCATGCCATGTGGTGGGGATTCTAATGAGAGATTTTGACAATAATAATTATAGGGGCATATATTGGTATTAACATAGAAATGATTTTTTTTAAATAACTATGCACATAATTAATGGAAAACTTAGTACATACCTGGGTGAATTTTGTAGAACCTGATGTGTATGATGTTGATGGTGTGAAATATCTTCATGTTGCCTATAATAATGGTGTACCAAGAAATGAGATTTTTAGTGCATCTTGGAGTAATAATAATTTTTTTTTTTATCTCAGCCAAACCAAATAAAATAAAGTGCAAAAAGATAAATTATAAACTAAAATGTTGGAAATGAAATGCTGAAAATAAAAGTATAGGAAATTAAATGTGCAAGAAAATAAAACACACAACTAAATTAAAATAAAGAAGGAAATAAAAAAGTAAAGCTAATTTACTAAAAATAAATGAAAAAAATAAAATAGGGGAGGACTACTATAGGGAGTGGGCCCAGGCTCCCATAGATAGTCCACCCGACTAATTACATCAAGATTACTTTAAGAGAATAAGAGTATTTGCAACTCTTAATAAATTATACAAAAAATGAAATAAAATAGTTCTTTGTGTATTTGATCATTGCCTTCATTCACTTGGCCTGTGTTCTTTATATAAGATGCATCTAGATCTCATTACAATAACATATTGGTCTATTTTTAATCACATCACATGATTTGTTACAATCAATTCATACACAGGTATTATTTTTCTATTGAAAGAATGACCGTTCACTAGAAGGATAAATATAATAATACTTAGGTGTACGTAAAAAGATAATCCTAAAATAATGAATCCTAAAAATAATGTGTTTAAAAGTCTTACAAAGCTAACTGGCCAACCGGTCAATAATAGCATTGCTTTATCTTATTCTAGACATGAAGCATGATTAGAATATTTCCCTTTTGTCTCAAGTGCAACAACCTCCTGAGCCCATTTGTCAACCAGTAAATATTGACTTGGTGTATCTTTTGAATGGGAGCAAGGCACCTTCCAAATGTATGGTATCAAGGCACCTCCAAATATATGGGATCAAGGTGCCTCCAAATGTATGGGATCAAGGCACCTCCAAATGTATGGGATCAAGGCACCTGGAATACATGGGATCAAGGCACCTAAAATACATGGGATCAAGGCACCTGAAATACATGGGATCAAGGTGCCTAAAATACATGGGATCAAGGTGCCTCAAATACATGGGATCAAGGCACCTCAAAATACATGGGATCAAGGTGCCTCAAATACATGGGATCAAGGAAAATACATGGGATCAAGGCACCTCAAAATACATGGGATCAAGGTGCCTCAAATACATGGGATCAAGGAACCTCCAAATACATGGGATCAAGGCATCTCAAATACATGGGATCAAGTTACCTCAAAATACATGGGATAAAGGCTCCTAAAATGTATGGGATCAAGGTGCTTCTAATGTATGGGATCAATGTGCCTTCTACCGCAATACACCTTGGATCCCTTGAAACATAAATATGCCAAGTCCAACTGGGATGTAGACTAGGAATCACCATATTAGTAGTAGCAAAACCTACATTTATACACGTTTCCACTAAATACACCAGTCAGGCATAATACTTCATTTTCTATCAATTATATGCAAAAGTTATATAAAAATACATATCAAATTCTAATTAAACCAATAATTGTACCCCTTAAAAGTGTATATAAAATGAGCATTTTTGGTGCTCATCATCCCCCCATACCTAAATATTGTCACGTCCTCATGACAATAGCCCCCTAGAATTATTTTATTTTATTTTAATAAATACATAGGAGCAAGGCACCATCGGGAGCAAGGCGCCATCAAGAGCAACGTGACATCAGGAGCAAGGTGCCATTGAGAGCAAGGCACATCCAACCATTATTATTTTTTAATTGTTCTTGGGGTAATGATATTCTTCTCATATCTGAGGCATGCCATGTGGTGGGGATTCTAATGAGATATTTTGACAACAAGAATTATGGGGGCATATACTGGTATTAACATAGAAATGATTTTTTTAAATAACTATGCACATAATTAATGGAAAACTCAATACATACCTAGGTGAATTTCACAGAACCTGATGTGTATGATGCTGATGGTGTGAAATATATTCATGTTGCCTATAATCATGGTGTACCAAAAAATGAGATTATTGGTGCATCTTGGAGTAATAATAATTTTTTTTTAAGCCCATCATCTGTTCTACCATGGAAGGGAGCATGTTTAGAATAGATCTTGGCTCATCATTATTTTTAGTTGCGTTCAACATATCTTTTTTTCTTCCACTAAGCATTGCTACACCAATAGTGAAGTCAAAAATACATCATGATCGACCATCAAACTACAAGCAAATAGTTAAATCATGGTAAATAATTAACACATAAGCCTTTATGCTATAATGTTGTTCCAACAAGGAATTTTGATACACTCTAAGTTAAGATAGTTCAGGTGTGCAATAACAGATACAATCAAAATAGTCAAACAACTCTTTATCCTTTTCTAGAAATGGTGGATTTTTCTAGTTTTGTTTTATCATCGTCTGCATTCTATTTTAGTGAATAGTTATTCTGTTTTCCCCCTATAAGAATACGATAGCTAATGTGTTTTGGCATTTACCCAAAATTAGTGTCTTACATGGAGTCAAAAATCAAATCTGGTCAATGCAACAAATGTGTCCTTCATCGGGAGCAATGTGGGATCAAGGCACCTTCCTCCAAATGGGATCAAGGTGCCTTGACGCATATCCTATATATATATATATATATTTATTTATTTATGATATCAAGGTGCTTTCTCGCAAATTTTTTTCACTCTTGCAATCCTCATGCAAAACCTTATTGACATGGGGCCTTCAACATCGATATTCCCATCATTTTATGATTAGAAAATTTTGCATGAACACAAACCATTTCTTGATCTTGCCATATCTTAAAGGAATCTATCAAAGTGGCCACACTATTCAAACATAAATTCAGGACCACATCACCACTATACTAATTTTGATAAATGTTTCCATGTATTTTTCCATACGAGCCTTCATGCTACCTAATCGATAAAAACACATCAACTATCAAAGGGCTACATGTTCCAATTTTGCATAGTGATCAAATTTGGTGAGACCAAATTTTAAGAAGATGAGTGTGGTCACCTACTACTACTTTTGCCCACATCTAAAACATGTTTGACCCATATCTAGAACCTCCTTTGTGGTACAGAGTAGCATCATCTACATGTATTTGCACAAGCTAGCCGCCATTGTCATGATGCAATACTAAGGATGAGATGCAAAATAAAACAATGCCAAATCTATTCATGCAAATGTCATAGTTTTTTTCATCTACATTGGAGAACAAAAATTCAACTACAAAAATTTGAGTTGATGACTTTAAAACTAGATGACCAAACTAGAGGATTGTCAATGATCCATCCTAGGAATTTGACTAAATTTGTTGTGTACTGGAACATCTTCTTCACCAACTTGTTTGTAAGAAATAATGACATCATGGCCATGAATTCTTACACTATGATAGTAAACTTTTACATGATTTTAGATCCTCACAATATCTTTGCAAATGTGACATCTCCTCTACAGTTGTGAATTTTTTTCTTTTCTTTGTAATTTCCTTTCCCACATATTCTAATAGAAATAAAATGCTATCATAAAAAATTGTAATGTTGGCACTGTGCATTAAAATTGGAGGTCACATAGGCCATAATTGATGTTTTTTAAGGGTCCAACCAAGTAACTGCACAACCTAATGTGCAAAAATTTTATGTCCCATATACCACTATTAGAGGATTTATGACAATAAATAGCTCCAAACTTTGAAACACCAAGCACATCATCAACAAAACATATGGAACTATTTTAATCTTGTATATTAAGAGCACTACACTATTTGAATGCATTACAGGTATTGTCAAAATTAACAATAGATTTGTGCATCATTATTTTCTCATGGTGTGCTCTTGAACATGTCACCTTATTTCAATTAATCAAACTTTATACAATCCTGATACACATGTGTTCGAATCAAGATGATCTCCTACTCTAAATTATGTCCTTCATAGTAAAAATTAAACCAAAAGGAATCAAATCAATTGCATTTTACTATTGCAAACCATACATGTTGTGCAAAAAAAATCTATCTATGTGTTTCTTCATCAACATGATTCTTGGTCAAATTCGATGAGAATTCTTCTACAAATAAAAAATAAATCTAGATCACATCTTCACTATGATCCTTTAGTCTATTTTCTGGAGTGAGGCAAAAAATAAATCTATCCATCATAATTTGTGGCATGTGTTGAGTGTTCAGGTATGACATTTTCACAAGACACATCATTGAGACTATGTGTTGTTGTTTCTGGCCACTACAAACTCCATTCATATGGTTGATTGTGCTCAAGCACCATGTGGTCTACTTGCGGATATTTGACATCTATTTACTATGGGCTCCTATCCTGCTTTATTTAGCTACTGGTTGGAGATTTCTCATTCCCCTTCTAGACCAAGATGGTCCTAGGGAAAGAGGATACTCTCTTCCAATAAGTAGAAAAAAATAAAACTCTATTTATAATTTTAACTTTTAACTTGAAGTATTCTCAATAGAATATTTTTTCTTGCAGGATATTTAGGTTCACCCTTATTCTCCCCCACTTAATTTGGTGATGCCCTTGTCGCCAGTAACAGGTCCTTCTATGCTACAAGTTTGCATCCCTCTGAATATTAGGTCCCACACTGAATAACAAGTATCCCTAAACTAGGGATAATAATTTTGAGCACTATAGGGCATAAAGTGGGTTTGCAAACCTCTTCTCAAGTAAGGCCTACAACTTCTTTCTAGCATTCCATAAGGCTTATTCTCTTTCCCAGCTGTCAGATTCTCCACAATTTTTTTTTTTTAATAAAATTTATGGGAACCACTCTTCCCATTGGAATATTGGTACTACTTATTGGTGTCTTCTCCTAGGTGGAAAAAGGACACTATTGTACTAGGCTAATTGGAGGCACTATCTTCCTGGTGGGAAGTAAGTGCCTCTTTTCACATCATTGCACTCCTAATTACAAGGCACGATATGTCAACATTTTTTAGGCCTATTTTAATTTGGGTACCTATATATTGTGCTCAAGGTCATGTCCTAAGAAACTAAACACATGAAAGTAGAAAAACATGAATCATAGAACCTGTGCCTAATAGGCCTGGGTTTTCCAAGCTACCTATAGTTGCATTCAGGACACAATTTTCTGCAAAGCAAAACACACTAAAGTAAGAAAATAGGAATCATGAACCTTGTTCCTGATAGGCCTAGGTTGCCCATGTTACCTACAGTTGCATTGAGGGCATGATTTCCTATAAATAAAAATGAAAAAAAAAATTGTTAAGCAAGACAGGTTCCATGCGATCTTCTTCTATTTTTTTCATCATTTTTTTCTTCATCAGTTTTTTCATCATCATTTCTTTCATCATTTTTTTTAAATGAATGTGTGAACATTCATCAAAACTATTGGTATGCTATGGGGTCTCCCCCATGTCGATATCTAATCTAGTCTTGCAAATGTGAGGCAGTTGTAAATGGAGCCTATTGACTATTAATCATATTGGAACTCTTCTTCGCTCTTGGTGTAGCATATCTGACTCTGTTTAACATCTACTTAGACTATAATAGTCATGCACTTTATAGCAAAATTTCCCCAAGTTACACAACCACTTTGGGTTGGAAGCCTTTCACTTGATCAGAGTTACTAAGCCTACCTTCAAGTGCCTATGTTGCCCAAGAAAAACTTGGTTTGCTTTCACCTATTTGGACTGGATGCTACATGATCAAGGTACACAATGTGGTTTGTATAGTGCTATTACAAACTCCATGTATAAATATCACTTTATTAAATCTCCATAAACAACTCCTTATTCATCTATATTGCACTTCATGTTGTCCTGCAAAACATAAAAAGAAAATTCTAAACTAAAAGCAAAATTAAAATAAAATTCTGACTAATAATTTTTTTTTTGTAAACATTGTGAACAATGTTCATTGTGTTGTTGGTGGCAATAATTAAGGTGGGGTCTCCCCCATGCTTACAACTGAACTAGTCTCTAAAAATCACCCTTTCTTTATCAACTAGTTTGATATGTTGTAGCATGAGAAGAGCATTTTTCTCTATGGCCTCAAAACCAAACTCTTTCAACTTATTAACAAAATGTGCAAGCTGGAAAATGACTATCTATAGGCTAGCAACTAGGATAAAATATGTGGTTTGGGGGATAGTGCAACAATTTGGGCTTTGGCTCTTATTCAAGAGGTCCAAGGTTCAAACCATGGCATGGGTGAGTGTGTGAGGGGGTGGGTGTGTGTTCATAAAAAAACAAAAAAAAAATATTTAATGTTCGAGGTGTAGACCAATTGGTTCATCCAAACCCCATAATGAGGGTGAAGGTCCAAGGTTCAAATATTGGGCCTCGTTGGACTAAATGTTTGTCCCTTTCCTGGTGCTTTCAAAGGCATAAAATGTTTTAAATGATTTTGGCATGGTGGTTATAGGGGCAGACTCCATGAAAATCTGTGTGGCAGCTTTCGGGGTGGACAATGCAGAATACTGTGGCAACCATAAAAGTTGGACAGCCTACTCGGATTCATGATGTCTACCGATTCCACCATGTTAAAAAAAAAACTAGGAGAAAATATGGCATAGTAGTATTTTAAAAACATGTGCTATTTTTTATTCTCCAGGTCACCTTAAGCACAAGTGAAGAGTATACTCCATAACAAGATCTTTTTAAATTCTACTCTATCATTTTTCTTGCTACTAATATCATCGTTAAAAATTTACCAATATGTTGAGAAATGTTAAGCCTACAATTTTTTTATCGTTAAAAACTAGGCTTATTAAGGCATAATTTTCTAATGGTTTTTGTATAAATAACACAACCCTAATAGTAAAAAATTTCAACTGTATTAGACTTAGGTTGTGCCATTTCTTTGATTTCTTGAAACCATTTAGAATACAATGGAAATCTTTCATTTCTTAATTTTCTGATTTTTTTTCAACAACACAATTTATTCCTACTTCTACACTTAATATAGTACATCAGGTTCATTCCCATATTTACATGAGAAGCTATTAAATTTAAACTTTTGCCTATGGGATTCGACTCTGGTTGTGTTGGCAACTATTTTGGCCTTAAAAAAAATGCCCTTGGTGGACTCATGCTTCTCAGTTAGAATATCTATAGGTAATTTTAAATGGACTTTTTAACTGACCTGTGGGTCATAACATGATAGTTTTGACACTCCCCGAAAACGACACCAAAATAGTAAGCAGAAATAATGTTTAGAAAATAATTATTTCTTTTCCATAAATTATCAATCTGATAAGTTTATAAACTTAATAGTGTCATGCACAGTATATGCTTGCAGTGTGGGGGAATGAATCCTTCTCTACCTATTTATCTTGGTGGAGGGTGTTTGTGCATTTTTATCTCATCCAAACCAAATAAAATAAAGTGCATAAAAATAAATTATAAACTAAAATGCTAGAAATAAATTACTAAAAATAAAGTGCAGGAAATTAAATGTGCATGAAAAATAAAACACACAACTGAATTAAAATAAAGCAGAAAATAAAACAGTAAATCTAATCTACTAAAAATGAATGACAAAATAAAAATGAATGACAAAAATAAAATAGGGGAGGACTACTGCAAGGAGTGGGCCCAGGCTCCCACAAATAGTCCACCTGGCTAATTACATCAAGATTACTTTAAGAGAATAAGAGTATTTGAAACTCTTAATAAATTATATACAAAATGAAATAAAATAGTTCTCTGCATATTTGATCATTGTCTTCATTCATCTGGCCTACATTATTTATATAAGATGTAGTTAGATCTTATTACAATAATAGATTGGTCTATTTTTAATCACGTTGCATGATTTTTTACAGTCGATTTATACACGGGTATTATTTTCCTATTGAAAGCATAACCATACACCAAAAGGATAAATATAATAATCCTTAGGTGTACGTAACAAACTAATCCTAAAATAATGCATTTAAAATCCTTACAAAGTCAATCGGCCAACCAATCAATAATAGCATTGCTTTATCTTATTCTAGACATGATGCACGATTAGAATATTTCCCTTTTGTCTCACGTGCAACAACCTCCTTAGCCCATTGGTCAACCGATCAATATTGACTTGGTGCATCTTCTGAATGGGAGCAAGGTGCCTTCCAAATGTATGGGATCAAGGTACCTCCAAATGCATGGGATCAAGGCACATCCAAATGTAAGGGATCAAGGCACCTACAATACAGGGGATCAGGGTGCCTGAAATACATGGGATCAAGGTGCTTGAAATACATGGGATCAAGGCACCTCAAAATACATGGTATCAAGGTGCCTCAAAATACATGGGATCAAGGTGCCTCAAATACATGGTATCAAGTCATTTCAAAATACATGGGATCAAGGCACCTCGAATACATGGGATCAATACACCTCAAAATACATGGGATCAAGGTACCTCAAAATACATGGGATCAAGGCACCTCAAATACATGGGATCAAAGAATCTCAAAATACATGGGATCAAGGCACCTCAAATGTATGGGATCAAGATGCCTCTAATGTATGAGATCAAGACGCCTTCTATTGCAGTAAACCTTGGATCCCTTAAAACATAAATATGCTAGGTCCAAGTGGGATGTAGACTGGGAAACACCGGATTAGTAGCAAAAATTGCATTTATACACATTTTCCACTAAAAACACCAGTCAAGCATAATAATTCATTTTCTCTCAATTATATGCAAAATTTATATAAAAATACATCTCAAATGCTAATTAAACCAATAACGATACCCCTTAAAAGTGTATATAAAATGAGCATTTCTAGTGCTCATCAAAATCCACTTCTAGTGGTTTCCACTTTATATTCTTTGTCTTCCTTTTGTTTTTTTATTAGGTAGGAAAACATAGGCTTTTGAAATAATATTTAACCTTTTACAATGAGAGACATAATAGAAACAATAATAGTAAGTGTATCAAGAGGAGAACAACCCTAAGGTATATGGGGATACAACAAAATAGCCACAAATAGGCAAAAGGACAAAAAGACCTTCAAAAAAAAGCAAGAGGGAGCACCTTATCAACCAAGGACTAAAAGAGACCATAATTCAAAACCAAAATACACTAAGTTAAAAAGGTAGGAAATCCTTCATCAAAATTAGAAGAGCATTTTGATTGATCCCTTGGTTGGACAATAGGAAAAATTCCTTATTTTCTTCTCTAAAGCTATGCCTAAATTAAATACCTTCCAAATTCTTGGTGTGGTAGTAAATATCTTCTATTAAATCTACAATGGACCAATGGAGAACATAATTTCCTTTAGCAATATTACTAAAAAAAGAAGGATTCACCTTTGATCACCACCTTCTTTACATTAACTTTTTCTACGATCATGACCCCTTGATAAAGTACCCAAGCTTCAACAAAAAAATTGGACTAAACACCTAAGAAGTTAGCAAAGGAAAAAAAAATCCTCAACAAAGGCTAAAAAATAATCCCTTTATCATTCTCAATGATTCCTGTAGCCCCTGTAGTGTCTGGGTTAGCCTTAGATTCCCCATCAAAGTTTAATTTTATCCAAACCTAATGTTGAGGCTATCATATAACAAAATATCTAGTATTGGGGTGGGAAAACTGCAAATACCTTCCAAATTTAGGATACCCAATTGGTTGGCAAGCTTACCTTTGCTATGGGAAAATTTATCATATTTGATAGGGATTATGGAAATATTTTTTTCAAGGAATTAAAAATTTTAGCTTCCACATGTAGGGGATATTTTTAACATTCCTGAAGGCTCTATTATTTCTTTCATTCCAAATACCCTAAATAAAATGAGGTAAACAAAAAGACCAATAATTTCTAAGCAGAAGATTATAGAAGGGGGAAACCCACTACAAACATAGGTCAAGAATATTATTAGGCATGACCCAAGTAACATTTAATTTGATGATAAGAGGATGGATAACTTCTAAGGAGAAGGGACACTCAAGAAATAAATGATTAGCATTCTCCCAAGCAGCTTTACATAGATAACACCTGTTCAAACTAGGTAAACCTCTTTTGTGAAGGTTTTCAATAGTAAAGAGTTTGTTTTGGGTAAGCAACCAAAACAATAAATTAAATTTAGGTATGATGTGTTTGAACCATATCTTACTAGCTAGAAGTTAGTCCTCTTCCTCATAAAAATAAATAAAGTATATTTAACCATGAAAATGCCCTTATTATCTACTTTAAAAATAGGGGAATTGACTAACGAGTTACGATAAAGGAGATGAATTCTAAAAATTTTGGATAAAAAAATTAGAGCATGAATTTTCATGTGGGAAGGGTTAACAAAAGATAAAGTATTCCAATTTATTTTTCCATCCCTTACCTCAATAAATCCAGTGAATCTAGATCCATAGGATTGCATAGTAAAGGGTTCTAAATAGTTCAAAAGTTAATATCTAATCAAGGGATCATTGCGAATCCAACTATCATCCCAAAAGTTAACTTTTCTATAATCACCAATTTTCCATATCAAGCCTTTTTTAATACTAAACCTAAAATCAAGAAGACATTTCCAAAAATTATAGATCTTTGTATTGGCCTAAATATCAAGTAAATTACCATCTCTACCAAGATATTTATCTATTAAAATAATTATCCATCCAGCTTCATCCATTTCAAAAAACTTCCAACCTTATTTTGTAATAAGGTCCAAATTCCATTTTTTTAGTTCCCTGGGGCCTAATCCACCCTTTCTCTTCTTGGAACAAACCTACTTCTAATCCACTAGGGGAATTATATGTTTTTATTCCATGCCCATCCAAAAAATACCTTTTGAATACTATTAATATTTTGGTAGATTTTCTATAGCATATTAAACAACGATAAAAATAAGATCAGGATATTTTGGAGGGTGGATTTAATGAGTTGTGCCTTACCATCTTGGCTAAGTATGACATCTTTGTCCTAACCCTCTCAACCATAGGAAGCTAAGAAGAATCTTGTAACCTACCACTAAAAAGTGGTAAACCTAGATAAATGGAAGGGAGCTTCCCAATGGGGCATTCAAATATTTTCACAATATTTACCTACCTTTGAATGGGGTTTTAAAAACACCTTACTCTTGTTGAAATTTATCTTCTATCCAGAGGTAGCCTCATAAGAATATATAATAAACTTAATGTCTTTTGCTTCTAGAACAGAGGATCTTGAATCAAGAAGAGTATCATCTACAAATTATTGGTGGGTTATGGGACTATAGGAGGAGGTAAGCTTTATACCTAAAATTATCCTCTTAAACTAGATTGTTTGAATAGATTTGCCCAAGGCTTTAGCCATAATAAGAAGCAAATAAGGAGACAGTGGGTCCCCTTGTTTTAATCCTTAGAGGCTTCTAAAATAACCTACTAGAGAACCATTAATTATGATAATTTATGATTGAGGATAGACATACTTTGATGAGGTCTATCAAGTAGGGTGAAAGCCAAATTTACCCATAAATTTAAACAAAAATTCCTAGGATACTCTATCATATGCCTTGTTCATGTCTAATTTCAAAAATAATCCATCTCTACCACTTTTATCTATGTAGTGAAAAAATCAATGAATAGTAATCACACCATCCAATATTTTCCTCTCTTTAACAAAAGCACCTTGATAGGGATCAATAATCTAAGGAAGAATGACCTTTATTCTATCTGTAGACACCCAATTCTGACACACTAGTCACAACTTCTCAAAATTGGCTGCAAACACTTCAAAACTTCCCAAAATTAGTTGTAAACATCAAAAAACCTCAATTTTATAATTCCCCATAATTTTGGGCATCATTTTTCACCTTTACAAGATTTTCCACCTTGACCAAATTTGCTAGTGGTGAATTTGGCAAGTTGAGTGGCAAATTTGGCAAAACATCAGAATTCAGATTTTTCACTCAAAATCATTTTTTACCAAATTTGTTAGTGGTAAATTTGGCTAGTGTAAAATATGGAAAAATTTAATATTTCAAACTCCTCATAATAATATTTTATTCCTTACCAAATTTGCCACCTGGGTCACTAAATTTGCTAGTTGTAAATTTGGTTGACAGTGGCAAATTTTACAAAAAAGGTTGAGAATTTTCTACACAAACTAGATAGGCATGGATTGAGATCCTTTCCACCTCTACCATTTATTCTTCATGCTTCAAGAAGGATTCATATTCATTTGTTTGAATTTGTTCTTATCCATTCCTCCCTCCAACCCTCATCCAAATCCTATTTAAGTAGGTCATGGGGCAAGCATTCCATAAGCAATTTTATTGTAGTAAAGCTTTACCAAATTTTATAAGCTCTCTCTTGCCTCTTAGAATTCTCACTCCTAGCATTCTTAGAGCTCTCTTTAAGCATTTCAAGTGTTGAGGAGTCATTTAGCAAGCATTTGTGGAGGGCAACTAGGCAAGGCAAGGGAGCTTGGTGGAAATATCTTCATGCAAGGGAGAAGCCATAGCTAGGTGAAATCTAGCATATATTTCTCCTTTATTTTCTTGTTATTCATCTTATCTTAGATCCCTAATTTCAAGCTTTGCATGTTGACTAACTCCATTTACTTGTTATTAATTCATATTTATCATTGTATTGAGCTTCCCCTACTATTTTGTAGGCTCTAACATTGTTGTTGTAGGTTTGAATTTAAGGATGTGCAACATATTTTATCATTTTTAACATATCCTTGTAGGTTCATTTTATTTTACATTCATTTTATCATCATACTTTGCACATAACTCTCTGTTTTGCAGGGTATTTTGGCATTTTCTAACATATTTCTCATCATATTTTCTTGTTGCACTTTCATTTACAGTATTTTCCTTTCATTTCAAGTATACTAACACTTTCATTTCATTCCATGCTTCTTTAATTCATATCTTTCCTATTTGCAAGCATAAATCTAGTTCTTACTTACATTTTTATTTCATGTATTTCATCTAATCTCACAATATATCTACATATCAAGTTTTATTCTTCCATCTAAGGTAGGTTTTTTATGATACAAGGTCATTACTACCTTGTGTCTCATTCTCATTTACCTAGCTTCAAAAGGCTTTCCACTCCAAAGCTTATTGACTATTCAAAATAATCATAAAAGAATTTCCCCTTTTATTTTCCATGCAAACATCCACTTAGATCTTAAATTTAGTAAATAATCTATGAAATCTATGTTTATTCCATAATAATATCAGTAATAGATAGTATTGGAATCATTATTAGCTTATTCACATGCATATTTCATTACATTGCACCCCCATTTAATCATATTTTCAATATTTTGTTGCATTTTCATTATGTTCATATATAATAAAATTTTATTCATCAAATTCTCTATTTCTATAGTTTAATCTTATGATTTTTTTAGTTAGAAACTTAGTAGATATTGCCAAGATCCTTTTCATCCCAAAATATAGTTAGAATCCATAAAAATCAGCCCCAAAACTTGTAAAAACCCATCCTAGGACCAAATTCACCACCCTAAATTGTCAGTGGTGAATTTATCAACTAGAATACTCTGAACCAAATTTGTCACTCAAACCAAAATTTTCAGTGCTGAATTTAGCAAGGCCCAGTGCCAAATTTGGTAATAAGTAAAATTCCACCCTAGGAAGCATACTCAATTTTGTTGTTAAAAAGAGGTTTGATATTTTTTTTACATAATTATCTATCCTATCCAACCCTCAGATAGACCCCTTAAATTGAAAAATCTATTTTTTTTAGTTTTTGTGCAGGTTTACCAAATTTGCCACCCCTATGGCGAATTTGGTAGTAGTGGTGAATTTGGTACTTTTCAATGGTGAATTTAGCAGACATGCTCTAGGAGAGGTAATTATACCACTTGGTCCTTCCTTAGCCCTACAATTCCATTTCCTCTATGTTCTATTTTTTTTTCTACTATTTTTCAATAAAAATCACACCTAATTTCACAAATTAAGGACTAATAGAACATGCTGATGCTACCATGTGCTTATACTGAGAGGGGGGGTGACTAGTATACAATAAAACTTTTTTTTATTTTTAATCCAAATGGTAGCATCAGCATTAATTAAAATAGTAAGCATCACACACATGAGAGACATCATTTTTATGTGGTTCACCCAAAGATGGCTACTTCCACGGAGAAAGTATTTCTTCTAAATATTTCTCAAATAATATTTTGGGAATCCTTCCCAATTACAAAGTTTATGGACCTCTATCCAAAGGAGATGTTGATCCCCTAAATCTAGTTTATGGATCTCTATCCACATGAGAACTCTTTCTCCTCTAATTTGGGTGGTGATCCTGTAGAAGACTATGCATCCACTGCACTAACTGGTGGGTCTCTCTCCACTTGAAGACTCTTGTTCTCACTTAGAATACCTATCCTCAACATCCTGGCTGATGGATCTCTATCCACTAGAGACTCTGTCCTCACTAATATGTAACCTCCAAAGCTCTGTCTCAATTCTATACTAAACATAGTCCAGTCAGTCTAGAAAAAATATTCTCAATAGGTCCACTCATAACCTACTCAAATCTGCTCAATAGGTCCACACAGAACCTATCAAAATCTATTCAATAGGTCCACATAGAACCTGTCCAAATCTACTAAATAGGTCCACAGAGAACCAGCTCAACTCTGCTCAATAGGTCCACACATAACATATCCAAATCTGCTCACCAGGTCCACACAAAACCTATCCAAATATGCTCAACAAGCTTACACAAAACTTGTCCAAATCTGCTCAATAAGCTCACACAAAACTTGTCCAAATCTGCTTAATCACTTTCTCAACTCAATATCATAGAAGCATAAAAAGAATTGTTAGAGACTCAATATGTTCTATTCTAAAAAACTCAATCATAACTCAAATCAAAATTTAGAATAGTTTGTTTTATGGAACTTGAAAAACCACTTCATACATCCACTTGACTAGGCCCAATCAACTCTACTCAACCAATCACTCAAGAAACAACTCTTGCTCACAAATCCTAGTCCAAGCATGTATCATCCAACTCAAAATATTTCCAACAATGCTCAACAAAAAATCTCACATAACAATGATACTCATGATATTTTCAAACCCTAGTTCAACTCACTTCAATAACAATGCTCATAAATCAATCTTCACATAACAATGATACTCATGTTATTTCCTAACTCAAGTTCAAGTTCTTTGCACAATCCAATGACTTCAACAACAATGCTAATAAAACAAGGTTTTAATCTCAACTCTCAAATCAGAAAACCTTGAAGCAATAACTCAACCACTTTCAAAAAGGAAACCCTAATCAATTCCTTTTCACTCCAAACTTAATTTTCAACAAATCCAATCAATCAACTTAACCAAAGAAGAATTTTCCCATACCTTTTGAATGTCAAGGAGTTGATCTCACAAATCTACCACACTCACAAATTTTTCTTTTCCAATCTCAATAAGGGTTAGAAGACTTCAATAAAAATCACAATACAAAAATAATAACTCAATAACACCTTATTACTCCAACTTAATTTTAACATCCACCAAAGTCCTTTTAGAAGAAACCCTTATCTAGAATAATAGTCAACAAGTCTTAATAATAAATCTCAATTACGCCTTTATTATAACTCCTTATACCTTCTAAAACATAACTCTCAAAACAATAATTTCCAGATTATAGAACTCAAACAATCATCAATACTTCACCTTCAGAAATCAATCACCACAACCTTTTTTTAATAAAATTTATTAAAAATTAATAAACTTTAAAAAACAACCTTATCACTCCAACCTTAGGAAATAAACCATAAAATTTCAATTAAAAAATCGTACCTGCCTCAAGGGGTTTTGATCCCACGACTTGCCCTCACTGCAAGCACCTTAGTTGCGGCTAATGTTGCCACACAAGCTACATACTCATTCGTAAAGGGGGAAGCACCACATATTTCCTCTTTACGCTCCTCCTTTCCCACATTTAACAAAATATGCACCACATCTAGTAATATGTATATGTGGTGCTTCTCTTCATCCATAACACCTGTATACAAATAGCTACTGCTACAATATATTATGCCTCTACTATAGATAGAGATACTAAAACTTGCTTCTTACTTAACCAAGAGACTAGACATTCTCCAAGAAAGAATGCTCCTCCACTTATGCTTTTTCTATCATCAATGATGTCGACCCAATCTGCATCTGTATATGTTGTTAGTGTGAAACTATCACTTTTGGGGTACCAAAGCCCAAAATCCATAGTCCCTTTTAGATACCTAAAGATTATTTTTACTACTACCACATGTGTTTCCTTAGGAGCTTCTTGAAACCTTGTCAATAATCCCACTAATTGTACTATGTCTGGTCTTGTAGCTATAACATATAATAAGCTACCAATCATAGATCTATATAATCTCTGATCTACCTCTGGAGATTCATCGTCCTTACTCAACTTGCATCCTATGACCATAGGAGTACTTACTGGTTTACAATCTTCTAATCTGAATTTATTTAACATTTCCTTGATGTACTTGGCTTGAGAGAGAAATACTCCCCTTTCTGATTGTGAAATTTAAAGCCCAAGAAAGAAAGATAATTCACCAAGCATAGACATCTCAAATTCATTTTGCATATTCTTAGAAAATTCTTTGCACATCTTATCATTTTTTCTTCCAAAAACTTTGTCATCAACATAAACAACCACTATTATAAGATCATTTCCTTCATTTATGATATAAAAATTACTATTTTATATTCCTTTCATGAATACCTATTCCTGAAGATACTTATCCAATCTTGAGTACCATGCTCTAGGAGCCTATCTTAAACCATACAATGCCTTTTTCAATCTGCATACCTGATCTAATGTATCTGCTAGTATGAATCCCTCTGGCTGTTCAATATAGACCTCTTCTTCTAGAACCCCATTTATAAATACTAACTTGACATCCATCTTATATACCTTGAAGTTCTTGAAACTTGAGAAATCTAAAAATATTCTTATAGCTTCAAGTCATGCAACTGGAGCAAAATTTTCATTAAAGTCAATTTCCTCTACTTATGCATATCCTTTGCATACTAACCTTGCTTTATTTTTTATCACTTGTCCATCTTCATTAAATTTATTTCTGAATATCCATTTTGTACCAATCACATTTTTGTCATTTTATCGTGGAACAAGTTTCCAATTTTTGCTCTTATCTATCTGATCCAACTCCTAATTCATTGCTTTAACCCAAAATTCATCCTCACTAGCCTGAGTGAAGTCTTTTGGCTCAATCTTAGATAGCAAAGAAAAATTTGCTTGTTGAGATGATTTTATTATTCTTCTCCTTGTCTTTATTTCATCTGGATTCCTGATGATCTGATCTTTTGGATGGTGTTTATGTACATAATTGGAATGAGTCTTAGGAAGGAGCCTTTGTGTTTCTTCTTCATATTTTTCTGATTACTCACAAAATTCTTCTTGACAACATCCATCGTCTTGGTACACAGTTTGCTGAATTGGTTCTCTAAAATCTATCTTCTCATCAATTGTCACATTCATACTTTCCACCATAGTGCGTGTTCTTTTTTTGAAACATTTGTAGGCTTTAATCTTTGTGGAATAACCAAGTAAAATTCCCTCATCACATCTTGGATCAAAATTACCCAAGTTTTGATCTTCCCGTCTTATGTAACATTTGCTTCCAAATATTTTGAAATATTTTATAGTAGTAGGTCTTCCTTTCCAAAGCTCATATGGAGTCTTGTGATGATTTACCCTTAATTGATCCCTGGTAATTATGTATACTGTTGTGGATATGGCTTCTTTCCAAAACCCATCTGATAACTTAGATTCATTTAACATAGCTCTAGACATGTTTTCAACAGTCCTGTTCTTCCTTTCAACTACTCCATTTTGTTGAGGAGTTCTTACTACTAAGTATTCTCTCTTGATTCCATGTTGTTCATAAAATTATACAAAATTATTTTAAGTAAACTCTCCTCCTCTGTCGGTTCGTAGACACTTAATCCTTTTACCTATTTCGTTTTCAACCAATCCTTTGAATGCTTTAATTTTTTCAAAGGCCTATGACTTCTATTTTAGGAAGGTTACCAAAACCATTCTGGAATAATCATATACAAACAACATGAAGTAACTCTTACCCTGAATACTTTGTGTTTGGTAGGACCCCACAAATCAGTATGTATTAGACTCAAATGCTCATAATATATATAGCCTTTTGGCTTAAAATTTGTCCTTGCTTGCTTTGACAGGGTGCAGAAATTGTGTTTTGAGGTCTTCTTATTTTGGTTAAATCTCTAACTGCCTATTTATTTCTTATACTGACTATGTTGTGAAAATTCAAATGACCCTCCTTTCTTTATTTTTGAATTTTTCTTTAGTAGAGGTGGATGCTACTAAGGCTTTTGAGAAAGAGGTAGAGATATCATACTTTGCAAGTTTGGTTTCTTCTCTAGTTAGCCTATCACAAAATTCTTCTAAGGAGGGAATTTTAAAACTTGCACCAAGAGCATCTTTTGTAGATAAAAAAGTAGTTGCAAAAATTTGAAATACACCATTTAATTTAGAAATAATTAGATAGATGCATTCTTCTTCTATTTTATTCTTTCCAATGCCTTTGTATTGAGTGAGGACTTCTTTAAATTTGGTGATAAAGTCAACAATATTTCTAAAGTCTTCAAGAGATAATGTTGTTAATTCTGCCTCTAGCTGTATTGACCTTATTTGATCTACTTTTCCAAATAAGTTCTTTAGTTTCTCCTAACTTTCATAAGGATTTTTACAATATGCAATGTGAAACCATAATATTTCATTTATATTAGTGCTTATAATACCCATTGTTTCATACATCTTCCCTTTATGAATAAATATTTCATATTCTTTTTCAAATTCAGGTTGCTTCTCTTCTAGCAGGTGTGTGAGTCCTTTTTGAGAAATGAGATTTAATATTTTGGGTTTCCATGTATCATTTAAGGGGTGATAGGATCAATTATATTCATTGTATTCATTTTTCCAAAGAAAATTGAAGTGAACCAATAATTCTCCCCTTAACTTCAAGTATATTATATTAGAGAATACAATGTAGCTTTAAAGAAGAAAACAAAAGCCTGAGAGAAATACCAATCTCATCAATTTACCCATCCTTATGAGAGAGAAACTATAAGTAAATGAGGAGTTTTGATATATCTGAATTAGGCTAATGAAGCAATAATATTAGGCTAGGCCTTTATACTTATTCTTCTCAATACCCGCCCTTACGATAGGGAAACTGTAATTAATAAGAGGAATGGTACATGGAACTTAGGATTTTGATACAAAGATAATCCACCGAACCAATATATTGTATTCTCAATAACTCGCCCTTACGTGAGGGAAACTATAAGTTTTTGAGAAGTGGAATACTTGGAATTTGGGTGAAATTGGAAGTGCTCTAAAGAAACTAATTGAATTCTTTATTTTTAGATGTTTTGAATTAAAAAAGGAAATCTTAAAAAAAATTATTGAAATGAAATGAATTTTATGACCAAATGGCTAAAAAATGCCACATATTAGTTTATCATCCAAATATATTTCCTTTAGTTGATATAAGTATGAACTTTTTCTTAAAAAAAAAATAAAGCAAGAGGTGGCAAATAGAATTGCCACTAAAAAAATAAATAAATAGAGATTAAAGAAGATAGATACACAACCCCCCTTCAAAAGTCAATACTAAATGGTGCAATAATTAGCACCTTTAACCCCCCTCCAAAAAAAACCTTTGTATTTACTATAGTTACAATTGACTCTTTTTCACTTTTTGAAGATAGCCTTTGTAAAAAGATAAAGGCATAGTGAAAAAAGTTAAAAATTTTCTTAAGATAAATACAAATATTTAGATTTTTTTTTTATAAGGCTACACCTTTGAAATTGAAGGGACTATAAAAAACTCTTTAGAAAAAAGCCTAATCGAAGGAGAGGAGGAAAATAGATATGATAATGCTTATGCATTAACCACATACAAGGTGTCTTGCATTCAGATCGAAACAGAAAGATGTGGTCAACTCCTATCCCAAAGGACAAGGATAGAGTTGCACCATGAATAGGAATTAAGACACTCCTACAAAAAGCTTCTTTGGTGCTTAACGACGATGAGACCTCTGCATAAAATAAAGTTACAATAAAGAAGCCAAATTTTTATTCTTAAATACCTCTCTACCAAACGAAATGGGTCCCCCTGCAATGAAACAAATGTTAATTAAAAGTAATATTTATTTCACTGGTGTACACCATGAAACAGACAGTGAATCTTGGAATGGATTGTTCACTTCAATGGGTTTCCTCTATGTTGCACAGTCACAGACCCAACGTTTTACCTTCGAAAAACCTACAGATGAAATTGTTAATAGAAGAGGCGTAAGCAAAGTCTCCTTGGAATGTATTCTTATTTTCACTTTGTCTGTGATTCACAGTCAAAAAAATATGTAGGTGGGTACCTTCGAACAAGGTTGTTCCTCCTTCGTTGAGTAGTCACAGACCCATCGTATTGATTTCAAAAATTGTTTAAACTTGTAGATGAGATAGATAACAGAAGAGGCGTAATAGGGAAAAAAAGATATTTCAATTTCCTAGTAAGAATGCTTAATGAAAGATTATCAAAAAGTATTAAAAAATAATCAAAGTGACGCATCGCCTGTTGAGAACAAAGGAGATATCAAAAAAATACCCAATTTTCTTGAGTAGAAATAATGATTGGAATACCAAAGGAAGAGGGCCCGAATTAGATAAATAGAAGCTTTTTGATAGCTGTTATCAACAACACCAATCAGGAAGAGGAGAGATCAGTGCTAACTGGAGATATATTTCGCAAAAGTGGGTTCCTTTGAAGAATAACAATGAGAAATTGAATAGGACATCAGATTTTATAGTGCATGAGATCAAACATTTTAAAAAATGTTATGCAGTGCAACCGAAGATGACGTTCCTAACAACAATGATAGATATAATGATTTGCACCAAGAGTTTGCTTCGGAGAGCATGCAGCTCAGATCTCCAATGGTGGAGATATCGAACATGAGTTGATTGGCAAAAAGAGAGGCATCATGAGGGGCGATGATGGCACCCAATTTTGGGTGCTCATTGCATGATTTACGAACCTCAATAGGGCTTCTCCGAGAGCAACGATAAGGCAACAAAGAGGAGCTTTTTCCTGCAAAGAAAAACACTAAATATAGGATAAATTAACCTATATTTTCAAGCTATAAAAAAATGTTTATATTTGCTTGAAAAAATGGTGTTCCTTTTTTTTAAGGAAAAAAACAAAAAAATAAATTAGAGGATAATAAATATGACTAATTTCATACAAGTGAGCTAGTCAAAGAGTTACCCAAAAGAACAGATCTATGAAAAAAATGGGTAATATTTTTGAATAAAAAATTTACACTAAAAAACAATGAATCTTCCCTTCTCCTTTTTTTCTTGAGAATAAGACAAATATTATTCAAAATAACCCATTTATATATATCTCAAAAATATAGCTAAAAAAAAAACTATATATAAAAGCTTGTTGTAGACTTGAACCCCAAAAACAATGATAAGTCAATAAAGGATATAATGAACCAGCTCCTACAACCTTCAAGAGAGAATGCTAGCAAAATCTATCCTACTCTAGTACCATGTTAGAATTTTCCAAAATAGACATGCAAAGCATTACACAAAATATGAAGAAAAGAGTAGAACTGATTGATTTATTCCATAGATCAACTTTGTATAAATAGCAAAGTTGATCATTGAGGGCCATTGGATTACAACAACTCATCAAGTCTAGTATAGACTATACTGAGAGTTCACTTGACTCATAGAAGAGTGAAAACTGAAGTATCTCTATCCTAGTAGAACTTAAGAGAATAATTACATATTCTAACAATTTCTTAGTCATTGTTAATGGCGAGGTCTCAAGGTCTTTTAAAAGTGTTAAATAATTGAGACAAGGTGATCCTCTTTCACATTTTCTCTTCATTATCCTAGCAGAAGATATAGGAAGATCCATTAAAGCTTCTACTGTCATTGAAGATACCAAATCTACTCTCTTTATTGATCCTATATCCCACCACTAGTTTATCAATGAAACTCTTATCTCTATCCTATCATCTATTCCCTAGGATAAATAAATCATAAGAATCCTCCCCGAATATGAGAGTACTACTGGCCAATACATCAAATTTCTCAAGAGCAAACCTTTTTTTCTCAATATTCCCCTTCTCAGGAAAATGGCCATTGCTAGGATTCTTGGGTGCACTATTATTGAGCTACCTTCTACCTATTTAGGTTTACTTTTTTTAAAGGATAAAATGAAATAGGACATTTGGAATCCAAATTTAGAAAGAATACAAAAGAAATCAAAGGTGGAAGGGCTCTCTTCTTAGCCAAGTTGAAAAAGCACGATTGGTAAAAGTCTCCCTCCAAAGTCTACCAGTGTATTTTTTATCCCTACTTAGAATTCTTGAAAAAGTTGCTAAAAATAGAACAATTCCAAAAGACCTTTCTTTGATTTGGATAAAAAAATAAAAATATATTTCATCTCATTTCTTGGAAACAAGTGTGTACAAAAAAATATGTAGAGGGGTTAGGAATGCGAAAAATGATTCTGATGAACAAAGCTCTTCTGGCCAAGCACTATTGGGCTATCACCAAACAAGAGAGCAATGGGTGGACTCAAATTATTAATGCTAAATATATAATTATGGGACTTAACTTCTTGAAAGAGCAAGTGTTGCTTTACAAATCTATCTTCTGGAATAATATTGTTAAACAAAAAACCTTGTCCTAAGAGGTAGCAAGTGAATTTTAGGCAATGGTGAAAATATTTATTTTTGGGATGAATAACAGTTGGATGATGCTCCCCTCTCATAGAACCCTTCATATGCCTTTTTTGAGACCTAAATTATCATAGTTGTATGGAACCAAAGTAGCATATTTTATTGAAGAAGTAGGGGGCAAGAAAAGATGGAAGAATCTGCAAGTTTTTTATCATGGCCAAGGGGAAGAAGATTATTTGAAATAATTGGCCCTCAAATTGAGAAATCAAGTGATAAGGAATGCTAGGTGTGAAGAATCCCTAATATGGAAATATGAGAAAAATGATGCATTTTCTGTGAAGTCTACATATCACATTGTGGCTAATGATAATATTAGTTAGTTCTTGAGGAAGCAAATTTGGTTCTAAGAGATTATACCCAAAATTAATTTCTTCTATTGGTAATCCCTTCAAAAAAAAATTTGTCCTTAAAAAATATCAAAATTAGAGGTATGATCCTTCACAATTACTGTTACCTCTATGGAATAAGTGAGGAGATGACTCAACACCTTTTCATAGATTGTGGTTTCTCTTTGGAAATTTTGAATCACATCCTAAATATTTTGGGGGTTTGTTGGGTTCTCCCAAGAACATTGATGGAAATAGTTGAGCAATAGTCTTCCTCCCCATTCACTAGCCCTAGATGAAAAACCCTCTAGAAATTTGACCTCCCACACTTCCTGTGGGGAGTTTGGAAGGAGAGAAATAAAAGGGTATTCAAAAATTGCTCTAGAGACCCAACATCAGTAGGAGCCAAAATTTTGAATTCTCTATAAAAAAATATATCCAACATTTTTTTTTCTCCTAGCATTGATACTTCTGAAGAAGCTCAACTAGCTATCAAGTTGAGCATTCCCAAGCTTGAGCAAGGCTCTACTCAAGTTGATTCTAGAAGATTACATGCCAAGTGGTTCCCTCCTCTTGATGGATGGATAAAATTAAATTTTGATGGAGCCTCAAAATAAAATCCAAGACTAGTAGGTGCTAGAGAAATTATTAGAGATAATAAAGGGGATATTATTTTAGTCTATGTTGAAAACCTTGGAATCCATTCTAGCTACATTGTTGAGGCCAAGGCCCTCTTCCAAGGTCTTGTTTTGGTAAAGTCTCTTATTTTTGAGAAGATAATTATTGAGCAAGATTCTCTTAACTTAATCAACATTCTCAATGGCGTCCATAATTTTAGTTGGAACATTACAAATTTAATGGCTGAGTCAAATAGAATCCTAAGAACTTTTGAGAATGTCCACTAGCAACACATTTTCAGAGAAGCAAACATGGTGGCTGATTTGATGGCCAATTTAGGATTTTATCAGGAAAATTTTATTACTTGGATCCCTCAAAATATCCATGTGATCATCAGAAAAGACTTTACAATATTTATGGATGGCTCTTGATCTTATGTGTAACTTTATGCTATTACATTGAACTGGCCAGGAATCTTATGTTTATCTAAGAGTAGGTCTATGAAGATGTAAATCATTTATGTGGATGAAATCTCTTAGGTTATGAACTACTTTAAAAATAACCAGGGTAAGTCAAAGGAAGATATGATGTAGCTTGCTTTGACCTAGTTCAATTTTTCTTGGGAAGTCCTTGGATGTCCTTCTCTGTTGTTTTTCTCTCTAATGATTGTGGACTAATTCTTTGCTGGTGATGTCCTTTTTCCTTTCCTTGTCCCTTTCACGTTAAGGTTTGGTTTTTTGCCTTATTATGTTCCTCTTTGTCTAGTTTCAATTAGGGCTTACATTGCAGTTCTCTTTGTATATATGTAAAAGTTTCGGGACCCTTTCAAAACCCTCCTCTTTCCATATAATAAAAAATAGAATATGTTTATATACAAAAGAGATTGAAGATCTAAAAAATGAAACTTAAGAATTCGAACTTTTTATGAAAAAATATGTACGTATTTAGTTGTAGCAAATCAACTAAAATGAGAATTGAATCTAATTTTAAACACTCAAGCTCTAAAGGTAAGATGAGAATTGAATCTATTTTCAAACTCTCAAACTCTAAAGGATAAAATTATGATTTGTCAAGGGTGAAGAACCTAAATACAACCCATTTTTCTCAAGCAAAATAATAATAATTATATATAATATTATATATTATACTTAAAATGTAATCTAAAATATTTTAATAAACAATTTAAATGCTAAACTAAACCAACTATATAAAATACTTTTTATGTGTAATATAAATGTGAACAAAACAATTTAATAGTTACTTATGATATAATGATATTTTAATCTGCATGTATATTAAACTAACTATGTAAAAGATTTTTCATCCAAAATAAAAATGAAATAATAATAATAATAATAATTTATTTTTTAATATATTATAATAACAATATTTTTAAATTATATAATTTTATAGTTTATTTGAAAAAAAGTTATTCATAAAACATAATCTATAACTAAATATTTTTAATTATTATTCAAAAGAGCTTTAAACAGAAAAATCAATTTAAATATACCAAAATTCAATTTCAAATAAACTCTTATCCCATCCAAGCACTCAGTTGAAGGTATTTCTTATTATTATTATTATTAAGAAAAACTTTAATTTAATAAATAATTAATAATCTCTAAATTAAATTTCAATAATATATTTAAAATAAATATTGATTTAATAAAATAACGTGAAGATTTTTCAACCACAAATTATTTTGTAAAAAAGAAAGGTTTTATATATGTGTCGATGAAATATTTTGGAAATAAGTCAGCTATGGACAATGAACACTGTAATAAGGTGAAGATCTTTTTAATTCATGTGAGTTTTTTATTTGGAGCTCCACACAAAGATTAGATCAAGATTTAATGCAGTTCATATTTTGTAAAATTCCTCTAATTCAGTCATCATTCTTTTAAGAAAAATAAAAACTACACACTACACAATAGAGCAAGAGCAAGGAGGTGAATTTCAAATTTTCAAAAGCAAACTCCTTAAGTAGGGGAGTCATCTGTCAATGTCTCTTCCCTTTCTTGTGATCGGCCATGTTGATAACGCTGATTAGGAAAAGATGTGATTCGCAATATTACAGTTAATGCCAGAGTGGAGTCACGGGTGAAGATTTGGAATTATCTTAACAACATCATTGTATAACAATAACTTTTGAAAGCATCCAGCATGTTCAGACAATTTGAAGGAATCTTTCACGAAATATTTTATTTGAAAAAATACATTTTTCCAAGGTGCCGAGTTCATCTTGGCAATCACAAACGATTAAGTCTGTAAATTCTTTCTTCTTGTGATTGGACAGTTACGAACAATCGCATCTTGTACTAAATAGCAAATTTTGACATTTTTGAAACTTTTGGGAAAACCTCCGTTTCTTTGAAATGGACAGACCCTAAGGAATCCAGTGGCATCTGTTGTCAATCTACATCAGTATGCATGTTGAATTCCATCATGATCCCTCATCAGTGGAAGAATGACCTGATTTTGGATCACAGCTGGAGTTGATTATCAATCTAAAATAAGTTGTGTATGAAAATATAATATGATAATTTGTGAGGTATATTATGATGACGAAGTTGGGGGAGCGAAGTCTTACAACCGGGAGCTTTCTTTTCAGAAGCTTTGGACACCTTTGCAAAGGCTGTGCTATTGCTGCACTATTCCATCTAGGAGATTCCACAAGAGCTCTGCATTTTTCTTCTTGCGCTTGCTGCTTTTTTTTGGGTTGCTTACTTCCTTTCTTCTTCACTCTAATTTCATGCTTCAAGCTGCTCTCCTTCATCTTTTATAAATAATGCCCAGTGTTCATATATAGTTGGGGAATGGAGGGAAAAACTTAGCAATTTCCTAACATGTATTAAATATAAAAGTTGGTGTCAAACAGATCTCCTAATTCCCCTAATTTCAAGTGCTTCAAAAATTATTAATTTCTAACATCTTTCCTTAAACCAGATTTCACAAAAATTTTGACATTACACATTTCTTTCAGTCTTTTATATGTTTCTCCTTCAAAGGTTTTGTGAAGATATCTGCAACTTGCTCTTTAGACTTGCAAAATAATAATTTAATTTCATTATTTTTCACCATCTCTGTGATGAAATGATACCGAATGTCAATATGCTTGCTTCTACCATGAAACATCAGATCCTTGGACAGTGCTATGGCAGAATTTTTATCAGAAAATATCATTGTTGCGTTTTATTGTTGATGATTCAACTCGCCTAAAATTCTTCTCATCCAAACTGCCTAACATGCGACTGAGGTGGTGACAACATACTCTGCCTTAAGAGTTGATAATGCAACAATTGGTTGCTTCTTTGATGACCATGAAATTGCACTAGATCCAAGATGTAATGTGTAATCAAAAGTGCTCTTCCGATCATTAGTATTGCCAACTCAATCCTTGCCTGTGTATCCAACAAGCTCAAGTTGTTTTTTTTTTTGGCATAAAATATTCCATGGTCCCTGGTTCCATTGACATACCATAGTGTTCTTTTTCCTGCCTATAAGTGAGTGTTCTTTAGTACCTCCATAAATCTGCTAATTAAACTCACTATAAACATTGAGTCGGGTTTGGTTGTTGTTAAATACATGAGGCTTCCAACTAATATTTTATAAAATGTTGGATCAACATTGTTGTTGTAATATTTCTTGCTCAATTTTAGACCTATTGCAACTGGAGTGATGGTTGGTTTTTTGTCCTCCATTCTAACCCTTTTCAAGACATCTTTTACAAACTTGCCTTGAGAGATAAAGATACCATTTGCAAATTGGGTAACTTCAATGCCAAAAAAATATTTCATCAAGCCCAAATCTATCATCTCAAACTCATGCTTCATTGCATCTTTAAATTGATCAAATAGCATATTGCTATTGTCAGTATACATCAAATCATCTACACACAAGCAAACAATTATCATTTCTAAATGTACAAAGTGTGATCATATGGGTAATTGATGAAGCCATTCTCTTGAAAGTATGCATTAATGTGGCTATACCAAGCACTAGGTGCTTGCTTTAACCCATGCAGAGCTTTCTTCAACTTAAACACCTTTCCTTCTTCCCCTTCCAACTCATAGTTAGGTGGTTGGTCTATGTAGACCTCTTCTTCCAACACTTCATTTAGGAAGGATGACTTGACGTCCATTTGATATACTTTCTACCCCTTTTGAACTGCTAATGCCAAATTCATTTTGACTATGTCAAGTCTTTCTATAGGTTCATACACTTCATGATAGTCAATGCTTGACTTTTGTTAATAACCTTTTGGAACCAGTCTTGTTTTATGCCTTTCAACATCACCTTGGGCATTAAACTTAGTTTTGTTTACCCATTTCACTCAAATGGTCTTCTTTCTAGGTAGAAGATCCATTAGCTCCCAAGTAAATTTTTTTTCTATGGATTCTATTTTATCATCCATGGTTTTACTATCTTTAATTTCTTCTTCAAATGAAAGAGGATCACACTAAAAAAATAGAGCAAAATCATAATTTGTTTCATCTTATATTTCATTTCTTGTTACCTCATATATGCCTTGCAAGCTTCTTGTCTTTTTTGGCATTCTCATGTTGGATATCATTCTTGCAAGTGGTGGTAAGCTTGATGATGAAGCACAACTACTGCCCACATTGGTAATACTACTTAAGGATACAAGTTAATCTATGTTTTCTCCATTCAAGTATTTTGACTCAATACTTACTGGCCCTTGTTGACCAGTTTTGGAGTTCCAATTCCAAGCTTCATCTTCCATGAACTTCACATTTTTGCTTATGATTAACTTCTTTGTGATAAGGTTATACAATATTTAGGCCTCTGACTCTTCATTGTACCCAATGAAGATGTATTTTTTTACCTCATCTAAAATGACCAGAAGTTGACATTTGATCTAACAACAAGTAATAACACAAGTCATTCAGAAACATATGCTTTATTCATTATCAATTTTGTATAGGTTACAAATAGGGAGAGTTTCCCCTTTTTTTTCTTTTCATGAATAAGCAATATAGGCCTGATGCCTCCTTCTGATGTCCCTCAGTGTAGGTGGGCTTCTTTGTATGTGGGCCACCACTGGGTTGTTGTTTGTTGGTGTTCCTCTCCTTCAAATTTGTTGAATAACCTGAAAGAAACTTGCAAGAAAGGGTCAATACGTTGGGGGGCTTGCCTTAGTCAGGCCCCATATTTAAGAAGATGAAATGACTATAAAACCATAACATAAACTAAAATAAAATATGCAGAAGGTAATAATATGGCAAAATAGAGCTTACCACCCAAATATGGAGTGATTTGGGGCTTGCAGATGCACTTCACGACCCGGGTCGCTAATTGGGGTCGGATTCGCAGGGCAGGCTACGAATTGAGTTGTGATGCTCCTCTGGTAAAATCTCTTTGGTAGATCGATCCTAAGGTAGTTGGGGTGCCTCTGTATGCTATCAGAATCCATATGTGTGCATCGAGAATGAACTATGTACTATTGGCTTTCCATTTCTGTAGAGTAATTGTACTTTGTTGAATTTGGGAATCAGACTTAATTAGGGGTTTGGGACCCATTATTTATAGGCAAATGCAAGGTGCAGGGGGGTTAGATAGACTAAACCTAGGTTTGATTCTAACTAGGGTTAGGTTAAGAAATGCTATGTGGCAACATCACATTCCTTATGAGAAATATCTCATCCTCACACATGTGTGAGGATGGATTAGGGCTAATCTTGATTAGGGGATGCTTAAGCCAATTTAAACATGATTAAAGAAATATCTCAACAAACCCTAATCTCACACATGTGGGAGGATTTGATTAAGGCTAATCAAGATTAAGGATTCTTTTAATCAAATTTACCCTAAAAGTGACTTAAGTGAAGTCAATATTAAATTAGAATTTGATAATTGACTTATTAATTAATTTGGCCAACTAATACCCCGTGGGGGCCTTAATTGCATGTGAATAGACCGTCGAATGATATTTTGATGTGCCGGATGTAATTTGGAAGGCTTATGAGGGTTTAGGACCTGAAATCCAGTGAGGTAGTATATGGGAGTCTACACGATGCTATGACAATCTATGGTGATCTACGCATGACTATACATGACTACATATGACTACGCATGACTACAACAATCTACGCATGTCTAGGATGATCTACAATAGTCTACACTAGTCTACGATAGCCTAGGGGTATCTAGGATGGCCTATGTAAACCTACAAGTGTCCAGAAGGATCTACAAGTATGTAGGTATAGCAGTGTGCAACTTTTGGGTGTCTACATTTGCCCCTTTTTGTACTATACTATGTAGAACACAGTTTAATACAAAAATATGAAGGGTTTGTGCAGAAGGAAAAGGGATAGAAGGGGAATGGAATCCAATCAAAGGGTATGTAGTCACTCGAAGCGTGACCATACAAATAAATCGGGTATCCAGGGAAAAGAAGAGAAAGAATGGAATCTAATCGAAGGTATGTAGCCGCTCGAAGCATGACCATACAACATCAATTGGATGTCCACAAGGGAAGAAGAGAGGAAGGAAAGAAGGAAAAGAGGAAAGAGATAAAAACAATGCTAGTAAGGGAAAATGAATGATTATGAATGCAATGATGTGATTTTGCTGAGTCCGTATGACATTTACGATGCCATACCAGTTGCTTGAGAATGACAACTTTTGATTGCTTTGCTTTTGCGACCAGATCAACATGGTCCAAAAGTATGATTAGGACAAAATCCTAACTAAATATTTGTTGTTGATTGATTGATGAGAACATGGCGACAAGTGTCAAACCATTTGAGTTAGTTTAACATTTGGATCATCAACTCGTGACCATATCAGTGTGGTCGTGAAGTCCATTTCCAAATGTTGTGCTAGGATTGATCAAATGTATCATCCATTGTGTACTCGACGTACATGAATGCTAGATTGACTTCTCCATGGTGACGCGTAACTCTCCTGATGTAACCCATGTCTGTTTGGGATTGAGATTATAATCGTATGATAATCTTCAGCAAAAAATTTTGTAGACAAATGCGCTAACCGTGCTTTTGGATTTTTGATGTTGTGGTTGCATGCAAAGCTGACTTTGGATATGAATACCCCCTCAAACGAGGAATCAACAATGAGGTGAATGGAATGTGGTGAATTGATGATGCAGCGATTGATAAAGATACCAATGCATGATGAATATGATTGCTAGTAAGAAGAGAAAATAATGGGATCTAATCAAAGGTATGTAGCCGCTCGAAGCGTGACCATACAACATTGACTTGGATAGCCAAGAAGGAGAAGGGAAAATAATGGGATCTAATCAAAGGTATGTAGCCGCTCAAAGCGTGACCATACAACATTGACTGGATAGCCTAGAAGGAGAAGGGAAAAGAATGGGATCTAATCAAAGGTATGTAGCGCTCGAAGCATGACCATACAACATTGACTGGGATAGCCAAGAAGGAGAAGGGAAAAGAATGGGATCTAATCAAAGGTATGTAGCCGCTCGAAGCGTGACCATACAACATTGACTGGATAGCCAAGAGGGAGAAGAGAAGAAGGAAAGAAGAAGAAGAGGAAAGAAATAAAAAGCAATGCTAGTAAAATGAAATGGATGATTGCGAATGCAATGCTATGATTTTTTTGAGTCCGTATGACATTTATGATGCCATACTAGTTGCTTGAGAATGACAATGTTTGACTGCTTTGCTTTTGTGACCAGATCAGCGTGGTCCAAAAGTATGAATAGGACAAGTTTATCGGTAAAATGAAATGTGTGTTTGCAAATGGTGTTAAAAGGTAAGTTTTTGGAGGCTCCTAGGGTTTTAGAGGGCATTTCCCTACTTTCCTAGGGTTTTGGGGATGTTTTGAGGTGTTCTAGCTCAATTCATGACCTGGGTAGTGATTTTGACCTAACTCGCGACCCGGGTCGTGAATCGGGGTTTAAAGCATATTTAAGCCCAAAATTGCATGGGGGGGCTCATTTGCATGACGCGTGACTTTGGAAAGTGGTTTGGGAGAGCAATTGACAACACGAAAGGAGCGCGTTGATGATTGTGAGGGTGACAATGACGAAAGGACGTAGATCAGCTGGCATCAGGCGCGGGGACCCACCGGTAAGTGATCATCTGCCTTGTTTTATTTGTTTTCTTATTTTTTCAGGAAAATGTGAATGAGGGGGGGAGGTTTTCATCCCGATTTAAAAAAATTTGTAACTTTTAAGTAAAATTTGAACACGTAGTGATAAACGGGCCAAATGGGTACCCAAAAGTGCGGTCGGTTTTTCAATTGGGTTTGTTTTATCACCAATTTGACCGGGTAATGGGTAGAGTAGGTGTGAAGTTTGACTGTCATTTTTTGAGGTAACGATGTACTGACATTGATATGTTTTTGCACTTTGTCCGCTAAAGTAGGAAATGGGTATTCCGTTATGCGACTGTTTTATTTTTTTGATTTTGTTTGATGTGATTTCGGAATTTGATGCTTTGAGGTGTAATGTGTGAACTCTAGGGCGTTAGATCTGCCATGTTAGAGGTAGAATATCTAAAAACTAATGAAACTTTCACCGCAGAAGGGCAAAATGGGTGTCCAAAAATGTTGGTTGTTTTGGTAGCTGACTTCATTTGACATGCCTTTGATTTACGTGCCACGGTGTAGATAGTAGTAAACTGAAAATGAGCTATAGGGAGCCCGATGTAGACTGTACTCGATGTCAGTTTGAACTTCCACCACTAAATGGGCAAATGGGTATCTAAAAATGTGACTGTTATTTTTAGATTGCGTGCCTGGATGTGTGTTCGGTTTTGGTGTTTTTAGGACAGATTTGATTGTTAGATCTGTGTTGATTGGTGCTTTGTTTCTGAATTTTGTCGACACATTTACCATTAAGTGGGCAAATGGGTATCCAGAAATGTGATTTGTTTTTGTATGTCATATTAATTGATCAAGTTTTGGATTGCGTGCCATAGTAGTTGTACAGTTGAGTTTGTTATTGGTTGTTGGGCGACCAATGTGTACTGTATGTCGTATGTGCTTGGAATTTTGCCATGAAATGACAAAATGGGTATCCAAATATGTGATTGTGTTGTTGATGTGTTTTGTCATTTTGTTTGTACATTAATTTATCTCGAGATGTGTGCCAAATTAAATGTTTTCAATTTGTAAATTTTGCGTAATGAAGTTGAATTTTGATTGATTTGTTATGTAGGTTACTGATGCATGTCGTGTTATGTGTTGAATAGGTGAAGGTGCTTGAGCCCCGTCATCGGGTGAGGAAGTTTAAGAAGGGTTTTGAGAGGCTGATGAAGATTGAGGAGGAGCTGTAGTGGTTGGATGACATACACTTTCGTGGTGTGTGGGAGTGTAAGAGCATCTTCACCAATAGGGCATATGTGTCTGCCTTATGTGAGTGGTGGGATGCAGACAGGAACACATTTCATTTTCCTATGGGGGAAATGACCATGACGTTGGAAGATGTGTATCGCATCTATCGACTACCGATTGAGGGTGTTCCTGTGAGGGCAGCCAAATATGGGAGGAAGGACGCGATGTTGGAGAGATTCTTTGGGGCTAGGTGGAGAGAGATCGATATCTCCAAGATGGATTATGAGTGGTTGTGGCTGTAGAAGAAGATTTTGGATAGGTAGTGTGTGGCGATGATGATGATCTCTACATATGCCCTTCTTGATAGTTCTAGGGTGTTGTTTACCTGGAACATGCTGGATATAGTTAGTGATCTGGTGGAGCACAAGGTTGTGTTTGCATGGGCGCCTGCACTATTGGCCCAAGTATACCATGAGTTGCATGATGTGGTTCGGGGTAGGTGGACAGGATTGAGTGTGATTCCCTTGCTGCAGGTATGGGCATGGGAGCACATAGCCATTGAGAGGCCCTCTTTGTTACCTCACCCTGTACATGTGGAGGGTAAGGAGTATCCTTACGCCTTGAGGTGGAGTACGAAGGCAGAGCAGGGTATGAAGAGGCCTCATGAGGGTGATCCAGTTTTGTGGAGGATTAAGTTTGGGGAGTTGACATCGGATGACATAAGGTGGAGACCATGGTTGGGTGGGGTGAGTTGGAAGGAGGATGATGAGCAAGCTATGGGCTATACGATGAGGTAGATGGTTGGTGGGGAGATATACTCGATAGATTGAGTACTTTTAGTTTTATCGGGTATAGCACCAGTTTGGTTTACGGTAGGATGTTCTAGGGACTCATGTTATCTACTTTAGGTGATAGGGAGACAGAGGAGAGAGCCCTATTGTACCACCTTGGGTTGGGGAGATGGACCCTCCTATGGATATCCCGGATGTAGGGGATGCAGGGATGACACCAAAGTTTGATGCATGGTGGGCACTACAGTATTGGGAGCCTGGGAGAGGTGTGGTGGATCGGTGGGTGGCACCTACTATTGGGAAACCTCCACCAGGAGGGCAAGTAGGAGGACTCGAGCTAGGGCAGTGAGTATGGCTGCTATTGAGGAGGAGGTTCCTTCATGATGGTCACGATGTCACGTAGGTGCTTCGGTGAGTACCCAAGATGTGAGGGTAGAGGAGGTGGATGTGGGTGTAGATGTTGGGATAGAGTAGACCATTGGAGCCTAGGTTGAGGGAGGTAGGGTGGTCGATATGGGTGGTATCGATGATACCATTGATATTGGGGTATTTGTTGATATAGCACAATAGATTCCTAATGATATTTTGGAGAGGCCAACTATAGAGGATGTACAAGGATTGCATGATCGGATTCAGTAGTTGGAGGTAGGCATGGTGGATATGAGGGCTGCTATGTCTAGGTAGGAGTAGGCGATCGATACTCTGACTAGTCAGTTGGTGGTCGAGGCTGCTAAGAAGATGATGTGTGAGACTGCTTTGTTGGTGCGCAGGATTCCTCTACCCGATTATGGTAGGATTGTGGTGCATTCTGGATCATAGTCACAGGTGTGAGCATCATCGCATCAGAGTTAGCATAGTGCTACCATAGTGGGAGAGAGAGGTGCTAGGGCTAAGGTGTAGGATAAGCCTATTATGGATCCTGTTCTGGGATTTTGAACGGAGTCGAGCTAGGCTGCAAGGATGCGAGTGAGTCGTGAGGGTCGTAGGGAGACTCCTAGTGGGAGTTAGGATATATGTTGCTAATTTTAACCCATGAACATTTTGTATTGATGATATATGATGATGATGGCCATGATCCCATGTTGTAGCCTTTGGGTATTTTGTATGGATGATATATATATACTTTGTTGATTTTGGCTATTATATATACATGTGTTATTTTGATGGTTTGAAATGTGTTCTTGTTTATGTTTGCATGGATTAGTGTAACATAATTTGTAGATATTTCTGATGAATAGATATACATGTATGACATGGTTTAGATCTATTATCGTGTTATGGTATAAATGGATTGTAGAATAGTGTTATGATTGTATTTCCAATGCGACATGATGTGATATCAAATATGATTTCGTAATGAATGTATGTATAGTAATTGCGATACTATGACTCAATTTTGAAATGCATATGGGATGAATGCAATAAATGTAATTTGATATGAAATGCATGTAGGATGAATGTAATACTATAATGTGTATCAAATATATCTAAAATAGATGCATGTATGCATGTATGGACTTACTGAAATGCGCCAAGGAAGCACTTGTATCATTGCATTTACCTATATGGATGCTATCCATTCCATGATTTCAGGGTCGGTGGATAATGTAAGGCATGTGTAATGATTTTGACTAACATAGTTATGACAATCAAATATCAAACCCTTAGCTATGCAAGTTTTGTGGAAACTTATAACATGATCGGGTTGGTTCAAAGTCTGTCTTGGACCTATGTGTGTGAATGTGTAATGTTCATTTATCCATTTTGAGGGAGGTAGGATTAACCCGTTGTATATGCTACCATACTAGCTAGCTCATCCGTCCACAACAGTGATTTCTACAAAAGTGAGATGCTAATGTAAGAGATGTGTTGTCACCTATAATATTAACAAAAGAAGGATTAGCATTAGCATTGAAGATAAACAAGATCATAAGAAAAAGGAAGGATGAAAATCCATGTATGAAAAGAAAAATAGGTATGGTTAAAACAAGCATGAAAATAATTTATTTCAAAGGCACAAGAAGAGTTTCTATGTTGATAAGGGAAGAAAGGTTTCAAGTGATAGTGATGAAAGACCCTCAGATATTATATTTTTGGTACTAGAAGAGGAAGAAAATGATCCTAATAAATATCAAGGTAAAGAAGATGTTGGAAAAGAAGCTAAGAAGAAGCCAAAAATACTTAAATATTTTATTTGTGCTAACTTTGGTCATATTGAAGATCATTGTACAAAGAATGGTTTTGGTAGTAGTGAAGAAGAATATGAAGATGCTCTTGAAGACAAAGAAGTAGAACAAGATTCAAAAAATAAAAAATAAGGCACAGTAGATGTAGAAGTAGAACTTACTGCTACTCTCATAGAATTAAAAAATGTTAGAAAGCAGAATTCAAGACTACAGGCTCAAGTTAAAGAATGCGAGGAAGAAAAAGGAAAGCTTATACTAGATCTAACAAAATTAAAATCCAAGGCAAGGAAATTTAAAGAAGTCATGAGTGAAAATCTAGAAGCAAAAGAGTTAGAATATGAAATATTAGAATATGAGGTAGTTTCACTAAGGAAGTGAAAGACTCTAAGTACAAGCTACATAGATTTGGGAAAATTTCAAAGACTTTGGATAATATTATCAATGCACAAAGATCTTCATCTATCAAAATAGGACTTGGTTTTGAAGGACAAGGGAAACACGACGAAGGGTCAAGCTCAAGCTCAAAGGAAGAAGTTTTAGAGGAAGAGAGTGAAGGAGAAATTGAGACTTATGAGGATAAGTTGAAGAATAGAAGCTTCACTAAAGAAGGAAATAATGCACAAATAAGGAACAAGGATCATCACAAAGAAGAAAGGACTAAGAGACCAATGGGTTCAAGGCAATATTTCTTCAAAGGACATTGTTTCTCATGTAACAGGTTTGGTCACAAGGCTATGCATTGTAGGGTTCATGGAAAGAAGGAATATGGTTTTACCAAGAGGAACTTCAAATATGGACATCTTTTTCAATGGTATTGCTACACTTGTAATCGATTTGGTCATAAAGTAATCTACTGTAGGGTTCATGACAAAAATTATTATGGTTTCACTAGGAGGAACTTCAAGATATTTGCACCTTCTAAGAACTACAAAATTAAGTGTTATAAGTGCAATAATATTGGGCATAAGTCCAAGTGGATTAGAACAAATATTCCAGAGATAAGCAAGAACAAGGAAACTCAAAGTAATCAAAAGGGTATGTTGAGAACGAAGGTTGACAAAGAAAAAGAGCATTGTATGTTGGGATTAGAAATACTCCCCCCCAAAAATTAATCACCTCAAGGAGAGGAGGTGGGGAGGGGGCTGAGCTAATAGTCTTATCTTTAATCCCAAAGGAGTCCCTTTGCCATTGATGTCAAAGGGGGAGATATTTGAGTAAGGGGAGGAGCATTCAGTCAGGGGGAGTAGATTTGGAATCAAATGGTTTTGAAAAGGAATTTTTAGAAAAAATTTAGAAAAGGGTTACCATCAATGACAAAGGGGGAGATTGTTGGAAATTTTGAGTAATTATGTTGTCATTGATGTCAAGTGTTAAAATATAGAAAATTTCATCTTAGTACAAGGGAATTGATAAAAAGAGGGTTAAAATATTTATATTTTAAGCCCAAGATATTTGGTACAAAGCCCCACATGGTTGGCCAAAAGTTGATCTAAATATACCAAAGGAAGAAAATGTTTAGGCTCCAAAAGGAAATAATATTATAATATTTATTATTATAATATTAAAGTTATAAAGATAAAGCCTAAGGTCAATTATAAAATATTTATAATATTTATATTGTAATTTTTTATAACCCTAAGTGGGTTTGTCACCAAGAATATTTTTAAATTATTGAAACTCCATCAACGTCCTAGCATGGAGATAAGTTCGTATTTATATGATAAATTTTGGTGGCAAAAGTGATAAGTTTCGATGCGAGCACCAAGTGATTAATGCTAATGGTTAATGTGAATTTCGGATGTGCAATCGTGTGAAATAAGGACAAAATTTTTTATTTTAAAAACAAAGGAGAAATCTTGGACAAATAAAGGGATAAGGTCATAAAATTTTATCACCAACCAGGTGGTTGGCCTAGTAGTAGGCTTGGCAGGCTGGAGGACGACAGATCCTGCGTTAAAATACCAGTGACAATATTTTGTTCATTGTTTTAAGAGCAAGGAGGATAAACAGTGGCTAAATAAAGCATTGTGGGTGTTGGTCCTTGAGTGCACTGGCAGAAAGCAGACACTGTGTTAGAATATCCACAGTAGTATTTTTGGTAAGCGCTATTAAATTTGTTAATTACCTAAGGTTGAGGGTTAGGTGCATGTGGTTTATTTTATTATTGTAGTGTTATTTACTTTGGGAGATATAAGGGAAATTTTATATTATTATTTGCATTTATTTTTTTGAAGAAAATTATAATGAACTATTTTGAAAGTGGTTTTATGGAGTAATAAGGATCATTATTAAATATTTTATAAATATATTTTTAAATTTGAGAGGGAGTTAAAAGGTGTATAAGGTATTTTAATTTTTTGTATTTTGCTTCATTTTGAAGGGGTTGATTTATGAGATATTGCTATAGTTTGAGAAACCAAAATAATTGATTTGCAGTTTAATTGTGCACACATTTTGAAGGTTTGCTAACTCATAAAGGAGTATTGTGCTAACTTTTATAGTTGCAAAATATATTGTGTGTGAGATATATTTTTGAAAACATATCTCCATAAGAGCAAGAAAAAAGGTATGGGCACATATTTCCTTATTTGATTTGTTTTATTGAGTGAATTATTTTGAACACAAGGTGGAGTGAAAAGAATTGTTTGATAAGTATTGTTGGAAATATTTGAGTTAGGGTTTGAAACCTACATGGTGTTCTTTGTTGGAAGAATATTGAAAACCTGTGTTAGGGTTTGTGAGAAAATTATGCTTTATTGGTTGAATGAGTGTGTGAAGTTTTTGAGCATTTGTTTTGATTGATGTTAAAAAGTGAATGTGCAAACATTAGAATTTAGATTTGTGAAAGCAAGTGCATGAATCAGGAAGATAGGTGTCATATTCTAGCCTAGATCTATCTTTAAAATAGCAATAAATGTGAGACATGTGAAAGCGATAAACTTAATGATTGAGTAAAACATATTGAGTCTTTGATAGAGCATATCATTCTCTTTATGTTCAAGAGGTTAAATGAATTCTAAGTAGAATTTATGTGTTTGAGGAAAGCATTTTTGAAAAAGATATAAGATGTGTTTGTGTGCAAAGTCTAGAAATATTTGAGCAGGTTAAGTGAGCAAGTCTTTGAGAAGGCTTGAGGATAGATTTGAGCAAGTCTTTGAGAAGGATTAAGGGCAGATTTGATCAAGTGTTTGAGAAGGCTTGAGGATAAATTTGAGTAAGTCTTTGAGAAGGCTTGAGGATGTATTTGATCAAGTCTTTGAGAACGCTTGAGGATATATTTGAGCAAGTCTTTGAGAAGGCTTGAGGAAAAATTTGAGCAAGTATTTGAGAAGGCTTGAGGACATATTTGAGCAATTCATTGAGAAGGCTTGAGGATAGAATTGAGCAGGATTGATAGCAGGTTTGATTGATGATTTTTTCAATATTTGTGTTAAGGTTTGGGACGGATCTAAGTAGAGTTGAGAGTAGGTTTTGTTGATGATTTATTCAAGCTTTGTTTTAAGTCTTGGGGAAAATATAAGCAGGTTTGATTGATTATTTGATCAATATTTGTGTTAAGTATTGGGGCAGATATGAGAAGAGTTGAGAGCAAGTTTGATTACTGATTTGATCAAGCTTTGTGTTAATACTTGAGATAGTTTTTATCAGATATAGAAAGTAGTTGAGACATATTTGAGCCAACCTTGTAATGAGGTTTGGTACAAATTTAAGATAGAGTTGATAATAGACTTTGGAGGTGATAGAGCATAGAATACAACAATCTCTAGCGTATAGAGATCCATCATCCAGAGTAGTGGGGACATAGATCTCCAATGGAGAGAGATCCACAAGCTAGAGTAGTGGGGGTAAAAGTATTCTAGAAGATCACCATCCAGAGCAAAGGGATAGAGATCTCCTATGGAGAGATATCCAAGAAGCATAGATAGGGTAAAGATATCTCCTATGGAGAGATATCCAAAAACTAGATTAAGGGGCAAGAGTTCTCCTATGGAGTGTGATCCATGAACCAGCTGGGAAGATAGATTTATTTTGTGGAGAGAGATCCACAAACCAGTTGAGGAGATAGAGTTCTCTTGGATCAAGTTCCATGAATTAGAGTAAGGGGAAAGGGTTCTCTTGTGGAGAGAGATCCACAAATTAAAGCATATGGGATTAGTGTCTCCTTTGGACAGAGGTCCATAAACATTGTAATAGGGAATTGTTTCCCAAGATATTTGTTGAGAAAATTTAGAAAAAATATTTTCTCTGTGGAGTAGCCCACATTGGGTGAACCACATTAAATTTGTGTCTCTCTTGTGTGTGATGATTTGTGCATTGCTTTGATTACTACTATTGATATTGCCATTGATAATATTGAATAATATTGTTTTAAAGAAAAGTAAAATTTGATCTTATATTGTTCACCCTCCTATCAATATAAGTCTGTGTTCTTCAGAATTGACTTTAAACTCTTCCCTAGGGGTACAATTTTTATGTAAGGATGTTGCAAGGGTACCGTGATCACCACTTGTAAGCAGTAAAAATCATGCATCTAAACTATTTGCAAGCATGTAACAAATTGATAATATGAAATCATGTAACCATTGCAAGATAAAAGATGATAAAAAATGGGGTGCTCTTTATTAATCATAATAAATCTTGATTACAATATTTCCCTCTTAGGGAATCCCTCAATTTGATACAATTATTACAAATGTTATGGCCTTTCAAAATGGAGAGATGCATTGCAATGATTTTCACTCCACTAATTTGATTATAAGAGGGCTTATTAGTTGCATCCTTCTTTTATGTCAAGAAATATGATCTCTATGATGCTTTTAGATCCTTGATTGTCCTTTTCATCTGCACATAAGGAAACTCACAATACATTAATAATAAATCTTAACCTCTCAAGATGAGGTCATTTTTGATGATAACATGATATGAAGGAAATGCTTAAAGAAAGTGATAAATGCATGATAACACATAAAGAAAGCATAAATTTGCATATGAAAATGATAATGAAGCATAAATATCTATTGGCAAGCCAGTATCGTATACTAGAAAAGAAAAAGTAAGTACAAGAAATAAAATCTATGGCCAAGATGCAAAAATGACCAATCAAACTATAGTCGCTACTGAGCAGAGAAACTGACTCTGCTAGACACTATAAAATTTAGTGGTTGAGGTTGTGGCAACCACAAGAACTAAGTTCTTTCCTATGAATCCCTAGCCTAAAATCAATCAATTCTCTTGCTAAATTGATGTTCAATGGTCGCCTGTATCTCAAAACATGAATTTATGGTAGATTATCTCAAATTTGTAGTGAATTGATGAATAATATCAAACTTGCTCCTCAGTACTTTGGAAGCTTCATTGATGGATGGAAATTTATGATATTGTAATTGGACAACACTTAGCTATACCTCACAGGGATACAAAGTTTCTCTCCAATCTGATAGAGCTTCACTACAGTGAATTCAAGATATTTTCTTTGATTTAGGGAGGCTTTTTATAGACTTCCCAAGTCTTCACCTTGGATTATAAAGGAAGCCAAGATAAAGAATCTATTGGTATGGAGCAGTTAGGAAGAGGCTTCTAGAAGATTTTTAGATAAAACCACACAAGAACCTTTGCAAATTGGTTAAATGCAACTAATTTTTCTTAGCTCAGGGATCCCGAGTTGGTTTCAGGGCTATTCACTCACTCAACGTGGATAGGGGTAAGTTGTCCTTAGCCACTATTGACATGTATGGCTAGATATTAGCCACTTTGATCGTTAGCGAATAGGACCATAGCTATTGATGCCATTAGCAAATAAAGCTACATAGGGCTAGACTACCCTAAATAAGTGGTTAAAACTACCGCTAGGTCTTGGCAAGGTCCAAGCTCATTCATATGGTTTGTAAAGGTGCCCATATGAGTAGTCTCCTAAACATGACATGTTTTAAGTGTCTACACCCTCATGATTTTTCACTTGTCTCTACTATTTTTTTACCTCTATCCTTGAAGTATGACAGTTCCCTAGCCAAGGAGTGTTTTTCTCTGTTGATAATTTTTCCATCATCAAGAAGCTCAAATTTTTCATCCAATAGATCAAAAATTATTGTGAAGCTAAGCCCTTTCATCATGATTCTATTGTCATCCCAATTTTGAGCCCATGCATCATGTAATGCTAGTGCAAACAAATTCACAAAGTTATTTTTCAAAGTTTGCTTTTTAGGGTTTTAATCCTTCTTGGATTTAGAGAATCCCAAGACCATGCATGTGCTCAAAACTAGAGGAAATTCTTGGTTTACATATTTCACCTTATAGAAAATAATGATCCCATGCATTGCTTACTTATTCCCAAAACCATGCTAAAATATTTGCTAACATCAACTACCTTGAGAAAATACTCGATCATGTGCATTGCTCAAAATTGGAGCTAGCTCCTGTTTTATCATCCTAGTTTTAAGCAAGTCTTGATTCCATGCATTCCTAGATTTGTACAAGTCAATGAGTCTCCAATATTGGGCTTGAAAAATCCTAGGTCTGGGTAAGTTTTGCATTGTGAAGCATGCAAAAAGTTTAAAAGTTCCTGAGTTCCTAGTCTCATTTTACTTTCAAATTGGTATCATAGCTTGAGCAATTAGTGGGTTTTTTAGATCCATAGTAGTAATGGCTTCCAAAAAAAATCCTTTGAAATTGTAGATCCCATGATTCAATGGAAATGGAGAATCTAGATGAAGATATTGTTTGGGTCTTAGGAGCTATGGGATTTGGTGGAGAATGGGTTTTCAAAACCTATATATGTAGCACTATTGAACGCTCTTTCTCAAGATGAGAAATGTTTATTGAAGGAGAACTAGAAGAAGGACCAGAAATCCATGTTATACATGTAGGTAGTTGATGAGACCATGTTTACCATAATTATAGCAGCAACCAAATCAAAGGAGGTATGGTAAATTTTAGCCAACTCCTTCTAAGGAACAAACAAAGTGAAGTTGATGAGTACATCTCTAATGAATTCCACAAATTCTATAAAGCAAATATAATCATAAGTATCTAGATACAAACAACAACATAATGGTGTTCTAGAGAGAAATAATAGAACCATAATGGAGATGGCAAGGAGCATGTTGAAGGTAAATGCATTTCCAAATGAGTTCTAGGAATAAGGCATGTGTAGTTTATCTATTGGACAAGTATCCCACAAAGAGTGTGAAAGACATGATCCCTAAATAAGCATGGATCAACCAGATGATGAGTGTTGCTCATTTAAGAGTCTTTGGGTGCATAACATATGCACATATTCTAGACAAGAAGAGAAGAAAGTTGGATGATAATGTAGACACCCAAAAGTTGCACATTGCTATACCTACGTACTTGTAGATCCTTCTGGACACTTGTAGGTTTACATAGGCCATCCTAGATACCCCTAGGCTATCGTAGACCAGCATAGACTATTGTAGATCATCCTAGATATGCGTAGATTGTTGTAGTCATGCATAGACGGTTGTAGTCATGCGTAGATCGCCATAGATTTTCATAGCATCGTGTAGACTCCCATATACTACTTCATCAGATTTTAGGTCCTAAACCCTCATAAGCCTTCCAAATTACATTCGACACATCAAAATATCATTCGACGGTCTATTCACATGCAATTAAGGCCCCCATGGGGTATTAGTTGGCCAAATTAATTAATAAGTCAATTATCAAATTCTAATTTTACATTGACTTCACTTAAGTCACTTTTAGGGTAAATTTGATTAAAAGAACCCTTAATATTGATTAGCCTTAATCAAATCCTCCCACATGTGTGATATTAGGGTTTGTTGAGATATTTCTTTAATCATGTTTAAATTGGCTTAAGCATCCCCTAATCAGGATTAGCCCTAATCCATCCTCACACATGTGTGAGGATGAGATATTTCTCATAAGGAATGTGATGTTGCCACATAGCATTTCTTAACCTAACCCTAGTCAGAATCAAACCTAGGTTTAGTCTATCTAACCCCCCCTACACCTTGCATTTGCCTATAAATAATGGGTCCCAAACCCCTAATTAAGTTTGATTCCCAAATTCAACAAAGTATAGTTACTCTACAGAAATGGAAAGCCAATAGTACACAATCCATTCCCGATGCACACGAATGGATTCCGACAGCATAAAGAGGCACCCCAGCTACCTTAGGATCGATCTACCAAAGATATTTTACCATAAGAGCATCACAACTCAATTCGCAGCCTGCCCTATGAATCCGGCCCCAATTAGCGACCCGGGTTGTGAAGTGCATCTGCAAGCCCCAAATCATTCTAGATTTGGGTGGTAAGCTCTATTTTTCCATATTATTACCTTCTGCACATTTCATTTTAGTTTTTGTTATAGTTTTATAGTCATTTCATCTTCTTAAATATGGGGCCTGACTAAGGCAAGCCCCCCAATGTATTGACCCTTTCTTGCAAGTTTATTTTAGGTTATTCAGTAGATTTGAAGGAGAGGAACACCAAAAAATAGCAACCCAGTGGTGGCCCGCATACAAAGAAGCCCACCTACACTGAGGGACATCAGAAGGAGGCATCATGCCTATATTGCTTATTCGTGAAAAGAAAGAAAATGGGAAACTCTCCCTATTTGTAACCTATACAAAATTGATAATGAATAAAGCATATGTTTCTGAATGACTTGTGTTATTACTTGTTGTTAGATCAAATGTCAACTTCTGGTCGTTTCATTCTGGCACACCCGGTGGGACCCCCACAACGGATAGTGCTAGATTCATTTTTCTTATAAATCTGACATTATCCTCTATTTTTGTGTCTTGTAGGTACCAAAACTGTGTTTCACTAAAGCCTCCAAAGCCCTAGGAATCATCCTAGGCCATAAGATCTCTGATTTGAAGCCTCTAAACCTGATTCGCGACCCACCCTACGATTTAGGTCAAATTCATGACCCAGGTCACGATTTGAGCACATACACCTCAAAAACCCCCAAATCAGCTGGGGTGATCTTTTCAGGGGCCAAGAAAACCCCCCTTAGCATCATAATGTAGGTATTTTCATTTTTGCTGCCTCTGTTGCAAGTTTTGGAAGTAGAAATACATTGACTAGTTGAATGACCATTACTAGGCCTAGTTTTGGGTTCATTGCAAAGTGGTTAAAGAATTAGGGTTTCTAAAATTTTTAGGACCTACAACTTTCCAGCAAGTGTATAAAATTTATTTCTCAAATAAATTTGCATTTGTCTTTTATTTTTGCATATGGCATAAGCCTAAGTTGTTCTTCCTTCATTCATAGCTTCCATTGCTAAAAGGAACTTTACATTCTAAAGTGAAATCAGGGTTTCTAATCCCATCTTACATTTCTGAAAGAATTTTACATTCTGAAAGTTCAAGTTAGGGTTTCATAATCCCATTTACTCCACACACATTTGGATTGCATGTTTCTATGTTTTGCAAAGTATATTAGTTTGCTTCACAAAGGCATTTAGGCTAGCTCATTTCTTTACAAATATTGTAAGCTATCTAATCATTTGCTTTTGAAAAGGCATTAGGATTAGTTTTCTTTTGAAAAGGCAAGTAGTTAGTTTCTTATCTTGTAAACATCATTAGCAAAACACAAACCCACACACACTCACGTGGTACCTTAAACAAGTGGTGAGATTGGACTTCATCCCCAATCCATCGCTCAAGACTGGTGTGGATCGAGTTTCACTCTCCATCAGCTCACCCCCTAGACACCTAGTAGCCCCATAAGAGCGGTTTTCTGGATTTCATCACCAAAAAATCCCCCACTTTTGTGATTGGGCCCTGGATTTCATCACCAACGGTTACCTGTGGAGTGGGATAGGATTAGCGCCTTCATCCACAAGGCTTGTATAATTTGTGGAATTGGTAACTATCGTTCTTGACTAAGCCCACCCGAGGGTGAAGCGAAAGCATGGGTATGCTAGTAGCAGGTCTCAGATAGTGCCACCTCTTCTCATGAGAGGATATTAGTGAACTCACTTTAGCATAGTGAGTTCCACCCCTTTAGGATACCATTTTACTGCACCTTCCATATAGGTCACCATTCGCACGTTGCGGTACCATTCTATCCTATGCATATTTGGGTGTTGCAGGAGGTTTTTTATTGACAACATTCCCAATTTGCTAGAGTATTCACTCCATTACCCATGATTCTACATAGGGAGTATCAACATTACAACACACAAAATGAACATAACACTTTTATTTTCTCAGCATTTAGAATTGATTCTGGTCTATCATTGTTTGCATGATCACAGACCGGTCTCAACACACTACACTATATATTATTTTGCTACACACAACATGTCACTTACTTCACACTCACAGTAGACACAGTTGAGTCTACATCACACAGGGTTTATTCTTAAAAACCCCCTTTGACACATGCCACTATGCCTGTGGTCACCCATAGTAGAGCGCGTGAGCAATCATGCTCTATGGAGGAATGGCCTCCCCCTTCCTCTAGTCAGTCCACTCTTTCTCCTTTGATCATGAAGGAGAGGATTATAGACACATATGATTCACGCATAGAATCCGATGCACAATTCACACACATGATACCTCATGAGAAGATGTCAAATTTGAGTGAAATTCTTGCTACTTCACTCGTAGAGGATTACCCACTCTTTTTAGCCCCATCCTCACCTAATCCCCTGACCACATTCTATGACCATGTAATCTACACAACACCAGGACAATATCCTCCAGCCTTCACCATAGATGAGGAGGTCATGCCTACGTCACCCACATTTGCACACCCCTTTTTCCAGAATCTATCTCAATACCTATTTGAGAATGATTCCTCCCTTCTAAACCATACCCATCCCAAGGTCGCATCATTCACCCCTATCATAGGAATGGTGTCGGACCCATCCTCATCCACTATAGGAAGCTAGAATCCATCCTTCCAAACTGCACAATATATTCCTACCCAGTAGGAACCGCAAGCATTCCCTCAAACCTCATGCCCGTACTCCTCACAAGAGTACCAACCATCCTCTTCCCAAGAGCCATTCTTCACCATATCTGAGGGTACCTCCCAATAGCCTCTTCAGGAGCAAGAGATGCAAACCCAAGCAGGAGTGTACACTTACACTTTCCCCTCAACCCAAGCTCCTACCTCGATAGCTTATCCCACATTTTTAGTAGCTTTCCTGCCTATCTCCTAGGTATCCAGAGTGCATGATGCCCAACCCTTGGAACCACCTTTGCCTATGATGACCTTTAGGATACCGCCACCTATTCCTTTTTAGGCTCCCACTACCCATATCCATCCTACCTATGGACCGACACCAGTAGCTTATGCACCTACTCAACCAAATTATTCCACATAGTTTAGCTTCCCTACTTCCTACCCTCTAGGGCAGAGATAGATCCCATATTTTGATACCTCATCTCGACCACCCCTAGCACCAGTAGCACCGACACCTACACTACCACCAGCTACACCTAGATTCTTTATGCCTCCTCCAGTTTGGTCATCACCACCCATGGTCCAACCAATACAATAGGCTCCAAACCAACAAGTACCCATGCCACAACCGCATGTTGCCCAGTCACAGTATTATTATCCTCAATAGACACCTACCCCACAACCTAGTGTGCTCGTAGACATGACAACACATGTCACCTAGTACCCACCTTATCATGATTAGGAACAATAGTATTCCCCATAGTATTGTGAAGAACAACAATACCAATACCCACCACATCCACAAGGTCAACCTATCATAGCCCAACCTTCAACTCCTATGACACCCGAACTTCAACTCTTGTGAGATGAAGTCAAAATGTTGAACCTATGCACCTCTAGCTATGGGCCACAAAAGCCTTGCTATGATGAACTATGCAATGAGCCAATACATCCATCAGTCCCTATCCCTCCTTATCCCTATCACTTCAAAATACCAAAATTTGATAAGTATAGAGGTAAGGAAGATCCCAGAGAACATGTGAGCAACTACCGCTCGTCATGTTACCAGCTTCATAGTAGTAACCCTCTTATGCTACATACCTTCTCCCTATCCCTCACTGGGCCAACATTGGATTGGTACAACATGTTACCATGCCATAGCTTGTACACCTTTGAAAAGCTGGCCAATTCCTTCTTAGAGCACTTTTCCATCAACATCAAGAAAAAGACCACATTTTTTGATGTCTATGCCTTACGACAGGTGGACGATGAACCCATTACTGAGTTTTTTTCCAGATGGAGAGTGATTATTCATGATCTCACCCATAGCCTCCCCACCTCGGAGCTTGTGACACTCTTTTACAAGAGCTGCCACAAACACATTTCCACATCCCTCCAACTTCACCAAAGTCATACTTTTGAAGATGCTATATCACAAGAAAAAGTGATTAAAGATATTAAGGTCTAGTCTAGGAAGATTAAGTTGAGAGCTAAAACCAACTATAACTCCAACTTTCACTTCAATAGACCCACATCGAATCAACCTTACCCATGACCATAGCAAACCAACCAAGTCGCAGCTACTACCCTAGCACTAGTACCGACTCCTCCACCCTATACACCGCAATCGCAAGTGCTCCAAGCTAATGCACTTGCCCCACCTCGACCACAAAAATACCATGGCATGCACCCATAGGGTCCACTGTGCAACTTTACACCCTTATCTAAACCATTACCAACCCTGTTCCATAGATTGTATGAGGGTAACCATCTCGTTCTACCCGACATCTACCCATTGGATCCAAATGCACCTAAATATCATGACTACAATGAGCAGTTCTTTTGTCCCTTTCATAGGCAACATGGCCATAATATCGATTCATGTCACTCCTTTCGGGGGCAAGTTCAAGACCTAATTGATAGGGGCACTATTCAGGTAGCAAACCCTTTAGCCCCGTAGAACCAAAACCTAGGAATTTTCCAAAACCCTCTATTGGATCACAGAGGACCCAATCCCCCTAGACCTCCAAACAATCCTCCAGCGCCCCCTCGCCAATTCAACAATGTCCAGCGTGATCCTCCATCATGTGGAGTAGTAGGCATGATCAACCTTACTATGAGAAACCAACGGTACCCGTCACCCCAGACAACACCTATTATTTCTCCCCCTGTCCAGTTTACGTCCTCGTAAACACCCCAAAGGCCTAACACCGTACCACCACCACCTCAAAATGTGATTACCATCCATGGTAGTCTAACCCATAAACTATGCAATGCCCCTACATGGTTATCCATATTCGACCTCCTACAGTAGTCTCAACCCCATCATGAGGCATTGAATGACATCCTACGTTCCATTGACTTAGAGACACATGACACAAATGCTTTTGTCAATTTCATAGGGAAAATCCCATGATACCTTCAACCTTCAATTAGCTTTCATGACCATGAGATAATGGAACTCGTTGGTGAAGGAGCTGACCCTCCCCTCCACATACAAGCTAATATCAATGATATTACCTACAAGCGGGTACTCATTGACATAGGCTCATCCATCAGTATCATATCAACATTAGCCCTACATCACCTACACCTCCCTCCATAACACTTTGCCACACCTTCCCTAGACCTACGTGCTTTTGATGGTTCCATGAGACCTACCATAGGATCCATAGTTCTACCCATTCACGTAGGCATCCATACAATCCCCATCCTCTTTCACATAATTCAAGGAGAAATGCAATACAATATTCTCCTTGGTCACCCTTGGATCAGATACATGTAGTGTGTCCCATCCACATTGCATCATTTCCTCAAGTATGTCCACAATGGACTTGTTCATTGTGTCCCAACCGATGGAGACCCCTTTAAGTTTTGTAATGTCGTAGACCTTCCCTCAATGCCTTCATTCTCATATTTTGAACTATTCCCTATATCCTCTCACCAGTCAGTAGGAGCATCAGTATCCTCTCCAATTTCCACCCCAACACCCCAGTGTTCATCAACAACACAAGCCTCGATATCTGCACCATTAGCATAATCTTTTGGGAGACCTAAAACTGATACCATGCCTTCCTTGTCACCATTCTCATGGCCTCCACAACCCTCTCAACCTCTACCATTCCAATTTCCACCCATGGTGTCGCAACCACCATTGCCACCCATCACACAACCAACTACATTACCTCCTTCACCCTCGCATATGGAAGCCCCTATCCTTCCTACACCGTAGACACCGCCTCTTCCCTTCCAACCAAAACCTAAGACATTCACATCTCCACGCATCCCTGCACCTACACCGATGCCATCCCCTATGCAGAACAAATAACATATTCAAGCTACAACAACCAAACATCATGAACCCAAACAACCAACACCCAGCTCGGATGAACCTTCACACCCTTCAACTACCACCATTAGGGAATCCCAACTTTCTCCTTCTTTGTTTGACTTGGGTACACCACCCCAATAGCGTACCACACCATGCATATCCATATTCATGACAAACAATGGTTTAGGAGACTATAACGTACATGACACCCATGTATGTGACACCCCTATCCAATCTACCCAAGATTTTGGCCATCCCTAAGCCTCGATGTTGACTATTGGAACCGTCATATAGTTAGGAAGTCCCAAAAACCACACCAACTTTGTGTATGTAGGAGTAGACTCTTCGATCCCCTCACCAACTTCTTCACCACCATAATCTAGCTTTGGTGATGCAATTACACACCTAGCCAACCCTCAATTTGCCTTGCGCTACCTACAACGCTTTCATTGGCATGGGTTTGGGTTAGGTCGTTATGAGCAAGGGCTACATACACCCATTAACCCTCGTGTCCGCTCACCTACCGACAAAACTAGTCTAGGTTATCACCCAACCACCGTCTATACATTAGAATATAAGATCCAAGATCTATCCTTACATCCTCCTTCATGCCCAACACACACCTTGGAAGAGTACATTGACATGGGCATGCTAGAATACATGCCTTCGTCCACATCAACCATCGCTATCCCTTATGATTTCTTCCAAGAATCTCCTATGCTCGATACCTCCTTGTTCTATGATGTTCAGATATTAGCAGAAAACTTTTCTACCTTATCCTTGGCTACACCACTAATAGAGCTAGACATATTCTCATCTGATCCACCACCTATAGAGCCAGACCCGATGCTACCTAACCCGCCACCAATACACCTACCCATATTTTTGCCTATACATATATAGTTACAGAGAGTAGCCTCTCATCCTCATTCACCACCAGTCATCCTACAGCCTCCCTTGAGCCTCTTAGAATGCACACAACCTATCCAACCTCCATCACTGGATTCTACCCCACCTACTTCACCTACAACATCGATTAACATGGTTGAGGTAGATTTACGTTCTTCCCTCCGTTAAAACCACCAGTATATTCAAGACAATACCCCAAACTCAAAATTTATTGATCTTGCACACATCTCACACATACCAGCACCTGGGGACTTTATTCTCTCTCCTCACATCTTACGGGTAGCAAATGCCCCTTCCTCATCCACGTCACCCTAAACCCCTCAATTCTATCACACAAGAATTGACATAGATGATGAATTCAAGTTTAGTGAGGCCATCAACGACTTCAATATCATTCTTATCCTTGAATAGATGTACGACGGATATCACATGCTCATCGAGGACACGATCGATGTAGATATTAGTGATGATCCAAAAAATCTACACATCCTCAAATTAGCCGCTACCTCTCACCCGAGGAGCGCATCGCCTTCATGAACTTCCTACGTAAGTATATAGAAGTGTTTGCATGGTCTTACAAATACATGTCGGGAATTGACCCTACCGTAGTAGTGCATAATCTTATACTATATCCCAATGCCAAACCAATAAGACAAAAGCTGTGATGCATGCATCCAACTATCACATTGATAGTAAAATTTGAGCTCCAAAAGCTTCTATATGTTGATTTTATAATACCAATTGACTATACTGAATGGGCATCCAGCATGGTCCCTTCCCCCAAACCATCTGGTGATGTTCGCATTTGCACAGACTTTCACGACCTAAACAAAGCTTGTCCCAAAGACAACTTCCCTTTACCCAAAATTTACTCCCTCGGTGACTCCATCACAGGTCATGAAATGATTTCCCTCATGGATGGATTTTTTGAATATAATCAAATTTGGATCAACCCAGCTGATCAACACAAAAGTTCCTTCACAAAATCCTAGGGGACTTTTTGCTACAAGTTCATGCCCATTGGCCTTAAAAATTCTAGGGCAACCTATCAACAAGCCATGACCTACATATTTCATGATTTAATGCATAAAAAAATAGTAGAGACAAGTGAAAAATCATGAGGGTGTAGACACTTAAAACATGTCATGTTTAGGAGACTACTCATATGAGCACCTTTACAAACCATATGAATGAGCTTGGACCTTGCCAAGACCTAGCGGTAGTTTTAACCACTTATTTAGGGTAGTCTAGTCCTATGTAGCTTTATTTGCTAATGGCATCAACATCTATGGTCCTATTCGCTAATGATCAAAGTGGCTAATATCTAGCCATACATGTCAATAGTGGCTAAGGACAACTTACCCCTATCCATGTTGAGTGAAAGCGAATAGCCCTGAAACCAACTCGGGATCCCTGAGCTAAGAAAAATTAGTTGCATTTAACCAATTTGTAGAGGTTCTTGTGTGGTTTTATCTACAAAGCTTCTAGAAGCCTCTTATTAACTGCTCCATACCAATAGATTCTTTATCTTGGCTTCCTTTATAATCCAAGGTGAAGACTTGGGAAGTCTATAAAAAGCCTCCCTAAATCAAAGAAAATATCCTGAATTCACTATAGTGAAGCTCTATCAGATTGGAGAGAAACTTTGTATCCCTGTGAGGTATAGCTAAGTGTTGTCCAATTACAATATGATAAATTACCATCCATCAATGGAGCTTCCAAATGATTGAGGAGCAAGTTTGATATTATTCATCAATTCACTACAAATCTGAGATAATCTACCATAAATTCATGTTTTGAGATACATGTGACCATTGAACATCAATTTAGTAAGAGAATTGATTGATTTCAGGCTAGGTATTCATAGGAAAGAACTTCTTTCTTGTGGTTGCTATTTTTAATAGTGTCCCACAACCTCAACCACTAAATTTTATATTGTCTATCAGAGTCAGTTTCTCTGCTCAGTAGCGACTACAGTTTGATTGGTCATTTTTGCATTTTGGCCATAGATTTTATTTCTTGTACTTACTTTTTCTTTTCTAGTATACGATAATGTCTTGCCAATAGATATTTATGCTTCATTATCATTTTCATATTCAAATTTATGCTTTCTTTATGTGTTATCATGCATTTATCACTTTCTTTAAGCATTTCCTTCATATCATGTTATCATCAAAAATGACCTCATCTTGAGAGGTTAAGATTTACTATTAATGTTTTGTGAGTTTCCTTGTGTGCAGATGACAAGGACAATCAAGGATCTAAAAGCATCATAGAGATCATATTTCTTGACATAAAAGAAGGATGCAACTAATAAGCCCTCTTATAATCAAATTAGTGGAGTGAAAATCATTGCAATGCATCTCTCCCTTTTGAAAGGCCATAACATTTGTAATAATTGTATCAAATTGAGGGATTCCCTAAGAGGGAAATATTGTAATCAAGATTTATTATGATTAATAAAGAGCACCCCATTTTTTATCATCTTTTATCTTGCAATGGTTACATAATTTCTTATTTTCAATTTGTTACATGCTTATAAATAGTTTAGATGCATGATTTTTACTGCTTACAAGTGGTGATCACGGTACCCTTGCAACATCCTTACATAAAAATTGTACCCCTAGGGAAGATTTTAATGTCAATTCTGAAGAACACAGACTTATATTGATAGGAGGGTGAACAATATAAGATCAAATTTTACTTTTCTTTAAAACAATATTATTCAATATTATCAATGGCAATATCAATAGTAGTAATCAAAGCAATGCATAAATCATCACACACAAAAGAGACACAAATTTAATGTGGTTCACCCAATGTGGGCTACTCCACGGAGAAAATATTTCTTCTAAATTTTCTCAACAAATATCTTGGGAATCAATTCCCTATTACAATGTTTATGGACCTCTGTCCAAAGGAGACACTAATCCCCTATGCTCTAATTTGTGGATCTATCTCCATAAGAGAACTCTTTCCCCTTACTCTGATTCATAGAACTTGATCCAAGAGAACTCTATCTCCTCAACTGGTTTGTGGATCTCTCTCCACAAAATAACTCTATCTTCCCAGTTGGTTCATGGATCACACTCCATAGGAGAACTCTTTCCCCTTAATCTAGTTTGTGGATATCTCTCCATAGGAGATATCTTTACCCTATCTTTGCTTCATGGATATCTCTCAATAGGAGATCTCTATCCCTTTGCTCTGGATGGTGATCTTCTAGAATACTTCTACCCCCACTACTCTAGCTTTTGGATCTCTCTCCATTGGAGATCTATGTCCCCACTACTCTGGATGATGGATCTCTATATGCTAGAGATTGTTGTCTTCTATGCTCTATCACCTCCAAAGTCTATTCTCAATTCTATCTCAAATTTGTACCAAACCTCATTACAAGGTTAGCTCAAATATGTCTCAACTACTTTCTATCTCTGCTCAAAACTATCTCAAGCCTTAACACAAAGCTTGATCAAATCAGTAATCAAACTTGCTCTCAACTCTTCTCATATCTGCCCTAATACTTAACAAAAATATTGATCAAATAATCAATCAAACCTGCTTATATTTTCCCCAAGACTTAACATAAAGCTTGAATAAATCATCAACAAAACCTACTCTCAACTCTGCTTAGATCCATCCCAAACCTTAACACAAATATTGAAAAAATCATCAATCAAACCTGCTATCAATCCTGCTCAATTCTATCCTCAAGCCTTCTCAATGAATTGCTCAAATATGTCCTCAAGCCTTCTCAAATACTTGCTCAAATTTTTCCTCAAGACTTCTCAAAGACTTGCTCAAATATATCCTCAAGCCTTCTCAAAGACTTGATCAAATACATCCTCAAGCCTTCTCAAAGACTTACTCAAATTTATCCTCAAGCCTTCTCAAACACTTGATCAAATCTGCCCTTAATCCTTCTCAAAGACTTGCTCAAATCTATCCTCAAGCCTTCTCAAAGACTTGCTCACTTAACCTGCTCAAATATTTCCAAAATTTGCACACAAACACAACTTATATCTTTTTCAAAAATGCTTTCCTCAAACAAATAAATTCTACTTAGAATTCATTTAACCTCTGGAACATAAAGAGAATGATATGCTCTATCAAAGACTCAATATGTTTTACTCAATCATTAAGTTTATCGCTTTCACATGTCTCACATTTATTGCTCTTTTAAAGATAGATCTAGTCTAGCATATGACACCTATCTTCCTGATTCACACACTTGCTTTCACAAATCTGAATTCTAATGTTTGCACATTCACTTTTCAACATCACTCAAAACCAATGCTCAAAAACTTCACACACTCATTCAACCAATAAAGCACAATTTTCTCACAAACCCTAACACAGGTTTTCAATATTCTTCCAACAAAGAACACCATGTAGGTTTCAAACCCTAACTCAAATATTTCCAAAAATGCTTATCAAACAATCCTTTTCACTCCACCTTGTGTTCAAAATAATTCACTCAATAAAACACCTCAAATAAGGAAATATGTGCCCATACCTTTTTCTTGCTCTTATGGAGATATGTCTTCAAAAATATATCTCACACACAATATATTTTGCAACTATAAAAGTTAGCACAACACTCCTTTATGAGTTAGCAAACCTTCAAAATGTGTGCACAATTAAACTCCAAACCAACTCTCTTGGTTTCTCAAACTATAGCATTAACTCATAAATCAAACCCTTCAAAATGAAGCAAAATACAAAAAATTAAAATACCTTATACACCTTTTAACTCCCTCTCAAATTTAAAAATACATTCATAACATATTTAATAATGATCCTTATTACTCCATAAAATCACTTTCAAAATATTTCATTATAATTTTCTTCAAAAATAAATGCAAATAATAATATAAAATTTCCCTTATAACCCCCAAAGTAAATAGCACTACAATAATAAAATAAACCACATGCACCTAACCCTCAACCTTAGGTAATTAAAAAATTTAATAGCGCTTACCAAAAATACTATCGTGGATATTCTAACATAGTGCCTGCCGCCTGCCACTGCACTAGCACCCTATGGGCCACCGCTAGGCCAACCACCCACACAAGGACCAACACCCACAATGCTTTATTTAGCCACTGTTTATCCTCCTTGCTCTTAAAACAATGAACAAAATATTGTCACCGGTATTTGAACGCAGGATCTATCATCCTCTAGCGCCTTTATGCTGCCAAGCCTACTACTAGGCCAACCACTTGGTTGGTGATAAAATTTTATGACCTTATACCTTTATTTGTCCAAGATTTCTCCTTTGTCTTTAAAATAAAAAATTTTGTCCTTATTTCACACGATTGCACATCCGAAATTCACATTAACCATTAGCATTAGTCACATGGCGCTCGCTTCTAAACTTATCATTTTTGCCACCAAAATTTATCATATAAATACGAACTTATCTCCATGCTAGGACGTCGATGGAGTTTCAATAATTTAAAAATATTCTTGGTGACAAACCCACTTAGGGTTATAAAAAATTACAATATAAATATTATAAATATTTTATAATTGACCTTAGGCTTTATCTTTATAACTTTAATATTATAATAATAAATATTATAATATTATTTCCTTTTGGAGCCTAAACATTTTCTTCCTTTGGGATATTTAGACCACCTTTTGGCCAACCATGTGGGGCTTTGTACCAAATATCTTGGGCTTAAAATATAAATATTTTAACCCTCTTTTTATCAATTCCCTTGCACTAAGATGAAATTTGCTAGCTTTTAACACTTGACATCAATGACAACATAATTACTCAAAATTTCCAACAATCTCCCCCTTTGTCATTGATGGTAACCCTTTTCTAAAACTTTTCTAAAAATTCCTTTTTCAAAACCATTTGATTCCAAATCTACTCCCCCTGACTGAATGCTCCTCCCCTTACTCAAATATCTCCCCCTTTGACATAAATGGCAAAGGGACTCCTTTGGGATTAAAGATAAGACTATTATCTTAGCCCCCTCCCCACCTCCTCTCCTTGAGGTGATTAATTTTTGGGTGGGAGTAATTCTAATCCCAACATACAATGCTCTTTTTCTTTGTCAACCTTCGTTCTCAACATACCCTTTTGATTATTTTGAGTGTCCTTGTTCTTGCTTATCTATGGAATATTTGTTCTACTCCACTTGGACTCATGCCCAATATTATTGCACTTATAACACTTAATGTTGTAGTTATTAGAAGGTGCAAATATCTTGAAGTTCCTCCTAGTGAAACCATAATAATTTTTGTCATGAACCCTACAGTAGATTACTTTATGACCAAATCGATTACAAGTGTAGCAATACCATTGAAAAAGATATCCATATTTTAAGTTCCTCTTGGTAAATCCATATTCCTTCTTTCCATGAACCCTACAATGCATAGCCTTGTGACAAAACCTGTTACATGAGAAACAACATCCTTTGAAGAAATCTTGCCTTGAACCCATTGGTCTCTTAGTCCTTTCTTCTTTGTGATGATCCTTGTTCCTTGTTTGTGCATTATTTCCTTCTTTAGTGAAGCTTCTATTCTTCAACTTATCCTCATAAGTCTCAATTTCTCCTTCACTCTCTTCCTCTAAAACTTCTTCCTTTGAGCTTGAGCTTGACCCTTCTTCTTGTTTCCCTTGTCCTTCTTCAAAACCAAGTCCTATTTTGATAGATGAAGATATTTGTGCATTGATAATATTATCCAAAGTCTTTGAAATTTTCCCAAATCTATGTAGCTTGTACTTAGAGTCTTTCACTTCCTCCTTAGTGAAACTACCTCATGTTCTAATATTTCATATTCTAAATCTTTTGCTTCTAGATTTTCACTCATGACATCTTTAAATTTCCTTGCCTTGGATTTTAATTTTGTTAGACCTAGTATAAGCTTTCCTTTTTCTTCCTCGCATTCTTGAACTTGAGCCTGTAGTCTTGAATTCTACTTTCTAACATTTTTTAATTCTATGAGAGTAGCAATAAGTTCTACTTCTACATCTACTGTGCCTTCTTCTTTATTTTTTGAATCTTGTTCTACTTATTTGTCTTCAAGAGCATCTTCATATTCTTCTTCACTACTACCAAAACCATTATTTGTACAATGATCTTCAATATGACCAAAGTTAGCACAAATAAAACATTTAAGTATTTTTGGCTCCTTCTTAGCTTCTTTTCCAACATCTTCTTTACCTTGATCTTTATTAGGATCATTTTCTTCCTCTTCTAGTACCAAAAATATAATTTCTTATTCTTCACTATCTGAGGGTATTTCATCACTATCACTTGCAACCTTGCTTCCCTTATCAACATAGAAACTCTTCTTGTGCCTTTGAAATAAATTATTTTCATGCTTGTTTTAACCATAACTATTTTTCTTTTCATACATGGATTTTCATCCTTCCTTTTTCTTATGATCTTGTTTATCTTCAATGCTATTGCTTCCAGCTTTTGGATAATTAGATGCATAGTGACCAAAATTTACACAATTGAAACATTTCACTATTTTCATACCTTTGTGCTTTCTTGGATCCTTCTTATTTATTCTACCATAATTAGCTTCTTCATCACTGCTTGACTCACCACTTGATTATGGTTTTTTATCCTTTGTTTTCTTTGATGCTTTGAAGGCTACCTCTTTCTTGGAGATGGGATACTTTACTATTCTCATCTCATAGCTTGTGATAATTCCATGTAACTCATCCATAGTCAATTGCTCAATATATTTCATTTATTCTATAGTTGAAACTTTACCATCATACCTTATAGGAAGTGACCTTAAAACTTTCTAAGCAACATCAGATTCTTCAATTTTAAATCCAATTACATGCATGGTATTAAAAATATCATCCACACAAAGTAAGTATGCAATAATATCTTTCTCATCTTCCATATTCAAATATTCAAACATTTTCTTGTGATTTTGTAGTTTTGCCATCTTGACCTTTTTATTTCCCTCATAGGTTTGCTTTAATTTTTCCCAAATCTCTTTTGTTAATTTGCAATGCATAACTTTCACAAATTTTGCTTCATGTAATCCACTTAATATTGTGTTCATAGCCTTTACATTATTCACATGTAAGATCTTACCATATTTATCTGTGGGAGGATTAGTTGTAGGTGTGAACCCATCCTCAACTGATTGCCATGTCTCATATCCTTGTGCCATCAAGTAAGTCCTCATTCTTATGCTCCAAAAAGCATAATTGTTCCCATCGAACAATGGTACCTTATTTTATGAATATCCATTCTGATATACCATCTATGTTCTTTTAACCTCTTCCATCAAGTTGTTAGACTCTTCCGAAGGAAGATGCTCTGATACCATTTGAATAAGATAGGCTTATAATGAGAAGGGGGTGAACATTATAAGATCATCTTTTACTTTTATTTCAAAAAATATTATCCAATATTATCAATGGTAATATTAATGACAGTAACCAAAGCAATGCACAAATCATAACACACAAGAGAGACACAAATTTAATGTGGTTCACCCAATGTGGGCTACTCCATAGAGAAAATATTTCTTCTAAATTTTCTCAACAAATATCTTGGGAATCAATTCCCTATTACAATGTTTATGGACCTCTATCCAAAAGAGACACCAATCCCCTATGCTCTGATTTGTGGATCTCTCTCCATAGGAGAACTCTTTTCCCTTGATCTAGTTCATGGAACTTGATCTAGGAGAAATCTATCTCATCAACTAGTTTGTGGATATCTCTCCATAGAATAACTCTATCTTCCCAGTTGGTTCACGGATCACACTCCATAGGATAAATCTTTCCCCTTACTCTGGTTTGTGGATATCTATCCATAGGAGATGACATTCCCCTTGCTCTGGTTTATGGATCTATCTTCATGGGAGATCTCTATTCCCTTTGCTTTGGTTGGTAATCTTCTATAAGACTTTTTCCCCCACTACTCTGGCTTTTGGATCTCTCTCCACTAGAGACCTCTGTCCCCACTACTCTAATTGATGGATCTCTATCCACTAGAGACTACTATTATCTATGTTGTGTCACCTCCAATGTTGTTTCTAGCCAAACAAGGTTAAATTCTTTCCTATTTTTGTCACTTTCCCGTGCATTAATTATCAACCTAGGGAGCTTCGTAAACTTGTGAAGGGTCTCACACAGGATCACTTACAATACCACTTTGAGATGAGTCCGCTAGCTCTACTATTGGGGGGTGTTTCAAAGGTTGTCAATCATTCATTCACTCCTCAATAAATTACGTATGAATAATTAAATCTTTAGAAAGAAAACATTCATACGTGCATACTAATAACAAACCTATTGCAATCATAAAATAATAGTGCAAAAATAAACCTATGAAAGCAGTAAGCTAATCTAGAAAACACAAAGAAAGGGAAGAAATACTGGCTTGGAGTGGGCCCAGGCTCCAGTAGCTTCCTCCTAGCTGAACATGCACTTAGGAACTCTTAGAAATTTATTATAATCACCAAGGAATTACAATGCTTCTTAACCTCTGTACTCCTCTCTATATTCTGTATTCTATCTTTGATATTTTGATATCTTATTAGAGAGGTCTGCGTGTGTTTATATAGCACACCCACAGATCTTCTATTACAAGGTGGTTACAACAGTCGATTCATTCCAGACTAAACTAAGATAGTCTGGTAAATGTAATCGACGTCTGCTAAAACTGGCATTCGTTCCTAACGGTGGCGTGTTCTCTGATTGGTTCATGCTTCGCCTAGCATAGGTAGGACGTTCTCATACATTAGTGCAACTCCTAAATTAACTTACATGATGTAGAGTTGGAACTGCACCAGTCAATGTTGCCCACGTCGCGTTATCTGGTCAACGGGTGAAGAACAGAGGCACCTTCTCTATGAGGAAGGTGCCTAAGTATATCGGGTGCCTTCTTTATACAGAAGGTGCCTACCTTTTGTTAGCGCCTTCCTAGAAGAGGAAGGTGCTTGCCTTCTGTTGGCGCCTTCCTGGAAGAGGAAGGCACTTGCCTTCTGTTGGCGCCTTCCTGGAAGAGGAAGGCGCTTATCTTCTATTGGTGCCTTCCTGGAAGAGGAAGGCACCTACATTTTGTTGGTGCCTTCTTTGAAGAGGAAGGCACCTACTTACCATGCATTAATTCCAAAAGAAACAAAGTGCCAGGTCCATGAAAAGACCTCGACTGATCCAAATCTGACTAAATCAACTACAATTCCACAAAAACACACTAAAACATACAAATTAGATAACACACATAATCTTATCAAATAATTACATAACCATTCATAAAAATATACAATTCCTATTATATAGCCACATAATGATTAATGAAACTCATACAAAATATGAGAATTTTTGAGGCTCATCATCCCCCCATGCCTAACATATGCCATGCCCTCATGGCATCAAAACTGTAGGTAGCCCTATTAACTCCTCATCATTGCCATTTTTTGGTGGATCTGGTTGTACCTGCAGCCCGTGTTTACTTCTTCTATGGACCAGCATCTGGAGGTGTGGTTCCTCTTTTCTCACATGGAGCTGCAGGTGCTACTTTCAGCTTTCGCTCAAGTTGTTGACTCTGCTTATTTGCTTTTCTCATCTTGGCCACTATTGGGGGTGGTATTGCCAACGTGGTTGCTGCTGCTTGAAACATCGCTTCTACAGCCTACCACAGGTCAACTTTCGAGGGCCTAACAACTACAAGAGGGATATCTGAGTTATCCCTCTTGAGATGAACCACATGGGCCTTGTGTAATCAAGCTACTTCAGGAGTAAGCCCTATATTTTCCCTCGTAATGGTAGCAACTTCTAATTTGGGGCCATATACCCCCCATATTTCAAAATACCTTTGTATCTTGGAGGGTCACCCTCGAGATGACCCATAAATCTCCCAAAATTGGTTGTCCTCTACCAGATTAATGCATATACCAGGGTCTCCTCAAACCCTCGAGGTTGACTCCCTAGCCTCCTTGGATGCTATCATTTCTTTGAGAAGTCGTTCAAACTGCTTTCACATTTCTACGAATGACTGCATGTCCCATTCATCTTCTTCTATTTTAGTGAAAGTCACCTTCACATTTTTTAGAGCCGTCCTGGGCCCTTTTCCTTTTGCCTGCATAGAAACTACGATGGCTCAGATGGAAGGTTTCTCTTCCTTCCCAGCAATTATTTCCTCATCGTAGGGGACTTGTTCATTCTGAGGGACTTGCACTGACATCCTTGGAGTTGTCTCTCCATCCTCCTGTTTGTCTAGTGTCATCCCCATTGGTCCTTCTATCTCTTCCTCTTCAGGTCCAGGGGATTCCTCTTTAACCCCTATTCCTGTCTACATCACTCGGTTCATTTTTCTTCATCGCGTGATTCCTTGATCATCCTCCCATGGCACCTTCCCTTAGGCTCTTCTATTTTTCTCCTTGCCTTCTCAGGAAGGTGCCTTCTTATAAGGAAGGCACCGAACCCTAGCTTTCAATTTTGGCAAGGTACACCTCACAAGCTACATCATTGGCACGATCGGCCATGGGGGGTGCATGATTTTTATGGTGGTGATATTTTTTGGTATTGCATAATTTACGAATGATTACATAAAAATTTGAGTAGAGTATGCATGTACCTGATTGGATGTCTCGTGCATCATGGAGAGTGTCGATTCATCGATCTGTGACATGGGGGATGGGTACTTCATTTGTGTAGATTACGCTAGATTTTGTTGTTGAGTTGTTTTAATGGTTGATGTCGAAGATAGACTCCCGATAGGCTTACAAACCGTCTATCTATCATTTTTGGAATGTGCATGCTGATCTCGCCCCATAATTCTATGAGATTTTTTATTGGAGTGGTTCCCTATCATATGAGTGATGGTGGTAATCTGATGCCGCCTGCTCGTGTGATGATCTTGTTTCGATCGAGGCGCATGTGAAACTTTAAGTGTTGGTTGTATACGAAAGGTGCTCTTCGATACCTTCCCGATGTGGAAGGTGCTTGATATGGTGCCTTCCCGATGTGGAAGGTGCTTGATATGGTGCCTTCCCGATGCTACAGGTGCTCTTGAATGGATGCACCTTTCGGTGGTGGAAGGTGCTCTTTTTGATGATGGTGCCTTCCTACTGCGGAAGGCGCTTCTGAATGGGTGCGCCTTCCTAGAGTGGAAGGCACCTTTGAATGGGTGTGCCTTCCTAGAGTGGAAGGCGCCTTTGAATACATGCGCCTTCCTAGAAGAGGAAGGCGCCTCGGCTATCATTTTTTTTTATCAAGGATGGATGCGCCTTACTAATGTGGAAGGCGCCTCGGTCCTCAAATTTTTTTTTTTAGGAAACGTGCGCCTTCTTTATAAGGAAGGTGCCTTATTTTAGTGGGGCACCTTCTTTATAAGGAAGGCACCTTATTTTAGTGGGGTGCCTTATTTATAAGGAAGGCGCCTTATTTCAGTGGGGCACCTTATTTATAAGGAAGGTGCCTTATTTCAGCGGGGTGCCTTCTTTATAAGGAAGGTGCCTCGCCTCTTACTCAAAACCTCCATCACGATGGAAAATGTCCACCTTCGTCAGGCACCTTCTTCTAGGAGGAAGGCATCATACCTCAAGTGGATAGTCTTCTTTGATGATGAAGGCTTTCTGCAAGGCTCTTTCTTGGCAGCCATGTCATGATTGACCAGGAAAGGGTGATCAAGCCTCCTCGAACTCACTTCATGCTGCCTCAACATCTTCCTGCAAGGGCTGGCATCTAAATTTCCTCTTGGGGAAGAGTTTGTTGCCCACCCCCATGCTTGAATAGATGTTGCTTCTACCCTACGAGTGTCGACGTCGGGATGCTGAGCCGAATCAGGCCTGGTTTCCTAGATACCTATTCTTCGTGTTGTCAGGTCCTCCACCTACAAAAAGAAAACAAAAAGAAAGAAAAATATAGGCAGTTAGACGCATTTCGTGCCTGTTAGGCCCTAAACCCAGGATGCCTACAACTTGCATGCGGGTGTCATCCCTGCAAAACACACCGTAAGAAATAATCAAAACCTAAACTAACTACTTTTGGTGAGCACCTCCATGCCCACCATTTTTCTTGCTGAGATTTTGGTCCAGATTCACAAGGATGGGGTCTCCCCCATGCCTACTCTGGATTCCACCAGTAAATTCTCGGACGTGTTGTAGGGCCGCAGTCGGTGGCCATTAACGGTTAATACAACATTGCTGTCATCAATGGTTCTGACATGCACAACACCATTCTTGATGAGCTCTACCACCTCATACGGTCCCATCCATCTCTGCATTAATTTTCCCTTCCTTTCCTAGAACCGAGAATCGTACAACAACACCCATTCTCCTTCTTGGAACTACTTTAGTTTAATGTGGCGATCATGCCACCATTTCCTTTGCTTTTGTATGATCTCCATTCTTTGTAAAGCATCCATTCGGATTTCATCCAGCTGATTCAGCTATCGAATCCTTTCTTTTTGAGCATCATCTAGGCTCAAATTTAGTTCTAAAGTTGTTCTCAATGTTTTGATCTCAAACTCGATGGGCATCATTGCACTCTTCCCATAGACCAATTGGAAGGGTGTAAAGCTTGTGGTGGATTTCCATGTGGTTTTGTATGCCCATACTACCTCCGGTAGCCATGTAGCCCAATATTTTCTATGTTGCTACATGGTTTTTGTCAGGATGTTCTCTATTTCCCTGTTTGTCACCTCCACTTGCCCGTTTGCCTGCGGATGGTAGGGTGTAGTTTTGTTGTGCCAAACTCTGTATTGCTTCATCAGTTCCTCGATCAACTTGGAGGTGAACTGAGGGCCTTGGTTAGTTTTTATTTCTCTGGGGACCCCGAATCATGTAAAGATGTGAGCAAATAAGAAATCGGCAACCATTCTTTCTTTTGAATCCCTCAATGCCTGAACTTCAACCCATTTGGTGACGTAGTCTGTACAGACTAAAATAAACCTCCTACCTATTGAAGGTGGGTTAATTGGCCCCACAAAATCCATACCCCACTTGTCGAAGGGTTCCAGGTGTACCTGAGGCTGGAGGGGCATTTCGTCATGATGGGTTGGTCTGCCCATTCTTTGGCATTCATCGCACTTGTTGGCGTATGCGGCTGCATCTTTGAATAGAGTGGGCCAAAAGTACCCAGCCTATAGGATTTTATAGGTAGTCCATTTCCCTATAAAGTGTCCTCTGCATGGTTCATCGTGACAAGCTTTGAGTATTTTTGAGAACTCCTGTTCTACTACGCATCTCCTTATGATCTGGTCACGTCCTATTTTGAATAGGAGGCCATCAATCCATAGGAAAGATGCACTTTTCTCTATTACCACCTACTTTTCTCGAAAGGAGAGAGCAGGTGAGGTTCTTTCGATGGCCAAGTAATTGGCTATATCTACATACCATGGTATTTGTTCATTGATGGTGAACAAATGCTCATCCAAAAACTGGTCTTCCACTGTTGTATGGTCCGTTGGTATCAATCTGGATAGAAAATATGCTACAACATTGTCCTTGCCCGGTTTGTCGACTATTGTTATGTCAAATTCTTGCAATAGTAGGAGCCACCTGATAATTCTTCCACCAATATCCGGCTTGCTCATTAAATATCTGATGGCCGCATGGTCCGTGTGGACAAACACCTTATATCCAGTGATATAATGGCAGAATTTGTTTATGGCATGCACAACTACAAGGAACTCCTTCTCCATCACCGTGTAGTTGAGCTCGACTCCTGCCAAGTTTTTGCTGACATAATAGATGGCATAAAATTCCTTGCCATCCTTCTATCCAAGGACTGCTCCAATCGCATTTTTGGATGCATCACAATAGATATGAAAGGGTATGGCCCAATATGGTCCTCTCAAAATTGGTGCAGATATCAGTTTCTCCTTGAGCAACTGAAATGCTTCTTCGCAGTCTTCCATCCAATTGAACTCCATGTCTTTAGACAATAGAGTGTGCAGTGGTTTTGCAATCTTACTAAATTTGATGATAAATCATCGGTAGTACCCGGTAGATCCGAGGAAACTTCTCACCTCTCTCTATGTTCTGGGGCTGGGTAGGTCCCTGATGACCTCGATCTTTCTTTTGTCAACCTTTATTCCTTCTATGGAGAGATGGTGTCCCAATACGATGCCCTCTTGCATCATCATAAAGCATTTCTCATTACTCAGGGACAAATTATTTCCCTCACTTCTTTCAAGCACTCTTTCCAAGTTTGTCATTGCTTCATCAAAGGTTTCTCCATAAGCGGTGAAGTCATCCATGTACACTTCGACCGCATCTCCCATCATGTCTGAGAATATGCTAAGCACCGCTCTTTGAAAGGTGGCTGGTGCATTGCATAACCCAAAAGGCAATACCCGATAAGCAAACGTTCCCCATGGGCAGGTGAACATTGTCTTATCCTGGTCTTCTTCTCCTATCTGGATCTGATTATATCCACTGAATCCATCCAGGAAGGAGAAATACTTTCACCCCGAAAGTGTGTCCAAGACCTGATCAATGAATGGGAGTGGGAAGTGGTCCTTCTTGGTTGCTTTGTTTAACGCTCTGTAGTCTACACAGATTCGCCACTTCCCATTCTTCTTGGGGACCACCACCAGTGGTGACACCCACTCACTGTCAAAAATCGGATAGATGAATCCGACAGACAAGAGTTTTTGTAGCTCTACTTTGACAATGTCTTTCATTGTCGGATTCATTCTTCTTTGTGGTTTCCTGCTCGGAGTTGCTTGTTCATCGAGGTATATTCGATGGGTACAGATCTCTGGGCTGATTCCCTTCATATCCGAGTAATCCCACGCAAATGCCCATTGGTGTCTTACCAGGAGCTCTTCTACTTTTGTCAGTTGTGTGGGAGTCAACCCACTGCTGACGTTTAACATCCTTCCTGGCCCAACGTTTATCTATTGAACGTGGTGATCTTGGGCGCTAGCCAATGGTGATCCAGGTGCGGTGATGGAGGATTCTCCATGGAGGAACTCTACAATAGCACCATCCTCATCTTCTTCTTCCACCAACTCATCCAACGCCATCACCGGCTGGATTATGGATAGCTCATGATCTTCATGCTTGGTCAACGTAGGTTCTCCCAACGAGTCGACGGACTGCACAGGGGGTGAAATGGTCAATATTTTGATGTTTTGTCCATCGAAGATGGTCATCAACCCATCATGGTAGCTGATGTAAGCATCGACTATTGCCAGCCATGGCCTTCCCAAGATGAGTGGGTAGCCACCCAGCCTGGTTTTAGACTACAAAACCAGGAAGTCGGTTGGGTATTCCCATGCACTGACTATCACTATTACATCCTCAAGCATTCCTTTCAGTGCCATGGTCGATCGATCGGCCAGCTATAGCACTATCATGGTGGGTCTCAGGTTCGTGAGTTGTAGCCTCTGCATGGTCTCCTAAGGCATTACATTGATGGCTGCTCCGAGATCGACCAACGTATTGGACAAGGAATGTCCTTCAATTTTTACAGTCAACACTGGGCTACCCGGATCCACGTACTTGGGATGACACATCTTGCCCATCATCAAATCTGCTAATTTACCCATGACATTGATAGTCTGGGTTGCTTTCCATCCTGGCCTTCTTAGGCACATCTCCCTTATCACCTTGGTATATATCGAGACATCTCGGATAGCTTGAAATAGTGGAATTGTCACTGTGAGGTTCTTCAAGCTGGACAGGATATCAAACTCTGGTTGCGTTAGTTTCTTCTATTCTTGCAATCGATAAGGAAATGGAGCCTTTGCTCTCTCAGCTACTTCTTCTACCACCTCTTCTATAAGAGGTGTTTCTCCTACATCTTCCTCCTCTTCTATCAGCGGAGGTGTTTCTACTCCTAGCTATCTACCAGACCTAAGCTGAATATGATACATCGGATACATCTCACCTTCCATGTTGTATGCTGGTTGATTCACTCTATTATTTGGATTTGTCATCGGTTGTGTGGGTAGCTGCGTAGGTCTCACTACTGGCAAGGCCAGCAAGTTTTGATGGGGGTGAGCTGGTGCTACATTCTGTGGGGCCGGATTCCATGGAGTGTGGCCTCTCCACTGCTGCCCTGGATATTGATATGCCATCCAGGGCTATTGATTCGGGAATGTTATTCTTGGGGGTGCGTTAGACCAAGGTGATGGCCCCCACCACCCCATGTTAGGTGGTTGAGGTGGGCCTTGTGACATGTATGGTCCTCCCCCATATGATGGCATTCCAGTTGGCATATTCCCCATAGGGGGTTGTGGCCAACTCTTTCGATTGCCTATGAAATAGGCCTCCGTGGCTTCAGCATCCTCCTGATTGCTAGGCAATTTTGGGCACAATCGGGTCTTATGGTTCAGCCTACAAACTATGCATACTCTAACTTTGTTCTTTGGGCATGCATTCTTTGCATGCTTTCCTCTACATTTTGGGCAGAAATAAGCCAATGTTGCATCGTTTTCTTGCTTATTTTTCTCTAACAGTAGTGTATCCATCTGCAATGCTAGAGATGAAAGCATTTCACTTTTTAGATCCTCCAACATGTTGCCTATTTCTATTTTCGTGACTGAAGCAGTCACTTTCATGGTTCTAGAAGTGGTCTTGCCTCTCCTTCTTGAGTAATTTTGGCATAGTTGTAGGATGTCTTCCATAGCGTGCTGGTAGACATCACCTCCAAAAATCATGTTGAGAGCCTCCAGTGATTCATTGTTAAGCCCTCTCAAAAATATGCTTTTGAGAGATTTATCAGATAGCTTCGCGTGAGGAGACCATTGAAGATTGAAATTGAATCTCTCCTAGTACTCTTTGAGAGACTCATCCTCTTTCTATATCATGCTCAGGACTTCCTCTCTAGAGTCTCTTGCTCTCTCGAAGTCTTGATATTGCTCTAGAAAGAGCTTCTTCATTTGATCCCATGTGGTAATGTGTTTCTCCCCCAGACTGATGAACCACCATAGAGCTGCATCATCCAATGTGGAAGGAAAGAGCTTCAGCTTCTGTGTATCAGATTTGTAGTCCACAGACCTACATAAAACATCAAACTTAAATAAGAATAGGTCAGGGTCCTCGGTTGGGTATCCTCTGAAGGTAGGAAGGTGAGCAGGGGATATGTTTTTCATTTTGGTATCTCCTACTCCTTCATCAATCGGGAAGCTAAATCCAGATGAAACTTCTTCTGCATCGGCCATTTTTTCAGGAAATGTGGTCTCTAATGCAGTACTTATGGCCTTACGGTCATTCAAAATTTTTTGAGTCAAGGCTCTAAGGTTATCTGGTGTTATCGTTCGATCTTCTACAACTTTCCACAATAGGGCTTCCTCTAAAGGTGTCCTTTTAAATAGGGGGTTTATGATGGTTCGTTCTTCCCCAAGTTGATGGGATGAGGAAGCACTTTGCACAAAGTGTGGATCCTCACTCCAGTGGAGTGTTGGCTATGAGTCAGGCGAATCTAGTTCGAGCTCAGAGTGTTCGATCGACTCAGGTTTTGGAGAACTTTGTTTTACAAACCGACCGTCAGGTCCTCTTCTTCTCGAAGAACTCATACAAGGTCAGATGGAAGGTTTCAGGTATTGCAATTGATCTAGTAGAGGCGCTTCCTGGCAACAATGCCAAAATGTTATGGGCCAAACAAGGTTAAATTCTTTCCTATTTTTGTCACTTGCCCATGCATTAATTATCAACCCAGGGAGCTTCGTAAACTTGCGAAGGGTCTCACATAGGATCACTTACAATACCACTTTGAGATGAGTCCGCTAGCTCTACTATTGGGGGGTGTTTCAAAGGTTGTCAATCATTCATTCACTCCTCAATAAATTACGTATGAATAATTAAATCTTTAGAAAGAAAACATTCATACGTGCATACTAATAACAAACCTATTGCAATCATAAAATAACAATGCAAAAATAAACCTATGAAAGCAGTAAGCTAATCTAGAAAACACAAAGAAAGGGAAGAAATACCGGCTTGGAGTGGGCCCAGGCTCCAATAGCTTCCTCCCAACTGAACACGCGCTTAGGAACTCTTAGAACTTTATTATAATCACCAAGGAATTACAATGCTTCTTAACCTCTGTACTCCTCTCTATATTTTGTATTCTATCTTTGATATTTTGATATCTTATCAGAGAGGTCTATGTGTGTTTATATAGCACACCCATAGATATTCTGTTACAAGGTGGTTACAACAGTCGATTCATTCTAGACTAAACTAAGATAGTCTAGTAAATGTAATCGACATCTGCTAAAATTGGCATTCGTTCCTAATGGTGGCATGTTCTCTGATTGGTTCGTGCTTCACCTGGCATAGGTAGGACGTTCTCATACGTTAGTGCAACTCCCGAATTAACTTACATGATGTAGAGTTGGAACTACACTAGTCAATGTTGCCCACGTCGTGTTATCTGGTCAACGGGCGAAGAACAGAGGCACCTTCTCTATGAGGAAGGTGCCTAAGTATATCGGGCACCTTATTTATACAGAAGGTGCCTACCTTCCATTAGCGCCTTCCTGGAAGAGGAAGGCGCTTGCCTTATATTGGCGCCTTCCTGGAAGAGGAAGGCGCTTGCCTTCTGTTGGCACCTTCTAGAAGAGGAAGGTGCCTACCTTTGTTGGCACCTTCCTGGAAGAGGAAGGCGCTTATCTCCTGTTGGCGCCTTCTTGGAAGAGGAAGGCGCCTACCTTTTGTTGGCGCCTTCTTTGAAGAGGAAGGCGCCTACTTACCATGCATTAATTCTGAAAGAAACAAAGTGCCAGGTCCATGAAAAGACCTCGACTGATCCAAATCTGACTAAATCAACTACAATTCCACAAAAACACACTAAAACATACAAATTAGATAACACACATAATCTTATCAAATAATTACATAACCATTCATAAAAATATACAATTCCTATTATATAGCCGCATAATGATTAATGAAACTCATACAAAATATGAGCATTTTCGAGGCTCATCAAACATCTATTCTCAACTTTATCTCAAATTTGTACCAAACCTTATTACAAGGTTAGCTCAAGTGTGTCTCAAATGCTTTCTATCTCTGCTTAAAACTACCCGAATCCTTAACACAAAACTTGATCAAATCAGCAATCAAACTTACTCTTAACTCTGCTCAGATCTACCCCAAGCCTTAACACAAAGTTTGATAAAATCATCAATCAAACCTGCTTATATCTACCCAAATCCTTAACACAAATCTTGAACAAATCATCAACAAAACATGCTCTCAACTTTGCTTAGATCTATCCCAAACCTTAACACAAATCTTGAACAAATCATGAATCAAACCTGCTCAATTTTATCCTCAACCCTTCTCAAATACTTTCTCAAATATTTCCTCAAGCCTTCTCAAATACTTGCTCAAATATATCCTCAAGCCTTCTCAAAGACTTGCTCAAATATGTCCTCAAGCCTTCTCAAATACTTTCTCAAATCTATCCTCAAGCCTTCTCAAATACTTGCTCAAATCTACCCTCAATACTTCTCAAATACTTGCTCAAATATGTCCTCAAGCCTTCTCAAAGACTTTCTCACTTAACCTGCTCAAATATTTCTAAACTTTACACACAAACACAACTTATATATTTTTCAAAAATACTTTCCTCAAACAAACAAATTCTACTTAGAATTTGTTTAACCTCTGGAACATAAAGAGAATGATATGCTCTATCAAAAACTCAATATGTTTTACTCAATTATTAAGTCTATCATTTTCACATGTCTCACATTTATTGCTCTTTTAAAGATAGATCTAGGCTAGAATATGACACCTATCTTGTTGATTCAAACACTTTCTTTCATAAATCTGAATTCTAATGTTTGCACATTCACTTTTCAACATCACTCAAAACCAATGCTCAAAAACTTCACACACTCATTCAACCAATAAAGCACAATTTTCTCACAAACCCTAAACATAGGTTTTCAATCTTCTTCCAACAAAGAACACCATGTAGGTTTCAAACCCTAACTCAAATATTTCCAACAATGCTTATCAAACAATCCTTTTCACTCCACCTTGTGTTCAAAAACATTCACTCAACAAAACACCTCAAATAAGGAAATATGTGCCCATACCTTTTTTCTTTCTCTTATGGAGATACATTTTCAAAAATCTATCTCACATACAATATCTTTTGCAACTATAAAAGTTAGCACAACACTCCTTTATGAGTTAGAAAACCTTCAAAATGTGTGCATAATTAAACTCCAAACCAACTCTCTTGGTTTCTCAAACTATAGCATTAACTCATAAATCAACCCCTTCAAAATGAAGCAAAATACAAACAATTAAAATACCTTATACACCTTTTAACTCCCTCTCAAATTTAAAAACACATTCATAACATATTTATCAACGATCCTTATTACTCCATAAAATCACTTTCAAAATATTTCATTATAATTTTCTTCAAAAATAAATGCAAAGAATAATATAAAATTTCCCTTATATCTCCCAAAGTCAATAGCACTCACAATAATCAAATAAACCACATGCACCTAACCCTCAACCTTAGGCAATCAACAAAATTAATAGCGCTTACCAAAAACACTACCATGGAGATTCAAACATAGTGCCTACTTCCTGCCAGCATACTTGCACCCTATGGGCCATTGCTAGGCCAACCGCCCACACAAGGACCAACACCCACAATGCGCTATTTAGCCATTATTTATCCTCCTTGCTTTTAAACCAACGAATAAAATGTTGTCACCAGGATTCAAACACAGGATCTGTCATCCACTAATGCCTTTACCCTACCAAGCCTGCCGCTAGGCCAACCGCCTGGTTGGTCATAGAATTTTATGACCTTATCCCTTTATTCATCCAATATTTCTCCTTTTTTTTTTAAATAAAAACTTTTTTCCTTATTTCACATGATTGCACATCCAAAATTTGCATTAACCATAAGCATTTATCACATGGCGCTCGCTAAGAAACTTAGCACTTTTACCACCAAACCTTGTCATATAAATATGAAATTATCTCCATGCTAGGACGTCAATGGAGTTTCAATAATTTAAAAATATTCTTGGTGCCAAACCCACTTAGGGTTATAAAACATTACAATATAAATATTATAAATATTTTATAATTGACCTTAGGCTTTATCTTTATAACTTTAATATTATAATAATAAATATTATAATATTATTTCCTTTTGGAGCCTAAACATTTTCTTCCTTCGGGATATTTAGACCACATTTTGGCCAACCATGTGGGAATTTGTACCAAATATCTTGGGCTTAAAATATAAATATTTTAACCCTTTTTTTATCAATTTCCTTGCATTGAGATGAACTTTGCTAGCTTTTAACACTTGACATCAATGACAACATAATTAATCAAAATTTACAAAAAATGCAACCTTGATTAATCATGGAAAGAGATTTTTCAACCTTGTTGCATAATTTGATGTAAACAAAACCCCTCGCATAGAGCTACAAAGTCAAAATCCCGATACAACAGATCGATCAAATTGGTCAAATGCAATTTAGAGAGAATAAATGATGAGGATTTGTGAATGGAACATGATAACTTAGAGAAGTTATAATGAGAAGAGGTGAACCACAAAGTTCTACTACACTAGTGTTTGTACAAACATCACCAAGAAGAGAAATGCATCCTTGATCAAAAGGAGCACAAAGAGTGATTGAATAGATTGGCTTGAGCTGACCTACCTCCAACTAGTGAGTATAGAGAGCAACATAATGTAAGGTGTGCTACAGTGGACCCTAAGCTTCACACTAGACAAGTGAAGCACCACTCTCATCATAATTCACAACATGCATCTAGGCAACAACAACACCAAGTACAAAATCAACTTGAGCATAAGCAATACCTAGAATCAGAGCTAGATGATTAGGATCAAAAACATCCTAAACCATCCTCAGCAGATGTAACCAATGAATACAATCTATCACCTTTATTTCAAAGGAACTTACCCCCACTTGCACCCCGAAGATCCCTTTGGGAGGAAGAGATCATCTCTTCCCAAGCTTACAAAGTGCTTACCAAGAGAGTAAAATATCTCAAGAAACAAGATGTGGCTTGTCAAAATACCAATTTAAGCAATATTCTCAATCAACCCTTGTGTCCATCAATACCAAGCCCTGCTTATCCTAAACATTTTGAAATGCCTATATTAAATAAGTTTAATGGTTATGAAAATGCACAAGAACACATAATGTTCTTTATGAATTCATTTTTCCAACTACAACACAGTGATACCTTTCTATTAAGAACTTTCATGATTACCCTCTTGGGCACAGCCAATGAATGGTATAACCAATTACCAAGGCATAACATCACCAACTTTGAACATCTAGTGAATGATTTTTTTAAACACTTCTCATTTGGCATAAAAAAGAAAACTAATCTATCTAACCTAGCTAATCTACAATAGTGTGATGATGATCCAGTCATAGATTATGATAACAAATGGAGAAAACTAAAGATAAAACTATCGTTCTCCATTCCCACAACATAACTTACCTGAATAAATTTGTGTAAAACACATATCGCTATTGATTCAACTACAACAATATACTACATTCAAGGAGTCTTTGGCACAAGCCAAAGTAATTGAAGATATAAAATTACAAGGATACCAAAAAATCCAAACCAAGAAGGAATAAAACAACAAGAACACATGCAACCAACAGTATCAGTGCAAACCTACACCTATCAATCAATTTGTGTTAAATATTCCTAAAGGGGATAAGATCCAAAAACAACAAAACTATCAAGATCAACCTCAGCCTACACACTACAACTAGTGCAAATGGAACCAAGGCAAGGACAAAAAAAAATATCCACCTCACAACTATACGCCATTGCCTAAATATTTGGTGTAATTTTTTAACTATCTTTGTGAGGCTAAATATCATTGGAAAAATGACCATGATATCTAAAATTGTATCGCATTCAAGAAAGTAGTGTAGAATATGTTGGATAAAAATAAATTGCAAATAGATAGTCCCATGGCTATCGATAATTAAAACATCAACATATTCAAAAACCCTCTTCCTAACAATGACGGCCAAAACAATCAAGTTGAGCACATCAATTAAGTGCACATAGCCCCACTTGGTGAAGGCTTTATCAGTATGGTCAATACTACAATAGGAAGCAAGAGATACCTTGATCTGTCCAACGTACCAAAAATTTCAACTAAATAAAATCATGTAGCACAGTCCTTACCAACATTGAATTCAATTCACTTACACAAGGACCCTATGATTACCTTTCGTAGATAAGAGATCAATTAAATCTCTAGATATGAACCTGATCCACCACTACACATCATAGCGAGCATCAATAAGATTCCATACAATTGAATCTTGATTGACACCAGGCCATCTATCAAAATCATCATAGTTGCGGCTTTGAAAAATTTAAATCTACCACCATCACAAATTAAGGACTCAACATTCACATTGATAGCCTTCAATGATGGCACCTTCCCGAAGATCAAAATAATATTCCTACCTATTCAGGTGGGGATAAATACCTTACTTATGTTGTACCATATCCTAGGGGGTGAGAGGTAATATAATATATTTTTAGGTAGACTATGGATGAGGGACATAGAATGCGTACCTTCCATATTGCATCAAAGCCTAAAATGCATACATCAAGGACAAGTATATGTGGTTCCCAATGATCTTGAACCTTTCAAATATTACAAAGTTATCAAAGAATCACAGGAAACTCTTACGACATGTGAGCCTCAAAATTTTTAGTCGGATGAAATTAAAAAACATTTGACTAAATCTTGCATCAAGCCATCATTGCCTTCTCCCATCAATAAAACTCATGGTATCACTTTACCTAATGAGGAGAAGAAAACATTAGTTGACATAACTAATATAGAATCATCTCATCCAATTAAAAATTTACTCACAACTAGTCCAAAAACCAAAGAACCTTCTCACAAGTTCATGGGAATGGTCAACATCAAAATAGGACACCAATTGACTCTAAAACAATTAAAACAACGAATGATGTCATCAGATGTTGCTACCACATCGAAGGTGCCAAAACCATTGAAATACATAGAAGATGCCAAAACCATTGAAATCAGTCACCCATGATTCATTTCTAACAACACCATCTAAAGAGCAAGAACATGTGCCTCCCCCATATCAAACTAGGGGTACTCAAACTCGCACAATTAAACACTACAAAGTGAAACAAAAATACAAACTCGGTAACAAACCAAAGCATGTGGACACCACTATCAAAGTGGATCATCAAGAAGCATCCACATCATCTCAAATGAAGGAAATTGGTGATTTACATTTACCTAAGGGTTATGTAACTCCTACTCTTTCACCTCCTTTAGTCGATGATGGTATTCCAAACCCGTAGCTAGCAATACACCTAAGAGCCTTATCAGTGTTAGAACATATGCAAGATCATTTTATTAATATAGAGGTATTTATAGAATAACAAAATGAGGCATTGCAATTTACCATGATTCATCTTGATGGCCTGGAACTACAAAAGCAACCCACATCTGAGATCGAACCACCTCCTGCACAACCATAGGAAAAGCCTTAGAAAAAGTGAGTGCCAAGTTAGCCTTTCCAGCAACCAAACATGTATCCACAATTACTCGAGCCTACGATATAAGTTTTCAATTGATTATATCCTGCAAACACCATCACCTTGCTTGAGGTTCAACCTTTAGATCCGAATAATTTGAAACCCCAGGGATATGAGGAGGATGAGTATTGTTTATACCATAGATAAAATGGACATGACATTCATGCATGTTGTGGTTTTAGAGCCACAATATACAACATGCTCAAAAATAGGTAGCTTTGGTTTGTTAACCGATAAATAATCATAGTCAGTAATCTGTTTCTTGTGCCAAAAAAGCAATAAGAACCTCCTAAGCAAACAATTAACATACATGTGGCTCAACCCCTTCATAAAACTAAGCTAGAGTATGCTACACACTCAAAACATCGGCAATGCATTTGGACTCCATTAAATGAGCCTATGTTAGTAATTTTCTACAAGTTGTATGATATTAAGCTCATTACCCTACCTAACATAAACCCTCTAGACCCAAATAGAGCTAAACCTAAAGGTTATAGGGAGGACCACTTCTATCTCTATCATCGAATAGAGGGCCATGGAATTTACAACTATTATGGGTTCAAAAATGTGGTTCAAGACCTCATTTATAGTGGGGCTTTGCCCATAGATGATCCATCCATAATGCCTCAACCTACCATAATATAGGACACATCATCCCTATTGCAACCCCAAGGTCATTCGCATCCTCATAAGCCTAACAAGCCACCTCACTGAGTAGTCACATTTGAGATGACTACTGTGACCTTATTTTAAAAGGTGTACGAGGCAAGTGCATTTGCATTACTAGAGGTCAAGCCAAGAGCACCCAATATTGGGTCACCTAATGAAACCCTATTTTTTATCTATCATTGTATACATGGGTATGATATCCATGGCTTTCATTCATTCATGAAGGTGGTCGAAGACCTACTAGAACAGAATGAGCTCCATGTAGACTTTTGCTCCATCAGAACACTGACATCTCATAGAGGTTCAAGCCTTAATAGGAAGAGTTTATTTTCATCACTCTTCCTAAGTAATCTAATTACATTGCAGTGAATGACATATGTAATGGGGGTACTCAAGGTAACATACCTTCCCCACCATCCACATCAATATCAATGAAGCAAAGTGATACCTCCAAATGTATCACACCTTCCTCACTTTCATTAAGTGGCACACACACTTGGGGTACCTAAGGTAGCGTACCTTCCCATTAAAAACCATAAAATCCAAAAAAATCATAAAATCATTAAAAATCCAAAAACAATTGAAAATTCAAAAATTTAAAAACAATTCAAAACATTCAAAAATACAAAAAATATTTGCATTTTAGATTTACATTTTGCATATGCATTCATTTAATTGTATTGCATTAGGCATCTTCATCCATTTCACTTGCATTTGGATAAGTTGTATTTACAATCTTACAAATGATGCCACATTTGTATGGTAATCATGCATCCTTAAATCATCATCATACATCATCCCTTGTGAGTGATTGTGATTTTCAACACAACCCATCAATTTCTATGAGAAATATACTAGGGTTTTCCAATCACTCAGCCATACCTAGTGATATTTTTAGATTTTGTAGAAATCTATCTTCACTTTCAAATATGAGGTCTAGTTTTGATAGTACCTTGCATATCTCAAAATCCCATCACAATTTAAACATTAACAATCCTAGTTTGAATAAGGAAGGATGACACTACAAAGTGATCCATGTTCACCTTAAGAAAAAGTTTTACTTGCTCATCCTATCATGTGCATGGTGTAGAGTGCTAATTATTGGCAAAAGGACAATCTCCCCCCTATACAAGAAATCCCTTGCTTTCATACAAAATAAGCAAATTCTAGAAACAAAGCAAAGCAAAATAAATAGTGATTTTCATCAATAAGCAAATCCCTTTCTCCAAAAGAACAAAATGTAAAATAAATAGTGATTGTCATCACTAAACATGAGAAAGTATCACAATAAAGGAAAAGAAAATAAGGGGGTGAAGAGCTTAAATCCATAGAATGGTCAGTATTCAAAAACCATTGAATGATCCCTATTACAACAATGGGTTGAATGAATCCTGCCTAGAAATGGGATAGTTCTAAGAAATTTACATATGAGCTAGATTTTGGTGGCTTGTATTACCTAGTAGTCTAACCCAACTGCATCCAAACCTAGGATCAGGATGAACATATGGTGATCCTTATTATAGTAATGGGCTGAATGAATCCCACCTGGCAATGAGGTGGTCTTATGCTTCGTTTAATATATTCATTTGCACACACAAGGATAATGAATATCTTGGCCATCATAACAAAAGCTTTTATCTTTCAAGAGTCTTGTGTAGTCATTATACAACTTTTGATTAATCAACTAGGGTGTTCGAGTCTCATGGAAAACCTCAAAAATACCTTATAAAAACTCATATCATCAATCAATCACCGTTTTTCTTACGAGGTATTTTTATTAAGGGGAGTTCATAAAATAGTATAGATACTGGATGGATATCAACAATGATATTTAGATGACAACTAACTATTTTGTGCATATATTTTAATTTTTATAAGCTTATAGGGAAAGCCCATACATCTCACACTATCTCATATCACATATGGATGCTTGAATGATTAATTCTTATGATAAGAGTTATCATTTTTATTCATGATTCTCATAAATTATGTGGTGTCTTCTATTAGTTTGTAACACATATTATATTCATTCCTTATGTTTTACATTAATTAAAGCGTACATGTTCATTTGCATTAGATCATCCTCATATAATTAATGAATTCCATACATATCATTTATCGTATCATATCACATCGATTATATGCATAAACAATTGAAAAAAATTAAACATGCATTTAACATTCATAATTGCATCCATATATGCATATGTAATAGTGCATCTACACATCTAGATCACAACTTCTACTCATACATATATCATCTAGCTAGTGCATGTCATCAGTATATCGCATACATATAGCATAATCACATCACCATCTAGGCATTGCATCCATAAATGCATCAACAAACTGAGAAGTAGATATAAATGCACATATTTTCTCACCACAAGGAGCTTCATAATGGATATTTAAGCATATCTACTAGTCCATAATCATCAAAAATCTCTAAAATTAACAAAAAAATCAAATAACAACAAAATTTTAAATGCACCTCGTATCCAATTATTTACTCTATAAACTTAGTGTTTACAATGACTTACGATCCATGCAATCCAGTAGGATGAGTAAATTAACATAAGGCCATTTAAACCAAATTATTCATCGATGAATTGAAATGTCTTCACTTCAATCCCAAAGAAAGCCATTGTGGTCAAACTACTCCATAGGAATGAAGCATTCATTTCATTTCTTCTATGAAATTTCATCAGATCATTGAACATAGTGATTCATCACATGCTTAAATTGAATTGCTATCATCTTGATTCCCTAAGAAGGCCATTGTGGTTGAACTGCTCCATGGGATAGAGATGTATAATTACTATTAATGGTTAAAATCACATTTGTAATAGGACCTACCTTACAACAAATTTAATCATATTGAACTATCCAAATCAGTCATCTTGGTCAAGTGACTCATTGCTTTCATCACTTGTCATTTTCCTCATCAACTCGTCACTTGAGGGGGTAGTCATAATCAAAGAATTCATAATAAAAATCAACAATTAAACATTTAATCATGTGAAGTGCATTCGTTTAAGAATAATTTTCAAAAATAATCATGCACCCTCCTTTATTGGGGCAAATAAACAAAAGATAAAACAAATTTAAGTAAACCAGGAAGCTTATCTCCTAATTGTCGTCAAGGCTAGGATTTGACTTACGCTTATCTCCTAATCACTGCTAAGGATAGGATTATACTTAAGCTTATATCCTAATCACCACTAAGGCTAGGATTAAACTTAAGCTTATCTCCTATGCCACCAAGGCTAGGATTTGACTTAAGCTTATCTACTAATCATCACAAAGGCTAGGATTTGACTTAAGATTATCTCCTAATTACCGTCAATGCTAGTATTTGACTTAAGCTTATCTCCTAATCACCACCAGGGCTAGGATTAGACTTAATATTGTCTCCACATCACCACTAAGGCTAGGATTAGACTTAATATTATCTTCTAATTTCCACCAATGCTAGGATTTGACTTAATATTATCTTCTAATCACCACCAAGGCTAGAATTTGACTTAATATTATCTCCTAATCACTGCTAAGGCTAGAATTTGACTTAATATTATCTCATAATTATTTCTAAGGCTAGGATTTGACTTAAGCTTGTATCCTAATTGCCACCAAGGCTAGGATTTGATATTAGCTTATCTCTTAATCACCACAAAGGGTAGGAATTGGCTTAAGCTTATCTTCTAATTGCCACTAAGGCTAGGATTAGACTTAATTTTGTATGCCAATACCCCAAAGATTACAAAAATCAAGTTCTTTAACTTGTCGAAAGCAATGGTTCTGAGATGCATACCCTTCTCATGATTAGGGCATCTAGCATTGAACAAATCAATGAAAATTAGTTAACCTATAATATGGCTTTAGGTTGTCTATTTTTTCTCAGCATCATGTTTTCCAACAATGCATCCCAAAAGAGGTATCTGTAGACACCTAAAACACATAATTTTTAGGAGACTACTCATATGGGCACCTTTGTAGACCATATGAATGAAATTAGACCTTGCTAAGACCCAAAAGTGGTTTTAACCACTTATTTAGAGCTATATAGTCTTATGTAGCTTTAGCTACTGATGGCATCAACAACTACGATCCTAGTCGCTAACAATAAGAGTGGATAATATCTAGCCATGCCTATCAATAGGGGCTAAGCATAGCTTATCCCTAGTCAAACTGAGTGAGAGCGGCTAGCCCTGAAACCAAATCAGGCTTATCGAGCTGAGCAAAATCAATTGCATTTAACCAATTTGCAATGGTTCTTGGATGGTTTTGTCTAGGAATATTCTAGAAACCTCTTACTAATTGCTCCATGCCAACAAATTCTTGATATTGGTTTCCTTTGTTGGAAATATTGAGCATTTTGAGTTGTCATTTGTGTCAACGGAGCATGGAAGTCAAGGCAAAAATATTCTGCATGGGTTTTATGAATAACAGGGTAAGATTTATTAAAAGGTAAAGCAAAAGGAATATAATGTTATTTCAAATATTAGAGGTTTAAACAGGAACCCAACATGTTATTGTTGAGCAAGGTGTAGCAACAGTATTGTCATTGTTGTCAACACAGTCAGATAGATCTGTTGATGTAGTGGACAGGAAGTTCAAAAGTTTTTCAGATGCAGAAGATAGGAGTTCAAAGGTTACTCAGAGTATGTAAAGTGTTTTTCCAAGAAGACCGAAGTGGCCCATATGCAAAAGATCAAAGAAAAATACAAGTAAGAAAAGTGTCGTGATATCGTGACATATACAATAGGAAAGAAAAAATGTCACAATTTCGCAACATGTTGTAAGAGAGAAAAAAAGCAGGAAAAACTGTCACGATTTCACGACATGCTGGAAGAAAAAATGCAAGTGGCAAAACTGTCGTGATTTCGTGACATGTTGGAAGAGAAAAAGGCAAGTGGCAAAATTATTGTGATTTCATGACATGTTGGAAGAGAAAAAGGCAAGTGGCAAAACTTTCGTGATTTCGTGACATGTTGGAAGAGAAAAAGGCAAGTGGAAAAACTGTCGTGATTTCGTGACATGTTGGAAGAGAAAAATTCAAGTGGAAAAACTATCGTGATTTCACGACATGTTGGAAGAAAAAGAGAAAGCAGGAAGAAGTGTCGCAATTTCATGACAAGTTTGAAGAAAGAGAACAAGTAAGAAAAGTGTTACGATTTTGCGACATGTTGCATTTTCGTGACTAAAATAGGAGAGAGAAAGCAAGTTTGAAAAGTGTCATGATTTTGCAACATGTCACATTTTTGTGACAAAATAAAGAAAGGAAGCATCCGGAAGCAAAACTATCATGATTTCAAGACAAAGGTAGAAAGCAAGACTTCAAAAGTAGAATTGTCGCAATTTCATGACAAAGGCAGAAAGCAAGACTTCAGAAGCAAAAGTGTCACGATTTCACGACAAAGGAAAAAAGTAAGACTCTGGAAGTAGAAGTGTCATGATTTCATGACAAAAGCAAAATAGTAAAGTATGGAAGCACAAGTGTCGTGATTTCACGACAAAAGCAGAGAAGAAGACTTCGAAGGCAGAAGTGTCGTGATTTCGCAAAAAAAATAGAAAGCAAGATTTCAAAGGAAGAAGTGTCACGATTTTGTGACAAAAACAAAGAAGTGAAGTACGAAAACAGAAGTTTAGCGATTTCATGACAAAAGAAAAGAAGAAGACTTTGAAGGCATAAGTGTCACGATTTCATGACAAAAATAGAAAGCAAGACTTCGAAAGCAGAAGTGTCACAATTTTGTGACATGTCGCATTTTCATGACTCAAGAAGGGCAGGCAGGCAGAATAACAAAAGTGTCATGATATCGCGCAATGTCACATTTTCATGACAAAAGAATAGAGAAAGTGTACGGAGGAAAAAGTGTCACGATATCGTGACATGTTGTATTTTCACAGGCCAAATCTAAGAGAAAGAGCAAGGAGAAAAAGTGTCGCGATATCATGACATGTATTTTCACAGGCCAAAGCTAAGAGAAAGAGCAAGGAGAAAAAGTGTCACGATATCACGACATGTTGTATTTTCATGGTTGAGTTGAAGTCGATGAAGATCGATGACAACCAACTAAAATTAGGGTTTACAGTTGTCATGAAAGCCGACTAAGATTAGGGTTTTCATCACAATAATTTTGTTATAAAAGGAGGGATGTTTAGATATTTGAAGTGTTGTTGATGTGTGCAAAGTTCAGTCATAGTGTGAAGAGAGCAGAGTGCATGAAAGAGAGAAGACGACCGTGAAGGTCGACTGTATTGAAGCAAAGTGTGCGAAGTGATTATGCAGAGAAAGCATAGTGCATAGAGAGGGCAAAGGTGAAGAATGACCAGTCAGGATCTTGCAAAAACAAAGGTATCTTTCTATCAATCTTATAGATTCAAAATTGAAGTCCAAGTTGTAGCTTGGCATTAGGGGTTGGTGCTCCTTCTAGTCGTTGCTAGAAAATTAGGGGTTGGTGCTCCTTTCTGTTGGTGCAAATAAATAAGGGGTCTGTGCTCCTTCTAGTGGGTGCTGGTAAATTGATTGTAAAGTTGGTGCTTTGCAAAGGCTGGATTTGGATGGTAGTCCAAGCAGTCATTTTTGAGGAGTAGCCACATTGGTGAACCTCGTTAAATCTTGTTTTGTGTGATGCTCTTATGTTATACTTGCTATATCTAATAATTAGTTTTAATTGCTACTGTATTAAGAGCTATAAATTCAAGTTTAAAGAGCTACACTAATTCACCCCCCCTCTCAGTGTCATTGTAAGACTAAAAATTGGTATCAGAGCTAAGTTCCTGTACAAGCCTAACCGATTAGGGTGATCTTGGAAGTAACACAATGGCAGGTGGTGAAGGTTTCTCATCAAACAAAGCACCTTTGTTTGACGGATCTAATTATGTGTTCTAGAGAATCAGGATGCAGACATATCTCTGTGCTTTGGGATATGACATTTGGGATTCAGTAGTTAGTGGTTACACAATACCCATCACTCCTCCAAAAGAGGTTGACAAAAAGAAACTGTTTGAAAGTAACTCAAAAGCAAAGAATGCTATCATGTGTAGATTAGCAGACAGTGAACTAGTAAATATCATGAACTGTAAAACAAAAAAAGAGATATGGGACAAACTGAGGAGTATTCATGAAGGATACGATAAGATCAAGGAGTCCAAGTTATAGACACATCGAGCTCAGTTCAAAGCATTAAAGATGAATGACAATGAAAACATTTAGGCATATATGTTAAGAGTTAATGGAATCATTAATGCGATCAGAGGACTCGACGAGGATATCAACGACTCTACTGTCATGAAAAAGGTATTAATATCTCTTCCTCAAAGGTTTGATTCTAAGGTCTCAATGATAGAAGAAGCTAAGAATCTAAATTATTTTAGTATAGATGAGATGTATGGTTCTTTGACTGCATATGAGATGAGGATAGGAAGATCTAAACCCACAAATAGAGAAGTGAATTTTAAAGCCCTTAAAGATAAAAACGCAAAACAAGAGTTCGAGGAAGAAGAGACGTCAAATGAAATGGAAGAAAACTTTGTTAGAAAACTAAAAAGGGGAAAAGGAAAATACAGAGGAAAGCTACCGCTTAAATTTTTCAACTGTGGAGGCATTGGGAATTTTGTGACTAAATGTCCACTTAAAGAGAAGAACAAAAATGATGAAGGATCGCACCAAGAAAGAAGTGACTGGAAGAAGAAAACGAATTTTAGAAAAGGCAACTTCAAGAAGAAAAGTTTCATCTCCAGGAATGCCATTTCATCAGAAGACAGCTTCGGTGAGGTTTTTGAAGAGGAAATAGGTGAAGCTCTTTTCATGGCATTTGAAGAAGTAAGATCACAAAAGGAAGAAGGAGTGAACTCAGAAGTATGTGGTGAAAACCCTGAGGCTGAAGTAGATCTATAAGGTGAGTTGATCTCTACACTTGAAGAGTGGAGAATAGAGAAGAAAAAGAATAAGAAACTTTCAAAAAGGCTTGAGGATGCAAATGAAATCATATCCAGTTTGAAAGTATAGATAGAAGAATCCAAGAAAATCTCCGAAGATCTCGAAGTGCAAATAACCATGAAAATAGATGATTGCAGCAAGCTAGAAGAAGAGATTGTTGGTTTAAGAATGCAGCTAGAAGATATGAATAATAAAATTAGTTGTTATTACAAACATGAAGTAAGTTCTATGAAGCTGGATAAAATCATAAATGACCAAAGGTCTGCAGGCATCAAATTTGGTCTGGGTTTTATCGAAGGAGAATCATAAAATGGATCAAAGATCAAAAATGTAGAATCCAATAAGAAATAGGTTGATCAAAGAAAAACATCTCATGCAAGATAAAGCAATAATACCAGGCACAAAAGGAGAATTGACCATGATGGATTCACCAATGTTACACATCAAAGAAGAAGAAGACCTATGGCTCCTACGACAACATGGCAAAGATCTTCACCCAGGTTCAATTATCCCTTTTCTGGTTTTTGTTTTAAATGCAATGGCTATGAACATAAAATCTCAGACTAAAAATATAATGTAAAACCAAGGAATTTCAACAGTAGAAATGTTTTTTCTCCTCTAATGAATTATGCATTAGAATGTTATAACTATCATAAGTTTGGGCACATTGCAGGAAACTGTAGAAGTACATTTGCATCAAATCAGTCTCAAGGAAGAAAATTTTAACCAAATAAGATGAGACAAAATAGAAAACTTCCTGAAAAACATGCACAAGCTGTTGATAAGGGAAAGGCAAAACAAGAACCCAACACTACTATCAAAACAGAGTGGAAAGTGAAAGAGCGACTTAAGGAAGAAAATGAATCCTTAATCGTACAAACAGAATTTAAAGCACAGAACAAATATGTACCATGGATACTTGATAGTGGATGTTCCAGTCATATGACAGGTGATAAACATAAATTTGAGAAGTTACAAAAATATGAAGGTGGTTTAGTAAAGTTTGGAAATAATGATAGAGCTAAGATAGTTGGCAAAGGTTCAGTTAAAATTAGTGAGGGAAAAATTAAGTCAGAGGAAGTCTTGTTTGTGGATGGTTTGAAACATAACCTATTGAGCGTAAGTCAAATTTGTGATAAAGGTCATGAAGTAGTTTTTATGAAGCAGGGTTGTGAAGTCAAAAAAAAAAATAGTGGAAAATTGATAGCAACTAGAGCAAGGACATCTGGAAACCTGTACACGCTCTCAGAGACTTCAAAATGAGCTTGTTTTATTGGACGAGAAGAAGAAAATTGGTTGTGGCATAAGAGACTCGGTCATATCAATTTTGATAATCTAGTAAAAATCACCTCAAAAGGGGCAGTGAGAGATATTCCCACCATCAGAAAACCTGCAAACAACATTTGTGCTTCATGCCAAAAGGGAAAGCAAACTAGAGTCACATTCAAAACAAAAGAGTACTACACAAGCAAACATTTGGAACTAATACACACTAATTTATGTGGACCCATGAGAACACAAAGCATAAATGGTGACAAATATTTTATGTTGTGCATTGATGACTATTCCATAATGACATGGATATTTTTCTTAAAACATAAATCAGAAGCTTTTGATATGTTCAAGATTTTCAAAAACCAGGTTAAGAATGAAATAGGAAAGAGGATCAAATGTTTAAGATCAGATAGAGGAGGATAATTCATTTTAGAAGAGTTTACAAAATACTATGAAAAATACGGTATTAGGAGATAGTTTTCAACAGCTAGGACACCTCAACAAAATGGAGTGGTAGAAAGAAAGAACAGGACAGTGCAATAAATGGCACAGACTATGCTGACTAAAAGTAGACTAGCAGATAGATTTTGGAAAGAAGTAGTCCATACTGCGGTGTATATCCAAAATAGGTACATGCTGAGAACACATGAAAGCAAAACTCCTTATGAATTGTGGTTCGTTAAAAGGGCAACAACAAAATACCTCAAAGTTTTTGGCAGCAAGTGCTACATCAAAAGAACTGAAAATAATCTTGGTAAGTTTGAAGATAGAGCAGATGAAGGTATTTTTGTTGGTTATTCATCAAAAAGCAAAGCTTACAAATGCTAAAACAACAAGCTAAAGAAAATTGTGGATAGTGCCGAAGTTAAATTTGATGAAGGTAGAGAACAAGTAATTAGCTATGAAATGAACTACCCAATTTATGAAGAGGTTATTGAAGAAGATGAGGAAAACGAAACAGAAAAGATACAAAAAATTGACTCAGATGATTTAAGTTGTGATTCAGAAGTGGAAGAAAATAAGAAATTCAAAACAGGTAGCTGGGAGAAAAATCATCCTAGAGAGCAAATAATTGAAGACCCCAAAGTTGGTGTTCAGACAAGAAGAAGAGTAGTAAGTAACTACTCTCTATTATCCAGCATCGAGCCTAAAAATATTGCTGACGCAAGTAAAGATGAAATTTGGATGAAGGAAATAAATGAAGAATTAGATCAGATCAAGAAAAACGAAACTTGGGAGTTAGTACCTAGACCTGCAAATAAAAATATAATCGGGACTAAATGGGTTTTTCGAAACAAATTGAATGAAGACGGACAGGTAGTTAGAAACAAAGCAAGATTGGTATGTAAGGGTTATGCACAAGTTGAAGGCATTGAATTTGAGGAAAATTTTGCACCAGTAGCGAGACTAGAGGCAATTATAATGTTTCTCGCTTTAGCAGTCTACAAGAATTTCAAAGTTTATCAAATGGATGTAAAATCAGCGTTTTTGAATGGTAAACTTGAAGAAGACGTTTATATTGAGCAACCAAATGGTTTTCAACTTGGTGATGATCCCAAATTTGTTTTCAAGTTGAAGAAATCATTATATGGCTTAAAATAGGCACCCCGAGCATGGTATGCATGGCTAGACAACTATCTCACCCAACAAAGGTTTAAGAAAGGTATGGTGGATAGTAATTTGTATGTCAAAATAGAAAATGGGCATCTTGTTGTTCTTGTTGTATACATAGATGATATCATATTTGGTAGCAACAAATATGAGTCGTATAAATATTTAGCAAATAAGATGCAGAAAGAATTTGAAATGTCAATGATTGGTGAACTTTCGTATTTCCTCGGGTTGCAAGTTAATCAAAATAAGAAGGGCATATTTATTTGTCAAGTTAAATATGTGAAAGAGATGTTGAAAAAATTCATAATGGAGGGTTGTAAGCCAGTTAGCACTCCCATGATGACAGGTTGCAAGCTGAGCAAGGATGAAAAATCTCCACCTGTTGATCAAACCATGTACAGATCTATGATTGGAAGCTTACTGTACCTGACAACTACCAGACAAGATATTTTGCAGGCAATATGCATGGTAGCACGATTTCAGGCTAATCCCAAGGAGACTCATGTGACAGTAGTAAAGAAGATTCTTCGGTACCTCAAGGGTACTATGGAGTATGGGTTATGGTATCCGAAAGGTAAATACTTCACCCTCATTTCATATTCAGATGCAGATTGGGCAGGATGTGTAGATAACAGAAAGAGTACCAGTGGAGGTGCATTCTATCTTGGAGACAAATTGGTCGCGTGGCATAGTAAGAAACAAGAGTCAGTTTCTCTATCGATAGTAGAGATAGAATATATTGTAGCAACAACATGTTGTATGCAAGTATTGTGGATGAAACAAACCCTGAAAGATCTTGGTATCAGCTTCAGTGAGCCAATATCAGTTAAGTTTGATAACACAAGTGCCATTAACATCTCCAAGAATTCAGTTATGCATTCATGCACAAAACACATTGCTATCAGGTATAACTTTTTGAAGGAGAAAGTTGCAGAAGGTGAGGTTAAGTTGGATTTTGTTCCAACTACAGAGCAAGTAGACGATATCTTCACAAAACCATTGCCCAAGGAAGTTTTTGAGTACCTTCGCAATAAATTGGGAGTGGTCACACTTCCCAATAATTGACTAGCTACAGGGATCACATTCTCAGGGGGAGTGGTCATGATTTTTGCTAAGTGTAATAAATTGTGCCTGAGAATGTTGTGCATATTGTGATAGGAGCTTAGGTTAGTAACCGGGAAGAAAAAGTTAGGAGAAAATAGAATAAACTTGCATTAGGAATTAATCTGCGGTTACAAGGTTTAAATAGAAGGAAATAAACCATAATCGCTAACTTAGGGGAAAGAGAAAAGGATGAAGGAAAATAGGGAGGAAAGAAGAAGAAAATTAGAATTCGTTCTCTCTGCCGCCCATGCCGTCAAACCTCTGCCGTCCAGTCTCTACCGTCCAGGGAGGTAAAAGGTAAGGTCCAACCTTACTGTGGTAAAAATAAATTTTTACCATGCGTTATTTCCAACATTCTCCCCCTTAAAGTTGAGAGGACTGACTATACAGTCTCTCAGCTTTATAAATTGAGCTTTAGCCATGCCTTTGGTGAAGATGTCTGCTAGATTATCCAAAGTGCTGCAGTATTGAAGCTCAACTATCTATTGTTCCACCATATCTCTTATGAAGTGATACTTCATATCAAAATGTTTTGACCTTTTGTGGTGGATCGGATTATATGCCAACTGTATGGCACTAATATTATCACAATTCAGTTTGGTTGGACCAATTTGATTTTCGCCAATCTCTTCAAGGATTTTCCTCAACCAGAGGATTTGAGTACTAGCATGGGTAATGGCTATATACTCAGCTTCTGTAGATGATAATGCTACAACAGATTGCTTCTTGGAACTCCAAGTTATTAGTCCTGAACCTAGACTAAAACAGTTCCCTGATGTAGATTTTTTGTCATCTATATTACTGCCCCAATCGCTGTCACTATAACCAACTAACTTCATAGAGTTAGACTTGTGGTAATGGATTCCAAAATCCAATGTACCTTTTACATATCGTAAAATTCGTTTGGTTGCTTGAAGGTGCAGCTCGGATGGGCAAGCCATAAACCTTGATACTAGAGAAACAACATACTGTATATCTGGCCTAGTGTTGGTGAGAAACATTAAACTCCCAACCATGCTTCTGAAATTGGTCATGTCAACTTTTGGTGCTCCATCATCTTTGCTTAGCTGGATTCCATGTCCTGTTGGTGTTGCAACTGATTTGCACTGCTGCATAGCAAATTTCTTGATCATGTCATGAGCATATTTCTGTTGACATATGAAGATCCCTTGCTTTGATTGATGTACTTCCATGCCTAGGAAGTATCTCATTAATCCGAGATCCTTCATCTCAAAGCTGATTCATCATGGAGTTTTTGAACTCCATATTCATCTTATTATTACTACCCATAAATATTAGATCATCCACATATAAACAAACTATGAGGATATCTACTCCATTCTTAAGGTAGTATAGAGTTGGTTCACTCTTGCTTTTTGTGAAACCATACTCGCTAAAATAGCCATCAATGCGTGAGTACCACGCTCGTGGTGCTTGCTTGAGGCCATAAAGTGCTTTTTTCAATTTATAAACAAGGTTCTCTTTTCCTTGTTCTTGGAAACCTTGAGGTTGTTGAACATACACCTCTTCTGTCAGGTATCCATTTAAAAATGCACTTTTCACATCCATGTGTTGAATGTTCCATCCTTTATGGGCTGCCAAGGAAAGAACAGTTCTGATTGTTTCTTGTCGAGCAACTGGAGCAAAGGTTTCCTCATAATCTATGCCATATTTCTGAGTAAAACCCTTAGCTACTAATCTTGCCTTGTGCCTTTCAATGCTTCCATCAGCATTGAATTTGGTCTTATAGACCCATTTACATCCAACACATTTTTTTCCCTTGGGAAGCTTCACAAGCTCCCAAGTATCATTCTTTTTAATTGAGGATATTTCCTCTTCCATGGCATCTTGCCATATACTTTCAGTACATGCTTTTTCATAGCTAGATGGTTCTAGCTGTGCAGCAGCCAACAAAGCATAATTGACTACATCACCCCTTGGTTCATGAGACTCATCATCTCCTGACATGTGAAGATTTTCAAGTCTTGACAAAATGTCGTCCATCTCACTAGCTTGACTCCTAGTGTATCTTTGTTGGAAATTCCTATCCAACATTTGAGAAGATGGATGACTCTGTAGTATGCGCTTTCCTTTATTTGTTTCTTTCCTTTGAGAAACTGGATCAATATCCATCGGACTTGGAGCGCTTACAGATCTCTGAAATCATTTCGGAGAGTTTGGGGGTGCCAACAAAGGAGTTCCTCTTGGACTTGATGTACCACTTGATGTACTCGATGAAGATTCCTGATGTGGACTTTGTGGAGGGGAACTACTTCCACTACTTTTCTTGGGCTGTACAAATGTGGAACTTTCAGAATTAGAGTCTATATCAACAAATTTTTTATGACCCCATTCTCCCCCTTCATCAAAAATTACATCCCTGGAGATAACTATTTTATGTGTCTTGGGATTGTACAATCTATACCCTTTGGTAGATTCACAATACCCTACAAAAATACATGCTTGACTCTTGGGATCAAGCTTCTTTCTCTTCTCCTCAGGAATGTGTGCATAAGCTAAAGAACCAAATACTCAAAAATGTTTGACATTTGGTTTCTTACCGTACCATCCTTCATAAGGAGTGATACCATCTAAACTAGAAGTCGGACTTCTATTTAGAATATATGCACTAGTTCTCACTGCATCTGCCCAATAGTTGTATGTTAGATGCTTTGTTTGAAGCATCGTACGTGCCATTTCAACAAGGGTGCGGTTCTTTCTTTCGGCCACACCGTTCTGCTGTGGGGTATAGGCAGTGGTGAACTGCCTTTTTATCCCATTTTGCTTACAATAATTTAAAAATTCATTTGAGGAGTACTCTCCTCCTCTATCAGTGCGAAGACATTTGACATAGTAGTCACATTGCTTTTCTACATTATTTTTGAAGTCTATGAAGCAATCAAATGCTTCATCTTTGTGTTTCAGAAAATAGATCCAACACATTCTAGAATAATCATCTATGAATGTTAGGAAATAAGAATTGTTTCCAAGGCTTTTTGTTTGCATTGGACCACAGATGTCCGAATGTACTAGCTGAAGAGGATAGCTTGCTCTCCACGCTTGCCCTTTTGGAAACTTCGTTTGGAGTGCTTTCCCAAAGCACATGCTTCGCATACCTTCTTATGTTCTTGAATTTTTGGTAGTCCTGTCACCATAGCTTGTGAAGTTAACATTTTCAAGCTAGCGGAATTGAGGTGACCATATCTCAAGTGCCACAATACACTTGGATTTGAAATAGCAATATTTGCAAGTTGAGCTCCCCCTGGCTCACCAAATTTTAGAGGGAATAACCTATTCTTTGTCATAGGTACTTCTGTGATGACTCTGTTACAATTGTTTTTATCAAGGATTGTACATTTTCCTTCATCAAAAACTAATTTGTAATGCTTCTCCATCATTTGGCCAACACTTAACAAATTGTGTTGTAGTTGTGGAGTATAGTATATGTCATTCACCTTTTTAAGGCCTTCTTTTGTTGGAACTTCCATAGCTCCAATGCCTTCAACTTGCAAAGATTTATTATCCCCTAACTTAACATGGGATTTATAATTTGAATCTAATGTAGCAAAGAGATTTTCTTTGCCACTCATGTGGTTGGAGCAACCAGTATCTAAAATCCATGTGTCTTTGAGATTTTGATCTGACTGTCCATATGAAAGAAAAATATTTGAGGTGCCTTCTTCTTCTCCATAAAATGAGCCATATTGACTGCTTTGATCTTTTGAAGACTTTGACCAGCAATCACGAGCGAAGTGTCCTTGTTTCCCACAATTGAAACAAGCCGTTTTAGTTTTGTTACTTCCTCGTCCTTGATTTCCATGGCCTGCATTGCCGCTTTGGTTCTGATTGGCTCCTCTATTTTGATTTCCACCTCTATTTTGATTTCCTCCTCTGTAGGAGTTGCTTTGGCCTTTGCCTCTTTGTTGTTGTCCTCTGCCTCGGCCTCTTCCTTGTCCTCGTCTTGCAGCTTCGTTCGAAGTGAAGGCTTTGTCATCACCTCCATAGCTTGTTGAAGGTGTTCCTTGAAGGCGCTCTTCATGTGATGTTAATGATCCAATCAAACTATCAAATGTAAGAGTAGAAAGGTCTTTTGATTCTTCAATTATGATGGCAATGTGATTCCACTTAGGAAGAAGTGTTCTCAACACTTTCTTCACAATTGTTTCAACTGTTGTGTTATCACCTAAAGTTTGCATCATATCAACTATTGCTTTGACTCGTACACAATAGTCATCGACTCTTTCATTTTCCTTCATTCTGAGATTTTCAAAATCTCTTTTTAAGGTCTGAAGCCTGACTTGCTTCACTTTATCACTTCCTTGGAATCCTTCTTTCAAGGCATTCCATGCATCTTTGGCAATTAAGAAAGATGCAATTCTAGGAAAGATACTTGGATCTAATGCTGATTGAAGATGGTATAAGGCAAAAGAGTTATTTTTCTGTGCATCTTTGAAGGTCTTCTTGTCGGTTGCACTCAAAGTAGTCCAATCTGTTGGAGCAGTGTAACCGTCTTCAATACTATCCCATAGTCCTTTTCCTATGAGTAATGTCCTCATTTTGATGGACCAGTACTCATAATTATCCCCATTGAATTTGGGGATTGGTAGATTGTTATTTGATCCCATTACAATCTATTAAAACAAGAAACCTTTCTTATATAGTCTTATTACAAAAAGACTTTACAAACTATCAAGCCTTGCTTGATTTATCCTTCAAAAAACAACCTATTCTTGTTGTGATTCAGCAATTACAAAATTGTCAGCGACTTGTTCGTCGTCGTCACTGATCAATATAATTTTAGGTGAAGGAGGTTGTAGGATTTCAACTGAATTACTATAATGAGTATATTCAGATCCTTGTGGAGCAATCTCCACAGATTCGGATTGTTCAAATCTACTCCCAAAAGAGTTATCTTCTGAATCTGCTTCGTATCCTAGATCAGGATTTCTCTGTTGTGCAATAACTGTGTTTTGCAACTGTGAAAAGACTGAATTTATGCCTAGTGTTCTCACATGCTCATCAAAGTTTTTGGCGTTCGTTCTTAGTAACAGTTTACAAAGAGCCTGATAACATCCATTCGATCTTATCATCTAAGAAAATTTCCCTGAAATTTTCTTTTACACAAAATTTCCTCTTAGGAAATGTTACTAAATTTTTACCTCTCAAAGCGTAAAAAAATGTTACAGCAATTTCCTCTTAGGAAATATCTTTTCTTCCACAATTTTGATAGATAGATTCCCTTTTTTTTTTTTAAACTTATTTTTAAATGCATAAAAATTTTAATTTTAATCAATTTTTTTTTATAAAATATATCTTCTATAGATAAGATTTAAAAAAAACTGTTAAAATAATTTTTTTTTTTAAATATCTATAAAAAATATAAATTTTTATAAAAAAATATGAAAAAAATAAAAAAAATTTAATTTTTATCGTGCAAAAGATTATATATGGCGCGCATGGGGTTCGACCCCGCGACCTCCCGCGCCAAGCCTTAACGCTGGCCCGAATGGCCAGTCGGGCTAGCCTGTCCGACGCGAATGGAAGGCGCTTGCCTTCCTTCTATTCCGTCGGGCTAGCAAATATTTAAAAAAAAATACGGGACATTTGTCCCACATCCGCCCTGCGGATGAAACTTACAGGCTTTAAAAGCCTGTATTCGGTGGATGAGTTTCGATTGCCTGCGGGCAATCGGGACCACGCCTTTTGCCTCCCGCGCGTTGCCCGTCCAGTCGCCCGCCTGTCTGCTCGCCACTTGTCGCGTCGTCTCCCTGCCACGTGTCGCGCTGTCGCGTCCGCTCCCTGCCACGTGTCCGGTCGTCGAGTCCGCTCCCTGCCACGTGTCGCGTCCGCTCGCTCGTTGTCTGCCACGTGTCACCTCCTGATTAGCTCCTCGAGATCCATGCCTCCTGTTGCCTCGGTTCGCATGTTGTGGGCCTCTTGCCTCGGTTCATGCATGCTATGGGCCGACCTCCTCGGGATCCGTGCCTCGCTCGTCGTGCCTTCCAGCCAAACGTGAACCAGCTCTGATACCAGATATTGTGATAGGAGCTTAGGTTAGTAACCAGGAAGAAAAAGTTAGGAGAAAATAGAATAAACTTGCATTAGGAATTAATCTGCGGTTACAAGGTTTAAATAGAAGGAAATAAACCATAATCGCTAACTTAGGGGAAAGAGAAAAGGATGAAGGAAAATAGGGAGGAAAGAAGAAGAAAATTAGAATTCGTTCTCTCTGCCGCCCATGCCGTCAAACCTCTGTCATCTAGTCTCTACCGTCCAGGGAGGTAAAAGGTAAGGTCCAACCTTACTGTGGTAAAAATAAATTTTTACCATGCGTTATTTCCAACAGTGCATGGACTCAAGGGGAGTCTGCAGTAACCCTTTGGTATTATTGTCAAAGGGGGATAAGAGTTATAGGAAATTATACATGTGTTGCCAACAATTCCAAAGGGGGAGATTGTTGAGCAAGGTGCAACAACAGTATTGTCATTGTTGTCAACACAGTCAGACAGATCTATTGATGTAGTGGACAGGAAGTTCAAAAGTTTTTCAGATGCATAAGACATGAGTTCAAAGGTTACTCAGAGTATGTACAGTGTTTTTCCAAGAAGACCGAAGTGGCCCATATGCAAAAGATCAAAGAAAAAGACAAGTAAGAAAAGTGTCATGATATCGCGACATATACAGCAGGCAAGAAAAACTGTCGTGATTTCACGACGTGTTGGAAGAGAGAGAAAAAGTAGGAAAAACTGTCGTGATTTCGTGACATGTTGGAAGAAAAAAGGCAAGTGGCAAAACTGTCACGATTTCGTGACATGTTGGAAGAGAAAAAGGCAAGTGGCAAAACTGTCATGATTTCGCGACATGTTGGAAAAGAAAAAGGCAAGTGGCAAAACTGTAGCGATTTCACGACATGTTGGAAGAGAAAAAGGCAAGTGGAAAAACTGTCATGATTTCATGACATGTTGGAAGAGAAAAATGCAAGTGGAAAAACTATCGTGATTTTGTGACATGTTGGAAGAAAAAGAGAAAGCAGGAAGAAGTGTCACGATTTCGCAACAAGTTTGAAGAAAGAGAACAAGTAAGAAAAGTGTTACGATTTTGTGACATGTCGCATTTTCATGACTAAAATAGGAGAGAGAAAGCAAGTTTGAAAAGTGTCATGATTTTGCGACATGTCGCATTTTCACAACAAAAGAAAGAAAGGAAGCGTACAGAAGCAGAACTAACGCGATTTCACGACAAAGGCAGAAAGCAAGACTTCAGAAGCAGAACTATCGTGATTTCATGACAAATGCAGAAAGCAAGACTTCAGAAGAAAAAGTGTCATGATTTCACGACAAAAGAAAAAGAGCAAAGTATGGAAGCAGAAGTGTCGCAATTTCATGACAAAAGCAGAGAAGAAGACTTCGAAGGTAGAAGTGTCACGATTTCATGACAAAAATAGAAAGCAAGACTTCGAAGGCAGAAGTGTCACGATTTTTTGACAAAAGCAAAGAAGTGAAGTACGGAAGTAGAAGTGTAGCGATTTCATGACAAAAGCAGAGAAGAAGACTTCAAAGGCAGAAGTGTCACGATTTCATGACAAAAGCAGAAAGCAAGACTTCGAAAGTAGAAGTGTCATGATTTCACAACATGTCACATTTTTGTGACTCAAAAAGGATAGGAAGGCAGAGAAGCAAAAGTGTCATGATATCGCAACATGTCACATTTTTGTGACTCAAGAAGGGCAGGCAGGTAGAATAACAAAAGTGTCACGATATCGTGCAATGTCGCATTTTCATGACAAAAGAATAGAGAAAGTGTACGGAGGCAAAAGTGTCGCGATATCGTGACATGTATTTTCGCAGGCCAAAGCTAAGAGAAAGAGCAAGGAGAAAAAGTGTCGCGATATCATGACATGTATTTTCATAGGCCAAAGCTAAGAGAAAGAGCAAGGAGAAAAAGTGTCATGATATCACGACATGTATTTTTACGATTGAGTTGAAGCCGACGAAGACCGATGATAGTCGACTAAAATTAGGGTTTACAGTTGTCATGAAAGCTGACTAAGATTAGGGTTTACAACCGACTAATATTAGGGTTTTCATCACAAGAATTATGTTATAAAAGGAGGGTTGTTTGGATATTTGAAGTGTTGTTGAAGTGTGCGAAGTTCGATCGTAGTGCGAAGAGAGCAGAGTGCATGAAAGGGAGAAGACGATCGTGAAGGTCGACTGTATCGAAGCAAAGTGTGCGAAGTGATTATGCAATGAAATAAGAGTGCGTAGAGAGGGCAAAGGTGAAGAAAGACTAGTCAGGATCTTACAAAAATAAAGGTATCTTTCTGTCAATCTGATAGATTCAAAATTGAAGTCTAGGTTGTAGCTTGGCATCAGGGGTTGGTGCTCCTTCCAGTCGTTGCTAGAAAATCAGGGGTTGGTGCTCCTTTCTACTAGTGTAGATAAATAAGGGGTTGGTGCTCCTTCCAGTGGGTGCTGGTAAATTGATTATAAATTTGGTGCTTTGCAAAGGCTAGATTTGGATGGTAGTCCAAGCAATCATTTTTGAGGAGTAGCCACATTGGTGAACCTCGTTAAATCTTGTGTTGTGTGATACTCTTATGTTATACTTGATGTATCTAGTAATTAGTTTTAATTGCTACTATATTAAGAGCTATAAATTCAAGTTTAAAGAGTTACACTGATTCACCCCCCCCCCTTTCAGTGTCATTGTAAGACTAACAGTTATGTGGTTTGGGCCAAGGTATAAAAACAAAACGGTATCCCCAACAGTTTAAAAAATAAAATATTATAATATATGGACACCAAAGTTATATAACCCTGTGCATGTGCCGAGGTGTGATTGAAAGCTCGGGAGAAGGGCATTTGAAATTTCATTAGTGCCAATTTTTTTTAAGAGCAATATTATTAACTCTACACCGATGTCATTAAAATATGAAAGTAAACTATATATAAATGGGAGGTAAAAATATTAAATGTGAATGGTTTTTTAGTATGCTATCTAATGACTATTGTATATGAAAATTTTGTAGATATTTCGTAGGGTGGAAGCAGGCAACTAGATGAGCACAGTTTGACGAATAAGAAATAAGAGGAGCTAATGTTTCAAGTTGAAGTGTATGTTCTAGTGTGTGATTTTGAGAAATCCTATTGATGAAAAAAATACAATAGAGTTGGTGTGATTCAATTAGAGGTACCGAGTGCAGTGCAATGTATTTTCCATGCCTCAAATAAGAGAGTGATGGATGTGCTATCTGATGAATTTTTAAAGTAGAATTTCATTCACTATGTGAAACTTTTGTTTGATGATCGAGAAACCATCCTTTACTACCATTCGAAGAGCTATTCTTTGTTATGTTTATGATTTGTGTTTGTTGTCGAATGTGAGCACCATTTGTTGATGGTGAAAACTACTATGTTGCTATTTCAAATTTGTTGGAGTTCATTGGTGTGAAGCTTCCTGGTTTGCTGATTGTTGCAGTCATTGTTAGTGTTGTCTACTACTATGTGTAAGCCTCCAAGTTCAATATTGTGAAACATTGCATTGTTGGTCAGGGAGAAAATAATTCATTGTCATTTCCATTGTTAGTCATCTAAAGAAAGTTGTCATCCGCAATAGCATTAAGGAAGTTTTCCATTCATTTGAGCACTGAGAAGATTGACAAGATATAAAACTTGTGAATGAAATTTGATTAGCGACCATGAGCCTACAAAATATAGTTGTTGTGGGACTCATAAGGACATCGTTTCCATTGAGTATTGTTGAACATGGGATAGCTTAAAATGGTGGATGATAGCAGTCAATAGTGGAGGAACCAGGTTAAAAATATCATTGCCATATTTCTTGCGAATAATAGTTGCTCTATTGAAGAAATCACCACCATAAGGTTGAGAATATCACCGTTGTAATTTTCGAGTGAAATAATATGTCAAGTATTTGAAACAAATAATAAAGACATCACTATGTTAAGGCTTGCAAAGGATAATACAACTAGATATTTTCTACTTCTACGATTCCATCCAGTAAGATAGCTGATTTGGCTACTTGTTTGTGTCAAGGTACTATGAAAATGAGGTTGAAAGTTTGAGTCACACGGGTGCCAGGTTTGCCATTGCTTTAGTGTTTTTAAAAATGTGACTAAGGAGTAAATGTGACTTAGAAATATCATAAGTGCTTCTCAAATTTTTTTTTTTGGCATGAGTAAAATATTTTCAAAACAAGACAAAAGTTTATGTTTAAATTGTTAATAGGGGAGTTATAAGGACTTAAGGCATAAGAGTGGTTATTGTGCATATAGAAAATAAAAGAGATATTTTTATTAGTAATTTTTTGTGGGAGCGATAAGGTGTGAAAATGGTTTAATTATTGATTGTACATTTGCATGATTTATGAGGGATTTGATTCATTATTAAGGGCTTTATATGTTGAATTTAAAAGGAGTTATAAAGCATTGTTTTGAAGCCTTATTGTGCACATTTTAGAGAAAGTTTTTTTTTTTTTTGTGCATGGTTGAGTTGAAAGGGAGATTTGCTAACCTATTTGAAGTTGTAAAAAAATATAAATTATTATGAGGCAGGTTTTTTAAGGGCACGTCTTCTTCAAGGTAGCTTTGTGAGGTATGGAGCTTTAACTCCTTAAGAATATTTGGTTTTTACAGTATACTTGTGTTGTTATATAATGTGAAGATATAAGGATTAAGTTTATGCATCATTGTTGGAAATATTAGATCTAGAGTTTGAGAACAAAAGTTGTGCATTATTGTTGAAATAAATTGGAACATATGTGCTAGAGTTTTGTGAAGCAAGTTTGTACATTATAATGATGGATGTTGAAAATAAAATTGCAAGGAATATAGACCAGTTTTATGAAATAAATTTGTGCATCATTATATTTGACATTGGGATTAAATGTGCAAGTAGTAAAATATTAGATTTTTCAAACAAGTGTGTGTGCATTGTTCTTTATTGTTTTGGAAAATACATAAGAAGATCAATCATCAAGTGCTGTAATAGAAATATACTTTTTGAAAGTGAAAAGAACATATTGGTTCCTTGCATTACATATTATTATTTATTCTTGAAGAAAAATAATTTTGGATAGAATATGTCTAAATTATTCTAGTCAAAGAAATAAGTTGTGACCAAAACTGATCAAGCCTTGTGTGAAGGTTTGGGATAGTTTTGAGAAAATATTTGAGCAAGGATAGTGAGCATATTTGAGGATATTTGAGCAGATTTGAGATTTTATTTGAGAAAGCCTTGTGTGAAGGCTTGGAACAAAGTTGTGTAGTGATTTTAATAGGTTTGAGAGATGATTTGAGGAAGCCTCGTGTGAAGGCTTGGAGTAAAGTTGTCTAGTGATTTGAGCAGGATTTTGTGAGCTGATTTGAGCAAGCCTTGTGTAAAGATTTGGAGCATTTTTTAGTAGAGTATTGAGCTAGCTTCGGAGAAGACCAAAGCAAAGGATAATTTTATCCTATGGATAGAGATCCATGAACCATAGAAAATGAGAGTTCTCCTATAGATAGATGTCCACAAAGTAGAGATTGAGGGGATAGAGTTATCCTGTGGATAGAGGTCCACAAACTAGATATTGAGGGGATAGAGTTCTCCTATGGATAGAGGTCCATGAACTTGAGCATAGGGGATTGGTGTCTCCTTTGGACAGAGGTCCATAAATATTGTAATAGGGAATTCATTCCTAAGATATTTATTGAAAAATTTTAGAAGAAATATTTTCTTCATGGATGTAACCCACATTGGGTGAACCACGTTAAATTTGTGTCTCTCATGTGTGTGATGATTTGTGCATTGCCTTGTTACTACTATTGATGAGATTGGTTAATATTGCTTTGAAGAATTATTGCAATTGATAATATTGGATGCTATTATTTTGGAAAGAAAAGTAAAATTTCTATCTTATATTGTTCACCCCCCTCTCAGTATAAGCTTGTGTTCTTCAATTTGTATCAGAGCAAATTTCTTTAGGGAATCCTAATATATTGAAGGAAGATCTTACAAGAACACATGGCTAAGAAAGGGAAAAGAAAAACCATGAGATCACATCCTCCTAAGAAGGAAGGAACTCACATGGTCATGAAATAAAAGGAAGAAGAATTTGATTTTTCTCTCAATGAGATTGTTACTCTAAGAGGAGAAGTGGAAACATATAAAGAACCAAAATCAAGTAGTAGAGAAGAGGCTAAAGTGATAAAATTTTGTGTTAAATGTGGAATTCTAGGTCACCATGTAGCTTATTTTCCATAATATGGTGAAGAATATTTTGCTTATGGTATCCTTGGTCATGATGCATCTCATTGTAATGGGTTTAGTAGCAGTGAAGAGAAATAATATTATCCTAAAATTGAAAACCAAGAAGAAGAGGAAGGTTAAAAAAATGAAAAAGAAGTCACAAAAGAGAAACTCATTTCTGAGTTAAATAGGGCTAGAGAGGAGAGCTCAAAATTGAAATCTCAAATACAAAATAATGAAGATGCTCCTATTGTCAAATACCAAGTAGAAGAGGGAGAAGATACTCCAGTTGAAGACCTACAAAAAAATAAAGTTTTAGAAAGGGAAGTCACAATTGATATGAAAAAGAAATTTATTTTTGAAGAGTTAAAAAAGGATAAATAAAGATTGAAGGCTCAAGTACAAGAAGATGAGAAAACAAAGGCAAATCTTCTACAATATCTCATTGACCTAAAAGTCCAAGGTTGAAGAGGTAAAGAAAATTGAAGAAGGTATGACTGAATAGTTAAAGGTAAAAGAGCTAGAATGTGAAAGATTAGAACATGAAGTGGTTTCTCTAAGGATGGAAGTAAAATATTCTAATGATAAGCTACATATTTTTGATAAAAGCCCAAAATATCTAGATGACATTCTCAAGGCACGAAGATCTCCATTTATCAAAACTGGACTTGATTTTGAAGAAGGACAAGGGAAACAAAAAGAAGGGTTAAGCTCAAATTCAAAATAAATATAAGAATATAAGCCTTATGTTGATGTGTTGAGAGGTGATAATATCAAATAGGAAACAAACAATGCATCATTAAGGGACAGAGATCATCACAAGACAAGCAAAGAAATAATAATGAGATCAAGGCAAGGTGAATATTTCTTCCAAGGTTATTGTCACTCATGTAATCAGTTTGGTCATAAAGCTATGCATTGTAGGATTCATGGAAATAATAATTATGGCTTCACTAAGAGGAACTTCAATTCATTTGAAGGTGGATATTTCTTTCAAGGTCATTGCTACTCATGTAATCGTTTTGGTCACAAAGCTATACGTTACAAGGTTCATGATAGAAAAGGTTATGGATTTACCAAGATAAATTTCAGATTATTTACACCTTCCAAGGACTACAACATCATGTGTTACAATTGCAATAATTTTAAGCACAAAGCAAATTGGTGTAGAACAATTTTTCAAGAACTACCAAGAATAAGCAAGAAGCAGGACAACCAAAAGGTTCAAATAAGTATGACTAAAAAGGTGTGGAGGAAGGTTGATAAAGGAGAAGAGCATTGTAAGTTGGGAGTAGATTTAATCCCACCCAAAAATTGTTCACCTCAATGAAAGGAGGTGGTGAGGGAGCTGAGCTAAGAGTCTTATTTTTAGCCCCAAAGGAGCCCTTTGCCATTGATTTCAAAGGGGGACAAATTTCAATAAGGGGGGAGAAACCAGTAAGGGGGAGTATATTATTAGGGGGAGTGAATTTGGAATCCAATGGTAGTAAAAGAAAATATTCTAAAAGGGTTGCCATCAATGACAAAGGGGGATATTGTTGGAAATATTGAGCATGTTGAGTTGTCATTGATGTCAAAGGAGCATGGAAGTCAAGGCAGAAATATTCTCCATGGGTTTTATGAATAACAAGGCAAGGTTTATTGAAAGGTAAAGCAAAAGGAATATAATTTTATTTCATATATTAGAGTTTTAAAGAGGAACCCAACATGTTATGTGTTACATACCGAACATATCTAGTCGGCTATGTTAGGTTTCTAAAGATCTTTTGATTTAATTTATCATTTATATAGTTTTTTAATTTAATTTGAAATCACATTTTAAAACTACAATTATTCATTTGCACTATTCGTAGAGTACTGAGCCCTCCAAGTGGCAATGACCAACCCTCCTTAAGAGGTAGAATTGATTTAAGTAACATTTCATTTATCTCCATTCAATTTCAATATTTTGTTCGATCTATCTACATTTGATTTACTGTTTTATTATTTCTTGGATTTGTTGGATAAATATTATTTGATTTTTATGCATGATTGTGTTTAATGCATGTCAATACAAAGGTAGGAATACCCTTACAAGTGGTATCATATTCTGCTATGAACCAAGCAAGTCCTAGGGGTAGTCCTCTTCGTATCTATGGTCGTAAAACTCTTGTACGTATCCAAAGTGATGAAGGATGCAAAGTTATTCAGCAACCATAAAATTAGGGCACTTTTTATGTATCCAGGAACTGTATTCCATTGGCTAATATCAATTCCTGAATGCTATCACTCGATGTTCAACATATATAAAGTGGGAGACAATGTAGGTGGGTGTAAGAACCTCCACTAAACACATTGCTCTCTATTTGAATTCTGGTTGTATTTGTTTTGGAGGATTTTTAGGCAGTTAATCTATAGTAGTGGTATCCAAGACAAAACTAGATATCAAAATTGTTGAATATTCATGCACCAACAAATGCACCCAAGCGCAAGCACAGACAACCAATAGGATCATGTGAAACCAAAAAAATTAAAAACAAAACCTAAAGTACTACATAAATAAAATACGGGTGACATCATTTAAATTTTATACTTCATTTTACATTTCACATATTTGTCCCACACGAAGTGTGTGGTAGTTTGTAAAGGGTTTAAAACACTTTGGGCGCATAAAGAACAATGTGACTTTGATCACATAGTTAGTCATCCTTCTCTCATGTGTATCCAAGCTAAAACCATCTTAGTTGAATTTTTTGTCATGCATCGTGTCACCTAACCATAGGCCTACCTGTCTGCAAATATTGTGTTGCATCATGTCTGGAATTTGAGTCGGTTCTATCGTTTCTGACATCAAGTTTGATTTGAGTTAGTTCTATCATGTCTAGCATAAAGTTTAGTTCTATTTTTGAGTTTGGTTCTGTCGTGTCTGGTTTCTTGAGTTGTCAGTGTCACTTCTATTAAATATCTCAAGTTATATTCAGTCCTCGATGATTGTTGTGTCATGTTAGGTCTCTTCATTGTATTCACTTCTTAGTAAGTGTTGTCATGTCAGGTCCCTTATCATGTAGTGATATCATCAATATTGTCATGTCAGTTCCCTTATCATGTAGTGGTATCCCTGTCAGTTTCCTTGTCCCGTAGTGGTATCCCTATCACATCCTTATGTGTTATTCACTGATAACAAGTTTGGTCGGTCATTAACTGCTAGAATTAAGTATTCATTGGAATTGAATTAGCTATGGGCATTGATTCAACCATGAAAATCATTGAATTTGAGTTAGCCATTGAAACTAGGGGGAAGGACACTAGTTTTTGAGTTCAAATTTAAACAATCTACATTGTAGTTGGAGCGGGAGTTGAAGCAGAAAACAAATAATGTTTTGCCAATTGAACCAATTTTTTGCAGAAATCAAAGGCAAAATTTGAAAGTAGGATTTATTGACAACTGCATGAGTAGAAGGTGGACAAAAGGACCAAACAAGTGATTATCAAGTTTAGAGAATCCAAACGAAGGGTTTCTAAAGTCACCAAGAAGACCTCCTCGAACCAAAGGTACACAATACAACTCTCATTTATGCATTAATAGTTTTGATCCTGATCATACACTTCTTAACACCATGGCCACCAATCCATATCCTACTTCTTCCCATGAGAATATCACACATGAGTAAATGGAGAACCCCAATACAAATAACCCAAATATGAAAACATTACTAGATGACATGAATAAATTGACTGTAATTTTGACCAAACTAGTGGAAAACCAAAACCAAACAACTCCTTCTACCCCAAATTGCTTCCATAGACACTGGAACAATGAGGATCATGATGACGAGGAATTTTATGCACAAAAAAGTGGTCCTACTAGTGGTGACCAAAATCACTTCAATAGATAGAGGAATAATTGAGGATCAGGATAATGAGAGTTTATGAACAAAAAAGAGATCCTACTAGAGGTGCCTAAAATTGCTTTCATAGATAGAGGAATAATGAGGACCAGGATAGAGAGGAAGTTTACCAACAACCAATAGGTCTAAATGGTTTCAGTTTCCCACACATTGATATGCCCACCTTTGAGGGTCATGATCCACATGGTTGACTAGCTAAAATGGAAGGCATTTTAGACTTATACAAGATTCTTGATTCAGAAAAAGTTCCTTTTGATTCCTCCAAAATCGGTATTGAAGCTTATCAATGGTTTGCATACCAAAAACATGGTAATAAACATCCCATATTTTGGGATGAATTTAGCACACTTTTACTTAATAGATTTAACAAAGTATCCTCACCTTCATACATGGTTCGGTTGTTATCACTTAAGCAAACAGGACCAATAAGGGAATATATTTCAAAATTCACTAGTCTACTTTCCTACATAGGAAACTTGCCATCCAATGTGGTGGTATATTATTTTATAAATGGGTAGAAAGAGAATATTCAAATCAAAGTTGACTTACAAGACCCAATCACTCTAGGTTCCTATATAAATATTGCCAAGTTGGTTGAGAACAAGGTGCAATTTAGAACATTTTCCCATCATGATTCCTATAATCGATATCAATATCACAACTACTCTTTCCATAGAAATGACCAACCATAAAGATATTACTACTTTAAATGTCACAATCACCATCCAAAATATCAAGCATGTGTACCAAGACAAAACTTTCACATATAATATGCTAACAAGGAATATGAGGAGGAAATAGTGGATATCAATTTACTTTACTCTCCCGTAATAGAAGAACAAATTGAACATGGGGAGGTGGTAGTTGAAGAGGATACTATGGCAATTTTAGTACATGCTCTTATGAAACTATCAGATCACCATACAATAAAGGTATCAATATTCATTCGAAAAAAGAAGGTAAATGTGTTGATTGATTCAGGAAGTACTCAAAATTTTGTCGATACAAAAACAACCAGGGCATTAAACTTACACATTAACTCCTCCAATCAAGATAAGTTTCAAGTTATAATTGAAAATGGATTAAATGCTCAATGTATCAATAGAACCCAATTTCATTATAAATGGGAAATTATTCCTGGCATGGGTCTCTCTTTGTTATGAATTTAGGGAATTCAAAAGTCATTTTGGGAGTTGAATGGTTAGAACAATTAGACATGGTTAGTTTTAATTATAGAAAATGCTTTGTGGAATGAAAAGAAAAGGGAAATACCATTTACCTCCAAGGAATTCCAACACCTCCATCAATGGTGGTAAGTTCTCATAGCATGGAAAAATATTAAGAAAATGCAGTTACAGATTCATTGCTCAAATTAATTGTATGGAGAGATTTTAGTAAGGGGGAGAAAAATTAGTAAGAAGGAGCAACTTCTCAGGGGGAGCGAATTTGGAATCCAATGATAGTAAAATAAAATATTCTAGAAGGGTAGACATCAATGACAAAGGGGGATATTATTGGGAATATTGAGCATGTTGAGTTGTCATTGACATTAAAGGAGCATGGAAGTCAAGGCAGAAATATTCTCCATGGGTTTGATGAATAACAAGGCAAGGTTTATTGAAAGGAAAAACAAAAGGAATATAATGTTATTTTAAATATTAGAGGTTTAAAGAGGAGCCCAACATGTTACGTGGGTTGGGCCAAGGTTTAAAAATAAAAAGGGAGCCCCAACAGTTTAAAAAATCAAATATTATAATATATGGACACCAAAGTTATATAACCTTGTGCATGCACCGAGGTGTGAGTGAAAGCTTAGGAGAAGGGAATTTTAAATTTCTTTAGTACCAATTTTTTTTAAGAGCAATATTATTAACTCTGTACCAACGTCATTAACTTTGAAAGCAAACTATATATAAACGAGAGGAAAAAATATTAAATATGAATGGATTTTAGTATGCTATATAATGACTATTATATGTGAAAAGTTCATAGATATTTCATAGGGTATAAGCAGGTGACTATATGAGCACCATTTGACGAATAAGAAATGAGAGGAGCTAATGTTTCAAGTTGAAGTGTATGTTCTAGTGTGTGATTGTGACAAAGATTGTTGACAAAAAAAATACAACATAGTTGGTGTGATTCGATTGGAGGCACTGAGTGCAATACAATGTCTTCATCCATGCCTCAAATAAGAGAGTGAGGGATGTGCTATCTGATGAATTTTGAAAGTAGACTTTTGTTCGCTGTGTGAGACTTATGTTCGTTGATTGAGAAACCATACTTTGTTGACATTCGAAGAGATATTATTTTCTATATTTCTAAGCTAAGTTTGTTACTGAATGTGAGCACCATATATTTATGGTGAAAGATACTATGCTACTATTTCAAATTTATTAGAGTTCACTGGTGTGAAGATTCCTAGTTCATTGATCATTGCAGTCATTATGAGTGGTGTCTGCTAATGTGTGTAAGCCTTTGAGTTCACTATTATGAAATATTGCATTGTTGGTTAGGGATAAAATAATTTATTATCATTTCCATTATTAGTCATCTAAAGAAATTTACCATTCACAATAGCATTGAGGAAATTTTCCATTTGTTTGAGCATTGATAAGATTGATGAGACACAAAACTTGTGAATGAAATTAAACCATGAGCCTATAAAACATAGCTACAATGGGACTCATAAGTACATTGATATGGAATATTCTTGGATATGGAGGCATCATCCTTAGTTGGCAAGTTTTTGGGAGGAAGGTTGGACATTGAGACTATTCGCTCATGGGCCGTCACAAAGTGGAAAACTTTAGGAAGCTTAGAAATCGTAGCCATATCAAGAGGTTTTTTTATGATAAGACTCAACAACAAATATTATGTAGAGTGCATCTTGACAGGAGGACCCTGGTTTCTAGGAAGGCGTAGCCTCTTTCTGAGGAAGTGGGAGGAGGATTTAAACCCTAAGAAGTAGAACATTAATATAGCACCCATTTGGGTTTGCTTACCAAACCTCCTAGCATAGTTTTTTAATGAGTACTGGCTTAGTGGCATAGCAAATACGATAGGAGAGCTCATGGAAATAGACCATTCAACCTAGGCAAAGACTAGACTGATGCATGCTAGGATCTGTGTAAATGCAAACTTGGATTCTGATCTACCTTCTTAGGTGGAACTAGCATATGGAGAGTTTCTAAGGATTCAGCCTATGGAGTATGAGAACAAGCCAAAATTTTGTAGCGTGTGCAAAACCCATGGCCACCTTCAAGCCCAATGTCTGACAATAACTACAAACAAGGAAGCCACGAGCGAAGGTTTTCTAGGGAAAGCTAATGGGAGAGGGATCCCAAAGTTTCAAGGACCACGTATTAACTTGGAAGGATACATACAAGTTAAGAATAACCAGGCTGACCAAGCCAACACAGAACTAGAAAAAATCTAGGAGAAAGGAAAGCAACATAATGAGGGAGGCAAAAATCATAAGGTATGTAATAAATATCCTAGCTTGAACATGTTTGATATCCTAGCAAATATAGAAGTTGAAAAAAAAAATAGTAAGGATGATACCATCAGTTTCAAGTTTCCTGAAACCCTAGACTCCCCATCCAAATCGGGACCATCCACAGCTATGACAAAAATCCCCAAAAGCTATGCTCAAAATGAAGAAAAATTTCCAGGTCATTTCAGTTTAAACATGGAAAAAATAGAGTCGAGTCGAAGTTGTGGAAAAAAGAGCCAGGAATGTAGCTCCTAATCCGGTAGTGGAGCAAATTATCCCTTATCAGATGAGCCCAACGGTAAAAGGTTCCTTGAAGGAAAGCCCCATGTTTAGGAACCAGATAGGAGAGATGAACCAAAACAAGGCTGAGGATGAAGAGGGAATTGAAAACCCCTAAAATTAGGAAGAAGGTTCAAGCCCTAGACTATCAAAGTATATGCCCCCTCATTTCAGTTCAAAATAGACTAGAAGCACTACCAAGCCTTTGATATATTATGGAAGTGAAAGAAAGAAAGGGAGAATATCTACAACAGAGCACTATAGAATGAGAATCAATGAAGAAATTGCAAACGAAAAACAAAGAACATTGTTACAGCAAGCTATTCCTGGCCAGGATAGTAGAAAAATTAACAAAACCCCTTTGGATCAGGGAAGGGGGCGGGGAAAAAAATATCAAACAGTCTAAATGAAGGTTCTCTCATGGAATGTGAGAGGCCTAAACGACCCACCAAAACAAAGTATGGTGAAGTCTATAAGGAAGGATTGGAATCCTACTATCATTTTTCTTCAAGAAACCAAAATAGATGTGACATAATCAACACTTATAGCTAGAAGGATTTGGAAGCAAGGGGAAGTGGCCTTTCAACAGGCGAGAGGAGCATCTGGGGGCCTCATGATCTTATGGGATCCTATTAAAATAGAAGGAAGTATTATTTAGGCAAATGAAAGAGTCTTAAGCGTATTATTTCATGATTTTGATACTAATAAGAATTGGATTATGTCAAATGTTTATGCCTCCACCTTTGTCTAAGGGCGGTATGAACTATGGGAGCTTTTGAGGCATTTGATCCAAGCTTTTAAAGACATTCCTTGGGTGATTGGGGGAGATTTAAATACCCCCATTTACCCATATGATAATAAGGGAGGATCTGGGTTACCCTCAAGGAGCATGGAGGACTTCAATGAATTCATTAACACAAATGAATTGATGGATGTAAGACTAAAAGGAGCCAAATTTACATGGAGTAACAAGAGGATAGGAAGTCAGCTAATTCAAGAAAGGTTGGACAGGTTTTTTAATCCAAGGAAGCTACAACAATGTTTGGTGATTCAGTGTTACAAGCCCTTCCTAAATGCACTTCATACCATAATCTTATTCTATGGGAGGCATTTCAGGCTAAATACTTTTAAAATCCATTCATATTTCTATCAATGTGGGTTAAACATTCAGACTTCAAGAAATGAATAGAGGAATGGTTGTAGCAGTCTATCCAGAGATGGTGAAAAACAACCTTATAATATGGAATAAAGAAGTCTTTGGAAATATTTTTGAGAATAAGAGAGCAGTGGGGGAAAAACTAAGAATAATAGAAAGCAAAATCCAAAATGGAACCTATGATGAGATGACAAGGACTAAAGAGAAGGAAACCCTTTGTGAGTTTTATAATATTTTAGCTTCTGAAGAGATGTATTGGAGGCAAAAATCAAGGGCATTATGGCTAAAGGAAGGGGGCTCTAATTCAAAAAATTTCCATGTTACCACATTGAGCAATAGAAGCAACAATAATATTAGAAATTTAACTAAGGTGGATGGATCCTCAACTCAAAACATTCAAGAGATCATGGACAAGGCTGTTAATTTTTTTAGTTCATTATTGGGTGAAGAACGGGCCTGTAATGCCCAAGCAAAGGACTCTCTCCTTCAATTCATTCCATAACTCATTGATGAAATTATTAATGAGTCTCTTACAGTAGCTTTTTCAAATGAAGAGATCAAGGAGGATTTTTTTAACATTGATCCTGAAAAAGCTCCTAGGTCAGATGGGTTTTCACCATAGTTTTTCCAAGTTTGTTGGGATATTGTTGGAGCAGAAGTTATTGCTACAATAAAGGAGTTCCAAAGTTCAAATCATATTCCAAGGGGTTTCAATTCAAATTTCATTGCTTTGATCCCTAAAGGCCCCAACCCCAAGACTATGGCTGACTTTAGGTCAGTTAGCCTGTGTAATATATCCTATAAAATTTTATCCAAATTTTTAGCCAACCGTTTGAAAAAAGTTCTATCGGTTACATTGATCCAAGTCAAGGAAGTTCTGTACAAGGAATATCAATCTTATATGGAGTTATTACTATTCATGAGGCTCTTCATACAACCACTCAGACCAAAAAAATAGTCATGGCTTTAAAGTTAGACATGAACAAAGCTTATGATAGGATAAATTGGGAATTCCTAGAGGCAGTTTTATTAAAATTTGGCTTCAACATGAAATGGGTCAAGTTAATAAGAGAGTGTATTTCTAAGCCTTGTTTTTCAGTTTTGGTTAATGGGTCTACTACAAGATTTTTTCAAAGAAAATGTGGTCTAATACAAGGATATCCCATAAGTCCTATGATGTTCATCATTGTAGCTGAGGCCTTGGGAATAACAATTAAGGAAGCAATGGTAGATGGAATCATATCATGTATCAAGGCCACGTCGCTAACTACCCCGGTGACACATCAACTATTTGTTGATGATACATTGCTACTAAATTTGTCTTCTATGGTTGAGGCAATAAGGATTAAAAATATTCTCATAATGTATGAAGAAGCGATTGGACATAAAGTGAATTTTGATAAGAGCAAACTTTATTTCATCAATACCCCCATTCCTAGGCAAAACATCATAGCAAGGATCATGGAATGTCAGATTGCATCCCTTCCCACCTCCTATTTAGGTCTTCCCCTATTTACGGGGAAACCTGAAGGATCAATGTGGAACATAGTTTTGGAGAGGATCCAAAAAAATCTAGCAAGTTGGAAAGGACATATGTTATCTCAAGCAGGCAAAGCAGTTTTAACTATGGCTTCACTTCAAAGTATACCCATTTACTTCCTATCAGTATTCAGAGCTCCCAGCAAGGTGTATCACAAAATTGAGTAGCTTCAAAAAAAAATTCTCTGGTCAGGGACTGAGGATAAGAAAAGGATCCATTAGTAGGTTGGAACAAGGTTTGCAAACCTAAAGTTGATGGGGGGTTAGGATTGAGGAGAGTTTCTCATCTCAATATAGCTCTGTTAGCCAAACAAGCATGGCGGTTATTGACTAAGGTCGATAATGAATGGACTGCCATAGTTAGGAGGAAATACCTCCAAGGTGTGAACTTCCTTAATGACAACTTAGAAAGCAAGGGGTCTTCTTTTTGGAAGGAAATCCTCACGAGCAGGGATCTTGTCATGAAAGGTCTTATATGGATTCTAGGAAATGGGCAAATAATAGACTTTTGAAGGATCGGTGGGTGAGAGCTGAGGAGTTATCCCAAAATCCTCATTTGGCTAGGATTCAAGAGCATATGAAGCAGCATATTGGGAAGAAGGTTGCAAATTATATGTGGTAGGATATAAATATCAACATGTGGAAACACATCAGAGTACAAGGTTTTGAAGCAGAGTCTGAAGAGCTTTATAACATTTTAACTCAACAAATTATTTCCTCTAAAGAGGAAGAAGATCACATTGTTTGGGATGAGACATAAAGTGGTGACTTCATAGTTAAGTCTGCCTATAATTTGCTTCTCAATGTGGAAGGTCAACAATTTCAATCGAGTTTGGTTTGGATCAAAGGCTTAATTCCTAAAATATCATTTTTTTCATGGCTGGTGATTCAAGGAAAAATCCTCACTATGGACAATATGTTATCCAAAGGTATGGTTATTGCTAACCATTGCTACATGTGTAGGGTAGGATGGGAGACAACCCAACACTTGTTTCTAGAGTGTCCGATAGCGGAGTCCATCCTGGATGAACTTTTCCAAGCCTTTAGGATCTCGTGGGTTAAGCCTACTCTTATATCCAAAGTGTTCCATCAATGGACTCAACCCTTTGTTAGCCTAAAACATAAGTACCTATGGAAAATCTATTGGCATCATTTTCTCTGGAAGATTTGGCTAGAAAGGAACCATAGAGCCTTTAAGGATACCATTCACAACCCAAAAACCATCCTCAATAGGATTATTGTCTTTGCGAAAGAAAACCTTAGCACCTTAGTGGATGAGAACCACTCAATTATTCCCCAATAAAAACAATTAGCTCGGGCCTTAGGTATTGAGGAAAAACCTTCCATTCCTTTGCCCAATCCCAAAAATGGGATTTTTTGGGAGCCACCCCCCTAGGGTTGGTTTAAACTAAATTTTGATGGTGTAGCCAAGGAGAACTCGGGAAGAGCTAGAGCTAGAGGAATAATCAGGGATCATCAAGGAAATTTGGTCAAGGCCTTCGCTGAACCATTGGGAATCAGAACTAATAACGAAGCAGAAGCTAGAGCCCTTTGGAGAGGGTTGCAAGTTGCCCAAGAAACTCGAGGTAACTTGATGATTGAAGGTCATTCTATGAACATCATCAACCTGTTAACCAATGGCAAAAAACCTCCATGGAGAATCGAGGGAGTCATACATGAAGTGAGGATCATTTTTGTGGCAAGATATAATAGGAGGGCTCATCATGTGTACCGTGAGGCTAACAGGTCAACTAAAAAAATAGCCAACATAGGTGTTTATGTTGGTAGTTTGGTGACATGGACACAAGGTGTGCCACGTTAAGTGGAAAACATTATTAGTCATGAAAATAAACCTACCCGTTAAGGAGAAATATGAATGGGTGTTCTTTCCCCATGGATCTGGTAATAACTATGGGGTTTCCCTCTAAATCATACCAAATTGGAAATTAAGGTAATAGGGTGTAAGCCTTGGAATATTCCGACAGAGAATAGGAAATGGGCAAGCAAAAGGTTTCACAAGTGCAAAGTTCCAAACTTCAATTCCTGTCAATGTAAGTAATGTTTACAGTTATGTTTAGGTATGGGTGTGCTTTTTTAGTAAGGTACTGTAGGGAAGTCAACACAATTTTTGGTAAGAAAGTTTCAAGGATGACTAGGATCTACAATCTTAGCAGAAGGCTATATATTGTAATAGGTTTTGGGTTAACCTGTAAAACCCGGTAATTAATGAAGACTTTTATTTACCAAAAAAAAGTAAGTACATCATTGTCGTTGCGTATTGTTGAACATGGGACATAGCTTGAAATTGTGGATGAAAATAGATGATAGTAGAGGAACATGGTTAAAAATATCATTGCCATATGTCTTATGAACAATAGTTTCTAGATTGAAAAAATCACCACCATAATGTTGAGAATATCATCGTTGTAAGTTTTAAATGAAATAAGATGTTGTGGATTTGAAACAAAGAATAAATACAACACTGCGTTAAGACTTGCAAAGGAGAATACAACTAGATATTTTTTGCCTCTACGATTCCATCTAGTAAGATAGTTGAGTTGGATGGTTGTCTGTGTCAAGGCACTATGAAAAGGGAGATTGAAAGTTTGAGTCACATGGGTGCCAGGTTTGCCATTGGTTTAGTGTTTTGAAAAAGGTGACTAAGGAGTAAACATGTCATCTATTCAGACCAATCAGCATCAAGAAGGTTTAAGGTAAGAAATATCATAAGTGATTCTCAAAGTTTTTTTTTGGCATGAGTAAAAGGTTTTCAAAAGAAGAAAAAAGTTTATGTTTAAATTGTTGATAGGGGAGTTATAAGGACTTAAGACATAAGAGTGGTTATTGTGCATATATAAAATAAAAGAGATATTTTTATTAGTAAGTTTTTGTGGGAGCGATAAGGTGTGAAAATGGTTTGCTTATTGATTGTAAGTTTGCATGCTTTCTAAGGGATTTGATTCATTATTAAAGGCTTTATATGTTGAATTTAAAAGGAGTTATAAAGCATTATTTTAAAGCCTTATTGTGCACATTTTAGAGAAAAAAAAATTTTGTGTGTGTGGATGGTCGAGTTGAAAGGGAGATTTTCTAACCTATTTGAAGTTGTAAAAGAAAATAAATTATTATGAGGTAGGTTTTTTAAGGGCACATCTTCTTCAAGGCAGCTTTATGATGTATGGTGTTTTAACTCCTTCTCAAGGATATTTGGTTTTGATAGTATACTTGTGTTGTTATATAAGGTGGAGATATAAGGATTAAGTTTATGCATCATTGTTGGAAATATTAGAGCTAGAGTTTGAGAATAAAATTTGTGTCTTATTGTTGATAGAAATTGGAACATATGTGCTAGATTTTTATGAAGCATGTTTGTACATTATAGTGATTGATGTTGAAAATAAACTTGCAAGGAATATAGATCAGTTTTGTGAAATAAATTTGTGCATCATTGTGTTTGACATTGGGAGTAAATATGCAAGTAGTAAAAGATCAAATTTTTGAAACAAGTGTTTGTGCATTGGTCTTGATTGTTTTGGAAAATACATAAGAAGGTCAATCATCAAGTTCTATACTAGAAATATACTTTTTGAAAGTGAAAAGAACATATTGGTTCCTTGCATTGCTTATCATTATTTATTCTTGAAGAAAAATAATTTTGGGTAGAATATGTCTGAATTATTCTAGTCAAAGAAATAAGTTGTGAGTAAAATTGATCAAGCCTTGTGTGAAGGTTTGGGATAGTTTTGAGCAAATATTTGAGCAGGGATAGTGAGTAGATTTGATCAGGTTTGAGTAGGTTTGAGAGCTTATTTGATCAAGCCTTGTGTGAAGTCTTTAAGCAAAGTTGTGTAGTGATTTGAGCAATTTTGAGAATTGATTTGAGTAAGCCTTGTGTGAAGTCTTGGAGCAGAGTTGTGTAGTGATTTGAGCAAGTTTTTGTGAGCTTATTTGAGCAAGCCTTGTGTGAAGGCTTGGGGTAGATTGGAGAAGTGATTTGAGCAAATTTTGAGCAAGCATTGTGTAAAGTCTTAGAGAATTTTTTAGTAGAGTATTGAGCTGGCTTTGGAGTAGACCAGAGCAAAGGAGAGGTGTCTCATGTGGATAGAGATCCATGAACTAGAGAAAATGAGATTTCTCCTATGGATAGAGGTCTATGAACTAGATATTGAGGGGATAGAGTTATCCTATGGATAGAGATCCATGAATTAGATATTGAGGGGATATATTTCTCATGTGGATAGAGGTCCATGAACTTGACCATAGGGGATTGGTGTCTCCTTTGGAAAAAGGTCCATAAACATTGTAATAGGGAATTGGTTTCCAAGAGATTTTTTGAGAAAATTTAGAAGAAAAAATTTCTCCGTCGATGTAACCCACATTGGGTGAACCACATTAAATTTATGTCTCTCACATGTGTGATGATTTATGCATTACCTTGTTACTACTATCAATGAGATTGGTTAATATTGCTTTGAAAAATTATTACGATTGATAATATTGGATGCTATTATTTTGGAAAGAAAAGGAAAATTTCTATCTTATATTGTTCACCCCCCTCTCAGTATAAGCTTGTGTTCTTCATACTTGAGAATCCAAGGTGAAGAATTGGGAAGTCTATGAAAAGCCTCCCTAAATTGAAGAAAATATATTGAATTCATTGCAGTAAAACCCTGTTGGATTGGAGAGCAACTTTGTATCCCTGTGAGGTATAGCTAAGTGTTATCCAATTGTAGTATGACAAATTTCCATCCATCAATGGAGCTTCCAAAGGCTTGAGGAGCAAGTTTGATATTCTTCATCAATTCATCACAAATTTGAGATAATCCACCACAAATATGTGTTCTGAGACACATGCGACCATTGAACATCAATTTAGCAAGATAATTGATGGATTTTAGGCCGAGGATATAGAGGAAAGAACTCCTTTCCCATGGCCACTATTTTTAATAGTGACCCATAATATCAACCGCTAAATTTGATAACAGCTATCAGAGTCAGTTGCTTTGCTCAATAGCGGCTATGGTTTGATTGGTCATTTTCTGCATCTTAGCCATATATTTCATTTCTCGCACTTTATTTTATTTTTCTAATATAGAATAATGGCTTGCCAATAGATATTTATGCTTCATTCTCAGTTTCATATGCATATTTATGCTTTATTTATGTGTTATCATGCATTTATCACTTTCTTTAAGCATTTCTTTCATATCATGCTATCATCACAAAATGGCCTCATATTGAGAGGTTAAGCTTTACTATTAATGTTTTATGAGTTTCATTATGTGCAAATTATAAGGACAATTGAGGATCTGAAAGCATAATAGAGATAATATTTCTTGACATCAAAGAAGGAGGAAGCTAATAAGCCCTCTTATAAGCAAAGTAGTGGAGGAGTGAAAATCATTGCAATGCATCTCTCCCTTTTGAAGGGCCACAACATTTGTAATAATTGTATCAAATTGAGGGATTCCCTAAGAGGGAAATATTATAATAAATATTTATTATGATTAATAAATAGCACCCCATTTTTTATCATATTTTATCTTGCAATAGTTACATGATTTCATATTGTCAATTTGTTACATGCTTGCAAATAGTTTAGATGCATGATTTTTACTTCTTACAAAGGTAATCCCTCCCTAAACCTTGGGAAAAGGTGATGGTGCAAATTATCCAATATTTCACTTTGGATGGCCTAAACACCACCCTTAGAAATTTTCACCAAAATCATGTTTAGGGGGAAAAGAGTATCAATGTTTCAAAATACCTCTTTAGGTCCATAGAGAGATCTATTTGCAATGTCAAGAAAGGGGTCTCATTTTTCCTTGTCCACTATGACCTTCATATTATTATTTATAAGTATGTTCTCTAGAAGGAATCTCAAAAGACCATGATAAAATTTACCCCATGATCATGAATCCCATTGGTTGAGCTCCCTGAGCCTAGCCACTAGGAGAAACTTAAGCCTAAGACAAACGATGAATTTGATCCAAAGCCTTCATCTCCTAATATCAATAAAACACTAGAATTTTATTCCAAGGATGAATGGGTCACCCCCAAAGTCATGTTGGAATTTTTGTGTCGATCCACTCATAGTCAATCCCATACTGAGAAAATAAAATCTCTAATTATCCTTTAACATGAATTGGATGAGGTGGTTGAATCTCCCACATTGGGTTAGAGAATCAAATGTGACACTTGTAGACACCTAAAATGTTTCATGTTTAGGATACTACTCATATGGGCACATCCATAGACCATATGACCAATCTTGGACCTTTCTAAGAGCAAGCAGTGGTCCTAACCACTCCAAAGGGGTAGATTTAGCCAACTTAGTCTTAGCCACTATCAATTAGAGTGGCTACAAATCCTGGTCACTCAAGCTGATAGTGACCACAATCCTAGCCACTCAAGCTGAGAGTGACCACAACTAACCACTACTGATGACAATGACTAGCACTAAAGCGTGAACTGCCATGAGGGATTATCCAAATCATGAGTAGTAATGGTAGTTTTCATGCATTTTGAAGGGATCTTGGTGAGGAACTCATAGAGTTCCTCCTAAATGCCCCTTCCATGCCAATACAATACTGAACCATCCCTCTAGAAAAGTTATTTGGAATACATATATGGAGTTTGACTTCCCCAAGAAGCCAAGACCTAGATCTAAACCTGAAACCTAGAATTTTATATATACCTACTTCTAAGGAGGCAAAAAGAGATACATAGAGTTCAAATTGTGTGCAATGGAGACCTGTCAAAATGGAGAGCCAATATACATCCCTTTGAGGAGAATTAGAGCACCGTTTGGTCAAGCCACGTCCACGCCTCAGTATTTAGATCCACCATTCCCAATTGCCAATTAGTGTAGGAGACACACCTGGCGACCCTTGAGCATCAATTTGAGCAAGGGATTGACTACCACATCCCATAAGACCTGAGGAAACCTTTAAGTTAGAGACCACTATCTTTGACAATGGCCCATAGTCATAGCCAAGTTTTAAAATGGTCGATTCCTTTATTCTAAGTAATAGATATTTATTTATCATTATTTCATTTACATGGCTTTAGCATAGATCTGAATATTTCATTGCATTTATATTAATATTTCTAATTTTCATATGCATATTGCTTAGATCTAGTATATTTCAATGCACATTATGCTTATTTATCTATATTATCATATTTTCTAATAAGAGCCTCTTTCGGAGAGGCTGCCCATTCTACTTATCATGCTTTATTGTTCCCATGAATGCAAGTACAGGTCTACAGGATTGAATCAAAGCATCAAGAGCACAAGGATCCCTCCAGGAGCATATCTGGAGAAGGAGGCATATGTAAGCCCTCATACAATTTCATGTGTGGAATCAGGAAGCCTACGAAAGTGCACCTCCCCTTTGCGAGGGGACATTTTATTCACTTGTAATTCATTGTATCAAAATGTGTATCCCTTATAGGGACCGACATGTAACCAAGGTTCAATTTAAATAAAAGGATCTTTATTTTATTTTTCATTGTTATATGTATTTCATGGTCTTTCATTTCATTTTGAAATAATATCACAAGTAGAATAAGGGTGCACACTTCTCGAGGTTGCACAGATGGTGATCACGGTGGGACCCCCACTAGGTTTTTGTTTTTGGCTGTTTCACTAATATTTCAAGCATGTTTTTGTATGTAAGTCTGGCCACTCTGGTCGATAGCGGCTAGAAGATCTTAGCCATTATAGTTGAAAATGGCCAAAATCAGTCACTGTGGTCGATAGCAGCCAGCAGCAGAGTGCAGTAGAGCTCAAAAATTTCATCACCAGAGTGGGATTTGAGGTTGGTTTCATCGTCTATTTTCTCTATGATTTTTGTCTACATTTATTTTATAGAAACAAAAAACAAAAACATAGTCTAATTAGGGAAAAATGAAGAAAATAAAAAGAAATTTGCATTTTAAGTTTCTTAGATGTCTTTAGTTTCCTCTAGGTGTTGCTAGGAATAGTGGGCCTCTGCTTGTAAGGTCTACCCTAGTCTCCAGCATGCTAGGCTTCTACATGTAAATTTTCTTACATGTGGCCCAACCAGTGGTCACCCATTCACAAAGTAGGAAGTGCATTGCACGAAGATCATCTAGATTATATTAGATGTGCATATTTCTAAAAGCAAAGCATTATTTTTAGGCATGTAGTGATGTAAAGCATGAATGTTGGTTGATACATCATTTATATTTCAAAGTTTTAAAATAACCCCACACACTTGTACATTCTACAATAACATTGGTGAGGTTGGATTTCATCACCAACCCTCAATTTAGACCGCTAATGTTGGAATTCACCTCCTTCCATTGGCTTACTCCCTAGATGTCCTTATATAGAATAGGGAACTCCTTTAATTTGGTGCAAGTCACTTGTGTTCAAACTACCTCCCACTGTTGGAGAAATTATTGATTCAGAGTGGAAGAGCTAGGCGAACCCCCCACTGGTATTTAAGCGGTGTACCTTGGACTCTTTTGAGAAATCATATTTTGCACTAGTGTTCCTAGTCACCACTTTGATTTAGTTTTCTCATTCTAAGTTCAAAACATGAACAAGAAAGTAAAAGCAACAACACATCTAAAACACACTGAAACAAGTTCTTAGGATACAAATTTAATCCTTAATAGAGATAATAATATTGTCTGCTTTGTGTGTTTCTTTATTGTTGGGGTAATCAACCTAACCCTAAATTTTCAAAGAAATTTATAACACCCACAACCTTTTTCAAAAGTCAAATTTCACAAGGTTATGGTCAATACATGGGGAAGTCCCCGGTCCAAGACTAAGGTTGCACCCAATGCACTAGAGGGCCTGGACCACCCTAGAGGTAGCAAACCTACCCAAAACATACTTGAATTAACTTTAGGTTGTCTCAGAGGAGACAAAACCACTCACAATGGATCTCACCAAGAAGCCCCACTTAGGAGAACCAACACTAGATCTTATCGTGACCTAAACAAGAATACTTCTAGGCCTACTACTTCTCATTACACTAAGAGTTAAAATCAATCCAATGAGGGGTAAGATAGAGGGAAGATGACCAATCACATGTCCATTGTAATTCTAAATCCTTACAAACATGGGATATGTCAGTTATCTGACCATATTATTGGTGAGGAAGGAACTCCCTTTGCCCAACCTTGAAAGACCCATCACCTTGACTTATTAGATCAAGGTGCTAAGATATCCCAACATGGGACATTTGAGCATGGTAGCATATATTGTGATCATACCCCTCATGTATCTACTGGATCTACTGAAGAATACATTATAGATGAAGGAACTATAAATCAGTTGCATCCTATTTGTACCCACGGTGAGTGTTCCTAGTGAACACACGACACCCCCACAACATCCTTGCATGAATATTGCACCCCTAGAAAATATCATAATATCAATACAACCTCGAATCATTGAGTAAAGAGAGTTTCCAACCTTATTGCACAATTCAAAGCAAGCAAGAACCCTCACATGGAGTTGTAGAGTCATAGACCTAGCATAGCAAATTGATCAAATCAATCACATAGGTTAGATGCAATTTAGAGAGAACAAATGATCCAAGATCATTTAGAGGATTTACACATTGAGTGTGAGCATTTAGAAAATGTATAACAAGAGAGTACAAAATAACAATGGTTGCATCAATAAAAATTATATGAACACCACCTAGAAGAGCAGTGTCTCCTTGATCATAAGGATCATGAAGAGCGATCAAATAGATTGTCTCAATCAATATTACTTTCCCATAGTGAGTATAGGTGACAACACAATGAGAGACATGCTACTTTGCATCTCAGTCTACATAATAGGCAAGTAGATGATTACATTTTCCATACCTCTAAACATGCTTCTCGGCCACATGAGTGTTTAGTGCCAAACAAGCCCAAGCATAGGTATTATGAGAGATCAGAGTCATATGACCAAGATTAACAATATCCTAAACCATATTCTATAAGCGTGGTTTATGAATATAATCGACCACCTTGTACTCAAAGAAACTTACCTTCGTTTGCACCCTAGAGACCCCTTCAGGAGGAAGAGATCATTTCTTCTCAAGCATACAAAGTGCTAGATGAGAGAGTCAAATATTTTGATAAGTAGGACATAGTTGGGTAGAAGCCAACATTGAGCAAGATACATAATCAACCTTTGTACCCCTCGGTACCGAGTCCTACCTATCCTAGGCACTTTGAGATGTCTAAGTTAGAAAAGTTCAAGGGAGAGGAAGACATGCAAGAACACGTGATCAACTTCATGAATGTGTGCTTCCACCTTGAGAATAATGATGCCCTAGTACTAAGGACATTCATCACAACATTCTTGCGTGTGGCAACACAATGGTTCAACAAGTTGCCCAAGCATAGCATCATCGGTTTTGAGAAACTAGTGAATGTGTTCCTTGAACGGTTTTACTTCGAAGCAAAGAAGGTGAACCTGTATGATCTGGCCAACTTGAAACAATATGATGACAATCTAGTGATGGACTATGGGGATAGATGGAGAAAATCATGGAAAAATTATCATTGTCCATCCCCATAGAGTAACTTGTCTGGATATTCACCAAGAGTTGTGCAAAGCACATCTCCCTGTTATTGCAGCTACAGCTATATGAATCATTCAAAGAAGCCTTGGTTCAAGCCAATCTCATTGAAGACATTAAGGTGGAAGAAGGAGACCTAAATCTCCATAGCAAGGAAGAATGGAACAAGAGCATGCGACATCAATCACAATAGGCCCAGCCTACGCATGTCAACTAGGTCGTGTTAAGTATTCCAAAAGCAACATAGAGCCAACAACAAGAAAACTATTAGGCTCAATCGTCCACTATGAATTACAATTAGCACAATAGGAATCAAAGCAGGGGCAAATAAAAATGTCCACCTTGAAACTATACGCCATTGCCTCAATCTTTAGCATCAATTTTCAATGACCTTTGTGAGGCACCCTAGATCCTAATTTCCCCAAACCTAAGGGGTATAGGGGAGATCTCTATTGTGTTTATCATCGGTAAAATGGCCATGACATCCAGAATTGTGTCGCGTTCATGAATATAGTGCAGGATATATTGGATAAGAATGAATTGCAAAACATCAACATATTCAAAAATATTCTTCCCAATCATGGGGCCAACAACAATAAATTTGAGCACGTTAATGAGGTGCACATAGCCCCACCTAATGAGGGTTTTATTAGTATGATAAATACTATAATAGGATGCAAAATATGCCTAGATCATCCCAACATGCTAAAAAAGTCAACTAAAGCTGATAATCTATCATAGTCCACACCAACAATGAGTGCAATCCACTTACAAAAGCACCCTGTGATTACCTTTCATAGATAGGAGATTAAGCCAATCTCGAAGGATGAATATGATCCTCTGCTACACATCATAACAAGCATCAATCATATTACATACAAGAGAGTCTTTATTGACATTGGGTCATCTATCAACATCATCACAACTACAACTTTAAAGCATTTAAATCTACCACCGTCACGTATAACGAACTCAACATTCGTATTTAGGGCCTTCAATGATGCTACTTCCCCAATAATTGGTACAATAATCCTACCTATACAGGTTAGAATAAATATGATACCCACATTGTGCCATATCTTGGGGAGTGAGAGGCAGTATAACATATTGCTAGGTAGACCATGGATGAGGGATATGGAATGCGTGCCTTTCATAGTGCACCAAAACCTAAAATTCATACACCAAGGACAAGTGTATGTGGTCCCCCATGATCCTGAGCCATTCAAGTATTACAAGAGGATCAATGAACCACAAGAAAAAGTGCCTTCTCAAGAGTTTGTGGTAATGGTCAATAGCAAGGCAGAAGACCAAGTGACTCTAAAGTAGATGAAACAAGATATGGTGCAACTAGATGTTGCTTCTACATTGAAGGGGTCAAAACCATTGGAATTAGTCACCCCTGACTCACTTCTCATGGTGCCTCCTCAAGAACAAGAACAAGCATTCCCCCCACATCATATGGGGGGTACCAAAGCTAGCATAGTGCAACACCACAAGATGAAACAGAAACATGAATTAAGTCATAAACATGAGCATGTGGATACCACTAATGAAGTGGATCATCATGAAGCATCCACATTGACTCAAATAAATGAAATGGGTGAGTTACTATTACCTAGTGGATCTTTAGCACCTAATTTATCACCTCCTTCAATAGATAATGGTATTTAGGACCAATCGCTATAAATACACATGGGAACCTTATCAGTATTGGAGCATATGCAAAATTACCTCTATAATATAGAGGCACAAATGGAGAAACAAAATGAGGCATTGCACTTTATCATGAAATAACTTGAGAGCCTAGAATTATAGAAGTAGCCTTCATCTGAGGTCAAACTATCTCTTGTGCAGCCATAGGAAAAGCCTCAACCATAACAAGCACCAACTCGGCCACCTTAGCAACCTAGAAAGCATCCCTCATTGCTCGAGCCTACTTTATCAATTTTCAATAGGTTAGTTGCCACAAATGCCATCACCCTACCTGATGTGCAACCTTTATATCTAAATCATACAAAACCCCAAGGGTATGAGGAAGAGTCACACTATCTATATCATAGGCAAAATGGTCATGATATTCAATCATGTCGAGGTTTCAAAGCCATAGTATATAATATGCTTGAAAAGAAGCATCTTTGGGTTGTCGACCAATAGATGATCTTAGTCAACAATCCATCTCTTGCATCAAAAAGGCAAGAAGATCCCTTTGAGCCAACAAGTGACATACCTAGGTCTCAACCAGGTCCTCATACTAGGCTAAAGAGTGCTAAATGCTCAAAACAACAACAACACATTTGGAATCCTTTAAATTAGTCTATGTATGACATTTTTCAAAAGCTATAGGAAGCTAAGGTTATCACCTTACCTGACATAAAACATTTATATCCAAATAGAACTAAACCTAAGGGTTATAGAGAGGACCATTACTGTCTCCATCACTGAATAGAGGGGCATGGCATTTGCAATTTCTATGGATTTAGGAGTGTGGTTCAAGATATCATAGATAGTGAGTATTTTCCCATAAATGGTTCATCCATAGTGCCTCAACCTTCCAAAATAGAGGCTACATCATCCCAATTGAGGTCCCAAGGTCATTCGTAGCCTTGTATGCCTAACAAGCCACCTCAGTAGGAGGTAACATTTGAGATGACTACTACGACTTTATTTCAAAATTTGTACAAGGCAAATGCATTTGTATTTCCCGAGGTCAATTAAAGAGCACCCAAGCATGGGTCCACTGATGAAAGCTTCTATTTTTTGTATCATCGCATACAGGGGCATGACATCCATAGCTGCCACTCATTCTAGAAGGTGGTATATAGTCCATTAGAATGAAATGATCTCCATACATATGGTTCACTCATTTCATCTCATCAATATAGGGGCACCCAAAAGAAGTCCATGCCCCAATTGAGAGAGCTTATTTTTTTCACTCTTCCTAAGCAAGATTATTACATTGCGATGTAAAATATACGCAATGGGGTCCTAAAGGTAACATACCTTCCCCACCATCCACATCAAGTTCAATGAAGAAAAGTGAGACTTCTAAAGGTATCACACATTCCTCACATTCATTGAGTAGAACACACATGGGGGACACCTAAGGTATCATAATTTCCCCCTATAAAAATAATAAAATTCAAAATATCAAAAACATTCAAAACATTCAAAATTACAAAAATAGTATAAAACATAAAAAAATCCAAACAAATCATAAAACATTAAAATAAAAAACAAAAGGCTCCAAAGGCAAAATAACACCTTTTTTCAATTCACAAAAGGGTCCAAAGGTAGCATGGCACCTTTGGTCAATTTACAAAAAGACCCCAAAGATACTCAAACCCTTTGGTCAAGTAAAAAATACACAAAAATTCAAAAATATAACAAAACATAAAAGCACAAAAACAATTCAAAATTGAAAGTTCAAAAACATTCATAATAATCAAAACTCAAAAATTAATTGAAAGCATCAAATATACAAAAACATTTACATTATGCATTCGCACTTACATCCATATAGTTGCATCACATTAGGCATTTTAATCCATTGCATTTATATTTAGTAGGTTGTATTCACAATCTTACAAATGACACCACGTTTGTACCTCAATCATGCATCTTCAAAATCCATCTTCATCCATTCACCCATGTGTGTAACTTTGTTTTTCAACACAATCCCTTCCTATTGCTATGAGGAATATACTAGGGTTTTCTGGTCACTCAGCCATACCTAATGGTTTTATCAAACTTTGTAGAAAGTTATATAGGTGAGGTTTAGTTTTGATAGCACCTGGTATATTTCAAAATATTATCACTAATCAAAACACTAAAATCCTAGTTGGAACAAGGGAAATATGAACACCACAAAGTCGTATTAGGTATCCTAAGGTGAAAAGTTTATCTTGCTCATCCCCCTGTGCAACCGGTTCAAAAATACTAAGAATTGGCAAAAGGACAATTTCACCCCTACCCAAAGAAATCCCTTGATTTAATAAAAACAAGAAAAATCCTAACCAAAGCAAAATTTAAAAATAAAATAAATAGTGATTATCATCACTACATAAATCCCTTGCTCAAAAGAATTCAAATTCAAAATAAACAATGATCATTGTCACTACATAAATCCCTTCCTCAAAAGGAAAATAAAAATTCAAAATAAACAATGATTTTCATCACTAAATCATGAGCAAGCTTCCCAAATAAATATGAATAAAAGAAGGGAGTATTGAACTTGAATCCCTGGAATTCTTAGTGTGAATGAGCCTTATGCACAATGATATGTCTGTCACATTGGCATCTTGCTTTTATACAGACTAATGTTTGCATGTGGAAGAGCTAGCCTTAGGTGTCCTGTACCACCTAGTGGTTTAAGCCAACTGGGTTTGACTTAGGATTAGGGTAAACATTTGATGATACCCAATACAAAATTGGACTGAATGAATCCCACCTGGAATTGGGGTATGCTTATGTTTTACCTAATATATTTGGTTGCACACATAGGGATAATGAGTATCTAGGTCTTGATAATAAAATTTTATCCTTTAGAGGCTCTGTATGATCAGTATAGAACTTTTGATGAAGCAACTAGGGTATTTGAGTCTCATGGAAAACCTCAAAAATCACCTCATAGCAACAATTCATATCATAAGTCAAATAATCAACTTTATTTATGAGGTTTTGTTCATTAAAGGGTGTTCATGAAATAGGATAGATACTGGATGAATGTCATCAATGATATTTAGACGACCAATGACTATTTTTGTGCATATCTTTAATTTACAAAAGCTCATAAAGAAAGTACATACACATCACATCATCTCATCTCACATTTGGATGCTTAAATAATTAATTCCTATGCTAAGAATTATTATTTATATTCATGATTGCTATAAATTATGTGGTGTCACCCATTATATTGTTAAACTCATATCACATGCATACCTTATGTTTTAAGTGATTAAAGCATACATGTTCATTTAAATTAGATCAACATCATAATGCATTACACACATTTCATTAATCATATCATAACAATATAATTTAGATGCATAAAATTAAATCAAAATTAAACATGCATTTAACAATAAGCATTGCATCCATAAATGCATACATCATAAGTACTACATCTACATCTAAGTCACAACATATAATCATACGTCTATCATCTAGCTAGCACATGTCATCAATATATTGCATCCATATATGCATACATAGTAGAGCATCTACACATCTAGATCACAACACATAATCATACACTTATCATATAGCTAGTGCATGCCACGAGTACATTGCGTACATATAGCATAATCAAATCATTATCTCGGCATAGTATACATCATTGCATCCATAACATAAAATCAAAATAAAAATATTTGCTAAGCATCAACTAGGGTATTATTGGTATCATAGCTCCCCTAATTAGCAACCAAATAGTTAAGCGATCAATCCAAAATTCTCCAAAGGTATCTGTAAACCCTTTGGTCAACCCAAAAGGCCCAAAATGTATCCATAAACCCTTTTGTAAAACCAAAATATTCCAAAGGTATCCATAAGCCCTTTGGTCAATTCAAAAAGCCCCAAAGGTAGCATAAGCCCTTTGGTCAACTCACAAAATGCCCCAAAGGCATCACAAGCCCTTTGGTAAAAAACAAAAGGCCCCAAAGGCATCACAAGCCCTTTGGTCAATTCACAAAATGCCCCAAAGGCATCACAAGCCCTTTGGTCACCTCACAAAAAGCCCCAAAGGTAGCATAAGCCCTTTGGTCAAAATAAAAGGCCCCAAAGGTAGCATAAGCCCTTTGGTCAACTCACAAAATGCCCCAAAGGCATCACAAGCCCTTTGGTCAAAAACAAAATGCCCCAAAGGTATCACAAGCCCTTTGGTCAATTCAAAAAATGCCCCAAAGGCATCACAAGCCCTTTGGTCACCACACAAAAATGCCCCAAAGGTAGCATAAGCCCTTTGGTCAAAAAAAAAGCCCCAAAGGTAGCATAAGTCCTTTGGTCAACTCACAAAATGTCCCAAAGGCATCACAAGCCCTTTGGTCAATTCACAAAAGGCCCCAAAGGTAGCATAAGACCTTTGGTCAACCCAAAAATCCCCAAAGGTAGCATAAGCCCTTTGGTCAAAAATAAAAAGCCCCAAAGGTAGCATAAGCCCTTTGGTCAACTCACAAAATTCCCCAAAGGCATCACAAGCCCTTTGGTAAAAAAAAAAAAGCCCCAAAGATAGCATAAGCCATTTGGTCAACTCATAAAATAACCCAAAGGCATCACAAGCCCTTTGGTCAAAAAAAAAAAGCCCCAAAGGTAGCATAAGCCCTCTGGTCAACCAAATAAGCCCCAAAGGTATCTATAAACCTTTGGTTAATTTACAAAAATCCCCAAAGGTAGCATAAGCCATTTTGTCAAAAACAAAAAGTCCCAAAGGTAGCATAAGCCCTTTGGTCAACTCACAAAAAGCCCCAAAGGGCATAAGCCCTTTGGTCAACTCACAAAAGGCCCCAAAGGGCATAAGCCTTTGGTCAACTCACAAAAATGCCCAAAGGCATCATAAGCCCTTTGGTCAACTCATAAAATACCCCAAAGGCATATCAAGCCCATGACTTGGGGTATCCAATATTGATCAAATCAATGATCATCACACACCCTACAATGTGGCCTTAGGTGGTCTATTTTTTCTCCATGATGTGTTGTCCCACAATGCATCCCAAAAATGGGTATCTGTAGACACCTAAAATATATCATTTTTAGGAGACTACTCATATGGGCACATTCGTAGACCATATGATCAATATTGGACCTTTCCAAGAGCAAGTAGTGGTCCTAACCACTCAAAAGGGGTAGCTCTAGCCCACTTAGGCTTGGCCGCTATCAACCAGAGCGGCCACCAATCCTGGCCACTCAAGATGAGAGTGGCCATAATCTTGGCCGCTCAAGATGAGAGCAACCATAGCTAGCTACTACTGATGACAACGTCTAGCACTAAAACATGAACTATCGTGAGGGATTGCCCAAATTATGGGCAGTAATGGTAGTTTGCACGTCAAGATGAGGAACTCCTATATTTCCTCATGAATACCTCTTCCATGTCAATTCAAGACTAAACCATCCCTCTAGAATAGTTATTTGGCATGTGGATCTAGAGTTTGACTTCCCCAAGAAGCCAAGACCTAGATCTAAACTTGAAACCTACAATTCTATATATGTAGAATTACAAGGAGGAAAAAAGACATATAGAGAGTTCAAATTGTGTGTAGCATAGCCCTATCAAAATGGAGAGCCAATCTACATCCCTTTGAGGAGCATTGGAGCACCGTCCAATTGAGCCACATCCACACATCAACATTCAGATCCACCATTCCCAACCGCAAATCAGTGTAGGAGACACACCCGGTGACCCTTGAACATCAATTTGAGGAAGGGATCAACTTACACAAGGAAACATTTAAGTCAAAGGTCGTTTCTTTAATAGCGACCCATAGTCATAGCCAGGTTTTAAAATGGTTGATTCCTTCGTTCTAAGTAATAGATATTTATTTATCATTATTTCATTTACATGGCTTTAGCATAGATATAAATATTTCATTGCATTTAGATTAATATTTCTAATTTTCATATGCATATTTCTTAGATTTGTTATATTTCATGGCACATTATGCTTATTTACCCAGATTATCATACTTGCTAATAAGAGCCTCTTTCGGAGAGGCTTCCCATTCTACTTATCATGCTTTGTTGTTCCCATGAATGCAGGTGCAGGTCTACAGGATCAGATAAAAGCATCATAAGTACAAGGATCCCTCCAGGAGTAGATCTAGAGAAGGAGGCATTTGTAAGCCCTCGTATAGTTTCATGTGCGAAATCGAGAAGCCTATGAAAGTGCACCTCCCCTTTGCGATGGGACATTTTATTCACTTATAATTCATTGTATAAAAATAGGTATCCCTCAGAGGGACCAACATGTAACTGGGGATCACTATAAATAAAAGTATCTTTCTTTTATTTTTCTATGTTATATGTATTTCATGGTCTTTCATTTCATTTCGAAATAATATCGCAAGTAGAAAAAGGGTGCGCACTTCCCAGGGTCACAAAACACCAATTTTGTGTGGTCTTCTACTTGTAAGGTGGCTCCTTAAATAAATTCCTCCATACCTTTGAGTTTAAATCACCATAAGTCATCTGTGTTGTTCATCACTAAGAAATACTACATACACAAGCTCACCATCATCCTGAAATAATTCAAGGAACTTTTCTCTTATCCAACATACCACCATCATCCTGGAAGAATTCAAGGAATTTTTTTTTTATGATAACCTAGAGGGCCCAATGGGATACCTTTATCCATTTGACATAGATTAATGTAACCATCCATACCTCCTCTTGGTTGATCCTCGATGTCTTATTAGTTTGTCTTTGTTTTTGTTTCTTCCTTTAGGTTAGATTTTGGGTTTCCCTTGGCTTCAGGGGTTTCCTTTGTTCAATTTTTGGTTTATGTCATTGTATCTAGGATATAGTCTCTTTTGATCCCCTCTAGAGGTACTCTCCTTTTGTAATAATTTTTTGTAAAAGGTTTGGGGATCCTTTCAAAACCCCTTCCTTCAATCTATCCAAAAAACAATATTACACAGTCTCGGGAAGGCAAACACTTAATTAAAATGCTCACAACAATTTTAACAAAGGAACAAATGCATAAATAGATAAATATATATTGTATTAGATATATTTAAATTATGTTGTTGGGATAACTTTACAAAGAGCTAAGTTTTATAACTAGGACTTCATTTTTATAAGCTTTGCACACATTTGCAAAGGTTGTGCTATTACTGCACTATTCCATGTAGGAGATTCATCAAGGGCTCTGCACGTTCCTTCTTGCACTTACTGCTTTGACTCATTTTACTTGCCTCCTTTTTTCTTCACTCTAATTTTATGCTTCAACTGATCTCCTTCATCTTCTGTAAATAATATCTAGTGCTCATATATATAGCTAGGAAATGAAGGGAAAAACTTAGTAACTTCCTAAAATGCATTAAATACAAAAGTTGGTGTCAATCAGATCTTTGAATAATTGCAACTACTGGGAGTAATTTTAAGTGCTCCAAAAATTGGCAAAGGATTTTTTTATCTGTGAGAAGTAAGGTTTTTTAGAGATCTATTAGAGGTATGTGAAATATGGATTAATTTATAATAGAATTTAACTCTTTTATGCATGGATGACTACACAAAAGTTCAAAACAATAAATTTGGGGTAATGATTATACGAAGGCTTAATCCAATGGATAAAAATTCTCTTTGTTAGAACTACCTTTAATCAAAATCCTTCAAAGAAAATGATAATTAAAATTTATAGCATAAAATAATTAAAACATATAGATAGACATTATTAGAATAAATGAGGTGATAACCAAACAACATGTTTAAACAAAAATAAATAAATAAATTTCTAAATTGATTCAAAATTTGAAAACAAGTCCCTGTTGTGACTTCAAAATGGTAAAGGTATTGGGATTTTCTAGTGGAGATCCAAGTTGGATTTATGACAATGAGGGCGGCACTAATGTACCCTTCTATATACTTTAGCTATTATTATACGTTTTAGAAAAATGAAAACATAGAGTTAATTGTGAGTGACCAAAACTTGATTCTTTCACCTTACATCTATTAGTTTTTTGATACAGTTGAATAATGTTGGAAATTTGTCTATATTTCACCTACCTCTAATAGGCCTATGACATATATTGCTCTCTATGGATATCAACATGTATCACCAAATTTTGAAGCACTTGAAATTACTCTAGATAGCTACAATTATTTGAAGATCTGATTGATACCAAATTTTGCATTTAATGCATGTCATGAATTACCACCTTGCTATATATATATATATATATATATATATATATATATATATATATATATATATATATATATATATATATATATATATATATGAGTGTTGAATTTTATTCAAATATGATGGAGGGAGAGAAGCTTAAGCATGAATTTAGAGTGAAGAATATAGGAGGCAAGTAAAAGGGATCCAAATAAATAAGCACAAGAATTCAAGTGCAAAGCCTTTGAGGAATCTCCTACATGGTGTAGTGCAACAACAACACAACCTTTGCAAAGGCATGCAAAGCTTCTAAAGAAAAAAATTCTTGGTTGAAAGACTTCACTCATTGTAAATTTGTCATAAAAACATGGTTGAAATATACCTAATATAATATATATTTGTCTATTTCTACCTTTGTGCCTTTGTATGATTTGTTGATAGTATTTTAATCAAGCTTTCACTTTTCCAGGACTATGCAATCATAATGTGAATAAATCAAAATATTGCTTTTAAGGGTTTTTTGCCTTCACGACCTTGGAAAATCTCAAGATTGTGCATGTGCTCAAAAAAATAGTAAAAATATGGCTAATATCATTTTTCATTGATCAAAATGGAGGTATCTCCTACCTCCTCATCTCAGATCTGTGCACTTTCCATATTGGATTTGAGCAATCCTAGATCTAGAAAATTTTGACATCATGAAAAGTGTAGAAAAGTTAAAAGGCTCTTGGGTACCCGGTTTTTTTTTGCTTTGAAATTGGTATTAGAGTCTGAGACATTAGTGGGAGTTTAAGAGCCACAACAATAATGGATTCCAATAATTATTCTTTACAATTGTAGATCTCATGATTCAATGGCAAAAATTATGATTACTAGAGCATCTATATGAAGATATTGTTTGGGTATCAAGAGCTATGGGACCTAGTGGAGAATGGGTATCTAGAACCCATAGATGTAGCAATATTGAGTGCTCTTTCTCAATCTGAGAAATATTTATTGAAGGAGAACCTAAAGGACTAGAAATCCCTATTCTACATTATGTAGGTAGTTGATAAGATCATATTTCTCATCATTGCAATAGCAACCAAATAAAAGGAGGTATGGAAGATTTTAACCAACTCCTTCCAAGCCACAAACAAAGTGAACTTGGTAAGGTTTTAGATGTTGATAAGGGAGTTTTAAAATCTATATATGAGTGAATCAAATTCCATGAGTGACTGATTTACCCACACAATGGGTATTATAAATTAGACGAGGATGAACAGGGAGAATATTGAGAACTAGAGAATAGTCGAGAAGATATTAATAATCCTACCAATAAGTTTTGACTCTCTCATCATTGCCATTGAGGAATCAAGGGACCTAACAACCCTTTTAGTGGATGATATTATGGGTTCCCTACAAACACATGAGCATAGGCTAATATAGACATCTCAATACTCATTAGAGCAAGCATTTAAGATGGAGGTCTCATTCAAAGACAATAACAGAAGAGAAGAATCCTAAAAAATAGCCTCAAGTTATCAAGGTGGAAGAGGATAAAATAACAGAGGCATAGGTGGTAGATTTCATGAGAGAGTAAGAAGAAAAAATTACTCCAATAAAGGAGAAGTCAACTATAATTTCCATCAAGTAAGAGGAAGAGGCAACAACAAAAATTAGCAAGGGGGATCAAATAAAATGTTTGATAAATCTAAAATCCAATGTTATTACTACAAAAAAAATGGCCATTGTAGTTATGAGTGTAGAAAGAAGATGGCTAAAGAAAATAAACAAGCCCACTATACTAATGAAAATGAGAATGTAGAAAATATAGATGTTTGTGGGTCTATGATGTTAACTTGTAGTACTAATGAAGAGAGCCAAAAAAATATCTGGTATCTTGATAATAGTTGCAGTAACCACATGTTTGGGAATAGATAAATGTTCTCAAAGATAGATGAGACCATAAAATTTGAAGTGAATATGAGAAGCAATAGCAAAGTACCTATCATGGTAAAAGAGAATATTATAATCCACACAAGGCAAGGAGAAAGAAAATACATCTCTGATGTGTGTTATGTGCCTAGGCTAAAACATAATCTACTAAAAATTGGGTAGCTTGTGCAAAATGGGTACACTATGTATCTTGAAAATGGAGCCTACATAATTAGGGATAGATAAAACAAGCTCATAGAAAATATAAACATGACAAAGAACAAGATATTTCCTCTAAAATTTTGGATTGAAATGTTGCTTTCATTTAGTGCATTTTTAAGGAATGTTACATGGTTGTGGCATCTCAGATTTTGCCACTTAGGTTTTAGTGGCCTAAACTTGTGGCACAAAAATAGATGGTGAGGATTTCCTCTCATAGAGAAACCGAATCAAGCATGTGAAGATTACCTAATTGAAAAGCAATATAGGAATGTCTTCCCTACAAGATAATCATGGAGAGTTTCACAACCATTGGAGATGGTGCTCAGATATATATGGGCCTATGCAAACCAACTCATTTTCCAACAATAAATACTTTTTGACTTTTATGGATGATTTTATTCAAAATACATGGGTATACCCCATCAAACAAAAGTTAAAATCATTTGGTAAATTTAAGGAGTTCAAAGATTTGGTTGAAAAATAGAGTGACTACTATGTGAAGACTCTCAAAATAGATGGAGGAGGTGAGTACATATCCAATGAATTCCATAACTTCTACAAAGCAAATGGAATTATAAGGTAGTTCACAACCAGATACACACCATAACATAATGGTGTTGTAGAGAGAAAGAACAAAACCATAATGGATATGGCAACGAGCATATTGAAGGCAAAGGAATTGCCAAATGAGTTCTAGGTAGAAGGCATGTCTAGTTTATTTTTTGAACAAGTATCCCATAAAGAGTGTGAAGGACATGACCCCTAAAGAATCATGGACCAATCAGAAGCTGAGTGTTGCTCACTTAAGAGTATTTGGATGCATAGCATATGCACACATTCTAGATGAGAAGAGAAGAAATCTAGATGACAAGTTAAAAAATGCATATTCATTGGGAATAATGAAGAAGCAAAGACCTATAGATTGTATAACTTTGTCATAAAGAAGCTGATAATAAGTAAATTTGTGAAGTTCATGGAATATGAAGCTTGAAACTAGAACTCCAAGACTAGTCATCAAGGGCCAAAAGTATTGAATTAAAAGACTTGAATGGAGAAAGTATAGATCAACCTACAACTTCAAGAAGTAGCACCTGTGTGGGCAAAATCTCTACTTCATCATCAAGCACACCTCCACTTGCAAGAATGATATCCAACATGAGAACACCAACAAAGACAAGGAGCTTCCAAGACATATATGAGTTAACTATAAATGAAATAGAAGATGAAGAGAATTCTGATTTTGCTTTATTTTTTGAGTGTGATCCTATTTCATTTGAAGAAGCAATTAAAAATAGTAAATGGGTGAAAGCTATAGATGATGAAATAGAAGCCATAGAGAAAAATCAAACCTAGGAGCTAATGGATCTTCCAGTAGGAAAGAATACCATTGGTGTAAAATGAGTATATAAAATAAACTTTAATGTCCAAGGTGATGTCAATAGGCATAATTAAAGGTTGGCTACAAAAATATATAAGCAGAATTTAAGCATTGACTATCATGAAGTGTATGCACTGAGACTTGACACAGTCAAAATGATTCTGGCATTGGCAGCATAGAAGGGGTGGAAAGTATATCAAATGAATGTCAAGTTAGAATTTATAAATGGAGTGTTGGAAGAAGAGGTCTATATAGACCAACCACTCGGCTATGAGTTGGAAGGAAAAGAAGAAAATGTTCTTGTATACCCAAAATGGCCACATATGCTTAGAAGAATTTTGAAAATTTTACTAAGGCATGAAAGCTCCATTCCGCATGCATTCCAGTGTATTTTGGAGCGGATCCGCGACAAAGGAGAGAAGTCCGCCCACACTTAGTCAAATTTTGCACTTGGTGAAAATCCGCATCGCGTCCCTTGTTTTTGGCTCTGGATTAGCAACAAAGGATTTGAATCCACAAAAGTCTTTGGAGAAAGGTGATGTAAGCATAAAAGTTGTGTGGATTGGCGATCGCTTTGTATTTGTAAAATATTTCAAAGTGGCTAAGTGTTGGAAGACTATTTTTGGGAGACTCATAGAGTATTTTGGCCCGAAATGGTGACATAAGGTGGAAGATGATGTAAAGATGTGCGGATTCATGAAAAGGTAATTTTGTCTAATTCTTCAGTGGAATGGCGACAAGTAATATTTATCTAAGGCCAGTGCGGAATGAAAACATAGTTGTTTACACTATGGTGGAGCCGGAATTGAAATTCATGACTAATGCTCTTGTCTGGGTCCGAAATGGAATCCGTAGGATTTTCAAGGGAAATGTGACGTCATCAGATTGTTTATGTGGATTCACTTCAGCATCAACGCTAAAGGAAAAGAACAAGGAATAAGTGGTGGATTCTATCCCGCCCTATCTACAATGCATTTTTATGTGGAATGGCATTCTGAGGTTTCTGAAGCATGGAGGATGACGTCATCAAATATTTTTAAGTGGAATGGCATAATGATCTCTTCCTATCATTTATCAAAGCTTATTTCAAATAGATCGTAGCCATACGATGGAAGAGATCGATGGCTGAGAATTGCTGAGTAGAATGAAATAAAATAAAAGCTTTCTCATCGGGACTGAAGAACAGTTAGTTGGAGAAGGAAGCCGAAGCGTCGAGGGTTTCAAGAAGACCAGAACCAGAGATGGTTGTAGATCGATGGTGATAGGAGGTTTCCAAGAAATATCCATGATGCAGATGAGGTCTCCAACAAATAGAACTCCAGTTCGAGCCAACAACCAACAAGTTGTAGAGGTTTCCAGTTGCCATGGTGGTTTATTTGTAGTAGATTTCCAGGGATTGAACCAGTAAGATGATGCCAACTAAGAACTCTCTACTGAGTTGTGAAAAACTAATCTTTGTAATGTTCCATATTATTTTTAATTTTACAAACTATAAATAGAGGTCGAACCCTCATTTTCAAGGGTCGGCTCTAGCATGTTTTCCTATACCACTATAAATTTTCTAGAAGTTAATGAAAGGAGCATTACATTGATTTTTACCTCAAAGCTTGTGTCTTCATCATCTGATATCAGAGGTTCTAATATTAAAGTTGCATTTCTATGAATACTTGAATAGTTAGTTTGATAGGCTTACTGACTAATAGAGTAATTGAAATCTACTTTGGATTGGTTCTATATTGTTAGGAGCATATTTCTATAAAATCTGGATAGTGATTAATTATGTTATTTGGATTATCATTATTGGGGTATTGGAATTGTTTTCTACAATATTTCTCTACTATTCTTATAAATGTGTGAGGGTGTTCAAGATTTGTGATAATGTTGATCTAAGTAATGTATCCTGATATGATTTTTGGAGCTTTTTGTTGTGGTATCAATGTTGTTAACCTATCCATCCAACTGTTGTTCACTTTTCTAACCCTAATATCTCTCTCTAACCCTAATATCAAAACCCTAAGTGAGCATAATAGCATCAACATCTTGTTTAAGTTGACAAGGAACCAACCTACTCTAGAGGTTAGATTGGGAACTTTGTTCTAGTCTATACCAATGTTGAGTGTTGAGCTGCAGCTATCGGGTGCATGCCTGAATAGAAAATAGGAAGATAGACAACTACAGTGTTGAGTAAAGCTTAAATGCAATTTAGTGCCCAATAATTTTTGGCATGCCCGATGGGACCAGTTCACAAGGAACACTAAGACTCACCATATGATATATGGTTTTACCTACCCGAAGGAATCAAGAGTTGGTGAATTATCTTGACCTTACTAAGTGGAGAATAGCAAATTCACCTAGTGACTCCCTGGTCTATGAACCTAGAAAAGAATCACCCTTGTAGATCAGTACACTTTCATGTATACCAGGTCATTCAAGAGAAACAACCTAGATTCTCTCTTCTTTCTTGAGTTACCTTATAGAGGAACGACTGTGATAAGGAGCTTACACAGATATTTTCAAGAAGAGGTTGATCACCCTAAAGAGAATCCCATTGAAGAAAATCCCATAGTTGATCAAAACCCCTCCCTAGTAGTAACTCTACCTAGAAACATGGTAGCAAATGTAAATCAAAATCAAGCAAATGTTGCACCAAATCAGCCTTTACAAAAGTGCCCCAATTGGGACACAACTGGCCCACTTCGATTGCCTCACATGCATGCCATCCCTCAAGCTCTATCCAAAGCTATACCCACATATGATGGATCAGGGAAGATAACATATGAGCATTGTCAAGATATCCTCAATATGGTAGCTATCCATAACATAAGAAATGAGGATGTTATTGTAAGGATTCTAGCCCTATATTTTAGAGGTAAGATTTTGCATTGGTTTAGGACTCTTGAGGATAGTTCCATTACCTCATGGATTTCATTAGCTGAGCCATTCATAGAGGAATTCAATGAATCTACTGACCCCTTCTCCCTGCTCAATCAGTTTACTTCCATGCAGAAGGGACCCCAAGAATCGGTCTCAGATTTCAATCTAAGGTTCAGTAGGACATGGAAAAGAATTCCCCCTATGGCAAGACCAACCACAAGTTTAGCCTATATGTATTATATCAGAGCTCTAGGATCAGAATTGGGTTTACAAACCCAACAATCTAGGATTGAATATTTTCCTTAAATATATAATGTTGCAGTTCATGCAGAGAATATTCTGATCAATGTAGGGAGATTACCCCCTAAGACTATTTTGCCTTATGATCAAGAAACAAGTAGTTTCCAAGGCCAGGAAATTACTACATCATACATAGACCCACCCTCATTATCATCTCCATTCCCATAGATGGCTCCCATTCCTTGGTCAAAATCCACTCCAATCCCTTTTCCTCCACTTCCCACTCAAGTTCCCCAAGAGAGCTCCCTACTCCTTGACATTCAAAATACTTTGAAAGCCCTTAGTAACAAGATGAGTTCTATGGAGAAAAGAGAAATGGAAATATTACAGCAAAGAAGATTCCCATATGTAAATAAATATCAGAGACCTGGTCCTAGTAACAGTACTAGGGTTAGAGTCAATGCAGTATATGAGGAACCAGAATGCTCTTCAGATACTACTCTTGCAAATGTATGGTGTTTGGTCTGCAATGACCCTCATGATTCACAATCTTGTGTTATGCATCAACATCATGTACAAATGGCCATGGAGCAAGCTGAGAGAGATTCAAAGGGAAGAGTAAATATGCTCTGGTAGCAAGATCAGATCATGGTAGGAAAAGACTCTGAGGAGGATGGCCCAATTGTTGTTATGACAAGGTCTGGGAAAAGGACCCTCCAAGTAGATCCTCAAAATATGGGACAATTCCAAGTTCTGTCACAACAGAAAATGGATCAACTTCCTCAAGATAATAACACATTCCCCATCCCCCAAGCTAAGGGTAAAGAGAAGACAGACAGTCTTCCTAAGATATTGGAAAAGGAAACTGAAGGAGACAAGATGAGATCTAAATATGAGGCTCAAGAAAGGCTTAGATTCCCCTCTATTACTAAAATACAAAGAATAGAAGCCACTCAAAAATATAAAAGAAAGTATGGTGAGCCAGAAAGAAGACCTAAAAAACCTATACTGGCTAAGTCTGAATACAATATTGTTGAAGAAATGAAAAATATCCCATCAAAATCCAGTTTGTATGACACTCTGTTTATCCCTGGTCAGATAGATCTGCTTAAAGCTTCTCTTGACAAGTATCCACACAATAAGCAGACTACCACAATCTTGAGTATACCCCAAAAAAAAGGTAATGTCACCTGCTGAACTAAAAAACAAACCCCCCCATTCTACATATCTTTAAGGATGGAGGGATGGATAGTTCAAAATTGTATGATAGATTCAGGAGCATCAACTACAGTTATGCCTAAAGTAGTCTATGAAGAGATGGGTATGGAGTATACCCGATCTTGTCCTGGAGTATTACAATTGGATGGGACACCTATCAAGATAGTTGGAGTCATTAAGGATGTTTTAATGAGGCTACATAGAGCCCCTGAGGTGACTATAGTACAAAAAATAGTTGTGGTTGACCTAGAACCTTACTTTGGATTATGTCTCTCAAGGGAGTTTACTACAAAACTAGGTGGATGTATGTACATGGATTATTCTAGTATGGTAATTCCTTTCAAAGGAAAGAGAATAAGGATAACACCTAAAAAACTAGTAGCTTATCATATTGAAAATATCGAGGAAGACATGTGCAATATTAATCCCCTGGAAGAATTTGAGCTGGTGGAAAACATTGAGGAGTTGGATATTGAAGATGAGTTACCTTTCAGAGAAGATTACAATCAGTTTGGAACTGGTATGGGAACATATAGTATCTCAAATGAATTAGAGAAGAAAATCCCTACTATATCCAATCAGTCCCTGAGGAAAAAGGAGACATGGACCATGCACTTTGATGGTGCTAAATGCAGAAATGGTGTAGGAGCAGGGGTAGTTTTATAGTCCCAATCAGAGGGGACAAAGAATTTTACCTACAGACTAACATGGTCATGTACTAATAATGTTGTAGAATATGAGGCCCTATGTCTTGGATTGATTTAGGTAGAAAGCATGGGCATTAATATCTTGAACATATATGGTGATTCTGAGCTAATAGTCCATCAGGTAAGAAATAAGTGTAGCAGTAAGCATCATTACCTAAAAGCTTACAGAAATAGGGTATGGGATCTGATGGAATACTTTGATACCCTAAATTTAAATTTTATTCCCAGAGAGAAGAACACTCTAGAAGATTCCTTAGAAACAAAGGGAGCTAACTTCAACCCTTCTATAGACTATAGAATCAAGAAAGCCAAGGGAATCAAAATGATTTTCAGACCTACAGTACCAGACAAGCAGATTTTCTGGTAGGTCTTTGAAAGTGATGAGCAAATAATTGATTTTATGGTAAGAGAAGCATGTCTCTCTACTATCCAAGAAGAAAATATAGAATAAATTGATCAACAAGATGTTATTCAACTAAGGAACAATCACATTCCTAGAGGATTGGTCACTCTAGAAAGCTTATTTGACAATGAGGATAGAAAAAGGATCAGAACCATGAAAGTCAATGAAAAAATCTATAAAGAAGTGGAAGTCGATATTGAAAAGAAGCTCAATGTTGGAATTAAATGTTCACCAGAGGAAGCTGAAGATGTCAAAGCCTTATGCTTAAAATACCAAGATATTGTGGCTTGGTCATATGAAGACCTCAAGGTATATGACAAGAAGGTTATCCAACATACTATTGAGCTAGAGCCTGATGCAAAGCCTTTTAGGTAGAAGCAAAGGCCTGTGAACCCAAGGATCGAGGCCATCATGAGAGAGGAGCTATTAAAGTTATTAAAGGCTAAGATCATATACCCAATAAAACATTCTACCTGGGTAGCTAACTTGGTACCCATAAGGAAAAAGAATGGTGATATACGCTTGTGTGTAGACTTTAGAAATCTTAACCAAGCATCCCTCAAAGATCACTATCCCCTCCCATAGATTGATCAGATATTACAGATAGTGGTAGGGGTAGAGAGGTTCTCATTACTATATGGTTACTCTGGATACAATCAGATTTGGGTGAAAGATGAAGATCAGTATAAGACAACATTCACTACAAAATGGGGCACATTTGCCTACCAGAGAATGCCTTTTGGGCTATCCAATGTAGGAGCCACATTTTAGAGAGCCATGGATTATGCCTTTGGTGCACTAATCAACAAATTCATTCTAATTTATTTGGATGATATGACTATGTTTTCCCATGATAAGGAAGACCACCTATCACACCTAGAGCAAGTTTTTCAGAAATGCAGAGAATTTGGTATTTCACTCAATCCTAAGAAGTCATTCTTTGTGGTTCATGAGGGAAAACTGCTAGGTCATGTGGTCTCAAAAGAAGGTATGGCCATAGATCCAGATAGAATCAGATCCATTCTTGCTCTTCCTTTACCTACAAACAAGAAGACTTTGCAGTATTTTTTGGGCCAGATCAATTTTATCAAGAAATTCATTTCTGACTTTGCACAGAAAGTCAGGCCTATATCTGAGTTACTCAAGAAGAATGTTGAGTTCAAATGGACTGAAGTTAGAAAATAAGCTTTTGAGATTATCAAATAGTCCATTGCAATAACCCCAGTGCTGATAAATCTATATTTTAGTAAATATTTTATCCTTTATGCATATGGAGCTGAAGAAAGTTACGCCTCAATACTTACTCAAAAAGATGATCAAGGGGAAGAGCATCCTGTATTATTTTGGAGCCAGACACTCCATGATTACCAAGTCAAATATAAATTCATTGAAAGACAAGTATTTGTTATGATGAAGTCTCTAAAAAATTTAGGCAGTACTTGGTACAGAGTAAGACCCTAGTATATGTGGTTCATCCAGATGTAAGAAGTTTTATCCTTCAGGGTGAACTAGGAGATAAAAGGGCTGGTTGGATTACCAAAATCCAATAATATGATGTAGAAATACATCCCACCAAGTTGGTGAGGGGTAGAGCCCTTTGCCAAGGTCTAACAGAGGCTACAACATTAGCAGAAATGATAGCTTGCCAAACAGCAGATGAAGATCAGGTGGAAGAAGCACAAACTGTAGACTCTGATTGGGTTGACCAGATGATCAAGTATTTCCAAACTAGAGTATGCCCCCAAATATAAATGCTTCCCAAAGGAGGAGATATAGGCTTCATGCTTTAAAATATGTATTACTATCAGAAGGCCTGTATAAAAGAAATTTGGATGGAGTTCTTCTAAAGTGCTTAAAATATGATCAACAAAAGAAGGTCATGGAAGAGTTCCATGGAGGACCAGCTGGTGGACATAGCTCAAGTAGAGTTACAACTTTGAAAATCATAAGAGTAGGCTATTATTGGCCTACTATATTTATTGATGCTTTCAAGATCACCAGAGCCTATGATAAATGTCAAAGATATGTTGGAAGGACAAGAAATGCTTCATTCCCCCTCAAGCCTATACAAGTTGAAGAGCCTTTTCAATAATGGGGACTAGACTTCATAAGGGTAATCAACCCCAATTCCTCATAATAACACAAGTTTATCCTAACTACCATATATTATCTCACCATATGGGTAGAGGCTATTCCTACCAAGAAATTAGATCAAGATGTTGTGATCAATTTTATGGAAAATTTGATTTCAAGGTTTGGGGTTCCAGAAGCCTTGGTAAGTGATAATGGCCCAAATTTCATAGGAGCCAAGTATATTGAGTTTTCTAGAAAATATGGCATTACTCTTAAGAATACTTCAAATTATTATCCATAGGGTAATGGACTTGCAGAATCTACCAATAAAAACCTGTTAAGGATTTTGAGGAAATCACTTGAAGGAAATAAAAGAAGTTGGCATCTATTGTTAGACCAAGCTCTATGGGTAGACATGATTACTATAAAAAATTCCATCAAGACTTCTCCTTATGCACTAGTATATGGCAAGGAGGTAGTGTTACCCATTCATTTGGAGATCCCAACACTTAAGCTTGTCAATACAGAGGAAGAGTCAGAGGAAGATCCGATAAAAAATAGGTTGACCCACTTGCTACAATTGGAAGAGAATAGAGCTCAGGCCTATAACAATTTTCAAAAGCATTCCTTAGATATCAAAGCATGGTTCGATAAGAAGGCCAGATTCAAAAAATTCCAAGTTGGAGACTCAGTTCTCAGGTGGAATGTTGATAGAGCAAAGCCAGGAAAGCATGAAAAGTTTGATTCTTTTTGGGATGGTCCTTTCAAAATAGTAGAAGCCAAGGAGTCCAATGTATTTCAGTTGGAAGATCCAGAGGGAAACATACAACCGATTCCAGTGAATGGTTTTCATCTCAAGCTCTACTATGTGTAAAATATGAGCTCACTATAACATATGTATATACATTGTATTATTATTTCCCCTTCTTTATGCACTTTGTATTTTAACTTCTTTCTACACTTTGTAATCAGTCTTCTTTGAAAATTCTTGAAAAGAGAAATAATTTGCAAAAATGACTAAGTGTTGACAAAGTATCCAACAATGTTCCATTCCGCACTCGAATGCATGTAAATTCTTCCAGAATGATGAGCGCTTGAATCCGCATCAAAATACACAAGGATCCCCATGGATTGGTGCAAATGTTCTTATCCCATGTGATGAAGAGAGCCAGATATTGAAAGAAGCAAAGGTGTCTCCAATCTGGGGACCTTTCAAAGCTAAAGTATGATGGAGCGGAACCAAGGTGATAATCCAGGCATAAAATTTGCTAAGTGTCGATGGAATCAAAGATGCCTTTAATTCACCAGTTTCAAAACCAAAGCTAAGGGGAAGCCAAGCAACAATTTTATGACCATGCCACATGGAAATACAAGGAAGACCCCACAATAAATGCTAATGAACTCTCACTCGAACCAAAGAGTAGCCGAAGAGACGTAGTGAGGTGGCAACATAGTTTGAATTTTTGGCCAATGAAAATTTAGAATGCCACCATTGAGCCACCAAAAGGAATGAGTGGAGGTTGGAAAGTGTGCCAATGGGAGATCATGCAATAACCACATTAATGGTGGAAGATACGCACACTCTAGGAAATTAAAGAACCAAAAGGACACACACAAAGTTCATTTGCTAGTCAATTGCATTCACAAAGCAGTGAAGGGTGAAAAGATACTCCAAAGTTTTCTACTACAAATTACAGAGAACAAAATCTTACTACTATCAAAATGGCTTTAGAGGATGTCCAAGAGTTTGAAACCTAGGAGACAAAGGTAGTGGTGCCCTACATCGATCGATTAGAGGAAGATACAGAAATGGTTCTCATAGAAATAATGAGACTCAGAAGGAGTGTCAATGATAGATACAAGAAGAAAGTTGCTCTATCTATGGAAGGTAGATGCAATATTCTTTCTTATCTCTCTTTTTACATCTATGATTTTGTTCATCCCTATCCAGATTTAATAGCTACAATAGTTAAATTTTATGACCCATTGGCCAAAGCAGTAAAAACCTTTAAGGGCGAAACCCTTTTTAGTATCATCACCTTTTTCTATCATAATATTTTTTCCCTAGGGTCCAAACTATCAGTAAGGCCAAAAAAATTTAAGGTGACTGACCAGGCTGGGTTTTACTCCTTGGAGAAGTGAGCCAATGATGGAGAATCATTTAAGAGATGGGTTTATAAACAACTTGATGCAAAACCCAGGAAGAAATTACCTGAGGTTCCAATCTCTATTGATAAATTTACAAACTCTATACTATTTTCTATGTTGGCCTGCATGGAGGGTTTAGACTCTGATAGAATGGTATACGACTAGAAAATTATCATAGCTTATTGTATTTCTAATGAAATAATGTATGAGAAAGATGTGGGAGAAAAGGGGACTAGGGTGATTTATTTTGACTGGCCAACTTTTCTTGCATAGAGGATACATGAGCAGTTAGTAAGTATGAAAAGGGGCTCTGATGCTCCTAGTTTTAGGCATTGCTCAAGTCTGGTGTGGATGTTCTATGCTACCACTAAGGACAGAATGCCTTGGATTTCGATCAAGGACAAAACCAATGATGGGGAACCCTTGTCGGTTTATTACTGGACAAGTCATTTGAGAAGCAGTGAGTCTTATTATAGATTCAATTTAGAATTTCTTGGACCCACCCTAAAAATTATGTATGGAAAGTGCCCTAGATTGCCACCCTTGGCTAAGAAGATTCTGAGAGCAAAGGGTGTTGAAGAAGGAGATTGGTATTTTTTGATCGAGGGCACAATTATCAGACTATATGGTTTCATGGGTAAACCTTTTCTCCTACCCCATTTTGTTATAGAAAGGCTTTTTGCCTTAGAATATTTGAGGCAGGAAGAATATATTGATTTGAATTATGGTTCTAGGAGAAAGAGAAAATATTTGCTTACACACCACATTGTGGAGGATATTACCATCACTAAGAAGGGGCAAAGCCAAAAAATTGACCAATACCTTGATAGGTTAGGTCTATTCTATATTCCCCAAAGATGGAGTTATGACCCTGATGGTATCTTCACTACAAGAAATGTAGCCCTAAATGGAGAAAAGGCTTATAAGTTTGAAAAGAGGCCTAGGGCTCATTATGAGCAAGGAAGAAATAATGATGAGACCACTCTTTTAGAGTGGAATGTTGCAAAAATGGGTCAACTACCTCCATGGTTGGATTTCTATGAACAGATTGTTGATTTCGACCCTGATAATAAGAAGAGTCATCGGATTACAGAAGCCACCATCAGTGACATTGAAGGGAAAACTGCAAAGAAAAAGGACCCTCAGCCCAAGGAAGATGTTGCTGAAGAAGCTGAGGAAGAAGAGCAGTGGAATGTAGAAAAGATATCATATTGGTGGAGGATGAGGATTGATATTGGAAAACCTAAGTCCAAGTTTAGAATGAATATTGATAAAGAGTTTTCAAAAAGATATAATGAAAATATTAGAACCTGGAGGTAAAAGGATGTTAGGAACATAGTATTGATAGTTCAAAAGCCCCTAACTAGTTCTGAATCTCTCTCTCCACCCATAGATCAAGAAGCTCTAGTAGAGGAGTAGGAGACTCCTTTGATAGTAGCTGAAGTCTCAAAAACTTTTCATCCTACCACTGAACAAATGGACAAGTTTCCTAAGGGAGCTCAACTTATGAGAAAAATGCAATATTCCAGTGAAAAGGTTGTCAGTACTCCAGTTATTGAAATAGTATCTAGGCCTAAATTCTTAGCTCTAGGAGGTCAGCCTCTAGACATAGATATTGACTGGAAGAAGAAGGATGAGAGTTTCAAGTTCACCCCCTCTCTTTTACCCCTGCAACATCAGTACAATTACATCATATTTCTAAGCAAGTTCTACTTTCTAGAGTAGTGCAAGGAAATGAATCAGAAGAGGAATATGAGAGTGAGATGGCTGCCTTTCAATTGGTTCATAGAAGGACTAAAAGAGTTCCAGAAAGAGAGGAAAGAGAAATTTCAAAGAAACAAAAATTGGATATGGAGGAGATTGCAAAAGAGGTAGCTGATTTTGCTGTAGAAGAATTGACTCACCAAGAGCAGCAACAAGAAATAGAAATGGAGCAAGAACACCCTACATCTGTAGGTGAAGGTATGGTTTCTAAACCCTCTTCTCCTCTACATCCTCCTGAATCCCCAAAGAACTCTCCCTCCCTTTCTGGTCAAGAAAATGTTACAAAGGTACCTTCTCCCTCTCACAGTCCATCCCATGTTTCCTTGGTTGTCACTAAAGAAATAGTCACTTCTGTTCCCCCACAGTCACCCCAAATCCCACTTCCAACATCTAAGGTTCCCACTTCATCATCTCCCATCATTCCATATTCATCATTACCACCACCACCATCAATGGGACACAACGTTCCAAGTACCACCATTCATCCAATTGATAGTCTTATGTCAGTTTCTATGAATTTACCAATAGCAACAACAATAGTAGTCATAGAGTCCACTATCATTACAGAGACTACTGTGAACACTCCCACACCCCCATTATCAGTAGTTCAATCTACCCTATCATTTTTGGTATCTTCATCTCCCCTAGCTGCTAGTTTTTCAAGTTCTATTACTTTGCCAAAAGAGCAGGCAGCCACATAGAGAGCAAATGATTTCTGGGCTGAAAAGCTTTCTAAGCCTTCCAGTAGGATGGCTGTCACAAGGAGAAGTATGTATGTTGACCCAGTGGCTAGGCAAATAATATCTAGATCTATGACTCCACTTGTAAATAAGCCTAAAAATGAAATGATTATCCAATATTATCAAGTGGAGGAGGTCACAGAAGATATTGATAAACTTCCTAAAGAAGATGAGTTGATTATGGCCAGAGCCCATTTAGACACCTTCTATGTGAAGAATGATATGGTCAGAGAGAAGGTGAATAAACTGGAGAAAAAAGTTGAAAAACTTTAGAAGACTCTGAGCAATCAAAAGGAAGTTGAAAAGGCTCTAAAAAAGGAGGTCAAGGGCTGGCAAGAGAAATTTCAAGAGGCCAACAAACTCAAGGATCAACTAGGAGAGCAAAAGAAGTTGAATGAAGAACAAGTGAAAGAAATTCAGAGTTTAAAGTAGCAACTTCAAATAGAAAAGGCTAAGGCCTCTAGATTTTCTAAAGCTAGACTAAAAAATATTAGAAAAGAAATGCTCTTCGAAGTCCAAGAGAAATGTGCAGGGCTTCAATTCATGATTGATTATCTTGATGATGCCAGCCGCTTGCTCCCAAATGTGCAGAGAGATCTAGATCAGATCACTGGAGAGTTGTAGCCTATGGTGATTCCAGTAGAACAAATGTATAGGTTGGTTGATAGTAGACTCAGTGACTCTGCTAAACCAATCCCTAATAAAGAATGGAATCTCACCAGAGTTGCTACCAAGATAGTGGTTAAAAAGCATAGGGCACTGTAGAGAGCCTGGTTGTTGTTCGACAAAATTGAGGGTATGATTAGGGAGGTTGTTGATATAAATAAAGAAATGATTCAAGTTGGCTTCAAAGGCCTATGGATGGAGGATCACAACTTGCTATCCATGGAAGAGATCCAAAAAAGCATTGATGAAGATTTGAAGAATGAATCTGGAATTGATTCTCTTAAAGAGCCACTACCCCAAGAGCAAGTTGTCCAATTAATTGTTAATTTTACCAGATTGAGAGATCTCATGGAAGATCTAGTTAACAGAGGGAATGCTGCTAATTATGAGGACATTGGAGAATTACAATATGTTTATAAGCAGCTCAAAGAGACATCAAACCCCTCTGAAGCAGCCTGGAAACAGGCTTTACAATCTCTAAAATTGATGATTCAGTTGTTTGGTGATTCTTCTAGAGGAAGGAATCAGAAACCACCTTCTCCAGAAGAAGAAGAAGAAGAAGAAGAAGAAGAGAATGAGGAAGAAGCCCATGAAGAAGAAGAGCAAGATAGAGTGGTTACAGGCCTGGAAGGGGCTCACACTTAGTTTGTTTTTGTTTTTGTACATATGCATGAGTTTTGCATTTTTTTTTTGCTCTAACAATTGTCAGAAATGAGCAATAAAGGCATGAAGCCTACAGAGGCAGAAGAGTAGCAGACTATGTGTAAAGGCATTTTTCAATAAGGCCTTATAAGAGGAGTAGAGTTACACCTAATTTTTGAAGACAAAGGCAACAGGCCTATATTTTTGGTATAGTCTCATTATAAGTGGATGAGCCATGATGTTTTTGGCATGATTTCCATATGAACCTTTACCCTCTAAGAAGATTGTTAAATTTTTAGAGGGTAGTGTTTATATGGAAGTTATTCTTTAAAGCATATTTTTAGAGATGAGTATTTTTTTGACTCCCAAGGCCCAATGGATAAGACTCTGAGTTCGATGGCTTTGCAAGAAAATCCACCCGAGAGGCACCAGAATGTATGCCCAAAATGGCCACATATGCTTAGAAGAATTTTGAAAATTTTACTAAGGCATGAAAGCTCCATTCCACACACATTCCAGTGTATTTTGGAGCGGATCCATGACAAAGGAGAGAAGTCCGCCCACACTTAGTCAAATTTTGCACTTGGTGAAAATCTGCATCGCATCCCTTGTTTTTGACTCTGGATTAGCAACAAAGGATTTGAATCCACAAAAGTCTTTGGAGAAAGGTGACGTAAGCATAAAAGTTGTGTGGATTGGTGATCACTTTGTATTTGTAAAATATTTCAAAGTGGCTAAGTGTTGGAAGACTATTTCTAGGAGACTCATAGAGTTTTTTGGCCCGGAATGGTGACATAAGGTGGAAGATGATGTAAAGATGTGTGGATTCATAAAAAGGTAATTTTGTCTAATCTTGCAATGGAATGGTAACAAGTAATATTTATCTAAGGCTAGTATGGAATGAAAACATAGTTGTTTACACTATGGCAGAGCCAAAATTGAAATTCATGACTAATGCTCTTATCTGAGTCCGGAATGGAATCTGTAAGATTTTCAAGAGAAATGTGATATCATCAAATTTTTATGTGGATTCACTTCAGCATCAATGCTAAAGGAAAAGAACAAGGAATAAGTGGTGGATTCTATCCCACCCTATCTACAATGCATTTTTATGTGGAATGGCATTATGAGGTTTCTGAAGCATGGAGGATGATATCATCAAATATTTTTAAAGTGGAATGGCATAATGATCTCTTCTTATCATTTATCAAAGCTTATTTCAAATAGATCATAGCCATACGATGGAAGAGATCGATGACTGAGAATTGTTGAGCAGAATGAAATAAAATAAAAGCTTTCTCATCGAGACTGAAGAATAGTTAGTTGGAGAAGGAAGTCGAAGCATCGAGGGTTTCAAGAAGACCAGAACTAGAGATGGTTGTAGATCGATGGTGATAGGAGGTTTCCAAGAAATATCCATGATGCAGATGAGGTCTCCAACAAAGAGAACTCCAGTTCGAGCCAACAACCAGCAAGTTGCAGAGGTTTCCAATTGCCATGGTGGTTTATTTGTAGCGGATTTCCTAGGGATTGAACCAGTAAGATGATGCCAACTAAGAACTCTCTACTGAGTTGTGAAAAACTAATCTTTGTAATGTTCCATATTGTTTTTAATTTTACAAACTATAAATAGAGGTCGAACCCTCATTTTCAAGGGTCGGCTCTAGCGTGTTTGCCTGTACCACTATAAATTTTCTAGAAGTTAATGAAAGGAGCATTACATTGATTTTCACCTCAAAGCTTGTGTCTTCATCATCTGATATCAGAGGTTCTAATATTAAAGTTGCATTTCTGTGAATACTTGAATAGTTAGTTTGATAGGCTTATTGACTAATAGAGTAATTGAAATCTGCTTTGGATTGGTTCTATATTGTTAGGAGCATATTTCTATAAAATCTGGATAGTGATTAATTTTGTTATTTGGATTATCATTATTGGGGTATTGGAATTGTTTTCTACAATATTTCTCTATTGTTCTTATAAATGTGTGAGGGTGTTCAAGATTTGTGATAATGTTGATCTAAGTAATGTATTCTGATATGATTTTTGGAGTTGTTTGTTGTGATATCAATGTTGTTAACCTATCCATCCAACTATTGTTCACTTTTCTAACCCTAATATCTCTCTCTAACCCTAATCTCAAAACCCTAAGTGAGCATAATAGCATCAACATCTTGTTTAAGTTGACAAGGAACCAACCTACTCTGGAGGTTAGATCGGGAACTTTGTTCTAGTCTATACCAATGTTGAGTGTTGAGCTGCAGCTATCGGGTGCATGCCTGAATAGAAAATAGGAAGATAGACAACTACAGTGTTGAGTAAAGCTTAAACGCAATTCAGTGCCCAATAGTTCTAAAATTGAAGAAAGCCATGTATGGGTTAAAGAAAGCACCCAAGGCTTGGTATAGTCACATTGATGCATACTTTTAGGAGAATGGATTCATTAAGTGCCCATATGAACACACTCTATACATTAATATCAATTCATGGGGAGAAATGATAATAGTCAACTTTGATGAGGATTGATGTTTGATCACTCATATGACCCCTCTAGTAGTTCCTAGCTAGGTTTGCATAGTTTATTTCTTGCAAATTAATATTGTGAGTCTCCTTCTCACATGCACTTGTGGGCACTAGTTATCTTCTAGTTGTCATTTAGAGTGTTAGTTAGTAAGTGTGAACTCAAAGTAGGAAGTGTGTACTTCAAGATAGCTAAAATGGATCTTATAGTTAGCATTATTCCTTTCCTCTTAACTTAGAAGTTACATGCATTCTCCTTTGCACTTTTGTAGCTTATGGTTAAGCATATTGGATCAAATCCATGATTTGATGGGTTTGGTTATGTATTTTGGGCCATTAGAGCCTATATAATGAGTTTGTAAATAATATGAAGTTAGTTGGATTTTCAATCCTTTTCATTGGTATCAGAGCCTAGTTCAAGTTTGCACTAGGGCTTGTGAGGTGAGAGGGTAGGACATAGATTATTTTTATGAGAAATTCATTCTCATTGAGGACTCGGTTCAAGCTCAAGGGGAGCTTGAAAACCATTCGTAGAAGGAAGTTCCTTAGGTGTCAAAATACTCGTTCCAACTTTCTTCGTATGCTCAAGAAGTATAAGAGAAGCTTACCCCGATTTTTGTCTTACAAAAATCCTTTGGCAGGTTTGGATTTCTCCTATGGTGAAATGCGAATTAGGGAGCCTTTCATTCCTAAGGTTTATGCCATTGAGGAGTCTTGAAGATGGAGGAGCATCTACACCAGGTCGTGTGTCGACTTGGGTCTGGTTGCCTTTCAAACATTGGTCGTGTGTCAACTGGATCTTGAAAGGAGAGCTACTAAAGGGGTCTTGGTGAAATTATAGCAATTAGCAATTTGTTAGAAAATTTGAAGGTAATTTACCTTCAAAAATTGCTAATATTTGTAAAAATTTAAGTTTGTCATGTAGTTAAATTAACCTTCTGGTTAATTTAAAATTTCATTTTTGTTAGCAAACTTAATTTTAAATTAATATATTATTTTGATATATTAATTTTTAATTTTATTGTAATATATATATATATATATAAAGCCATAGGGCTGTGCTACCCTTTTTCAGCTACAATCCAACACCGTGGGTACTTGGCTGGCAGCCCGCAGGACTTTTCGAGCATGTCAGGCTAACGCACTCGGCTTGGTAGTCCTGCTGGCCTGACAACCTGACAGCCAACCGATGGCAGCACTGACCAGAGCTGCTCTGGCGACAGTGCTGTCAGGCGATAGCACCTGCGGTAGACGCTGTCAAGGGATAGTGTCTGCATTATAGTGATGGCGATAGCACTAACCGGTGCAGCGTCGATGTAGACCACTGTCAGGCATCGACACAACCTACGATAGATGTTGTCAGGTCTGATAGCATCTACGATGCAAGGCCTATGGTCGTACTACCAGTGTGGACTCTACTGTAGACACTGTCAGAATCGACAACATTTGGGGGGCCACATCTGCCCACACATGGGCTGCCATCCACTACGCCAGTACCATGACGATGCCATACTAGTGCTGATAGGCATGGCACCTATCAGGCTAGACCTCAATCGACAGGCAGCGCTCCCATGATTGGCCCCTGCAAGTTTGTCTTGTCGACGTAGCAGTGTACTTGTAATTTTTTTGTTTTACCTACATTATGTAACCAGCAAACAATCAATTCTCATTTACAATTGGCCGCCTCAGGAAGCATGCAACATCAGTTGTAGAAATTCATGCATAGCAAGTGGAGTGTAGTTTTGTTCTTACCGAGGGTAAAATTGTAATTTTTTTAAAAAATTTCTATTCTAAGGTTATGCATGTCATTTTTTATTTTTTTATTAATTTAATTTTTAATAACTTAATTAAATTAATTAATCTTTGATTAATTACAATTTAATTTTTAATTAAGTTATTTTTAAATTAATAAAATATAAATTGTAAACCTTAGGTTAGTTTAAATTTTTAAAATTTTGAGCCTTAGGAGTATTTTTCAATTCAGGGCACACCATTGTAACAAGGAACCTTCAATTTTTCCTTGATTTTTCAATGCTTTTTCCTTTTACTCCTGGCTTATACCCGGTCTCACATGGCTTATGACTTGGCTGCCCAAGTGGCAGAACTTGCACATGTTGTAAATGCTTTAGCAGATAAATCTAATGATACTACCATGGCAGAAGTTCTTGGAAAACTTGCCATGAAGGTAAATGATATTTCTCTCCATAATGCTTCAACTTCTGCTCATGATTCTTGCCTGAGAGTTTGTTGTGAAGTACCACTTTATGATGGATCCCGAAACCCTGAAGTCTTGAATAGTTGGATTCTTGACATGAGTTCTTGGTTTTCTTACACTCAACTTTCAGATGAGGATATGGTTCCATATGCTAAACTCAAACTTTATGGTTTAGCTAAAGTACTTGTTGAAAGAAAAAGAGGTCATGATGAACTCACTTCATGGGATGAGCTTGTAGACTGTCTTAAGACCAATTTTTATCCTTCCAATTATTATAAGGAATTGGTCATTAAATGGTTCCGATTTCGACAAAGTACTAATATGACTGTGCAGGAATATATCTTTCAATTCAATCAGTACATGATACTTTTGAATGTGGAGGAAGATATTAAAGCTTTGATTCTCAAATTTCAAAGTGGTTTTTTGGAACATTTGTATAGGGAAATTATGTTTATTTCTATGGAAACATTAGATTCAATTTTCAACCAGGCGCAACTTGCGGAGGACAAGTTTAAGGTGCATTCGCAGGAATTCCGTGCACTTGCTACTTAAGTGGTTGCGAACTCATCAAAATGGAATAGTTCTTTCTCACAAAAGAAGAATTTTGCTCAAAAGAAGAATGTTTTTTCTCCATCTCCTTCTTCTCTTTCCCCTTCTGCTTCTACTCCTTCTTCTTCTTCCAAACCTTCTTCTTCAAAAAAAAGTTTTGTAACTATTGTAAGAAGAAAGGTCATGAAAAAGCTGATTGTTTTAAGCTTAAGAAGAAAAGTTTAGTCATCACTACTCAAGAACAGGATGCTTCCAAAGGTCCCCTTGAGTTAGTAGGAGAAAGTAGAGTATACACAAAATTACGAGGTAAGCTCAATGAGGTTACCTTGGTAAATGTAAGTTCATTAGGGGGCACTCGTGATGCTTTTTTCATCACTCGAGCTCATTTGCTCCATAATTTTGCAACATATTGTATAGTGGATAATGGCTCGCAAAAAAATCTAATTGCGGGGTCCATTGTCGAGAGATTGAAGTTACCTCTAGAGCCTCATCCTCAACCTTATTATTTAGGTTGGAAGGATAGTGGAAGGGGCTTAGAAATAACTCACACTTGCACATTAAAATTTGCACTTGGCCCACATTTCATAGATCAAGTCACTTGTGATGTGACTCCTATGGATTGTTGTGGGATTTTGCTTGGACAACCTTTTCAGTATGATAGGAGAGCTGTTTATGATGATTTCAAAAGAACCTACACACTTCAAAAATATGGTCAGGTCTTTATCATTAAAAGCACCAACACTCCTAACATCATTCTAAATTCCAAGAAAACAAAAAGAGTAATTAAAAAATGTGGTGACGTTGCTCTAATTTTCATTTGCTCTCAAAATACTCCTACATCCACATCCATTCCAAAGCAACACTCTTCAATGGATAAAATATTGCAAAATTACTCACACATATTTCAGGAACCAAAGTCTCTTCATCCAATTCACACAATTAATCACAGAATTGAAATCATTTATGGTTCTTCACTACCTAATGCTCCCATGTATAGACAATCTATTTTGCAAAATGAAGAAATAAAAAGGCAAATAGAAGATTTGTTGTCTAAGGGTTTCATTAAGGAAAGTACTTATGCATGTGCCTCACCTATTTTGTTAGTTCTTAAAAAAGATGGCACTTGGAGATTGTGCATCGATTTTCATGCTTTGAACATAATTTCTATAAAGAATAGATATCCACTACGACGCATTGATGATTTATTAGATCATCTCCAAGGAGCTAAATTATTTTCAAAAATAGATCTCAAAAGTGGATATCATCAAGTGCGTATCCAAGCTGAGGATACATGGAAGACAACTTTTAAGACGAATATGGGCCTCTTTGAATGGTTGGTCATGCCCTTCAATCTTACTAATGCTCCTGCAACCTTCATGAGGTTGATGAATGATGTATTTCGTGATGTACTTGAAAATTTTGTAATAATATATCTTGATGATATATTGATATTCTCAAAGACTTGGGAGGAACACCTTAGGCATAGCCATAATACACTTGATCTTCTTGCGAATAATCAATTATATACCAATTCTTCCAAGTGTTATTTTGGCAATACTTCAGTTTCTTACCTTGGTTATGTGATTAGTGAAAGTGGAATTCATGTAGATCCCACAAAAGTTTATGTTTTACTTAAGTGGTCTCCCCATTCAACTCTCACTGAGTTAAGAAGTTTCCTAGGACTTGTGAATTTTTATCGCAAGTTTATTCCTCAATATTCCACCCTTGCAGCTCCATTGCATTATCTCACTAAGTCTAAAGTTCCATTTCATTGGGAGAAAATCCAAGAGATTGCCTTTGAGAAACTCAAAAAGAAACTTTGTACAACACCTGTGTTAACTTTACCTGACCTCTCTCAACCTTTTGAGATTGAAACGGATGCCTCTAAAATTGCCTTAGGAGCTATGCTCAAATAGAATGGTCATCCAGTTGCTTATCATTCCGAAAATTTTTCTGCTACTAAGTTGAACTATTCTACATATGACAAGGAGTTGTATGCATTAGTTCAAGCTATCAAGTATTGGAGACATTATATTTTGGTAAAATATACAATAGTACACACTGATCATATGCCTCTCAATTTTTTACAATCTCAAAGTAAAATTGAAGAGTCAAGACATATGAAGTGGGCTTCTTACCTCCAACAATTTCATTTGGTGATCAAGTACAAAAATGGGAAGAGTAATATTGTTGATGATTGTTTGAGTAGGCCTCCTGCCACTCTTGCCTTAAAAGTTATGTCCAATTCACACTTGGTATTTTATACTTGGCCTAATCAGTATTCATAGGATCCTAATTTTAGGAAAATATTTGAGCAAGTGAGTATGCCTTCTTCTTCCAATTTGCATCCTTTCCAAGATTTCTACATCAAATAAGGACTTCATTACAAATTGGACAAGGTTTGTGTTCATTGTGAGCCTAGATTGTCACTTCTTAAGAAAGATCATTCTACAATTTATGGTGGTCACTTTGGGAAGCACAAAACACTTCATCACTTGCAAAGACTTTTCTACTGGCCTAAAATGCAGAGGGATGTGTTGAGATTTCTCAAACAGTGTGCAGTTTGTTATCGCTCAAAACCAGCTAACAGGAATTTTGGCTTAGGCATGCCTTTTCCCATTCCTTCCCATCCTTGGGAAAGAATTTCCATGGATTTGGTTAGTGGTTTTCCCATGATAGTGCGACAACATGATTGTGTGTTCGTGGTGGTTGACAGATTCAGTAAGATGGCTAAGTTTATTCCATGCCGCAAGATAAGTTCTGTAGCAGACTTAGCCCAATTGTTCTTTGATAGCATTTTGCATTCCTTTGGTCTACCTACCAGTAATATATCGGATTGTGATTCACATTTTGTGGGTCACTTTTGGCATTCTTTGTGGAAAATTTTAGGATTTTCCCTTAACTTTTCCATCGCCTATCATCCGCAGTCAGATGGGCAGACTAAAGTGGTAAACCGTACCTTTGTGCAAAGTTTATGAATCTATCATCACGCTTCACCAAAAAAGTGGGACTTGAGTCTCACTCATATTGAACATGCCTACAATAGGGCCCTACATTCTTCTACAGGTCATTCACCTTTTGAGGTTTGTATGGGATTTCAGCCCTTGGCACCTTATGAGTTACCTTTGTCTTTGCCTTCTCCTGTCACTTCACATCTTTAGAAGAAGCAAGACAAGGACCACTCATTTATTCAACACTTGCACAATATGCAATCAGAGGTGATTGATATTTTTCAAAAGATACATCAGTAGTAGAAAAAGGCCATGGATCGACATCGAATTCCTCATTCAGTTCAGGTTGGTGACAAAGTTTGGTTGCATCTTGACAAGTGACATTTTACTGATAAGACTCATAGTAAAATCAAATCGATTTGCTATGGGCCTTATACTATTCTTCAATAGGTGTCCGAGAATGCTTTTCACCTTGATCTTCCCGCACACTTAGGAATTCATGACGTCATCAATGTAGATCTTTTGAAGTTGTACTTTGACTCTACATTGGAGACAACACCAGCTATCAGTCATCCTGTGGACGTGGTTCTTGATTCTCAGTTACCATTGGATTTTGATCAGATCTATGACACAAAGACTCGATAGACTCGCCAAGGGTCTACCACCTCATATCTTATGGCTCGGCGAGGACAGATACTGCATTAGGCTCATTGGATTTCTTTTCATCATATGTCCCGTGACTTTCCTACTCTTCTAAAAGCATTGGAGGCCAATGCTTCTATTGTGAGGAGGCATGATGAGGATTGATGTTTGATCACTCATATGACCCCTCCAGTAGTTCCTAGCTAGGTTTGCATAGTTTATTTCTTGCAAATTAATATTGTAAGTGAGTCTCCTTCTCACATGCACTTGTGGGCACTAGTTATCTTCTAGTTGTTATTTAGAGTGTTAGTACGTGTGAAATCAAAGTAGGAAGTGTGTACTTCAAGATAGCTAAAATGGATCTTATAGTTAGCATTATTCCTTTCCTCTTAACTTAGAAGTTACGTGCATTCTCCTTTGCACTTTTGTAGCTTATGGTTAAGCATATTGGATCAAATCCATGATTTTATGGGTTTGGTTATGTATTTTGGGCCATTAGAGCCTGTATAATGAGTTTGTAAATAATATGAAGTTAGTTGGATTTTCAATCCTTTTCAAACTTGTCTCTAGATGATATGATTTATACTGGAAATAACAATATGTTGTTTGACTAGTTCAGAAATGCAATGAAGCATGGGTTTGTGATGATAGATTTGAAAATTATAAAAAAAAAAATTGGCATTGAAGTTACCCAATCAATGAATGGTATATTCATATCTCAAGGAAATTATGCAAAATATGTCTTGAAGAGGTTTAGAATCGAGGACAATAAACCAACCATCACTCCAGTTACAATAGGTCTAAAATTGAGTAGGAAATATTGTAGCAGTAATGTTGATCCAACATTCTATAAAAGATTAGTTGGAAGCCTCATGTATTTAACATCTAGACCTTACCTAATGTTTGTAGTAAGTTTAATCAACATATTCATGGAGGTACCAAAGAACACTAACTTGCAGGCAGACAAAATGATAATTTGGTATGTCAATGGCACCAAAGACCATGGAATATTTTATGCAAGAAAAGACCATATTGAGCTTGTTGGATACATAGATAGAGATTGGATTTGCAATATTGATGATCAAAAGAGCACTTCTAGTTATGCATTCCATCTTGGATTAGGTGCAATTTCATGATCATGAAAGAAGAAACCAATTGCTGAAGCATAATATGTTGCTTCCACTTGAGTCATATATCAAGTAGTTTGGCTAAGAAGAATTTTAGGTGAGTTGAATCATAAACAAGAAGGGCCAACTATAATATTTTGTGATTATAATTATTCCATAGCCTTATCCAAGGATCTAGTGTTTCATGGCAGAAGTAAGCATATTGACATCTAGTATCATTTTATCAGAGAACTAGTGAAAAATAATGAAATTGAGTTATTTTTTTGCAGGTCTAAAGAGCAGGTTGTAGACATATTCACAAAACCTTTTGAGGAAGGTTTTAAAAGGTTAAAGGAAATGCTTAATATCATTTTTTTTGTTAAATATGGCTTAAAGGAGGATGTTGGAAATTAATCTAGATTTCACCTACCTCTAACAAATATCTAACATATCTTGGTCTCTATGGATATTAAAATCCATGACCAGATCTTGGAGCACTTGAAATTACTCCCGATAGCTATGGTTATTCAGAGATGTTATTGACACGAAATTTTACATTTAATGCAAGTTAGGAAAGTAGTTGTTTTTTTTCCTCCTTCCCATATATATATAAGCACTCGATGTTATTAAAATATGATGAAGGGAGAGCAAATAGAACATGAATTTAGAGTGAATAAGAGAGGAGGTAAATAAAAGGGAGCTGAAGTAGCAAGCACAATATGGCAAGTTTAGATCCTTTGAGTAATATCTTATGTGTAGTAGTGCCTTTGTATGATTTGTAGTGGTATTTTAATTAAGTGTTTACCTTTTTAGGATGGTGCAACCATAAGGTTAATAGATTAAAATATTGTTTTTTAGGGTTTCACACCTTCATAGCCTTGGAAAATATTGAGACCGCACATGTGCTCAAAACATGAGTAAATGTTTGGTTGACATCATCCATCATGTGAAAAATACTAAATTTGAGTAATTTCTCAAAAATGGAGATAGATCCCGCCTCCTCATAATGCATTTGTGTATGTCTCATGCACTTCATCATACCCTATCCATGTGCCTCCCATACCAAATTTAAACAATCTTAGATCTGGGCAAGTTTGGCATCGTGAAAAGTGCAAAAAAAATTAAAAGGCTCTTAGGCACCCAATTTCATTCCACTTTCAAATAATAGAAAGAGGAAAATTATCTTAAGAGGTGAACCAAGAATTTTATGAGAGAATGAGAGAAAATAGGCCTTGAATGATAGTGAAGATGCACCTATCTATTGATAGTTATTTCCTCTTTCTATCCATCCTTTGGTAATGTATCTCACAAGCTACAAAAATCTCTAATATACATTTAAAAAAAACAAATGGATATTTTGTAATGCTAACCATGGTAATATGATCTTCCACACCCCTGTATAACATAAGTGGCACCTTGGTTCTTATTATTAAAATTATTTGGTATTTTTCTAATGATTTATTTAAATATTATTTTGGATATTTCATCGAGATCCTATGCAAAATATATGTTTTATTCGATAATTCTACTATCACATTTTATTCAGTTGTGCACATGATCTATTTATTCTTTCTTTAAGGAAAAATGTATAGGGATAAGCTTATATTTGGTGGCCTTGTATTTCGATTGAGTACCCAAAGATAATATTCTTCTCACCCTTGGAAGAAAAGGATAGTTATATATATATATATATATATATATATATATATATATATATATATATATATATATATATATATATATAAGATAAGGGATGGAACTTTGAGGTAAATTGGGGAGATAACGAATTTCTAGAATTAACATGAGGTATTCAATGGTAAATACAATATCTCCAAATTTAGGCATTGTATATCTTCATTGATAACCTTTATAGCTAGTAACACTAAGACACATACTTATTATTTAATATCAATATTTAATTTACAAAATAAATCTTCTTGGCACTATATATATTCACGGATAAGCTTTATAGCTAACACTAAGGCATGTACTTATTATCTAATATGAAACTTTAATTTACAAAATAACTTTGCTTGGCTGGTAGTAAATTTATAGTAAAAATTCAATTTTAAAATAGATCAATTCAAATTGTTAGGGACAAACAAATAGTAGAAAAAATTCTTTTATTTAAGGAGGTCATTCATTGTAAAGTCTCATCTTCCAAAGGAATGATCATAAAACCCAAATTATGGTCTACTGTTGTATAGGGTTCATTATAGTATGTCAATACTAAATAGTATTCCAAAGAGTCTTACCTCTAAAATTAAGATAAGAGAAGGAAAAATAAACACTAACATATAGATTTCTAAGACTTACCACTAAATTTTTTGTTGCTGGGAATAGGGCAAAATACATTGGAATGCATTGGAATCATTTTTTTAAATGGATATAGAAGGATTTTTGAAAGGGTCTCCAAACATTTTACAATAGGAGAAGCCATGAAAAAGTTAGCCTTAAGACCAAAAATACAGGGAAAAGAACAACTATAAAGCAGTAAAACTGGCCACCCATCATCAAGTGAACCAACTACAACTAGATACAAGAAACAAAATTAGAACAATTCTGGTAAGCCCCTAGCCAACCAACACTCCCATATGGTTGTGCATAATTTTTTTTTCATAAATAGTAAAATCTTACAAAGCATCAAGAAGAATACATCACTAAGTCCAATTTAAGAAGGCTTTCAAGAAAATTCTCTCTAAAGTCAACATGGTAGTTTCCTTATCTAAAGATATGCTTTATCTCCCTATCCTCTCTAGCTTGAAGAATCCACCTAGATTCTATAATCACAGCCTCAATGTTCCAACCAGGGATTGAATCACCTTTGACCAAGTTTATAATATTAAGTGAGTCTCCTTCAATACAAACTTTTTGGTACCCCATCTTCTCCACAAGCAGGAGACCTTGGTAAAGGGCTTTAGATTTTTTTACATGGCAAGTCTAGATATCTAAGAATTTGGCATACACCAGCAAAATCCCACCTCTATCATCCATAAGCACCAACTATAGCACTACTGGGATTACCATTTTAATCTCCATCAAATTTTAGTTTAACCCAACCTAGAGAAGGAGGTTCCCACCTCACAAGGGCCAAGGATTAGGACTAGGAAGACCAAAAACCCTATTACTCTATTAAAATCTATTTTTTTTTTTTAGCTCAGCCTCCTCAAATCTAGCCTCCTCCAAAGCCAGAGGAAACATTGTCCATGGTGGAAGCCAAGGCTCTAGCACAAATAAAGGAAAGATATCTTTTGAAGTTTTTAAAAATTCTACTATTCATCTCCTTCCACACCTGCTAGAAAATATACGGCAAATAGAAGTTCTACAAATATTTCAGCCTTGTAAAGTAAAAAGGAGATGACCATTGAGTGCAAACATCAACAAGCAAACTTGGCACAACCCAACTTAGCCCCAAAAATTTAAAAAAATAGTTAAGAGCTTCCATAGAGAATGATTTTTGAAAGAATAGATGGCTTGTTTGTTCCTTATTAGCACCACAAAGGTATCATTTGTTCAACATCGATCAACCTCTTTTTTTTATAGATTTTCAATGGTCAAAATATTATTATGATTTGGAAACTAGAAAAATAAAATGTTGGAAATTTTGAGTATATGAGTTGTCATTTATGTCAAGAGTGAGTGGTTATTGATGTCAAGCTTCAGCACTAGTCAGTGACAGTTTCAATGGGCAACATCAGTTTCAGGTTCTCCAATAAATGCAAAAGTATAGTCTGTCTTCAGTTGATCAAGACCCGGTTACAGGAATTCAGAAGAGGTCCAAAGGGCAAAGAAGAGGCCCAGAAAAATAATATTATAATACTTTATTATAATATTAAAAAGAAAATTTAAATTAATTATAAATTAATTAATATAATTTTATTATAAATTAATTTAATTAACTTTCATGTTGCTTATATTAATTTTAATTTAATTATAAATTATTTTTTATTAATTTAATAAACCCTAAAAAGGGTTATAAAGCAAAGTTTATAAATCAAATTTAAAATTTGATTTGATGCACCGACGTGTTATAACATCAAGGCATCATATATATAAAGGCAAAACCTTTGCCTTAAGTCTCCCCTCATGAATTATTCGAATGCCTATGTTTTGATTAATGCATAGAGAGAAAGCAGCGATTTTCGAGTTTGAAAAGTCTTTGGCAGAAGAAAAGGAACAAAAAGGAGCAATGATCCTTTAACTTTTCACACACGTCATGTAGCACAGCCGGTGACAGTGAAAGGTGTTAAGATGCTTGCTGGCAGGAAGGGTGCAGGTTCGAATCCCACAGGGTTCATGTTTTGCAAGGAATAAGGTTTACATTTTGTGAATAGTGTCTAGCATAGGGAAAAAAGGGAGGCTAGCACCATCCCCTTCTCCTGGGAGCACCTAGCCCACGGTGTGGGCTAGCACCTTGGTAAGGCACTCGACAAAGAGGTTTTGAGGTCAAAATCCACTGAGGCCTTTTAGTGGTTGAGAGAAAGGTATGCACTGATGTTTTTTGAGTTTGTCGCTTAATTTGGATGTGCTAAGGTTGAAGAAAAATAAATATTTTTATGTGCCTAAGGTTGAAAAATAATTGTTTTGATTGGTTATAAGATTTAATTTTTTCCTAAATTAAATTGGTTATTAAGTTTCTTGAGGGAGACAAAAGGGTAGGCAATTATTATTTCTGAAGGGTTATTTTTGAAAGTTTGATTTATTAATAGGAGATTATAAGGAGCATTTTGAGTGATTATTTTTATTTGCAAATTGATGATTGCTAATTTCAAGGAGTAATAAGGTGTATTTGGGCTTGATTATTTTTGTGTTTGAAAAATATTTTGAAACAGATTTAGTGTGGTATTTTGTCATCTAATCATTGAAATTGGCAAAGAAGAAAAATGTGATTGAGACAGGTTTTCTAAAGAGCACTTCTACATCAAACAAAATGTATGGGCACATATTCATAGTGAGTGATTTTTGAAAGTTGTGAATGCAAAGTTGGAGTGAAAAGGATTGTTTGGTTAGCATTGTTGAGTGTGTTTTGAATTAATGCTTCAAGGTTTTATGGAATAAAGATTTGTTGATAAAATCTTGCTTTATACGAATTTTTGTTGAAGTGATTAATTGAGTGAATAACTTGAACTAGGGTTTGCAAATAACATGAGTATCATTGTTATGTGAGATTGATTGATAAGTATTGTTGGAAACATTTGAGTGAGTGTTCATATGCTTGGACTAGGGTTTGTAAGAAAGGGTTATTTCATTGAGTGATTGGTTGAGTAGAGTTGGTTGAGCCTAGTCAAGTGGATGTGTTGATGTGATAGTTAAAGTTCTATGAAACAAATTGTTCTATATTTTGAATTGATTTGAGAAATAGGTTGAGTGTTTATGAGTGTGAAACATATTGAGTCTCTAAAAATTCTCTATATGTTTATATGATAAAAGAGAGATTGAAAGAGATTGAGAGTTTGTGAGTGTGAAGCATATTGAGTCTCTAACAATTCTCTATATTTTTCTAAAAGAGTGATTGAAAGTAATTGAGCATTGTGATAAGTGTGAAGCATATTGAGTCTCTAAAAATTCTCTTTATGTTTCTATGAGTTTGGATAATTTCTAGTGAGGACTTATTGAGCAAATTTGGACAAGTTCTAGTGAGGACTTGTTGAGCAGATTTGATGTAAGTCTTAGTGAAGACTTGAGAGCATATTAGGCAAGTTATAGAGAGAACTTGTGGATAGATTAGTGTGAGATTTTGTAGAAGCTTACAAGGCAAATTTGAGACAAGTCTCTGAGAAGACTTGAGAGTGGAGTTGATTGATTGATTTGTTCAAACCTTGAGTTAAGGTTTGAGGCAGATCTAGCAGAGTTGATTTGATATTAATTCAAGTTTTGTGTTAAGGCTTGAGGATAGATTTGTGCTAGACCGAAGGAATGTGTTTAGTGTAGATCAGAGGAAAAATATTGAGGATAGATTTGTGCTAGACCGAGGGACTATGCTTAGTACAAATTTGAGGATAGATTTTGGTGTAGATTTGAGGACAGGTTTGTGCCAGACTACATATAGATATTGAGCAGATTTGTGCTAGACTGAAGTATTGTGTTTAGTACAGGTTTGAGATAGATATTTGAAGGTGACAGAGTATAGATGATGATAGTCTCCAGTGGATAGAGATCCATTATCCAAGGTATTTATGACAGGTGTCTTCAGTGGGTAGATATCCATTAGCCAGTGTAGTGGGGGTAGTAGTTCTTCTAGAAGATCACTAGCCAGAGCTAAGGAGAAAAATTTCTCCTATGAATAGAGATCCATGAAATTGATTAGGGGATTGGTGTCTCCTTTGGATTGAGGTCAATAAACATTGCAATAGGGAAAGGATTCCCAAGATATTGATTGAGAAAATTTTAGTGGAATATTTTCTCCGTGGAGTAGCCCACATTAGGTGAACCATGTAAAATTGGTGTCTCTATTATGTGTGTGGATTTGTGCATTGATTTGATTACTATTGTTGATATTTATATATATAAATTACATAATAGTGATTAGGAAAGAAAAGTAAAAGGTGGTCTTATATTTTTCACCCCCCTTCTCAATATAAGCTTGTGTTCTTCAGATATAAATCTGAGTAAATGACTTTGTTACCTATCCGAGTAATGAGACTCTAAAGAAGAACATAGAAACAAGTTTACATGGGTAAGAAGAGACATGTGATTAGGTGAACAATACAACATACATTAATCAAGATAAATAAAGTGTGTTTGACTCAACATCTGATAAGATAGATAGACAAATTTTAAAGATAATATAATATTTTTAATATAAAATAAATTATTTATTATTAATATGATTTTTTAGTTAAGGCTTATTTAAATGTATAAAATATAGGTATTTTTTTTCAAAAATATTTAAAGAAATAAAATTATCTTACTCTTGTGTTGATATTTTAAATAAAATCTTAACTTTTCATAACTAGTTCTTTCAGAAAATAGAATCTTAGTTATTATTTTTTAATAAAAAAATAATAATTTGATGAATGTTTAAAAAATATAAATACATTATAAAGGATATGATATATTTTTTTTATTAGGGTAATAATGGGATTTTGAAAGGACCTAAACCCTTTTACAACACAAATTCAGTCCATCAACTCCACAGATGCCAAGGGCAAGTAGCCAAAAATACCTTGGATGCAAGACAAATAGTTGGACCCCAATTAGCTGCAATCCTCCCTTGTGAAATTTTCTAAGTCTTCAAGGACCTCCCTTGGGGGCATTCACCTCCTATCCTATTATTTAATGATACCAAAGTTCACCAGTTAGTCTGCTAGTTTGTTACCTTCTCTAAAGACATGAACAAAGTTAACTTATTCAAAATTCTTTACAGTATCTCTAATATCTTGCAAAATGTAATCAATTTTCCAATTAGCTTATCCCTAAATTTTCAAAATATTGAAATATATTCAATGAGTCTCCTTCAAATATAACTTTTTTAGCACCTAGATACTTAGCTAGCTTTGCATCCAGATGTAAAACATTAACTTCAACTTTATGACTAGTAGTAATTCCCAAAAACTTGTAGTTTACCCCCACTATCTGCTTTGATTATCCCTTAAAATTGCTCCTGCTCTGGCCTTACCTGGGTTACCTTTGGATGCCTCATAAAAAATAAACTTCAACCATTCATCTCAAGGTGGTTGCTATTTTACATCAATTCTAACCTGAGTATTTGCCTCTCCACTACTAATGGGTTCCAAATTCCATGCCATAGCTATTATAGTCTCTTTTGTATTCTCTATATTGATAGGGTACTTGATAGATTTAATATTCTCCGTAAAAAATGGGTGATACTTCCAAAACTTCTCACTGTTGACCTTTTTTTCCCTATAAACATTCTCTTGTTCCTCTCTAACCATACTCATCACACAAAATAAAATAAAATCGTGTTACAACTTACATTAAGATGAGGAATAAAAAATGGGTTCTCCACTCTTGTAACCACAAAAACATATTAGAAGGCATCATCCAAGAGATGCCTATCCTATTGATGAGGAGCTGGAAAATATTTAGAGCATAGGGATATTCCAAAATATGTGTTCCACTAATTATTTTGAATTTTCACATAAACTACATCTATTAGGTAATTAAACACCTCTCTTCTTAATATTATCCACCATTAGGATCTTATTTTGGACTGCTTTTGAAAAAAAATTATCCAGTTTAGGAGTAACTCTCTTACTCCAAATTCTATTCCAAGGGAAACCATTATCTATAGAAAGATCCAAAATATCATAGGTTGTCTTCATGTTGAATTCACCATTCTCAGTTTTACTTCAAACCACATAGTATATTTTCCTAATAACACCTATGAAATAAGACTTTAGTTTAGCTTTAAGTAGGGTTACAACCTCAAAATTCGTAGGGCCTACCTATAGATATTTCTAGCTCAACTGGTTATCTAATAAATTCATGTAGTCACAAACCTTTTTACCATATATATCTTATAGATTCTATTTTAGATTAGAGAAAATATCATTTTTGGCTAAAGGGTAATCATATAACTAGGCATATTTCCAAAAAATATAGAGGCCACGTCTCCAAAAAGCCATTTTACACCCTTCCACAAGGCCCCCGTAGCCTCCACCAAGTTGTTCCATAAATAAGAGCCATGACAAGGGTATTGAATTATGAGAAACTTGGCATCATTGTTAAGATAGTTTTATTTAAGAATCCTTCTCCAAATAGTCTAACCATCCATTATAACTCTCTATCCCACCTTGTCTACCATAGAAATATTAACTAGGATGGGTCTAGTCATACCAAGACCACCATGCTTATTTTGATGATATGTTTTTTTCCAAGCTATAAGAGGATTCCTCCTCCTCTCTTCAGATCATAACCATAAAAAAATGTTTTTGAATTCCTTCTATTATTTTGGAAACTTTAGCAAGGATCTTAAAAAGGGGGAGAAGATAAACAAGGATAGCCTATATGACATTTCTAACCAACAACACTTTACTTGTTTGATACAAGATATTACCTTTCCATCCTATAAATTTGGATTGAAACCTGTTAACCAAACCATCCCAAAGAGGTACCTTGTGAGTTCCCATGAACATAAACATTCCAAGGTAAGAATAATGCAGGGTTGACATAGGATACCCTATCACTCTAGCCATCCTTCTCTAGAGAGCAAATTTAGTGTTAATGAAGAAGATATTGCTCTTGTCCAAATTGATCTTTTGGTGAGAGGCACACTCATAGAGGTCTAAGATTCTTTTAAATTCAATTACCTCTACCATATTAGGATTACCAAGTAAAACGGTATCATCCACAATAAAAAATAAGTAATACCCTCAATATTATGAGTTGGTTTAAGGCCCCCTATCCATATAGAATCCTTTGCAGCATTGACGTATCTTCCAAGAATTTCAGCCATAATAATGAAAACATAAGGAGAGAGGGGGTCACCTTGTCTAAGACCTCTACTACTACTAAAAAAACCTGTTGGTTTATTATGGATCAAAAAATCACCTTGCAGTATTATAGCAAATTCCAACCATCTTCTCCATTGTATACAAAAACCAAAAGCAACCAAAAATTTATCCAAAAAACTCCATGAAACTCTATCATAAGCCTTGCTCATGTATAACTTCAGGAACATACCTTTTATTTCACAAATATTAATAGAATGCATGGATTCATGAAGGGATATAATCACATACAAATTTTTTTTATCCTTAACAAAACCTCCTTTCTCATCAAAGATAATGAAGGAGAGGAAGATCTTCAATATGAGGGCTATAAATTTAGAGATAATATTGTAAATAGCATTGCAAATACTTATAGGTCTAAAATATTTGAAGGTTTTTTGTTAGAATTAATGTAATGTGCACTATGCCTTCCTTGACACTTGTCAGTTTCACTTGACAAGTATCATGCATTTCATATAGGCTTATTCCTATATATTGTAACCATTTGTATCAATAAAATAATCTCTTCCATTTCAGTCCCAACATTTGGTATCAGAGCTCCAGGCTTTCTCCGGCCTTGTGAGCTTGAGGGGGATTTCCCTCATGTAAATCCCCCCCTCATTTTTTTCCAAGCCTAGGGAGTATGCTCTCCATTTTTAAAAAATGGATCAAAAACCAGATAGATTGAAAATTAATGGCTACCCCACAATCTGATCAAGGCTATCTTTAGCCTTTAATGTTTTTTTTCCACAAGGAGAGTGGAAATGGGAGACGATGACCCCTATGGTCTTTGTAATACCCCTGCGAGGGAAAAACATGTTGTCGTTCCTCTTTTATTCCGCCTGAGCGCGATGCCACCACAGTGTGATGTTTTTATCTTGTTGCCTAGAGTAGCATGTTGTTGTTTTCCCAGCAAGTTGAAGGCCCCATTTAGACACAAGTATAGGGGTATTTATAGTCATTGGAAATGATTTTCCATGACAGACACAATGGTGGTGTCATATTGTAATTTTGAGGCTGTTTCAATTGAGTTTTTTAGCCTCAAAGTTTTTCTACCTTGGAGTGCACTTTCGGTTGTACCCGACACTCCCAAGGTACTTGTAAGTGAACCTAGTATTTAGTAGTACCCTCTTTCTACTTGGCGGATGCAGTGGCTGGTTACCCATGCATTTCGGTAAGATGAGGTACCTACAATAAGGACACTTATTCTAGGGACTACAGACAAAGACACCCTAGACTCTATTCAAGGTTTTTTTGGATCTACTTTTGAAGACTACAGACGAAGACACTTCAGAAGATTCTCTTCTATTCTTCTTTCTTCTTCTCCTCCACACTTGGATTCTAAGGCTCAATTTTATTGTATTTCATGGCTCATATTTCTTTTGTATTAAGGTGCATTTTATGTAGAGACCAACACCTTCTAGATTAAGTTCACCATAAGGAAGGATTTGATATTTATGGTGAATCTAGTCAGTGACCTACGAGAGGCAACATCCTCTGAGGATGACCTGTAGAGGCAACAAACCCAGAAGTGGCTGACCCTGAGGCACCCATGATGACCCCGAGGCACTTAGATGGCTGACATAGTGGCAACAGACCCATGGAAGTTGCTGACCCTGAGGCAATAGACCGAGATGTATACATAGTGAATCTAGCATTATTCACAGTTGGAGAGCCAAGCGCAAAGAGCATGAACCTAGACCAAATCAGCAATAAAGGAGGATGTAGAATTTTTTTTTTTTTTAGAGAAGTCAACATTAAGGGGGAATGTTACCTAATGTTGACTTGTTTTTTTTCTTTATTTAGGATAGTGCACATTAAGGGGGAATGTTAGGATTAATGTAATGTGCACTATGCCTTCCTTGACACTTGTCAGTTTCACTTGACAAGTGTCATGCATTTCATATAGGCTTATGCCTATATATTGTAACCATTTGTATCAATAAAATAATCTCTTCCATTTCAGTCCCAATATTTTTAACCCGTTCTTCTTAGAAACTAGAACAAGGAAGGTATTGTTAAACTCCTTTAGGATTTAACCCGACTTTAAAAATTCCTTCACTACTTCAATAACATCAAATTTAACAATATTCCAAAAAGGTTTGGAAAAAACCTATTTGAAACCCATCCAAGCCTAGAGCTTTGTGTTTGTCAAGGGAGAAAGTGACTATCCTTACCTCTTCTTCCTCAATATCCTTTATAATTTGAACATTGATCTCCTTGGATATCAACCTGGGAATGTGATTAGTCATCTCCTTAATCATTGTTTCATCCTATTCCATATATTCAGCTAAAATATTTTGATAGAAGTCCACAACCTCACACTCAATTTATTTGCTCTCTCTAATAACCTAGTCATCATCCTTTAGAATTTCATCAATGTGGGCAGAAATTTTATTTTTGATAGTGGATACATGGAAAAACTTAGAATTCCTATCACCTTCCTGCAACCACTAGATCCTAGACTTTTACCTCTAATATATTTCTTCCTTGGCTATTATGGTGTGTAATTTAGCATTAAGCTCCTTTTCTATTTGGAACTGGGTTTGGTTCATACCCAACCTATTAATATCTTCTAACATATCCAACTCTAATCAAATAACTTTCTTCTTTTGAAAGATATTTCCAAATACCTCCCTATTCTACTTCTTGACTTCTTTCTTCACAATTTTAATATTATTTGTGAGAATTTGTATCATAGTACCTTGGGAAGGAATACTTCACCATTTTTCCATTTCTTTATAAAATATGGATGGTGCAACCACATAAATTCAAACTTGAAAGGTCCATTATGCTTATGATCTTCCAGACTACACTGAAAGAGTGGAGGATTATGATCAGATCTGAATTTAGGAAGAGATTTCATATAAAACATGAAGTTGTTTTAGAACCAATTATTTGAAAGAACAACTCTATCCAATTGAACCTGAATCAAGTTTCTACCAGAGTGTCTTTTCATCCAAGTAAACATATTTCCATTGAAATCCACATCAAATAGACCACCATAAACTAAAAGCTTCCCTAGATCCTGCATGCTTTCTAATAAATTAGCCACACACCTCTACTTCTCACCTAGAGATAAGAGTGTGTTAAAATCACCCACCATAATCCATATTAAACCTCTAAATTGCTTACCCATTTCCCTAAATAAATCCATAGTTCTCTACGGGCTTTACTTGAGTTGGGGGCATAGATATTGGTAATCACAAAGGAAACTTTAGAAGATTTAGTTGTGATAAGTATTGTGACCTTATATTAACTTTTAGATAGTAGATCTACCTTATAAATATTGGAATTCAAAAGAGATATAATACCTCTAGAAGCCCCTTTATCTTCCTCTTGAAAGTTATCATAATTTTTCCAAATACCTTTTTAAAATTCTAGCCAATTTGTAAGTTTCAATTTAGTTTCTTGGAGAAGCAAGAAATATGGTTGGTAAGAGTAGACAAGGTCCTTAACCAAAATATGTTTTTTAAGGGTGTTCATACCCTTAAAATTCCATCTTAGGAGTTTCATTGGTTCTAGGGTGTAGGTTTTTTCATACCTGCAAGAATTTCCTTAATAGTAGGCTAAGACCCTATAGATTTCTCTTCTTCTACTTCCTTGTACCTTTTATCCTTGAGAGACTTCCTACCCACTTTTCTATACTCTTCTCAACCTAAATATAGGGCTTTATGAGGACTCTTGGTAATTCTTACATTTTAAGTAATATAGGATGGACCTTTCTCAACAGTTTGTTCCTCTATAGCTGAGTATCAATCTATAATTGACCTTTCTCATTGGAATAATTTGGACCTTCCTACCTAGTATTTACCATAATAATATTTTCTTTCTCTAGGATCAATGACAAAGTAGAAGGGACAATCTCCATATCCAAATGGAAAAAAAAATGTCCTTCCTAGGAATAGTTTGGTCCTTCTTACTTTGCATTCACCATATTCACATCTCCTTTTACTTAAGGGTATATTGAACCTTCTTGCCCCGCCTTCACCATATTCACATTATATTTCTTTATTAGTAGTGACAATGTAGAAGGGACAATATCTAGGTCCTCTACAATTTCATTATATTCTAGGGGGCTTATACCCAACTACTCCATGACCCTTTGATTTGCTTCTTCCTCATAAAATACTGAAACATAAGCTACATCTATATTTTCTTACACACTCAAAGGATTGCTATGGCTTAACTTTGGGGGTTTGTTCAATGTCCTCCAAAGTTTTGTTAGTCTATTTCACTTTCCAAATGGCCTTACCCTTCCTTCCTTACTCCTTTGGACTAATTCTAAAGTATTTGTTAAGGTGGTAGTTTTTGGCCAAGTAACCTATTTTGCCACATCTCTAACATCCAAAAGCATTATTTTCCTCCTATTTCCAAGTACCATTAATTGAGGTTAGTTTAACAGAGCTTGGTAGGTATTTGTCTACTCCAACTAGCACATAAAGTCTAGCAAAGAGCATATTCCTCCTATTATTAGTAGCAAAATCTAAAATAGAAAGCTACCAATGTAGTTGGCATAGCTTCTAAAATTTCATTTTCCCATAACTCAAGGGGTAACACTGGAATTTTAATCCAAATGGGATCAACCTTAGTGTTTTTGGATGTTGTATTAGACCCAAGAGCCCATTTCCTCAAGAAAATTCTAGATAACCCCATAAACCATGGGCCACCCAAATAATTGAATCTCTATCTCCCATAGCAAAAAATGAGGCTAAAAAAAAACCTCTTGGAAGAGTTGAGAAGTCCACATTCCCTTTAAATTTCCACCTTAGGTTAGCCCATTTCTTAATCTGATCTATAAATGGTCTATAATTAATAAATTTATCAATCAAACTATTACTCAATCTATTTTGGGATCTATCTAAAATCTTATCTAGAATTTTTAGGGCTAACCCATTCCCATCACTTATCGAAGGAATGAAAATCTTCTTCTCATTTCTAACAAAGTTGGTAATTTTATTGTCTTTTATGGGATCTGCCCAACTCTTACTTACTATCTCTCTCAAAATAAGGACATCCAAAGTTGAATTGCCTTGCTCACCATATGAATTCTTCAACACACCTCCTAGGAGGAAATTCATTAAATCCAAACAAGACTTGGAAGAATACATTGCAATAATTATAGCATTGTGATTAAATGTGATCAAAGGGTCACCTTGAGGTTTATTGGTCCTACATATCTCCATATTATCCTACTCACCTTGAGGGTTACAAGCCCCAAATACATCCATCTGATCCTAATTGCCTTGAAGGTTACTAGCCCTAGAGGTCTCCATTCAATCCAACAACTATTGATTGTGGTTCCTTCACTGCAGTACCCACCATAAGGATATTACTAATAGCCACTACCTATGGTTCCTCCACTATAGTTTCCACCACAAGGATATTACCAACAACCACCATGGTTCCATCATCACCTATGGTTCCTTCATCATTGTGGTTTCATCGCCACTTGTAAATTTTAATCAAAACCCTTGCCAACAACCATTGTGGTTTTACCACTACTTGTGGTTCCTATGATGCCATGGTTCCTCTACCTATATGGTTCTATCATTTCCTATGGTTCCTCCATTATTGTTGTTCCTTTGCCACTAAGGTTCTACCACCACCTATAAAATTTTAACTCAAAAACCTTATCAATAACCGTCATGGTTACATCACCTGCTATGGTTACTTCATCATTGTAGTTCATCCATCATTATGGTTCCATTACCACCTATAAAATTCTAATAAAAACTATTTCCAACAACGGTTGTGGTTCTACCATCGCATGTTTCATTGTCGTGGGTTCACCGCCGCCTGGTTACATCACCTGCTATGGTTACTTCATTGTTGTAGTTCATCCATCATTATGGTTCCATTACCACCTATAAAATTCTAATAAAAACTATTTCCAACAACGGTTGTGGTTCTACCTATAAAATTTTAATTAAAACCCTTTCCAATAGTCATCATGGGTTTGCCACCACATGTGGTTCCTCCATTTCCTATGAAATTTTAATCAAGACATCGTGGTTCTACCGCCACCTATTCTACCACTATGGTTCCATCATCACCTATCAATATTATATGACTTTTATATTATGAAAAGACATTCAATTTAACAGGTAACATATTATGTATCGTGAATTCTTAATATTTTATCAAAAATTAATGATCTAAATATTTTAAATATTTTTAATCAAACTTTTAACAAATTTATATAAAATAGTTCTGTCTAATTTTTAAACACATTTTATTGTGATAATATTTTCTTATATAAAATGATGCATTTATAGTGGAAAATATATTTAAAGGGAAAAAAATGGTAACAATAAATATCCAAAACATTTTAGTTAAGTACCTCATTCTTTTATCAAAATTCAAGTGAAGTATGGAAATATACTTAAAATTGAAAAATTAAGTTTCTCTAGTTGTTAAAAGTAAAGATAGTTTTATTTTAAAAATACTTATAATAATTTTATTAAAAATAATATTTTTTCAATTATTTTACATAGGGTTTTATGAGGGGTCTTAGTCCCGTCATAGTGAGTGGGGTTTGAACCTTGGACCTCCCAAAGACAAGCCAAATCCCTTACTAGTGCAATACGCTTGTAGCTCAACAAATAATTAATTTAACTGTTTATAATCAAAATATAAATTAAATGGTTTATGATAAACTAGTGTGATTTGAACTGGAGTTGTGTGGATCTGCATTGTATGAATTGCGTTCCTCAATTGGTCATCTCACACCAACTCGGCTATGAACTCACCCTTTTAAAGGACTTATGGTAGCTAGTGTGATTTGAATTGGAGTTGAATGGACCCATGGTATGTATCATAGACCTTAGCTGGCTACCTCACACCAACTTGACTACTCACTCACCTTTTTTTCAAATTATTATAATTGTTTAAACATATTTAATGTTTTTCAATGAGTTTAGCACAAGTGGAGAATTCAAGCTTGGCCCCATTGGATAGGAGTTCCATGGTTTGAACCTCTACAATGCGAATGGGGATACAAAAATATCTTATGGCTTCCCTCTAGATAGTGGTATACACATATGGAATGGTATTACCGACCACCTTAGAGTAGCTCTCGAGGTTTATTTCTAACCTAAAAATTATTTTTCAAGGGTTATAACCTTGGAGATGATGACTCTTGAGGGTTTTTAATTCACAAATAAGTCTTATGGTAGTGGATTTCAAGGGTTTGAATCCAAGAAATGACAATGGGTTTGGATTATTTTTAATTCATAGCTAAGTTAGGTGGTAGTGGCTCTGGAGGGTTTGAAGCTAGGCGATGGAGGCTTTGGAGGGTTTTTAATTCATAGCTAAGTTCAATGATGGTGGTTTTTGAGGGCTTGAAGCCATACAATGATAAATTTAGAGGGTTAAATAATAATGTTATAATAATTGTCAAAAGTGCATGTATTAGAGGTACAAGGGTTTAATAGAGGAGAAAGAGCTAGAATTTGAATAATGGTGATCAAGGTGGGAAAGGGTGCGAGTGGGAGACTTTGAATCTAGTTTATGTGGGTTTACAAAATGGTGATTGGAGCTCTCAAAATATGTGGAGGTGATAATTGTATTAGATGTGAATATGGTAGTTATATGTTGACCAAATGGTATGTTTACAGGAGTCCTCGATATTGGCTTCATAGGTCCTTCAAAATGCCATGGGACATCAAATAGTAAGTTGAAGGTTGGTTCCCCTTCTCATGGTATATAGTTTTCTCCTAAAAATTCAAGCCTTGGTATTTCATATGTTTTGGTGATGTCTAAAGGTGCAAGGGAGACCTCAGAATCAATTTGCAATATATCCCTTGTAGGAAATTCCATTAGCATCTCGAGTGAACTAGTTAAATTCACCATAGGTGATGGAGGTTGTGACCTTGTGGGAAAGTTCTAAGCAATGAGGCCAGACCTAGATTCAATTTGAAGATGGGAATTAGCGAAGTGGAAACCTCTAGGCTCCATGGAAATTGTAATAGCCTCTGAATACATTTTTATATCATATTAAACTGCATGGAAGATGTAAATTATATACTAGGGGGAGATCCCTGGTTTTATGGCAAAAGAGGTCTATTTTTGCAAAATTTGGAACCTAATTTCAATACTCATACACAAAGGGTTAAATTTCTATGTTTATGGGTTCATATCCCTACCCTCCCTTACTATATTTGGCATGAATATGTGTTGAGAGGTGTGGCTAAGGTTGTGCGGTATTTTCTTCTTATCGATCTAGTAACCAAAGTCAAATCAATAATGGTGTACGCAAGAATGTGTGTCATGGTATATCCAGAGGTACACATTCCCTCTTCTATCAAGCTTATCTCATTCCTAGGTACTTGGGACCAACCCATTTTTTACAAAAATAGCCTAACCTAGTGCTCTGGCTATGGAAAATTAGGTCACTAGGTGAACCAATGTCTCCTCAAGGCATAGGAAAAGAAGGAGAAGAGACTTGCAAGAATAGAATGGACCCAAAAGCATAACTCAATTCGAGTCCCCTCAAAGTATTTGGGTGGTAATTCCTCAAAGGTGGTGGAAGGAGAAGCTCAACCCTACATGGATGAGGTTTAAAAGCTGAAGGCTCTAGAAGAGGATATTTTTCAACCCTTAGAATTGATCCAAGCTAACCTAGTGGTGATTGAGAAGGCATCTAAGGAGAAGAACATAGCCTTGAAGCTTGGTGTTACTGAGGTATGTCAATCAAATATTATTTTTGAAACCATTGTTTCTAAGGATCTTCTTCATAATTCCTTTGATGGGCTTTGTATTGGTTTTGCACTTGAGGAGCCTATTATTCAGTTGATGACCCTTGAGGTAAGGTCTCTGATTATCTCCCCAAAGACCTATCTAGAGAAAGGTTTTCCAGGTCCTAAAACATAGAGATAAAGTAATGGCAATGTGGATGTGGTTATTGAGAAGAAGTTAGGAAAGCCCCCTAACAAGTCTGTGAGGAAGAGGGAAATGGATTCTAAGATTGCAAATGGATCTCAAGCTCTGCTCAAACTTGAAAAATAAAATGTTATAGGAGTAAGATAGCTAAAGCTAGAATCTTTCTGCCAAAGTAACCATGGGGTGTCTAGGGGAAAGAAATCTAATTCCAATTATCATAAATTAAATGCCTCTCTTGGAATGTTAGGGGCTTGAATGGGCTTTCTAAACAATGGGAGATATTTCCAATTTTACCTGATATTTTTTATTGCAAGAAAACAAGTTGGATGGTTAGGATATAGAAGTTTTTAGAAGAAGAATTATTAGCTTTTGATGATGTATGATATGGGAGAAAGTAATCACAATATGTTTAATATGTGTAAAATTAATATAATGGAACTCTGCAATATGACTAAAATATGCTATTAATGGAAAGTTACAAAAATAGTACAATGCAATGTAATGGAGGAAATAAACACTCCAAAACTCTAATAGAAACTACATTATACCTATTCACTACATAGTAGTGATCACACTTTTCTACACACACTAATCTAATATATATGATATATCTCTCTTTTTTTATGTATGCACACTATGGGTCCTGTATATAAGCATATAGGTTTCTTGGCCTTTACTCTTCCTATCTACATTTCCTATGACTCATGTACAAGTGGACTCCTTGTACATTTACATCATTGCACATTGACACTTATGATTTTATTACTTCTTACTCAAGTAACCTAAGATAAACTCTTAGTATAATAATGTACCCAAGGTGGTACATTGACATGTACCTAAATAATGTAATATACTCTAACATCCCCCTCTATTAAATTATTTGGGTACTAAAGACTTTAGTCTTCAATATGGATCTTCGACTTGATACTAGAAATAGTATTCTCCTTATCTTACAGGAATTGTTTCAAGCAAGTAGTTAGTATCTTTATATAATACAGAGAAAGCTTTGATTGAATGTTCTTCTAGTTCTTGAGTTTGAATTTGTCCATCTGGTTTAGTATTTGTGGTTTCTTCGTTGCTATGTTCTCTCTTAGTATGCATTTTCTTCCTCTTTCTCCTTCTTCTCCTGTGACTCTATAATGATACTACTGGAATCTCTATTTGATGACAAGTTATTATATCATCACAATAATATTGATTTGTATTGTTAGTTTTATTCGTGTGTTGAGCAAGTGCAAAAACAATTAATGATAGATAAATTATTAGACATTCCTCTGAGGTGAATGTAACTATTTTTTGTGTATTCCACCATGTTCTAAAGATAAATTCATGAATATTATTAATTAATGCTAAAAATCTGCCCTCTTTTTCCTCTTTAATAAATAAGGAAAATCTATCTTTATCACTAGTAGATAAATACTTGTATCCTTCAATAGTATCTATTAAGTTTTGGGAGTAAAGTTTCACTTCATGGAATTTATTCGTTATTAAATACATTTCTTAATATTTCATCCATATTCCTTCTTGATTGATCTTGAAGTGTGCTTCTTTAGATATTTTAGGGATTTTGAGAATAGAATTTTCTAAGTAGTTTGCCTTATGACTCCCTAGTCTAAAGTATGTGAACTGATTTGATAAAAAAAAAAATAGATTCAGGTTTTGTAGGCTCCATTATATCTCCCAAGTAGTTTAGAATATTTTATAGGCTATGATAATAAGCTTAGCAATGATTAGTTCACTTTTGAGTTGATTTTGTAATGATTTGAGAATAATAATCAACTTTCAATTTTTTCTTCTCTCTCCTAATGAATTATGATCTAATGGAGTTCTTATAGTTGTATTTATTTTTGTCTCCTTAGTATGAGTATGAGAAAAGTGTTACCAATTAATTCCAACTCTATATGTAAGCAATAGATTTGTTTCTTTATTCAATAATTTAATTTTCTAATTTCCAATTATCTATAGTTTGGTGTAGTATACATTATAACTCCTTAATTTTGGAAATATTGGAAAATAATAGTATTTGCAAATTGATATTGAATTTACCAAGGTTGACTACCTTATATATTCTACTTGGTGATTTGCAAATATCTTAATGTAAGAAATTATCTAATTTCTTCTACATTTATCAAGATTGTTTCCTTACTTCTTAAGGTTGATAATAAAGTAATAATAAAACTTATGCTCAATACCTTATAACTCCTAACTTGAGGAAAGAAAGTAATTGAATGATATATGTATTTACCCCCATAACGTAAGTAGGTTGGACATTAGTGACTATTATAAAATAAGATGTTGGTTAGCATTCGATGCTCTCACTAGATGATGCTAGTTGTATCCTTTCAACCCATTCTTTCAACTCTTTGACCTCTGGATTATTGATGGGTATTGTAATCGCTGAAACACACTATAATATCTTGCTAGTTTATATAGGATTTAATAAAATTTCTTAATTGCACCTTTGAATACATTCTCTATTGAATGCACCTTTGCTTTAATGCTAGCTAAAACTTCGTTCACACTCCCCTTGGACTTAACTTACATTATTCTAGGATATTGATGTGCCTTTCTTGGTCATCACTGTGTTTCGCTTAAGTAGCTTCTATTATCCTTTGGATTTCACCCATGTGTTACTTAAGAGGCATTACTAAATAACGCTTCAATATTGAGTAACGCTCCTTCCTTCTTCAACTAACAAGCTATGATAATGATGTATTTCAATGTATGAGACTTAGAAGTTACCTTAAGCACTTATTTTATGAATGTTATGGAATATAGGATGCTCTATTTAATGTGATCAGTGGTGTTCTACATGTATAGTCTCTTTAAATATCTATTGAACCTTATAAACTCATTTTCCAATGAATACACAACTATTTTATTGCTCTCAACACTTCCTTTAGGTAAAAGAATGTGCTCTCCTTTACAAGGTATTGGATTTGGTTCAATTATGGTGCTTTGTTGATGACTGTAGGTGTTTCCCTTAGCTATCAGTCTCTCCAAGATATAATTTGGTATAGCTCCTTTTAATTTTCACTATAATGAGCTATCCTCTAATGTTATTGAAATGAAATGATAATAGTCTCTTTTCATGAATGCTTGTGCTTTAGATCTACAATGGATAGTTGACCCTTATGTAGAAATTTGTTATACTATCCTTCTAATACAGATATGAGTTGGATAATGATATTCTTTCATTGGTTTTGATGTTGAAGGTATTATATTATGGATGCTTGATCTCGTAGCTATTGAGGGTGTCTTTAGACACCTTAATGAGAGCCCTTTTTCTATATCTTTACCTTGCTCGAATAGTATCCTTTTATTAGATACTTTGTGATGGTTCTTGCTGGTATTGGAAATGTCCTTGAGACACTCAAACTTTATCCCCTTTTGTTACCTAGGACAAGAGATTATGGTGCAAGCAACTAATGTAAATATATTTACAATAGATAGAATAGAATACCTTTATTTTGCACCTATTATCTAGGATCTTCAAATATCTTTTGCAAGATTTATTACTACTAGTTTTGATGGTGGCTTCTCTGTACTAATCCCTATAGGCAAGGGATGATTTAATTTTGTCTTCTTGGACAACTCTCTCTTTTGAAGAACATAAGCTTATACTAAGAGGGAGGGTGAAAATTATAAGAACAAACTTTTACTTTTCTTTCAAAAGTAATAAATTCAACTATTACCAATTGCAATAATGAAACAATACAAAAATAATCACACACATAAGATACACATATTTAACTTGGTTCACCCAATGTGGGCTACATCCATGGAGAAATATTACTTATAAATTTCTCAACAAATTTTGTGGGAACCAACCCATAGGAGAAACCAATCCCTTATTACAACATTTGTGAACACCAATCCACAGGAGACATCGATACCTTCTCAAGTTTATATACACCTATCCATAGGATACACCAATTACCTCTCAAGTTAAAGGACACCAATCCATATGATACACTAATCCCCTCTACTCTGGTTTGTGAATACCACTCCACAGGATACACCAATCCCCTCTGCTCTGGTTTTGTGGACACCACTCCATGGGAGAAATCAATCCCCTCTACTCTAGTTTTGTGGACACAAATCCATAGGAGACACCAATCCCCTCTACTCTAGTTTTGTGGACACCACTCCATAGGAGACACCAATCCCATTTGCTCTGATTCATGGAACTCTATCCACAGGAGACACCAATCCCCTTTTTTTTGGTTTGTGGACCTATATGCATAGGAGATACCAATCCCCTTTTATCTAATCTAATCCAAGCCTTTACACTTACTCAAATATTCTCTTAACTCTACTCAAATATTCTCCAAGACTACACACAAGGCTTGCTCAAATCTGCTCACCAAAACCTTCTCAAATATGCTCCAAGCCTACACACAAGGCTTGCTAAAATCTACTCACCAAAACTTGCTCTAATTTACTGTAAGCCTACACACAAGGCTTGGTCAAATATGCTCACCAAAAATTGCTCAAATTTGCTCACATATGCTCACTCAAAATCTACTCAAATATTCTCATATCTGCTCACTCACTTGCTCAAATATACTCACCAAAATCTACTCAAATATTCTCATATCTGCTCACTCACTTGCTCAAATATACTCACCAAAATCTGCTCAAACCTACTCATAGATCCTGCTCAAATCTAATCATAGATGCTTAAAACCTTGTTTACAAACAATGTTCATCTATTACCAAATATTGCATAATGATGTCATCAAGTGCTTTATCTATTCTTTAATGTACTTTCCTAAACTAGAGCAATTCAGACATTTATTCTAACCAGAATTCTTTTATCTTCGAGAACATATATAAAATTATATGCACTAAACAAATTCTCAATATGTTCTTCACATTCACATGTCTCACATTTATTACATTTTAAAGGTACCTCTAGTCTAGCACTTGATTACTGACCTGGTAATTACTGATTTCCACCTTCACTTCAAAAACAATCACCATGCACAAAGCTATCCTTTTCATCTACTTTAAAAATCAATCATGAACACATGCACAATTTTGCTCTCAAACCCTTATACTATTATTACCAATTTCAATCAAAGCAATGCACAACTTTGCTCTCAAACTCTTACACTTTTATTCTTAAATCCATTCAAATAAATGCACAAATTTACTCTCAACCCTTATCAAATTCATATTTTAAGTTAATACATCTAATAATGTCTTATATCTTCCTCTTGACACAATCAACAAATCATAATCATATCATACAGAAATATTTCATAACACTTTCATAGCTGCCCTCGTAAAACACTTGTCTTTGGAAGTTCTATTACCACACCTTTATCAAAATATTATACACTTATTCTCTTGTTATAAGAAAAGAACTTTCATTCATAAAAACCATAGTGCATTAATAAATTCACACTTTCTTTTATTTTATCCTTTTGAAGAAAACTTTCAATCATAACATTTCATCAATAAAAATTTCATTCTTAGGTATAATCAAAAGCACACTTATCTCTTCAAAATATTTTTGATGGTGCTTCAAATTGAATCCTGGTCTCTCACTCACAACTCTCATTGGTTGGCCATGAACCACTTTAGCTACATCATTGAATGGAAGGTGGTTACACACATTTCAACTTGAATATGTGGACAAATATTGCACTCCAAAATGTATCCCTGGTGCACTTCAAATTCAAAATATTTCTACATAGTTTCTTCTGTATCTCTCATGCATATGGTGTTTTGGCTTCTCACACTACTACCTCTTCATTATATTTAGGGTTTGGCTCTAATATCACATGCAGTTGATGTTACCATTACCTTGTTTTTCACCCAAATCACTGATTTAGAGTTTCTGTTTACAACATTCAGATCCTGCACCTTTGTAACCTACTTTGTCTTTCTACAAGTGCAAACACTTCCTCAAAACATTAATGAACATAGTGCAAATGAATAAATAAGCATGATACCTTTGTATTTATCACTATGCAATTCTCCCAATCTCAAATCAAATGTAGTCAAGGATTTTACTCCACAATGTTGATGATATGTCTTCACTACCACCACTATTTCCTTTACACTATGTGCACTCCAACTATGTCATAGACCTCTCTTTTCTTCCTCTTGGAAATGCCAATCTATGTGGGTAATTCGATGCCTCTTCCTCTTATTTTATTCTAGTTACAAAAATATTCTTAGCTTGATTTTAATTCAGCAGATACACACTACAACACACTTCTTGAAAGCACTCACTATCCACAAACAAAGGCACACCTTTCGCATACGAACACTGCTTCCACTCAGATGCAAACCACACTCCTTCAAATGCAAGCGCTCAAGTGATCAACACACTCATGATAATCAATGAACGAACACTTCACTACACTCAAATTAAAGAATATCTCACTGCACTCAAACGAAAGGAAGTCTAACTGCACTCAAATGAATGGAAACCTCATTACACTTAAACAAACTAAAATATCATTGCACTCAAATGAATAAAAATCTCATTGCACTCAAACGAATGGAAATATCACTCTCCAATGAAGGTGCACTTTGGAGCTCACTCTTTCTTTTGAACAAATACAAAGCATGCAAAGGAAATATCTTCTTTCTCCAAAGGCAATTGTGAAGGCGCTCACTAAATTCACTCTACCAATAAATTTAGCAACACACACACACACACACATATATATGTATATATATATTCAAAAATAAATTTTTGAATCTTAAACATAAGGTCGACCTTTTCATTATTTTAAATATATTTAAATCCTTTTGATTTAAATATATCCCACCTTTAAAACCTTACCTCAATATTTAAATATTTAATTTAAATATCAAAGTATACATCACTAATTCATATTTGAGATATATATCACCATATTATTTTGTTCAAGCACCATAATATTGTCCATTCATAATTTCATCCTTGTCAATGTTTTTGCCCTTGACAATATTGACAACTTACAATTTCATTCTTGAATATATTCCTACTTTTGAAATCAATGTATATTCCTACCTTTGAAATCAATGACAAATTAATATTTCTAACATCCTTTGCTTGGGTAACTTAACAATGAATCCAAGCCAATAATCATGCAACTAATATGCCCTTAAGGTGGCTTAATCTTTCACTAATTTTTCTTTCATTTGGTGCACTTCTAATAATATTTAAGAGATACTAATATAGTACAACTACAACATCCTTATTACTCCTTGAAAGTAACTTATAATATGCACTAATTATAACTCTTAAAGAACTCTTAAATGCTTCTATAATCTTTGCAACTTAATGTAGTTTTTTTTTTCTATAACTTGATAATAAGAAGATGATATTTTTATTTCTTTCAAAATATATCGAACTCTTAATTTAATGTGTAGGTAATAACCCTTAACAAAAACTATCTTCTACACTTACTTTAAAGACTTTAAAATGCAATCTTCTTCTTGCAACTTCTATATTTAATAAGGTGCTTAATTAAGCTAAGTAATGAACTAAATATAAGTGTTCAATTAATGAACCATTTGCACCTAAGTTACATACCTTTAATGGTCTCTGAAGATGATGTAGATCTTGGTGTTTTGATTCACTAAGTTACTACCTTTTTTCTGGTGTAATTGCAGATCTTGTCTGTCTGGAACAACTCTCTAACTCGCCTAATTGTAGTTTTTGAAACCCTATAACTTTCTACCCTGAAACTATAGTAGGTGGCTTCAAATTCTTCTTTGGGATGTACCCTAGAAATATGAAGTGTTGTAGTTGGGATTCTCCTCCAATAATCTTATAGTATTTTTTTATAGATTTAGCAAACCCCTATCTTAAAAATGTGCCTTCATAGCTATGAAAGGAAATCTCCAAATATCTTGGATTTGGTAGGCTGCTTCTATCTGTGTTCTCCTTGAACCTCCTTGTCAAATTTTGGCATGAATATGGGCCTTATTTTCAAAAATATAAATTCTTGAGGTCTCCTTTAGTTTTCTCCAAAATTTGGCAAATTACTTGCCAAATATTTCTCTCTTGGGCTTGTTTCTAGATGGTGATAATTATCCCAATTTATTCACTATCAGGAGCTTCTCCTTCAGTAGTGAATTTATCCAATGAGTTATTTTGGAAACTCCTTTAATGGCTTCTTCAAATTCTATAATAAGGCTTTCCAAGCCTTATCCTTTTTTATCCTTGATACCTCTCCAAGTTCTTTAATCTCATAAATTCTATGGTCTTATAAATGAGACCTTTTATTCAACCTTCTACTGTGGAAGTGTTGGCTATGAAATATCTCAAATCTCTAAAATTTTCTACTTCTAGAATCTAGAATAGGTCCTTGCTAGTCCTTATCGACTTCTACAATTTATAGAATTCAATGGATATCACCAAACTCCAATATTATAGATCTAGGATTTCTTTAATGGGACCTTCTATGGGTCTCTTTAGCTTCTTCGGGTTGATTTCTTCAATCTGCTATATGTAGTATTTTATGGAGATCACCAATCTCCTATATTATTTTGGACTCTTCTCTAGAGTCTCTCCTATGAATCTGGAACAAGGCTCCTATGGCCTTTTCTTATTTTGCACTATGCAGGTCTGCAATAGGACCTCCCCCACGTTTCTGGAATCTCCTTTTCTTCCATTTGTTGCTTTTGGTGTTGGATTGATTTTGAATATGATATTATTCCTAGCTCTCTATAGGAAGCTTCCCAATTTTCTTCGAATCTTTTTTCTGCAACAAGGTATTAGGAATATAATGGATAAAATTCTAAGTGACATCTTCACTAGTTTATTTTTCAATCTAGTGGAATGAATGTTGAGTCCTAGTATTCATGAGTTTTTCTACAACTCTGTGGATAGACTCTAGCCAAATGCAATCTCAAAAATTTTGGAATTGATATTTGTTTCTCTTCTATCAATCTCTCTTATGAATCTCCTTATTCCTATATGATCTACCGTAGCTATGATACCGCTATTAGCTTTTGATAATATATGATATGGCAGAAAGCAATCACAAGATGTTAAATATGAAGAAAAATAATATAATGGAAATCTGCAATATGAATGAAATATGCTATTAATGGAAACTTACGAAAATAGTACAATGCAATGTAATGGAGAAAATGAACACTCTAAAACTCTAATGGAAACTACATTGTACCTACTCACTACATAGTAGTGATCACACTCTGCTACACACATTGATCTGATATATCTCTCCTTTTCCTTGTATGCACACTATGAGCCCTATATAAGTAGATTGCTTGGCCCTTAATCTTCCTAACTATCTTTTTATGACTCATCTATAATTGGACTTCTTGTATATTTACATAATTTCACATTGACACTTGTTCTTTTATTACTTATTCCTCAAGTAACCTAAGATAAAGTCCTAGTCTAATGTACCCAAGATGGTACATTGACATGTACCTAAATAATGTAATATACTCTAACAAGAATTTGGAAAGAAACCCTTTTTTTTGCAAGCCCAACCAATGGTTCCCCTAGAGGACTCCTTTGTCTTTTGTATACCAATAAGTTTAAGGGCTTTATAATTTCTTCCTCGGATAGGATTATTAATATTCTCCCTACAATAGAGAAAGTAATAAAAGGTGGATTATGACTAACGTATATGTGCCCAACTCTGGACCTGGTAGAAACTTGTTGTGGCAAACTATGAGTTCTATTAGAAGGATTTTTTCTCAAGAATCCTAGTTCCTAGTAAGGGATTTTAATTCACCTCTATTTTTTTGGAGAAAAAAGGAGAGAACTCCTCAATCTCAAAAAGCATGGAAGAGTTTGTAAATTTTATGAATTACAATGAGATATTGGATGTTGAATTGAAGGGTTCAAGGTATACTTGGAGCAACATGAGAGTGGGTAACCAGATCATACAAATTAGGTTGGATGGGGTTCTTATCTTTAAGGAGTACCTTCTATTGTTTGGTAATCTATCTCTCTGTTATCTACCTAGAATTGGCTCTGACCATAACCCCTTGTTTTTTGAAGTGAACCAAGAAGAGACCAGATTCCCTAGGTTATTTAGGTTTGAGACAATGTGGTGCCTTCATCCTCATTTGGAAGCTAAAATAAAAAATTGGTGGTCGACAAGGGTCCAAGGCTTCGACCTTTCCAAAATTTTGATGAAGCTTACAATTGTTAAGAACGGTCTTAAAGAATGGAATAAAAGAATTTTTGGGAATATTTTGTAAAAGAAGAAATACCTAAAAAGTCAACTGAAAGATATTAAATCTGAGATAAAACTTGGAAATCAATCTCAAGAGATCAGTTACAAAGAAAAGGATGTGCTAGCTGAATTTCATAACACTATTCCCAAGGAGGAAATTTTGTGGAAACATAAATCCAGGGTACTTTGGCTAGAGGGAGATAAAAATTCCAATTTTTTTCACATCACAGCCTGGAAGCACAAAAGAACCAACAATATTAGAGAAATTAAAAAATTTGATGGATTCAATGCTACTCACATTAAGGATATAAGAGAGCTAAGGCTATGGATTTTTTCAAAAATCTCATCGATATGGAAGAGGTTTGTAATGAGGAGGCCCAAAATAAGCTACTTGGTAGTATTCTCAACCTTATCACACTTGATATAAACCAAGCCCTTATCTCTCCATTCAATGATGAGGAAGTTAGAGCTATTATATTTGTGATGGAAGGAATGAAGGCTCTAGGTCTTGATGGTTTTCCCTCATATTTTTATAGAAGTATTGGCATATTGTGGGGAAGTATATTGTTGATGCCCTTTAGGAGGTCCAAACTACCAATCATATCCCAGTCAGAGTGAATTCTTCTTTTTTAACTTTGATCCTCAATATTGTTGGTGCAAAGTATTTTGGTGCCTTTCAACCCATTAGCTTATGAAAAACTATTTATAATTTTTTTACAAAGACCTTTGTTAACATATTAAAACCTTTTCTTTCAGCCTTGATTGATTCATCCCAAAGTGGATTCATGTTAGGGAGATAAATCCTAGATAGTATCATAGTTGTCCATGAAATCTTTCATTCGGTTGATAAAAGTGGTAGAGGTGGTCTCCTCCTTAAATCAGACATGAACAAGGATTATGACAAGGTTTCATGGGATTTTTTGTTAAAAGTTTTAGGAAATTTTAGTTTTTTCAAAGTTGGATAAAACTTGTCCATGCTTGCATCTCTTTTGCCATGTTTTTTATCTTAATAAATGGGTCCCCAATAGATAATTTTTCAATTCTTATAGGCATTCACCAAGGGGGGGCCCTTGTAACCTTACCTTTATATCTTAGTAGAGGAAGCTCTAGGTAAGGCTATCAAGTTAGAACCCTTTGTGGAAGGTATAAAAATCACTTTACCGATGGATCCTATTTCTCATCACCAATTTACAAAGATGTTCTACTCTCTCTCATTGCTTAAGTTCCTCAAGGGTGCTAAGAGGAATCTTGGAGGTATTTAAAATTGTAGTTAAGAAAAAGATAAATTATATAAAAAGCAAAATATTCTTTCTAAATACCGGCTTACCAAGGTTGAGGATAATTGTTCGCATTTTGGATTGTGAGGTGGCTTTCCTCTTGTCTCTTTACCTTGGAATGCCTTTTTTTAAAGGTAAGATTTAGGATCCACTTTGGGAACCTATGGTGGAAAGATTGCAGAGGAAGCTAGTTTGGTGGAAAGTATCCCTCCTTAGTCAAGTCAGAAATGCTACCCTGGCAAAGTCTACTTGTCAAAGCATTCCTGTAAAGCAAAAATTGACAACACCAAGATAGCAATAATAGAATCAACACACAAAATGTATTGCACAATGAAGAAAATAATATTGATATTATTGTGGTGGGAGCCTTGATCTCCAATGTTACAATATCATGTGTATTGATACAATGTTTACAATCAAAGGGTTCAAAAACCCTTGTTTACAAAGAATATATGGTGTCTTTTGCATCATATTTCTCTCCAAACAAGTTGTGGGTGGGCTTGAGTATCTCTACAAGGCCACCTTAGTTGCAACAACATTCAAGAATGTGATTTCGACAAACTACAATCAAATCAACAACACCAAATAGGTCAATAGCATATGTGAGGGCTCCACTATGTGAGACCCTCTGTAAACACAAGTAACTCTACAAACCCTAGTGCTGTAAATGATGAACTGAAAGCAAATAATAGAAAAGCATAATATGTGATGTAATGAGCTATTATAACTTATCAAGACTATATCTTTGATTATGATTTATGCTCCTCCTTCTGTTATCTGATGGCGCATGAATGATCAGAAGCATTTGAGGGTTTTACGATAGCAAAGAAAGAGATAAGAAACACACTGGAACATTTTGGGAGGACTGTGAATGCCTTGCAACATTCCTAGAATGCTCAAAAATATTCATAGGATATTGGTAGGCATTTGAGGGTGATGGAAAAGTGCTACAGAACCTCAATTTTGGTTTTGCAATGGTTTACGATGGTGGAAATGGGGATATGGTGATGGCGAGGGGTGAGGATGGAGGTGTAATGCTAAGGTTTTATGGCACAATGGATACAAATAGAATGAACCACTTAAAAACAATGCTTAACCAAAAATGTTCAACCTAAATGCTTAACCTTCATTCATGAAAATGAATGACCTTTTATAACTTTCCTTCCATATGCTAGGGTTTCAACGACACTAATATGTGGTCAAGATTAAAACATAATGGATGGCTAAGATTATAACTTTAATGTGTGACACAAATCATGTTAAGTGGATGGTTGTGATTTATTCATATATATATATATATATATATATATATATATATATATATATATTTATATTAAATATATAAAATATTTATATTTATATATAAAATATAAATAAATATACATATATAAATAAATAATGGATAAATATGATTGGATGATGCAAATGTATGACAAGTGGCTAGGTTTTGGTGTCTATAGATACCTCTTTTTGTATCACGTTGCATGAAACACAATGCAATGCAAAAACAAGAGACACCTGGTTTGGTGAAGCAACTTTCTTTCCTTGGAATGCAAGAAGATCTTGAAGAAAAAAACAATGTGGGTGTAGCTTACCCCCTCAATTGGTGAATGAGTGAAGAATGAATCTCACAAGCCAATTGATAGAAATGAGGGTGATATGAATGATGTAAATGCAGGTGTATGATGTATTCTATTTTTCCCCAATATATGAAGGGCATTTTTCCTATTGTGGATGATATGAATGATGTAAATGCAGGTGTATGATGTATTCTATTTTTGCCCCAACATATGGAGGGCTTTTTTCCAATTGTGGATGATATGAATGATGTAAATGCAAGTGTATGATGTATTCTATTTTTACCCCAATATATGAAGGGAGTTTTTCCAAATGTGGATGATATGAATGATGTAAATGCAGGTGTATGATGTATTCTATTTTTGTCCCAATAGATGAAGGGTGTTTTGTCAATTGTAGATGATATGAATGATGTAAATGCAGTTGTATGATGTATTCTATTTTTACCCCAATAGATGAAATGGATTTTGCTAATTGTGAATTATATGAATGATGTGAATGGATGTAAATGACATAGATGATGATGCAATGCTGATTTTGTTCTTTCCATAACAAAAAAGGGTTTTTGCAAAATGTGAATGTGGGTGTATAGCATGTTCTTGTAGACACCTAAACCACATCATGTCGAGGCAACTACTCATATGGGCATCCTTGCAAACCATATGAATGATCTTGGACCTATCCAAGGTAAAATTAGTGGTTCTAACCATTCAATTTGGGCATTTTGGCCTATCTAGCCTTAGTCATTGTTGTCACCTGTGGCTAGGATTCTTACCTATGGGTGACACCCACGACTAGGGTTTTTAGCCACTTTTAAGCGTCGTGGCTAGCCCTGTAACAAAATTGGGTGACCAGAGCCAAGTAAAATTAGTTGCAACAATCAAATTGCAATGGTTTCAAAGTGGTTTGGGCTTGGAAGCATCCAAAAGCTTCCTCCCAATTGCCAATTATTTTTCTTGGCTTCTCCATGAAGCTAGAGTAAGGATTTTGGGAGTCTACTTGAGACCCCATTTTCAAAGAGTAAAATTTTCTCCTTCCTAACTGTCTTCTCTAATGAAGTGCTACCAAATTACTAAAGAATTATTCAATTGCATCATAGCGAAGCCTTGTCGAATTGGAGAGCCAATTGCACCTTGTGAAGAGTAACAAGATGCTGCCAAAATCTAATTTGATCATCAACTTTGCAACAATAGAGATCTCAAGAGCTTGAGGAGCAAGCTTGAAAATTGACACACTTCCATTGCCAATTCTAGTGAATTCAACTACCAATATATTTTAGAACACTGAGGCAACCCTTGATCATCAATTCCTTGGAGGATTTGAGAGTTTTTGGCCCTAGTTTCAAGAGAAAGGGAAGTTTTCTTGTAGCCATGGTTGTCAGCCATGACTAACAGTGCTAGATGCTTTAAGCACCTATGGCTAGGGTTTGATATTATCTTTCCTCTATTTTAGCAATAGATTTCCATTTCTAGTTATGCAAATAGCTTAATCTAGCATAGATTAACATTGTAGCAGACATTTGACCAATTAATTTAGGAATTAGAGGTAGATTTGCTTCCATTTTTCTTGCATTTATTAATTTAGACTAGTTTCATGCTTTTCAAGTTCTAATGGTTAATTAGGCTTCCTAATTGCTATATTTCATGCTTTCTTTACATGCTTTATTGTAATTTCATCATTTCTTGCATAGATTGATAGTTTTACATGTTTTCTTGATTTTATGTTATTCTTTATGCAAGATTTCTCAAAAAGCCTCATCAAGAGAGGCATCCTTTGCTTTTAATATTTCTTGTTATTTCTTGAACGTAGGGTTTTCAAGACTCCATTGTCAAAGCATTCAAGGCAACAAATGCCTCTTCACAGGAGAGAAGAAGGTCATACTTGACCTGGAGCAGTTCATGTCATTCTAAAAAGTCTACGGATTACACCTACCCTTGCAAGGGATTTCTTATGATTGTAACATTGTATCACATTGGGTATCCCTAAGAGGGACGAATTTGTAGCCATGAATTGATTCAATTTTAATAAAAGACACCTTTCTTTTGGTTATCTCAATTTTATCAATTTATGTATGTGCTTTATGTGATTTTCAATTGTTACTAGATTAGGTGTATGCTTTTTAGGATCGTACAACTCTATTTTGGCCCCAATAGAAAATGGATTTTTGATTGATGTAAGGGAGTGTATCCCGATATAGGAAATCAAATTAAAATTTGGTTACCCAAAGTTTGGGGTGGTTTTGTGCTATTGAAGAATGTGCCTTTTTTGTGTCATTAAACTGCAAAATGATGAACAATGTAAAACATCAAGAACCAATTATCCTATGGTCACGTGATTTCTTGGAGGCCCCTCTTAATTAATTATGCACAATTCCTACATGTTAAATGAAACAATGTAGTATAATTTATCCATGTTTCAATCCCCACAGACAAGGCCATCAATGCCAGCTTTTTGAGCAAATTAATCTAAGCGTAGACTCACTCAAAACAAATGAGGGACAAAATGGAATTTGATTTTAGATGAGAGGATGTTGAATGATGAGCACATATCCTTATGGTGATCTATCCATCATACTTAATTGCATGGATAGTCGATTGACACAATCACCAAGTGAATAGGATAAATGTGAAATTGGCAAATTTGGAATGGAAATGCAATGATAAATTTAATTGGAAAAATAGAAATGATGATGTATGATGTGAAATATGGATGAAGATGCATTGATGAGTGAATTGGATGATTTTGTGAAATTTGGAATTGTTTTGGAGCAATTTTGGATAAATTTATGACTTTTGGTTGCAAACGGAATTTAACCACCCAAATCAATCCATGTTATCACAAAATGCAATGGAATGTTGTGATGAATGACTAGGATGATGAAAATGGCAGTTTTGTGAAATTTTGGGCCATTTTGAGGCTTTTGTATGCAATTTTGGCATTTTTGTGACTTTTGATCACAAATGAAAATGGAGCATCCAAAGCGATCCATATATTCACAAAACATAATGAGATGATGAAATGGATGTCTGTATGAATTTTAGAGTAATGTTGTGGGTATAAGCTACATGTTTGATCTATATTTGTCATTCTACAACATTCTGGGGCTAGAAATCGACTAGCATCCGTATTAGGTACATATATCAAAGAGCATTTGCCACTCTACAAACAATTGGTAGCATTTTACTGCACTCTATAAATGCCCATGGTTGTTTGAGTGCACAAAAATCAGCTTTAAGAAGCTTGTAAGGGTGAATTTGGATTCATTCTTATGTTTATGAGTATGAGAAACCACATCTAAAGGAGAGTGAGTTTGTGAGCATGAAAGAGTGTGGAGAAATGAAGGATGGTGATGGAGGGAACAGATGCGACAACGGGTATGGAGGCACAGGTGGCTAAGGTAAGTGCCTTTGGCACTCTTGTTTAGATTTTGTAATTTTGTAATTTTTTTATTATTTTTTAATTTTTTTACTATGCAATGCATGTGATGGTAATGTATGTGCAAATTACGTTGTGTTGTAGTTATTGGTTCTAGAGGCTTGAAACCGATTCTCATCGATCATACATAGGGTGAGAAAGGCCTTACAGAAGGATGACTGGAATTAAGCTGGAGGATATGGGGTTGGCTGGGGTGGCATGAGTTGAGGTAGTAAGGGCAGATGAGGGGTATATCTCAACCTTGGCTAAGATATGGGATCTCTATAAATATACTTTCTATCTCTCGATGGGGGAGATGACTGTGATGCTAGAATATGTATATCGCATATTCTAAGTGCCAATGGAGGGGTTGTGTGTCCAGGTTGGGCATGATAAGGAGCATGAGTTGAGGAGGATTTTTGGAGATGGATGGAGGGGTGCTAATATCTAAGGTGGAGGGATAAGGTATTTGGCTATGTATGTGAGGGAGGATTTGGAGGCATTGCCTACCCTAATCATGTTCTTGTTGGCCAATATTTTGGTACCTAATAGTATTGGGTGTCATTTTCCATGGAACATGATTAGGCTAGTGTACGACATGATCAATGAGCTTTAGGTATATGCATGGGTACCAAATATAGTAGCTCATATGTATACATATATCTATGAGTTGAGGAGGTAGGGGTAGAAGGGGATAGGGTGTAGTGTGTTGTTACAATGTTGGTACTGGGAGTACTTCAGTGTGGCTCATCCCATGGGGCTACATGTGAGGAGTGGGATAGGGATCAATCTTATGCTTTGAGATTATAGGTATCTAAGGAGGTGCAACTAATTCATCATAGTTAGAGTAGCTAAGAGTGTAGGAATCTATGGGTTGGACTGACACCATATTAGATATGCTAAAGGCCATGGTAGGAGGCTAGGTGGCCTAGTGATGGAGAGCATATGTGGAGGAATCAAAAAGCTAGGTGGGTGGTTGGGCAACATGGGAGTGATAAGGAGCTTATCCAATTCTCATAAGTTCTATGGTAGTTTGGGTTGAGGTAGGGAGTTCTAGAGGCTGTAGTGATCTATAAGCATCGATAGAATGAGTCAAGCCTACCTTGGATGGAGGAGTGGCAAGTGCAGTATGACAATGATGAGGATATAGATCTCCTATATTAGGATGATGTCAGGACCACAACATATTATGAGAGATGGTTTACTTCACAACCACTATGGGTGCAAATTCAAGTGGTGAGGATGTGGTGGGTATGAGGATGAGGTAGTGGTAGAGGAGGCTCACTGATGCTAGACGTATTATCAGTATAGCAGGTAGGCAAGAGATGCAACAAATCAATATCCAAATATTGGAGATTATGATGGTGGTAGGGATAATAAGGAGGAGATTCTAGAGATACCTATAGATCAAAGTGAGGAGGAGTGTGCAATGTTGGAGGTAGAGGGGATCATATTTATCATATTGTGGTAGAGTAAGATGCAAAGATAACAACTCAAGATGCGGTGATAGTGGCTTGTGATGCCAATAATGCTCATTTGTGGGTGAATCTGGATGCATAAGTGGAAACAAGAAGATATTATGATATAATATTAAGGCTCTAGGTAGAGCTGAGGTAGAGGGACTCTCATCAAATGCATGATGTACTATGCCTACGATTGGGTCATGCAGCACCACATTAGGTTTCCCAATCGACCTGCTTCTTCCATAATGGGTTTTGTTAGGCATAGTGACTCTAGGAATAGTGTCTCTAGGTCTAGGGATCCTTTGGGGTCTTAAGGGTTTACCTATAGGTGTTAGATAGTGCTTATATGCACTTTTTGTATATGATACTTGGTGCTCCATTATAGGTAGCCTTTGGGTATTCATTGTACATGAAATATATATATATATATATAATATACATGGCTTTTAATTTTTGTATTATGAATTTGTGTGGATGTGTGTGAATGCATATGTGTATGTGATGGATGGTAATGTAATGATATATATGAAAATAATGAAAAAAAATTGATGCTCTAACGATCATTTGTAGTTTAGATATTTTTTGACTGTATGTATCATTGTTTCTTAATTAGGGGCACCAAAATAGTGGAATGCAAAATGAAAGACTCATGTAATAATATGGATGTTGATATGGATGTTGATATGGATATTGATATGGATTATAGATAACTAATTTTTTATAGACTCAGACATACTAGTGATTTCAACCAAACTCCCTAAGGTCTATATAATTTCTCTAAGACCAAATGTGTGTGCACTAAAATGTTCAATTACCAAATCATGAGTATGGTAATGACCCAGGGCAATAAAGAACCAGTGTGTGTGCAAGTGAGTTTGTTAACCCATCTTGGGTAAATTGAGATGAAACCTATCATGGATGAGACCAGGAAGCTAGCTTGTACTTATGTGCAGTTAGAGGTCTCTTTAAGAGATATGTGTCACCATGCATGAGCATACTTGACGGGGACAGGAAAACAGGGACCTTACGAACTCTGCATTCTCATTCAAATTTTAGATATTTACATGCATTTAAAATAAAAATAGCCCGCAGGCTTACAATGGCCGGTCTCGGCTTCGGCTCTGTTCTCCCCTGTCCTCCTCTGTTCTCCAATCCCGAACTCCTTTCCCCCTCCTTTTTTTTTTTTTTTTACAAGAAATTTCCCAGTTTTTAACGAGGCCTCCTCCCTCCAGGCAATCAATGCCTCCACCAAATATAATTTCAAATTCAAATTTCCCTCCTCCGGGATTTTTGAAATATCAGTCTTAAACGGCCATCTGCCCGATCTACCAAGGTACCGGCATTAATGGTCTTCCTGCACTGGCCGCGTCGTTCTGACCGTCCTTGCACTGTCAGCTCCTCCATTAAACCATCACCTGTAAATGCTTCGATGCCAGTAAAGCTAAGACGGAAAGAGCGCGGTCGACACCTTCCTTAACAGCTTAAGAGACCCCCAAATTAATTTGCATACACGTGGTCGATTGCGTGTACATCCATCCAATCTTTCTCCTTGTCGCAACATACTCGACCCACGTGTCCTTCACAACTGCCACGTGTTCGGTTTGGTCTAGCTCGGCCGTTCACTAATCACCCCTGGTCTCGTTCTCTATCTCTTTTTTTTTTTTAAATTTCACCACTATTGGAATACCGGCCACGTGTCGGCCTTTAATTGGCCGCGATATCGCGATAGGTCGCGATATCGTGACCCATCGCGATATCACGACGTCTGAAGCCCTTCCTCTTTTCTTTGCATTACCGTCGCGATATCGTGACGTCGCGATATCGTGACGTCATGATATCACGACGTCTGAAGCCCTTCCTCTCTTTCTTTTCATTACCGTCGTGATATCGCGACGTCGTGATATCGCGACGTCGCGATATCGCGACGTTTGAAGACTTCTCGCCTCCTCCTCATTACTGTCGTGATATCATGACAAAACTTCACCAAAGATGCAATACTGCATTGGGGTTGTGATTTTGTGACATGTCACAAAATTGTGACATGTCACGATTTCGTGACCCCTCCCTTCCTTGCCTCTCAAAACCTTCCAAACCAAAACTTGCTTCACAAACCTTTCACAGTACTTGAAAATAATAGATCTAAGTGCAAAGATCTTAGAAAGGAAACTAAAAATATTTGGAAGATGCAAGATTGCTTTTCCCTCACCGGATGCTCCTGCATCAGACACCCCGGGTAAGAAGGAGAAGTGACCTTCACTTCTACGTTGTTCGGGCTGCGTCCCTTGCAATATCTCCGAACATTCATCAACCTTTACAACTTGCTCAAATCTTGTTTCCTGGCAGAATTTTCTGCCCTCTACCAGACAAATTCTGGCATTACTGCACATTTTCTCATCTTCGGTCTGCAATGGCTTCAGCTTGTGCCGCATTCCATATTTCTCCAAGGAATAAGTATTTGCACGTCCATCATGCACTACACTCCGATCAAACTGCCATGGCCTGCCCAACAGCAAATGGCATGCATCCATAGGGAATACATCACATAGGACTTCATCTCGGTATCTCCCGATCTGGAACATGACTAAACAATGTTCCTAGACCCAATATCGGTGGTCCTTCCGCAACCACGCAATCCGATACGGGTGCAGGTGTCTCCTTCTCTCCAGCTACAACTTAGAAACCATTTCCTCAGAAACTAAGTTGTCTGTACTTCCATTGTCAATAATGACATTACAAACTTTGCCCGCACTCTTGCACCGGGTGCGAAACAGGCTTCTTCTTTGCTCTGACTTGTCTTCATCCACCAGCATGGTCCTTCTCACAATCATGGCTTCCCCTTTTTCAGCTTCTTCAGAATGTTCTGAGTCAGCATCCTCAACTGCCACAACTGCTCTGGCAGGACCCACTGGCCTCTTGTTTGTCTTTTCCTGGTGTTGTGGGCACTCAAATGCACGATGCCCTTCTTCACCATAGTGGAAACATGTTCCACGGAATACTCCCCTTTCATTCCCGTGTCCAGATCTACCCCTTCCTCTCGGGTAGTTATCATTCTGAACTTGCGGTTTTGGGTCTTCCTCTTCTCTCTGATCTCGGATGCTGCTCTCTTCTTCCTTCTTCTCTTCCTTTCCTTCTTTCTTTCCACCATTCTTTCCTCCCGGTCCTTTTACTTTTTGCTTGCTGTCAAACTTTCGGTTCAGCTTTTCTTCCACTTTCAAAGCAAATTGGTAAGCATCTTCGATGGTGCTTACCCGAACCAAGCTCAACTCCTCCTGCACACTCGGTCTCAACCCATTAATGTAACGGGCCACCTTTTCTTTGCTGGCTTCTAAGTGTCCGATTCTGATGGAAATTTTATAAAAATCCTCTGTATATTCTTGAACTGTTCTGTTCATCTGCCTCAAGCTTTGCATTTTACGTAACAGATCCAGCTCATAGTCAACGAGGATAAACTGTCTTTTTAACTTCTCCACCATTCTGTCCCACCTGGTAATCCATTCTTTTCCTCTTCGATTATGTTCCAGCTGTACCCCCTTCCACCAGATGCTAGCATGACCCTTCAGTCGGGTCTTAGCAAATCTGACCTGGTTAGGGTCTTCAACTTCTTCGTATTCGAAGTATTCTTCTAATTCATTCACCCAATCTATCAGTTCTTCTGGGTTCAAGTTCCCAGAATATGTGGGAACCTCTAATTTCGGCCTCTTCCCGATCTGGGATATGGCCTTATATAGCCGGGCCTGTTCCGGGTCTACATCTTCCTCCTCTTCTTCAAACTCATTCTCCTCTTCCACCTCATCCTCACTGTCTGCATCCCTTCTCGGCTCACGTCCTCTGCGTAGCTCTTCTTGCAGGGCTTGGACTTGCCGCTGTAATTCCCGAAAATCTTCCATTGCCATGCCTCTTCCACCCATCAGGTTTCTTCTTGGAGGCATCTTCACCTGAACTCAAGCCCTCCCACACATCCTGGTACAACTGCCTCTCTCTTTCGACGGTCTGTTGTACGCTCAGGAGCTACGGGCTCTGATACCACTGACGGGGACGGGAAAATAGGGACCTTACGAACTCTGCATTCTCATTCAAATTTCAGATATTTACATGCATTTAAAATAGAAATAGCCCACAGGCTTACAATGGCCGGTCTCGGCTTCGGCTCTGTTCTCCCCTGTCCTCCTCTATTCTCCAATCCCGAACTCCTTTCCCCCTCCTCCTTTTTTTTTTTTTTTTACAAGAAATTTCCCAATTTTTAACGAGGCCTCCTCCTCCAGGAAATCAATGCCTCCACCAAATATAATTTCAAATTCAAATTTCCCTCCTCCGAGATTTTTGAAATATCAGTCTTAAACGGCCATCTGCCCGATCTACCAAGGTACCGGCATTAATGGTCTTCTTGCACTGGTCGCATCATTCTGACCGTCCTTGCACTGTCAGCTCCTCCATTAAACCATCACCTGTAAATGCTTCGATGCCAGTAAAGCTAAGATGGAAAGAGCGCAATCGACACCTTCCTTAACAGCTTAAGAGACCCCCAAATTAATTTGCATACACGTGGTCGGCTGCGTGTACATCCATCCAATATTTCTCCTTATCGCAACATACTCGACCCACGTGTCCTTCACAACTGCCACGTGTTCGGTTTGGTCTAGCCCGGCCGTTCGCTAATCACCCCTGGTCTCGTTCTCTATCTCTTTTTTTTTTAACTTTCACCACTATTGGAATACCGGCCACGTGTCGGCCTTTAACTGGCCGCGATATCGCGACGTCTGAAGCCCTTCCTCTTTTCTTTGCATTACCGTCATGATATCGCGACGTCGCGATATCACGATGTCGCGATATCGCGACGTCTGAAGCCCTTCCTCTCTTTCTTTTCATTACCATCGCGATATCGCGACGTTTGAAGACTTCTCGCCTCCTCCTCATTACTGTCGCGATATCACGACAAAACTTCACCAAAGATGCAACGCTGCGTTGGGGTCACGATTTCACGACCCCTCCCTTCCTTGCCTCTCAAAACCTTCCAAACCAAAACTTGCTTCACAAACCTTTCACAGTAATTGAAAATAATATATCTAAGTGCAAAGATCTTAGAAAGGAAACTAAAAATATTTGGAAGATGCAAGATTGCTTTTCCCTCACCGGATGCTCCTGCATCAATACTCCACTACCAGTCAAGTATTTATAGCCCCAATGGAGATTAGCTCCATAGTCCAATGATCTGATATCTAATATTTGGGAATTCAAACTACCTAACCATCTATATGGAAATTTAATTCTATCCTTGAAAATTGTGGATCTATGGTGTGTGATTTGTAAAAGAGTTAGAGCTTTGGGGAATAAATTCTCAATTGAAGTATGATGAGAATTGTACCCTATCATTACTACTCATTATTTTGTTTTAGCAATGTGAGTAGTGGTGAAGACCACTATTTTTTATTATTGGACTATGTGCATAATGGGACAAGAAAAGACGACCTTTTTTGTTTCAAGGTTCAACCCAATCATGGTGTTATCCCTCTTTGACACAAGATGTTTTTTAAATGTGTAAAATGTGTTTGGTTCAAGAATGTTAGAGTCAATCCAAGAACTCAATATTTTTTGTAGTAAAAGTATGTCTTGGTCCTAGATAAAACTCAACATGTATTGGAGTTTGCTTGAAATACTAAGAGTGGTTGAGTAATCGAAAACACCTAGAGATAATGGAAATGTAGTGAAAATGGTAAATTGACTTGTGAAATGGTGTAATGAAATGTATGTGAACTTGGAGGTGCCCCTGATTAAGGCAACAAGATTTATTGGATCAATTATTATCTAAAATTAAAAAATTATCCCTAGTATGATGGATGGAATGCATCAGAATGACCATGAATGTGATTTTGAAATCCAATGTGTGAAATGTAATGTGTGCATTGCCATGTGTATGAATGCAATGCACTGGTATTTTGTTGATTCTCTTTAAGGACAAGATCTTCTACTTGAAATTCATGTAGATGAACTTTAACATTGTAAGCACGCTTGAGATGATCTTGGTACACTCGTAGATGTTCCAAGGCATTGATTCACCTTTCATCAAGGAGTGTAAGTTGGTCAAGATGTGCTTGTCTAGTAGTATCATCATATATGAATTCCTGCTATAAAATTTGAAATGAGGGTATCTCAAGATCAAGAAGTATGATGGATTCGACATCATAGACCAATGAGAATGGTGTTGCCCTAGTAGGCATGTGTATGCTTGTTTGATAAGCCCATAATTCCAAGGGGATTTGAGTATGCCAATATCTATGATTTTCTTTGACAAGTTTCTTAAGAATAGCAATTAATATATTATTGGTTGCCTCAGCTTGTCCATTTTCCTATGGGTAGTAAAGAATTGAGAAACTATGTTGGATATTGTACTTCTCGCAAAGTTCTTGAACATCCTTGTTCTTGAAATACTTACAATTTTCAAAAATAAATTTTGAGGGGATACCAAAGCAATAGATGATATATTGAAGTATAAACTCAACAATCCTAGGACCTATCATACTGGTTAGAGGAATTGCCTCAACCCACTTAGTGAAGTATTTTATGGCTATGATGATGAATGTATGTTGTCTTGAGGAAGGAGGTAACATTTTTCTAATCAAGTCCAAACCCCATTGTGAAAAGGGCCAAAGACTCTAAATTGGCTGTAATGTTTGTGATGTTACATAATTTAAATTAGTGTGTTACTGATGTAGACACCTAAAACATGTCATTTTGAGAAGACTACCTATATGGATACATTTTCAGGCCATATGACCCACCTTGGGCTTCCCCAAGGCTTAATAGTGGTTCTTACCACTCAAACAGGGGCAACTTATCCCTTTACAACCTATACCATCATACCCAAGAGTGGCCTCTAGTGGTTTTTGGAACTTGTGATGGCCAGTAGTCATGATTGCTCCACCCTCAAATGGTTGCACCTGTAACAAACTTAGGCTCCCCAAGCTGAGCCAAATTAGTTACAAGGCAAGTTAAGCATAACGACTAAGCATGAGAAGGTTCTATATGCGACGTTTGGGTTGCCTAGATCCTAACCAATTCTTGGTTCTTGGATTCTCTTGCAATCCAATATTACCATTTGAAAATATTATAAGAAGATCCCAAGCCTTCATGAAATTAGATCAAAATTGAATGTAATGAAGTATTGTCGGTTTGTGTAATAGAGAGAACATACTCTCATAAGAAATGGAGTGCTGCCAAAATCCATCCATGAAGCTTGTATTTACATCAATGGATTCCATTGGAGTTTGAAGACCAAATTCAACCATTGTTCATCATCAATCATCCCAAATTTTACTAATTTCCATTATTTAACTATGCTTAAAAGAGCATGACCCTTGAACATCAATTTTGGTAGACCAACCCAGGAAATCCTTGCATTGGTTATGAAGAAACAATATTTTATTTAGTGGATTATTCACCTCAAAGTGTCCCATAGAGGTATCCACTATACACTTTTATGACTAACAAAGTTGATCACTTTACCCCATGATGACCTCTCTATGAAATCTATTTTTTCTATGTTTTCTAGTTACAGTAGCTTTAGCAGCACTTAATTTTTGTTCTAGCATAGTTTAATTCAATTTTAATGCATTTGTTTATCATTTTTAGCATCTTTATTTCAATTTATTATCATTAAAATGGACCTCATCATGAGAGTTTCTCCATTTATTACTAATGTTTTGTAAGTGTTCTTGTGTGCAGGTTTCAGATCTTAGAAGAAACTCTTCAAAATTATGAGAAGGGTGATATTTTCTTCATTGTTTTGTCTCATTATGGTTACATGATAATTCTTGTCGATTTGGTTTCAAAAATGTTTAGGTGTATGGTTTTTGCTACTCTATAGTGGCAATCACGATGTGGGACTCTTTCCACATTTCACAAAATCTATTGCTAACTACTTGTTTCTTATTTTCTTGAATTGTAGGTACCATCACTCTGGGATGGAATGGCTCATAGAAACCACCATCCTACCCTATGACAACTAGCAAATCCCACCTCTATACCTTGTTATGGACTTTGAGCAAAGTCACAAAAACCAAAGAGGTAGCAACTTCATCGAATGTAGGCTTCACCTGTAAGTATCTATGCACTTTATTTTACTACTTTTCATAGAAAAATATAGAATTTAGGTTTTAATTAATAAATTCAAAATAATTTCTAGATTTGAAGCTTTTTTCCTGTGATTTCTCCTAGGTCCAGTGGCTTCTATTGTTGGTTGCTACATGGTAAAACGACCCCTATTTTTGATCGCTTCTATGTCAGAAAACCTCTAATGTAGACTATGTTACACAAATATGGCCTTTATTTTACTCTCTATTTAGATTTGCATGATTGTTGCCTATATAAAGGATTACATCATTTAGATTTTGCACTATCAAATTTTCTAAAATTGAAATGTTCTTATTTAGAAATTTAGAAACTTGAAACATATTTTATGCATTAGAAAAATTCATTTATTGCTCTATGTTTCATATTTGTTTTCTCATAAAATAAAAATAACCCACACACACCATGTATCATATTTAACATTAACAAGATTGAATTCTCACCAAACCACTGATCAAGACTAACAATGATGGTCTTCATCACCACCTTGTTGGCTTTCTTAAGGTTCTTCACACCCCATTTTGACCAAGGCTAGTCCAAGAACAGTCATAGCCAAGTAATATAACACATATCTCTTTTTGGAGAGGTATATCACTGGCCAAGGTGAACTGGGTGAGGATTGGTAGGACTTGGACTCCCTCATCGAATTTGGGCTTCATCACCAAATCTTGATGGGTTTCATGACCTGGAATTCATCAATAATATTGTGTGTGAGAGGATACAAGTGAAATCCATTTAACTGAGTATTTCATCAACAAAATAAAAACTCAAACAAGTGAAAAGCAATAAAGTAATTAATCAAAATACACAAACCAATTTAGGAATAACAAAGAAATATTTAAAATATATAATTATTTGTATACTTTGTCTATTTTCTTTATGATTTGCTTAATCAAGAGAACATGATAAATATGCACAGTCGAGCTCAACCATGAGTCAAAAAAGTGGAGAACTTATGAAGAGGTCCTGAACACCTCCACTATAGTCCTAAGGATATCATAATTCCTACACAATGCATTTATAGTCATCACAAAGCTACTTCCTCAGATAGAGTATCATACCACCAGTATACCTTTGCTAATATAACACCAATAGGTTATTCACATGATCGAGTTCATAATTATGTTAGTCAGTATCGATCCTAAACCTACACCAGTCATAGTGGATATATCAAGCGATCTAGCAAGGAAGTCCATATTCCTTTTATGTTGTAGCATTCACCACCTTGAACTCTCATCCAAAACCCACCAAAATAATCGATGGTCACAATAAAAAGTGGGCCTACATGAAGTTCACATACACCATAAGTCAATATAACTATGAGTGAGTTAATACAATAGTTCCCTAAGTATCAAAAAACTCATGAATATTTTAAGTTCAATCAAGTTACAACCAAATGATCTTGATGCTTTCACAAAATTCATGGGGCATATGCAAATGTATAGATATCTTGTTATCACTTTTTGGGATCATGAGATCTAACCCGTGCTCGCAAATATACCAGAACCTCCTTTGCACATCATCACATGCATCAATAGTATCCCCTACAAGTGGGTATTAGTTGACATGGGATCCACGATAAAAATTACTACCACAATTGCATTGAAGAATCTCAGCATCCTACCTTCACATATTGTAGAATCCATGTTCACCTTGCAAGCATTTAATGATGTTGTATCTCCCACAGTTGGCACAATAGTCCTCCCCATTCAGGTTGAAAAAAATTGTACCTACATTGTGTTACATCTTAGAGGGTTCAATAAAGTACAACATACTGCTTGTAATGCCATGTATGAGATCCATGGAGTGCATACCATCCATAGTGCATTAACACATTAAATATATACATGAATGTAAGGTCCATGTGGTTCATACTGACCTAGACCCTTTTAAGTATTATACACAAGGGGATCATCTAGAGAAATCTACTTTTTAACCATGTACTTGGATACTAAACCCAATGAATTTATCCAAAGTCTAGATTAAACCCCATGGTTCACTGTGGAACTACCTCCACCACCACCATTACCATCAGTTTCTCCTTCTATTCCTCCTTTTTCCTCAATTCCTCCAAGTAAGGATAAGTCAAAAAATAAAACCATGGAGATTCCTATAGCAATATCAAACATGTTAGTAGAGGACCTCCCCGCTCTTAACAACAATGAAGAAGCTATGGTGGTTATGAATCAATCAAATCATATCATACCATATTCATAAACTACATCATAGGCTATAGTTCACTCAAACAATACTAAACTCAATGAATATATAGTAGAAAACATTACATTTACAACTATCATCGAGTCAATTAAGGATTTAGATAGACCTCTTGTCAAGTTGACAGCCATCGATACCATCCTTGATCCTTCATCTAGACATGGGGGATAAGCAGATCACTCTAGACAAGTTGAGTAGAAATCCATGACTTTTCCAAATGACAATACATCTTCCCATGAATTTGTGGGAATGGTCAATGTTACGATAGGGAACCAAGCTTTCCTAAATCAATCAACACAACTGCTAACAACATCAAACATTGCTTCTACATCACAAGTTCTACCATCATCGAAACTAGTCACACCTAGTTCATTTCACACATCTTCAAAAGAACAAAAATAGATGTACCAAAATGAGGGTGATAAAGCCATTAGACGAGCACTCCATGGTGGAACAAGATCATGAGATAAGTCAAAAGTAATAGCATGTGGATGCAATCACTAAACATGATAATTAGGAAGCACCCACATCTTCTTAGATAATAGAGACATCTAATTACCATCTAACTAAGGGTATTATAGCACCTGCATCTATTCCACTTCCATAACCTAGCAGCTGCATGTCAATTTTATCAAAAAATATGCAATCATCATTCCTATTAATATTACAACACATTCTAGATCACCTAAATAAAGTTGGGACACAAATGGGTCATCAAAACAATGATTTGTAGCAAATCATGCATCAAATCACAAACATGGAGCTCCAATAATAAATCACACCCACAACTAAATTGACGCAGTCACAAACACAAAATGGATCCCTACAAAATTAGGTGCAAAAGAAACAACATTGTCCACCTTGCATTTACATTCTATTGTTTGAATTTTTGGCATCAATTTTCACTTGATTATGCGAGGGAAAGACTATTACTTTACCTAAAATACCTACACTAGATCCAAAACATCCAAAACCTAAGGGGCATAGAGAGGATCTACATTGTTTAATTCATCGACAAAACTATCATGACATACAAGCATGCTATGCTTTCAAAAATGTAGTACAAGACATGATTAATAAAAATCAATGTTAAACAAACAATCCTCTTAAAATTGAGAATCATCAAGAAGGTATAGGGGATGAATCATTACCTATGCTAGAAAAATAGGTAGAGAAACCTAAGTAGGTGATTGAGACACATACAACCCAACCACCTCAACAAACTAATCAACCCCATCCACCTTGCACTTACATGCCATTGTTAGAATATTTGGCATCGATCTTTAATCGATTATGTGAGGCACAAGCAATTAATATTCCTGAGATCTGTCCATTGAAACCTAATATGTGTATATCAAAGGAGCATAGGGAAAATATATACTATGTTTACCATCGACAAAGGGGTCATGACATCTAAATTTTTTATCCCTTTAGATATTTAGTACATGATATGATCAAGAAGCAAGAGCTTCATATTGGTAGTCCTTGTACCTTAAACAACCAATCCATAAGAGTATTTCAAGACCCCTTACCCATGCATGGGTCACATATAACTCCTACCAATCAAGTAGAGCAACTTAAGTAGGTGATTGAGATACATAGAGCCCAACCACTTCATAAAACTAGTTTATCGAGTCCAGTCCATTTAAAACACCAATATCGTACTTGGAATCCGCTATTTGAACCCATGTATACCATTTTTCAAAAGCTACAAGAAGATAAGGCCATCATTTTACTAGACATATGCTTGTTAGATCCAAACATGACTAAACCTAAGGATTATAGGGAAGATAACTTATGTCTTTATCATCGAATAGAGGGTCATGACATTAACAATTATTATGGATTTAAAAATGTGGTCCATGACCTCATTGTTAAGGAGGCTTCACCCATAGATAGTTCATCCATCTCACCTCATAATACCATAGTCTAGGCCACATCATCCCATCTAAAATTCCAAGATCAACCGCAACCTCGCAAGCCTAACAAGATACCTTGTCAGCACGTCATATTTTCAATGACTACTCTAGCCTTATTTCAAAAATTGTATGAGGCACATGCAATCACATTACCAAAAATAAAACTGAGCAAACCTAAACCTGGATCTCACAATGAAAAATTTTACTATCCCTATCATTTTTGGAATGGTCATGACATCTATAATTGCTATTTGTTCAAGAATGTAGTCGAGAAGATGATAGAACGAGAAGGGCTCTAAATAGATAGTTCACTCGAGTTTCCCATCAGTACATTGTCATTTCACAAGATGCCATGCCACAATAGGGAAGGTTGGTTTCTACCACTCCATATAGCCAAGCCAATCACACTACATCAGATAAAATGCACACTAGGGGTATTCAAGATGTTACACCTTCCCCACCACCCACATCACAAGCGATGAAACAAATTGGGGATTCTAAAGGTATTACACCTTCCTCGCTTTCATCGATCATCACATAATTTGGTGGTGCATAATGTATCACACATTCCCTATTTAAAATCATAAAACAATCAAAAATCACAAAAACAACAAAAAACATCAAAAAATTCAAAAACAATCACAACACATAAAAATCACAAAAACAATACAAAACATCAAAATACAAAATACATTTGCATTATGTTAGTATGTATTTCATTGTATGTACTATTTAGTTTCATTGCATTAGGTGTATTCATCCATTACATTTGTACTAGGACATGTTGTGTTTACATTCTTACGAATGACACCATGTTTTTATATCAATCATTAATCCACATATCATTATCATTCATATTTTTCTTGTGAGTAAATATGTTTTTCAACAAAACTACTGAGTTGCTATAGGGTGTATACTAGGGTTTTTCAGTCAGTCAACCATCCCTAGTTATCATTTCAGATTTTGTAGAAATCTATCTTGGATTTTATATGGTAAGGTCTAGTTTTGATAGTACCTTGCATACATCACAATCCCAACATAATTTTACACATTAACAATGTGAGTCTAAACAAGGAAATATGACACTAAAAAGTGGTCCTTTTTACCTTAAGTGAAAATTTTTCCTTACTCATATTATTATATGCATGGTCTAGGATGCTGAGAATTGAAAAAAGCACAAGCTCCCCTACCCAAACAATCCCCTTGCTCTTCCAAAAAATGAGCAAATTCCCAAAACAATGCAAAATAAACAATTATTTTCATCACTAAGCAAATCCCTTGCTAAAAAAAAAGTGGTTTTCACCACTAATCATGAGCAAGTATCCTAAATAATCATAAGAAAATAAGGGGATAATGAGCTTGAATCCCTAGAATATTTAGTATTCAAAAGCCATATGGTAATCTCCATTACAACAATGGGTTGAATGAAACATGTATGGCAATGGAGTAGCCTTACACGTGGTGATATGTCTATCACATTAGTGACCTTCTTTTGTATAGAATAATGTCATCTTATGGTTGAACTAGCTTTCGATGGCATGTATTGGCTAGTAGTCTAATCTAACTGCATTCAAACTTACGATTAGTATGTTCATACGGTGATTCTCATTACAGTAATGGGTTGCATGAAACCTGTATGGCAATGATGTAGTATTATACCTTATATAATACATTCACTCTACACACACAAGAGATAATAAATATTTGGGTTATCTTAATAGACTTGTATCTTTTAGGATTCTTGTATAGTCATTATACAACTTTGGATTAATCAACTAGGGTGTTTGCGTTTCATGGAAAACCTTAAAATAACCTCATAGCAACAAATCATCTCATCAACAAGCACAATTTTCCTTATGAAATTTTGTTTATTAAGGGGTCCTCATAAAATAGGATAGATACCAGATGAATATCAAAAATAATATTTAGATGACCACTAAATATTTTATGCACACCTTTTAGTTTGCAAAATCTTATAGGCAAAGCCCCTATATTTTACATAATTCATCGCACATATGCATGTATAAATGTATAAAGCTTATGATAAGGGTTAAAATTTTAATTCATGATTTTTATACATTTTGTGGTGTTTACCATTAGTATATTAAACACAAATTAGATTCATTTATTATTTTTTAAATGATTAAAGCATACATGTACATTTACATTAGCAATTGATGCATTACATACACATTACATTCGGCATATCATGTAACATAAATTAAATGCATAATCAATTAAACAAATCTAAACACATCCATTTAACATTAAATATTGCATCCATACAACTAAATCAAAGAATATAATCATACATCCATCATCTAACTATTGCATGTCATTAGTACATTGCATGTATAGAACAATACATCATCATATAAGCATTGCATCCATGAATGCATACATAACATAAAATCACAATAATACTATAAACACATAATGAGCCATAAAAGAAGATCATATATATGTGTGTGTGTGTGTGTGTGTGTGAATATCAAGTACAATAGTGGTGCAAAATACCCATAGGCTACAATAGAGTGGGTCCTCGAACCTTACACTCTAAAAATGTGAGAGCATAGATAAATAAGTTAGGCTAACCCTAAACCACTACTCTCACCTCCACCCTTAGCCCCACTATGATAAGGTTGAGAACCACTAGTCTTTGACCTCTGTGGAGGGTCTCAAAATATAGGCACCTGGTGCCTCACTGATGGCTACCCTGACTCAGCCTGTTAGATATTATGTGACACCCCTCATGAGGATCACATTGGTAATATACCCCCACATCACTTTGTCTTATCCTCTAAGCTACTAATATAATCCCGATTTGACCTATGATGAGTAGAATATTGAGCCACCTATGCCTACAATATGCCTACATCACTTGTATCCTATCTGCTTGCACCGATCTTCCCATAAGCCGCAATCAAGGTGTCCACATAAACTTGTAGAGCATACCACTCTATCATCCTAGCATCCCTCTCTACAATTTGTGTAGCTAGTTGTGTCCGTAAAGTATCCCTCTCTATCATAACCCTATAAATATCTATATGGGTTGTGGCTAGTTTGCCTTGAGGATATCTCTCTCCTCTGAGTATCCCCTCCACTACTCAGTTGTCCACTACTTAGTTGCCTCTAGACAATATCAAGAGTCATCTCTGGCTCTATCAAATTCCCTCATGCAGTTTGTAACTATGCTCATAGCTAGGCACCTCATCAGTTAAGGCATACTCCACACCCTACCCCTTATCTTGGGGATCCTATGCCTACTCTGTAGCCTTTCCCCACTCTCCCTTGGTTATAATATAAACTTATTACTCATCCCCGTAACCACCCTCCTTAGTTTCCTCTATAGGCCTACCCATAGGAATGCATCTCTACAATAGTTGGGTGACCACTAGGTATCGTACTCTACATTCATGCTTGGGTTAGTCAAAATAGTCTTTGTTACTACCAAATCCTCCTTCTCTGCAAGTGCCTCTACTCAAGGTAACTCTAGTTGCATCTTGTCGCTTTGATGATGATAGATTACTAGCTCCTTTAGGATATCCTAAAATATACCAAACTACCTTTTAACTTGAGAGTAGTAGAAATACTCTCACTCAGTCCTATGCTACCCAATGAGTCACCTTCATCATCTTACTTGAGCTAAATATGCTATCACCTCAGTCTAGTTAGGGTAGTCTAAGTAGGGCTTCCATATGATCTAATCATGCTATAGCCTATCCAATGACTCAACGTAGTGTGTCAATTGACCTACCTATGGTCAATTGTGGCTAATATCCTAATCATATGACCACCGAGCTGCATACCCAATGTTTGTATCCCCTAGCTCAAATTGAGGCACCGATAGTCCTACTAGCTAGTCCACTTGGATGTGATCCCATCCCCATATATGGAGAATCAAACTACACCCCAATAAAATGCACATCCTATGTTAAATCTCATAAAACTCATCATACACATGAGCTAGCAGAGTACTCACCAAGGCCATAATGATGGGATCCTCTAGGTTGCGCTCCAACAGGTCCTCAACCATGTCAAAGAGGTTTAAATGAAACCTCATTCCTAAATAATCTGGTAGTAGGATGTTGGATATGATGTACATTACCACTACCTATCATTGACCAAAAATCCATCGTGGTCCATCCGTGTCAAATCCATATCTGCCTCCCCAAAAAAATCCTCTAAAGAACCCTCTCTTGATGTTGCATGGGAGTAGAGGTTATGACACATACCTAAATAGGGATTAAAAAGATCCTATACATGTCCTATAGTATAATAATCATCTCATGAGTTGGTAGATGGAAGGTGTTGGTCCTGTTGTTCTAATAACAAGCTAGGGTCATTAGATACACCTAATATGACATAACAGTAGGTAGGCACACCACCTGTTTGAGGCTGATTACCCCAAGCCATGCCCAATAATCAACATCGAGCCATTTTCATAGCTTAGTTAGTAGGTTTGGTTCCCTATCGTAGGTCATCAAAATATAACACCTAATATGTACACACAAATTAACAAAAATTAAAAAAAATAAAAAACAATAAAAAAAATTCAAAAAAAATAAAAATCAGTCAAAAAATTCAAAAAGATAAAAAAATTAAAAAAATTCCTAAAGTTGTGAAGCTACTATGGGCCTCAAAGATCGCTAGGCACAACCGTTGGATCCTGATATGGCCACTCCAATGGTTAAATTTTTTATCATTGGAATTCAAATGTAGCCACCATGCCCCATGATGGCCCCCTTCCTTCCAAAGGGGAGCCACTCCTACCTAGGATGACCCCATAATTGCAACTAAAAGGGGACGTACCCCATGCTAAAAATGCTAAAAACAATTAAAAATACCCTTAAGCTACCCTAATATACATGTTCCTAGACTGAGGTGGGATTCATTTCCAATGGTTTAGTGTGGTTAATTTTATCCATTACTTAATGAGGTTCTTTTTAATTTGTAAAATTTACAAGAAAGGGATCAATATTTCTACCTTAGTAGCTCCTGCTCCTTTGCTCATAGAATCCACTAACTGATCCATCATGGTAGAGTGTTGCAAGTTTATAAACGTTTCGTGCCAAGAAATATCACCTTCACGTCACCCCTCCTTTTTCTCTCACTACCAACTATCACAATGACATTAAAAAATTACAAATTTTTATTTTATATTTTTCAAATTGACCTCCCTGGGGTGGAGCGATCACATTTCAGCATGACTGTTATACTCGGGATGACCCTAGAATTTGGAAAATGTCACCGCTACACCCTAGTATGGCCTCAAAATGACAATAAATACACACATTTTCTCAACATCATGAGCTTCAATTTGGACATTTAACCACATCTAATGATCCAAAATATCAAAATTACAAATCACACAAATATTTTCACACATCAACTAGGGCATTATCAGTATCATACTTACCCAATAAACAATCAAGCATTCAAGCAATGTAGAGCAAATCAAATTAGCATGCCTTTCTAATCAAAGGTATAATTCAATTTAATCACCAATCAATCGATCAATTGTCAGGTTTCAAAAGTTTGCACCCTTTACCTCACATTTAATCAATCCAAACATTTTAGCTTCTAGGTTTAACATGTGCCCTTTACATTGCATTTAATTATTTAATAAATAAATTTCTAAGTTTCAAAAGGTTACACCCTTTACCTTATATTAAATAAATGCATCAATCAATTACTAGGTTTCCAAAAGGTTGTGTCCTTTACCTCGCTATCTCAACTTCAAAATGCTCCAAAGATGCCTAGTTTCCTTTGGTCAAATCTCAAATTTTCCAAAGATGCCTAGTTTCCTTTGGTCAATTACAAAATGTTCCAAAGGTGCCCAATTTACTTTGGTTAAATTTCAAAAATATCCAAAGAGGTCTATACCTTTGGTCAGTTTAATCACATCATCTTGGTCAAGTGACTCACCACTTTCATCATTTTTTATCTCCTCATCAACATGTCACTTGAGGGGGTAGTCATAATCATAATATTCATAATAAAAGTCAATAATAAAGCATTCAATCATAAAAATTGCATTTATCCATGAATAATTGCCAAATACAATCATTCCCTTTCTTGGGGTAGATAACAAGCAATTTTTTTACTTAAACGAATGCTTGGCATTCTTGAAGCATGAAGGTTTCATAGGTCTCCGCCTCTTCATGACTGAACAATGTACCAAGATCAAGTGGGCCTCATTGAAAGGTTTACTTGAACCAAGTTCTTTAATTTTGTTTGAAGCAATGACTCAAAGATGTATGCTATTTCATGAGTGGAGTATTTAGCATTGACTAAATCAAGGATCAACATCAATTTTTCAAATAAGGTTTTAGGTCATCTATTTTTTCTCACCATTGTGCTTCCACACAATGCATCTCAAAAAAGGGCATCTATAGACACCTAAAACATATCATTTTGGGAAGACTACATATATGGACACATTTTCAGGCCATATGACCCACCTTGGGCTTCCCCAAGGCTTAACAATGGTTATTACCACTCAAATAGGGGCAACCTATCCATTTATAGCTTGGACCATCATACATAGGTTAAGCCTCCAATGGTTGTTAGACCTTGTTATGGCCAATAGTCACGACTGATCCACCCTAGGATGGTCACACTTGTAACAAACTTAAGCTCCCTAAGTCGAGCCAAATCAGTTATAGGGAAAGTTGAGCATAATGACTAAGTGTGAGAAGGTTCAAGATGCAATGTTTGGTTTGCATAGATCCTAAAAAATTAATGGTTCTTGGCTTCTCTTGCAATCCAAAATTACCATTTGGAAGTCTTATAAAAAGAGCCCAAGCCTTCATGAAACTAGATCAAAATCGAATGCAACGAAGTGCTATTGGTTTGTGTAATAGAGAGAACATACTCTCATAAGCAATGAAGTGCTACCCAAATCCAACCATGAAGCTTGCATTTACATCAATGGAGGCCATTAGATTTTGAATATCAAATTCAACCATTGTTCATCATCAATCATCCCATATTTGAGCTAATTTTCATGATTTAACTGTGCTTCGAAGAGTGTGACCCTTGAACATCAATTTGGTAGATCAACCCAAGAAATCATCACATCGATCATGAAGAAATAGTATTCTATTAAAATATCACTTCACCCCGAAGCAACCCACAGGCATACTTGTTGGACCCTCTGACAACTAACAGAGCTGATCACTTTACCCCATGATGACCTCTCTGTGAAATCTATTTTTTCTATATTTTCAAGTTACAATAACTTTAGAAACACTTAATTTTTGTTCTACCATAGTTTCATTCAATTTGCATACATTTGTTTATCATTTTTAGCATCTTTCTTCCAATTTCTTATCATTAAAATGGACCTCATCATGAGAGGTTATTCATTTGTTACTAATGTTTTGTAAGTTTTCTTGTGTGTAGGTTTCAGATCTTAGCAGGAGCTCTTCAACATAAATATCCTTTAATATTTATCTCATCGTGTGGAGGTCACAAAGAAACCCTTTATAATCAGTTTTAAGAGAGCAAAGACTATGAATTACACCTACCTTTTGATTCTCAATTATAATTTGTATCAAATTGGTATCTATCCCTAAGAGGGATATCTTTGTAACCACTTTGTAAAAAAGACAATTTCAAATATTAATGAGAAGGGTGATATTTTATTCATTATTTTTTCTCATTATGGTTACATGATAATTCTTGTCAATTTGATTTCATAAATGTTTAGGTGTATGGTTTTTGCTACTCTACAACTAATATTGTTGATATTTATTAATGTAATTGCAACAATCATGTTCCATGTTGGGGCAATAATAACCCATGTATAAAATATGCGTTGCAATGACCATTCCACTAAAATGACCACCACAAGTACCATCATGATTTTTTGATATTTCTCTTTGGGCCTCTATAGGCTTGAGACAGCAAAGTAATCCATCATAACCATGTCTATACAACACGTCCTCCAAGAGAGTAAAACGAGTTACCTTTTGCTTGAAAGTGCATTTAACATTCTATGACATATCTGATGGGAGTGTTTCAAATTTGAGGAAGGATTTTATTTTGCTAGACCAAGGCTCATGTGACTCTGCATGGATAAAATAAACGTCCTCATATTTAGACTTAGATCAGGAAATTATAGATTTAGAGATCATTGTGATAATTAGGGGCAGTACCTCTCCTTTGGAGATCTTTGGAATCAGTGATCCTAGAGAGGCCATCACATTTACAAACCTATTAGTTGATCTAGGTAAGCTATCGATCTCATACCAGTAAAATTTAGAAATCAATTTCATTGATACTTCATGATAAATATTAAAGACTAGTTCTTTGCATTGCTATTATCTATTTACTTGACAAACGATAATTTGAGAATCACCAAATATCTTGATATGATTTATGCTCATACGTATGGCTTATTGAAGTTCTAATATTAAGGCTTCATATGTTGTATTATTGTTTGTGCATGGGAAAGAGTTTGAGTGATAAGGGGATGGGTACCCCCTATGGTGTATGATAGAAACCTCTATCACCTTGTTCGTTTGTGCACTTAGAACTATCAAATAATAATGTGATATCAACATCTTCCTTAGAAATTACATATTCTTCTTATTCAGTGACAGTAAATATCGAATCATATGAGAGCTCAATAATGAAGGGTTGATCAGTAGGAAGTGGATCTTCCACAAGCTGATCAGCTATGACCTGATCTTTGATGTATTTTTGGCTAATGAATTCAATATCAAATTCAATGAGAAGCAATATCCATTTTGCGATGTAGATATTATTGTAAGTGTGAGACATCATGTAACATAGAGGGTTTTCATGAGCTATGACATAGGTAGTGTGACTTAGCATATAATGTATGAGTTACTTAGTGGTAAAAACCACTACTAAACATAATTTTTTGACATAAGCATATCAGGTTTCATAGATTATCAATGTTAGACTAATATAATAGACAACTTGCTCTTGGTTATTTTTGTTATTTTGAGCAAGCATTTTCCCTAATGCAAAGTTTGTTTCTGAGGCATATAGATGAAAAGGGACTCCTGAGAGAGGAGTTAAAACTAGTGGAGCAGTCAGGTATTTCTTGATATCATCAAAGGCTTTTTGACATTCATCTATCCATGCAATTATCACCACCTTTTGTAGTAGGTGATTTAATGGCATGTATTTGTACGAGAGTTGTACAATGAAGTAATGAATCGATTGAATATTTCCTTGTAAACTATGCAAATATTTCAAGTTTGTTGGGAAAGGCATCTTCATGATGGTCTTGACCTTGTTTGGGTCCACTTCAATACCTCTCTTGGAGATAATGAATCCTAGTAGTTTTCCTAAGGTGACACCAAAGACACACTTTTTGGGGTTCAACCTTACATTATGCTCTAGAAGTCGATCAATTTTTTTTTCCAAGATACCAATGTGCTCTTGTCAAGTTTTATATTTAGCCAAGAGATCATCCATATAAAATTTGATGATATTGTGTATGTAATCATAGAAGAATATGTCATGAAACATTGATAATAACACCTGTATTTTTGAGGCCAAAGGGTATCACCTTGTAATAAAAAGTCCTCCAAGGTGTAGTGAATTTTGTTTTATGTTGGTCATCAGGATTGATTCAAATCTAGTTGTATCCTAAAAAATCATCTATTAATGAAAGCATTTCATGGCCAGCACAAGTGTCGACAAGAGTATCAATGTTTGGTAGAGGAAAGTCATCCTTGGGTTTTAATATATTACTATTAAAATAAAGCACACTCACACAAAATACTGAAAAATAACTCAAATGCATCAAGTAACTCAATAACACTATGCAAAAATTAGATGCAAAAATGGAACAATCTCTTAGTAACACAGAATCACGGGCCTCTTCGAGGTGACAACCTCCTTCAATATTTCATTAGCTTGAAAAAAAATGAATTCGTACATGGCTTCATATATTTTAAAGAAAAAGTTCATGCAACCCTACCTAAAGGCTCAATATTTTTCTTACATGTAAAATGCCACTCGAGCTAGAATATCCTACCAAACATCAGTTACAATCTTGATAAAAATGGTTACATGAGATGGTAACACTTTTCTAGGTACCTTACTTGCCACATACATTACAAAGTATTACAAAATAAAATTATAATGGGATCCCCCACGTTGGGAGTGGGTAATTACATAAGTAAATGAGAATTACAAAATGGCATTAGATTAGGATCCTAACATGTCCTTCCCCTTCGAAAAGATTTATCCTCAAAGCTGAAAATGAGGGAACTAGTGCTGGAGCTTATGGAGAGACTCCCAGTAGCATCTTCTAGCTGGAGCTTGCACCACTGAACAAGGACTTATGTGATGGTACGGTTGTGGAGAGTGCAGGTCTGACAATCCAAAATTTTTTTAGGTTTGAGTAATATGGACCCTTATTCATCCAATTCTGGTAATGCTGATTGAATCTATACCTGTGTACCCATAACTTTTTTGAGAGAGGAAACATGGAAAATAGGATGGAGCTTGGAGGTGGGTAGAAGAGCTAATTTGTAAGCTGTGGTACCAATCCACTATAGAACTTGGTAGGGTCCATAGTATTTTGTAGTAAGTTTCTGGCACCTATGGAGTTGTAGAGATGATTTTTTGGATGGCTGTAAGTGAAGGAAGACCATATAACCCACATCAAATCTAAACTCAGGATGATGCTGGTCAGCCTGTTGTCACATTCGATTCTGGGCCATGTCCAAATTCTACTTTAGCTATAAAATAACATCAATGTGTTGGCAGAGAATAGTATCAACTACCTATACCTTGGAGCTTCCTGGAATGTATGAAGAAGGTGTAAGTGGAGGGTGCCCATAAATGGCATCAAAAGGGGTAAAAATTTGGCTGTTGTATGATAGGAAGTGTTGTAACACCATTCGGCCAAAGGAAGCCACTTCACCCATTGAGTAGGATGATCTGATGCAAAGAAATGAAGATAGGTCTTCAAACATTTATTGACAATCTTAGTTTGACCATCCGTTTTTGGGTGGTATACTAAACTCATTTTGAGCTAATTTTCCTACAACTTAAACAATTCTTTCCAAAAATGACTAGTGAAGGTTGGGTCTCGATCGAAAACAATGGAGGTGGGCATATCATGAAGGTGAAAAATAAAATCGAGGAAGATATGGGTAATGGTAGAGGTGGTGTAAGTATGGGAAAGGGAATAAAAATAAGCATACTTCAAAAGGTGATCTACTACCATGAGAATAATAGAATTACCACCAAATTTAGGTAACCCTTCTATAAAATCCATGGAAATATCAGTCTAAACCTGATCTAGAATGGATAAGGGTTGAAGAGTACTCATAGAATGTACTACTTCACCTTTCATTTGTTGACAAGTATCACAAGCTGCCATAAAATCATGGATTTCCTAATTCATACCTTTCTAGAAGAATGTGTGCTTAAGGTGTTTATATGTTTTAAGAAATCTTGAATGGCCTATAGAGGGATAAATATGTAGTTCCTTCATGAAAATCTCATAGAGTGGGGGCATGCAAGGAATAACAAGGCATTGGTGATAACGCAAGTCATGGTCATCCCAATTGTATACTGGGTATGAAGTAGGATCATCATGGAGTGAGGTCACCAAAGCTTTCAAGTATGCATCCTGAAGTACCTCATGTCGTAAGGAATCTATTCATTGGGGAACATGTGAGGAAATGAAACATAACATATTGAGGGTCTCAAATTGGTGAGAGAGAGCATCAACCACAAGATTCTCTTTGTCCTTATTATAGGTGATATCATAATCATATCCCATGAGTTTAGAAACCCATTTTTATTGTTCCAAGGTAGCAACCCATTGTTCTAAGAAGTATTTGAGACTCTGATGGTCTGTTTTAATGGATAAATGACACCCAAAGAGATATGGTCACCAATGGATTATAACATGTAATATTTCCAACATCTCCTTGGCATATGTATATTTTACCAAGTTACGATCAGAGAGTGCCTTACTAGTGAAAGCCAGGGGTCACCCTTATTGCATCAACACTGCCCCAATGCCATGATCAAAAGCATCGCTTTAAATGATGAATGGATTGGAAAAATTTGGAATGGCTAAAACTAGCATGGTGGTCATAGCATACTTAAATTCAAGAAATGCTTGGTCAGTGGACCTCGTCCAAGTAAAAGAGTCCTTATTTAACATTGATGTGAGGGGGGTTGATATTTTTCCATAATTACAAATAAATTTGTGGTAATAACTTGTAAGCCCTAATATTCCTCAAAGCCCCTTGAAAGTGTGAGTTTTTGGCCAATATTGAACTACCTCAATCTTCTTGGGGTCGTCCTTGATGCCATATTTGGAGATAATGTCTCTTAAATACTAAAATTTAGTTAGACCAAAGGAAAACTTGGACTGCTTAGCAAAAAGTTGATGTTGTGCCAACAACTGTAATGTCTGATCCACATGGATAAGGTATTCTTCCCATGAGCGGCTATAAACCAAGATATCATCAAAGAAAACTAGGATGAACTTCTGTAGGAGAGGACAAACTATGTTTTTCATAAGGCTTTGAAATATGGAGGGAGCATTTGTCAGACCAAATGACATTACCAAGAACTCATAGTGACCTTCATGAGTACGAAAAGTAGTTTTCGAAATATCCTCATACTTGAGCCTGATTTGAAGGTATCCAAAATGAAGGTTTAACTTGGAGAAGTACATAGCTCCATGAATTCATACAAAAATTCATACCTATTAGAATGGGAAATTTATACTTGATGGTAATATTATTGAGCTCACGGTAGTCTATACACAAGTGTCGTGATCCATATTTCTTGAGAACTAGTAAAACTGGAGAAGAGTAAGGGTTGGTACTAGGTCGAATGACACCAACTTTGAGTAATTCTTGTACCATATTCTTGATTTAAAACTTGAGAGCTTGAGGATACTGATACGATATGATGTTGGGTGGTGCATTACCTTGTAGTAGTGGAATAGCATGGTCATGTGAGTGACAAGGTGGTAGGGTAGTGGGTTCTGAAAAAATACCATTGTGCTTGGTCAGAACAAGTAAATATGTTGTAATTTGGTCCTTTATGGAAGTGGTTGGTTTAATTGAAAATATTTGTGCAATGACCCCACAGGATGATTTTTTTAACAACTTCTCCATACGAATGGAAATGATAATTTGTATAGGACCTATTTTTGTACCATGGAGGGTGTGTGCTTGTCCATGTTGTAAAAATCCACAGTTTTGCAAAGTTCTAGGATATAGTGCCTAAGGTACCCAACCATTAATCTCCTAACACAATGTCACATCATCCCAATTAGAGGGAAAACATGTCTTGCTTGATTTCATAATCCCCCATATTTATTTTGACATTGTGACATTTACCTTTACAAGGTAAAGTGCCTCCATTTGCTACCATGACTTCAAATGAATTTCATGTGTGTATATATAAATTGGCCTACTTAGCAACTCGAGGATCAATAAAGTTGTGTGCACTACCAAAATAAATAAGAATATTAATATGTTGGTATTTGAAAAAATCCACAACTTTCATGGTTTGTGGAGTGGTAATCCCAGCAAGAGCATGGATGGAAATTTCTACCTAAGGTTCTTGTGGTTCCTCTTCTTGTTGAGTTGATACTTTAGCTATGTCACTCTCCTCATCACTATGGTCACTATTATTGGGTTCCTCTACATCTATTAAGAATAATATCTTATTTGCACATCTACGCCCCTTCAAAAAATTTACATCATAATTATAATATAGCCCTTAGGCATGACACACATCCATTTCCTCTGTATTTAGTCACTTGGGGGCAAGAGGTTTATTATCAGTATTATTTTGGAACCTAGGAGGAAAGGGAGGTCGAGCTTGAGAAAATATTGATGGCCACATTTGAGCTGAGATTTTAGATTTGGCCAATCGGGATAAAATGATAGCCTGCATCATGGTTTGGGGTTCAAACATATTGAATTCAGCCTAGAGACCATATTTCAACCCACTAACAAAACAAATCATAAAAAATACCTCATTCAAACCCTTAGTTTTATTGGTCAATTTCTCAAATTGTGTCTGGTAATCGTGAATTGTGGTTGCTTGTTTCAACTTTTTCAATGCTCCTATAAAGTCTTAATAGTCATTAGGGCCAAATCGGGTGAGTAGTTGGGACTCAAAGTACTCCCAAGATAGATCAGGGGTAGTGGCTCATAGCCATTGGAACCAATGTAAGGCCTCAAATTTTAAGTTGAAGGAAGCCATCTAAACCTAATGATATATAGGGACATTGTGGAGTCTAATGAATTGATAAACCTGACATAACCACCCATCGACATCCTTTCCACTGAAATTAGGGAAATCCAATTTAGGCATTTTGAAGGTCATATCATGATCATAGTGAGTGTCTTCTATTTCCCTTATTCGATCTTCTATTTCCCTTCTTTGAATATGTTCAGAGTTTTTAGCTTGGTGTTCATATGTGACAGTACCCTACAATTGGGTCTCCACCTCTATAATTTGTTTTTCTAAGTGGATTCTAGTGGTATCATGATTTGTTCAAAGCTCTCGAATATATTCTCTTATGTTGTGGTTTGTAGTGGTAAAATAGTCAAGGGATTTTTGCATGTCGGTCAATATTATGGCAAGTTATAACTCCTTTTGTTGTCCACGAGTGTGGCTCACCATTGTGGGCCCTCTTTTACTAAGTTACTAAAAATAGACGTGGGGTTTTAAGAGTTACTATTTTTAGTAAGGCATCCAAAAAAGTGCTTGGATGTGGTGTATCAAAATGATCAGCTCAAAAAAATAGTCGTAATGAGCTATACTCCAAAACACTAAATTTGGGTACCTTTTTTTTTTATATTGCTATGTTGATGAGTCTACTGGTGTTTTTGGTTTCTGATTTGGAGTTACAGTTCAAAAGTTTAGGTTTGGGATAAACTGTCTCTAACTTGTAGTATACCCCTTGACCACCCTATAACTATCCTATCTCTTCCCCTATCACCTGTACTACAATTACAAAAATGGTTCCTGTCACTGACCCTAAGGATTATCTGACATTGACAGTTCTATTTTTGACACTGGAATTCTGTAATTCTTGACTGTTACAGAGGGATGTTACTGTCGACCTGACTATCACTATTACTGACTAGACTGTTACTATCATTATTCTAACTATTTTGTCTTTGACCACGGGATGTTGTAGACACTTATAAAATTTGTCCTAACTGTTGATGCATGCAATTTTGTTTTATGTGATAAGAAATACCTTCTCTATATGCTCACTTTTGGGGTTGTGAATGCAGGTTAGAAGAATAGGGATGGTGTTTATTTGTAGGTGGAAGTTATATATTTTTATAACTAGGGTATGCTAAGTAAGGGAGCATGTAATACACATAGGCCCTCTTTTATACTACAATGATGAACAATAGTGCTCGGACCAATATTTTAGGCCACTACCCAAGGAGGATTCCACACATACCCTTGAGCACACTATTTTCCTCTCTGACAGTATAGGAGGGTGATCATCCAATATGTTGTGTCCCATGGACTACAGATAATACAAGGCTGAAATATTATTAATGAATAAAATTTTTCTAGGCCTATATTGTCTCCCGATACACCCGAGGATATGTGGGAGCTCACGTCCGTGCATGAGTGTTGTTTAAGGCATGGGTATTGGAGCCTGATCACCCCTAAATTCACTAGAAATTTTATGGGATCTCTAGCTTATCCAATAACAAAAACTCCTTCATGATATTTTAAAACCCCCAACATAGGGTTTATAACCTACACAACTACTAAAAAAGAGACTGTAATTTTTTTTGTATTTTCTAGTTTTTTTGGCAGAAAAAACATACTATATTTTTTTGGATTTTTTTAATAAAGGGAAAAATAGAAATGAAAAACTCATGGAAAATTATACCTAGCAGGATCTATGGATGGCAAAAATCATATTAGCTGCAGTAGAACTTGGCCCTGGAAAGTGCTTTGATACCACTTGTTAGAATATTACTATTAAAATAAAACACACTTACAAAAAATACTGAAAAATAACTCAAATGCATCAAGTAACTCAATAACACTATGCAAAAATTAAATGCAAAAATGGAACAATGTCACAATAACACAAAATTGTGGGCCTCTTCGAGGGGCCAACCTCCTTCAATATTTCATTAGCTTGCAAAAAAATGAATTTGTACATGGCTTCATATCTTTTAAATAAAAAGTTCATGCAACCCTACCTAAGGGCTTAAGAGTTGGCTTACATGCAAAATGCCACTCGAGCAAGAATCTCCTACCAAGCATCGGTTACAATCTTGATAAAAACGGTTACATGAGATGACACCACTTGGCTAGGCACATTACTTACCACATACATTACAAAGTATTACAAAATAACATTATAATGGAATCCCCAACGTTGGGAGTGGGTCATTACATAAGTAAATGAGAATTACAAAATGGCATTAGGATAGGATCCTAACATTGGGATACGCTTTGTTAAGATCTCAAAATTTGGTGCAAATTCATATCACCTTGTTAGGCTTACAAATAGGTACCATGTTTGAAAGCCACTTAGGATAGTTAATGGGTTGGATGAAACCCATATCTAGTAGCTTTTGAAGCTCTTCTTTGACCATGAGGGCAATGGTAGGATGCATATTTCTTAATTTTTATTTGATTGGCTTAGCATCAGGATGCAAGGTGAGATTGTGGACAACCAAGTTAGAATAAATGCCAGAAATGTATTTTTAGGACCATGCAAATATGTCCTTCTTCTTCTAGAGGAGAGCTATCAATTGCTCTTGTTCATCAACAGATAAAATTTTTCCAAGTTTGATGATTTATGGATTTTCTATGTCTAAACTCAAATTCATATCAATGGTATTTTCAATGGATATGTGAGAACCTTCCTCAAGCTAATGGGGTGTTGGGATCAGATGAATATCATTAGTGACATCATCAAACTATCATAACTCAATCTCCTTTGTTCTGATTGGAAAAAATTAGGATCTGAGGGTGGAGGCAAAGGTGAATGTGGAGGTGAATGCAAAGGTGATGGAGGAATGTAAGCAACAAAAGCTCTTAACAATTTCTCATAAAAGATAAAACTTGGTAAAGGATGGTGGTGATGAAATCCGATCCATATAAATAAGGCTTACGTCAATAGGAATTGGTTTTACTAAATTGTATGGATTACAAAGTGGGATGAATAAGTCATCAAGATTCATATTGACTTAGTGAGGTAATTATGGTTGGCAATGCAAAAATTTTGGTGAAAAAATGAAGGGTGGTTTGGTCCTGTCTACCAAAATTAGTGAAAATACCTTGAAATATTGAACAACAACAAGCAACATGTGTAAATACAAATGTAAAAAGGCCATGCACATGCAATGTAAATGTTTTTTTGAATTATGTACATATGTTACATGATATTTCAGTGAAGGGATTAGTGGAGTGGCAGTGGTGGTTCATCAGTTGGTTTAGCTTGCTCCCTTGGTAGAAACAAATAGAAAATGGATTGGTGGATGGAGAAAATTTTGACGTAATACTCATCCTATTCGGTGAATGGAAATATTAGGAGATATTCCTCATCAAATTCATTCAAAGCAATCAACATGAAATCATATTCTTCATAGAGTTCATCCTCAAAGTCATTATTGTAATTGTTATCCTCTTCATGCTCTAAGTTGAAGTGTTGAAAAGCTTGTTTGAAAGAGGAAGGTTGTGGATTAAATACTAAGTTAGAATAGTCATATACTTATTAAAATAGAAGTTCAATAATATCATGCATACCTTGTTCATATAGTCCTAAACCATGCCCTTCCTAATTAACTCTATGAAAGTATCTTGAGGCAAAGCTAGAAAAGATTTCGATATTGACAAGGGATGGTTGCTTGGGTTCTTCTAGGGGAGGAGGATCAGACGATGAATAAACCTCCCCATATATAAAATTATTCTATTGGGCATTGAACCCATATCATACACCACTCCTATAGATAAGGGTGGATCACGTAGGAAACTGTAATCCCTAGCATTTTGGATGCTTAGCGGTGTGACCATGACATATTGGACCACATATTCACCAATGCCATGATTAGGGAGGTGGACTATCACTTGTGAGGATGTGGATGTGGATGGTGTGGATGTGGAAGTGTAAGGCTCATGGATGGCTTGTGGTTTTGATAGTGGGAAGGATGTGTGGTGAAAAGGAATCTCACAATCTATTAGATCAACTTGTGAGACATTTGCTTGTGTGGATGAATATGTATTTGTTTGTGGGGTGTGATGGATAGGTTATGATATTGATGTGGATAAAATGATAGTGGTTTTTGATGTTGATAATATGGATGGAATATATTAGGTTTGACCACATGTATATGTAGCTGACTGTGGTGAAGGTGGGGGTGTAGAAGTAGAATATTGATGTGAAGAAGTGATGGGAAACTCCTTAGGAATGTGAGCTTTAGATAATGAAGTGGTGGATGGTATGGTTTATGAGGTTATTTATGGAGTTAGAAATAGATGGGTGGATGGTAATGTGGACTCATAGGTATTTGAGATAAAATTGCAATACTTAAATGGTTCAATGTGTAGACACCAAATCCTAGCCATTAATCCTTCATCCTAACCATCCTACCACCCACTTGTCCACCATCCACCTTTCCCGCCATCCATTTAACCATTTCATACCTTTCCCACCTTCAAAAGGCCCACTTTAGCCCTTTCCCACCACTTTTCGACCCCTTTGGACTTAATTTATATTTATTTTATATTATTTATATTTAATATAATATTTTATTATTATATTTTAATATATTTATTATAAAATATATATATTTAAACCCAATTAACCTCAGCCATTAGATTTAATCTAATCTCAACCATCCATCTTCATTAATCCATGCCACACTTAAAGTATAATCTCAGCCTTAGGATTTGATTTAATCTTAGCCACATGATTAAAAGTGTTAGGCTAAAACCCTAAGAAAACCCTAGGCTTGATTATAAATAGGAGCATCCTCAATGCTCAACCCCTGAGTTTCTTGAGTCCCCAAGATTTCCCCAAGTCTCTGGAATCCCTGATTCCAAACCCTAGCCATCCTAAGTGCCCTGAGGCTGCCACACAACCTTCCATGCCCTAATCCCCATAATTCTGCTACATTTCATACATTCTCACCACTGCCATCATCTTCCATCTACCGTATTCTTTGCATCCTCATGATCTGCTATCTCAGATCAAACCCTAACCCATAGGCTCGTAGTAGAGCCTACCAAGCACATTCCAGAGCTTGCCAGACTCACTACAAAGCCTACCAAGCACCCGCTAGAGCTCTACCCATCTCTCTCCCTTTCGAGCTTGCCAAGCACCCACCGAACCTACCATATCCGTAGGCTCATCCCCTTTCTCTAGGGCCTGCTACATCACATCAATAGGTGTTGTTAGGGCATCCTACCACCAAATATGCAATGAAGCATCAACAACAACATCAAGGTAAATCATTATGTTTATTGCATTTCATTATCTATAGATTATGCATGCTACTTTATGCATTAATAGCTAGGGTTTTTATTGATAACTAAGGGTCTCACCCTATGGAGCCCTCACAGGTATTACTAATCCCCTATTTTGTTTGTATGTGTGTAGATCTACAGGTTTTATTCATCATTGGATAGTTGTTGAAGCTAGAGTGGCCCAGAATCGGATATCACAGAAGCCCACTCACTCTATTGGGAGCAAAGCATAGTTGAAGACACTCATTTTTGTATAGCTAGGGTTTTGAAGAACCCTAGCAATTGTATCTATTGTATCAAATCAACTCTGTTAAGGCAGAATAATTGTAACAAGGAGTTTTTCAGCTCCCCCCATCTATTGAAATATATTCTATTTTGTGCAATTATTTGTCTCTTTAAGTTGATTTCTTTATTGCTTGCATAGTGTCATATTTTTAGCTCTACAAATGGTGATCATGGTGGGACCCCACAAGGGTTTCATTTATTAATCTGATTTACTTTGTTGATTTCATTTTTGTTTCTATCTATTACAGGTTTTTTAGAAGTGAAAAATCAGTCAAATCCATCGATTAGGGTTTCTGGAAGATTTTGTAATAGTTGCAGAAGGTGCATAGGTACTCTAAAGCACCTATTGATCATCACATTCACCTTTATGCATCTGCACAAATGCCCTGTTGCACCTCACAGGCACCCTGTTGTGCATGGTATTGATCAGAGGTGTCTTGCTACATTTCTTACACAAACTACCCCGACTATTTTGGCCATATCTCACTCATCCAAAGTTGTATTGAGCTAAAATTTTGAGGGTAGGTTCCTGATACACCCTAACATGTCTCCAAAAATTTTTAGATCAATTGGAGTAGTAGAGATCTCAAAAACACCTCACCAAAATGTAGGCTTTTCTGTAAGTCCTTCATCCATTTTTAGCTCATTTTTGCTTTACATTTTTTTGGGTTTTCTATTGTGTCTTTCATATTTTGAGATTAAAATGAACATAACTAAGTAATCTAGAAAATAAATCATAGTATATTGCATATAGAATGCATACATAACACATTTTGAAGTTTTTGTTTTAAAAAGAAGTGCAAATTCAAATAGTTCCTACATATTGTTGTCTGCATTTGAAATTGAAAAGCATCCTTTAGAATTTGCATTTCTTAGAAGTTAAATATTTCTTATTTTGCATATCTAAATAGGAACAATATTTGAATGCAAAAAGTACTCCTACCCTTGGGTGGCACCTTTGGCAGAGAGGTGGATGAACCCTTCGATTGCTATTTAGGAAGGGGGTTTTAAGCGATGTACTTCACACTCTTTAGACGAAATTTGCATTCATATGTTGGATTCTGATTTAGATGAGTAAAATTGGTGATCTTTAGCATTGTTTGAACACAATAAAGAACAGGAAACTTTAAAAATTAATCACACACTGCACGTTTCACTCTAAAATAGTAGTGGTTGGATTTCATCACCAACCATTGCTTGAGATTTGGTGATGGTGGCAGTCATTTCCATCCACCAATATCTACCCTAGACACCATAGGATTACCCCCGAGAAAACTTGTTGGAGGTCATTACCAACAAGAATCTCGTTGCCCTTGCCAACCTTAGTTTTTACCTTTGTTTTTATTAAGCAAGATTAGAACATCAAAACACACAAACCTGTCACTCTAAAAAGAATACACATTAATGAAGAAAATAATTAATGTATGAAGGTAAGCCACACAAGGTAACAACTTAGCATTGATTGTTTCTTTCATTTTTAATTATGTACGAATTTTAGTTTTGTGTTCATTTTGATAGTTCTAAATTGTTGGTTTATTTACTTTATGGTATTAACAAGAAATCAAAAGAAAGTAATAGACCAAAACAACTTAATGAAAAATACATCCAATTCACCCACTACTTTGGTGGCAAACCCTTATCCATCCCTACCACAAGTAGGATACATCACCAATCAAAAATCTCCAAAGGTACCTAATACCTTTGGTCACATTTTAACATGGCTCCACATCAGCCATTCCCATCATTAACATGGCTTAACCTTAGCCATTTCATCATTAACATGGCTTAACCTTAGCCATTTCATCATTAACATGGTTTAACCTTAGCCATTTCATCATTAACATGGCTTAACCAACAACCATTTCATCATTAACATGGCTTAACCTTAGCCATTTCATCATTAACATGGCTTAACCTTAGCCATTTCATCATTAACATGGCTTAACCTTAGCCATTTCATCATTAACATGGCTTAACCAACAACCATTTCATCATTAACATGGCTTAACCAATAGCCATTTCATCATTAACATGGCTTAACCTTAACCATTTCATCATTAACATGGCTTAACCTTAGCCATTTCATCATTAACATGGCTTAACCTTAGCCATTTCATCATTAACATGGCTTACAACAACCATTTCATCATTAACATGGCTTAACCTTAGCCATTTCATCATTAACATGGCTCCACAACAACCATTTCATCATTAACATGGCTTAACCTTAGCCATTTCATCATTAACATGGCTTAACCTTAGCCATTTCATCATTAACATGGCTTACAACAACCATTTCATCATTAACATGGCTTAACCTTAGCCATTTCATCATTAACATGGCTTAACCTTAACCATTTCATCATTAACATGACTTAACCTTAGCCATTTCATCATTAACATGGCTCAACCATAGCCATTTCATCATTAACATGGCTCAACCTTAGCCATTTCATCATTAACATGGCTTAACCTTAGCCATTTCATCATTAACATGGCTCAACCTTAGCCATTTCATCATTAACATGGCTCAACCTTAGCCATTTCATCATTAACATGGCTCAACCTTAGCCATTTCATCATTAACATGGCTCAACCTTAGCCATTTCATCATTAACATGGCTCAACCTTAGCCATTTCATCATTAACATGGCTCAACCTTAGCCATTTCATCATTAACATGGCTCAACCAATAGCCATTTCATCATTAACATGGCTCAACCTTAGCCATTTCATCATTAACATGGCTCAACCTTAGCCATTTCATCATTAACATGGCTCAACATTAGCCATTTCATCATTAACATGGCTCAACCTTAGCCATTTCATCATCAACATGGCTCAACCATAGCCATTTCATCATCAACATGGCTTAACCAACAACCAGTTCATCATTAACATGGCTTACACAATAACCATTCCATCATTAAGTAGTGGGTGGGTTTGATGTGTTTTCCATTAAGTTGTTTTGACTTATTACTTTCATTTAATTTCGAGTTAGTACCATAACGTAAGTAAATAAAAAACTGTAAAATTAAAAAAAATATCATTTTAAAAAGGAATACACATTAATAAAATAATAATGTATGAGGTAAGCCCCACATGGTGAAAACTTAGCATTGTTTTGGTTTCTTTTATTTTCAATCAGTTCATGCCAATCCCAAAAAGCCCCAAAGGTACTCAATTCCTTTGGTCACATTCCAACTTCAAAAAGCCCCAAGGGTACCTAAGCCCTTTGGTCACATCAGATTTCAATTTCAAAAAGCCCCAAAGTACTCAATCCCTTTTCACATTTCAATCCTTTGGTCACATCAGATTTCAATTTCAAAAAGCCCCAAAGGTACTCAATCCCTTTGGTCACATCAAATTTCAATTTCAAAAATCCCCAAAGGCACTTAAGCCCTTTGGTCACATATCATTTCAACTTCAAAAATCCCCAAGGGTACCTAAGCCCTTTGGTCACATCAGATTTCAATTTCAAAAAAGCCCCAAAGGTACTCTATCCCTTTGGTCACATCAAATTTCAATTTCAAAAATCCCCAAAGGTACTCAATCCCTTTGGTCACATCAAATTCCAATTTCAAAAAGCCCCAAAGGCACTTAAGCCCTTTGGTCATAAGCTTCCCAAGCTAGGGGGAGTAGAAAAACCTGAGCCAATGAACATCATACACTTAAAAGCGTTCCATGCTTACTGTGATTACTATATATGTATATATACATGGCTAAAAAAAAACAACAACAAACAAAACAAACAAAAACAAATCATTCACATAGGCATATTCCCATTGCATACATATTGCATTTACATATAGGTATCTTTACATGCATTTTTCACATTACATTCATACATACTGCATACACATTTCATTTGCATTCATTCCACATGCATTCCACTACACCCCTGCATTTTACAAATTGCATTCATCCCATCCCACGTTCAATGATATTTTATAGTAGTGATGATATGGCCAAAAATAAAAAAGTCAAGTTTCCACAACTGGGGGTACCTATTTGGGAGAATTTATGCAATCCCCTCCAACAATCCCATTTGTCCAAAGTCACAAAAAGCCAAAATTTTCCCTCACTCAGCCACTACTAGTGTGTCTAGCAGCCTCCAGAAAGATGTCTAATTTTCTTTAGGACCAAAAACACTTTTTCCACATTAAGAAAGTCTTGAGTATGGTCAACTGATTCCAAAAAGCAATCTTGCACCAACCACACTCTTTCACATCTTAAAAACATTTTGAGTAAAAGAGGGATAACACCATACTTGGGTAGCACCTTGAAGTGAAAAGAATATTCCTCGCTTGTCCTATCATGCAACATAGTCCAAAATCAAAAATAGTGGTTTTCACCACTATCATAGTTGCTCTCCAAATATACACACATAGAGTAGTAAGGATAGGGTCACATTCTCCTCACACTTCGATGGAGAATCTGATTCCCCAACTCTATACAAAAACCCCCCCCCCCCCCTCCCCCACATAACAAAGGGGTACCCCCATCCCCAAAGCTCTATTCAAATACTTAACAAATTCCACATACACACTTTCGATCCCTAAAGTTGTAAGGATCGTACCACATGTCCCCTCAGAAGGATAAGTAGTCATCCCCAAGGCCTAAAAGATCAAATCATTGGACTATGGAGTGAGTCTCCACCGGGGCTATAGACGCTTGAATGGAAGTGGAGTAAGCTCATGCGGGGCGACATGTCTCTCTTCCAAAAAGGGAGACCTCTGACCGCACATACGGACAAGCTAACTTCTTGGTCCTCTCCATAATAGGTCATGCCTAATTTACTCATAATGAGGTAATGAACTTCACATGCACACACATTGGTGCTTGATTGTCTAGGGTCATTGTCATGCTCAAGATTTGGTACATGAACTTCACTTGCACACACATTGGTCCTAAAGAAAGTTAGACAACCTTTAGTGAGTTTAGTTGATAGCACTAGTCTGTTTGAGTCTTTGAAAATCTTACAGTCTTCCATATCAACATCCATATCTTCTTCCATATCAACATCCATGTCTTCATCATGGATCAACCCGCATAAAGCCACCAAGATCGGTGCCCCCGATTGCAAAACAATGAACAAAAATGGCCAACAAAATTCTGAACTAAAAATGATCATTTGAACATCATGCATTCCTCTCATATAGTTTGCATTCATATACATGCCATTTCACTTGCATTAATCATCCATAAGCATTACGCATACACATCATGATTAGCTTGCATTAATCATCAATAAGACATGCATAAAAATATTTTCATAAACATGCATTCCACAAACGCATTCACTTAAAAGCACAAAAATAAAAAGCCATGTATGTATATATATATATATAACTCGCATATGCAAAGATCGCTAGAAAGTGAGAACATCATCACAACTTGGGGGTGTTCAAGGTATCACACCTTCCCCACCAATTCAATAAACAATTCAATCATTCAATCACATTACATCATCAACAATTCAATTTCTAGGTTCAAAAGGTTGTATCCTTTTGTCAAAGGTTGAGCCCTTTGCCTTGCATACATCAAATTCAAAAGGCTCCAAAGGAACCAAAACTCCTTTGGTCACAATTAAATCACATCATCAACAAATCAATTTCTAGGTTCAAAAGGTTGCATCCTTTTGTCAAAGGTTGTGCCCTTTGCCTTGCATTCACATCATCCACATCAATTTCTAGGTTCAAAAGGTTGTATCCTTTTGTCAAAGGTTGCACCCTTTGCCTTGCATTCACACCATCATACATCATCAAAAACCCCTTCATATGTTAGGGCAAAAATAGATACATTTCATCACATTTCCACATTTCAAAAAACCCTTCATCTGTTAGGGCAAAAATAGATACATTTCATCATATTTTCCTCATTTCAAAAACCCCTTCATCTGTTAAGAACAAAAATAGATACATTTCATCATGTTTTAACATTTCAAAAACCCCTTTATCTGTTAAGGGTAAAGAACAGACACAATAATTTCATATTTCATCATAAAAAATCCCTTCATATGTTAGGGCAAAAATATAAACATTTCATCACATTTTCACATTTCAAAAACCCTTCATCTTTAAGAAAAAAACATAAACATACATTTTATAGTACAAAAAAAATCAAAAACCCTTCTATTAAAAAAAAAACCAAATCATTTCAAAAACCCCTTTATCTATTAAGGGCAAAAAACACAATCATTTCATTTTACATCAAAAACCCTTTATCATTAAGAAAACAAACACATAAGGGAAAAAAACAAAAAAACCTATTAGTTTACCACATTATCCATCAACGATAGGATGGATAGATCACCATAAGAACACTTACATAAAAACCCTTATTAAGGAAAATAGACAATCATTTAACCATAAAAAATTCATCAAAAAACCCTTTATCTGTTAAGGGCAAAGAACAGACACAATCATTTCATTTCATCATAAAAAACCCTTTATTTGTTAAGGGCAAAGAATAGACACAAATCATTTCATTTTTTCATCATCAAAAACCCCTTTATCTATTAAGGGCAAAGAACAGACACAATCATTTCATATTTCATCATCAAAAACCCCTTTATCTATTAAGGGCAAAGAATAGACACAAATCATTTCATTTTTTTCATCATAAAAAAACCCTTTATCTATTAAGGGCAAGGAACAGACACAATCATTCCATATTTCATCATCAAAAACCCCTTCATATATTAGGGCAAAAACATATACACTCATCACATCTTCCAAATTGCAAAAATCCCTTCATCTATTGGGGAAAAAATAGAATCAATCATTGAATCCATGCACATTGCATCCATCAATACATTTTTCATCACCACGTCTCCATGTCACCATCAAATCCATCAACAATTACAATATTTGTCAAGTTCAAGTAGCATGCAAGTGAATCTTGTATCTAGTGGGTTATTCTACAAACTTGGTGATTGCAACGATGAGAATCCATGCAATTCGGTAAGATGAAGAGCTTACCATAAGGACACTTGACCATGATCATCATCACTTATCTCCTTGATCGATATCACAATCATATTTGGTACCTCACATTGTAAGTGAAACCTTGCCAAAGAACAATTTGCATAACTGTTGTCATTGATGGCCTAGTTCATGAGGCTTAACACATGAACAAAAACTCAAATTTCATCATTTTTCTTCAAAAACCTAATGATAGGCACTGGCTAGGATGATTGGTTCCAATTGTGGGAATTATCAGAACAGTCACTAGCAGGCCATCCATGGTTCTTTTTATTTTTATCTGCATCATCATACTTGCATATCAATGGCATCAGAGAGCACACTATTCAACAACATCGAATCATCCCAAAATTTGGGGCAACAACATTTTGATTTTGATCCTCCCACAATGGGGTACATCTTACATGATCATGACATCTACACTTGACAAAACCCCCTTCCCACCATTGGGGAAAAAATGGTATCACATTTTACATCATTCATATCGTCTACAATCACATTGCATTTCTCACCACCCCCTTCCCACCATTGGGGCAAAAATGGTACCACATCATTCATAATTTGCACAAATTTTTCAATTGGCTTGTGAGATTCATCCGTAACTCATTCGCCAATTGAGGGGGTAAGCTACGCAAATTCCAAAATTCTTTATTCTTTTATCTTCAACATCAGTGCTCAAATCCAACAATAGAGAGAAGTTGCTTCTGCACCCATAGCCCAAGCAGGTGTCTCGTATTTTTGCACCATATTGTGCTTCATGCAACATGGTACAAAAAGGGGCATCTATAGACACCAAATCCTAGCCATTAATCCTTCATCCTAACCATCCTACCACCCACTTGTCCACCATCCACCTTTCCCACCATCCATTTAACCATTTCATACCTTTCTCGCCTTCAAAAGGCCCACTTTAGCCCTTTCCCGCCACTTTTTGACCCCTTTGGACTTAATTTATATTTATTTTATATTATTTATATTTAATATAATATTTTATTATTATATTTTAATATATTTATTATAAAATATATATATTTAAACCCAATTAACCTCAACCATTAGATTTAATCTAATCTCAGCCATCCATCTTCATTAATCCATGCCACACTTAAAGTATAATCTCAACCTTAGGATTTGATTTAATCTTAGCCACATGATTAAAAGTGTTAGGCTAAAACCCTAAGAAAACCCTAGGCTTGATTATAAATAGGAGCATCCTCAATGCTCAACCCCTGAGTTTCCTGAGTCCCCAGGATTTCCCCAAGTCTCTAGAATCCCTGATTCCAAACCCTAGCCATCCTAAGTGCCCTGAGGCTGCCACACAACCTTTCGTGCCCTAATCCCCATCATTCTACTGCATTTCATACATTTTTGCCACCACCATCATCTTCCATCCATCGCATTCTTCGCATCCCCATGATCTGCTATCTCAGATCAAACCCTAACCCATAGGCTCACAACAGAGCCTACCAAGCGCATTCCAAAGCTTTCTAGACTCATTGTAGAGCCTGCCAAGCACCCGCTAGAGCCTACCGCATCTCGTAAGCTCAATCCAGAGCCTACCAAGCGCCCCAACCTACCATCCCGTAGCTCTCTAACGCCAACTTCCACCATCCACTCACTAACCTTCCAACCCACCACTCCCCCAGCCTATCGTATCTATAGACTCACTCTAGAGCCTATTGCATCACATCAACCAGTGTTGTTAGGGCATCCTACCACCAAATCTGCAATGAAGCATCAACAACAACAATAAGGTAAATCATTATGTTTATTGCATTTCATTATCTGTAGATTGTGCATGCTACTTTATGCATTAATAGCTAGGGTTTTTATTGATAACTGAGGGTCTCACCCTATGGAGCCCTCATAGGTATTACTAATCCCCTATTTTTTTTGTATGTGTGCAGATCTACAGGTTTTATTCATCATTGGATAGCTATTGAAGCTAGAGTGGCCCAGAATCGGATATCACAGAAGCCCACTCACTCTGTTGGGAGCAAAGCACAGTTGAAGACACTCATTTTTGTATAGCTAGGGTTTCAGAGAACCCTAGCAATTGTATCTATTGTATCAAATCAACTCTGTTAAGGTAGAATAATTGTAACAAGGAGTTTTTCAGCTCCCCCCTATTTATTGAAATATATTCCATTTTGTGCAGTTATTTGTCTCTTTGAGTTGATTTCTTTATTGCTTTCATAGTGTCATATTTTTAGCTCTACAAATGGTGATCATGGTGGGACCCCACAAGGGTTTCATTTATTAATATGATTTAATTTTCTGATTTTATTTTTGTTTCTTTCTGTTACGGGTTTTTCAGAAGCGAAAAATTAGTTGAATCCGTCGATTATGGTTTTTTGAAGATTTTATAACAATTGTAGAAGGTGCACATGCACTATAAAAAACCTATTGATCATCATAGGCACCTTTATGTGTCTGTACAAATTCCTTGTTGTGCCTGGTAGGTACCTTGCTACACCTGACATTGATCAGAGGCATCACGCTACGTTTCCTACACAAACTACCCTAACTGTTTTGGAAATATCTCTCATCCAGAGTTGGATTGAGCTGAAATTTTGAGGGTAGGTTTATGACAGCCTAGAATTGCTCCATAAATTTTTAGATCAATTGGAGTAGTAGATACCTCATAAAAACATCACCACAATGTAGGATTTTATGTAAGTCCATCTATTTTTAGCTCATTTTTACTTTACATTTTTTTTGGGTTTTCTATTGTCTTTAAGATTTTGAGATTAAAATTAATACAAACTAAGTAATATGGAAAGGAAATCATTGTAGAATGCATCTAGGGTATTTTGTGCATGCATACATAACACATTTTGAAGTTTTTGTTTTAAAAAGAAGTGCAAATTCAAATAGTTCCTGCATATTGTTGTCTACATTTGAAATTGAAATGCATCCTTTAGAATTTGTATTTCTTAGAAGTTAAAGATTTCTTATTTTACATATCTAATTAGGAACAATATTTAAATGCAAAAAGTACTCCTGCCCTTGGGTGGAACCTTTGGAAGAGAGGTGGACGAACCCTCCAGTTGTTATCTAGGCAGGGGGTTTTAAGCGGTGTACTTCACACTCTTTAGATGAAATTTGCATTCATATGTTGGATTCTGATTTAGATGAGTAAAATTGGTGATATTTAGCATTGTTTGAACACAATAAATAATAGGAAACTTTAAAAAATTAATCACACACTGCACGTTTCACTCTAAAATAGTAGTGGCTGGATTTCATCACCAACCATTGCTTGAGACTTGGTGATGGTGGCAGTCATTTCCATCCACCATTCTATGCCCTAAACACCATAGGTTTACCTTCGAGAAAATTTTTTTGAGGTCATTACCAACAAGAATCTCGTTGCCCTGGCCAACCTTAGTTTTTACCTTAGTTTTTATTAAGCAAGATTAGAACATCAAAACACACAAACTTGTCACTCTAAAAATAATACACATTAATGAAGAAAATAATAAATGTTTGAAGGTAAGCCACACAAGGTAAAAACTTAGCATTGATTATTTCTTTCATTTTTAATTCTGTATGAATTTCAGTTTTGTATTCATTTTAATAGTTCTAAATTGTTGGTTTATTTACTTTATGGTATTAACAAGAAATAAAAAGAAAGTAATAGAACAAAACAACTTAATGAAAAATACATCCAATTTACCTGCCACTTTGGTGGTAAAACCTTATCCATCCCTACCACAAGTAGGATACATCACCAATCAAAAAGCTCCAAAGGTACCTAATACCTTTGGTCACATTTTAACATGGCTCCACATCAGCCATTCCCATCATTAACATGGATTAACCTTAGCCATTTCATAATTAACATGGATTAACCTTAGCCATTTCATAATTAACATGGCTCAACCTTAGCCATTTAATCATTAACATGGCTCAACCTTAGCCATTTCATCATTAACATGGCTCAACCAATAGTCATTTCATCATTAACATGGTTTAACCTTAGCCATTTAATCATTAACATGGCTTAACCAACATCCATTTCATCATTTACATGGCTTAACCAACAACCATTTCATCATTAACATGGCTTAACCTCAGCCATTTCATCATTAAAATGGCTTAACCTTAGCCATTTCACATTAACATGGCTTTACCTTAAGCCATTTCATCATTTACATGGCTTAACCAACAACCAGTCCATCATTAACATGGCTTAACCTTAGCCATTTCATCATTAACATGGCTCCACAACAACCATTCCATAATTAACATGGCTCCACAATAGCCATTCCATCATTAACATGGCTTAACCTTAGCCATTTTATCATTAACATGTCTTGAACAACATCAATTTCATTATTAACATGACTTTACCTTAGTCATTTCATCATTAACATGGCTTTACCGATAGCCATATCATCATTAACATGGCGTAACATTAGCCATTTCGTCGTTAACATGGCTCAACCTTACATATTCATCATTAACATGATTCAACCTTAGCCATTTCATCATTAACATGGCTCAACCTTAGACATTTCATCATTAACATGGCTTGAACAATAGCCATATCATCATTAACATGGCTTAAACTTAGTCATTTCATCATTAACATGGCTCAACCTTGGCCATTTTATCATTAATATGGCTCAAAATTAGCCATTTCATCATTAACATGGCTTAACCTTAATCATTTCATGATTAACATGGCTCAACCTTAGCCATTTCATCATTAACATGGCTCAACCTTAGCCATTCATAATTAACTTAGCTCAACCAATAGCCATTTCATCATTAACACGGCTCAATATGAGCCATTTAATAATTAACATGGCTTAACCTTACTTATTTCATCATTAACATGGCTCAACCTTAGCCATTTCATCATTAACATGGCTCAACCCTAGCCATTTCATCATTAGCATGGCTCAAACATAGCCATTTCATCATCAACATGGCTTAACCAATAGCCATTTCATCATTAACGTTGCTTACACAACAACCATTCCATCATTAAGTAGCATGAGGGCTTTATGTGTTTTCCATTAAGTTGTTTTGACTTATTACTTTCGTTTAATTTCGAGTTAGTACCATAACATAAGTAAATAAAAAATTGTAAATAAAAAAACTATCATTTTAAAAAGGAGTACACATTAATAAAATAATAATGTATGATGTAAGCCCCACATGGTGAAAACTTAGCATTGTTTTGGTTTCTTTTATTTTCAATCAGTTCATGCCAATCCCAAAAAGCCCCAAAGGTACTCAATTCCTTTGGTCACATTCCAAATTCAAAAAGCCCCAAGGGTACCTAAGCCCTTTGGTCACATCAGATTTCAATTTCAAAAAGCCCCAAAGGTACTCAATCCCTTTGGTCACATCAAATTTCAACTTCAAAAAGCCCCAAGGGTACCTAAGCCTTTTGGTCACACATCATTTCAACTTCAAAAATCCTCAAGGGTACTCTATCCCTTTGGTCACATAAAATTTCAATTTCAAAAAGCCCCAAAGGTACTCAATCCCTTTGGTCACATCAAATTTCAATTTCAAAAAGGCCCAAAGGCACTTAAGCCCTTTTGTCACATATGATTTCAACTTCAAAAAGCCCCAAGGGTACCTAAGTCCTTTGGTCACATCAGATTTCAATTTCAAAAAAAGTCCCAAAGGTACTCTATCCCTTTGGTCACATCAAATTTCAATTTCAAAAAGCCCCAAAGGTACTCAATCCCTTTGGTCACATCACATAATGCATATCATCCACAATCACATGGTATTTTACACCAACCCCCTCTCCACCATTGGGGAAAAAATGGTATCACATTTTTCATATTGTCTACAATCACATTGTATTTCTCACCACCCCCTTCCCACTGTTGGGGCAAAAACGGTGTACATCATTCATCATTTGCACAAATTTCCAATAGGATCGTGATATTCTTCTCATCCGCCAATTGAGGGGGTAAGCTACATAAAATTCCAAAAATTCTTTATTCTTTTGTCTTCAACATTGAGTTCTCAAATCTAAAAACAGAGATAAGCTACTTCTACACCAATAGCCCAAGTAGGTGTCTCGTATTTTTGCACCATATTGCACTTCATGCAATGTGGTACAAAAAGGGGCATCTATAGACACAAAATCCTAGCCATTAATCCGTCATCCTAACCATACCACCACCCACTTGTCCACCATACACCCTTCCTGCCATCCATTTAACCATAATAATCCTTTCTCACCTTCAAAAGGCCCACTTTAACCCTTTCCTGCCACATTCCGACCCCTTTGGACTTAATTTATATTTATTTTATATTATTTATATTTAATATAATATTTTATTATTATATTTTAATATATTTATTATAAAATACATATATTTAAACCCAATTAACCACAACCATTAGATTTAATATAATCTCAGCCATCCATCTTCATCAATCCATGTCACACTTAAAGTACAATCTTAGCCTTAGTATTTGATTTAATCTTAGCCACACGATCAAAAGTGTTAAGCTAAAACCCTAAGAAAACCCTAGGCTAGATTATAAATAAGAGTATTTACAAATGCTCAACCCCTGGAATGTTCTTGCCCTTGGAGAGATTGTTGAAGAAGCCCTTGTGAAGCAGAAGGTTGCAGAGCCCTAAAGATCCCCTCGGTCGAATCTACTTGTGAGAGTTGACTAAAACCCTAGCTTGCCATAGGACTTCCTCCATTCCAGCCACTTTCACATCCATCCTCCATCATCGTCACAATCCCCTCATTTTATGTATCCTTCGTGTCCCCTTGATATGCTTTTGCATATTAAACCCTCACATGTAGTCACCCTCCAAACCTTTCTAGGCTTGTTGCAAAGCCTACCAAGCACCCACTAAAGTCTACCATATCCCACAGGCTCGTGCTAGAGCCTACCAAGCTCACGCCAAAGCCTGCCAAATGCTCTCCAGAGCCTACCATCATCATCAACATGAACCAAATCTTACCACATCAAATCATCAGGTGCCGTTAGAGCACCCTACCATAAAATATGCAATAAAGCAACATATCATCACCATAAACAACAAGGTAAATATATATTTTGGTATTATTTGGTGTTATTACATTCTGCATATTCAACTTACATAGATATAGGGTTTGTAATCTATATTTCTAAGGGTTCACACTATGGAATCCTCATTTTGTTTACTAAAAACCTTATTATTTGTTGTGTGTGTAGGTTTAGATAGCATCAATCAAGAAATCTTGGACAACCACTGAGGCTGAAGTGGCCCGAAATCAGATATATCACAAGCCCACTCATTTTTTTGGGAGCGAAGCACAGTTGAAGACACTCATTTTTGTATATCTAGGGTTTCCGAACCCTAGAAATTGTATCTATTGTATAAAATCAACTCTATCAAGGTAGAATAATTTTAACAATGAGTTTTTCAGCTCCCCCCATTTATTGAAATATATTCCATTTTGTGCAGTTATTTGTCCCTTTGAGTTGATTTATTTATTGCTTGCATAGTGTCAAGTTTTTAACTCTACACAATGTTCACAGGTATGCAATGAATTTGTTCGTCATAAACATATTTTAAAAATTTATGTAGTATAGAGGGGATACATCTCATTTCCCTAATCCGAGGACATCCAAGGAGTAAATTGTAAGCCATGGATCCTTATAAGATGTGAAACATTGTGTGAAATGTTTTACCCCCACTTCTATGGGTAAAATGATAGTGTCAACTGTGGAACAAAGAACATCGTTGAATTCTTGAGGTGAAGATGGATTTTATTATATGTGATGGTGGAAGGTTGAGGTGTTGGAGGGTGGATGTGATGATAATATTAATGGAGAAGCTAGTGTCAATCAACACTCATTTAAATGGCTTCCTATCCACTTGAGCCATATTGTGTAATGGAGGATCCACAAATTCTAAGAAAACTACTTTAATCTCAAAATAATAGAATGTAATGGAAGGCTCCATGCACGTTTAAATACTCCCTATAAATTTATTGAAGACATTAGTATCTTGGGATTGTAATTCAATGGATTTTAGAATTTTCATTAATACCTCATGGTGTGTGGGAGATTGTTGAATGACCTTATAGATAGATAGTTTTGCTGAAGCTATGTTGAGGCTAGTTGTCAAATGGATACTCAATGAGATGATTGGCCATTATGAACGATTTGGGGGATGTATTGGTTGTGATGGATGACTTGGAATATGGATTGGTTGGAATGAATTGGCAGAGAAATTGATGGTGGTGATGAGTTGGCAGGTTGTTAGGCCACACTTACTTGTGGTTCTATGGAGTGTTGAACTACTTATTGTTGTTCATTTTATCTATTAGTGCTTATTTGACCATGAATGACTACATGAATAGACCCCATAAAACCTTGATACTGTTGGATGTGGTTGACTTGATTAGGAGGAGTCTTGATGTTTAACCCTCCTATTGTTTGTTGTTGTTCCTCATGATGAGGAAGTGGCGTTTGGTATATACCAAGGTTTTAATTTTGTTGAGCCAAGGGACTATCAAAATTGATGACCCCTAGGTCTATTAGGTCTTGCACTATATATTTGAATGTGAAGAATTTGTTAATGTTGTGCTCATTCTATCAATGGTAAGGGTAAAATATGTTGGCAATTTTGGGTTTGAGATCCTAGCTTCTTGTCTATGAGTTGTCATTGATGTCAAAAGGAACTGGCATTAATGTCAAGAGGATTTATTGGCTTCAAAGGTTGAAGATTCCAAAGAATCTTTTCTAGAAGATTCTAGAGAGATTCCATGTGGCAGATGAAAAGGTTTTTATCAAAACCATGGCAAGGTTTAAGGGTTTTTATTAAAACCAGGTGGATGCATTAAGGGTTTTTCTCAAAACCACTCTCGGCTTAATGCAAAGGCTGGAGACACTTATTAATTAAATAACTTAATTAATAAAACCTTTTTAAGGTTTTTTAATTAATTATTTATTTGATTTAAGTGATTAAATTATTTTAATAATTTAATGGGTTCTCCACCTAAGGTCTAAGGTCTAAAAGACCTTTGATTATTTTTAAATAATCAAAAGGGTTTCATAAACCCTAAAGTTGTTTCGAAGGTGCCAAAATAATATTAATTCGAAAAGTTTGAATTATCCTCCCATCGACGTCGTGCATAGCATGGAATTTTGGCTATATAAGCCATAACCTATAGTCCAAAGCAATGGTGTTAAAGAAATTCGAATTGCACAAAGGTTGGGAAGTAAAAGCTACGGCTATCATTTTTTTTGCCATGTTTATCCGCCGCCAAAGGGTTAAGGAGAAGGAGACTCTTGCTAGCCTTCAAGCTAGCACCGTTGGCCTAGTGGCAATGACTGTTCTATGAAGGCGCTTGAAGGGAGGTCAAGCATTTGACTCCCGTCATGGAGTGTGAGAAGAGTTTTTGCGCTCCGATTTTTTCAGAGGCACTGTTGACCCACGATTTTTGGAAGCATTTTTTTTGGTAAGGTTTTTTAAATAAAATCTGCATTTTTGTTAAAGAAGAAGTGGTTGGGCAGATTTATTTAAAATTATTTTTAAGGTTAAATGCTTCTTTGGAGATATAAGGTTGATAGTGTGTGGTTGAGATTTTTGGCTTGATTGTTGAGTGAGATTTGCTTAGAAGCTATTATTCCTTGAGCATGGTTTAATTAATTTGGAGAAATAAGGTGTAAAAGGATATATTGTTTGTATGCTTTATATTTTTGGTAGTTGACTTCTAAGGATTGGAGTCATAAGGTGTTTTATGGAATAAATATTTTTGTGGTTACTTTTATGATCTAACCCTAACTTGGTGGCAAAGTTGAGGGTGGTGTTGGTAACAGGTTGAAGAACTATTCTCTTCTTCCTCAAACAAAGGTATGGGCAAAGTTCCTCCATGTATATTGTTGATGGTGTATTTTCTGAAATTGATTTTGGAGTGAAAAGGTTGTCTACTAGGTATTCTTGTTGGTGTAAATCCCATTTTCTGGATATTGAAGATTGTTTATGCATTAAAATCATTGATGAGTTTTTTGGGTGAATGCATAATTCTGGTTGAGGAAGAGGAAGCATTTTTGCACTAGGGTTTATGTTAGTAAGTCTTGCTACTTGCATTGAGTTGGTGAAACCCTTAGTTGGCTGTTTTGAGATTGATGGTTGAGTTGCTTCCATAGAGGTTGTTTTGATCAAGTTAATGCTTTACTTGATACATGATTTGGGCTTACTCCATTGAGATTGATTTGAGCAAGTTATTCTTTGCATTGGTGATTTATGTTGGTGGCTGTTTTGTTCAAATACCTTTGGAGGGAAAAGGATGTCTACTAGTTTCCTTTTCATGTAGTGATTGGTTGAATGCTTCAAGGTTAATGTTGAGTTGAATGATGTTGGTTAAACCTTGTCTATAAGCATTGTTGTTAAAGCCCTAATTGGTAGTGAAAAGATATTGGTTGTGGAAAGAACATGAGTATCATTGTTATATGAGTTATTGCATGGTTGGCAATTGTTGGGTTGTGTTTCATGTTCTTGAGAAAAGCATACTACATCTATCTTATTTATATTTGAGATTGAGATTGAGTTGAGATTGAGATTGGGAGTTAAGTATAGAACATATTGAGTCTCTAACAATTCTCTTTATGCTTCTATGAGGTTGATGAATCACATTGGGTCTCTAAAAATTCTCTTTGTGGGTTCATGCTAAGCAAGTTTTTCTTGGTGAGCTTGCTGATTTGGACAGGTTCTAGTGAGGACTTGTGAGCTGATTTGGACAGGTTCTAGTGAGGACTTGTGAGCTGATTTGGACAGGTCCTAGCAGAGGACTTGAGGACAGAGTTGAAGTGGTTCTTTGAGAAGAACCTGAGGACAATTTTGAAAAGTCTTTGAGAAGGCTTGTGTGCAGCAGAGATTGATTTGTTCAAGCTTTATGAGTTGAGCTTGGGACAGATCTGACAGAGTGAGGAAGACTTGTCTTGGACCAACTGACTGTGTTTAGTACAGGTTGATGAGTTGCTGTGGAGGTGATCGGTGAGGACGAGAGGTCTCTTGAGGCTGAGCATTGAGGACAAGAGGTCTTCTATGGAAAGGAGTTCCACGTGCTAGCGGAATAAGAGGCAGGTGATCTTATGAAGTATCATTTCCGAGTTGAGGGGAAGGTTTCTCCTTTGGGCTGAGGCTCATAAACATTGTAATTGGGAAGGATTCCCAAAGAACTTTGAGAAAGATTTTTAGAGAAAATTTTTGTGGAGGTAGCCCACCTTGGGTGAACCATGTTAAAATGGGTCTTCATTGTGTGATGTTTTCTATGATGATTAATGCTATGATGATGCCACTGCTATCTAAAGTAAAAATTGATAAATGGTTAGGTCTTATACTATTCACCCCCTCTTCGGTATAAGTCTATGTTCTTCAATTGGTATCAGAGCAGGTCTCTCCAGGAAGAGCCTAACAGCTTGGAGAAGGATCCAACAGAGGAACATACAGATACAAAAAGTGATGAAGAGATTGAATTCGATCTAAAAGGTGAATTCTTTTTGGCCTTAAGAAATCTTGAAAAAATCAGGGAAGAGAATTCTATTCTAAGGCAACAAAGTCAGGAAGAAGAGATAGTAAGATCAGAACTATCTCAAAGTCTCATAGACTTTAAGATTCTAGCTGAAGAAGGGAAGAAGGTTGAACAGGTTCTAACGAGAGGTTCTCAAAGGGAAGGAAGTTGATTGCAAGAAACTTGAAGAAGAAGTGGTGTCTCTTAGAGTTAAGTTGGAACAACTGGTTCTCAAACAGAATATTCCTTTTGGAAAGCAAAAGGAGGATAGTCTCACCATTCAAGAAATAGGAACTTCAAGCAAGATCAACTTTAAAATAGAAGAGCGATGGATTCAAGTTGATCACAAGAAGAACAATCATCCAAGGCATCAAAACAGGTTACATAATACTTTCCATGGCTATTGTCTTTCTTGCAAAAAATTTGGTCACAAAGCTATGCATTGCAATAAGTTTGTGAATAACCATGATAAGGGAAATGTTAATTCTTTTGCACCTCTTGTGAATAAAGATATCATGTGTTACAAGTGCAATAATTTTGGGCATGTAGCAAGAATGTGTAATTTGGATAGATCTAGCAAAGAGTTTACTAGGAAAGGAAATGAAATCAAATCTAGATCTATGATAGTTCAAAGCTGCTTTTCATGCTCAAGATAAAGAGGAAAAATGGTATCTTGATAGTGGTTGCTCCAAACATATGACTGGTGAAAAAGAAAAGTTTTTGGTTTTGAAAGAAACAAATAGAGGGACAGTTAGTTTTGGAGATAACAGGTCAGCAAAAATTTGTGGGAAAGGAACTCTTAGTTTGGATGGAAAAACCAAAACAGAAAATGTGCTTTATGTAGAAGGTCTTAGACATAATCTTCTGAGTGTGAGCCAACTTTGTGATCAAGGGCACATAGTATCCTTCTTTTCAGATAGATGTGAGATAAGTAAAGAAAAGAATGGAAAAATCATTGCTAGTGCTAAAAGGACTCCTAACAATCTTTACATGTTAAGTGAGATAAAAAGGGAAAAGTGTTGTCTATCTCAAGAAGATGAGAGTTGGTTATGGCACAAAAGAATGGGACATTTGAGTTTTGATAACCTTGTCAATATTAGTCACAAGAAGGTTGTTAGAGACTTACCCAAAATAAAGAGACCACAAAACACCATCTGTGGTCCTTGTCAACATGGGAAACAGGACCAGAACTAGTTTTAAATCTAAGGGGTACTCATCTTCCAAACCCTTGGATCTTATTCATACTGATTTATGTGGCCCCACCAGGACTCAAAGCATTCGGGGAGAAAGCTACTTCATGCTTTTTATAGATGACTTTTCTAGAATGACTTGGGTCACTTTTCTAAAAGAAAAATCTGAAGCTCTTGAGAAATTTAAAGCTTTCAAAGAAATGATAGAAAATGAGACTGATAAGAAAATCAAATGTTTGAGATCAGATAGAGGAGGAGAATTTACTTCAAATGAATTTGTGGAGTATTGTGAACAACAAGGAATTAAAAGAGAGTTTTCAGCAGCTAGAACTCCTCAACAAAATGGAGTAGTTGAGAGAAAGAACAGAACTATTGAAAATATGGCTAGGGCTATGCTGAATGAATCAAAGCTTTCAGACGGTTTTTGGAAAGAGGCAGTTAGTACAACAGTTTATATTATCACCAGGGCTCAGTTAAGAGTAAATCATCATAAAACTCCTTATGAACTATGGAAAGGGAGACCAGCTACAGTGAAATATTTCAAAGTGTTTGGTAGTAAATGTTTCATCGAGAAGGGAAGATCAGAACTTGGGGAAGTTTGATCCTAGATGTGATGAGGGGATTTTTCTTGGGTACTCCAACAAAAGCAAGGCCTACAGATGCTACAACAAAAGAACTCATACTATCATAGAAAGCATAAATGTGATAGTTGATGAGAAGATAGGAATACGAGAGTCGGTACAGGAATTTGATGATGAGAATTGTCAAGAGGAATTCGAGAGAGGTTTCGAGATGAAGAAGAAGAAAGACAACAACTTCTCCCCAAAACTCCTTCTAGGTATGTTCAGAAACATCATCCAAAATATTTGATCATTGGTAATCCGGATAGCGAGACAAACAAGAAGAAGAGTTATTTCCTCACATGTTTCCACAGATATCTCCTTACTATCTCAGATTGAGCCAAAGGATCTCGGTGAAGCTTGTGCAGATAAGTTTTGGACAAAAGCAATGGATGAAGAATTAAATCAGATAGAGAAAAGTGAAACTTGGGAATTGGTTCCAAGACCTAAGGATAAGAATGTCATTGGTACCAAATGGATTTTTAGGAACAAACTCAATGAGGATGGTAAGATTGTCAGAAACAAAGCAAGGTTAGTTTGTAAAGGATATGCTCAAGTTGAAGGTATTGATTTTGAAGAGACCTTTGCTCCAGTTGCTCGTCTTGAAGCAATCAGAATGTTTTTAGCTCTCTCAAGTTTCAAGTCTTTCAAAGTGTATCAAATGGATGTTAAGTCAGCTTTCTTAAATGGTGTGTTAGAAGAAGAAGTTTACATAGAACAGCCAGAAGGATTTTTACTTTCAGAACATTCAGACTATGTGTGCAAGTTGAAAAAGGCTTTGTATGGGTTAAAGCAAGCTCCTAGGGCTTGGTACTCAAGACTTGATAGGTATCTTCATGAACGAGGGATTCAGAAAAGGTATGGCGAGATAGCAATCTGTATATTAAAAATGAAGGCAATGATATGTTGATTGTGGTTGTTTATGTTGATGATATTATTTTTGGAGGAAACAATACTCAAATGTGTAAAGATTTTGCTAACAACATGCAGAAGGAATTTGAGATGTCTATGATTGGAGAGTTATCTTTCTTTTTAGGTCTTCAGATTGCCCAATCAAAAGATGGTATATTTCTCTCTCAAGGAAAGTATATAAAAGAGATGTTAAAAAAATTTGGTATGATGGATAGCAAACCAGTTTGTACTCCAATGATTACAGGGTGCAAGTTGAGCAAAGATGATGAATCTCCAATGGTAGATCAGAGGTTGTACAGGTCAATGATTGGAAGTTTACTTTATGTTACATCTACCAGACCAGATATCATGCAGGCAGTTGGATTAGTAGCAAGATTTCAGGCAGCTCCAAAAGAAACTCATGTTATGGCAGTCAAGAGGATATTCGGATATTTGAAGGGCACTATGGACCTTGGACTTTGGTACCCCAAGGGTGATAAGTTTACTCTCACAGCTTATACGAGATGCAGATTGGGCGGGAAGTATTGATGACGGGAAAAGCACTAGTGGTGGAGCTTTCTTTTTGGGAAGGAGTTTGGTTGCTTGGTTAAGTAAGAAACAACCTTCGAGTTTCTTTATCTACGAGCAGAGGCGAGTACATAGCAGTAGTAGCTTGTTGCACATAGGTTTTATGGATGAAAACCACCTTGGAAGACTTCAAAATAAAGCATGATCAACCCATCTCCATATTATGTGATAATACAAGTGCCATAAGTATCTCCAAGAATCCAGTAATGCACTCAAGAACAAAGCATATTCCTATCAAGTATCATTTTCTAAGAGAACAAGTTCAAGACAAGCAAGTTAAGTTAGAGTATGTGCCTACTAAAGAACAGATTGCTGATATCTTCACCAAACCTCTTCCAAGAGATACATTTGAGTATTTAAGGGAGAAATTGGGAGTTTTACTCCCACCCCAAAATTAATCACCTCAACAGGAGGTGGGGGAGGGACTAAGCTAAGAGGCTCATTCTTAGTCCCAAGCCCCAAAGGTGACCCTTTGCCATTGATGACAAAGGGGGAGAGATATGAGTAAGGGGGAGAGCCTCAAGTCAGGGGGAGCTGATTTCTATACAGCGGTTTTGAGTTTCAGTGTTGTTGAGAAGCATGGTTTGCCATCAATGACAAAGGGGGAGATTGTTGGCAATTTTGGGTTTGAGATCCTAGCTTCTTGTCTATGAGTTGTCATTGATGTCAAAAGGAGCTGGCATTAATGTCAAGAGGATTTATTGGCTTCAAAGGTTGAAGATTCCAAAGAATCTTTTCTAGAAGATTTCGGAGAGATTCCATGTGGCAGATGAAAAGGTTTTTATCAAAACCATGGCAGGTTTAAGGGTTTTTATTAAAACCAGGTGGATGCATTAAGGGTTTTTCTCAAAACCACTCTCAGCTTAATGCAAAGGATGGAGACACTTATTAATTAAATAACTTAATTAATAAAACCTTTTTAAGGTTTTTTAATTAATTATTTATTTGATTTAAGTGATTAAATTATTTTAATAATTTAATGGGTTCTCCACCTAAGGTCTAAGGTCTAAAAGACCTTTGATTATTTTTTAAATAATCAAAAGGGTTTCATAAACCCTAAAGTTGTTTCGAAGGCACCAAAATAATATTAATTCGAAAAGTTCGAATTATCCTCCCATCGACGTCGTGCATAGCATGGAAGTTTGGCTATATAAGCCATAACCTATAGTCCAAAGCAAAGGTGTAAAAGAAATTCGAATTGCACAAAGGTTGGGAAGTAAAAGCTACGGCTATCATTTTTTCGCCACGTTTATCCGCCGCCAAAGGGTTAAGGAGAAGGAGACTCTTGCTAGCCTTCAAGCTAGCATCGTTGGCCTAGTGGCAACGACTGTTCTACGAAGGCGCTTGAAGGGAGGTCAAGCGTTCGACTCCTGCCATGGAGTGTGAGAAGAGTTTTTGCGCTCCGATTTTTTTGGAGGCACTGTTGACCCATGATTTTTGGAAGCATTTTTTTTGGTAAGGTTTTTTAAATAAAATCTGCATTTTTGTTAAAGAAGAAGTGGTTGGGCAGATTTATTTAAAATTATTTTTAAGGTTAAATGCTTCTTTGGAGATATAAGGTTGATAGTGTGTGGTTGAGATTTTTGGCTTGATTGTTGAGTGAGATTTGCTTAGAAGCTATTATTCCTTGAGCATGGTTTAATTAATTTGGAGAAATAAGGTGTAAAAGGATATATTGTTTGTATGCTTTATATTTTTGGTAGTTGACTTCTAAGGATTGGAGTCATAAGGTGTTTTATGGAATAAATATTTTTGTGGTTACTTTTATGATCTAACCCTAACTTGGTGGCAAAGTTGAGGGTGGTGTTGGTAACAGGTTGAAGAACTATTCTCTTCTTCCTCAAACAAAGGTATGGGCAAAGTTCCTCCATGTATATTGTTGATGGTGTATTTTCTGAAATTGAGTTTGGAGTGAAAAGGTTGTCTACTAGGTATTCTTGTTGGTGTAAATCCCATTTTATGGATATTGAAGATTGTTTATGCATTAAAATCATTGATGAGTTTTTTGGGTGAATGCATAATTCTGGTTGAGGAAGAGGAAGCATTTTTGCACTAGGGTTTATGTTAGTAAGTCTTGCTACTTGCATTGAGTTGGTGAAACCCTTAGTTGGCTGTTTTGAGATTGATGGTTGAGTTGCTTCCATAGAGGTTGTTTTGATCAAGTTAATGCTTTACTTGATACATGATTTGGGCTTACTCCATTGAGATTGATTTGAGCAAGTTATTATTTGCATTGGTGATTTATGTTGGTGGTTGTTTTGTTCAAATACCTTTGGAGGGAAAAGGATGTCTACTAGTTTCCTTTTCATGTAGTGATTGGTTGAATGCTTCAAGGTTAATGTTGAGTTGAATGATGTTGGTTAAACCTTGTCTATAAGCATTGTTGTTAAAGCCCTAATTGGTTGAGAAAAGATATTGGTTGTGGAAAGAACATGAGTATCATTGTTATATGAGTTATTGCATGGTTGGCAATTGTTGGGTTGTGTTTCATGTTCTTGAGAAAAGCATACTACATCTATCTTATTGAGTTGAGATTTGAGATTGAGATTGAGTTGAGATTGAGATTGGGAGTTAAGTATAGAACATATTGAGTCTCTAACAATTCTCTTTATGCTTCTATGAGGTTGATGAATCACATTGGGTCTCTAACAATTCTCTTTGTGGGTTCATGCTAAGCAAGTTTTTCTTGGTGAGCTTGTGAGCTGATTTGGATAGGTTCTAGTGAGGACTTGTGAGCTGATTTGGACAGGTTCTACTGAGGACTTGTGAGCTGATTTGGACAGGTCCTAGCAGAGGACTTGAGGAAGAAGTTGAAGTGGTTCTTTGAGAAGAACCTGAGGACAGTTTTGACAAGTCTTTGAGAAGGCTTATGTGCGATGAGAGATTGATTTGTTCAAGCTTTATGAGTTGAGCTTGGGACAGATCTGACGAGTGAGGAAGACTTGTGCTTGGACCAATTGACTATGTTTAGTATAGGTTGATGAGTTGTTATGGAGGTGATCGGTGAGGACGAGAGGTCTCTTGAGGCTGAGCATTGAGGACAGGAGGTCTTCTGTGGAAAGGAGTTCCACGTGCTAGCGAGAAGAAGAGGCGGGTGATCTTCTGAAGTATCATTTCCAGAGTTGAGGGGAAGGTTTCTCCTTTGGGCTGAGATCATAAACATTGTAATTGGGAAGGATTCCCGAAGAAATTTGAGAAAGCTTTTTAGAGAAAATTTTTGGTGGATGTAGCCCATGTTGGGTGAACCACGTTAAAATTGGTGTCTCATTGTGTGTTGCTTTATGCATTGCTTTGATATTGCTATTGGTTCATTGCTTTGCGAAGTTGAAGTTAAATAGAGAAATTAAAAAGAGGTCTTATACTGTTCACCCCCCTCTCTCAGTATAAAGATTGTGTTCTTCAAAATAAATATTTCCTATAGATCTTGCCACATTTGGTTGGATCATCGGGTTTAACCTTAGGAAAGGCAAGTTGATTTGTTTCATACCACCTATAGAATATGGATGCATATGATTTGAATAGGAGTGTGTAAGTGCGATTTTGTCAAAAAAATTATCGACATTGGTGATTTTACATAGTTGGCACTATGGCATGAGGTTGGTGAGGTGGGGGAACTAATTGATAATTTATTTGTTGTGGGTGTTGTTGCACTGGTGATTATTGTTGTTGAGACTTTTTCGATTGAATCAGGACCACTTGATTTACTTAATTCATCTTTGACTGGCCATAATAGCTTCCTTTTGTTTGGCCCTTGTTTTTCCATTCCTTTTTCTTAGGCTTTATATCACCCTCTTGGATTTTTATCTCTTCAATAACACAAGATTGGGCAAGAGCCTCATTGAATGTTCTATATTGTTGAAGTTACAACAACAAGGAGATGGGTTTTAAGAAACTCCTTGTGAACATTTGGGTTAGTTCTTCCACTAGTAGAGAGAATGAAAATTTGGTAATAACTTCCATCCAACGGTTACTAAAATCATAGAATGACTCTTCTCCGAATTATCTTAGATTGTATAGGTCTGTCAATGTAGTCTTCTTGTGAACATTGAGGGAAAATCTCTCCAAAAATTAATCCACCAATTCAAATATGAAAATGATGTGATGAGGCATATGGTTATACCAGTCTTGAGTTTCTCCCCCCTAATGTCTAAGGAAAATTTCAGAGCATCAAAGCATATTGATTTTGAATGTGAAAGCATGAGTGAATGAAAGTGCTAATGTGCTCTTTGGGCTCCTTAATCCCCTTAAATTTATCAAATTTTGGTACTGTGAAGTCTGCTAGATATGGCAGTGATGTTACCAAAAAATAGATGAGTTGATTGATTAGCTATCTCAAGGTAGGCTTCTAGTACATCATACCAAGAGTATGTAGCATCAAACTATAAATATGCTACTGTATTAATTGGATCTTAGCGTCTTCCCCTGGTATGTGGAAGCCCAAAATTATTTGAATATTATGATGAGGTAGGGTATGTGAATGGGTGAATTATTGTGAGGAAATGTGATATTGATGGATGAATGGGTTGAAAGGTACTTGGTGATGTTGGGCATGCTGGTGGACTTGGTGGTGGAATGATTGTTGTTGATGAAATGGGTGTGAGGTTTGAGGAATGTGGGTGTTTTGGGTTATGAAAGTGGGATTGGTATGGGATTGTGGGGGTGTGGGTATAGTAACCTGAGAGGATGGTGATACCCAAGATAAATTAGGTGTGAAATATGTGTGTTGGATTGGATTATAATGGGGTTTGAAATATACTATTTGCATTTGTTGTTGGGAACAAGAATGAGCATCTTGATGGATCATGAGTAGTTGGTTAAGGTGTTGCCATGCTTGTTTTATGGTAATTTCAAAAGAAGATAGTGTGATGGAAGTGGATGGGGTTGAAGTGTAGGTGTTTGAAATATTGGTGTAAGTTAGTGGAGGGTAAGTTGTTAAAGAAATTGCAATAGAATGAGGGATAGTGGATGACATGGTAGATGGAATGTGTGAAGCTACATTGACATGTGCTTCATATAATGGATTGGTATGAATGGTATTATGGGTATATGGGATAGAAGGTATTTGACTATGTTGTGATGGAGACATGTGATATGAAGGTGCAGATGATTCCTCAAAAAGAGGGTTAGTGTGAACTTGGATGAAGTTGGTTGGATGTGAGTGGGAAAATTCCTACCAAAAAGAAGGAACTTGGCTATGTGGACTGTTAAGTTTTTCTAATACTGATCTAGTTGGTCTTAAGTAAGCTCCAACCTTATCCATATCTATGTATGTGATGCAGGAATCTGTGGATGTGGAAGGCTCTATTTTTAGGATGGAGGTGCGGATGGCTCTATGCATCACCTCAAAATTTGAGGTGAATATTGTGTGGGAGGGTCCTACAGATAGACAAAAATGGTCTGTATGCATTGGGATGGTTGAGTAAGAAGTGGACTCCATGTACGAGGTGGGTGCTTGGATCATAGTCTTGGCTTGATTTTTGGTCAAAACCATAAGTTATAGGCCAAAAAGAATAACAATTATGGGGATGTGTGAAATTGTGGAATGATAATACAAAGCACTCAAAATCAAACAAAAAACTCAATCCTATGTTTTGCAATAATGTTTGATATATATATATATTGTGCAGTTGGTGTGTTTTGATGTATGTCTAAGCCTAGACTACTATGCAGGATGGAGTCCTAAGGTGAATGTCAAAGGAGGATTTTCCTAGTGATGAAATATAGAAAAATTTCTCATGGGTTGCTATGGTATCTATGGGGGAAAGACAATGTATGGGAATGAAGTCCACTGTCGCTAGTCTTGATCAGTAGTTGATGATTAAGTCCAACACACTGATGTTTAAAGTGATGTGTGCAAAAGTGTGTGATTAATTTTATATTTTAGTTGTTTATGGTATCCACATAACGCCAATAAGCCCTCTTTTACTTAGCTAAGCTAGTGATAAATAACATCAATACTGAGTTCCCTCAAAAGAACCTAGGGTACACCGCTTAAGATCCACCCTAAGTCATCAAGTGACTCTAACAGTGGAGGGTTCACCTAGCTCTTCCACCTTGAATCATCAAGTGATTCTAATAGTGGGAGTATGCTCGAATATCAACGGTTTGTTCCAAATTAAAAGAAGTAAAGGTGAGAGACTTTAGCCTATAATGCAACTAATATTTTTTCATTTTATTTCAGGCAACATATAGTGTAAATAGTAATGAATGTATCTAAGATGGATATGTAAATGTAGTTCTATCCTATATGCAAACAATATGGAGAGATTTATATAAATCCCTAAAATGCAAGATGCATTGTTTTTAATATATATATATATATATATATATATATATATATATATATATATATATATATATATATATATATATATATATATATATATATTTTCAATTTTACTTTAAAAAGAAAGAAAAATGGAGGTGGGGTGTGATTTAGACTTACTAGGAAACCTACATTTTTTTTCTTCCCAATCCTCCTAGACATATTGCAGAGTATCCCGGAGACATTGAGGTATCTCTTGGATGTGGTAAGGCATCCCTTGAATGTTGGAGGACATCCGTGCAATCACAAATCAATTTTTGCTACTTCCTAAAAACCCTAGTTTCATGATTTTTGCATGATTGAATCTCTGAACACCTGTAACAGAAACACAAAAGCATAGATCAGAAGATAAGGTAAATTAAAATATAGAACCCTTTGTGGGTCCCACCGTGATTACCATTTTTTAAAGCAAAAATCGACAACATCCTAGATGCAACATCCTTCAAGAATGTGGTCCTATAAACTAAAATTAGATCAACAACATCAAATAGATCAATAACATATGTGAGGGTTCCACGTGTGAGACCCTCTATAAACACAACCAAGTCTACAAACCCTAGTGTTGTAAATGATGAACTGAAAGCAAATAACAAAAAATGTAAGATGTCATGCAATAAAATATTATACCTTGTCAAGACTATACCTTTGATTTTGATCTATGCTCTTGCTTTTGTGATCTGATGGTGCATGGATGCTCAGAAGCGTTTGAGGGTTTTATAGTAGCAAATCGAGGGCTAAGAAATGCCTTGGAGTGTTTTGAGAGGATTGTGAATGCCCTGCAATGTTCATAGAATGCTCAACAACATTCACGGTATACTAGGAGGTGTTCAGGGGTGATGGGAAAGTGTTGCAAAACCTTAGATTTGATTCGCAAGGGTTTACAACGATAGAAATGGGGATATGACAATGACAAGGAGTGAGGATGGAGGTGAAATGCTAGGGTTTTAGGGAAAAATGGATGCGAAGAAAATGAACTACTTAACAAAAATGCTTAACCAAAAATTTTCAACTTAAAATCTTAACCTCTATTCATGAAAATGAATGACCTTTTATAACTTGCCTTCCATATGCTAGGGTTTTGATGACACCAATGTGCGGTTAAGATTAAAATATAATGGATGGCTATGATTATAACTTTAATGTGTGACACATATCATGTTAAGTGGATGGATGAGATTATAACGTGATGGATGGCTGTGATTTATTCATATATATATTAAATATATAAATATAAATATATAAAATATTTATATATATATAAAATATAAATAAATATACATATATAAATAAATAATGGATGGATGTGATTGGATGATGCGGATGTATGACAAGTGGCTAGGTTTTTGTGTCTACAATTCCAACCTTCTTCTTATCTATATTCAAAATTCCTAACAAGATTTTATCGAAGATTGAACATATTCAAAAGTCATTTCTTTGGTCCGGTTCTGATGAGAAGAAAACAATTTACTTAGTTGGTTGGGAGTAAGTTTACAGACCTAAAAAGGATAGTCGCTTAGGTTTCCATAACATTAGGAAAATGAATAAGGCTCTGGTTGTAAAACAGGGTTGGAAGTTGGCAAATCAAACTAAAACTAGTTCGTTCAATATTTTTTTGACCAAATACTTGAGATAGGAGATTTTTCGCTTGCTTATCCTCTATGAACTTCTAGTTTAAACTTTTGATTAATTTTACAAAATTCGAGGGTGCTAGTATCCAAAGGTTGTAGGTGGAGGGTGGGTCATGGACTCAATATTGAGTTTTGAAAAGATATTTGGTTGATAGACCAACCCCTTGCATATATTCCAAATTTGGCATGTTTGGAGCCTAAGACGAGATTGGTCTTTGGGTCTAAGTTGGTTGACTTTATTGAGGTGGTTAATGGATTGAAGGTTTGGAAATTAGTAGACCATTATATTCTCAACAATGTTGAACTTGAATATTGGATTCTAATTGCTAATAAGTTGAATTTTCAGGTCATTAAATAGAGAAATTAAGAGGATGAGATCTTCTAGGTAGAGGAAAATAATAAATCCTTTTCAATCAAGCCTTCATACAATATATTGGCTATTAGGACTCCTTCCTAGATCCCACATTTCAAAGTATGGCTTAAGGGTCTAACGCCAAAGGTGAATATATATTTTTGGTTAACAATCCAAAATAATATTTTGACCATTAAATTTTTTTAAAAAAGAGGTTGGTCGATGCTGAAAAAATGTTGCCTTTGTGGTGCTAATTAGGAAAAAACTAATGTAGGAGCATCCGGTGGCAGAAGAGCAATCTTGCATCAACAAAAATAAAATTTCCAAGTGTTTGCTTTGATGTCGCGATATCGCAACAAAGAAAGGTGTCGTGATATCGTGACATGTCGCATTTTCACGACTCAGGAAGGAGAGAGAAGGTGTGGCACAGAAATGTCGCAATTTCGTGATATGTCACGAAATCATGACCGATGCAGGAGGGGGAAGGTGCCCCAAAGAAATTATCATGATTTCATGACATGTCACGAAATCGTGACCAAAATAGTAGAGTGAAGGCGTAAGAAGAAAAATATCGTGAAATCATGACCGAAGTAGGAGCAGGAAGGTGTCGGAGGAAATGTCGCGATTTCATGACATGTCGTAAAATCACGACCGAAACAAGAGAGAGAGGGCATCCAAAGAAAAATGTCATGAAATCACGACCAAAAGAAGATAGGATGGGCCAGAGAAGAAAATGTCGTAATTTTGTGACATGTCGCAAAATCATGATCGAAAGAAGATAGGAAGGGTCGAAGAAGAAAATGTCACGATTTCACGACATGTCATGAAATCACGACTGAAGGAGCAGGAAGAAGTCCAGAAAGAAAACTGTCATGATTTCGTGACCCAAAGCAGAGGGTGAAAGCGGAAGGCAAAGTTGTCACGATTTCACGACCCAAAGAGGCGAGAAGGAAGCAGAAAGGAAGAATGTCACGATATCATGACATGTCGTGATTTCGTGACCCGAAGAGGCGAGAAGGAAGCAGGAAGGAAGAATGTCATGATATCATGACATGTCATGATTTCGTGACCCGAGAGATGAGGAGGAGGCAGAAAGGAAAGATGTCACGATATCGTGACATGTCACGATTTCATGACCAAAAAGGAGAGAGAAGAGCCAGAAAGGAAGATGTCGTGATATCGTGACATATCGCGATATCGTGTCCAAAGGGGGGGAGGGGGGGGAGAAAAAAACATGTCGCGATATCATGACATGTCGTGATATCGCAACCCAAAGAAGAGGAAGGTGGCGAGAAAGAAAAATGTCATGATATCGCGACATGTCGCGACATCGTGACCCAAAGGAGGAGAAGACAGCGAGAAAGGAAAATTGTCGCGATATCGTGACATGTCGTGACATCGCGACCCGAAGGAGAAGAAGACAACGAGAAAGAAAACTATCACGATATCGTGACATGTCGTGACATCACGACCCGAAGGAGAAGAAGACAGCGAGAAAGAAAACTATCGCGATATCGTGACATGTCGCGATATCACGACCCGAAGGAGAAGAAGGTAGCGAGGAAGAAAAATGTCACGATATCACGACATGTCGTGATATCGTGACATACTGCTGGTTCTCAATTCAAAAAGGCACGCGTTCCCAGACGATGTTTCTCGAGGCGGTCCAGGCTACATTTATGCATGATTTCTTGCCCGATAAGCTTGCTGAGCATGGCGGCCACTCGAAGGCTGCGCCCAGAAGTCAGAGACATTTAGATGGCTCATCAATGCGCATTTCCATGGCTAATCCAATGGCAGTTGCCAGTTGAGGAAAAGGATGTGAAGATTCAGTCATGAAGGTAGAGGAAGGATGTATTCTTCTAGGTGGGTCATTAATGGCCTAGAGGGTCGGGACCTCGAAAGAAATGCAGACATTGCTATAGAAGCAGGTGGTGAATCTGGATAGAAGGGGGATGAAGGACTGGAAGAAACTATGCCTACGGGCTAGTATTGTAATTTCTTTGAAGTTTAATGAATGAGATTTGATTGATTTCCTGTGTCCCCATCAAGTGGTATCAGAGCGGGAGTTCCTGAGTGTGTGAGAAGATCGCCGAAAGTGAGGCAGCTTGCACCAGGATCTATGGAAGGGTTGTGAGAAGAGAGTGAAGCAGAATGCCTCCATGAAGAAACCATGGTGGTGGAAGAAATATGGTGCCAGCAGAAGATTTTAGAGCTTTGCAGAGGCAAGTTCAGGCCCTGCAAGAGGAGCTATGCAGAGGGCTTGAACCTAGAGGAGAAGAAGGAAGTGAAGATGAAGTGGAAGAAGAGGACCAGTTTGAGGAAGAAGAAGAGGTAGTAGATCCTGCACAAGCCAGGTTGTACAGGGCCATATCTCAGATTGGAAAGAGACCGAAGATGGAGGTTTCTACGTATTCTAGAAGTCTTGATCCAGAGGAGTTGATCGACTGGATCAATGATTTGGAAGAATACTTTGAGTATGAGGAGGTTGAAGATCTTGATAGGGTCAAGTTTGCTAAGACCAAGCTGAAGGGTCATGCCAGCATATGGTGGAAGGGAGTGCAGCTAGAAAGAAATAGAAGAGGAAAGGAGAGAATAACAAGATGGGATAGAATGGTAGAGAAGTTGAAGAGGCAGTTCATCCCAGCTGACTATGAGATGGATCTGCTAAAGAAAATGCAAGGTTTGAAGCAATCAAGCAAGTCTGTTAAAGAATACATAGAGGAGTTTTATAAAATTGTAATCAGAATAGGCCATTCAGAGGCCAACAAGGAGAAGGTAGCCCATTATATTAATGGGTTACGAGCAAGTATTCAAGAGGAGTTAAGTCTGGTCAGAATGACCACCATAGAGGATGCTTACCAGTTTGCCCTGAGGGTTGAAGAGAAGCTGAATAGAAGGTTTGAGAGCAAGCAAAGAGGAAGAGGTCATGGTGGAAGAACTGGTGGAAGGACCAGTGGAGAAAAATATAAGGATCAGAAGAAGGCTGGTGAGACCAGTAATACCCAAGAGCAGAAGGAGGGAAGCACCTACCAACCCCGTAATTAGAACAATGGTTACCCGAGAGGGAGAGGTAGATCTGGACATGGATTTGGAAGAGGAGGATTTCATGGAACCTGTTTCCACTATGGTGAAGAAGGACATCGAGCATTTGAGTGTCCACAACATCGAGAAAGGACGAATAAGAGACCTGAGGGTCCTGCTAGAGCTATTGTAGCAGATGAAGGTGTTGAATCAGAACATTCTGAGGAGGCAGAGAGAGGAGAAGTTATGGTCACAAGGAGGACCCTGTTGAATGAGGAGAAAGGATCAGACCAGAGGAGGAGCCTATTCTGCACAAGGTGTAGAAGTTTGGGTAAGGTCTGTAACATTATTATAGATAATGGTAGTACTGATAACTTGGTCTTAGAAGAAATGGTTGCTAAGTTATAGTTAAAAAGGAGGAGACACCCGCATCCATATCGGATTGCGTGGTTATAGAAGGACCATAGGGCTTTGGTCAGTGAGCAATGCTCAATGAAATTCAATATTGGGAATTACTGTGATGAGGTCCTGTGTGACATCCTGCCTATGGATGCTTGCCATTTGTTGTTGGGAAGGCCATGGCAGTTTGATCGGTGTGCAGTGCATGATGGTCGTGCAAACACCTACTCAGTGACGAAGAATGGAGTGCGCCATAAGCTGAAGCCCTTGAAGGAGGTGGAAGAAAAGGTATGCAGTAGTGCTAGAATCTGTTTAGTTGAAGGAGGAAGATTTTTGGATAGTTTAAAGCATGAGCATTTGTGCTATGCATTAGTTCCTAGAGCTAGGAAGGAAGGATGCAAGGATACCCCTGTAGAAGTCTTAGGACTATTAGAAGAATTTCTAGATATTATATCTGATAATGTGCCTGAGGGTTTACCACCAGTGAGGAAGATCAGTCACCATATTGATTTGGTACCAGGATCTAGTTTACCCAATAAGGCAGCACATAGAATGACTCCTACAAAAACTGAAGAGCTGAACAGGCAAGTCCAAGAGTTATTGGAGAAGGGACTGATTCGGGAGAGCTTGAGTCCATGTGCAGTACTACGAGTACTAGCACCAAAGAAATATGGAGAGTGGAGAATGTGTACAGACTCTCGAGCCATTAACAAGATCACCATAAAGTACAGATTTCCATTGCCAAGGATGGATGACATTATGGACTATTTGAGTGGAGCCAAGTACTTCACCAAGATTGATCTGAAGAGTGGTTATCATCAGATTCGTGTCGAGAGAAGGAGATGAGTGGAAGACAACCTTCAAGACCGAGAGAAGGTTTGTATGAATGGTTGGTCATGCCATTTGGGCTAACCAATGCACCAAGCACATTCATGCGGCTGATGAATGAGGTATTGAAAGAATTTTTAGGCAAATTTGTCATTGTCTATTTGGATGATATTTTAATATTTAGCAGAACCTTGGAAGAGCATCTGATGCATATCAGAAGGGTTTTTGAGAAGCTACGGGAGGAGCAGTTGTTAATTAATCTGAAGAAATGTAATTTCGTGAAGAAGGAGTTAGTGTACCTGGGATTTGTCATCTCAATCGAAGGTCTAAAAATGGACCCAAAAAAAGTGAGAGCCATCATTGAATGGCCTACCCCGAGAAGCACGACTAAGGTAAGATCATTTCATGGTCTAGCAAGTTTTTACAAGAAATTCATTAGGAATTTCAGCAGTATTTGTGCACCCCTTACAGAAACAATGAGAGGGGATAAGAAAGAATTTAAGTGGACCTTAGGAGCAGATAAGAGCTTTGATATGTTGAAGAAGAAGGTTACAGAGCAACCTATTTTGGCACTTCCAAATTTTAATAAGGTATTTCAGGTAGATTGTGATGCTAGTGGTAGTGCCATAGGAGCTGTTTTGAGTCAAGAAGGTAAACCTGTTGCTTACTTTAGTGAGAAACTCAATGATGCTAGAAAGAAGTATTCAGTTTATGATCAAGAGTTTTATGCTATAGTTCGGGCTCTAAAGAAGTGGCGACATTACTTGTTTCCAAAAGAGTTTGTTCTATTTACTGATTATCGAGGCCTTACGGTATATTAATAGCCAAGGGAAGCTAAATCGGAGGCACCTGAAGTGGGTTGAGTTTCTACAGAGTTATACCTTTGTGTTGAAGCACAGGAGCGGAAGGTCAAACAGAGTTGCAGATGCCTTAAGTAGAAGGCAGTGTTTGTTGAAAGAAATGAAGGTGGAAGTGGTAGGATTTGATGAACTAAAGGGTTTGTACCCTGAAGATCTTGATTTTGTAGAAGCCTGGAAGGCTTGCTTGGCACCTGTTACTTTGGACAAGACCAAGTGGTTGGATTTTCTGATCCAAGATGGAATGTTGTTTAGAGGAGGTCAATTATGCATTCCACGGAGTTCAATGAGGGAGAATATGATAAAGGAGAAGCATAGTGGGGGACTAGCTGGACATTTTGGTCGAGATAAGACCATTGCCCTTGTTAGTGAAAACTACCATTGGCCACAGTTGCAACAAGATGTGACTAAATTTGTGCAGGGTTGTAGAGTATGTCAGATGGCTAAGGGAGTGAGACAGAATACAGGATTGTATCAGCCATTACCTGTACCAGAGAGACCATGGGAGGACATCAGTATGGATTTTGTTCTTGGCCTACCAAGGACACAATGAGGGAGTGACTCCATTTTTGTTGTGGTTGACAGGTTTTCGAAGATGGCTCATTTTATTCCATGTCAAAAAATGAGTGATGCAGTTCATGTTGCAGGCTTGTTTTTCAAGGAGGTGGTACGCCTTCATGGTCTACCCAAGAGTATAGTATCTGACAGAGATACCAAATTTGTGGGTTATTTCTGGAGGACTTTGTGGAAGCAGCTAAAAATGGATTTGAAGTTCAGTTCTGCATACCATCCAGACTGATGGAAAAATAGAGGTGGTGAATAGAAGTTTGGGTAATCTTCTAAGATGCATGGTAGGAGATAAGCCCAAAGGATGGGATTTGATTTTGCCACAGGCAGAATTTGCTTACAACAATTCCATCAACAGAAGTACTGGTAAATCCCCATTCCAGATTGTGTATGGGAACAACCCAAGGAATGCTTCTGAGTTGAGAACGATGGGTAAAGGAGAAAAGAGTAGTGTTGAGGCTGAAGATTTTGTAGAGCACATAAAGAGTTTACATGAAGAGGTAAAACAACATATCAGTAAGATGAATACTCAGTACAAAGCCAAAGTCGATCGAAGCGGCGTTTCAAGGAGTTCCAAGTGGGCGATGAGGTCATGGTTCACTTGAGAAAGGAAAGGTTTCCTAGCAAAACCTACAACAAGCTGAAGATGAAGAGGTTTGGACCATGCAGGATCATAGGTAAAAGAGATTCGAGAAATGCCTACGAAGTGGAACTACCAAGCGAGCTGAATATATCACCTATTTTTAATATTTCAGACTTGGTAGAATACCATGAAGGAGGTAGTAGTGAGACACCAAGAACAGATTTGTGGGGTATTCCAACATCTACTCCAGCAACAGATGAGATCGAGGAAATACTAGACACTCGAGTAGGCAGAAGTACCAGGAACAGGCAGTATTCTGAATATCTGGTCAAGTGGAAGGGCAGGCCTATCGAAGATGCAACTTGGTTGTCAAAAGTAGAGGTCGACCACCTGGGTCTTCCTCCAATAGTACAGAAGTGAAGGACACTTCTCAATCCACCTCGGGTGTCTGATGCAGGAGCATCCGGTGGTAGCAGAGCAATCTTGCATCAACAAAAAAATTTTCCAAGTGTTTGCTTTGATGTCGCGATATCGCGACAGAGAAAGGTGTCACGATATCGTGACATGTCACGTTTTCGTGACTCAGGAAGGAGAGAGAAGGTGCGGCGCAAAAATTTCACGATTTCATGACATGTCATGAAATCACGACCGAAACAGGAGGGGGAAGGTGCCCCGAAGAAAATGTCACGATTTCATGACATGTCATGAAATCGTGATCAAAATAGTAGAGCGAAGGCATAAGAAGAAAAATGTCATGAAATCGTGACATGTAGGAGGGAAGGAAATGTCACGATTCACGACATGTCAAATCAAAAAAAGAGAGGGCATCCAAAAAAAATGTCACGAAATCATGACCAAAAGAAGACAGGAAGGGCCAGAGAAGAAAATGTCACGATTTCGTGACATGTCACGAAATCATGACTGAAAGAAGACAGGAAGGGCCAGAGAAGAAAATGTCATGATTTCATGACATGTCGTGAAATCGCGACCGAAGGAGCAGGAAGAAAGCTAGAAAGAAAACTGTCATGATATCGCGACATGTCACGATTTCATGACCCGAAGAAGAGAAAGCGGAAGGCAAAGCTATCACGATATCATGACATGTCACGATTTCATGACCCAAAGAGGTGAGAAGGAAGCAGAAAGGAAGAATGTCGCGATATCATGACATGTCACGATTTCACGACCCGAAGAGGCGAGAAGGAAGTAGGAAGGAAGAATGTCATGATATCGTGACATGTCATGATTTCATGACCAAAGAGGCATGGAGGAGGCAGAAAGGAAAGATGTCGCGATATCGCGACATGTCACGATTTCAAGACCAAAAAGGAGAGAGAAGAGCCGAAAAGGAAGATGTCGCGATATCGCGACATGTCGCGATATCGTGACCCGAAGAAGAGGAAGGCAGCGAGAAAGAAAAATGTCGTGATATCGCGACATGTCACGACATCGCGACCCGAAGAAGAAGAAGATAGCAAGAAAGAAAACTGTCGCGATATCACATGTCACGACATCACGACCCGAAGGAGAAGAAGACAATGAGAAAGAAAACTATCATGATATCGTGACATGTCGCGACATCGCGACCCGAAGGAGGAGAAGACAATGAGAAGGGAAACTATCACGATATCGTGACATGTCGCGATATTGCGACCCGAAGGAGAAGAAGGCAGCGAGGAAGAAAAATGTCATGATATTGCGACATGTCATGATATCACGACATATTGTTGGTTCTCGATTTGAAAAGGCACGTGTTCCCAGATGGTGTTTCCTGAGGTGGTCCAGGATCGCATTTATGCATGATTTCTTGCCCGGTAAGCTTGCTGAGCATGGTGGCCACTCGAAGGCTACGCCCAAAAGTCAGAGATGTTTAGACGGCTCATCAATGCACATTTCCATGGCTAATCCGATGGCAGTTGCCAGTTGAGGAAAAGGATGTGAAGATTCAGTCATGAAGGCAGAGGAAGGATGTATTCTTCCAGGTGGGTCATTAATGGCCTAGAGGGTCGAGACCTCGAAAGAAAATGCAGACATTGCTATAGAAGCAGGTGGTGAATCTGGATAGAAGGGGGGATGAAGGACTGGAAGAAACTACACCTGCGGGCTAGTATTGTAATTTCTTTGAAGTTTAATGAATGAGATTTGATTGATTTCCTGCGTCCCCATCACAAAAAATCCATCTATTATTTCAATTCTCATTCTATGTGGAAGTTCTTAACTTTATTTTAAATTTTTTTGGACTGAGTTAGGTGGTGTTGAGTTCACTTGTTGATGTTTGCACTTTAGTTTGCCACATATTTTCTAGTAGGTGTGTAAGGAGAGAAATAGTAGAATTTTTAAAAACTTCAAAAGAGATTCCACCTTTGTTTGTGCTAGAGCCTTGGTGTCCACCCTAGAGAATGTATCATCTCTATCTTTGGAGGAGAGAAAATTTGAGGAGGCTGAGCTCAAAATAAAAATTGACTTTCAATAGAGTAATAGGGTTGTTGGTCTTCCTGGTCCTAATCCTTGAGCTCTTGTGAGGTGGGAACCTCCTTCTCCGGGTTGGGTTAAACTAAACTTCGATGGAGCTTCAAAGGGTAATCTCGATAATGCTAGTGCTAGTGGGGTGCTTAGGGATGATAAATGTGGGCTTCTACTAGTGTATGCCAAATTATTAGATATCCAAACTTATCATATTGCGAAGGAGAGAGCCATTTATCAAGGTCTCTTGCTTGTGTAGAATATGGGGCACCAAAAATTTTGCATTGAAAGAGACTCATTTAAGATTATAAAATTGGTCAAAGGTGATTCAGTCCTCGGTTGGAATTTTGAGGCTATAATTATGGAATCTAGGTGAATTATCCAGACTAGAGAGTATAGGAAGATAAAGCATATATTTAGAGAAGGAAATTGCCACACTGACTTTATGGCAAACCTGGGTGTAAGTCTCAATGGTATATCTATTTGGAGATATAATTTTTCCAAAGGTATTCTTCAATTGGATTTAGCGATGCATGCTTCTTAATGCTCTGTAAGCTTTTATTGTTTATGAAAAAATATTTTGTGCACAACCATATGGGAGTGTTAGTTGGTTGTGGGGCTCACCAAGGATGTTCTAATTTTATATCTTGTATCAAGTTGTAGCCGGTTCACTTGGTGATGGGTGACCAATTGTAATGCTTTATATTCATTCTTGTCCATGTATTGTTGGTATTAGGCTAGGTTTTACAGGGCTTATCCTACTATAAAAGGTTTGTGAATCCTTCCAAAACCCCTTCTATATCTAATAATATATATTATAATGTTTATAATAAAATTGAATATATATTAGCTAAACATAATTTATAAATTAATAATATAAAACATAATTAACAATTATAGTAAATATATTTAATAACAAATATACTTAAATTTTTATTTCCTTTTTCTTATTCATTTAAAGTGAATTATGCATGTTAAATCTATATCTTAATATAATTTTTTATATTAAATTTATTTATAATATTTGATGAATATATTAAAAATTAACAAGTTTTCAAAAGTAAAACCTTGATGAAAATAACTTGTTTATTATTAATATCTATACTAAATTTTAATTTAGAAGTTAAATAAATATTAATATATTATTAAAAAGCATGAATTTTAATGTTGTAAACTAGGGTTCAAATCCTATGAATGTAAAATATTGGTGAGTGGGGATTGCTTACTACAAAGATATTAAAAGTTAAATTAGTCTCAACATTAGGTAGTGTCCTTGTGCTCTTTAGTCAATATATGTATGTGTAATTTCAATAATAACAAAAGAAATACATGGTAGAGAGTGAACAGGGTTATGCGTAAGGGGTCGGCCCCAAAATGTATTTATAAATATTTGGTGAATCAGTTTCAAAATCTAGGTGAATAGTATCCAAACGCATGTAGAAGGTTCACTATTATTAGGGGGAAATTTAAACTTCAAACAGTCAAATTATTATAATATTAGGGCGAATCGACCCCCAAAAAAATTGCACCTATAATGTTTTGGCTAATGGACCCTAGTCAAGGGTCTCAACTATTAGCCTAATTTGAAAATCCTAATTTTAGCCAATTTGGTAATAAATAACCGCTATGCATAACCCTGAGAGTGAATGTTAGTATGAAGCAAGGATCACCTTCATTATTTTTGTTTCATTCCTTAAAAAAATAATAAATTTAAGGATTTTGATGAAGAAAAGTTTGATAGAAAGAAACAAAATTCATTTATGAAAGTCATAATTAGAACCTAGGATGTTTTAGTTAGAGAAGTAACTTTTTCCAAACAAAACAAAAAAATGATCTATGATAAAAAAATAGATGATTCACTAGAAGTAACTATTAAATAATGAGATGAAAAACTACATTATAATGGTTCTTAAAAGTAGAGGGTTGGTATTTAAAATTAATGGATTATAGCTATGTTTTGCAAAGATTCAAAAGTGGGTTGAAAGGAAGTGGGAGACTATTTTTAAAATGTTGTGCTTTCTCTATAGTTGACACCAATCCATGAAGTGTTAATTAGTAGGGACAAATGAGCGCATATGTATATTTTTGTTTAATAAGTTGAAATGATTTCTTCTATGCATTTTGGCATTAGGTGTGGTGGCATGTAGTATTGGTACCATAAATTTGTTTGTCTATGTGTTGACCTCAAAGGAAGGTTAGTAAGTGGGTCATGATCCCATAGGTCAAGTTGGTGTCATAAAGAAGAGTAATATCATAAGAAAACATGACATTTATCTATGATAAGTTTAGATGGGTGCAATAAAATATCATATTCGGAGAGTTGATTATTCCTTTCTTTGCTCATATCAATTTATACACCTTCACGATACTATTGTACATATTTCCATTATATTGTCATATAAATATACTTTTTTATTTTTTAATAATTCTTATATTCTTATCATATGAGAAACTATATAATGTATATATATTACATAATATTATTGTAAGGTTGAAGATGAACATGAAAATGAGTTAGATAAAATCAATTATCCAAACCTTTAAGGAATTAGTATTAAACCCAATTTTTTATTATAGTGTCCTTTCGAAACACCACATCAGTAAAGGCATTGGATTATTTTAGCATAGATCCAAGTTTGATTCATGAAGAGGGTGGCCATGGATGTGCCCCTAGTTGTATGCTTTGGTTGTTACTATATGTTTCCAACAAAAAAAAAAAGTTACTATGTTTTTTAATTAGTCTAGTTTATTAGTAACATTATTAATTGAGTTTTTTTCTTGTTTATTAAAAAAACAAAAAATATGATATAGAAGCATGTGATATTATTTTGCATATCAAATTCTACTATGAAAGTATTTGTTATGGCATGATAACCTCAAAAACATTATACATGCTATTAATTTTAACATTTATAAAAATGTGTAAATATTTAAAAATTGTTTTGAAAATGAACATATACAAATTTTTTATGGATTAATGTAATGATAAGAGTAAAGTGAATTATACTCTAAAAAAATCCTATTTATATGATTTTTTTTCTTTGTTCAATAAATATTGAAAGGTTTCCTATATATATAACACTTAAATATAATCCAAAATCTTTATTCAAATAATTTAAATGTTTTTATTGTTTACATGTAAATTAAACCAACTATATAAAATTTTTTTTATACATAATATAAATGTAAAGAGGGCAACTTAATAATTGTTTATGATGTAACTTACAATGTATTTTAATAATAATATTTTTAAAATATGTAATTTTTAATTTATTTTTGAATTTTTTTAAAGCAAAGAGTATCATCCCATAACTAAAATATTAATTATTGTTAAAAATAAAATAATCAAATTAAGTATACTAAAATTCAATTTCAAATCAATAATTATTAAAAAAAATTAATATAATGAATAATTTAGAACCTCCAAATTAAATTTCAATAATATAATTAAAATAAATAAATATTAATTTAATAAAATAACAACCCTTCTAAAAAGATTTTTCAATCGCAAATTATTTTTTTAAGAAAGGTAGGTTTTATATATACGTGGATGACATATTTTGGAATTAGCAAATCACAATTCCTTAACCTTCTCTTATTTGTCACCTATAGACAATGCACACTAGCCTTTCACAAGATTTCATTAATAACGTTCAGCTAGTTTGGTGGCACTGTAATAAGGTGAATATCTTCTTATTTTAGTTTAGTTTCACTCAAAGATGTCTTCTCTATTTAGTGCAGCTCATATTTGTAAAACTCCTTCAATTCATTCATTATTCCTTAAGGAAACGGAAAACACTACACCCATTACATACGAAATAGGCTATTTAGTGCAGTTCATATTTGTAAAACTCCTTCAATTCAGTCATTATTCCTTAAGGAAAAGGAAAAGGAAAACACTACACCCATTACACACGAAATAGGGTAAGGAAGTGAATTTCAGAAGCAAGCACATTAAGTAGGTGAGTCATCTGTCAATATCTCTTCCTTTTCTTGTGATTGGTCGTGCTGATAAAGCTGTTTAAGAAAAGACGTGATTCGCATTATTACAGTTAATGCCAGAGTGGAGTCACGGGTGAAGATCTGGTTTTATCTTAACAACGTCATTGTATACGCGTATTACTGAAAAGAACTTTTGGAAGCATCCAGCGTGTTCAGACAATTTGAAGGAATCTATCACGAAATATGATTTTTGGTTCATGTTCAGACAATTTGAAGGAATCTATCACGAAATATGATTTTTGGTTCTTATCCTGCTTCTTTGAAAACATATTATTTTCCAAGGTGCCGAATTCATCTTGGCAACTTCTGTATATTTTTTCTTCTTGTGGATAGACATTTACAAATGATCAAATCTTGTCTAAATAGCAAATTTTGACATTTTTGGAACTTTTGGGAAAACCTCCGTTTCTTTGAAATGGACAGACTCTCAGGAATCAAGTGGTATCTGTTGTCAATCTACATCAGTATGCATGGTGAATTCCATCATGATCCCTCACCAGTGAAAGAATTGCCTGATTTCAGATCACAGCTGGAGTTGATTATCAATCTAAAATAATTTTTGTACATGACAAATCATATGATAGTTTGTGCCGTGCGGTATATTGTGACGACGTTAAGTCTTTCTGCGCGAATGGGTGCACAAAAGTCCAAAACAACAAAGCTAGGGCAATGAGTATATTAGGGCTTAATCCCCTGGACAACAACGCTCTCTGTCAGAACCACCTTAAATCAAAGCCTTCAATGACAATGACAATTACAATTCGTAGCAGAAAATCAATGAAACCTGCAGAGAGACTTTATTAGAATAAGTGATGTAATAACCAAACAACTCGTTTAAAAGGAAAAAAAAAACATAAACCAATTCAAAATTTGCAAACATAGAGTTAATTGTGAGTGACCAAAACTTTAGTCTTGCTAGTGGATTGGTAGTTGTATGTAGCCACTTACCAAGAAGAGACCTAGGTTCAAACCTTGGGCATGCCTGTTTGCAAAGGTAGTTGTCTAGCCAAGCATTTACAAAGAAGAGACCTAGGATCAAACCTTGGGGGCATGCCTGTTTGTTTGTAAAGGTAGTAGTCTGATCTAAATCCTTTAAGTGTACGCCAGACCGATGATGATGGTATGAATACCGAGCAACTGGTGGCCCCCCTCACATCGGGTCAACAATAACAAGATGCTATAGGCATGTTGGGAGCAGCCCTTGTGATTTGAACCCTACACTTGGCAGTTACTAAAGATGGTATGGATGTAACCAACTTCCTTATCTATCCAAAAAGAAAATATTGAGTCTTAATTTATTATTAATAGGTTAAGAAAAGGATTGAAAGGGATTTGTTCCTTATACGAAAACTTTCTTACAAACAGATCATAAAGACGAAGAAAACCAAGAGACAGGTCCATATGAACTATAAAAAATCATAAGGAACCAACGAAAACACACAAACTACACTACCAATAACAAGAGTAACCAAACAATAGCTAACTCTACATACAAAAGGTAAAAAAGAAAAAATACCTAAAGAGGGACTCTTTTCCCTCTACGTAGCTTGGCTAGAATTACGGCCATCCTAGGTGACCCCTGATGGACCTTCAAAGCCTAATGATCCTTAGTTGCTTCCAAAATGGAATCAAGCTCATGGGCTAAAATCATTAAAGTAGAACAGGTCTTGGTTATGACTCCCAGTAAGTCCTTCATTAGGAGGAGGTCCCCATGGAACCTAGAAGGTGAAAGACGCATATGGTCTAGGTCACCAACATTATCCATTCACACAAGATTTTGGTTATTCATGTTCATCCATGCATTATCTAGAACCTCCTTTGCCTCAAAATTTTCCACATTAAGTCCCTATAGATCATCGAACAGATGGGAATTTCCCCTCACATCTTCAAGACGTTCTTCCAAGAAATCATCTTCACCATTAGTGCCCTGATCCAAATCCACAACCAACTTTGGCTCCATGTCCTTAATGTCAAGGTTCAATTTGTAGGACTTGTGAATCTCACCTTGCAAAATAATATTTTTCTAAGCCTTATCTTTTGCAACCTCCTTCACCACCCACCTTGAGAAAGGTTTCCTCTTTTTCTTGGTGAATTTAAGGTTATTTTAAAGGTTGAAATCTGAATCACTTCCTTCCAATTCAATGTTCAAAATAGGCCTTTTATTTTGACTTCCTAATTTTGGGGTGTGTCACCATGAATTTGACTCAATCCTTCCCTAGGATCATCCGAAGAGGGGTTGAGCTTACCCACCCCACTATAGATATTTTTTGTTGATGCCTTAACAACTACAAACTTAAAAATCATAAGAATGCTCTGGTGCAGGGGCAACACCGCATTCTTACCTTTCATATATTCAATAGATTTCTCCAAAGAATGAAAAAGAAAACCAAGGATATTGATAAACTTTTGTGGAATATGTGATTAATAATTGCCATATGATACCCATAAATCACCCTAAAATGACCCTCCAAAGTTATATATCTCATTACCCAATCTGTTACTTCCACCTAGGGTTTTGGCAGTGAATATTTTTTAGTAGCTGATAGGTATCTTGCCATCATTTACCCAAGAGCCAAAAATTTAGAGAGCTCTTTCATTTGATTTTGCTTAGCTCTAAAAAGGAATCCATCTCTCAACAAAAAACCAATAACATTAGCAATTAGATAATGATTTATATAAAATCAAAGGCTATTAACATTCACCACTCTACCAAACCAGGACTCAGGTCCTCACTAAATCCCTCAAATCTCTAAAAGAGCTACATCATACCTTCCTCCTCCAAGATCGTGTTCACCTCCTTATCTAGATTCAACGATAAAGGCTCAATTCTCACTTGAACTGTTGAGCAAGGTGCATAAACAGTATTGTCATTGTTGTCAACACAGACAGATAGATCAGTTGATGCAGTGGACAGGAGTTCAGAGGTCAGTCAAAGCATGTACAATGAATTTCCAAGAAGACAGAAGAGGCCAACATTCAAAAGATCAAAGAAAAAGACAAGTAAGAAAACTGTCGCGATATCGCGACATGTTTGGCTAGAAAGAAAAATTGTCGCGATATCGCGACATGTTTGGTCGAAAGAAAAACTATCACGATATCGCGACATGTTGAGAAGAAAGAAAAATTGTCGCGATTTCACGACATGTTCAAAGAGAAAGCGCAAGTAAGAAAAATTGTCATGATTTCGTGACATGTTTGAGAGAGAAAGAGAAGAAAAACTATCATGATTTCGTGACATGTTAGAAGAGAGAGAAGACGCAAGAAAAACTGTCATGATTTCGTGACATGTTGGAAGAGAAGGTGCAAGCAAAGAAAAGTGTCACGATTTCGTGACATATTCGAAGAGAAAGAGCTTGGAAAGAAAAGTGTCACGATTTCACGACATGTGTTCGAGAGAAAGAGTGAGAAAGAAAAGTGTCATGATTTCACGACAATTTGCAAGAAGGATTGTACGGACGAAAAAGTGTCACGATTTCGTGACAGGTTCGAGAGAAAGAGCTCGCAAAGAAAAGTGTCATGATTTCATGACAATTTGCAAGAAGGATTGTACGAACGAAAAAGTGTCACGATTTCGTGACAAGTTCGAGAGAAAGAGCTCGAGAGAAAAGTGTCGCGATATCGCGACATGTCGGGTTTTGCATGACCCGATGAGAAGAAAAGCGCCAAGGAGAAAAAGTGTCGCGATATCATGACAAAAGGAAAGAAGGAGAGTACGAAGCGAAAGTGTCATCGATTTCATGACATGTTCTATTTTACGAGGTCAAGGCAAGAAAAGGCACAAGGCAAGAATGTGTCACGATTTCATGACATGTTGTTTTTACGGGCGAAAGACAGAGAAGAGCACAAGGCAACGAAAGTGTCACGATTTCGTGACATGTGTTTTTACGGGTGCAAGCTGAGAAGAGGACAAGAAGGCGAAAAGTGTCGCGATATCGTGACATGTCATGTTTTCATGGTCAACAGCCAAGAAAAGGTCAAAGGGGCAAAAATGTCATGATATCGCGACATGTCATGTTTTCACGGGTAAAAGGTGAGAAGAGTACAAAGAGACAGAAGTGTCACGATTTCATGACAGGTCGCAACAGCACGATTACGGACAGTTAACTAAAGTAGAACGACAATTATAGGGGCAATTACAGAGGAAAATCATGCAGCCAATATAAGAAGAGTCAACTAAAGTTAGTGCGATAGTTACAGGGGTATTACAGATAGAAATCATGCAAGCTAAAATAAGCACAGTGCATTAAAGATAGAACGACAGTTATAGGGCCCGTAAAGTAGTGTAACCATCGAGCGGTAGTTATACTGAAAGTCCCACACAAGAAATAGAGCTATTAATAGAATGCATGTACAAATTACTATGTGATAAAGGAGTTACTTTCAAAAGTGTCTATTAATAGGGTGCATGCAGGATTATGGAAGTCACAGAAGAACAGGTGTTTCAAGATGAAAATATTGTTATAAAAGGGCAGTTGCATGGAGAATTAGGTTGCCACTGAATGTGTGAAAGTGCTACCGAAAGAGGGTTAGAAGAGTGTTATAAGAGAGTGACAAGCAGAGCCGTAAGTGTTTACTATGTTTTGATAAATTGTAGACCAGTCAAGGTCTTGTAAAAGTGAAGGCATTTTTATGTCATTAATATAGTTTTCAAAACTGTAATCCAAGTTGGTGCTTGGATAGGGGTTGGTGCTCCTTTCTGTTGGTGCAGATAAATCAGGGGTTGGTGCTCCTTCCAGTGGGTGTTGGTAAACGGATTGTAAAATTGGTGTTTTGCAAAGGCTGGATTTGGACCGTAGTCCAAGCAGTCATTCTTGAGGAGTAGCCAAATTGGTGAACCTCGTTACATTGTGTGTTGTGGTGTGCTCTCTTGTGATAATTGCTTTATCTACTTTTAAGTTCTCTTTGCTTCAGCTTTAAGAGTTGTAGATTTGAATTTAAATAGCTACACTTATTCACCCCCCTCTCAGTGTCATTGTGAGAATATCAATTGGTATCGAGCAAGGTTCCTGAACAAGCTTAATCAGCTAAGGTGATCTGGGAAGGAACACAATGGCAGGTGGTGAAGGATTCTCATCAAATAAAGCTCCATTGTTCGATGAAACTAATTATTCATTTTGGAAAATTAGGATGCGGACATATCTTTGTGCTCTGGGATACGACATCCGGGAGTCAGTAGAAAGTGGATACACAATACCCGCCACACCTCCAACCGATGCTTGTCGGTAAGAAACCATTTGAGAATAACTCTAAAGCAAAGAATGCTATAATGTGCGGTTTAGTGGACGAGTGAACTAATAAGGATCATGAGCTATAAAATGGCAAAAGACATGTGGGACAAACTGAAGAGCATTCATGAAGGAGATGACAAGATCAAGGAAGCCAAGCTACAAACGCATCGAGCTCAGTTCGAAGCATTAAGAATGAATGACGATGAGAACATAGAGGCCTATATGCGTTGAGAGTCAATGGAATCATTAATGCGATTAGAGGACTCGACGAGGAAATGGAAGATGCGGTCATCATGAAAAAGGTACTAAGAACTCTTCACAAAAGATTTAATTCTAAAGTTTCTGCTATAGAAGAAGCTAAAGATCTCAATACTTTTAGCATGGATGAGATGCATGGTTCTTTGACTGCATACGAAATGAGAATAGGACAAGCTAAGCCCACAGACAGAGAAGCTGCTTTTAAAGCACACAAAAATATAAAAACTAAACAAGAATTTGAGGATGAAGAGACATCGGATGAAATGGAAGCTAACTTTGTTCGGAAACTTATAAAGGGAAAAGGAAAATACAGAGGAAAGTTACCATTTAAGTGCTTCAACTATGGAGGCGTCGGGCACTTTGCAGCTAAATGTCCAATGAATGAGAAAACCAAAAATGATGAAGGGTCACACCAAGAAAAAGGTGACTGGAAGAAGAAACCAAATTTTAGAAAAAGCAACTTCAAGAAGAAAAGTTTCATATCCAAGAATGTCAGCTCTTCTAAAGAAAGCTCAGGTGAGGATTTCGAAGAAGAAACAGGTGAAGCTCTGTTCATGGCATTTGAAGAAGAAAAAATAGAAGAAAAATAGGAAGGTGATAAAAACCTTAAGGATGAGGCTGAAGTATATCTGGAAGGTGAGTTGGTTGCTGCACTTAAAGAGTTGAGTACAGAAAGGAAAAAGAATAAAAGGTTTCAAGAAAGCTAGAGGATGCCAATGACATAATAAACAGTTTGAAAGTATAGACAGACGAATTTAAGAAAATGTCTGAAGAACTCGAAGTACAATTAACCATGAAAATAGATGAATGCAACAAACTGGAAGAAGAAATTGTTGGTTTAAGGATTCAGCTAGAAGAGATGAATCAAAAATTGAGTTGTTATCACAAACTTGAAGGAAGCTCTATGAAGCTGGAAAAGATTATAAATAGCCAAAGGAGTACAGGCATCAAATTTGGCTTGGGCTTCATCGAAGGAGAATCGTCAAATGGATCAAAGGCCTTAACTATAGAACCCATAAAGAAAGAAGATAAGATCAGGGTTGATCAAGGAAAAACAAATCATGCAAAAGAAAGCAATAATGCCAGGCATGAAAAGAGCACTGACAATGATGGATTCACAAACGTCTCACATCAAAGGAGAAGAAGATTTGTGGCTCCTACTACAAAATGGCAAAAACCAACTCCCAGGTTCAATCAATCCTTTTCTGGTTATTGTTTTAAATGCAATGCTTACGGTCATAAGATTTCAGACTGCATTTATAATATAGGACAAAGAAATTTCACCGATAGAAATGTCTTTTCACCCTTGATGGATTATGCGGTAGAATGCTATAAGCTGTCATAACTTTGGACACATTGCAAGAAATTGTAGAAGTACATATGCAGCAAATAAATATCAGGGAAGAAAATCTCAACCAAATGGTTTAAGACAAAACAAAAAATTCCCAGAAAAACATGCACGGGCCACTGACAAAGAAAAGTCTAAACAAGTGACCAAAACTATAGTCAAACCAGAGTGGAAAGAAAAGGAGCGACCCAAGGAAGAAAAGGAATCCTTGATTGTACAGACAATATTCAAAGCACAGAACAAATCTGCACCATGGATACTAGATAGTGGATGCTCCAGTCACATGACAGGTGATAAACAAAAGTTTGAAAAGTTACAGAAATATGAAGGTGGCTCAGTTAAATTTGGAAATAATGATGGAGCCAAGATAGTTGGCAAAGGATCAGTCAAGATAAGTGATGGAAAAATCAATTCCAAAGAAGTCCTATTTGTGATTGGTTTGAAGCACAACCTACTGAGCGTAAGCCAAATCTGTGACGAGAGGTCATGAAGTCATTTTTAAGAAGCGGGGCTGTGAAGTCAGAAAAACACACGGTGGGAAGCTGATAGCTACTGGATCGAGGACTTCTAGAAACCTGTATACTCTCTCAGAGACTTCAGAAGGAGCATGTTTGATTGGATAGGAAGATGAAAATTGGTTGTGGCACAAGAGGCTCGGTCATATTAGCTTTGACAATCTGGTAAAAATAAGTTCAAAAAGGGCAGTAAGAGATATACCCACCATTGGCAAACCATTAAATAGCATCTGTGCTTCATGCCAAAAAGGGAAGCAAACTAGATCCACATTTAAATCAAAGGAATACTTCACCAACAAACCTTTAGAGCTAATACATACTGATTTATGTGGACCCATGAGAACACAAAGCATAAATGGTGACAAATACTTTATGTTGTGCATAGATGACTATTCCAGGATGACATGGGTACTATTTTTAAAGCTTAAATCAGATGCCTTTGAAATGTTCAAGACTTTCAAAAACCAGGTTGAGAATCAAACAGGAAAAAGAATTAAATGCTTAAGATCAGATAGAGGAGGAGAGTTTATCTTAGAGGAGTTTGCAGAGTACTATCAAAAATATGGGATCAGAAGACAGTTTTCAACAGCAAGGACACCTCAGGGAGAATGGTGTTGTTGAAAGAAAGAACGAGACGAGTGCAGGAAATGGCACGGACAATGTTGACAGAGAACAAAATAGCGAGACAGATTCTAGAAAGAGGCGAGTTCATACTACGGTTTACATCCAAAACAGGTGCATGTTGAGGACACATGAAAGCAAAACTCCTTATGAGCTATGGTTCGGCAAAAAGGCAACAGCAAGATACTTCAAAGTCTTTGAAGTGCTACATCAAAAGAACTGAAGATAATCTTGGTAAGTTTGAAGATAGAGCTGATGAAGGAATTTTTCTTGGCTATTCGACAAAAAGCAAAGCCTACACATGCTATAACAAAAGGCTAAAGAAAATTGTGGAGAGTGCCGATGTTAAGGTTGATGAAGGTAGGGAACGAGAAATTAGCTATGAAGAAAACTACCCTATTTATGAAGAAGTTATTGAAGGAGATGAAGAAAAGGAAACAGAAGAGAATAAGGAAATTGACCCAGATGATTTAAGTATTGACTCAGAAGTAGAAGAAAACAAGAAATTCAAAATAGGCAGCTGGCAGAAAAATCATCCCAGAGAGCAAATTATTGGGGACCCCATAGTTGGTATTCAGACAAGGAGAACAGTAGTAAGGAACTACTCTCTATTATCCAGCATTGAGCCCAAAAATGTTGCTGAAGCAAGCACGAATGAAAGTTGGATGAAGGCAATAAATGAAGAACTAGATCAGATTGAGAAAAACAAAACCTGGGAGTTAGTACCAAGGCCTGCAAATAAAAACATAATCGGTACTAAATGGATTTTTCGAAACAAATTGAATGAAGATGGACAGGTTGTCAGAAATAAGGCAAGATTGGTCTGTAAAGGCTATGCTCAAGTTGAAGGTATTGATTTTGAGGAAACCTTTGCACCAGTGGCTAGACTCGAGGCAATCAGAATGTTTCTAGCTTTAGCTATACACAAGAATTTCAAAGTTTATCAGATGGACGTGAAATCAGCATTTTTGAATGGCAAACTTGAAGAAGAAGTTTATATTGAGCAGCCAGATGGTTTCCAACTCGGTGACAATCCCAATTTTGTTTGCAAGTTAAAGAAAGCTTTGTATGGTCTGAAATAGGCACCCAGAGCATGGTATGCAAGGTTGGATAACTATCTTATTCAATAGGGGTTCAAGAAAGGTATGGTGGACAACAATTTGTATGTCAAAACAGAGAATGGCCATCTTATTGTACTTGTTGTTTATGTAGATGATATCATATTTGGCAGCAACATGGATGAGTCTTGTAGAGACATAGCAAATAAAATGAAGAAAGAATTTGAGATGTCTATGATTGGTGAACTTTCGTATTTCCTCGGACTGCAAGTTAATCAAAATGAAAAGGGCATTTTTATCTCTCAAGTTAAATATGTGAAAGAAATGCTGAAAAAATTCACAATGGAGGATTGTAAACCTGTTAGCACTCCCATGACAACAGGTTGCAAGTTGAGCAAGGATGACAAATCTCCAGATGTTGATCAAACCATGTACAGATCTATGATTGGGAGCCTGTTGTATTTAACAACTACAAGACCAGATATCTTACGGGCAATATGCATGGTAGCACGATTTCAAGCTAGTCCCAAAGAGACTCATGTGACAGCTGTGAAGAGGATTCTTCGGTACCTCAAGGGTACTATGGAGTATGGGTTATGGTATCCAAAAGGTAAGGACTTCACTCTTATTGCATATTCAGATGCAGATTGGGCGGGATGTATAGATGACAGAAAGAGTACCGGTGGAGGAGCATTTTATCTTGGAGACAGGTTGGTAGCATGGCACAACAAGAAACAAGAATCAGTCTCTCTATCCATAGTAGAGGTAGAATACATTGCAGCGACAACGTGCTGTACGCAGATATTATGGATGAGACAAACCCTGAAAGATCTTGGTATTCACTTCAAAGAGCCAATTTCAGTTAAATGTGATAACACTAGTGCTATTAACATCTCAAAGAATCCGGTTATGCATTCTCGAACCAAACATATTGCAATCCGGTATCACTTTTTGAAGGATAAAGTTGCGGAAGGTGAGGTTAAATTGGATTTTGTTCCAACTACAGAGCAAGTAGCGGATATCTTCACAAAACCATTGCCCAAAGAAGTTTTTGAGTACCTACGGAGTAAGTTGGGAGTGGTCACGTTTCCCAAGAATTGACTAGCAATCGGGACCACATTCTCAGGGGGAGCATTTATGCCTATGTTTATAGTTTTGCTCATATTCATGATTTTTGCTAACTATAACAATGTTTGTCTGAGAATGTTGTGCATAGACTCAGGGGGAGTCTGCAGCAACCCTTTGGTATTATTGTCAAAGGGGGAGAAGAATTACAGGAAATTGCACATGTGTTGCCAACAATTCCAAAGGGGGAGATTGTTGAGCAAGGTGCAGAAATAGTATTGTCATTGTTGTCAACACAGACAGATAGATCAGTTGATGCAGTGGACAGGAGTTCAGAGGTCAGTCAAAGCATGTACAGTGAATTTCCAAGAAGACAGAAGAGGCCAACATTCAAAAGATCAAAGAAAAAGACAAGTAAGAAAACTGTCGCGATATCGCGACATGTTTGGCTAGAAAGAAAAAGCATCATGATATCGTGACATGTTTGGTCGAAAGAAAAAACTATCACGATATCGCGACATGTTGAGAAGAAAGAAAAACTGTCGCGATATCACGACATGTTCGAAGAGAAAGAAAACTATCGCGATATCTGACATGTTGGAGAGAAAGAAAGAAAACTGTCATGATTTCATGACATGTTAGAAGAGAGAGAAGAAGAAAGAAAACTGTCATGATTTCGTGACATGTTGGAAGAGAGAAAGACAAAAGAAAACTGTCACGATTTCGTGACATGTTGGAAGAGAAAGAGGAGAGAGAAAAATGTCACGATTTCATGACATGTTTGGAGAGAAAGAGCTCAGAAAGAAAAGTGTCACGATTTCATGACAATTTGCAAGAAGGATTGTACGGACGAAAAAGTGTCACGATTTCGCGACAGGTTCGAGAGAAAGAGCTCACAAAGAAAAGTGTCATGATTTCATGACAATTTGCAAGAAGGATTGTACGGACGAAAAAGTGTCACGATTTTGCGATAGGTTCGAGAGAAAGAGCTCGTAGAGAAAAAGTGTCACGATATCGCGACATGTCGGGTTTTCGTGACCCGATGAGAAGAAAAGCGCCAAGGAGAAAAAGTGTCACGATATCATGACAAAAGGAAAGAAGGAGAGTACAGAAGTGAAAGTGTCACGATTTCATGACATGTTCTATTTTCGAGGTCAAGGCAAGAAAAGGACAAGAAAATGTCGATTTCATGACATGTGTTTTCATGGGCGAAAGACAGAGAAGAGCACAAGGCAGCGAAAGTGTCACGATTTCGTGACATGTCATGTTTTCACGGGTGCAAGCTGAGAAGAGGACAAGAAGGCGAAAAGTGTCACGATATCGTGACATGTCATGTTTTCACGGTCAAGCCAAGAAAAGGTCAAAGGGGCAAAAATGTCATGATATCGTGACATGTCATGTTTTCACGGGTAAAAGGCGAGAAGAGTACAAAGAGACAGAAGTGTCACGATTTCATGATAGGTCGCAACAACACGATTACGGATAGTTAACTGAAGTAGAACGACAATTACGAGGGCAATTGCAGAGGAAAATCATGCAGCCAATATAAGAAGAGTCAACTAAAGTTAGTGTGACGATTACGAGGCGATTATGAGATAGAAATCATGCAAGCTAAAATAAGCACAGTGCATTAAAGACAGAACGATAGTTACAAGGCCCGTAAAGCAGTGTAACCATCGAGCGAGTTATACTGAAAGTCCCACACAAGAAACAGAGCTATTAATAGAATGCATGTACAAATTACTATGTGATAAAGGAGTTACTTTCAGAAGTGTCTATTAATAGGGTGCATGCAAGATTATGGAAGTCACAGAAGAACAGGTGTTTCAAGATGAAAATATTGTTATAAAAGGGCAGTTGCATGGAGAATTAGGTTGCCGTTGAATGTGTGAAAGTGTTGCCGAAAGAGGGTTAGAAGAGTGTTGTAAGAGAGCGACAAGCAGAGCCGTAAGTGTTTACTATGTTTTGATAAATTGTAGACCAGTCAGGGTCTTGTAAAAGCGAAGGCATTTTTATGTCATTAATATAGTTTTCAAAACTGTAATCCAAGTTGGTGCTTGGATAGGGGTTGGTGCTCCTTTCTGTTGGTGCAGATAAATCAGGGGTTGGTGCTCCTTCCAGTGGGTGCTGGTAAACGGATTGTAAAATTGGTGTTTTGCAAAGGCTGGATTTGGACCGTAGTCCAAGGAGTCATTCTTGAGGAGTAGCCAAATTGGTGAACCTCGTTACATTGTGTGTTGTGGTGTGCTCTCTTGTGATAATTGCTTTATCTGCTTTTAAGTTCTCTTTGCTTCAGCTTTAAGAGTTGTAGATTTGAATTTAAATAGCTACACTGATTCACCCCCCCTCTTAGTGTCATTGTGAGAATATCATGAAAACTCATCCTATCCTCATAAGTATCTTCTTCCACTACAGACTCAGGGGATTAAACACCATGCATCAAACTTAGACCATGGATGATGATCCTCTAGAGAGCTTCCTATTTTCAAGCTTTAAACAATAATAAGATGAAAAATTGCCTTGCTATCAAATTCATTATGATCTTGGGGAACCCAAACACTATCACGGGAATTGGGAAACCAACCATCAGACTTGGGACTTGTTATATTTGAATATTGAACCTTCTAGATGATAAAGACCCTCCATAAAAAGTGATGTTTCTTGGAAAAGATGTCCCAACACAAAAAATTAACCATACCCATGAACTGACTAGTATTTCCAATTTCAAGAAACCCACGATTCACATGGTAACTAAAAATGAGTTGGCTGAGAAAGTGGATTGCTATAAGACTTTCATTCTTCCACTAACCAACCCATAATAGTCTACCCCAAGAACCGATCCCCAAGATTTAGCTTCTTCTAACTGGATATTGAACATAATTATGTCTATTTGGCTTCTCCTTAGCAACAAATTCAATAAGTTGAGATGGAAAATTATATTCCCATATAATAATATCCTAAGCCTCCACCTGCATGGTTGCCAACAAATCTGCAACTTCATTCCCCTCTTAATAAACATGCCTCAACTAAAGGTTATGATAGGATTGCAAGATCTCTTTCGTCCCCACCACCATATCTGCAATGCTCCAACCAACTTCTTGTATTCCTTTTATAATATTTATAAGGTTTAGGGGGTCCCTTTCCACAATAATTTTTCTATATCACATTTATTTTATTAAATTAGCCCCTGTGAAAAAGGCCCAAGCTTCAACAAGACCAAAATATAAGTCTTTTGTCCTACATCTATTTTTATTTTCAATATATTTGAATAAGATAAAGACAACAATTATCTTTAGAGATGAAGCAAGCATTTTCTTGGGGATTGAGAGAAAATTGAACTTGAATGATAGGGGAGATGCACATTTCTACCCTTCCATTATAAATATCAAAATTCACAGGCATCTCTCTAAAATGCATTCCCAAAAAATTAATTGGAGACTTTTGTAATGCTAACCATGGGAATATGATCTTCCACACTTTTGTATAACATAAGTGGCACCTTGTTACTCCTTATTACATTTATTAGGTATTTTCTAATGATTTTATTTAATATTATTTTATATTTTTTATCAAGATACTATACACAAGATATGATGTATATGACAATTCCACCATCACATTTTGTTCACTTGTGCACATTATTTCTTTATTCTTTCTTTAAGGAAATATGTATAGGGATAAGCTTATTTTTGGTATTTAGGGTGGATTTATATCTCAATTGAGTACCCAATAATAATATTATTCTCACCCTTGAAAGAAAAGAATAGTGCATACATATATATAAAAAGAAAGGGACACAAATTTTCTATGTTTGAAGGTGGACATTGTTTGTGCATGAAGAAAGTTGGGTGTAATGTGGGTTAGAAGAGAGCTATGTTTTCTATGACTGAAGATGATATTATATATGCATGAAGAAACTTGGGTGCATGATGTGTTCAAAGGGAGCTAGGGTTTGGTGCAACATTTATATGTAGATATTACATGTGCATAAATAAAGTTGGATGAAGTGTGAGTTGGAAGGGAGCTAAGGTTTGGGGCAGCATTTCTTGTGGCTAAATATAAAACATTATCTATGCATAAATAAAGTCAGGTGCAATATGAGTTGGAAGGGATCTAGGGTTTGGGATAGCATTTCTTTACGACTGAAGGTAGACATTACTTGAGTGTGAAGAAAGTTGGGTGAAGGAAAATTTACCGAGCACTACTATAATTCTGTTACCAAAATAATTCACTAGTAATTAAGAAAGTGTTTGTTCTTCATTTTTTTCAAAGTAGTTTTGTGTAAGGAGTAGAAATATATGATACTTTAGTTTTCCCATAGTATATATATATATATATATATATATATATATATATATATATATATATATATATATATATATATATATATAATATGGATATGGAGGGGATGAGGGTCCAAAAGGGAGTGATAGGCAAAAGAGATATGGGTAGAAACTAGAGGTAGAGAGGGTTTTAGAAGGGAATTATGGAGGAAATATTGAATGAATAAGGGAGTAAAAGGATAGAATGATAGTTGGGAAGAAGAAAATAGAACAACTAAATTCTAACAATACAATGAACAATGGCTACAAGGAGACATGAGATGGAGTAAGGGCATACGGTGAAGATGACAAATGGAAGAAAAATAAAGCAGAAGAGATGGGGTCCATTGGTAAAAAAAATTAGAAAGATTTTTTTTAAAAAGTCCATAGTACAACACCTAAACAAGGGTAGATCAAAGGGAATATTGGATCAAATCATGTTGTATGGAATAGTATGAAATGAAGTAGAAGTTATGGATTATACAGAGGGACTACATGAACCTTAAAAAAAAAAAAAAATTGTTCCTAAGAAGTGAAGGGAAGCAAAATAGAAACCCCTCTCTAAATAAGGGAAGAGGAAAGAGAAAATATTGTATAATTTTTTTTAAAGAAGATAGTTAAAATGGTTGTGGAGGAATATTTTATTCTTAAACAAGTTTTACCATTGCTTGAAAAGGATCTAGTAGAAAGGTTCATGGAATGCTTTTTGAAAATAAAAACTCTTCGTTATTGGATAAATTCAAAATGGTTGGAGTTGTTGGGATATATTCCAAAATACCATGTAATGATAAAATGTTGGATAACTCTTATATTCCAAAATGTAGAAGATGCCAAAACTATAAAAAAGGAATATGGAGATGAGAACATAGTTTCCTTACTCTAAAATATTGGACAATTGGATTTGATCCTCACTCTAATAGGATAACCACCTACCCTATTTGGGTCAAGTTACCAACACTACCACTAGAATATTGGAATGAGAATATGTTGAGGGAGATAGGAAACTCTTTGGGATTTTTTCTTGAAGTTGTTTCAAAACATTTCAATGGAATTCAAAATTTGGTAGCTTGAAATGTAGTGGAGATGGATCTAAGTCTGGTATTACCTAAGAACATTGAATTTGTAACAAGAAGTTGGTCCCACACACAGAAGTTATACTACACTACAGTCCCCTTTCGATTTAGTTTCTTCCACCAGTATGATCAACCTCAAAGTAGAATGTAGAGCAAGAGGAAGTAGTAAACATAGAAATGAGTAGATAGAAGCTGAAACTCCCATTGGTATAAGAAAAAAATAATATAATAGTAATAGAAATCCATGCAAATAAGGGAAAATAAATGGCCCTAGGATATCTATAATAACAATCATAGACATACCTTATTCAATAGAAGAGAAATGACCAATCAACTAGATATATATTTATGGGAGTTGCAGAAGAGAAGAGAAAGATTTTGTATTTTTTGACAAAGATCCTAGAGGAGTAGATTCAAGTAATCCAATATTATCTTTGCATGATGATTTGAATGATACAAATATTAAATTTGTTTTCCTATACAAATCTATCTTGAAATCAGCTTTGGAGGACTAGATAGAGATTAGTCCTAAGAAAATAAAGAGATAATATAGTGTTTCTCCCTCGTAAGGGAAAAGTAAAAAGATAATGGAGGATAGATAAGTAGAGGGATCAAGTAAGGATTTAGTTTGGTATGGAAGAGGGTAGAATCTCTTTGAGATCATGGAGAAAATAAATATAGGAAAAAAATTAAAAGGAAATTCCCCATTGGTAGGATTTTCTCTCCCTTTGGTCCTTCATCTCAATCCAAAGTTTCCCCTATTGTGGAAAGATATGATTTAAGATATCAAAAAAAGGTAAATCAGATAAGAGCTTTGGGTAAACTCAAAGGTAACTGAGCTTTGAAGTCAGTCAAATTCAAGGTTCCTTAGTAGGTAGGATTTTCTATCTAAAAATAATCCACAAAAGAGTTGAGAAAGAAATTATATCTGGTAAACAAAGATCCATTTATCAGGTTCTTAGAGTAGTACAACACTTGAGTTAGGTAATCCATGATAACAATCTCTATAAATATTAAAGGATTGGGAGCTACTCACAAAACGATAACCCTAAAAATATTTATTAAACTTTAAAAGACTAATATTATATTGATTAAAAAAATCATGTTAGAGGTAGGAAAGGCAGCATCTATAATAAATTCACTCCTACCAAGCTGAAAGTTTATTAGGATAGACTAAAATGGAAAATCTTGGGGAATTATCTCGAGATGGAAAGATCTTTCCAATTGATTAAATTTTTTTTTAGAAGCATGAGTAGTTTTAGAATTGTATTCAAAGGAGCTAGGGAAAACTATAACTATAATAAATATGTGTGGTCCATATAGAGATAGGAAGGTTTTCTGGGAGATTTTTTTGGCCAACATATTTTAAAAAAGGTGAATTTAGTGGTGGAAGGCGATTTAAACTTTGTTATAAAAAGAAGTGAAATATAGGGAGAATAGGCCAAGATAGACTCATAGCTAATTTTTTTCTTCACAAAATTTAGAGTGTTGGACTATGTGATATGGGACAAACAAATATTACGCCTACATAAAGGAACAATAAAATTGGAAGTCATGGGATATCCAAAATTTTGGACAAATTTCTAGTTTCAAAAAACCTCGTAGCTTTCTTTGATAAAATGAAAAATGGATAGATGAAGGGGGGCTTGGATCATCATCCAATCATTTTATAGCTAGTTGAGGATGAGGATAGATCACCATGACCTTTAAAATTCAATACCATTTGGTTGAGAGATACAAAATTTCAAAACTTAGTAAAAACAAAATGGAGGCATTATGACCCATCCTCAAAAGAGACCCATGTTTTAGTCCACTAGTAATATTAGGAGAATAAAATCAGTTACATTAGGTTAGTCTAGAGAAAAATATTGGGAAGTAGAGTCAAGATATATTGAAATATAATCTTCTCTAAATCAACTTTATAGTACTAGGGGTAATGAAGCATTTTTAGAATATTAAATCATACTTGTCAAAGAATTGAGAAAACATAAGTAATTTTTAGAAAGGGAGGGGGTAAAATAGAGAATGAAAAATAGGGATTTATGGCTAGAATAGGTGGATGAAAATACTTATTTTTTTTCAATAATGGAAATCAAAGGAAATATACAAACATAATCTAGGAAATGAGAGGGTAAAATGAAAAAAATTTGAGAAGATTCCAAGAGTTGGGACCTTTAGCAGTAAATTACTTCAAAGAATTGTATAAAAATCCAAAGAGAGAAAATATAGTAGAAACAATCAAACTTGTTTTTAATATGCCTAATATGGTCAATGAGGAAAAAATATTAAAAAATTACCTAGGAGTTACATTCAGTAGTCAAATCAATCGAAAAAGGGAAAAGTCTGGGTCTGGATGGATGGACAATTGATTTTTATTGGGTTTTTATGAATTATTAGAGGAGGATAGTTTATAGTGGTGGAATAATAAAGCATTAAGGGATAATTTATAAGATCCATAAAATCTACTTTCTTATATTTGATTCTAGAAAAGGCCAATCTAGAATATTTTGGGATTACAGATCTATATCTTTATGTAATACCCTCTAAAAAATCATCTCAAAGAATATATCTAGGAGAACTAAAGTGATTAATTTTTTAGAATAATTTGAGTTTGTAAGTAAAATGTAGATTCATGAAGCAATAGGGGGAGTCCAAGAAGGATTACATTCAATAAATAAAAGGAAGCAACAAGCATGGTAATAGAATTGGATCTAGAATTTTGTTTTATAAAGTAAATTAGTTATACATTAGGCTAAACCAAATTCAAATTGAATGTAGCATACCCTTTGTGAATTGGATAATGGGATGTATCAATTCAACCTCTTTTGTTGTACTTATCAATGGTTGATATTTCAAAAATTTCAAGGCTTCCAAAGGTTTGAGACAAGGGTATCCTCTTTCTCCTCTCCTTTTTATTTTGGTAGTAGAAGGTTTGAGTAGAGTAATAAAGGAATAGAAAATATGAGAACTGATAAAGGGTATCAAATTGGTTAATACTTTAAGGTTACCCATTTAATCTTTACATATGATGTATTAATTTTAGAAAATGGGACATTAAATGAAGCATCAAAGTATAAATAAGTGTTGGACCTATATTGTATGGCTATACGAATGGAAATAAATCTACAAAACATAGATATAGCTTTCAATAGGTTTAAACCAAAGTAAATAGAAGTAATAATGAAAATTTTTAGTTTTAAGCAAGTAGAATTTGATAAAGCGATAAAATATTTAGATTTTTATTTGAAACCTAATGGCTATGGATAGTAGGATTGGATCTAGTTGTACACAAAAATAGAGAATATGATCAACACTTTGTATACTAGGTGGCTATCATTGAGGGGTCGCCTTACATTGTGAAATCAATCTTGGAAGCCACCTCAGTCTATTGGCACTCCCTAGATTACATTCTCATCACAATAGTAGAGAAAATAAGGAGAAAAATTTTCAAATTCCTTTGGTTAGGGAACATACAGAAGGATGCAATGACAGTAGTTAAATGGAATATAAAAGCTAAACCAAAATTAGATAGAGGATGGGGCTTCAAGAGTATTTATAATTTTGAAAAACATTTATTTGGAAAGCACTAATGAGAGCTTTCCCATTAGTTGAGAATTTCTTTGTTGGAAATATTGAGCATATTGTTGTCATTGATGTCGAAGAGTACATAAGGCAGAAGCATTTTGATGTCAAAGGGTACATGAGGCATAAATATTTTGATGTCAGAGAGCATGGTATTCAAGGCAGAAATATTCTTCAAGAACGATGACTTTACAAGGTTGGACATTGGAAAGCAAGGCAAACATATTTAAGGATTATAATATTTAAATATTATAAAGAGAGTTTATAAATGTTCAAGAGGCTTGATGACAAAGGTTTAAAAGAGAAGGCTCAAGGATTAAAGTTTAAATATTAAAACAGAAGGAAAGAGGTTTAAACTACAAAGGACAAGGCTTAAAGATAAATATTATAATATTTTTCAAATATTATAATATAAAGTTTTAAAAGGGACAAATTGCCAAAATTATTAAGTGCATAAAATCAAAGTTAAATGTCATATTAGCATCGACATAATGAAGAAATGCAAAGGAAAAAGAAGAAGGTATAGATACACCAATGTTTTTATTTCAAAGACTAATGTTCTTGGACATAGCATTTTTGATATCCCTTCGTGCTTGAATCAACAAATGAGAAAAGTGAATAGAGCGTGATTTGTGGTACCAGCGAACAGAGGACAAGTATTTCATGTTGTGTATTGAGTTTTAGCTGGGAGGCTAGCCTAGTTGGTCACTGAGCTAGCGCTAGGGCACTTGGGACAGGAAGGTCACAAGTTCGAAATCGGATGACTCCTATTTTTTCTTGGCAGAGTTAAAAATATTTTGTACTACACTAATATTACTACCCGCTTGGGTAGCCCGAGTGGTAACAAAGCCTTGTCTTGGATGTTGCATGGGCAATGGTCATAGTTTTGATTCTCCTGCACTCACGGGGTGTGTTGATTGAGGTATGAACGCCAAATTTTTCTATTTAAATTTTTGAAAGGATAAAGTGTGTTGCCCTTGTATTGATTAAAATGAGGATATAGTTTGTTGCCTTGTGTTGATTAAAATAAAGACAAATATTTTTGTGAAAAGGAGATAGATTTGTTGGTTGGTTATTGATTAAAAAAATGGGGTAAATTTTTGTTTATATTTTATTTAAGAAAAGGAGTTACAAGGTGTATAAGGGACTCGTTGAAAGTGTATTTTTTTGTATGTGAAAATTAGAGACAAGGTGGTTTTGCTATTGCTTGAAAAGTATAACTCTTGCATGTTAGTAAAGGGGATATAAGGTGTATTGTGGATTGTTTTGAAATTTTAAATGTTGCATTTTAGAAAGGAAACATAAGGTGTATTGTGGCTTATTTTTTAATTGTATTTTTGTATGATAAAGAGGAAAATTGTAATGGTTTAAAATATTTATCTTGTGAGACCAAAAAGGACTTATAGAGCATTATTTTTCAGGTATTATTGTGCACATATTTTGAGAAGGATTTTTAATGTATAAAGAAGATATTTGCTAACCAAGTTTTCAAGTGGCAAAAGAAAGAAAATTATTTTTGAGACAGGTTTTTGAGGGCACATCTTCATCAAGGTATTTTTGAGGTATGGTGTTTTAACTCCTACTCAAAGTGGTGTTGTTTGAAGAAAATAGTTTTAAGTCATAAGGTGGATATATAAGGATTAATTTATGTGCATTGTTGGAAATATTTGTGCTAGAGTGTGAAAGCTAAGTTGTGCATCATTGATGAATGAAATTGGAAACACATGTGCTAGGGTTTGAGAACAAAGTTGTGCATCATTGTTGAATGAAATTGGAAACACATGTGCTAGGGTTTGAGAACAAAGTTGTGCATCATTGTTGAATGAAATTGGAAACATATGTGCTAGGGTTTGTGAACAAGTTGTGCATTAGTGTTGAATGAAATTGGGAATAAAAATGCAAAGTGTTTGAGAACATAAGTGTACATTGATTTTAGTGAAATTCAAGTGAAAGCGCAAGGGCTATAGAAAAATATTTGCAAAGCAAATCTATGCATTATTTTTGAGTGATCTTGAGAATAAATTTGCAAGGGCTATAAACCAGTTTTGTGAAGCAAGTATGTACATTGGTTTTGTTTAAATTTGAAAGTACATAAGAAGGTAATTTATCAAGTTTTATACTAGAGTATCCTTTTGAATGCAATGAATGTGAGACATGTGAAAGCGACAGACTTAATGAATGTGAGAAGAACATATTGAGTATTTGTAATGCATATCATTCTCTATATGTTCATGAAGAAAAATAATTATGGGTAGAATATGTCTGAATTACTTTAGTCAAAAAGCACTTTTAGGAAAGATATATGCAATGATTTCTATGCAAACATTAGGAATGGTTAAGCAATTTTTGTGAGGATTGTGCAAGTTGTATGAGCAGGTTTATTGAGGCAATTCTAAGCAAGTTTGGTGAACTATTTTGAGTAGGTTTGGTGAGCTATTTTGGGTAGGTTTGGTGAAATATTTTGAGTAGGTTTAGTTAGCTATTTTGAGTAGGTTTTTGGAGCATATTTAAGCAAGCCTTGTGATAAGGCTCAAAGTTTATTTGAGTAGGTTTTGATGAGAAAATTTGAGAAAGCCTTGTGTGTAGGCTTGGAGAATATTTTAGCAGATTTGAGAGTAGGTTTAGGAGTAGAGTTGAGCAAGCCTTGTGTAGGCTTGGAGCAGTTTGATCAAGCCTTGTGTGCAGGTGTAGATTTGAGAAAAGTTAAGAGCAGGTTTAGGAGCAAATTTGAGCAAGCCTTGTGTAGGCTTAGAGCAATTTTGAGCAAGCCTTGTGTAAATGTTGGAGTAGACCAGAGCAGAGGGGATTGGTATCTCATGTGGATAGAGGTTCATGAACTAGAGTAAAGGGGATTGGTGTCTCCTATGGATAGAGGTCCATGAACCAGAGCAAAGGGGATTGGTATCTCCTATGGATAGAGGTCCACAAAACTTGAAGCAGAGGGGATTGGTGTCTCCTATGGAGTGGTGTCTAGAAAACCTGAAGTAGAAGGGATTGGTGTCTCCTATGTAGTGGTTTCCACAAAACTTGAAGCAGAGGGGATTGATGTTTTCTATGGAGTGGTGTCCATAAAACCTGAAGTAGAGGGGATTTGTGTCTCCTATGGAGTGGTGTCCACAAACTTGAGAAGGGATTGGTATCTCCTTTGGGTTGGTTCCCATAAATATTGTAATAGGGAATTGGTTCCCAAGAGGTTTGTTGAGAAAATTTATAAGAAATGTTTTCTTTGTGGACATAGCCCATATTGGGTGAACCATGTTAAATATGTGTCTCTTATGTGTGTGATGATTTATGCATTCTTTCATTATTGCAATTGATGCTATTTGATATTACTACTTTGGAAAGAAAATTAAAAAGTTTTATCTTATAATGTTCACCTCCCCTCTCAATATAAGTTTGTATTCTTCAATTGGTATCAGAGTGGGTTCCTTCATGAAATCCTAATAGCTTAAAATAAGATCTTATAGGAACACACATGGCTCATAAGGAAGGGTTTTCATCAAATAAGGCTTCACTTGTGTCTCCTATGGAGTGGTGTCCACAAACTTGAGAAGGGATTGGTGTCTCCTTTGGGTTGGTTCCCATATATATTGTAATAGGGAATTGTTTCCCAAGATATTTGTTGAGAAAATTTATAAGAAATGTTTTCTTCGTGGACATAGTCCATATTGGGTGAACCATGTTAAATATGTGTCTCTTATGTGTGTGATGATTTATGCATTGTTTCATTATTGCAATTGATGATATTTGATATTACTACTTTGGAAAGAAAATTAAAAAGTTTTATATTATAATGTTCACCCCCCCTCTCAATATAAGTTTGTATTCTTCCATTGGTATCAGAGTGGGTTCCTTCGTGAAAGACTAATAGCTTAAAATAAGATCTTACAGGAACACACATGGCTCATAAGGAATGATTTTCATCAAATAAGGCTCCATTGTTTTATGGGACTAAATATGCTTTTTGGAGTGTAAGGATAAAGACTTATTTGATGGCACATGGATATTATACATGGCAATTCATTGAAAATGGATTCACACCATCTACAACTCCTACAGATGCAAGTGGTAAAAAACCATATGAAGATAATGCTAAGGTAACAAATGCAATTTTGAGTGGGTTATGTGAATCAGAGTTTGTAAAGGTCTTGCAATGTAATTCAGGAAAAGAAATGTGGGACAATTTACAGAGAACATATGAAGGAGACGATAAGGTCAAAATGGCAAAACTTCCAACACACAGAAGGAATTTTGAAGACTTGGAGATGAAATATGATGAAGATATTGTTATGTATCTACTTCGTGTTGATGAGGTTGTCAACACTATTCGTGTACTTGAAGAAAATATTGAGGAGTCTACTATTATTCAAAAAATATTGGGGTCACTCCCCATGAGGTATTATGCAAAGGTTTTAGAAATAGAAGAGATGAAGGATCTCAAAACTTTAAGCATGGATGAGTTACATGGAATTCTCATAGTCTATGATATGAGGATAGAAAAAGAATACACATAAAAAAGAGAGGCAACATTCAAATATTCAAAGAAGAAAAATAATAAAGAACAAGAATCGGGTGATGAATTAAGTAGTGAAGAAGAGGCTAACTTTATGAGAAGAAATAAAAAGGGTCTCAGAAAATACAAAATTATGCAGACTATGAAATGTTTTAGTTGTGGTAGCATTGGTCACTATGTAGCTAATTGTCCAAAAAATAGAGGTAGCAGTAGTGAAGAATAAAAGGATTACAAGAAAAATAAGGAAAGAAGTTTTATTATGAAAAGAAAAAAGTGCATGGTCAAGGCAAGCATGAGAAGAAGATTTTTCAAAGGCACAAGAAGAGTTTTTGTGCTAAAAAATAAAGTAGTACTTTTAGTGAAAATGATGAAAGCTTCTTTGATAGTGAAAAGGAGGAAATCCTATTTTTGGCCATAGAATAGAATGAAGATGCTATTATTATCAAAGACCTAGAAAAATATAAGGATTTAGAAAATGAACAAGAAACCATGGTTATCATAGAAGAGGAACTTATTGCTAATATTGGAGAATCGAAAAGGGTTAAAAAGAAAAATTCAAAATTGAAGTCTCAAGTTCAAGAGGATGAGGAAACAACGATAAAGCTCCTACAAGACCTCATAGACTTAAAAGTGAAGGTTGAAGAGGTAAATAAAGTTGAAGAAGGTATGGTTGAATAGTTAAAGGTAAAAGAAATAGAATGTGAAAGATTAGAACATGAAGTTGTCATTCTAAGGAAGGGACTTGAAAAATTTAATAATAAGATATATCAGTTTAGGAAAAGATCAAAATATTTCGATCATATTATCAAAACATAGAGATCTCCATTTATGAATACTTGACTTGGCTTTTAGGAAATTCAAGAGGTACAAGAAGAGGAGTCAAGCTCAAAAGAAATAGAAGCATCAAAGAAGGTATTTGAAGAAGAATCTAAGACCTGTGTTGATATGTGTTGTAGTGGAAGCATCAATGAGGAAGAAAACAATGCACCATCAAGGAACAGGGACCATTACATAAAAAGCAATGAGAGAACCATGCGGTAATATCCTCCAAGGTAATCAAACAGGTTTCACTATTCCTTCCATGGTTATTGTTTCTCATGTAATCATTTTGGTCATAAAGTTGTACATTGAAGAGTTCATAGTAAGAATGATTATGGCTTCACCAAGAGAAATGTTTCATTTACACCATTCAAGGACTACAACATCATGTGTTACAATTACAACAATTTTGGGCATAAGGCTAAATGGTGTAGAACAATATTCCCTGAATCTCCAAAGTCAAGCAAAAGAGAGAATGGTCAAAATGTTCAAAAGGGTATGATATCCAAAGTTTGGAGAAAGAAAACAAAGCAAGAAGAAGAGCATAGTAATTTGGGAGTTTCACTCCCATCTCAAAACTAATCATCTCAAGGAAAGGAGGTGGTGAGGGGGCTGTGCTAAAGTGTCTTATTTTTAGCCCCAATGAGACCTTTGCCATTGATGTCAAAGGGGGAGATATTTCAAAAAGGAGGAGAGATTTTAGTAAGGGGGAGCAACTTCTCAGGGGGAGTAGTTTGGAAATCCAATTGCAGTAAAATAATTTTTTCGTAAAGGTTACCATCAATGACAAAGGGGGATATTATTGGAAATATTGAGCATATTGTTGTCATTGATGTCAAAGATTACATAAGGCAAAAGTATTTTGATGTCAAAGGGTACATGAGGTAGAAATATTTTGATGTCAAAGAGCATGGTATTCAAGGCAGAAATATTCTTCAAGAATGATGAGTTTACAAGGTTGGACAATGGAAAGCAAGGAAAACATGTTTAAGTATTATAATATTTAAATATTATAAAGAGAGTTTATAAAGTTTCAAGAGGCTTGAGGACAAAGGTTTAAAAGAGAAGGATCAAGGATTAAATTTTAACTATTAAAATAGAAGGAAAGGGGTTTAAACTACAAAGGACAAGACTTAAAGATAAATATTATAATATTTCAAATATATAAAGTTTGAAAAGGGATAAGGTGACAAAATTATTAAGTGCATAAAATCAAATTTAAATGTCATATTAGCATCGACGTCGTGAAGAAAGGCAAAGAACAAAGAAAAGGGTATAAATACACCAATGTTTTTATTGCAAAGACTAATGTTCTTGGACATAGCATTTTTGATATCCTTTCATGCTTGAATTGGTGAATGAGAAAAGGGAACAAAGCACGATTTGTGGCACCAATGAATGAAGGACAAGAATTTTGTGTTGTGTATTCAGCTAGGATTCTAGCCCAGCTGGTAACTGAGCTAGTGCTAGAGTGCTTGAGGCAGGAATGTCACAAGTGCAAAATTGGGTGACTCCAATTTTTTCTTGGCAGAGTTAAACATATTTTGATTGGTCATAGAAATTGCTCCAAATATTTTGTACTACACTAAGGTTACTACACACTAGGGTAGCCCGATAGATAACCAAGCCTTGTAGTGGGCACTATGTGGGTAGAGGTCACGATTTCGATTCTCTTGCACTTGTGAGGTGTGTTGATTGAGGTATGAGCACCAAAAAAAATTCTTTAAATTTTTGAAAGAATAAAGTATGTCGCCCTGGTATTGATTAAAATGAGGATATAGTTTTTTGCCTTGTGTTGATTAAAATAAAGATAAATATTTTTGTGAAAAGGAAATAGATTTACTGGGTGGTTATTGATTAGAAAAAGGGGGTAAGTTTCTATTTATATTTTATTTAAGAAAAGGAGTTATAAGGTGTATAAGGGACTAGTTGAAAGTGTATTTTTTTGTATGTGAAAATTAGAGATAAGGTGATTTTGCTATTGCTTGAAAAGTATAACTCTTGCATGTTAGTAAAGGGGATATAAGGTGTATTGTGGATTTTTTTGAAATTGTAATTGTTGCATTTTAGAAAGGAGACATAAGGTGTATTATGGCTTATTGTTTAATTGTATTTTTGTATGATAAAGAAGAAAATTGTAATGGTTTAAAAGATTTATATTGTGAGACCAAAAAGGAGTTACAGAGCATTATTTTTCAGGTATTATTGTGCACATATTTTGAGAAGGATTTTTAACGTATAAAGAAGAGATTTTCTATCCATGTTTTCAAGTGGTAAAAGAAAAAAAATATTTTTGAGATAGGTTTTTGAGGACACATCTTCATCAAGGCATTCTTGAGGTATGGTGTTTTAACTCCTACTCGAAGTGGTATTGTTTGAAGAAAATAGTTTTAAGTCATAAGGTGGAGATATAAGGATTAATTTATGTGCATTTTTAGAAATATCTGTGCTAGAGTGTGAAACCTAAGTTTTGTATCTTTGATGAATGAAATTAGAAACAAATGTGCTCAGGTTTCAGAACAAAGTTGTGCATAATTGTTGAATGAAATTGGAAACACATGTGCTAGAGTTTGAGAACAAAGTTGTGCATCATTGTTGAATGAAATTGGAAACATATGTGCTAGGGTTTGTGAATAAGTTGTGCATTAGTGTTGAATGAAATTGGGAATAAAATCGTAAAGTGTTTGAGAATATAAGTGTACATTACTTTGATTGAAATTGAAGTGAAAGTGCAAGGGCTATAAAGAAATATTTGTGAAGCAAATCTATGCATTAGTTTTGAATGATCTTGAGAATAAATTTGCAAGGGCTATAGACCAGTTTTGTGAAGTATGTACATTGGTTTTGTTCAATTTTGAAAGTACATAAGAAGGTCATCTATCAAGTGCAAAACTAGAGTATACTTTTGAATGCAATGAATGTGAGACATGTGAAAGCAATAGACTTAATGAATGTGAGAAGAACATATTGAATATTTGTAATGCATATCATTCTTTATATGTTCATGAAGAAAAAGAATTTTGGATAGAATATGCCTGAATTACTTTAGTCAAAGAAAGAACTTTTGGGAAAGATATATGCAATGGTTTATATGCAAACATTAGGAATGGTTAAGTAGTTTTTGTGAGGATTGTGCAGGTTGTATGAGCAAGTTTATTGATGTAGTTTTGAGCAGGTTTATTGAGGTCATTCTGAGAAGGTTTTGTGAACTATTTTGAGAAGGTTTGGTGAAATTTTTTGAGCAGGTTTGGTGAGCTATTTTGAGTAGGTTTGGTGAGCTATTTTGAGCAGGTTTAGTGAGCTATTTTGAGCAGTTTTTTGGAGCATATTTGAGCAAGCCTTGTGAGAATGCTTGGAGTATATTTGAGCAGGTTGTGATGAGAATATTTGAGCAAGACTTGTGTGAAGGATTGGAGAAGGTTTGAGAAGAGTTGAGAAAAGTTTTAGGATAAGAGTTGAGCAAGCCTTGTGTAGGCTTGGAGAAGGTTTGAGCAAGCCTTGTGTAGGCTTGGAGAAGGTTTGAGCAAGCCTTGTGTAGGATTGGATAAGGTTTGAGCAAGCCTTGTGTGTAGGCTTGGAGTAGATTTGAGCATATTTGAGAGTAGGTTTAGGATCAGAGTTGAGCAAGCCTTGTGTAGGCTTGGAGAAGGTTTGAGCAAGCCTTATGTAAATGTTTGAGCAGACTTAAGAAGAGGGGATTGGTGGCTCTTATGGATAGAGGTCCAGGAATCATAGCAAAGGGGATTATTATCTCCTATAGATAGAGGTCCATGAACCAGAGCAAATGGGATTGGTGTATCTTGTGGATAGATGTCCAAAAAACCTTAAGTAGAGGGTATTTATGTCTCTTAAAGAGTGGTGTCCACAAAACTTGAAGAAAAGGGGGTTGGTGTCTCCTGTGGAGTGGTGTTCACAAAACCTGAAGTAGAGGTGATTGGTGTCTCCTATGGAATGGTTTCTATGAACTTGAGAGGGGATTGGTGTGTGCTTTGGGTTGGTACCCATAAACATTGTAATAGGGAATTGGTTCCCTAGATATTTGCTGAGAAAATTTATAAGAAATATTTTCTCCGTGGACGTAGCCCAGATTGGGTGAACCACGTTAAATATGTATCTCTTATGTTTGTGATGATCTATGCATTGTTTAATTATTGCAATTGATGATATTGGATATTACTACTTTGAAAAGAAAAGTAAATTTTTTTATCTTATACTGTTCACCCCCATATTAGTATAAGCTTGTGTTATTCATTCTTAGCATGGAAAATAGGGAAAGGAAAAGAAGTAAGTATAGGAAAAGAAACTTGAATAAACATCAAAGGAGATTGTTAGCTTCCACAAAATTTAATAGATCATCTTCATAGCCAAGGAAAGATGGTATTGACATAGGTGGTATCAATAGAGAGCACTAATTTATTGAAACAAGGATGGATCACAACATAAGAGCTAACACTAGGAGGAAATATAGCATATATTTGACATGATTACACAAAGGAACTAGAAAGAGAAAATATAATACTAAATAAACAAAGAGACTTTATGATATGGTCCAATATTACAACAAGTAGGTAATACACAACTAGAGAAGGGTATAAGGCAAGATTTGACAATAACAATAAGGAGAAGCTTTGGTAGTGGAGTAGAATATGGAGGGTAAAATATTCCCTAAAAACTAGGATTTTTGCTTGGTTAGCTCTAGCCAAAAAAGCAATAACATGAGATGTTCTTCAAAGGAGGTCCTCACAATGACCAATTTAGTGTGTTATATGTGGAAAGAAAGAAGACAAAATGGATCTTCTTCTAGTTTATTGCCCTTTCACAAGAGAAGTGTGGAATTCATTTCTTCTTTTGATGCAAAGGAAAGGATAATAGCATGCTAAGACCCTTTTAGATAGCATGAAATAATGGTTTAAATGAAGGGAATTAAAGGATTATAGATGTGTCCTTTTGATAGTGGAATGGGGCTTATGGATGGTTGGAAATGATAAACTATTTGAAAGTAAGGATATTCTAGTAATTCAAGTGCAAATGTAGATTAAATATATTTTTGAAAGCCTAAAAATATCTCCAAAACCAAAATTGAGCAGGCATATAGGAACACTAATAGTGGATCCTATGAAGCCATAGGTCTTCTTTGATGGAGCTTACTAGGGTAGCCCAAGAAGATGTAGGGTAGGGGAAGCACTTAAATAAATATCATAAGATGACTTTCAAGGCAGGTTTAGGGGAAGACAAATAATATGGCAAAATGAAAAGCATTGATCCTCTTGATGAGAATAGCAGTGGAGCAAGAAATTATAACTTTACAAATATATGAATATTCAAAATTAATGATAAGTTGGGTTGCAGACGATGTTGAGATGAAAAACTTACTTCTCAATATTTTTTATGAGCAAATGAATTTATTAGAATCTTTTATAACAAAAATTTCATACAAACACATCTATAGGGAACTAAATGTAAAAGGAGATGGTCCTTCAAAAGATGGTTTACAGCTTCTAACAAGCATTGGGCATAGGGAAGAAGTGGTTAGAGGGCTTGGGGTTTCCTCACATTCCTCCTCTTATTAAGAATCAAAGGAGAGAACTATTAATAGCAAAAAAGGATTTTGAAAGGCATCCTTGCCTTTATTCTACAGAAATACAAACTTCAAAATAGTGTTAATCTTTAGAATTGAAACTTGAATCCTCCTCAATTTCGGAACTCAAACAAGAGTCAATTGAGAATTCAAAAAGTTACTCCGTTTTCCACTTCAATCCTATTATTAAGATTTTATTTCTAAATTGTAAGCTGAATATAAAATATTACAATAAAAAAACTAACATTTTCCTTAATTTAATTTAACCAACGCCTAAACAAGATATAATTAAAATTCTTAACAATACTTCATGGTAATTTCTTTTCTAACTGTAATTATTTTTCAAACTATATGAAAATTCAGGTAAATTGGGTAGACGGGCAATGTCTCGAATTAGCATAAGGTATTCAATGGTAAATACAATCTTTACGGATAAGCTTTATAGCTAGTAACACTAAGGCATAGCTAGTAACACTAAGGCACGTACTTATTCTCCACCATAAAACATTAATTTACAAAATAAATCTGCTCAGCTGCTGACAAATTGCTAGTGAAAATAATTTTAAGAGAAATCAAGGACCAGCGAACAGTAGAAAACTTTATTTTGTTTAAGTCATTCATTGTAAAGCCACGACTTCCAAAAGAATGAGCATCAAGCGCAAACCATGGTCTACAGGTGTATATGGTTCTATGTAGTATGTCATTACTAATTACTAGTTCAAACAGTCTTTAGAAGGAAAAAAGAAAAAAACATTAACAGTTAATTTCCGAAAAAATAACAGTTTTAAGGATTGGTGTATTTAAGTTTTAGCGTTTATTGAGATCCAAAATTTTGGAAGAAAACCTTTCATGAGTAAAAGCAGTAAACTGTTCTACCTTATAATTGCAGTTCCAATCCCTATGATTATGATTGAATCACCAGTGATTCTTTCAGACCAGAATCCCGAGCACCGGTTGTCTACCTCATATCAGATTGAGGTAAGAGTCATAAGAAAAAACTTTCGAAAAAGACTTGCACTCAATTTTTCATCTTGGTGGGAACGTAGCAGAATACCTTAGAATGAATTGGAGTTCGTGTAGTCATTAACCATCTGAGTAATGAGACTCTAAAGCAGAACATAAAAACAAGTTTACGTGGGGTAAGCAGAGACATGTGAATAGGTGTACATTACAACACACATCCATCCAGATAAATCCACCTAGATGAATCGTGTTAGACTTAGCACCTGACAAGATAGAAAGACAAAATTTACGGATAAGATAATATTTTTAATATTAAATAAATTATGTAGTGTCATCATGATTTTTAATTACGGATTATTTAAATGTATATAATATAGGGGAGTTTTTAAGAAATTATTTAAAGAAAATTGTCCGTCACTTTTGCTCTGATCTTTTAAATAAAATCTTAACTTTTTCTTTGAGAAAACGTAACCTTGTTATTAATTTTTTTTTAATATATTTATAAAATTAATAGAAATATATTATAAAGAATATGATAAGTTATATTTTCAAACATTTAATCTAATATATATTAGTAATATAAATTTTCAATATTTTATTAAAAATTATTGATGAAAATTAAAAAAAAATTGTAATCTAACTTTTAGCAAATATATTTTATAATAAAATTATTAATGTTTAATTTTTATTTGTAAATATTTTTTATTTTTACAATATTTAATCCTAAAAAATGATATATTTTTAATGGGAAAGATACTTTAAAGGGAAAAATATAACAATAATCAATATTCAAAATATTTTAGTCAAGTACTTCATTTTTTTATCAAAATTTAAATAAAGATTTGACCATGAAAAGATGTTTAAAGTTGGATAAGCAAGTTTTCCTAATTTTCAAAAGTAAAAATTTCTTTTTAAAAATTGTAACCTAACTTTTAACAAATCTATTTTATAATATAAATATCAAATTTCTAATTTGTATTTATAGACATTATTTATTTGACAACATTTTCTCGTAAAAAATATGTATTTGTAATGAAAAAGATACTTTAAAGGGAAACAATATGGTAATACTTTATATTCAAAATATTTTAGTCAAGTACTTCATTCTTTTATCCAAGATTTGATGATGAAAAATACTTAAAGTTGGAGAAGTAAGTTTCACTAATTGTCAAAAGGTAAGACAATTTTATTAAAAAATCTTATTGATATTATTATATTAAATTATGTTAAAATGGTTTTATTATAAACAAATAAGTTATAATTAAATTGAATATCCATCACTTAAGCATATTTTATAAATTATAATAAACATATTTTTAAATTGATATTCAAAATATTTTCTTCTAGCAAATAAGTATTAGTAATGGAATAAATAGTTTAAAGGGAAACAATATAGTAAAATCAATATTCAAAATATTTTAGTTAACTAGGTCCAAGGTGTAGACCAATTGGTTCATCCAAACCCCATAAGGAGGGCGAAGGTCCAAGGTTCAAATCTCGGGCCTCGCCGAGCTGAACACTTGTCTCTTTCCTATGCTTTTAGCGGCGTAAAAGGTTTAAAATGATTGTGGCATGGAAATTACTTAAAGTTGGAGAAGTAATTTTCACTAGTTTTCAAAGGTAAGAAAATTTTATTCATAAAATTATTACTTATATATATATATAGCTAAATATTTATAATCAAAATATAAATTAAATTTTTATAATTAAATTGAATTTACATCACTTAACTATACTTTATAAGTTATAATAAACATGTTTTAAAATTAATAAGATAAAACATAAATAGTAATTATAGTAAGTATATATAATAATAATTATTTTTTGTTTAAATTGAATTATGCATGTTAAATCTATATCTTAATATAATTTTTATATTAATTTTATTTATAATACTTTTGTGAATATATATAAAAATGAAGATAATTTTTATAAAAGTAAAACTCTTGATGTAAATATATTGTTTATTATTAATATTTATATTAGATATCAATTTAAAAGTTAAATAAATATTAATATATTATTTAAGACCATGAATTTTATGTTGTATAACAAGGTTCAAAAACCATAGATGTAAGATAACGGTGAATAGGGGGTTCTTGCTATAAATATGTTTAGGGTTTAATTATCCTTGATGCTAGGTAGTGCCCTTTTGGTCTTTGGTCCTTGTATGTATGTGTAATTTCAAAAATAATAATATAAATACATATAAGAGAGTGAATGTTAGTAGGAATCAAGAATCATATTCATAATTTTTGCTCTATTCTTTAAAAAATATTAAAATTAAGGATATTGATGAAGAAGAGTTTTATAGAAAAAAAACAAAAATTATTTAGGAAAGTCATAATTAAAATATAGGATGTTTTAATTAGGGAAATAATTTTTTCCTAGCAAAAGAAATAACTAATTTATTTGTCCAAAACATAGATGATTTACTAGAAGTAATTACAAAATTAAATGAGATGACCATATCAATTGGATGGGGCACTTGTTAAGGCTTTGGATTATTTTTGGTAGGTTTAACGTTCAAACCATGATGCATGCGTGTGTGTAATGTGGGTTGTGTGTTATACCAAAAAAAAATGATGAGAAATCATAATATAATGGCTCTTAAAAGAAAATGTACTAGCTACCAATAAGTCCTTGATTCAATAGTTGGGATAAATAGTTGATGTAGGTGACACCAAATAGCTCAATGTGACTAAGTCAATGTAAAAGGAAAATATCAACCATTTCAAACCACACTATATATATATATATATATATATATATATATATATATATATATATATATATATATATATATATATATATACTAACTCTTGTTTTTCAAATATTTTAAATTGGGGATTGAGTTCATATTATCCAACAAATTTCCTTCAAACAAATTTTATTTATGTTGTCCAATTTAAAAATTAATAATGAAACAATGGATGACAACCCATGTTATATGGGAAGAAATAACTTATGTTCAAGAACATGAAGTAGAAATTTTTCTATAGAAATAGAACCTTTAAGTCAAGCTTTTGGATTTTATTATTAACTTATTAATAAAAAATTGTAAAATTTATGAGTAATAATTTATTATAATTAATCTAGGGGAAACCAAATTTTACCTAGTAAAAACAAACAATGTATACATAAAATTATGTTGCTATAAATATTTCAAAACATTGTCAAAATATATTGTGATTAGATTATAATAATACTTCTAATGTTGCATATGCCATGATTTTAGATGTATGACAAAATATTTTAAAATAAAAGCATTTTAAAAATCTATAAATTTTTTTACTCAAGAAATAAATCCAAAGTTGAGGAAGTGATGAGATTGTAGTATCGAGAAGATGACTCAAATAAGGATATTTCACTCTAGAAAATTGATATAGAAATATCCTAAAGTTAGAAAATGACAAAGGTTATCATGGTTTATTTGGAATAAACATTAAAAAAAGCCTAAAAATTTATAATATGAGGAATAACATTTTTTTTATTGATAGTAGAAGGGGTTTTTAAAAGGATTCACGAACCTATTACAAGTAGGGTTTTGAAAGGCTCCCAACTTTGGATATAACAAAAGCACCTAGAAGGACTGGGCTAGATTCCATGAACAAGCCCAAAAGACCACACAGACCACGCCAAATTTACTTGGAGGAAAAAATCTAGGACAAAATGAAACAACCTCCTAGAAAAGGTCATAAAAATTGAAAATAGACAATTGGTAACAAAGGCCAACAAAGGAGAAACGAGTGCCCATAAATACATTTAAATACAATATTTAAATTCAAAATGATTTAAAATTATAAATAAAAATGTAATATAATAATGGTTTTTGACAATTTTCTAATATGTAATCAATATTAAATAAATATAGAGAGATATTAGATTAAAAGTGGCCCTCTCGCTTCTAATGTTGAAGTTGCTCTCCTTTGTTGAGGGCTCTCTTTTTCCTCCCTTCTTCTAGCTCTATTTTTCAAGATAATGTTAAAGATTTTAATTCTATGCCAACACCCCTCCCTTTTAAGATTATAGAGAGAGGGAGATTTAAAATAAGGGGGGGTTGAGGTCCGCTTAATGATAATCATGCTTATAACAATAAAATTCCTCTCAAAATTATAGATAGAAAGGTTGAGTACTCTCCTTAGTACTATTTTAAAAGCAATCATTTAAATAGGGACAGAGATAAAAACATCTACCTACTCTCTTGAGTTGTGTTAAATTCTCTAACGCTCTGAGGTATCCTTTACTTCCTTTCCTAACTCTTCTTATATCTTAAGAGGCTGCAATTATAGATAGAGAGCTCCTAAATCAAAGAGGTTTTGGGTCTAGAAAGTAAAAGAGATAGGTTTCAATCGTTATTTTGTCCAAGAACCTTTACCCACATTTTATAATGTTCCATCCTCTTTTCACCCAATTTAAAAAATATTTCCACCTTAAAGAAACACAAGGGGTTGTTGATTCATCCTTCTCTTTTAGGTGGCCCACCCACTTAATTTAGGTTTGAGCTTCAGTCCCGTATGTAATGGGATCTAGCAAGTGATGGAATCTACAAGTGAGTATAGTGGTAACTCTCGAAGATCTTTTTGGATCAAAAGAGAAGAGAGCATGCTCTCAAAAATCTTAAGATATATTTAAGATATAAACTTGATGTTTTCTACTTTTATTTAGGGTTAAGTGGTTGAATTCAATCTATCTAAGACACCTAGACCAAGCATCCAGGTGGATTCGTTATCTAAGTTGAGTCACCAATGTGTTAATGCTTCTACTTGATGCCAATCAATGTCAATTTCTACTCATTAGATTATTTATTTGAGGCACCTGGTCAACATGGATCGCTACCAAGAACCCCATTGGTGTTGCTTTTGCTAACTCAATACCTCTAGTTCAAGGGTTCCACACTCTTATCTTCCAACAAATAGTTTATGCTTGCCTTTGACATAAGCCTAATACATAAAATCGATATGTCCAACAACTTAAACTAAAAACCCCTCTATTATTATAGGATCACTCTCCCCTCACTGATAAGTAGGTAAGAACACTATTTTAAAGGCAAGGCAAGGCCCATTTAAAAGGAGAGGGCCTCTCTATCTTTAAGGAGACATAAAGTTGCTAATACATATAAGAATTGACTTTGCTCTTTAATTATTTAATTCACTTTTTTATAGCTAGGAGGGCCCTATTCAAAATAGTCAGGGATGAAAAGGTTCATGAAGTCAGAACTTGATAAGAATAGATAGGAAATGCTACTTATTAAAAGAAGAGTAACCTTTTTAGGAAATGCTACTTATTGAAAGGTAGTCCAACCCAATATTTTTGATATATTTTCTTTGCAATCAACCTAAAATAGTCCTTTAATATAATATAATAAGACTCCTCAAAGATAATTTAAATTAGAGAAGGTCTCCCCTCCCCTCCCCTCCCCTCCCCTCCCCTCCATCTTAAAAAAGGTTTTTTTAAAACATGAGAGAAATCTTAAATGATAATAAAAAAGACTCGAGAAAATCTTTATAAGAGATTAGTAAAGAAAGCACTAATTGATCTATTCCACAGACCCATCATCGTCTACCATATACCGGTTGACCCATTCTATACTGTAAAGTGAAAATAATCACACTTAAAATTACCTCATAGTTTAAAAAACCCTCCAAAATATTAGTTTGTTGAGTGAACAAATATTACATGTCTTATAAAAATGAACTATGTTCCTTCCCTATTATAAATAGAAACCCTCTCCTCTCCTGAGCCCGCCCTTTAAATAGATATTCCTTTTAACCCTTTTAAAATAGATGAAGTCATCGCTTACCTTTTAAGCCTTTTAAAATAAAGGGAGAGGTGACTATTAAATAGCTATTAAATTAAAAGGCTGATCAACTTTTTCAATCATTCCTTATTCAACAATTTAGTTTTCAAGAAGATAAAAAGTTAAAAGTTTTATGCAAGTAAATCATCTCCTTATAAAGAATAAAAATAATATAAACATTATATTTTATATTTTATTATTTTTAAAGATATAATAATAAAGATAATCTTCGTCTCCACGAATTTCAAAAAATAAGAAATAAAAAACATATATAATGTTCATTTCATAAAACATAACACAAAAAGTGGAACGAAGGTTTTCCTTTTTATGTAGGAGTTTTAAAAAATAAAAATAAAATATTTTTAAAAATAACAGTGTTACATTAAGAATATTTCTTAAAGAATAAACTCTTTTAAGAAAATATTATGATGCCCTAAGCAAAATAACAAATCCCTCGCACAAATATATCTTCAATTATTACACAAAATTTCATTAACTCAGTTCCGTTTTTATTATACCAATGTAATAATATTCTGTAATTTCAATATTCTTATGATGAATTTGTTCCACTTACGTGTATGATCGCTAAAAATATATGGACGGGTGTTGTATGTCAATGTCCTTTTCCTTTCTCGTGATCGATACGTCCCTCTTTGGTGTTGTTGTTGCACACGGGTACTATTGAGAATAACGCTGTTTCAAACCAGAGACGTGACTCGCAAATTTGGCGTTTACGAAAGAGTGCAGTCACGAGTGCACCTTCAAAGTTATCTTAACAACATCACCATCGAATCCCTTACAAGAGAAACAAACTTCTGCAATCAAACCTTCACAAGCTAAAAATTATACTACTCATCATGCTTTTCTGAAATCCACATAAGCGTAGGCCGCTGGTGCCATCTTAACATATATTGTCAATTTGAAAATATAATTCCTCATAAGTGCTACTCCATGGGATGATTGCAAGAGGAAACAACAGAATGACCACACTTTAGAGTGTGGATTTAAATTACATTAAATATAAGGCAATATAGTCATCCTGCAGTCCATACCGCGAGTATTCTGACTTCCTCGGGTAGAATCTGTTCTTGAATCTTCATTGATGGCTGCACCAAAATACAAAATAGTAAAGGTGACCCAATGGGTATATGAGGGCTTAATCCTATGGATAATAGAACCGAATTGGTTAAACCATTTCGGTGCCTCTGCTTGAAAAACATGGAGGAGTCCCACCATAAAAACAAACAGTAACTGCTAGCCTAACTATGAGAAGATGTCCATCTCGATCCTCCACCGTGGACAGAAGCAAGCCAGGCTTTTTGAAACAGAACATGTGAATGTTCAAAGGCTTGCCTTCTTTTGTCCTCACTTCCACCTGCATTTCATTTCAGGGTGAATGCTGTCTATCATCTTTACTCAGATTACTAAAAAGAACGATTAGAAACTAATAACAAACAATCAATGAAGCCTGCAGATAAGATTTAGTAAAATAAATAAGGTGAGAACTAAGCAACATATTCAAACAAAATTTTCGAAAAGATGGAGTTCATTGCAAGGGAGCAGAGCATAAGTCTTTCACCTTGCATCTGTGCTTGTTTTTGATGCAGTTGAACAAGGGAAACAGAGGACACCGGTCTTCAGAGAAGAGGCAAGAATTCTCTACCGAGCGAAAGAAAATCGGGCTTGAATGATAGAAGAGATGCATTTCTTATTGACATTTCCTTCGGGTTCCATGCCAGTCCATTTCACAAGCTGCACACTTTGCACAATCAATCTCAAAAGCTGCAGACATCTTTCTGTTTAACATTCGGAGGGAGCAATTGAAGATATTTATAACGCTAACGCCAGCCATGGAATTTTGATCGTGGACAGCTGTGTGTGACTCAAGTGGCATCTTGTTCTTCTTGCTAGATGCACCGCTCTTATTATTTGGAATGGCTTTTTTAATATTCCTTTAGATATTTGATTAGCATGGTATATGGTATATTATGATATTTGGGATTTCTGTTTGTAATATCTTTTTCACTTGTGGACCTGATTTGTCTGATTATGTAGTAATGAAAGATACGGAATGATAAAGCGCACTAAAAATCTATAATATTATTATTATAGGTATAGGTATAGGTATAGGTATAGGGACTATACGTTCGAGGAGCTGGGCAGGCACGATACAGAATAATAAAGCGCACTAAAAATAACATTCTAAATAAATAGATGTGGATGTGGGGGTGGGGGGCTACACGTTCGAGGAGCTGGGCAGACACGGAGAGCCTGATAAATTTGCCTCTCCAGATCAGATGATCAAAGCCAGATGTTTCTGCCGTTTTATCCAGCTACTTGAATAAAACCCGTTTTAGGTTTACTTTCACCGATTATTATCGGAAGCTCCCACAAAATACCTAGCCATCTATATAAAAGACTAAACTATTTTTTCTGTACTCTCAATCCCTTAGCCCTTATTTCCACAAGGTATTTTGCATAACAAAGATCAGTTTTTTTTTTTTTTTTAATTATTATTATTAAAATTGTTAGACAACTATTTAATATATATATATATATATATATATATATATATATATATATATATTAAAAAATAATTTAAAAGTTGAAAATCAATTGTAAGAATTTTAATATATAGTTTAATTAATTTTAAATAATTATTAATTATTATTTTATTTAAAATTAAAAGTTAAATACTTTTTTTTTTTTAAGCGAAAAACCCCTTGCGAAGCCGCCTTGGTTTGAGAGACAGGGGGTTCTACACCATCAAAGTCACCCGGGAGTCTCACCCGACCCGACCCTGCCCGCACCAACATTATCAATTGGATTTTGGATACCCAATTTAGCTTTTTGGTAGGGTGGAGATTTGAACCTGGGACCTCCCTCGGAGGATTGCCCTCTCCTCTCCAACTCACCTACAACACCTGGGTAAAAGTTAAATATACTAATTATTGATTGATTAATATAGTTTTAATATAAAAGTTATTATTCTTCATGATTCTTGTTTTCAGTTAAGAAATTTAAAACAATTGGCAGAAGATAAATTATATATAAAAACAATATTTTTTTAAAGATAAATTATATAAAAAATAATTTTTTGTTCTTAATATTTCCTTAGCGAGGTATACCATAATTGTTCGCATCTTGGGTTGTGAGGTAGTTGTCTTGCCATCTCTTTACCTTGGAATACATTTGTTTAATGACAAAATTTGGGATTCGCTTTGGGAACCTATGGTGAAAATATTACAGAGGAAGCTGATTGGGTGGAAAGGATCCTTCCTCAGTCAAGCCGAAAAGGCTACCCAGGTAAACTCTACTCTTCAAAGTATTCTAACCTTCTTTTTATCTATGTTTAGAATTATTAGCAAGATTCTATGGAAGATTGAACATATTCAAAAGTTGTTTCTTTGGGGTCTCATGAGGAGAAAAAATTTCACTTAGTTGATTGGGAGCAAGTTTGCAGACCTAAAAAGGATGGTGGCTTAGGTCTTTGTAACATCATGCAAATGAATAAAGCTTTAGTTGCAAAATAGGGATGGAAGTTGGCAAATCAAACTGAAACTACCTGGATCAACATTGTGTTGGTCAAATACATGAGATAGGAGAATTTTTTTCTTGTCGATCCTCTACCGACCTTTGGTTTAGCCGTTTGGTTGAGTTTGCAAAAGTTGAGGGTGCTAGTCTCCAAAGGTTGCAGGTGGAGGTTGCATGATGGATTTAAGATTGATTTATGGAAATATATTTGGCTGATGGTCCAGCCCCTTGTGAAGATTCTAAATCTAGCATGTTTGGAGCCTAGGACCAGATTAGTCTTTGGATCTAAGGTGGCTAACTTTATCAAGGTGGTCAATGGATTGAAGGTTTGAAAATTGTTAGACCAGTCTACTCTCAATTATGTTGAACTTGAAGCTTGGATTCTAATTGTTAATAAGTTGAAGTTTCACGTCCTTAAATAGATAAATGAAAAGGATGAGATCTTATGGACAGAGAAAAATAATAGATCCTATTTAGTCAAGTGCCTAAAATCTAATTGTTATCAAGATTCCTTTGTGGGTCTCACATATCAAGGTATGTCTTAAAGGTCTAACACCAAAGGTTGCCTATCAAACTATGGCTATCAAGATCTTCTTTCAATGCTCATTCTCTGTGGAAGTTCTTTTTATTTTTATTTTTTGGGGCTGATTTGGGTGGTATCGAGTTCGCTTGTTGATGTTTGCACTCAATGGGCATCTCCTTTTTACTCTCCAAGGCTAATTTTTTTTTGGAACTTATGTTTGCCATATCTTTTTTGGTAGGTGTGGAGTGAGAGGAAAAGTAGAATTTTAAAAACTTCAATAGAGATCCTTCCTCTATTTGTGCCAAAGCATTGGCTTCCACCCTAGAGAATGTGTTCTATCTAGCTTTGGAGGAGGGTGGATTTAAGAAGGATGAGCTCAAAAGGAAAATTGGCTTTCAACATAGCAATAGGGTTGTTGGTCTTCCTTGCCTTAATCCTCATGTCCTTGTGAAATGGGAACCTCTTTCTTTGGGCTAGGTTAAATTGAAAATCAATGGAGCTTCAAAGCGTAATCTCATAATGCTAGTGTTGGTGGGGTGCTTAGGGATTATTTGAACATCAATGGAGCATCAAAGGGTAATCTCATAATGCTAGTGCTGGTGGGGTTCTTAGGGATGATAGAGGTGGGTTTCTATTAGAGTATGTCAAATTCTTAGATATCCAGACTTGCCATGTTGCATTGGCCAAAGACCTTTACCAAGGTCTCTTACATGTGGAGAAGATGGGCCTTCTTTGATGAAGCTTACCAAGGCAGCCTAGACAGATGTAGGGTAGGGGAAGCACTTAAATAAATATCATAAGATAACTTTCAAAGTAGGTTTAGGGGAAGACATAAATAATATGGCAAAATGGAAAACATTGATCCTCTTGATGAGAATAGCAGTGGAGCAAGAAATTACAACTTTACAAATATATGAAGATTCATTCTCCTTTGAAATGAAAAACTTTGCTTCTCAATATTTTTTATGAGCAAATGAATTTATTAGAATCTTTTATAACAAAATATTATACAAAAACATCTATAGGGAACTAAATGTAAAAGCAAATGGTCCTTCAAAATATGGTTTAAATCTTCTAACAAGCATTGGGCATAAGGAATAAGTTGTTAGAGGGCTTGGGGTTTCCTCACACTCATCTTATTAAAGATCAAAGTAGAGAATTATTAATAGCAAAAAAAGATTGTAAAAGGGATCCTTGCCTTTATTCTAAAGACTGACTTCAAAATAGTGTTAGTATTTAGAATTAAAACCTGAGTCCTCAATTTTTGAACTCAAGCAAAACTTAATCGAGAATTGTGATTGATCAAGAAGTTACTTTGCTTTCTACCTATCAATCTTCTTATTAAGATTTTGTTTCTGGATTGTAAGTTGAATGTAGGATATTATAATAAGAAAACCAACATTTATCTTAGTTTAATTTAAACCAACTTCTTTTCCTGGTGCTTTCAGCGGCGTAAAAGGTTTAAAATGATTGTGGCATGGTGGTTATAGGGGCAGACTGCGCGAAGATCTGTGTAGCGGCTTCTGGGGCGGACAGCGCAGAATACTGTGGCGGCCATAAAATCTAGACAACCTGCCCGGATTCATGGCGGCTACCGATTCCACCATGTAAATTCAAGAAAAAAAAAAAAATTAATTTAAACCAACTTCTAAAAAAAATAAAATTAAAATTCTTAACACTACTTCGTTACCATAACATTGTAATTTTTTTTTAAATTACCTGAAAATTCAGGTAAATTGGGTAGACGGGCAATGTCTGGAATTAGCATAAGGTATTTAAATGGTAAATACAAACGGATAAGCTTTACAGCTAGTAAGACTAAGGCATGGTAAATACAAATGGATAAGTTTTACAGCTAGTAAGACTAAGGCACGTACTTATTCTCTACCATCAAACTTTAATTTACAAAATACATCAAACTTTAATTTACAAAATAAATCTGCTCAGCTGCTGACAAATTGCTAGTGAACATAATTTAAAGAGAAATCTGTTTAAATTGCGAAGCACCAGCGAACAGTAGAAAACTTTCTTTTATTTAAGTCAGTCATTCATTCATTGTAAAGCCAGACTTCCAAAGGAATGAGCATCAAGCCCAAACGATGGTCTACAGTTGTATATGGTTGGCTGTAGTATGTCATTACTAAATACGAGTTCAAACAGTCTCTAGAATAATAATTTTTAAAAAAAGTTTTAAAGATTGGGTGGATTGATAAGTTTTAGCGTTTATTAAGAGGAGATTTAAAATTTTGAAGGCAAGCTTTTCTTAGGGTAAAGGTAGTAGATTGTCTTAATTCTACGCTGATGACTGAGGTTCCAATCTCAACTGATAGTCTCCCTCATATCAAATTACTAATACCAAGATGAAATAAAAATTATAAAAACAATTTCAAAAATTTAAACCTATATCTAATAATAATAATAATAAATTACCTTAAAAGAAAAACTCTGAAAAAAGTTACCACTCAATTTTTTATCTTGGTGGGAACGGGGCAGAATACCTTAGAATGCATTGGAGTTGGTTTGGTCATTAACTATCCGTGTAATGAGACTCCAAAGCAGAACATAGAAACAAGTTTACGTGGGGTAAGCCAAGACATGTGATTAGGTGAACATTACAACGTACATCCATCCAGATAAATCCACCTAGATGAATTGTGTTCGACTTAGCACCTGACAAGATAGAAAGACAAAATTGAAGAATAATGTAATATTTTTAATATTAAATAAATTATGCAATGATTTTTAATTATTGATTATTTAAATGTATATAATATATGGGAATTTTTTTAGAAATTATTTAAAGAAAGAAAATTGTCCGTCATTTTTGTGCTGAACTTCAAATAATATCTTTTCAGAAAACATAACTTGTTATTAAATTTTTTATTAATTATATATATAATAATAGAGATATGTTATAAAGGATATGATAAGTTATATTTTTAAACGTTTAATTAAATACATATTAATAATATAAAATTTCAACATTTTATTAAAAATTATTGAGATATGAGGAGCCGTGGAGGAAGCGGAGGAAGCAGAGGAGGAGCAAAAACGGCAGGCAAGAATTTTTAACCAACGGAAGGAGAAGATCTAGAGGCAGGGTAGAATGTTGTATCTAGAAAGGAAAAGGATTCCCTGTCAGCTCAGTTCGAAAAGGCTAAAGGTATAGATCCTCTAGATAAACCCTCAGACGAAGGGTCCCACTAGGGTTCAGGAGCTGGCAACAAGGGCTGAACCTTTTTGGAAATGCTGAAAGGGAAAAAGAAGGAGCCAGTTAGTGAACTACCGCCCCTAATACCAAATAATAACAGGTTAACTGTGCTAGTGGAGATTATGGAAATATTCTTGGATATGGAGGCATCATCCTTAGTTGGCAAGTTTTTGGGAGGAAGGCCGAACATTGAGACTATTCGCTCATGGGTCATGACAAAGTGGAAAACTTCAGGAAACTTAGAAATCATAGCCATGTCAAGAGGTTTTTTTATGATAAGACTCAACAACAAAGATGATGCAGAGCGCATCTTGACAGGAGGACCCTGGTTTCTAGGAAGGCGTAGCCTCTTTTTGAGGAAGTGGGGGGAGGATTTCAACCCTGAGAAGCAGAACATTAATATAGCACCCATTTGGGTCCGCTTACCAAACCTCCCAGCCTAGTTTCTTAATGAGTACTGGCTTAGTGGCATAGAAAAGACGATAGGAGAGCTTATGGTAATAGACCATTCAACCTAGGCAAGGACTAGACTGACGCATGCCAGGATTTGTGTAAATGCAAACTTGGATTTGATCTACCTTATCAGGTGGAACTAGCATATGGAGAGTTTCTAAGGATTCAGTCTATGGAGTATGAGAACAAGCCGATATTTTGTAGCGTGTGCAAAACCCAGGGCCACCTTCAAGCCCAATGTCTGACAATAACTACAAACAAGGAAGCCACGAGCGAAGGTTTTCTAGGGAAAGCTAATGGGAGAGGGATCACAAATTTTCAAGGACCACGTCTTAACTTGGAAGGATACATATAAGTTAAGAATAACCAGGCTGACCAAACCAACACAGAACTGGCAAAAATCTAGGAGAAAGGAAAGCAACATAATGAGGGAGGCAAAAATCATAAGGTATGTAATAAAGATCCCCAGCTTGAACATGTTTTATATCCTAGAAAATCTAGAAGTTGAAAAAGAAAATAGTAAGGATGATACCATCAGTGTCAAGTTTCCTAAAACCCTAGACTCCCCATCCAAATTGGGACCATCCACAACTATGACAAAAAGCCCCAAAAGCTATGCTCAAAATGAAGAAAAATTGCCAAGTCATTTTAGTTTAAACATGGAAAAAATAGAGTCAAGAGTCGAAGTTGTGGAAACAAGAGCTAGGAATGTAGCTCCTAATCCGGTAGTGGAGCAAATTATCCCTTATTAGACGAGCCCAACGGTAAAATGTTCCTTGAAGGAAAGCCCTATGTTTAGGAACCAGATAGGAGAGGTGAACCAAAACAAGGTTGAGGATGAAGAGGGAATTGAAAACCCCCAAAATGAGGAAGAAGGTTCAAGCCCTAGACTATCATAGTATATTCCCCCTCATTTCAGTCCAAAATAGACTAGAAGTACTACCAAGCCTCCGATAGATTATGGAAGTGAAAGAAAGAAATGGAGAATATCTACAATAGAGCATTATAGAATGAGAATCAATGAAGAAATTATAAACGAAAAGCAAAGAACATTGTTACAGCAAGCTATTCCTGACCAGGATAATAACAAAATTGACAAACCCCCTTTAGATCAGGGAAGGGGGCAGGGAAAAAATATCAAATAGTCTAAATGAAGGTTCTCTCATAGAATGTGAGTGGCCTAAACGGTCCACAAAAACAAAGGATGGTGAAGTCTATAAGGAAGGATTGGAATCCTACTATCATTTTTCTTCAAGAAACCAAAACAGATGCAGCACAATCAGCACTTATAGCTAGAAGGATTTGGAAGCAAGGGGAAGTGGCCTTTCAACAGGTGAGAGGAGCATCTGGGGGCCTCATGATATTATGGGATCCTATTAAAATAGAAGGAAGTGTTATTCAGGAAAATAATTATTTCATGATTTTGATACTAATAAGAATTGGATTATGTCAAATGTTTATGCCCCCACCTCTGTCCAAGGGCGGTCTAAACTGTGGGATTTTTTGGGGCTTTTGAGCCAAGATTTTAAAGACATTCCTTGGGTGATTGGGGGAGATTTCAATACCCCCATTTACCCATCTGATAAGAAGGGAGGATATGGGTTACCCTTAAGGAGCATGGAGGACTTCAATGAATTCATTAACACAAATGAATTTATGGATGTAAGACTAAAAGGAGCCAAATTTACATGGAGTAACAAGAGGATAGGAAGTCAGTTGATTCAAGAAATGTTGGACAAGTTTTTTTTATCCAAGGAAGCTACAGCAATGTTTGGTGATTCAGCGTTACAAGCCCTTCCTAAATGCTCTTCAGACCATAATCTTATTCTATGGGAGGCATTTCAGGCTAACTCCTTTAAAAATCCATTTAGATTTTTGTCAATGTGGGTTAAACATCCGGACTTCAAGAAACGAATAGAGGAATGGTGGTAGCAACCTATCCAGGGAAGTGCTTCCTTCAAACTATCTCAAAAACTTAAGATGGTGAAAAACAACCTTAGAATATGGAATAAAGAAGTCTTTGGAAATATTTTTGAGAATAAGAGAGCGAGTGGGGGAAAAACCGAGAATAATAGAAAGCAAAATGCAAAATGGAACCTATGATGAGGCGACAAGGATCGAAGAGAAGGAAACCCTTTGTGAGTTTTATAATATTTTAGCTTGTGAAGAAATGTATTGGAGGCAGAAATCAAGGGCATTATGGCTAAAGGAAGGGGACTCTAATTCAAAAAATTTCCATGTTACCACATTGAGCAATAGAAGCAACAATAATATTAGAAATTTAACTAAGGCAGATGGATCCTCAACTCAAAACATTCAGGAGATCAGGGATGAGGCTGTTAATTTTTTTAGTTCATTATTGGGTGAAGAACGGGCCTGTAATGCCCAAGCAAAGGACTCTCTCCTTCAATTCATTCCACAAATCATTGATGAAATGATTAATGAGTCTCTTACAATAACTTTTTCAGACAAAGAGATCAAGGAGGATTTTTTAACATGGATCCTGACAAAGCTCCTGGGCCAGATGGGTTTTCACCACGGTTTTTCCAAGTTTGTTGGGATATTGTTGGAGCAGAATTTATTGCTGCAATCAAGGAGTTCCAAAGTTCAAATCATATTCCAAGGGGTTTCAATTCAAATTTCATTGATTTGATCCCTAAAGGCCCCAACCCCAAGACTATGGCTAACTTTAGACCGGTTAGCCTGTGTAATATATCCTATAAAATTCTGTCCAAAGTTTTAGCCAACCATTTGAAGAAAGTTCTACTGGTTATCATTGATCCATGTCAAGGAATTTTTGTACAAGGAAGATCAATCTTATATGGAGTTATTATTGTTCATGAGGCTCTTCATACAGTCACTCAGACCAAAAAAGAAGTCATGGCTTTAAAGTTAGACATGAACAAATCTTATGACAGGATAAATTGGGAATTCCTAGAGGCAGTTTTATTAAAATTTGGCTTCAACATGAAATGGGTCAAGTTAATAAGAGTGTATTTCTAAGCCTTGTTTTTTAGTTTTGGTTAATGGGTCTACTGCAGGTTTTTTTCAAAGCAAATGTGGTCTAAGACAAGGAGATCTTATAAGTCCTATGATGTTCATCATTGTAGCTAAGGCCTTGGGAAGAACCATTAAGGAAGCAGCGGTAGCTGGAATCATATCAGGTGTCAAGGCCACGTCACTAACTACCCCGGTGACACATCAACAATTTGTTGATGATACATTGCTACTGACTTTGGCTTCTATGGTTGAGGCAAGAAGGATTAAAAATATTCTCATAATGTATGAAGAAGTGGCTGGACAAAAAGTGAATTTTGATAAGAGCAAACTTTATTTCATCAATACCCCCATTCCTAGGAAAAACAACATAGCAAGGATCATGGAATGTCAGATTGTATCTCTTCCCACCTCCTATTTAGGTCTTCCCCTGTTTACGGGGAAACTTGAAGGATCAATGTGGAACATAGTTCTGGAGAGGATCCAAAAAAAGCTAGCAAGTTGGAAAGGACACCTATTATCTCAAGCAGGCAAAGCAGTTTTAACTATGGCTTCACTTCAAAGTATACCCGTTTACTTCCTATCGGTCTTCGAGCTCCCGACAAGGTGTATCAAAAAATTGAGCAGACTTCAAAAAAAATTTCTCTGGTCAGGGACTGAGGATAAGAAAAGGATCCATTTAGTAGGTTGGAACAAGGTTTGCAAACCTAAATTTGATGGGGGGCTAGGATTGAGGAGAGTTGCTCATCTCAATACAACTCTGTTAGCCAAACAAACATGGCAGTTATTGACTAAGGTCGATAATGAATGGACTACCATAGTTAGGAGAAAATACCTCCAAGGTGTGAACTTCCTTAATGACAACTTAGCAGGCAGGGGGTCTACTTTTTGGAAGGCAATCCTCATGAGCAATGATCTTGTCAAGAAAGGTCTTAGATGGATTCTAGGAAATGGGCAAACAATAGACTTTTGGAAGGATCGGTGGGTGAGATCTGAGGAGTTATCCTAGAATCCTTGTTTGTCTAGGATTCAAGAGCATATGGAGCAGCATATTGGGAAGAAAGTTGCAAATTATATGTGGCAGTATATAAATATCAACATGTGGAAACACATCAGAGTATAGGGTTTTGAAGTGGAGTCTGAAGAGCTTTATAACATTTTAACTTAGAAAATTATTCCCTCTGGAGAGGATGAAGATCACATTGTTTGGGCTGAGACTGAAAGTGGTGACTTCACAGTTAAGTCTGCCTATAATTTGCTTCTCAATGTGGAAGGTCAACAATTTCAATCGAGTTTGGTTTGGATCAAAGGCTTAATTCCTAAAATATCCTTTTTTTCATTGTTGGTGATTCAAGTAAAAATCCTCACTATAGACAATATGTTATCCAAAGGTATGGTTATTGCTAACCGTTGCTACATTTGCAGGGCAGGATGGGAGACAACCCAACACTTGTTTTTGGAGTTTTCAGTAGCGGAGTCCATCCTAGATGAACTTTTCCAAACCTTTAGGATCTCATGGGTTAAGCTTACTCTTATATCCGAAGTGTTCCATCAATGGCCTCAACCCTTTGTTAGCCTAAAAATTAAGTACCTATGGAAAATCTATTGGCATCATTTTCTCTGGAATATTTGACTAGAAAGGAACCATAGAGCATTTAAGGATACCATTCACAACCCAAAAACCATCCTCAACAGGATTATTGTCTTTGCGAAAGAAAACCTTAGCACCTTAGTGTATGAGAACCACTCAATTCTTCCCCAAGAAAAACAATTATCTCGGGCCTTAGGTACTGAGGACAAACCTTCTATTCCTTTGCCCAATCCCATAAATGGGATTTCTTGGGAGCCACCCCCCTAGGGTTGGTTTAAACTAAATTTTTATGGTGCAGCCAAGGAGAACCCGAGAAGAGCTGGAGCTGGAGGAATAATCAGGGATCATCAAGGAAATCTGGTCAAGGCCTTTGCTGAACCATTGGGAATCATAACTAATAATGAAGTAGAAGCTAGAGCCCTTTGGAGAGGGTTGCAAGTTGCCCAAGCAACTCAAGGTAACTTGATGATTGAAGGTGATTCTATGAACATCATCAACCTGTTAACCAATGGCAAAAAACCTCCATGGAGAATTAAGGGAGTCATCCATGAAGTGAGGATCCTTTTTACGACAAGATAGAATAGGAGGGCTCGTCACGTGTACCGTGAGGCCAATAGGTCAGCTGAAAAATTATCCAACATAGGTGTTGATGTTGGTAGTTTGGTGACATGGACACAAGGTGTGCCACATGAAGTGGAAAACATTATTAGTCATGAAAAAAAACCTACCCGTTAAGGAGAAAGATGAATGGGTGTTCTTTCCCCATGGAGCTGGTAATAACTATGGGGTTTCCCTCTAAATCATACCAAATTGGAAATGAAGGTAACAAGGTGTAAGCCTTGGAATATTTCGACAAAGAATAGGAAATGGGCAAGCAACAGGTTTCACAAGTACAAAGTTCCAAACTTCAATTACTTTCAATGTAAGTAATGTTTACAGTTATGTTTAGGTATGGGTGTGCTTTGTTAGTAAGGTGTTGTAGGGGATTCAACACAATTTTTGGTGAGAAAGTTTCAAGGATGACTAGGATCTACAATCTCATCAGAAGGCTGGATATTGTAAGAGGTTTTGGGTTAACCTGCAAAACCCGGTAATTAATGAAGACTTTTATTTACCAAAAAAAAAAATTATTGATGAAAATTAAAAAAAAAATTGTAATCTAACTTTTAATAAATATATTTTATAATAAATAAATAAAATAAAAATATGGTAATACTCAATATTCATAATATTTTATCTTAAAAAATGTTGTATATTTAGTGGGAAATATACTTTAGAGGGAAAAATATGGTAATACTCAATATTCAGAATATTTTAGTCAAGTATTTTATTCTTTCATAAGAATTTAAATAAATATTTGATGTTGAAAAGATACTTAAAGTTGGATAAGGAAATTTCACTCTTTTTTTTTTTAAATAAAGGGGTAAAAAATTATTGATAAAAAGTATGGATTACAGAGTACAACTGAGATCCTAACCAAGACTCAAATAAGCAACAAAACAAGCTAAAACCACCAGACAAGGTCGAAACCCAAAGAAGACAACAAGAACAAACCACATTAAGTCTGAACATCCTTGTGGATCAAATCCTAGAGGTGTTGAGAGTCCCTAGATGGGAGACTCCCAGTTATCGATATTCCAAGGATCCAATAGCTCAGAAGCCCTTTTGACCAGGTAATCAGCAACCCCATTACATTCCATTGAAATGTGCACAAAGGATATAAATTTGAACTCTTCACTCATTTTGAGAATCTGAATAACCATAGAGGCCAACTACCAATTAACATCATTCACACTTTTGCTATTTAAAATATTAACCAAAATTTGAGAGTCGAACTCGCAGATAATCTTGTGCCAGCCAAGAGAAAACCCCCTCTACAAGGCCTCGAGAATCGCAAGAGCTTCCATAAAATTGTTGGAGTGAACACCTTTATAAATAGAAAAGAAAAAATTGACCAATCCAGCAGAATCTCTCCCAACACTGCCAATTCTAGCATGTCCAATATTGCCCCTGGATGACCCATCAGTATTAATTTTTAAAACTCCTCTAGGGGGCGGCCTCCACCTACCATCTCTCCTAACCTTCTTGCTAAGTTGAGGAACCCTGCTAGGGCTAGAAGATTTTGCACCAACCCCAAAGAGACCAAGGGCCTACCATACCTTCTCCTCCCTATAGTCCAAAAGAGGGTCCACATCACATTTGCTATGGATAGTTTCCTGAACCATACATAGGATTCTTTGCCAAATCTGTTGAACAACCAAATGACTACCTTGAAAGATGTGATGGTTTTGTTCAATCCAAATCTACCAGATGATGCAAGAAGGACCCAAATTCCAAGCCACCAGGAGGAATGGTGTCTTGGCCGAAGGTCTGCCTAGACTACTCCAAAACACCACCAAGGAGAGCACATGAAAACAAGAAAGGTTCTAGGAACTCCACCAACAGTTCCAAATGTCTCTAGTAAGGGAGAATTACAAAAATAAATGATAAGAGTCATCCTCATTATTATCACAAAGGACATAAAAAGAGGGACCCTAAAATCCCCTCTTCCTCACATTATCCCAAGTGAGGCATTTATTACGAGCTACCAACCAGAGAAAGAAGTTACATTTTGGCCAAGAAAATTTGTTCCACACCTTTTTCCACCATGTGACAGGGAGACTCCCAAACTTTTGCTTATCAAGAACCTTGTAACCATAGGCTACAGAGTAGGTTCCCTTGGGATTAGGGTTCCAAGCTAGAATGTCTTTACCCCTCAATGAAGAAAAGGGTCACCCCACAAGAATAAGAGTAAGCACATATTTGTCCTTGACCAATCCCCACTAGGGTCATTCTTGTAGATATTTCCACTTGTATGTATCCAGATTTCTAAAATACTATATTTTTTTAAAGTCCTCCACATGATACCAACCTGTTTCCAAGAAAAAAACATTTAGGGAACGTAACTTGAGATATTTATTCAAGACAGGAGAGTTACCATACCAAGAATCCTCTCAAAAAAGAGCATCTGATCCTTGATTGCAAATCCAGAACAAACCATGCTTAATTAAATTAGCTCCTATTTTTAGAGTATCCCATATAACTGAACCTTTCCCAACCAAGCTAACTCTAGGGATCTCAGCCTCATAAATACCTCTCAAGTATTTAAAAGATAATATTTTAGCCCAAATATGATCTTGAGAGGTACACCATCTCCAATAAAGTTTTATAGACAAAGCTTTCCCAGAAAGAGCCACCTCTTGCAACCCAAGGCCTCCCTTTTGAACTGGCCTACAAATAGAATCTCACCTAAGCAAAATCCATTTAGATTGATCAAGTTTTCTAGACCACAAAAAACTTTCTTTACAAAGCATTCATGTCCTTGATGAAACGAGAGGGAGTTTTTTGCAAAAAACACCTGTAAATGGGTAAATCTTGAACAAAAATTTTTAAAAGCAACACTCTACCTGTAGAGGATAGTCATATGATCATCCATTAATTCACCTTTCTTCTAAAATTATCAAGCATAGACTGCCAAGAATATATATGCAAAGGATGAGATGAAATTATAATACCAAGATAAATGAAGGGGGAGTCCCGACCTGGAATCTTAGAATGTGAGCAATCTTGTCTTGAATAAGAGGAGTATTGAAGAAGAAAATAGAAGACTTTTTCTCATTAATCATCTGTCCAGAAGCACCAATATATATGTCAAGAGACCATCTAATGGTGCCAGCTTCGATGATAGTGGCAACTCCTACAAAAGTAGTATCATCAAAAAATTGAAGGTGGGAAAGAGGTGACAAAATACTATCCCACTTCCACCCTTGAATGAGACCTTGCCTAACTTGAGACTTGAGCAATATTTACAACCCTTCTACCATAACGATAAATAAATAATGAGATAAAGTATCTCCTTGCCTCAAACCCCTTGAGGACTCAAATAGATCCGATGGTTCATTATTAACAAGAATGGATAATGATGAATAAGAAACACAGCTCATCACCCATCTAATCCATTCCTCCTCAAAGCCAAAAGAAGCAAGAAATTTATGAAGAAAGGACCATCTAACACGGTCATAGGCTTTGGCCATGTCCAACTTAATGAACATAGTTTTCTCCTTAGAAGTTTCCATCGAGTGAATAGCTTCTATAGCAATAAAAACCCAATCTAGGGCTTACCGGCTAGCAACAAACTCACCTTGCTTCTCAGAGATAATTTTGCTCAACCATATCTTCAACCTCTCAGCAATAATTTTTGTGATGATATTATACACAACATTGCAGAGAGCGATAGGCTTGAACATATCCAGAGAATTTTTTGCCTTTTTTTTGGGAATAAGCACCACAAAGGTAGCATTTAGGGCCTTTAGAATTTGTTTTTTCTTTTGGGACTCATGGACCACCTCCAGAAGATCAAATTTAATTAACTCCAAAAACTCTTGATAAAACTCAATCGGGAATCCAATCGGGCCTAAGGCTTTCCCTTTTTTCATCTTGAATATAACATTTTCCAACTCCTCAAGGCAAATTGGACCCATCAAGTGCTCATTCATCTCTCTAGAAACAATGGAGGGAATATAGTTTAAAATACGCTTTTCATCCTCATAATCTGGGAGGGAGTCCTCCTTGAAGAGAGAGGAAAAATACCTCCTAGTCTCTTACGAAATATCCCTAAAAGAAGAGAGCAGAGCACCCTAAGAATTCACAAGAGAGATAATCAGGTTATGATTACGGTGAGCCTTAACTGAGTTATAAAATAAGGTCATGTTCCTATCCCCTTCCTGAAGCTAATCTACTTGAGATTTTTGTTTCCAAAAAATTTCTTCCCTTAGTTCCCATTTAGCAAGGTCTTTCACAACCTTAGATTCCTTAATGATAAGCTCCTCCATGATTACCTGATCTCTAATATCTTTTGAAGCTTTTTCCACCCTCCTAAGAGCCACAAAATTAGCCAAGGAAAGGTTCCCAAAATTTAGTCTATTCCATCTATTCAATTTATGCTTAACAAATTGTAGCCACTTCATAAAGGAATACATAGCGGTGCCATGAGGAGGTTTGTCATTGGTCCACCAGCTTTGCATGAAATAATGAAGCTTAGGATACCAAAGCCACATAAGTTTAAACTTAAATGAATGATTTTTCTTTAGACCTAACTCAAGAGAAAATATTTTTATAGGCCAATGATCAGATACCCTACCCTCTAGAATCATAAAACTAGCGCTTTTGTTATTACCAATCCAAAAACTGGAGATAAAAAATCTATCAAGTCTCTCTGATATGGATCTCCCCCACATCTTCTATTGTGCCAGGTAAAGATCCCATTATTTTTCTTGATGTCAACCAAGTTGAAGGCTTGGATATGAGCACTTAAGATAGAAGAAAAAGGCTCAATATGATCAACCCCATCACGTTTCTCCTCAAAACAAGTGATATACTTGAAGTCTCCAATCAAAATCCATGGGTACAAGGGAGCCAGAATTATCACAAAGAAAATGTGCTCCCAAAAATTTACTTTACCTTTGTAATCAACAAGAGCATACACATTTGTAAGTAGGATGGTTTTACCAGATTTATTATCATACCCGATCATCAAAATAGACCATCTCCTAGAAATCCAAGTAAGAGGAAAGATCTTAAATGGATCCCATAAACAAGAAACGCCACCAGCATCTCCACATGCACTAATACATTGGCATTGATCCCTTATCCATAACTTGGGAGTAATATTGAACATATTATCAGTAGCCAATCTAGTCTCCTGAATAAACACCACATTCGGAGAATGAACATGAATCAAATCACTAACAACTTTTTGTCTGGGGATGTTGTTCAACCCCCTTACATTCCATGAAAGGATAATAATTTTTGGGGTTTAGAAAAATGTGAGTCCAATGTTCTCACCAAGCCTGACTCCACCAAAGTCTCCCCCATTAACTTAATTTTGTCTTGGTCTTTCTTTTGACCCACCTTCATATTCTTATCCAAAGAACTTTTTTTTTATTTGTTTTCTATTGCAATACCAACACCATAGGAGTTTTGTAGTCCAAGGATAACTACATCAGTGCCTGAGTAGGAGAGGGCATAACTAAATTTGTGCTACTTTCTAAAATATTTTCCCTTCTAGGGTTAGAGCCAACCATATCACCTATACTCAAAACCAAAGCCCTATGTTCTTCATGTAAACCCCCTAGCTCTGATTCCTTAGGTTCCACCTGTAGAGCAAAAAAAATGATGCACCTATCAAGGTAAATTGAAATGCATCTGTTGTTCTATTCAAGTATTCGAAAGTGACAATAAAGTAAGCATAAATATGACAAATATTTGAAATAAATAGGGATTTCTATTTATATTGATTAATCTATCAAATACATGGTTACAAATGTACCCTTGAGGACTCTCAAGTGATACAATCCAATTACAATGTTGAAGGATCCAATCATTTCATGAACTTATGGTGTGCTTTTAGTGTTTTCCTCACACTCATGATTGAAGCATAGGTTTTTATTACCATTGTGATGAGCTATCCTTCTTCAACTCTTTAGATCCTACCTCATGCACTGGAATACTACTACCTACACACAAGTAATTGAAATGGGTTAATAGCATGTGCGGATTAAGATAATATCAATGAAATACATGCAACATAGGATATAAAAAATGCAATATACTAAAACATAACATTATGTATATTATCTACTTTTGTAAATATATGTGCAGAAATTGAAATGAAATTATGAGCAGAATTTGTGGTCATCCCTAGGTGTTCCAATTGGGACTATCATCACAAAAATCCTAATTGATGGTCCAAAACTGCTCCAAACTTCACCAAATTCAAGTATGATGCTAATATACTACTCTAAAAATGATATACACTAAAATTGATTCAAAATTGTATGCCAATTCATGGCCATCCCTGGGTTTTCCAATTGGGACTGTTAACCATCCCAGGTGGGTACGACCACAAAATATGGTGGTCTTTGCCACAAATTCCAATGGGATATGGTCTAGATTCCTCCTAGGGTTGTTGTCATCAAATTTGGTAAATTAACTCATAGGAATTGATGGGTTTTGGAGAGGATGTGTGTATTTGGGGATGGTTTGACAACTCCTTTGATTGACAAAGTTTCCAAGGGCAAATACGAGGTAAAAATGTGAGATGGACTCTCGGTAGCGCTTCATCGTGAATACTTGCAAAGAGCTCTCTTCCAAATTAAAATTGAGTGGAAAAAACTCCAATTTATATCCCAAGAGGGCAAAATGGGTAAAGGGGCAAATTGGATTTTCAAGGTAGGTTTCGCCACTTGTCAAAGCCCTTGCCATACATTAGGTGGAAGAGGCCTCCAATTTGGACCTTCAATTTGTAGTTTATGATGGCCTAGATAGTCTCCCAATCTGTCATAAGTCATTAGGAGGGATAAATAGTAGAAATTGATTGCCATTTGTCTCACCCTTGAATTTTTTGGGGGTCTACACCATGGTCATCCCACCTAGGGACGATTTCTTGTGGTCATACCTGGGTGGGACGACCATGGCTACATAGCCCAAAAATTCCCAAAAATGGGGTAAACCTTCCCAAAAGTAGTTAGGACCCCTAATTAACCCCTGAGGGTTGCCTAATGGGGCCATATGGTGACGATAAGAGTGGCATCATTGCAGTCTTATTCGATTTACATGATTTTAGTGTCTATACCACCTCAAGAAGAGACATTTGATTCAAACCTATTAACATTTTAGGTATCTCCATGCACTGATCAAGATCATCTAGTATTTCAAAACGATTGAGCAGAGCATCTGGCTGGCTATCCTTAAGGTCCCTTTTTTTGCTCTTCTTTCTCTGTTTCATGGTTTTACCAAAACAAAGCCTTCCTTATCTTGATCCCCTTCCTTTATTGGGGCTTTTCATTTATCTATATTTTATGTAGACCGAGAGGGCCCTGAATATTTGAAGGCTCCAAATGAAGATTTGAAGGCTGAAACAGAGCACCAAAGTTCAACAATAGAGCACTGCAGTCACAATATGAAGGTCCAAATGAGATCAAAATGAGGTAAATGATATATGGATAGAAATATTATTCTGAGAGCTTTCCAACGGTGTAAAGAACATGCAAAACAGAGTTGTGAGTCAAAAGTTATGAGCTCTGCAAGGTAGTTGTACAAGGTCTGCCCAGGGCCTGGAAAAAGTGGACAAAACATGATTTTCAGAGGTGAAAGTAAGAACGAATACTGAATGAAATATGGAGTGTGATATATGGTTGGAAATATCTTGGAAAGGGATTTCCAATGGTGTATTACTTGCAGAAAATGGATAAATGCAGCAGAAGTTATACACCTCCAAATTAGGCAGTTCAGGCTTTTCTGTAAAATCTGGACTGCAACATACAAGAAAATGTAGCAGGCTGAAAAAATGGTTTTTTCACCTTCAATTCATGTTTTCTCACACACCAAACTTGTACAATGCAATAGTAATCATCTTAATCTATCTTGGAACTCAAACCTAAAGAATCTATGGCAGTTACAAACAAGGTAACAGTTCAAGACTGTTACAACTGCAATATTCCTACACCTACACTTGTACAAAACTGTTACAAAGTGGTTACATATTCTCTTGTGCCTTCTAATCCAAAAATGCACACATGTCAGCATCATTTTCCAACATTCTCCCCCTTGATGCTGAAAGGGATCACAAGACTATTTCTCAGTTTAAGAAATTGAGCCTTAGCAACACCTTTAGTGAAAACATCAACCAACTGATCATGGGTGTTGCAATACCTCAACTCAACTAATTTATTTTCCACCATATCATGGATGAAATGGTACTTCATGTCAAAATTCTTAGATCTTCTATGGTGGACAGGGTTCTTTGCCAATTGTATGGCACTCATATTATCACAAAAAATTGTAGTAGGACCACTTGGTTTCTCACCTATCTCCTCCAACACTTTCTTGAGCCATAAGGCCTGAGCACTAGCTGAAGTAACAATAATATATTCAGCCTCTATTGAAGAGAGTGCTACTGATCCTTGCTTCCTTGAGCTCCAAGTGATCAGCCTAGATCCAAGAGAAAAATAATTACCAGATGTAGACTTTCGGTCATCCAAGTTGTTGCCCCAATCTGAGTCATTGAAACCAACTAGCTCCATCTCTTCAGTAGGATAGTAATGTATGCCAAAGTCAAAAGTACCTTTAACATACCTCAAAATTTGCTTTGTAGCCTTCAAATGCAAGAGAGATGGCTCACTCATATACCTAGAAACAAGTGAGACAACATATGCAATATCTGGTCTGGTATTTGTGAGAAACATCAAGCTCCCAACAATGCTCCTATAATTGGTCACATTCACCTTTTCAGCCCCATCATATTTGCATAGCAATTCACCATGAGCAATGGGAGTAGGGACTGGTTTGCAACTATCCATGTCATACTTTTTCAGCATATCCTTGGCATATTTAGTTTGACAAATGAAGATTTTATCCTTACTTTGATGCACCTCCATGCCAAGAAAATAGTGCATCAATCCTAAATCCTTCATTTCAAACTCACTCATCATGGCAACCTTAAATTCATCTTTCAACTTGGAACTACTACCCATATAAATCAAATCATCAACATACAAACAAACAAGCAAAATATCATTACCTTCTTTCTTGAAGTATAGGGTAGGTTCACTTTTGCTTCTCTTGAAGCCACTCTGCTGAAAGTATCCATCAATCCTAGAGTACCATGCTCTAGGTGCTTGTTTAAGGCCATACAATGCCTTCTTCAACCTGTAGACATGTTCTTCTTTACCTTTCACCTCAAATCCTTGAGGTTGTTGTACATACACTTCCTCATCTAAGTACCCATTCAAGAAGGCACTTTTTACATCTAAGTGATGTACAATCCACTGCTTTTGGGCAGCCAAAGCAAGTACCATCCTTACTATTTCTTGTCTAGCTACAGGAGAAAAAGTTTCTTCATAGTCAATTCCATACCTTTGTGTGAAGCCTTTAGCCACAAGTCTAGCCTTGTGTCTTTCAATGCTGCCATCACTATTATACTTAGTCTTATAGACCCACTTAGAACCCACACGTTTCTTTCCCTTGGGCAGTTCTACAAGCTCCCAAGTGTCATTCTTCTCAATGGAATTGATCTCCTCTTGCATTGCTTGCATCCAAACACCATTAGTACAAGCTTCTTCATAACAAGAAGGTTCAAAATCAGCAACAGTCATCAAAGCATAATTAACAACATCTCCTTTTGGCTCACCTTCATCTTCATCACCATACATGTGCATCTTCTCAAGCCTTTGAACAACTTGGTCAATTTCTTGAGCTTGGCTTCTAGTAAGTCTTCTATGGAAATTGTTGTCCAAAACCTGAGTAGGAGGATGAATTTGAAGTGCCTTTTTCCCCCTTTTTGTCTTCATAACATCTGAAAATATGTTTGGAGAATCATCACTTGAAGAGGGACTAGAACTGCTTTGTTTGGGACTATTTGAAGAGTTGGTTGGTGGACTTGGTGGGACTGATTTTAAATTGGGCTGCACATTAGAAGAACTAGGCTGCACATTAGAAGAACTTCCACCACTACTGCCATCATCAACATAAATTTTTTGATGACCATATACTCCCCCTTCATCAAAAATCACATCTCTAGACACCACCACTTTGTGAGTTTTTGGGTTATAAAGCCTATAGGCCTTAGTATTTTCATAGTAGCCAATAAATATACATGCTTCACTCTTAGGATCAAGCTTCTTCCTAAGTTCATCAACCACATGAGCATAAGCCAAACAACCAAAAACTTTGAAGTGGTTAACATTGGGCCTCTTTTCATACCATACCTCATAAGGAGTCATCTTCTCCAATGAGCTAGTGGGACTCCTATTCAGTATGTAGACTATTGTATGGACTGCATCAGCCCAATACATATTGGTAAGTCTCTTAGTTTACAACATACTTCTTGCCATCTCAACAACTGTCCTATTTTTCCTTTCTGCCACTCCATTCTGCTGTGGAGTATAGGAAGTTGTGAATTACCTTTTAATGCCAACATTCTTGCAAAATTGTTTAAACTCATTAGAACAAAATTCACCACCATTATCTATCCTTAAACATTTAATGTTGCAGCCACTCTGATTCTCAACAAAATATTTAAAATCTTTGAAACAAGAAAATGCTTCATCCTTATGCTTCAAAAAATACACCCAACACATTCTAGAAAAATCATCAATAAAGGTAAGAAAGTAAGAGTTGTTACCCAAGATTTTGGTTTGCATAGGCCCAAAAATATCAGAATGGACCAATTGGAGTGGGTATGAGGCCCTCCATGCTTTCCCTTTAGGAAAATTCTATCTTGCATGCTTTCCCAATGCACACCCCTCACAAACACCTTTATGCTCCTCTACCTTTGGCAAACCATAAACCATCTCTTGAGAAGTTAGCAGCCTCAAACTTGCAAAATTCAAATGACCATACCTGAGATGCCACAACCAACTCTTGTTTTCAATAGCAACATTAGCAAGGCTGCCCCCTTGTCCTCCAAACTTCAAAGGAAATAATTTGTTGTTGGTCATAGGAATTGTAGTAACAATCCTATTGCTATTGTTCTTATCATAGATGGTGCATTTCTTATCATCAAAGACTACCTTGTAGTTCTTTTCACATAGCTGCCCTACACTTAACAAATTATGTTTCAAATTTGGTGTGTAATAGATATCATGAACATGTTTCTTACCTTATTTTGTGTTCACTTCCATTACACCTTTGGCAGCCACCTCCAAAGCCTTGTCATCTCCAAGTTTGATCTTGGACTTGAAGGACTCATCCATGGAAGCAAGAAGCTCCCCATTTCCTGTCATATGATTTGAGCAACCAGAATCAAGTATCCAAGTCTCTTGAAGGTTTTGATCAGCCTTGTTGTAGGTCAAGAAGAGGTTGCTTGTAGTAGCCTCATTCTCATCAGCATAGTTGGCCCTCTTGCCTTCATTTCCTGCCTTCAACCTACACTCCTCATAATATCCATACTTTTTGCAATGATAGCATTGTATGTTTCTTTTATCAAATTTACCTCTTCCTCTACCTGTTGCTCCTCCTCTTCTACCACCTCTTCCTCTTGAAGAATTCTGATTTTGACCTCTTCCTTGGCCATTTCCATGTCCACTAGAGCTTGCTCCATCACCCTTTGAAATTGTAGCTTTAGAAGCAAATGCCTTCTCATCAACTGTAGTAATAGTTTCCCTTAGCCTCTCCTCATGAGACATAAGAGATCCTATCAAATTATCAAACTCAAGAGTAGAAAAATATTTACTCTCCTCAATAATAATGGCTACATGATTCCACTTTGGGGTGAGAGTCCTCAAAACCTTCTTCACAATGACCTCTTTTTCTATCTTAACTCCAAGAGTTGCCATTTTATTGACAACTGCCTTCACCCTCACACAATAGTCACCAACATTCTCAGTTTCTTGCATTATGAGATTCTCAAACTCTCTCCTTAGAGTTTGCAATTTGACCTCTTTAACCTTGTCACTACCTTGGTAGCCTTATTTTAAATACTTCCATGCATCTTCAGTTATCTTACAGTCAACTATCCTTGGGAACAAACTCTTGTCCAAGGCTGATTGTATGTGGTAAAGGGCTAAGGAGTTTTTCATCTGTGCATCCTTCTTTGTTGTTTTATCTGCTACTGCAAGTGTGGTCCAATATACTGGTTCTATGTACCCATATTCTACAATATCCCATAGACATTTTCCCATCAACAAGGTCTTCATCTTGATGCTCCAATATTCATAGTCATCTCCATTAAACTCAGGGATTGACAATGAGTTAGTGTTGTTGGCCATTACACCCACACAACTATGAACCTATAATAAACCTCAAAAAACAACTTAAAAAATTGTTAGCAAGACCACAGGTGATTCTAAACCTCCAACCGAACAAATCTATGATACCAAATGAATATTTGAAGGTTGAAACAGAGCACCAAAGTTCAACAATAGAGCACTGCAATCACAATATGAAGGTCCAAATAAGATCAAAATGAGGCAAATGATATATGGATAGAAATATTATTCTGAGATATTTCCAACGGTGTAAAGAACATGCAAAATAGAGTTGTGAGTCAAAAGTTATGAGCTCTGCAAGGTAGTTGTATAGGGTCTGCCTAGGGCCGGAAAAAGTGGACAAAACATGATTTTCAGAGGTGAAAGTAAGAACGAATACTAAATGAAATATGGAGTGTGATATATGGTTGGAAATATCTTGGAAAGGGATTTCCAATGGTGTATTACTTGCAGAAAATGGATAAATGCAGCAGAAGTTATACACCTCCAAATTAGGTAGTTCAGGATTTTCTGTAAAATCTGGACTGCAACATACAAGAAAATGCAATAGGCTAAAAAATGGATTTTTCACCTTCAATTCATGTTTTCTCACACACCAAACTTGTACAATGCAATAGTAATCATCTTAATCTATCTTGGAACTCAAACCTAAAGAATCTATGGCAGTTACAAACAAGGTAACAATTCAAGACTATTACAACTGCAATATTCCTACACCTACACTTGTACAAAACTGTTACAAAGTGGTTACATATTCTCTTGTGCCTTCTAATCCAAAAATGCACACATGTCAGCATTTGAATCCTCCGATGGGACAAAATTAGGGATTTTTATTTGTAGGTGGTCATATTCATGGCAAATCTGACAATTAAACGGAAGAGCTTCATAGTCAAATTGTTCAACCCATGTAGTCGATCCAAACTATATTTCAATAGAATATGGAATAGGATTGTTTAAATCAATTTAAAAATAGATACGAGAAATAGATATTACCTTTTTATTCATCATCTATTGTGATGGTCCAACTGGATTCCCAAGAAGGGTAATCATATGCAAGATATCATTTCACCATAATTCCAATGGGAGCCACAGAAGCCAAACCCACACTAGAACCTACGATGGCTGCTCCTCTGATGGATTTAAACCCACATGCCAAAGTTTAAGAAAGAGTCCCACTTGGTTATAGAATTAGGGACCTCCTTCAAATTTTTTATTACAATTCACAAGACAAGAGAAAACCACCATAAAATAGTTATTCGCACTCAACATTATCTCCATGTCACCTTGAGGGTTCCAAGTCTTCCTAACCCAAGCCTCCACAAAGGGAAGATAAATTTGGATGCCCATAAAATTTTCCAATAAGTGCATGTTTGGTTAAATACTCTACATATTCCATCATTGAGTCTGGTTGAACCACTAGAATCGACTTGGCTTCATTGTTGTCATAGAACCAACCTATCATTTCCCATCTCCTTCTGTAAACCTAAGTTTATACCGATTGTTAGATTAGTATAGGTACCAGCCCTCTCTAGAGATTGGACCGAAGGACATTTCTTTCCTTCGGCATTTCAATGTTGGTTGGGTCTAGAGCGCACATATATTATGTACTTAGGCATATTTGTGACCAACATATATCCTTAAAAATTATAAAATATAAAATATAATGTTTATATTATTTTTATTCTTTACTAGGAGATGATTTACTTTTTTATTTTGGTTACATAGGAGAGTTGGTCACAACCACACTATTTTAGTAGCTGACAAGCACAAATTTCAAACCATAGGGGTTGCTTCCACCAAACCTATTTCACTTGGTTATTGTTGACCCAGCATGCAGGGGACCACTAGTCACTCAAGATTTGTACCATCATTGTCAGTTTAGAAGAATCACCTTAGAATGCACAATTTCGGGTGAAATAACTTAACTTGTATTTTTCTCCACTTTTAAAATCCTCCCTTCACTCTAATTTGGGTGCTTTTCATTATTTTTGTACCTTTTACCTTCTTGCAAAATCAACTGATTACATTTTCACCAGCGCTTTTAGGTTTTGCTGACGTATTTGTTCCTTAGACATTTTTTGATGGCACATTCCCTTTATTGCATTTTCCTTTTTCTAGTGATGTCGCTTTAAATTATTCTCGCTAGAGGAAGCACTATAGTTTATTTTTACCAATGCAATTACTGGCACTTAGTTGTGCTTGGAAAAGTGGGAGAAAACACTTATCTTCATTGAAAGAGAATTTTAACAATGTCAAATTAAAAAAATAACATCAAAGATTAAAGAGGCCAAAAAAATTGCATCGTTTAATTTTCATCCTTGGAATTTTTATAAAATTTAGTGTGGCAAAACTTCCAACACTTTTGGCAACTCTTGGGGTATTCAACTCATCTGGATGCAATCAACCCCAGGCCTTCATCCATTGGGATCAACTGTCACCTACACTGGCTACATCAAATGGTACATTTGATTCAACCGCTTCCTTCTACTCTCTTTTCACCCTTTCCCATTATTCTTACTCCACGAGACTTATGTTGGTAGTCTCAAATACTACAACTACCTTGGTATAAGAATAATCATCAAGCATCGAAGGATACTGGAGTGAATTAACAATAAAGCGTAATGTTTGGACCGGGTCCAAGTTGATATGGTTGGCCCCCTAGCATAGTTTGTACAAGGAAGACTCAATGTGGGTAATACTTTTCATGAATGGAAATACCTACTCTATAATTGGATTTGTCCAGCTATCGATCTCAGAGGTATCCTCCACGAACTCCTTCCATGATGCCTCAAAATATTTCTTTGAAAATATATCCCCCTGATCATCAATGAAGCTGGGAAAGCTGGCATCAGTTGCAGCCTCAAAGTAAATTAGAAAAATATAACACTTTTTTTCATAAATATCAAGCAACTTACTGCCCTCTCTGGTCAGATCCAAAATAATTGTGCAACATCACCTTGGCATTAGACAAATCTTGGTCCATCCCACTCATGGATTGACATCGAAGGGCAGTGGCAGGTAATGTTTGAATCTTCAATTTCATAACTAATTTTGGCTCTAACTGCTCCTTAGCATAATACAATGTTTGCTCACCAAATATTATTACTGTTCATGCCTCTTGAAGATACAATAGAACTGAGAGTGCTTTCATTGCCCATTTTTCATATTCTTCAATTAAAAGATGACGAGCTTCCTTGATTTTCTCCTTGGAGAACCCCACTGATTGTGTGGCTTTTTCAGCAAATTGATTCTATAAAGATTTCAGTTGGGCATTTAATGTTTGCATTTGTTCTTCAAACTCTTCTCATACTTTTTGATGCTCCTCAGCTACTTTCTCCAAGTCTTCCACTTTCCATTGCCAATGTTTAGCTGATCTCACTATCTCTAGTTGTGCCCTATCTTCGGCCAAAGCTTCTTCTAACTCAATGATCTTTGCCTTGGAATCAAAAAATATCTTCTTATAATGCTCATCGTGCAGGTAAAGCGAGCTCATATCCACCTGAATATTCCCCATTTTCTATATAGTATCAATCTTCGTTAGGTCCTCTATAATGACTTCATAAGCATAATCGCCTAGATCCATCTCTTCTTAGGGCTTCTGGACCTGGAGAATCATCTTTATAGTGTGGTAATCCATAGCTTCAGGGTCAAAGGAGACCTTCTTCAATGACTTTTCTAGAGCTTGAGCCTCCTTATGCTTACGATATTTTAACCACTATGATGAACTCTAGTGGGCTCAACTTAATTTTTCTTCAAAAGGATGCTCTAGCACAACTTCCATCTCTGACTCTGGCAGTACTTGCAACTCAAGGAATGGAGAAATTAGAAAGTGATTCTACTGAGGGTTTGGCTCAAGAAAGAAAGTAGAAATGGGAACAATTGATGGAATGGAGATGGTTGAGAGAATGAAAGAGAGGGGTTTGGATATAGTTATACTTACTAAGGGAGGATCTTGTGTACTTATAGTCATGGTAGAAGTTACTGGAATGGAGAATGAAGGGAGAAAAAATGGATTGGTTGCAGAATCAAATGAACTAAAAGAAAGGGAAATAGAAGAAGAAGGAATAGAAGAAGATGGAGCATCGGTGACTAGTGAATGAGAAATGGGAAGTGAAATGGAAGTGGAAGGTATACCAAATGGGGGTGAAATGGAAGTGACAACTACAAAAAGGGGTGTGATAGTCACCGAATGCTCAAGAGTAAGGGAAGAGGGTAGGAAAAATGTACCTTAAAGCTTCGACACCATTTGAGTCGATGATGAGGGTGGCTGTAATTCTATATCCTCCTTCGCCTGGTCTTCCTTCAATTCTTCCTCAATATCCTCTTCAATATTTATGAACTCTATCTTCTGGCCAAGCTTCTCTTCCTGGAACAAAGGAATATTCTCTGAAACGTCATCCTATGTGGCTGCAACTATAGGAGGAGGATTTGTACCAAATGAAATGACTGCACCAGTACTTGGCTTCTTGGATATTTTTGGAAAAGGAACTGCCCCACACGTAATCCTCTTCTTACACTAGATATAAATTTCTAGTTATGACTATTTTTCTTCCTTAACAAGCTACAAGTAGCTATTTACCAGCCACGATCTCTTCACTATAAATTTTTTTAGAAATTTGAGTTATGATTTTAATGAAAGAGATCAGTTGGTAGCTATCATAATATTCATCATATATGTCCAAAAACATATCATCCATCGCCAGACTATAGGCTAAGCCAGTTTTTCCTCGATGGGCCCTCATAACCCACCAATTGATGATTTTCTCCTTAGACCAAGTGGGCAACTGATCCTTCATTTTGCCAAATAGGTCCAATGGAGGAATCTAGTGATTATGGATTTTAAGATTATATTTAGCCTCCATATCATAAAAATCATGCCATAGTGGTAACGTCATCATTTTCTCAATGTACGATTCAAGATATTGCCCTTTTGGATTTTTTCTTTGTTGCTCAATATCTACCCAAGGGCAAAATTGAAAACTCTTTACCTTGATCAATGTCATGAAATGACCCAAAGGGTCGTATTTCCACCACTTGGACAACTCAACCAAGCTGAGGTCATAGAGGGTTTTCGTAATCAACTAATTTTACCCAACCTCATTTAATTCAATGTCACCGAAGGCAAAGGGCATGGTACATGTGGTTCATTTCCCTCGACCAAACTTGTAGACATCGTTAATGAAATCATTCTATCAGGAAACCTCCAATGCAAAAAGGTGCTCTATAGCAAAATATGGAATGAGAAATGACTTGATAGTAAAGAAAAAAATGTGTACAACAATACCTTGTGTCAACAAGAAGATGTCACCTTTCTCCAGCATGATGACCTCCTCTCTCATCACCCTTGGCACTCTAACATGTGCCAAAAATAAGCTTGAGGGTGGAGCCCAAGAATATTCGGTTGAAATTATAATATGAATCCTTTCTAGATAAAATCAGAGTCCATAAATAAACTGGCAACCTCTTGTCTACCACATCAATCTGCTTGAAAACTATAAATGAAAAGCATTTGTGCATGTGAAAAGGAAATACCAGGCTAAAAATGAAGAATGTCTAAACACTACCTCTTCTCCACTCTACACTCTCTCCAACTAGGTATGCATTCTTCGAGCCATGTAATCTATTCAGTCAAATAAAATTAGGTTCGTGCTCATCATCATTGTTGTCGAAGCATAGAATTCTACCTGCAAAATACATTGTACAAGTTTCGCTTTCCATTTATGCGTGGTAGAATTTGTAGGAAAACCAATAACCTAGGTCAACATAGAAAGCATGTCTAGAATCTTGAAATCTAATAAGGACTTTGGCAAATCTAGCAACTCTCCAAACTTGGGTATCTTTATCAGCTGATTTTCCATGAATTGGTGCAATGTCACAGTCGATTGGTACCTTTCATATTGTTCCTTGAGATTTAAATTTTTGAACATAACGTTCAGATGAGGCATCACCCCACAAGCAAATGCTTTTCTAACTGCATTAGACGAAATGCTGAATAATTTATCCCCTTTTGCATTTTGAATAATTCTTGTGGTGGGGTTGTAAAATTTTGCAATAGCCAGTACCAATTTTGGGTAAGCATGAACAAGTGTATAGAGGTACAAAAACATTTGTGCATGATATTCAATAGTCAATGGTATTTTTTGCATCAAGCCTTGTTAGACAACAACTTCTACATCCTAGCGCAATTTTTCTGCACCATTTTTCAAAATTATGTATTCATCGATATGAGCCAGTGCATCATAATACGGATCAAGCTCTATATCTTCATTTAACTTGGTGTTTTTAGATTTCTTGCCTAATTTTGCTTTTTTTGCATCTTCTTCATCTCGATAGCTTTCTTTCCCATCTTCATCCTTCAGTAATTTTACTTCAACACTTTGACAATTCTGCAAAGAGACAATAGTTTGGCAAATTTGAATGACAATCCTGCAATGCTCCAAAAAAAAATTTCTTGATATTTCTTTGTATGCAAGCTTCTTGTTCTCCTTACTTAAAATTTTTACCCCCAACTACCCAATTTAATGCACGTGGCACGGCTTGAGAAATCTAGGTGAACGTTCTCCTTGGTTCTCTCATCCAGCATGCTTTTTAATTATTATTTAACTGCCAATCAACTACCCATAGCACCCTTGCACTATAAATCTTCTTTGAATTTCATGTCTAGCTGCCTTTTATCTTGAGAGGTGCAATATGGCTATTTAACGACTAACTCTGGGAATGATAACTGCCACATACACATGATGAAATCGCTCTTTGAGGTGAGATTAGTAAATTTGTTGCATTAAGACACCACAAATATCTTCCCTAAGTTTTTCTAGTGAAATTAGCTCGATATCATGCATTTTAACTAAAATTTACTCCTTCCAGTAAAAATATTTTTTTGGGTGCACTTGTTTCTCTAGAAGCATCAACTGGGGCAAAAATAATCATGCAACGGACAATTTTGTTCAACTGGAGCTCCAAAAATATTATTTCCTACTTTTCTTGGTGAGATTACATGCTTGGAAATATTTAAAATAATTCATCTTTTTTGTTTTCCTAAAAAAACAAAATTTATTTGGAAAAAGCAAGCTTTTAATGCAACTGGGTGTCTTTACCGAAAAAGCAAGGCAAAAATTAACTTTATCCCCTTCCATTTTGAAATAAGTCTGCCAACTGGAGTCTCGAAAAAGCATGTAATATTTTCTTTTCACATATTGAATTTTCACACTAAAATTATCTGCTGGTGGAGTGCAAAGAAATTTCACTCTAAAAATAAAGTATGCGAGGCGAAATTGACTTTTCCAGGCAGAAAAAAAACATCTTTTTCTTTTCTTTTATTTTTTGTTTTTCTTATTCTTTTTTATCTTCTATTCCTGTAAAATAATTATGGGGGCACATTTCAGTGCTTCGAAAAGGTAAACCTTTAAAAATCCATATGTACTCGTGCTGCCCAGAAAAAACTTTAATAATCTTGTCGACGAAATTACCTATCTTATTTTAATGTTTTCACCCCAAAATAAGACCAAAAGGCTTTTAAAATGTTTTTGGGACAAAAATTTGCTAGTGAAGAAATGCTTTCGAAGCGAAAAATGCAAACAAAGCTGAAATTAAATTCTCCCAGTGAAACTACTTTTTTTTAATTTATTTAGGAAATAAAACATACTTGGTCATTAAAAATAAAATGATATTAAAAGAAAACTATATACATATTTATATACTTGGTATGAAATTTTTCACTGATGATAGACCTTAAAATGAAGACCATTGACTAGAATTGGCAGCACATGGATGTCCATATCCTGTAAATAAAATGAGTTAACTTGATTCATACCTGAAATTCGAAAAGGGCCATCCCAAATCACCTCGAACTTGTGATGCTTTCCTGGCTTTGCCTTCTTCTCATTCCATTTAAACACCAAATCACCCACTTTGAAAGCCTTCTCATAAGTCTTCTTATTGAACCACTTCTTCATCATTTGGGCATGTGCCATGAAGGCATTGTACAATTTCTTCCTTTCTTCCTCTAGTTGTAAAAGCTAAGCCAACCTTGTGCTCATGGGGTCGAATTCATCATCTTCACCCTCCAGTAAGTGTAAGGATTGAAGGACCAACAATTCAATATGAATAGGCAAGACTACTTCCTTGTCGTATACAAAGGAATAAGGGGATGTCTTAATAGATTTTTTAATTGATATGTGATCCACCCATAATTCTTGGTTCAAGAGCAAGTGCCAACTTTGTTTGTTATCTCCCAAAGTCCTTTTCATAATCTTGAGTAGATTATTATTCGTGGATTCGATGAGGCCATTTCTCTGTGGATAGTAGTTTGATGAGGTTTTTAAATAAATATCGTACTTACCCACGAACTCGTTGATTTTAGCACCAATGAATGGGGTTCCATTATTTTTTATAATTGCATATGGGATGCCAAAATGAGTCATCAATCCTTCAAGGAATGATACGACCACATCCTAGTTGGATTTATTGGTTGGTATTTCTTTAGCCCATCGAGTGAAATAGTCAGTTGTAGTTAGAATGTACTTATGCCCATCGAATGAATTAGGGTTGACCTCAATGAATTTTAAGCACCATTGTTGAAATGGTGCTTCAAATTTAATCAGATGAAGGGGTAATGATGCATTCCTAATTCTTCTAACATATCTTTGGAATTTGTCACAACTCTGATTGAATTTGAAAGCATCTACAAAGAGAGTGGGCCAAAAATAACCTGCTTTTATGATATTCAATGCCATGGGTCTCTCTACATAATGACCTCCTAAAAATATAGAATGAAATTCTTGTAGGATTTTTTGTTTCTTTGGTTCTTTGACGCACCTGAGAAGTAATCCAATATTTTGTTGGAACAATCCATTTGGCAACATCACATACCTGAGGTCCTATAATTTGAATCTCCTTCTCTATGAAGCATTAAGATGTGAAGGACATGTTCTTGAATTGAAATATTTGATAAGGTCCTTTGTCCAATAATGATCAACTGTAGAGTGATTAGTGAAATTACTTTTGCTTACTGCATCTTCATATTGGTAAACCATGAATTCAAAAGCAACACTTCTTGTAATTTTTTGATACAGTGTTTGACCTTGAACCAATTGGGTTGGCCAGATTTCAACATCATACTCCTAGATTTTGGAAATCCAACAAGCTCTCTTGTCTCCAATATCTTCTTGAATGATGAAACTTATAACATCTGGATGAACAACATAACTATTATTTTTATTTGGAAAATAAAATGTTAGCACTTCTTCAAGGACTTCATTACCGCACATACTTGCTTCTCAATAAAATTGTATTTCTCTTCATGCGGTTGGATGACTTGATTTAAGAAAGTTTTTGTCCACTCATCTCCATCATCTCCTTTCTACGTGAGCACCATTGTGTAACTTTCTTGTTCACCAATGACATACAATATAAAATCTTTTGAATAATTAGGGTTTACCATAATTGGGGCTTTAGCAATTATTTATTTAATTTCCCTGAATGCTTGCTTCCTCTGCTCAGTCCATTTGAACTCAACATTTTCTTTAAAATCTTAGTCAGTTTTACCACTTGGGTAAAATTTACAACAAACTTTCAAATAAAATTTATCTGCCTAAAGAATGACTGCAAATCCTTCTTGTTGGCTGGCAATGGAAGCTTCAAAATATCCTCAGATCTAGTTGTATAAATAGCTAAATATTTCTCTAAAATTATGTGGCCCATGAGATTTCCTTCCTTCATAGTGAATATGGACTTCTTCAGGTTGATGGATATTTCAAACTCTCGGTATTTCTCGAACACTTGTCATAAATGTAGACTATGCTCCTCTCTATTATGAGATAAGACAATTATGTCATCCAGATAAATTACAATGATGTGATTTAACAACTCACTAAAAGCTATGTCTATTGCTCTTTGAAAATTTTCTCCAGCGCTCAAGAGACCAAACAACATTCGTTGATAAGCAAATGTTCCCCATTTCATGGTGAATGTCATTTTATATTGGTCTTCATCTCTAACCTAAATTTGATTATAGGTAGAGAATCCATCCACCAGAGAAAATATATAAGCTCCTACAACTACGTGAAATTTTTTATTAATCTAAGGTAAAGGATAATGATCCTTCAAATATGCTTAATTCAAATTTTGGAAGTCGATACATAGGAGAATATCTCTGTTCTTCTTCCACATAGGGACCAAATTTGCTATCTAAGTTGAATGCTTGATCAGGTAAATGATCTTGGATTCCAACATCTTCAGTAGTTCAACTTTCATTAAGGCTTCGATCTTGGGATTAAGTGGCCTTTGTTTTTTCTGAAGGATTTCACTCCTTCCTGCAGCTCAATGGTATGATGGATCATGTCCTTGTTGTAGCCTTTCAAATCCTGGTAGCTCCAAGCAACAATGTATGGGAACTCATATCATAGCTTCTTAATCTGATTCAAATATTCCAAAGTGCAATCAATACCAACTTTGATTGACTTCTTAGGTCCCAACTACAGTTCAGTGTACTCCTCATCCACTTTGATCTTGTGCTTTTCTTATTTGTCATTATGATCAAAGAGGCTCTCAAGCATAATAAATCCTTTTGGAATATAATTATTCCTCAGTTGGATCAATACCTCAACTTATTCCTCATAAAGTGTCCTTCCTTCCATAGTACTAGCTTCTCTTATCAAAAAATTTACAATATGTTCATCATCAACTAGAGAAAAATTGGCACCAAGGGATGCTAGAAGATCAGCATGCTTCTTCTAATCCCGTGAGATCGCTTGGATGTTCAACGTTGTGTAACCATAAAATAGGTCCCAAAATATTTTGCAATACGCCTTCAAGTAGTACCTCTTGGATACACATTTGTTTGTTACTTCATTCACAATCAGTTCTAAATGTCTAAAAATTTGTAGTTGTTTGATCTCAAGCTTCTTTGCTTTCTTCAAACCTAGGCATAATGCTTCATACTCGATAGCATTGTTGGTAAAACCCTAGTTCAATTAATATGAATAATTTTTATGTATGCTAGAATGAGAAATGAGAATGATCCCTGCTCCTGCATCATTCTTGCATCTCGCACCATTAAAGTACAACTTCCACAATTAATCTGTAACATGATCTTGATTATTAGACACCTTCAATTCATCTTTTTCAAGCTTAATAATGGTGTAACAACCAATTTTAGTCTACATCATGGCATTATAATTGAACATTGAAAAATTATCTTCTATTCGAAGCTCATCCAAAAATTCTTCCATCAAATCCATTTATTCCAATTTTTCAGTCATCATGTTTATAGAATTCATGTATTTTTCTTCTTATTCAATCTTCTCTATATGAAAAGTAGAGGTCTTCTCCTCATATCCATTTAACAGGAATATCCATATGAGAATAGTGCAGAGAAATGTAGCCTCCCAACTTGGCAATGAACTCCCTTGAGAGGCACATGCTGAAATATGGCTCTAAATCAACCACAAGCACCTCTTGTATCACAATGATCTGAGGTATTTTATGCAACATAATGGGGATGTCTTTGATAACACCCACTACTCTCATAGGGGTTCCATCTAATTGCAAAATTCCATGGCTAATTTTGGTATATTCCATGCCCATAACGTCACAAACTACCTCTGACATGACAGTCGTCGTAGTGCCAGAGTCGATCATGCAATTATGTGCAATTCATACTTCCATCCTGAGATACAAGTAGAAAGGAGGTGGTCTATTATTTCTAGTAGCTGAAGTGGTTAGCATTTGAGAAAAAAACTATTTGAATAGGATTATTTCCCTTATATTTAACAAACTTCAGTGATTGTTGCAATAAGTCAACTTGTCCAAGCAATTGCAATGCATCATAGAGACTAACCTTGGCCGGAATCTACTTGAAATCCTCAATAATTTTGTACGTAGATGCACTAGACTTATCCTTCATTGGTAGCCTCATAATTGCTCCGATACTGCTATGTAGCCTCTACCCTTCTAGCGCTTAGTCAAGGATGGGTACTTGAGATTTTATTTAGCTTGTTCCTCTATTTTAGCCTTGGTTTGCGAAGTTGAAGTCTTTTCTTACAATATTTCTTTCACTCATGGAGGTAAGAGATATTTTAATAGGACGGGTGGATATGGCTTGGGAACTGGAACTGGCAATTTTGGTTGCATTTATTTTTCTTATTTTACACCTTTGAGTTAGCAAGTACCTTCAATGGCTCCATTTGGATCTATGGTGATGAATCTTCTTCCAACTCTCATGAGAATTGAAAATTAATATTCAGAAGGGACCATGAAATTATGCTTGAATTCTATAATCATGTTCATCTCACCAACTAAATAACTATCTACCAATGTTTGTACATAGTTCAAGTGAAGCATGCAAGTTTCCTCGCCATGTAGATCATTGTAGGTAGAGCACCAATACATTTTATCTGATGGACCAGATTCTTCTTTTTTCAATACGATCAAATTTCTCTCAGTCGTCTTACTGGTTGAATTTGCTTGATCCTTGTGATCGACAGAGGTTAAAATATCCTAGACTGGAAATATCTTTTGACCCAGTTCTTCTTAATCACCATGATCTCATTGCTCATCGCTCTTATGACTAAGTTCATTGACTGCATCTCTTTTAGCAACTTCTCTTGGGGATCAAGATTTGAGGGTGCTCAAGGAGCTAGTAATGGTAGTGGTACAAGTGGATATGACAGTGCTAGGAATGGAACTTGAGTGGGTAGTTGTAGAATGGATGGAGCAGGTAGTTACAGGATAAAAACTATCATCACGGTTTGAGATGAGCTCAAATTCCATCAAGGGATTGGATACATATGAGACATTGGCAGATATTGATATGATGTGTTGGAATACAAATACTACAAGAGATCAGGAAAAATATGTATCGTCATCTTCATCGAAAGCTTATCGATAGCAATCAGATCACCCTCAACCTTTTGTGTAGAAGAATACAATACCAGAAATATATCATACTAATGGATGGCCATGCTAATGTTAGAATTAAATGCTTGAAGGTATTAGAATGTAACTTGTTTAGGATTCAGTCAAAGACCATCGGGGACCCTCTGCCAAGTTTGGGTGAACCTGACACTGAAGTCAACAATTTACTCCTATGGATACCTTTGAATTGTGGTAAATTGATGCAACCAGAGAGAAGAGATCTACTTGTTCATTGAACCCTTTGATCAATAATTTAGCCAACTGGTCCTAGGTGGTAATCATGGTAAGCTATAAATATCATACCATTAAAGCAACTTCCCTTTGAGATAAGCGTGAGCAATATTACCATGACATCTTCATCTGTGATTCTATGAACGGTCGCCAGAGTAGCCACATATTGGACATACTGGTAATTTGTCTTGCTCGTACCATCGTAAGTAGGAAAAGCCTTCAATGTTGCTTGTGGAATCAGGTTTTGAGCTTGCAGATTCAAAGCCTTGGAATGATTGTAGGTTGGAAAATATCTTGGTGGTGGTGGCAAATTTTGGGTCATTTGGACTGGAGTGTTTTATTGGGGAGGAAAAATAGTGGTTGTGTTAACATGACTTGAAGGAACATAAAACACACCAGCTACCTGTGAAGATGTTGCAATCGATGGAATAGTCGGGGTGACTAATCTAGGATGCCCTCCTAATACTAGGGTGTCAAGCTCAAAGATCTTAGCAGGGTTTTCAAAATTTTTGGCCTTCGATCTTGTGATCATGAAGTAAAGCTTTTGCTCACTTCACATTCGAAGTCTTTTTGGTAAAATTGAGTCGCTAGATTTTCTAGTCATATAATAAAAATATGAACATCAAACCTTATTACTGCTCAAAGTGAAACTTTTTAATGACCCACTAGGTGTGCCAAAAATTGTTGGTCACAAATCTACCTAAGTACATAATATACGTGCGCTCTAGACTCGGCCAACATAGAATGGTCGAAGGAAAGAAATATCCTTCAGGCTAATGTCTAGAGAGGGTTGGTTTTTGTACCAATCTAAAAATTGGTATAACATTAGGGTAATAGAAAGATATGGGAAATGATAGAAAGGAATGGGAAATATAGCTATGAGCCAGAATGTAATGTGGGGATAAAATAGCAGCTAAAACCCAAATCAAGTTTTCATTAGCATGTGATAGAAAAAAAGCATAGGAACCATTCATAGTTTGCAGAGATAAATTCTAATAAATATTTCAGCATTCAGTTCTCCATTAGGAATTAAATTTAGATGCAGAATTTAAGTATATCTAACAAAGATCATGAACCTAACAAAAATGATAAGTAGAAAATAATTACATACACCATTGATCCAGGAACTAGAGCTAAATATCTTTCAATTGATGCAGAGAACTCAAAGTGTTTTTTGAAAGAGTGTCTATCCTCCTCTTTTACATAAAAACATTTAGTATTTATTGAGGATTACGCCTCTGTAATTAAATGCATATTAAAACAAAATGTCAGTTGTTCAAAGATAAAATAACAAAAAAAAATTCCTCAAAAACAACATTGCACAAAATAGTGCATTCTTTCGAAAAAAACGATCCCATTTTGGTGGAGAGCGCTTGAGAAATCAGCAAGAATGAATGATGGAAAATCATTTTAGGGGTCGATGCATTGAAACACAACAATGTCACATAAAAATAAGGAGCTCGAACATTAAATATTGGTTCCACTTCGTCTTATTGCACCTTGGAATTTTATTATCGTTGGGAAGACCCAGCGAAAATTTACATTGCTTGGAGAAGGAGCGAAATCAATGGATGACACCTCGAGAATGAACAGGATAACAACATTTAATATTGGCAACTCTCCAATGAGAATTCTGGAAATATTGATTTCATTTCCCAAATAAATTAAAACTCACCAACCTCTAATACTAATATGCAATGATGGTGCCTTCAAAAAAGGAACTTCATTGAGAGGAAAAGGCAAAATTTGATTTTGCCAGAGCAATGGAGCGAAAAGCCATTTCGTTGCAATCCTGAGCAAAAATGAAAGTTTGTTTGGTATTTTTTCCCATGTTGGCTATTTCGTTATCACTTTTGTTAAGTTCACCTGAAAATGTTCTTGCTTGCCTTTATTTTCTTATTCTGTAGTGATTTCGCTAGGAGATAGGCACAAATTACTTTTGTCATGAAAAGGAGGCGAAAGAGATTAATTTAGATGGAAATTGCACCCACTTTAAAAGTTTTTCCATGATTTTCGTCAGAAAGTGATTTTGATATGTTATAGAGAAAAAATAGAATTTCACTCCAGAAAAGGGAGGAGAAAATGAATTTCGCTCTTATTTGGGGTAAAATTGACTTTGACCAACTCAGGAAGATGCCATTTTCATTGCTTTTCACTCCAAATTGGGCGCTCTTTCTTGCTTTCGCTCAAATTTGGGTGAAACCATCTAGTTCATTGGAAAAGGGGTGAAAATCATTGTTTTTTTTCTTATCCCATGGCAAAACTGACCTTGACCAATGTCCATCTATTATTTTTTCCCTAAAATTAATTAAAAAAATAGTAATTTGCCCAAAAATGGTAAAATCACCTTAGAATGCATAAGTTTGGGTGAAATCACTTAACTTATTTTTTTCTCCACTTGTAAAATCCTCCCTTCGCTCTAATTTGAGCGCTTTTCATCACTTTTGCGCCTTTTATCTGCCATTGAAATCAACTTATTACATTTTCAAGAGTGCTTTTAGTTTTTGCTAACATCTTTGTTCCTTACACATTTTTTGATGGCACATTCCCTTTCTTGCATTTTCCTTTTGCCAATGACGTCTCTTTAAATTATTCTCATAAGAGGAAGCACTACAGTTTATTTTCGCCAACGCAATTACTGACACTTAGTTGTGCTTGAAAAAGTGGGCAAAAGCACTTACTTTTCATTGAAAGTGAATTTTAAAAATGTCAAATTAAAACAATAAAAACATCAAATATTAAAGAGGCCTGTAAAATTTCATTGTTTAATTTTTATCCTTCAAATTTTTACAAAATTTAGTGTGGCAAAACTGTCAACAATATAATTTCCATAAGACATAACACAAAAAGTAGAATAAAGGTTTTCCTTGTCATTTTAAAGTTTTCAAAAATAAAAAATAGAAAACATATATAATGTTCATTTCCATAAAACATAACATGAAGAGTGGAACGACAGTGGCTTCGGATCTGGTTTGGGCTACGATGCTAGGTCTGGTTTAGGTTACGGTTCTAGTGGTGGCAGTGAAAATAACGGAGGGAGAAAATTTGGAATAGGATGTGGTACTTTAGGGTTTCTACGAATGATTTAGGGAGCGAGGTTGAGTCATGCGAGCCAAAGGAGCTGGTGTTGGAAGATGTCTTCTGGAAAGGTGAGTTTGAGTCCAAGGTTTGTGGAGAGGTTGGAACCAAGGCATTATTGTCTTGGAATCCAGGGACGGTGGGGGCAGAGGTGATGGAGCAATTTGTGGGAAGGGATAAGGTGGTGCAACAACCTCCTTTTGTGGTTCCATCCTTTGCTTAGGTGGTGGCGGGGATGTCATGTGGTGAGGTGTTTGATCCTTGCGAGGTTTTCTCTGATCTAGGCCAGATTTACATCCTAGATAGCACAGTGAACAAAGTCTTAAAAAAAGTTTCATGGGATCTGGTTAGGAAAGTGGTAGGGGGTAGATCACCTTTGGATGTTCTCAAATGGGGGGCTCAATCATGATGGAAACCGCATGGATCTTTGGAGTTGGCCACATTACCCAAAAATGTTTTTCTCATTCGGCTGTCTTGTGAGGAGGATGCCTACAAAATTTCTGATGGGGGCCCATGGTTCTATGGAAATAGGGGGCTATTTTTGATAAATTAGGGCCATGATTTTAACCTAGAAACATAGAGGGTCAATCTGGTTTCTGTGTGGGTGTTGTTACCAGAATTCCCAACCTATTTACGACATGAATCGATGTTCAAAGTAGTGGCTAGTCTTATAGGGAACTCCGTTTATTTTGACAAAACTATTTTGTCATCTGATCGGATGCAATATGTACGCATGTGCGTTATGGTGGGTATTGAGAGAAATCTGCCTTCCTTGGTTGATATGGTTTCTTAGGTGGGGTTGTGGAAGCAAGTCATGATGTACGAAAATAAACCCTAGACCTATAGGTTGTGTGAAATAGGAGGCCACCACCAAAATATCTATACTCTACGATAAAAGGGGCAGAAGGTGCAGGGTGGTCAGAAACCCCATAATATGAAGGATGGTCAGCAAGGTGGACAAAATTTTTTGGGGAAAAGTTGGTATCATTCCATATTCCATTTGAGAAGAGAGGGATGTGGCATAAAAAGCAAACAAAGAATAGCAAAGGGATGGAGATAGTGTGCTTTGAGCAACCGGTGCTAAAATATCATGTCTCGGGTAAGAAGGTGCCCAGTGCAGGTAAGAGATCCTCCCTAGTTTTGGCCCCTATTATTGGAGGAGATGCCCCTCATTTTGATCCTTCTAGTTTTACGATTGAGTTGCCATTATCGAATTCCTTTGAATATCTTGAGGAAGAAAAAATTAGTGGAGTTGAGGGGGAGGTGAATCTTCCCTTGTCTAGAGAGGTTGGCCTTAAATCACCCTTGTTGAAAACTAGGGTTTTTGGCATAGCTGAGATTCATAGTCCGATATCTCCAAGTGTGGCAACGAAGGGAGGGTTTCCCAAACCCAAGACTAGAAGCCAATGCAGGAATATGGATCTAAGGGTGACAAGAAATCCTGGTCATCCTTCAGGTAAGGCTGGAAGAAAGAGGCCATTGGAGGTTTTGGGGACGAGCAATGGGGAAACATTACTTTTTCTTGGAAAAAAAACCAATGATAAAATCATGAAGGAGAGTGATTTGTTGGCATCCCCAAGGGGGGGTGGGTAAAAAATTTTCCTTTTAATTCCAACGAAAATTTATTCTTGGAATATTAGAGGACTTAATAACTCCTTTAAGTGTAGGATGCTTGTATCTTTTCAAAAGGATAATTCTCTAGATATCCTTTGTATTAAGGAATCAAATTTGGAAGCCTCTTCGTGGTAGGTTGTTCACAATGTTGTATGGAAAATTTTTTGCTTTATGGCCAGTGAATCAATGGGCTATTATGGGGGTCTCATTTTATTTTGGAATCTTTCTATACTGGATGGACATGTTATTTATGCATCAAGTAGAGTCATAAATATTTTATTTTGGTGTAAATTAACCAATAGGAGGTGGGTGATGTATAACATTTATGCCCCGAATGCATATCTGGATAGGAGAAAATTTTGGGTTCTACTATTGGATATGCGTAAAACCTTTGAGTATGAGGATTGGATGGTAGTGGGTGATTTTAATTCCCCCTTGTATCCCTTAGAGAAAAAAGGAGGCAATCCGATGGATGACAGAAGTCTTCAAGACTTTGTTAATTTTGTTTTTGATGCTAAGCTTCATGATTTGGACCTCAAGAGAGCTAGATATACTTGGTGTAACTAGTGTGCAGGTGATAGCTTGATTTTTAGTTGCCTTAAAAGGATCCTCGTGTCTTCTCATGGGTTGAATCTATTCAAGGATGCTTCTTTGTCATCTCTTCCTAGGATTGGCTTGGATCATAACCCTATCTAGTTGGGCATCCATGATAGTCTGCCATTCTTTCCTCATCCCTTTTGGTTTGAGGCCATGTGGTGTTCCCAACATGATTTTGATGTTCGATTGTTGGAATGGTGGCAGAGGATATTGAGGGGCACGATCTGTCAAAGTTAACTATTAAACTAAGGAGGCTTAGGGACTATCTCAAATTTTGGAACAAGTCCATCTTTGGGAATATTTTCAAAGATAAGGAGATATTGAAAGACTTTATTAGTCAATTGGAGGCTGATATGGAGGTCGAGGATTGTTTTTATGATCTACTGAGAGAGCAACATCATGCATTGGCTGAATATCATAACATACAGGCTCAAGAGGAGCTATTTTGGAAACAAAATTATAGGGAGTTGTGGCTTAAGGAAGGGGATCGTAATTCTTAGTTTTTCCATGCCTCTACTCTAGGAGGAGAGGTCTAAATAGGATCACAGAGATAGTCAGGAGCGATGGAAGTACAGCGTCAAGCAGTTGTGATGTAAGGGAGGAGACAATTGATTTCTTTAGTAATTTGTTGTGTTTAGAGCCTGATCGTGACTTACCCGCTGAGGAGGAAATACTGGATGTAATCCCAAGGTTTGTATCCAAGGAGTGGAACATGTGGCTCTTGACCCCGTTCTCAGATGAGGATATTTTGGATGCAGTAAAGGGGATGGGCTCTCTTAAGGCATCGGGTCCTGATGGCTTCCCTTCGATATTTTTTTAGAAATTTTGGCACATCTATGGTGGGGATGTTTATGAGGCCATGAGAGAAATCCATAGGAGTAAGCGTATCCCAAATATGGTGAATGTGACCTTCCTTGCCCTCATTCCAAAGAAATAACTGCCACTACTTTTGGAGATTACAAACCGATAAGTCTCTGCAATACAGTGTACAAGATTCTTTCGAAAACTATTGCAAATAGACTTAAGCTTATTATCCCAAAAATTATCGATGAAGCCTAGAGTGCCTTTGTTTTGGGTAGGCAAATTTTGGATGGCGCTATCATTATTCACGAGCTTCTACATTTGGTCTATAAAAGCAGGAGATCTGGTTTTTTCCTAAAGTTGGACATTAACAAAGCATATGATTGGATCGGTTGGCCATTTATAATTAGGGTGTTGAGAAAGTTTGGGTTTTGTGATGAATGGGTTAGTCTAATTCAGGCTTGTTTTTCAATAGCCTAGTTTTTAGTGCTCATCAATGGGTCTCCGAAAAGATTTTTTCATTCTTGTTAGGGGTTGAGATAGGGGGACCCATTGTCTCCATTTTTGTTCATTATTGTTGCATAGGCTTTGGGCAGAGAATTTATCAGATGCCAATTTTTTTTGGGATTGAGGCCTATGATAACGTGCAACCATATATCGCATCAATAGTTTGTGGATGACACTCTTGTTTCCTGTATAGCTATTATGGAGGTAGCATGGGAAGTTAAAGCTATTATTGACTATTAAGAAAGGGAATTTGATCAGCAAATAAGTCTTTCCAAGAGTGGGTTGTTTTTTATTAATACTCCCGCTGCAATGTAGAGAAATATTGTAGAAGTTTTGAATTTTCACACTGCTTCTTTCCCTTCTTCATATCTCGGTTTGCCTTTGTTTGTGGGAAGAGCAAAATCTGATTTGTGGTCTTCGTTGGTTGAGAGAATTCAACGAAAACTTGCTACGTGGATGGGAGCATTGTTGAGCCAAGAAGGTAAGGTGGTTTTGGTTTAGAGTACTTTATAGAGCATCCCTATTTACTTTATGTCAATGTTTCATGTGCCTCTTATAGCATCAAAATTTGATAGTGTCTGTAAAGATTTCTTATGGGTGGGGCCGGAGTTGAAAGGAAGATTCCATCTTGTTTCTTGGAAGGCGATTTGTAGAAAGAAATCCAATGGAGGGTTGAACTTAAAAAGTTTAGTTAGAATGAATAAAGCTTTGATTGTCAAAATTGGGTGGAAGTTGGAATTTGACTCCTATAAATTATGGGGATCCATATTAAAATTCAAGTACAGATTTAGCTCCTTTCTTTCTAAATATTTACTCTCATTTCATTCGGATTTTTGGAATAGTTTGGTTAAGAATAGGGATCTGCTTAAAAATCATTACAGGTGGGTAATCAGGAACGATAGGAAGGCCCTCTTCTAGGAAGATGCTTGGCTTTGGGATCATCCGCTGGTGGAAGAAGTGCAATTTCAAGGATTGGCTACTAATTCTAGAGAAATGGGTATGACCTATGTGGCTAATTTCCTTGAAGGCAGAGGGGATAGAATTATTTGGGCTATGGTTCTAGTTTGTGTAAGGGATGGTGGTGATAGATAGATTTGGGAGAGCCTTGGGGAGGAATTGCATCTTTGCATTATTCGCCAAGCAAATTTTGAAGATCGATTGATCTGGTGGTTGGATATTTCAGGAAGATATACGGTCAAATCGGCCTATAATTGCTTAAATATGGAGGAGGGGTCATATTTCCCATTCATGTTGCTCTGGCTTAAGAATCTTCCCCCAAGGTAAATATATTTTTTCGGTTGGCTGCTCAAAACTGAATTTTAACTATAGAGAATCTTCTCAAAAGGGGTTGGCATATGGTCAATAGGTGTTATCTTTGCGAATATGATTGGGAGTTGACCTCTTATCTGTTGCTCAATTTTTGTATTTTTAAGGAGATAATTCTTTCTATTCTCAGACATTTGGGTGTGGAGTGGGTCTTCCCAAAAATAGTTTATGATTGTATCCTTCAGTGGTCTACGCCCTTTCATTCCCCTCACCTCAGGTGATTTTGGCGGTACTTTCTCCCACATGCTATGTGGGAAGTTTGGAAAGCAATAAACACAAATATCTTTAGGGAGAAGATGGTGGCTACGTTCTTATTGAGTAATCAGATTATTAGTAAAATGGTGGATAATGTGGAAAGCACCGCAGTGTCTATGGACTTACGAAGGCATCGAAGCAGTGCGAAATGAACAATTTTTGGGCTTTGGAAATACAGATCGACCATCGCAGGTGCCTAACATAAGAAATTCTATTAAATGGTGTGCCCCCCTATCGAGTGAGTGAAATTAAATTTTGATGGGGCAGCAAAGGGAAGAACGGGGAAGGCAGGCTCGGGTGGCATTATCCAGGACCATTATGGAAATATTTTGCTAGTGTATGTTGATTCTTTGGGTGTGAATTCTTTGCAGGTGGTGGAGGCAAGGGCAGATTACCTAGGGATTCCCTTGCTTAACAAATTCAATTTTAAAAAAGTTGTTATTGAGGACGATTCCTACAACATTATTAATATTTTTATTGGAGTATGCCATGTTAGTTGGAAGGTCGCAAATCTAATTGATGAAGGAGTAAAGTTGTATCGGGAGTTGGACGATGTTCAAATTTGTTAGACGCTCAGGGAGGAAAATTTTGTTGTTGACGTGATGCCGAATATTGGAGTGAATCTTCATGGATATAGGGTATGGCAAGGGGACTTTCCACATGACCTCATTAACTGTGCTCATTTTGATGTTGGTTAATTGGTCTCGGGTGGTGGTAGTTCACTTGGTTAGAAGATTTGGTGCAGTTTTTAAAGAGGTGGGACAACTATATCTCTTTGTCAGTTATGAGGCTTGTATTTTCCTTGTATTTTTGGATGGGAACGATATTTTAAATACCAAGTTTATTCATTTATGAAGGTATTTTTAAATACCCAATCAATTTATTAATCAATGGTCATTAATGAAGGTATTTTTAAATACCCAATCAATTTATTAATTATGGGTCATTAATGAAGGTATTTTAAATACCCCATTTAATTCATTAATGAAGGTATTTTTAAATACCCTATTTAATTCATTAACGAAATTGGTCTTTAATGAAGGTATTTTTAACACCCCATTTAATTCATTAATGAAGGTCATTAGTGAAGGTATTTTTAAATATCCAATTAATTTCAAAAAACATGAGCATGAATTATTTTGAATATGAGAAGCTAGAATTTTTTGAAAAATGAGGAGCGAGAATTATTTTCAAAAATGGGGAGCAAGAATTATTTTCGAAAATGGGGAGCGGAAGTCAAGAATATGTTTTTGCCTTGGTTCATTTGCCTACCTTGGGAAGTGGTTATCTACTGGAACCGTTGTAATCCAGCTCAAATGTCTAGTGGGATTATATCAAAGTTAGATGTTGTGTTGTAGAACTACATTGACTCTCTCACAAGTCTTCTCGGATCTCCTGGCCCTTTGGATCCTGTGGTTTGTGGTGCCGGTTTATGCAGTTACTGTTTTGTTTTGGTTAGTGATGTACTACAGTTTCTGTACTCTTATGTTTAAGTGTTGAAGTGCTATGTTTTGGTTTGCTATATTATTTCAATTGTAAAATGTTTTAGAGCCCTTTCAAAACCCTCTTCCCTTAATTTTACCAAAAAATAAATAAAAAAACGAAGAGTGGAATGAAGGTTTTCCTTTATTATTTTAGAGTTTCAAATATATATATATATATATATATATATATATATATTAAAATTAGGAAGAATAAACTCGTTCAAGAAAATATTATGATGATGTATAAGCGAAATAACAAATCCCCAACACTCACCATTTCTCACAAATATATCCTTGATTATTACACAAAATTATATTAACTCAGTATTATGATGATGTATAAGCGAAATAACAAATCCCCAACACTCACCATTTCTCACAAATATATCCTCGATTATTACACAAAATTATATTAACTCAGTTTTGTTCTTATTATACCAATGTAATAATATTCTGTAATTTCACTATTCTTATGATGAATTTGTTCCACTTACGTGTATGATCGCTAAAAATATATGGACGGGTGTTGTCTTTCAATGTCCTTTTCCTTTCTCATGATCGATACGTTCCTCTTTGTTGTTGTTGTTGCACATGGGTAGTATTGAGAATAACGTTGTTTCAAACCAGAGACGTGACTCATAAATTTGGCATTTACGAAAGAGTGCAGTCATGAGTGCACCTTCAAAGTTATCTTAACAACATCACCATCGAATCCCTTACTAGAGAAACGAACTTTTTGAATCAGACCTTCACAAGCTAAAAATTATACTCTCATCATGCTTTTCTGAAATCCACATAAGCTTAGGCCACTGGTGCCATCTTAACATATATTGTCAAAAGGATGCTCTATCACAACCTCCATCTCTAAATCTGGTAGTACTTCAACTCAAGGAATGGAGAAAATAGAAAGTGATTCTACTAAGGGTTTGGCTCAAGAAAGGAAGTAGAAATGGGAACAATTGATGGAATGGATATGGTTGAGAGAATGAAAGAGATGGGTTTGGATATAGTTATACTTACTAAGGTAGGGGCTTGTGTACTTATAGTCATGGTAGAAGTTACTGGAATGGAGAATGAAGGGAGCAAAAATGGATTGGTTGCAAAATCAAATGAACTGAAAGAAAGGGAAATAGAAGAAGAGGGAATAGAAGAAGATGGAGCATCAGTGACTGGTGACTGAGAAATGGGAAGTGAAATAGAAGTGGAAGATATACCAAATGGGGGTGAAATAGAAGTGACAACTACAAAAAGGGGTGTGACAGTCACCAAATGCTCAAGAGTAAGGGAAGAGGGTAGGAAAAATGTACCTTCAACCTTTGACACCATTTGAGTCGATGATGAGGGTGGCTGTAATTCTAGATCCTCCTTCGCCTGGTCTTCCTTCAATTCTTCCTCAATATCCTCTTCAATATTTATGAACTCTATCTTCTGGCTAAGCTTCTCTTCTTGGAACAAAGGAATAGTCTCTGAAACGTCATCCTATGTGGCTGCAACTGTAGGAGGAGGATTTGTACCAGATGAAATGACTGCACCAGTACTTGACTTCTTGGATATTTTTGGAAAAGTAACTGCCTCACGTGTAATCCTCTTCTTACACTACATATAATTTTCTAGTTATGACTATTTTTCTTCCTCAGCAAGTGGTACTAGTTTAGCTGCAAGTAGCTGTTTACCAGCCACGATCTCTTCACTATAAATTTTTTTAGAACTTTGAGTTATGATTTTAGTGAAAGATATCAGTTGGTAGCTGTCATAATATTCATCATATATGTCCAAAAACATATCATCCATCGCCAGGCCATAGGCTAACCCAGTTTTTCCTCGATGGGCCCTCATAACCCACCAATTGATGATTTTCTCCTTAGACCAAGTGGGCAACTAATCCTTCATTTTGCTAAATAGGTCCAGAGGAGGAATCTGGTGCTTATGGATTTTAAAATTATATTCAGCCTCCATATCGTAAAAATCATGCCATAGTGGTAATGTCATCATTTTATCAATGTGCGATTCAAGATATTGCCCTTTTGGATTTTTTTTTGTTGCTCAATATCTACCCAAGGGCAGCATTGAAAACTCTTTACCTTGATAAATGTCATGAAATGACCCAAAGGGTCATATTTCCACCACTTGGGCAACTCAACCAAGCTGAGGTCGTAGAGGGTTTTTGTAATCAACTAATTTTACCCAACCTCATTTAATTAAATGTCACCGAAGGCAAATGGCATGGTACATGTGGTTCATTTCCATCGACCAAACTTGTAGACATGGTTAATGAAATCATTCTATCAGGAAACCTCCAATGCAAAAAGGTGCTCTATAGCAAAATATGGAATGAGAAATGACTTGCTAGTAAAGAAAAAAATTTGTACAACAATACCCTGTGTCAACAAGAAGATGTCACCTTTCTCCAGCATGATCACCTCCTCTCTCATCACCCTTGGAACTCTCACATGTGCCAAAAATAATCTTGAGGGTGGAGCCCAAGAATATTCGGTTGAAATTATAATATGAATCCTTTCTAGATAAAATCAGAGTCCATAAATAAACTGGCAACCTCTTGTCTACCACATCAGTCTACTTGACAACTATAAATGAAAAGTGCTGGTGCATATGAAAAAAGAAATTCCAAGCTAAAAATGAAGAATGTCTAAACACTACCTCTTCTCCACTCTACACTCTCTCCAACTAGGTATGCATTCTTCGAGCCATGTAATCTATTCGATCAAATAAAATTAGGTTCGTGCTCACTGTCATTGTTGTCGAAGCATAGAATTCTACCTGCAAAATACATTGTACAAGTTTCGCTTTCCATTTATGCGTGGTAGAATTTGTAGGAAAACCAATAACCTAGGTCAACATAGAAAGCATGTCTAGACTCTTGAAATCTAATAAGGACTTTGGCAAATCCAACAACTCTCCAAACTTGGGTATCTTTATCAGCTGATTTTCCATGAATTGGTGCAATGTCACAGTCGATTGGTACCTTTCATATTGTTCCTTGAGATTTAAATTTTTGAACATAACGTCCGGATGAGGCATCACCCCACAAGCAAATGCTTCTCTAACTGCATTTGATGAAATGCTGAATAATTTATCCCCTTTTGCATTTCGAATAATTCTTGTGGTGGGGTTGTAAAATTTTGCAATAGCCAGTACCAATTTTGTGTAAGCATGAACAAATGTATAGAGGTACAAAAAAATTTGTGCATGATATTCAATTTTCAATGGTATTTTTTGCATCAATCCTTGTTAGACAACAACTTCTACATCCTAGCGCAATTTTTCTGCATCATTTTTCAAAAATGTATTCACCGATATGAGCCAGTGCATCATAATACGGATCAAGCTCTATATCTTCATTTCACTTGGTGTTTTTAGATTTCTTTCCTAATTTTGATTTTTTTGCATCTTCTTCATCTCGATAGCTTTCTTTCCCATATTCATCCTTGAGTAATTTTACTTCAACACTTTGACAATTCTGCAAAGAGACAATATTTTGGAAAATTTGAATGACAATCCTACAATGCTCCAAAAAATATGTTCTTGATATTTCTTTGTATGCAAGCTTCTGGTTCCCATTACTTTAAAGTTTTACCCCCAACTACCCAGATTAACGCATGTGGCATGGCTTGAGAAATCTAGATGAACGTGCTCCTTGGTTCTCTCATCCAGCATGCTTTTTAATGATTATTTAACTGCCAATCAACTACCCATAGCACCCTTGCACTATAAATCTTCTTTGAATTTCATGTCTAGCTGCCTTTTATCTTGAGGGGAGCAATATGGCTATTTAACGACTAACTCTGGGAATGATAACTGCCACATACGCATGATGAAATTGCTCTTTGAGGTGATATTAGTAAATTTGTTGCATTAAGACACCAAAAATATCTTCCCTAAGTTTTTCTAGTGAAATTAGCTCGATATCATGCATTTTAACTAAATTTTACTCTAAAATTAACTCCTTCCAGTGAAAATGCTTTTTTGGGTGCACTTGTTTTTCTAGAAGCATCAACTGGGGCAAAAATAATCATGCAATGGACAATTTTGTTTAACTAGAGCTCCAAAAATATTATTTCCTACTTTTCTTGGTGAGATTACATGCTTGGAAATATTTAAAATGATTCATATTCTTCTTTTTCCTAAAAAAACAAAATTTATTTGGAAAAAGCAAGCTTTTAATGCAACTGGGTGTCTTTATCGAAAAAACAAGGCAAAAATTAACTTTACCCCCTTCCATTTCAAAATAAGTCTGCCAACTGGAGTCTCGAAAAAGCATGTGATATTTTATTTTCACATCTTGACTTTTCACACTAAAATTATCTGCTGGTGGAGCGCAAAGAAATTTCACTCCAAAAATAAAGTATGCGAGGCGAAATTGACTTTTCCAGGCAGAAAAAAAACATCTTTTTCTTTTCTTTTATTTTTTGTTTTTCTTATTCTTTTTTATCTTCTATTCCTATAAAATAATAATGGGGGCACATTTTAGTGCTCTTAAAATGTAAACCTTTAAAAATCCATATGTACTCGTGCTGCCCAGAAAAAACTTTAATAATCTTGCCGATGAAATTACCTATATTATTTTAATGTTTTCACCCCAAAATAAGACCAAAATGCTTTTAAAACGTTTTTGGGACAAAAATTTGCTAGTGAAGAAATGCTTTCAGAGTGAAAAAGGCCTCCAAAGCTGAAATTAAATTCTCCCAGTGAAACTACTTTTATTTATTTATTTAGGAAATAAAACATACTTGGTCGTTAAAAATAAAATGACATTAAAAGAAAACTATATACATATTTATATACTTGGTATTAAATTTTTCACTGATGATAGACCTTCAAATGAAGACCATTGACTGGAATTTGCAGCACACGGATGTCCATATCCTATAAATAAAATGGGTTAACTTGATTCATACTTAAAATTCGAAAAGGGCCATCCCAAATCACCTCGAACTTGTGATGCTTTCCTGACTTTGCCTTGTTCTCATTCCATTTAAACACCAAATCACCCACCTTGAAAGCCTTCTCAGAAGTATTCTTATTGAACCACTTCTTCATCATTTGGGCATGTGCCATGAAGGCATTGTACAATTTCTCCCTTTCTTCCTCTAGTTGTAAAATCTAAGCCAACCTTGTGCTCATGGGGTCGAATTCATCATCTTCACCCTCCAGTAAGTGTAAGGATTGAAGGACCAACAATTCAATATGAATAGGTAAGACTACTTCCTTGTCGTATACCAAGGAATAAGGGGATGTCTTAATAGATTTTTTAATTGATATGTGATCCACCCATAATTTTTGGTTCAAGAGCAAGTGCCAACTTTGTTTGTTATCTCCTAGAGTCCTTTTCATAATCCTCAGTAGATTCTTATTTGTGGATTCGATGAGGCCATTTCTCTGTGGATAGTAGTTTGATGAGGTTTTTAAATAAATATCTTACTTACCCATGAACTCGTTGATTTTAGCACCAATGAATGCGGTTCCATTATTTTTTATAATTGCATATGGGATGCCAAAATGAGTCATAAATCCTTCAAGGAATGAGATGACCACATCATGGTTGGATTTATTGGTTGGGATTGCTTTAGCCCATCAAGTGAAATAGTCAGTTGTAGTTAGAATGTACTTATGCCCATCGGATGAATTAGGGTTGACCTCAATGAATTTTAAGCACCATTGCTGAAATGGTGCTTCAACTTTAATCAGATGAAGGGGTAATGATGCATTCCTAATTATTCTAACATATCTTTGGAATTTGTCACAACTCTGATTGAATTTGAAAGCATCTACAAAGAGAGTGGTCCAGAAATAACCTACTTTTATGATATTCAATGCCATGGGTCTCTCTACATAATGACCTACTAAAAATCTAGAATGAAATTCTTCTAGGATTTTCTGCTTCTTTGGTTCTTTGACGCACCTGAGAAGTAATCCAATATTTGTGTGGAACAATACATTTGGCAACATCACATACATGAGGTCTTGTAATTTGAATCTCCTTCTCTATGAAGCATTAAGATGTGAAGGACATGTTCTTGAATTGATATATTTGACAAGGTCCTTTAATGATCAACTGTAGAGTGATTAGTGAAATTACTTTTGCTTACTGCATCTTCATATTGGTAAACCATGGATTCAAAAACAACACTTCTTGTAATTTGTTGATACAATGTTTGACCTTGAACCAATTTGGTTGGCTGGATTTCAACATCATACTCCTAGATTTTGGAAATTCAACAAGCTCTCTTTTCTCCAATATCTTCTTGAATGATGAAACTTCTGACATTTGGATGAACAACATAACTATTGTTTTTCTTTGGAAAATAAAATGTTAGAACTTCTTCAAGGACTTCATTACCGCACATACTTTCTTCTCAATAAAATTGTATTTCTCTTCATGCGGTTGGATGACTTGGTTTAAGAAAGTTTTTGGCCACTCATCTCCATTGTCTCCTTTCTACGTGAGCACCATTGTGTAACTTTCTTGTTCACCAACGACATACAATATAAAATATTTTGAATAATTAGGGTTTACCATAATCGGGGCTTTAGCAATTCTTTATTTAATTTCCCTGAATGCTTGCTTCCTCTACTCAGTCCATTTGAACTCAACATTTTCTTTAAAATCTTAGTCATCGGTTTCACCACTTGGGTAAAATTTACAACAAACTTTCAAATAAAATTTATCTTCCTGAAGAATGACTGCAAATCCTTCTTGCTGACTGGCAATGGAAGCTTCAAAATATCCTCAGATCTAGTTTGTATAAATAGCTAAATTTTTCTCTAAAATTATGTGGCCCATGAGATTTCCTTCCTTCATAGTGAAGATGGACTTCTTCAGGTTGATGGATATTTCAAAATATCGCTATTTCTCGAACACTTGTCATAAATGTAGACTATGATCCTCTCTATTGTGAGATAAGACAATTATGTCATCCAGATAAATTACAATGACGCGATTTAACAACTCACTAAAAGCTACGTCTATTGCTCTTTGAAAAGTTTCTCCAGCGCTCAAGAGACCAAATGACATTCGTTGATAAGAAAATGTTCCCCATTTCATGGTGAACGTCATTTTATATTGGTCTTCATCCCTAACCCAAATTTAATTATAGGTAGAGAATCCATCCAACAGAGAAAATCTCTAAGCTCCTAAAACTACGTGAAGAATTTTATTAATCTAGGGTAAAGGATAATGATCCTTTAGATATGCTTAATTCAAATTTTGGAATTCGATACATAGGAGAATATCTTCGTTCTTCTTCCACATAGGGACCAAATTTTCTACCTAGGTTGAATGCTTGATCAGTTAAATGATCTTGGCTTCCAACATCTTTCGTAGTTCAACTTTCATTAAGGCTTCAATCTTGGGATTAACTGGCATTTGTTTTTTCTGAAGGATTTCACTCCTTCCTGCAGCTCAATGGTATGATGGATCATGTCCTTGTTGTAGCCTTTCAAATCCTGGTAGCCCCAAGCAACAATGTATGGGAACTCATATCATAGCTTCTTAATCTGATTCAACTCTTCCATTGTGTAATCATTACCAACTTTGATTGACTTCTTAGGTCCCAACTGTAGTTCAATGTACTCCTCATCCACTTTGATCTTGTGCTTTTCTTATTTGTCATTATGATCAAAGAGTCTCTCAAGCATAATAAATCCTTTTGGAATATAATTATTCCTCAGCTGGATCAATACCTTAACTTATTCCTCATAAAGTGTCCTTCCTTCCATAGTACTAGCTTCTCTTATCAAAAAATTTACAATATGTTCATCATCAACTAGAGAAAAATTGGCACCAAGGGATGCTAGAAGATCAACATGCTTGTTCTAATCCTGTGAGATCGCTTGGATGTTCAATGTTGTGTAACCCTCAAATAGGTCCTAGAATCTTTTGCAGTATGCCTTCAAGTAGTACCTCTTGGATACACATTTGTTTGTTACTTCATTCATAATCAGTTCTAAATGTATAAAAATTTGTAGTTGTTTGATCCCAAGCTTCTTTGCTTTCTTCAAACCTAGGCATAATGCTTCATACTCGGTAGCATTGTTGGTAAAACCCTAGTTCAATTAATATGAATAATTTTTATGTATGCTAAAATGAGAAATGAGAATGATCCCTGCTCCTGCATCATTCTTGCATCTTGCACCATTAAGGTACAACTTCCACAATTAATCTGTAACATGATCTTGATTATTAGACACCTTCAATTCAGATTTTTCAAGCTTAGTAATGGTGTAACAACCAATTTTAGTCTACATCATGGCATTATAATTGAACATTGAAAAATTATATTCTATTCGAAGCTCATCCAAAACTTCTTCCATAAAATCCATTTATTCCAATTCTTCAGTCATCATGTTTATAGAATTCATGTATTTTTCTTCTTATTCAATCTTCTCTATATGAAAAGTAGAAGGCTTCTCATTATAGATTCAAATTATCTTCCCTTTAACAGGAATATCCATATGAGAATAGTCCAGAGAAATGTAGCCTCCCAACTTGGCAATGAACTCCCTTGAGAGGCACTTGCTAAAATATGGCTCCAAATCAACCACAAACACCTCTTGTATCACAATGATCTAAGGTATTTTATGCAACATAATGGGGATGTCTTTGATAAAACCCACTACTCTCATAGGGGTTCCATCTAATTGCAAAATTCCATGGCTAATTTTGGTATATTCCATGTCCATAATGTCACAAACTACCTCTGACATGACAGTTGTCGCAGTGCCAGAGTCGATCATGCAATTATGTGCAATTCATACTTCCATCCTGAGATACAAGTAGAAAGGAGGTGGTCTATTATTTATAGTAGCTGAAGTGGTTAGCATTTGAGAAAAAAACTGTTTGAATAGGATTCTTTCCCTTATATTTAACAAAATTTAGTGATTGTTGCAACAAGTCAACTTGTCCAGGCAATTGCAATGCATCATAGAGACTAACCTTGGTCGGAATCTACTTGAACTCCTCAATAATTTTGTACGTAGATGCACTGGACTTCTCCTTCATTGGTAGCCTCATAATTGCTCTGATACTACTATGTAGCCTCTACCCTCTAACGCTTAGTCAAGGATGGGTACTTGAGATTTTATCTAGCTTGTTCCTTTATTTCAGCCTTGGTTTGCGAAGTTGAAGTCTTTTCTTACAATATTTCTTTCACTCATGGAGGTAAGAGATATTTTCACAGGACAGGTGCATATGGCTTGGGAACTGGAACTGGCACTTTTGGTTGCATTTATTTTTCTTATTTTACACCTTCGAGTTAGCAATTACCTTCAATGGCTCCATTTTAACTGGATCTATGGTGACGAATCTTCTTCCAACTCTCATGAGAATTGAAACTTAATATTCAGAAGGGACCATGAAATTATGATTGAATTCTATAATAATGTTCATCTAACCAACTAAATAACTATCTACCAATGTTTGTACATAGTTCAAGTGAACCATGCAAGTTTCCTCGCCATGTAGATCATTGTAGGTAGAGCACCAGTACATTTTATCTGATGGACCAGATTCTTCTTTTGTCAATACGATCGAATTTCTCTCAGTCGCCTTACTGGTTGAAGTTGCTTGATCCTTGTGATCGAAAGAGGTTAAAATCTCCTAGGCTAGAAATCTCTTTCGGCCCGCTTCTTCTTACTCACCATGATCTCATTGCTCATCGCGCTTATGACTGAGTTCATTGACTGCATCTCTTTTAGCAACTTCTCTTGGGGATCAATATTTGAGGGTGCTTGAGGAGCTAGTAATGGTAGTGGTACAAGTGGATATGATAGTGCTAGGAATGGAACTTGAGCAGGTAGTTATGGAATGGATGGAGCAGGCAGTTACAGGACAAAAACTGTCATCACAGTTTGAGATGAGCTCAAATTCCATTAAGGGATTGGATACATATGAGACATTGGTAGAGATTGAGATGATGCATTGGAATACAAATACTACAGGAGATCAGGAAAAATATGTATCGTCATCTTTGGCAGAAGCTTACCGATAGCAATCGGATCACCCTCAACCTTTTGTGTAGAAGAATACAATACCAGAAATATATCGTACTAACGGATGACCATGCTAATGTTAGAATTAAATGCCTGAAGGTATTAGAATGTAACTTTTTTAGGAGTCGGTCAAAGACCATCGGGGACCCTCTGCCAAGTTTGGGTGAACCTGACACTGAAGTCAACAATTTACTCCTATGGATACCCTTGAATGGTGGTAAATTGATGCAACCAGAGAGGAGATCTGGTTGTTCATTGAACCCTTTGATCAATAATCGTGGTAAGCTATAAAGATCAATACCATTAAAGCAAATTCCCTTTGAGATAAGTGTGAGCAATATTACCATGACATCTTCATCTATTATTCTATTAATGGTCACCAGAGTAGCCACATATTGGACATACTAGTAAGTTGTCTTGCCCATACCATCATAAGTAGGCAAAGCCTTCAATTTTGCTTGTGGAATCGGGTTTTGAGCTTGTAGATTCAAAGCCTTGGAATGATTGTAGGCTGGAAAATATCTTGGTGGTGGTGGAAAATTTTGGGTCATTTGGACTGGAGTGTTTGCTTGGGGAGGAAAACTAGTGGTTGTGCTAACAGGACTTGAAGGAACATAAAACACACCAACTACATATGAAGATGTTGCAATCGATGGAATATTTGGGGTGACTAATCTAGGATGCCCTCATAACACTAGGGTTTCAAGCTCAAAGAACTTAGCAGGGTTTTCAGAATTTTTGGCCTTCGATCTTGTGATCATGAAGTAAAGCTTTCGCTCACTTCACATTCAAAGTCTTTTTGGTAAAATTGAGTCACTAGATTTTCTAGTCATATAATAAAAATATGAACATCAAACCTTATTACTGCTCAAAGTGAAACTTTTTAATGACCCACTAGGTGTGCCAAAAATTGTTGGTCACAAATCTGCCTAAGTACATAATATATGTGCGCTCTAGACTCAGCCAACATAGAATGGTCGAAGGAAAGAAATATCCTTCAGGCTAATGTCTAGAGAGGGTTGATTTTTGTACTAATCTAAAAATCAGTCTAATATTAGGGTAATAGAAAGATATGGGAAATGATAGAAAGGAATGGGAAATATAGCTATGAGCTAGAATGTAATGTGGGGATAAAATAGCAGCTAAAACCCAAATCAAGTTTTCATTAGCATGTGACAGAAAAAAAGCATAGGAACCATTCATAATTTGCAGAGATAAATTCTAATAAATATTTCAGCATTCAGTTCTCCATTAGGAATTAAATTTAGATGCAAAATATAAGTATATCTAACAAAGATCATGAACCTAACATAAATGATAAGTAGAAAATAATTACATACACCATTGATCTAGGAACTAGAGCCAAATATCTTTCAATTGATGCAAAGAACTCAAAGTGTTTTTTGAAAGAGTGTCTATCCTCATTTTTTACATCAAAACACTTAGTATTTATAGAGTATTACGCCTCTTTAATTAAATGCATATTAAAACAAAATGTCAGTTGTTCAAAGATAAAATAACAAAAAAAAATTCCTCAAAAACAACATTACACAAAACAACACATTCTTTCGAAAAAAACGATCCTATTTTGGTGGAGAGCGCTTGAGAAATCAGCAAGAATGAATGATGAAAAATCATTTTAGGGGTCGATGCAGTGAAACACAACAATGTCACATAAAAATAAGGAGCTCGAACATTAAATATTGGTTCCACTTCGTCTTCTTGCACCTTGGAATTTTATTATCATCAAGAAGACCCAATGAAAATTTACTTTGCTTGGAGAAGGAGCGAAATCAATGGATGACACCTCGAGAATGAATAGGATAACAACATTTAACATTGGCAACTCTCCAACGAGAATTCTGGAAATATTGATTTCATTTCCCAAATAAATTAAAACTCACCAACCTCTAATACTAATATGCAATGATGGTGCCTTCAAAAAAGGAACTTCATTGAGAGGAAAAGGCAAAAATTGATTTTTCCAGAGCAATGGAGCGAAAAGCCATTTCGTTGCAATCCTAAGCGAAAATGAAAGTTTGTTTGGTATTTTTGCCCATGTTGGCTATTTCGTTATCACTTTTGCTAAGTTCACCCAGAAACGTTCTTGCTTGCCTTTATTTTATTATTCTGTAGTGATTTCACTAGGAGATAGGCACAAATTACTTTTGTCATGAAAAGGAGGTGAAAGAGATTAATTTAGATGGAAATTGCGCCCACTTTAAAAGTTTTTCATGATTTTTGTCAGAAAGTGATTTTGATATGCTATAGAGAAAAAATAGAATTTCACTCTAGAAAGAGAGGAGAAAATGAATTTCGCTCCTATTTGGGGTAAAATTGACTTTGACCAACTCAGGAAGATGCCATTTTCATTGCTTTTCACTCCAAATTGGGCATTCTTTCTTGCTTTCGCTCAAATTTGGGTGAAACCATCTAGTTCATTGGAAAAGGGGTGAAAATCATTGTTTTTTTTCTTATCCCATGGCAAAACTGACCTTGACCAATGTCCATCTATTATTTTTGCCCTAAAATCAATTAAAAAAATAGTAATTTGCCCAAAAGGGGTAAAATCACCTTAGAGTGCACAAGTTTGGGTGAAATCACTTAACTTATTTTTTTCTCCACTTGTAAAATCCTCCCTTCGCTCTAATTTGAGCGCTTTTCATCACTTTTGTGCCTTTTATCTGCCAGTGAAATCAACTTATTACATTTTCAATAGTGCTTTTAGTTTTTGCTAACGTCTTTGTTCCTTAGACATTTTTTGATGGCGCATTCCCTTTCTTGCATTTTCCTTTTGCCAACGACGTCGCTTTAAATTATTCTCGTAAGAGGAAGCACTACCGTTTATTTTTGCCAACGCAATTACTGAAACTTAGTTGTGCTTGAAAAAGTGGGCGAAAGCACTTACTTTTCATTGAAAGCAAATTTTAAAAATGTCAAATTAAAACAATAACAACATCAAATATTAAACAGGCCTGCAAAATTGCATCGTTTAATTTTTATCCTTAAAATTTTTACAAAATTTAGTGTGACAAAACTGCCAACAATATAATTTCCATAAGACATAACACAAAAAGTAGAATAAAGGTTTTACTTTTCATTTTAAAGTTTTCAAAAATAAAAAATAAAAAACATATATAATGTTCATTTCCATAAAACATAACACGAAGAGTGGAACGACAGCGGCTTTGGATCTAGTTCAGGCTATGATGCTAGGTCTGGTTTAGGTTACGGTTCTAGTGGTGGCGGTGACCATAACGGAGGGAGAAAATTTGGAATAGGATGTGGTACTTTAGGGTTTCTACAAATGAGTTAGGGAGCAAGGTTGAGGCATGGGAGCCAAAGGAGTTGGTGTTGGAAGATGTCGTCTGGAAAGGTGAGTTTGAGTCCAAGGTTTGTGGAGAGGTTGGAACCAAGGCATTATTGTCTTGGGATCCAGGGATGGTGGGGGCAGAGGTGATGGAGAAATTTGTGGGAAGGGAGAAGGTGGTGCAACAACCTCCTTTTGTGGTGCCATCCTTTGCTTAGGTGGTGGTGGGGATGTCATGTGGTGAGGTGTTTTATCCTTGCGAGGTTTTCTCTGATCTAGGCCAGATTTACATCCTGGATAGTACGGTGAACAAAGTCTTAAAAAAAAATTCATGGGATCTGGTTAGGAAAGTGGTAGGGGGTAGATCACCTTTGGATGTTCTCAAATGGGGGGCTCAATCATGATGGAAACCGCGTGGATCTTTGGCGTTGGCCACATTACCTAGAAATGTTTTTCTCATTCGGTTGTCTTGTGAGGAGGATGCCTGTAGAATTTCTAATGGGGACCCATGGTTCTATGGAAATAGGGGGCTATTTTTGATAAAGTAGGGCCATGATTTTAACCTAGCAACATAGAGGGTCAATCTAGTTTCTGTGTGGGTGTTGTTACCAGAATTCCCAACCTATTTATGACATGAATCAGTGTTCAAAGCAGTGGCTAGTCTCATAGGGAACTCCATTTATTTTGACAAAACTACTTTGTCATCTGATCGGATGCAATATGTACCCATGTGCGTTATGGTGGGTATTGAGAGAAATCTGCCTTCCTTGGTTGAGATGGTTTCTTAGGGGGGGTTGTGGAAGCAATTCTTGACGTACAAAAATAAACCCTAGACCTATAGGTTGTGTGAAATAGGAGGTCACCACCAAAATATCTATACTCTACGATAAAAGGGGCAGAAGGTGTAGGGTGGTCAAAAACCCCATAATATGAAGGATGGTCAGCAAGGCGAACAAACGTTGTTATGGAAAAGTTGGTGTCGTTCCACATTCCCTTTGAGAAGAGAGGGATGTGGCATAAAAAGCAAACAGAGAATAGCAAAGGGAAGGAGATAGTGTGCTTTGAGCAACCGATGCTAAAATATCATGTCTTGGGTAAGAAGGTGCCAAGTGTAGGTAAGAGATCCTCCCTGGTTTTGGCCCCTGTTATTGGAGGAGATGCCCCTCATTTTGATCCTTCCAATTTTGCGATTGAGCTGCCATTATCAAATTCCTTTGAATATCTTGAGGAAGGGTAAATTAGTGAACGGGATGAGGGAGAGGTGAATCTTCCCTCATCTAGAGAGGTTGGCCTTAAATCCCCCTTGTTGAAAACTAGGGTGTTTGGCATAGCTGAGATTCATAGTCCGATATCTCCAATGTGGCAATGGAGGGAGGGTTTCCCAGACCCAATACTAGAAGCCAACGCAGGAATATGGATATCAGGGAGACAAGAAAGCCTAGTCATACTTCGGGTAAGGCTGGAAGAAAGAGGCCATTGGAAGTTTTGGGGACGAGCAATCGGGAAACATTACTTTTTCTTGGAAAAAAAACCAATGAGAAAATCATGAAAGAGAGTGATTTGTTGGCATCCCCAAGGGGGGGTGGGTAAAAAATTGTCCTTTTAATTCCAATGAAAATTTGTTCTTGGAATATTAGAGGAATTAATAACTCCTTTAAGTGTAGGATGCTTGTATCTTTTCGAAAGGATAATTCTCTAGATATTCTTTGTATTAAGGAATCAAATTTGGAAGCCTCTTTGTTGTAGGTTGTTCACAATGTTGTATGGAAAATTTTTGGCTTTATGGCCAGTGAATCAATGGGCTATTATGGGGGTCTCATTTTATTTTGGAATCTTTCTATACTGGATGGACATGTTATTTATGCATCAAGTAGAGTCATAAATATTTTATTCTGGTGTAAATTAACTAATAGGAGGTGGGTGATGTATAACATTTATGCCCCGAATGCGTATCTAGATAGGAGAAAATTCTGGGTTCTACTATTGGATATGCGTAAAACCTTTGAGTATGAGGATTGGATGGTAGTGGGTGATTTTAATTCCCCCTTGTATCCCTTAGAGAAAAAAGGAGGCAATCCGGTGGATGACAGAAGTCTTCAAGACTTTGATGATTTTGTTTTTGATGCTGAGCTCCATGATTTGGACCTCAAGGGGGCTAGGTATACTTGGTGTAACAAGCGTGCAGGTGATAGCTTGATTTTGAGTTGCCTTAAAAATATCCTCATCTCTTCTCATGGGTTGAATCTATTCGAGGATGCTTCTTTGTCGTCTCTTCCTAGGATTGGCTTGGATCATAACCCTATCTGGTTGGGCATCCATGATAGTCTGCCATTATTTCCTCATCCCTTTTGGTTTGAGGCCATGTGGTGTTCCCAACCTGATTTTGATGTTCGGTTGTTGGAATGGTGGTAGAGGATATTGAGGGGCACGATCTGTTAAAGTTAACTAATAAACTAAGGAGGCTTAGGGACTATCTCAAATTTTGGAACAAGTCCATGTTTGGGAATATTTTCAAAGAGAAGGAGAGATTGAAAAACTTTATTAGTCAATTGGAGGCTGCTATGGAGGTCGAGGATTGTTTTTATGATCTATTGAGATAGCAACATCGTGCATTGGCAGAATATCATAACATACAGGCTCAAGAGGAGCTATTTTGGAAACAAAATTATAGGGAGTTGTGGCTCAAGGAAGGGGATCATAATTCTTAGTTTTTCCATGCATCTACTCTAAGGAGGAGAGGTCTAAATAGGATCACGAAGATAGTCAGAAGCGATGGAAGTACAATGTCAAGCAGTTGTGATGTAAGGGAGGAGACAAAATGCCTGATCGTGACTTACCCGTTGAGGAGGAAATGCTGGATGTAATCCCGAGGTTGGTATCCAAGGAGTGGAACATGTGGCTCTTGACCCCATTCTCGGATGAGGATATTTTGGATGCAATAAAGGGGATGGGCTCTCTTAAGGCATCGGGTCCTGATGGCTTCCCTCCGATATTTTTTTAGAAATTTTGGCACATCTACAGTGGGGATGTTTGTGAGGCCATGAGAGAAATCCATAGGAGTAAGCGTATCCCAAATATGGTGAATGTGACCTTCCCTGCCCTCATTCCAAAGAAATAACTGCCACTACCTTTGGGGATTACAAACTGATAAGTCTCTGCAATACGGTGTACAAGATTCTTTCGAAAACTATCGTGAATAGACTTAAGCTTATTATCCCAAAAATTATCAATGAAGCCTAGAGTGCCTTTGTTTTGGGTAGGCAAATTTTGGATGGCGCTATCATTATTCACGAGCTGCTACATTTGGTGTATAAAAGTGGGAGATCTGGTTTTTTCCTAAAGTTGGACATTAACAAAGCATATGATCGGATCGGTTGGCAATTTATAATTAGGGTGTTGAGAAAGTTTGGGTTTTGTGACGAATGGGTTAGTCTAATTTAGGCTTTTTTTTTAATAGCCTGGTTTTCGATGCTCATCAATGGGTCTCCGACAAGATTTTTTCATTCTTGTTAGGGGTTGAGACAGGGGGGCCCATTGTCTCCATTTTTGTTCATTATTGTTGCATAGGCTTTGGGCAGAGCGTTTATCAGATGCCAAATTTTTTTGGGATTGAGGCCTATGATAACGTGCAATCGTATATCGCATCAACAGTTCATGGATGACACTCTTGTTTCTTGTGTAGCTATGATGGAGGTAGCGGGGGAAGTTAAAGCTATTCTTGACTGTTATGAAAGGGAATTTGATCAGAAAATAAGTCTTGCCAAGAGTGGGTTGTTTTTTATTAATGCTCCCGCTACAATGTAGAGAAATATTGTAGAAGTTTTGAATTTTTGCACTGCTTCTTTCCCTTCTTCATATCTTGGCTTGCCTTTGTTTGTGGGGAGAGCAAAATCTGAGTTGTGGTCTTCGTTGGTTGAGAGAATTCAACGAAAACTTGCTACGTGGATGGGAGCATTATTGAGACAAGCAGGTAAGGTGGTTTTGGTTCAGATTACTTTACATAGCATCCCTATTTACTTTATGTCAATGTTTCATGTGCCTCTTAAAATAACATCAAAAATTGATAGTGTCTATAAAGCTTTCTTATGGGTGGGGCCGGAGTTGAAAGGAATATTCCATCTTGTTTCTTGGGAGGTGGTTTGTAGAAAGAAATCCAATGGAGGGTTGAACTTAAAAAGTGTAGTTAGAATGAATAAATATTTGATTGTCAAAATTGGGTGGAAGTTGGCATCTGACTCCTATAAATTGTGGGGATCCATATTAAAATTCAAGTACAAATTTAGCTCCTTTCTTTCTAAAGATTTACTCTCATTTCATTCGAATTTTTGGAATAGTTTGGTTAATACTAGGGATCTTCTTAAAAATCATTGCAGGTGGGTAATCAGGAACGATAGGAAGGCCCTCTTCTAGGAAGATGCTTAGCTTTGGGATCGTCCGCTGGTGGAAGAAGTGTGATTTCAAGGATTGGCTGCTAATTCCAAAGAAATGGGTATGACCTATGTGGCTAATTTCCTTGAAGGCAGAGGGGATAGAATTGTTTGGGCTATGGTGCCAGTTTGTGTAAGGTATGGTGGTGATAGATACATTTGGGAGAGCCTTGGGGAGGAATTGCATCTTTGCATTATTTGCCAAGAAAATTTTGAAGATCGATTGATCTGGTGGTTGGAGAGTTCAGGAAGATATACGGTCAAATCAGCCTATAATTGCTTAAATATGGAGGAGGGGTCACATTTCCCATTCAAGTTGCTCTGGCTTAAGCATCTTCCCCCAGGGTAAATATATTTTTTTGGTTGGCTTCTCAAAACCGAATTTTAACTATAGAGAATCTTCTCAAAAGGGGTTGGCATATGGTCAATCGGTGTTATCTTTGCGAATATGATTGGGAGTCGACCTCTCATCTGTTGCTCAATTGTTGTATTTTTAAGGAGATAATTCTTTCTATTCTCAGAAGTTTTGGTGTGGAGTGGGTCTTCCCGAAAATAGTTTATGATTGTATCCTTTAGTGGTCTCTGCCCTTTCATTCCCCTCGTCTCAGGTGTTTTTGGTGGTACTTTCTCCCCCACGCTATGTGGGAAGTTTGGAAAGCAATAAACAAAAATATATTTAAGGAGAATATGGTGGCTACGATCTTATTGAGTAATCAGATTATTGGTAAAATGGTGGATAATGTGGAAAGCACCGCGGTGTCTATGGAATTACCGAAGGCATCGAAGCAGTGCGAAATGAACAATTTTTGGGATTTGGAAATATAGATCGACCATCGCAGGTGCCTAACATAAGAAATTCTATTAAATGGTGTGTCCCCCCTATCGGGTGGGTGAAATTAAATTTTGATGGGGCAGCAAAGGGAAGAACGGGGAAGGCAGGCTCGGGTGGTGTTATCCGGGACCATTATGGAAATATTTTGCTGGCGTATGTTGATTGTTTGGGTGTGAATTCTTCGTAGGTGGCGGAGGCAAGGGCAGCTTACCTAGGGATTCCCTTGCTTAACAAATTCAATTTTAAAAAAGTTGTTATTGAGGACGATTCCTACAACATTATTAATATGCTTATTGGAGCATGCCATGTTAGTTGGAAGGTCGCCAATCTAATTGATGAAGGAGTAAAGTTGTATCGGGAGTTGGAAGATGTTCAAATTTGTCACACACTCAGGGAGGGAAATGTTGTTGTTGACGTGATGGCGAATATTGGAGTGAATCTTCATGGATATAGGGTATGGCAAGGGGACTTTCCACATGACCTCATCAACTGTGCTCATTTTGATGTTGGTTAATTGGTCTCGGGTGGTGGTAGTTCACTTGGTTAGAAGATTTGGTGCAATTTTTAAAGAGGTGGGACAACTATATCTCTTTGTTAGTTATGAGGCTTGTATTTTCCTTACTTGTATTTTTGGATGGGAACGATATTTTAAATACCAAGTTTATTCATTTATGAAGGTATTTTTAAATACCCAATCAATTTATTAATCAATGGTCATTAATGAAGGTATTTTTAAATACTCAATCAATTTATTAATTATGGGTCATGAAGGTATTTTAAATACGAATTTAATTAATTAATGAAGGTATTTTTAAATACCCTATTTAATTCATTAACGAAATTGGTCTTTAATGAAGGTATTTTTAACACCCCATTTAATTCATTAATGAAGGTCATTAATGAAGGTATTTTTAAATATCCAATTAATTTCAAAAAACATGAGCATGAATTATTTTGAATATGAGAAGCGGGAATTATTTTGAAAATGAGGAGCGAGAATTATTTTTGAAAATGGGGAGCAAGAATTATTTTCGAAAATGGGGAGCGGAAGTTAAGAATATGTTTTTGCCTTGGTTCTTTTGCCTACCTTGGGAAGTGGTTATCTGTTGGAACCGTTGTAATCCGGCTCAAATGTCCAGTGGGATTATATCGGAGTTAGATGCTGTGTTGTAGAACTACATTGACTCTTTCACAAGTCTTCTCGGATCTCCCGACCCTTTGGATCCTGTGGTTTGTGGTGTCGGTTTATGCAGTTACTGTTTTGTTTTGGTTAGTGATGTAGTACAGTTTCTGTACTCTTACGTTTAAGTGTTGAAGTGCTATGTTTTGGTTTGCTGTATTCTTTCAATTGTAAAAGGTTTTAGATCCCTTTCAAAACCCTCTTTCCTTAATTTTACCAAAAAAATAAATAAAAAACACGAAGAGTGGAATGAAGGTTTTCCTTTCTTATTTTAGAGTTTAAAATATATATATATATATTAAAATTAGGAAGAATAAACTCGTTCAAGAAAATATTATGATGATGTATAAGCGAAATAACAAATCCCCAACACTCACCATTTCTCACAAATATATCCTTGATTATTACACAAAATTATATTAACTCAGTTCCGTTCTTATTATACCAATGTAATAATATTCTGTAATTTCACTATTCTTATGATGAATTTGTTCCACTTACGTGTATGATCGCTAAAAATATATGGACGGGTGTTGTCTGTCAATGTCGTTTTCCTTTCTCGTGATCGAGACGTCCCTCTTTGTTGTTGTTGTTGCACACGGGTACTATTGAGAATAACGCTGTTTCAAACCAGAGACGTGACTCGCAAATTTGGCGTTTACGAAAGAGTACAGTCACGAGTGCACCTTCAAAGTTATCTTAACAACATCACCATCGAATCCCTTACTAGAGAAACGAACTTATGCAATCAAACCTTCACAAGCTAAAAATTATACTTCTCATCATGCTTTTCTGAAATCCACATAAGCTTAGGCCGCTGGTGCCATCTTAACATATATTGTCAATTGAAAATATGATTCCTCATAACTGCTACTCCATGGGATGTTTGCAAGGGGAAACAACAGAATGACCATACTTTAGAGTGTGGATTTAAATTACATTAAATATAAGGCAATATAGTCATCCTGCAGTCCATACCGAGAGTATTCTGACTTCCTCGGGTAGAATCTCTTTGAATCTTCGTTGATGGCTGCACCAAAATCCAAAATAGTAAAGGTGACCCAACGGGTATATGAGGGCTTAATCCTATGGATAACAGAACCGAATTGGTTAAACCATATCAGTGCGTTTGCTTGAAAAACATGGAGTCGCACCATAAAAACAAACAGTAACTGCTAGCCTAACTATGAGAAGATGTCTTTCTATCATTCAAGGCCGGGGCATGAATGATAGAAGAGATGCATTTCTTATTGACAGTTCGTTCCAGTTCCATGCCAATCCATTTCAAAAGCTGCACACTTTTCACAATCAATCTCAAAAGATGCAGACATCTTTCTGTTTAACATTCGGAGGGAGCAATTGAAGATATTTATAACGCTAACGCTAGCCATGGAATTTTGATCGTGGACAGCTGTGTGTGACTCAAGTGGCATCTTGTTCTTGCTACATGCACCGCTTTTATTATTTGGAATTTTTCTAATGGCTTTTTTAATATACTTTTCTTTGATTAATATTCTTTTAGATATTTGGTATATGATACGATGATATTTGGGATTTCTGTTTGTAGTATCCTTTTCACCTGTGGACCTTATTTCTTTGATAAAGCGCACTAAAAATAACATTCAAAATTTATGTATGGGGCTACACGTTCGAAGAGCTGCGCAGACACGGAGTGCCTGAAGATTGCAGAGGTCCTCAATTGCATCTCTCCAAATTGAAAACATGTACATTTTCATAGGAAAGCTCTAAGCCTCGTGACCCTCATAGCTGTACTCATTATTTAACAAATTTCTATTGCAAGATAAACTACCTCTAAATGCCTCTCCAGACCAGATGATCAAAGCCAGATATTTCTGCCGTTTGATCCATCTACTTGAATAAAACCCGTTTTAGGTTTACTTTCACCAATTATTATCGGAAGCGCCCACATAAAATACCCATCTATATAAAAAACTAAAACCATTTTATCTGTACTCTCAATCCCTTAGCCCTTATTTCGACAAGGGATTTTGTATGAGGAAGATCAGTTTTTTTTTTTTTTTTAAATTGTTGGACAACTATTAAATGTGTTGTGAGTGAGTTGGAGAGGGTAAGGCAATCTTCGAAGGGAGGTTTTTGATTCGAATCTCCACCTTACCAAAAACACATTGGGTACCCAAAATCCAGTTGATAATGTTGATGTCGTTTGGACCCACCGGACTCCTGAGTGATATGGTGTAGAACCCCTGGTCTTTTTTACTAAATTAAAAAAAATTAAAAATTAAAAGTTGAAAATTAGTTATAATTTTTTTTAATATTATTATTATATGTTTTAATTAATTTTAAATAAAAATCATTTTAATAAAATATATATCTATAGAATTGATTAATATAGTTTTAATATAAAAGTTATTATTCTTCGTGATCCTTGTTTTCAATTAAGAAATTTATAAAAGTTAAAAAAGTTGGCAAAAATAAATTATATAAAAAACATTTTTTTTTTAATTAAAAAGTTAAAAATTAGTTGTAATTTTTTTTAATAATATAATTATATGTTTTAATTAATTTTAAATAATTATTATTTTAGTTAAATATATATATATATATATATATATATATATATATATATATATATATATATATATATATAAATTAATTAATTAATGAATGATTGATTAATATAGTTTTAATATAAAAGTTATTACTCTTGGTGATCCTTGTTTTCAATTAAAAAATTTATAAAAGTTAAAAAAGTTGGCAAAATATTAATTATATAATTTTTTTTTTTGGAATACTTTCTTAGTGAGTTATAGGATAATTGCTAGCATCTTGGGTTGTGAGGTGGATGCCCTCCCATTTCTTTACCTTGAAATGCATTTGTTTAAAGGTATAATTTGGGATTCGCTTCTGGAACCTATGGTGGAAATATTGCAGAGGAAGTTGGTCGGGTGGAAAGGATATTTCCTTAGTAAATCCAAAAAGACTACCCTAGTAAACTTTACTCTTCAAAGCATTCCAACCTTCCTTTTATCTATGTTTAGAATTCTTAACAAGATTATATTAAATATTGAACATGTTCAAAAGTTGTTTCTTTGGTCCGGATATGATGAGAAGAAAACATTTCACGTATTTGGTTGGGAGCAAATTTGCAGACCTAAAAAATATGGTGGCTTAGATCTCTATAACATTAGGTAGATGAATACAAATTTTCTTTCAAAGCATGGATGGAAGTTGGCAAATCAAACTGAAACTAGCTCGGTCAACATTGTATTGGTCAAATACTTGAAATGGGAGAATTTTTTGCTTGTTGATCCTTTGTTGACCTTTGGTTTAGTCTTTTGGTTGAGTTTGAAAATTGTTAGACCAGTTTATTGTCAACAATGTTGAACTTGAAGCTTGGATTCTAATTACTAATAAGTTGAAGTTTCACATCGTTAAATAGAGAAATGTAAAGGATGAGATCTTATGGACAAGGAAAAATAATAGATCCTTTTTAGGCAAATCTGCCTATAATCTACTGGCTATCAAGATTCCTTTGTGGGTCCCACCTTTCAAAGTATGGCTTAAAGGTCTAACAACAAAGGTTGGCTATCAAACTATGGCTATCAAGATCTTCTTTCAATGCTCATTCTCTGTGGAATTTCTTAAATCTATTTTAATTTTTTTGGGACTGAGTTGGATAGTATTGAGTTTGCTTGTTGATGTTTGCACTCAATGGGCATCTCCCATTTACTCTCCAAGGCTAAAATATTTTTGGAACTTATGTTTGTTGCATCTTTTCTGGTAGGTGTGGAAGGAGAGAAAAAGTAGAATTTTAAAAACTTCAAAAGAGATCCTTCCTTTGTTTGTGCTAGATCCTTGGCTTCCATCGTAGAGAATGTATCCTCTCTAGCTTTGGAGGAGGGCAGATTTAAGGAGGCTGAGTTCGAAAGGAAAATTAGCTTTCAATAGAGCAATAGGTTTGTTGGTCTTCCTAGTCCTAATCCTCATGCCCTTGTGATGTGCGAACCTCTTTCTTCGGGTTAGGTTAAACTGAACATCAATGGAGCTTTAAGGGTAGTCTCAAAATGCTAGTGCTAGTGGGGTGCTTAGGGATGATAGAGGTGGGTTTCTATTGGCGTATGTCAAATTCTTAGATATGCAAACTTGCCATGTTGCAGAGGCCAGAGCCCCTTACCAAGGTCTCCTACTTGTGGAGAATATGGACCTTCTTTGATGAAGCTTACCAGGGTAGCCTAGGCAAATGTAGGGTGGGGGAAGCACTTGAATAAATATCATAAGATCATTTACAAGGTAGGTTTAAGGGAAGACATAAATAATATGGCAAAATGGAAAGCATTGATCCTTTTGATGAGAATAGGTAGAGCAAGAAATTACAACTTTACAAATATATGAAGATTCAAGATTAGTGATAAGTTGGGTTGTAGATCATGTTGAGATGAAAAACTTGCTTCTCAGTTCTTTTTATGAGCAAATGAATTTATTAGAATCTTTTATAACAAAAATTCTATACAAACACATCTATAGGGAACTAAATGTAAAAATAGACGGTCCTTCAAAAGATGGTTTAAATCTCTAACAAGCATTGGGCATAAGGAAGAAGTTGGTAGAGGGCTTTGGTTTTTCTCACATTCCTCCTCTTATTAAGGATCAAAGTGGAGAACTATTAATAACAAAAAAGGATTTTGAAAGGGATCCTTGCCTTTATTCTACAGAAAGACAAACTTCAAAATAGTGTTAGTCTATAAAATTGAATCCTGAGTCCTCAATTTTTAAACTCAAGTAAGAGTTAATCTAGAATTGTGATTGATCTTTCCACCTATCAATTCTATTATTAAGATTTTGTTTCTGGATTGTAAATTGAATGTGGGATATTATAATATGGAGGCCACCATTTTTCTTAGTTTAGTTTAAACCAATTCTTCTCAACATTTTTCTTAGTTTAATTTAAACCAACTCCTAAAAAGATATAATTAAAATTCTTAAAAATAATTCGTAAACGTAACATTCTAATTTTTTTTTAAATTATATGAAAATTCAGGTAAATTAGGTAGACAGGCAATGTCTGTAATTAGCATAAGGTATTCAAATGGTAAATACAAACGGATAAGCATTACAGCTAGTAACACTAAGGCACGTACTTATTCTCTACCATCAAGCTTTAATTTACAAAATAATTCTGCTCAGCTGTTGACAAATTGCTAGTGAAAATAGTTTAAAGAGAAATCTGTTGAAATTGCGAAGGACCAGCTGTAGAAAACTTTCTTTTATTTAAGTCAGTCATTCATTCATTGTAAAGCCACGACTTCCAAAGGAATGAGCATCAAGCCCAAACGATGGTCTACAGTTGTATGTGGTTGGCTGTATTATGTCATTACTAAATACCAGTTCAAACAGTCTCTCTCTAGAATGAAGGGGAGAAAAAATATACATTAATTAATAATTTTAAAAATAAAAATAAAAAAAATAGTTTTAAAGATTTGGTAGAGTAATAAGTTTTAAGAGGAGATCTAGAATTTTGGAGGTAAGTCTTTCTTAGCATAAAGATAGTAGATTGTCCTGACTCTGCGCCTGATGACTGCGGTTCCAATTTCGACTGATGGTTTCCCTCGTACCAAATTACTAAAGTAAAAGTTATAAAAACAACTTCAAAATTTTTAATCCAAATCTAATAATAAAAAAATAAAAAAAATTACCCGCAAAAATAAATAAAAACTCTTTTCTAAAAAAACACTTACCACTCGATTTTTTTTAATCTTGGTGGAAACGGGGCAGAATACCTTAGATTGCATTGGAGTTGGTTTGGTCATTAACTAGCCAACTAATGAGACACTAAAGCAGAACAAAAAACAAGTTTATGTTGGGTGAGGTGAACATTTCGACACACATCCATCCAGATAAATCCACCTAGATGAATCGTGTTCGACTTAGCACCTAACAGATAGAAAGACAAAATTGAAGAATAAATCCACCTAGATGAATCGTGTTCGACTTCGCAGCTGACAAGATAGAAAGACAAAATTGAAGGATAATATAATATTTTTAATATTAAATAAATTACGTAGTGTTAAAATGATTTTTAGTTATTGATTATTTAAATGTATATAATATTGGAGAACTTTTTATAAACTATTTAAAAAAGAAAATTGTCCGTCACTTTTGTGCTGATTTTTTAAATAAAATCTTAACTTTTTCTTTCAGAAAACATAACCTTGTTATTAATTTTTTATTATATATAAATATAAATAAACTATAAATGTGTTATAAAGATATTATAAGTTATATTTTTAAACATTCAATTGAATACATATTAGTAACATAAATTTTCAACATTTTATTAAAAATTATTGATAAAAATTTAAAAAAAAATTGTAATCTAACTTTAAAAATATCAATGTCTAATTTTTATTTGTAAATATTTTTTAATTTTACAATATTTTATCTTAAAAAATGATGTATTCTTAGTGGGAAAGATATTTTAGAAGGAAAAATATGGTAATAATTAATATTCAAAATATTTAGTCAAGTTATTCATTCTTTTATCAGAATTTAAATAAAGATTTGATGATGAAAAGATGGATAAGGAAGTTTCACTAATTGTCAAAGGTAACCTAACTTTTAACAAATCTATTTTACAATAAAAATATTATTGCCTAATTTATAAATATATAATTTTTTATTTTGACAACATTTTCTTCTAAAATGATGTATTTGTAGTGGAAAATTTACTTTAAAGGAAAAAATATGATAATAATCTATATTCAAAATATTTTAGTCAAGTACTTCATTCTTTTGTAAAAAATTTGATGATGAAAAGATACTTAAAGTTGGAGAAATAAGTTTCACTACCTGTCAAAGGTAAGATAATTTACTTATAAAAATCTTATTAATATTATTAAATATTGTTAAAATAATTTTATTATAAACAAATAAATTAATTAATTATATATCACTTTAGCAAATTTTATAACTTATAATAAACATGTTTCTAAAATTATTATTCAAAACATTTTAGTTAACTACCTCGTTCTTTTATCAAACTTCAAATAAATATTAGATGAAAAGATGCTTAAAGTTGGAGAAGTAAGTTTCACTAGTTTTCAAAGGTAAGAAAAATTTATTAAAAAAATATTACTAATATATATATATATATATATATATATATATATAACTTAAGCTAAATGTTTATAATTAAAATATAAATTAAAAGTTTATAATTAAATTGAATATACATCTCTTAAACATGCTTTATAAATTATACTAAACATGTTTTAAAATTAATAAGACAAAACATAAATATCAATTATAATAAGTATATTTAATAAAAAATATTTTTTCCTTTTCCTTTAAATTGAAATATGCATGTTAAATCTATATCTCAGTATAAATTTTTAATAAAAATTTGATGTAAATATCTTGTTTATTATTAATATTTATATTAGGTTTTAATTTAAAAGTTAAATAAATAATAATATATTATTGAAGAACACTAATTTTAATGATGTAGATCAGGGTTCAAATCCTATATATGTAAGAGAGTGGTGAGTAGGAGGTGCTTGCTATAAATATGTTAAAGGTTTAATTATCATCGATGCTAGGTAGTGCCCTTGTGGTCTTTGGTCCTTGTATGTTTGTGTAATTTCAACACCAACAAAAAAAATACATATAAGAGATTGAATGTCGGTAGGAATCAAGATTCATATTCATAATTTTTGCTCTATTCTTTAAAAAATAATAAATTTAAGGATTTTGATGAAGAATATTTTTATAGAAAAAAATGTAATATAGGAAAGTCATAATTAGAAGATAGGATGTTCTAGTTAGGGAAGTAATATTTTCCTAGACAAATAAATAATTAATCTATTGTAATATTTATCCAAAACATAGATGATCACTAGAATTAATTATAAAAAAAGAGATGAATGTCTCAATGGGGATAACACAGTGGTTAGGGCTGTGGATTCTCTTTGGTTGTTCCAAGGTTCAAACCAAGATGCATGCGTGTGTAATGGTGTGAGTTGTGTGTGTTACAAAAAAAAATATGAATAATCATAATATAATGGTTCTTAAAAACAAAGGGTGAGTCCTTGGTTCAAAATTTCAAACAAATAGTTGATGTAGCCCATAGAAGGTTCAAATATTGATAGCACCAAATAGCTCAATGTGACTAAGTCCATGTAAAATGGAAATATAAATCATTTCAAACCATATATATATATGCTATTTTTTTCAAATATTCTAAAGTGGATTGAAACATCTGCTTGTTGTGGTGCAATGGTAAATGCCTTGGGTGCTGGTAGAGGCCGACCCAGGTTCCATTCCCCTTGTCTCCATCCTGCAGATATATGGTATAGTTAGGAATGTCCTATGTGTTGGTAGAGGCCGACAAGGCTCCATTTCTCCTATGCCCAACCTGTTGAAAGTGGCACCTCGAAAGGGGTGTTTTCCACTATAAATTATTTTCTACCCAGGTGTTGTAGGTGAGTTGGAGAGGAGAGGGAAATCCTCCAAGAGAGGTCCCAGGTTCAAATATCCACCCTACCAAAAAGTTGAATTGGGTATCCAAAATCCAATTGCTAATGTTGGTGCGAGCATGGTCGGATGCGACTCCCGAGTGACTTTGATGGTGTAGAACCCCCTGTTTGTGGTCTCTCAGACCAAGGCAGCCCCGCAAGGGGTTTTTCGCTTAAAAAATAAATAAATAAATAAAGTGGGTTGAAAGAAAGTGAGGATTGAGTTCATATTATCCAAAAAAATTTCTTCAAACACATTTTATTTATGTTATCCAATTTAAAAATTAAGAATGAAACAATGAATGACAAACCATTTTATATGGGAAGAAATAACTTATATTTAAGAACAGGAAGTACTGGAAAATTTTATATAGAAATAGAACCTTTAAGTCAAGCTTTTGGATTTTCTTATTAAATTTTTAATAAAAAAGTGTAAAATTTATGGGTAATACTTTATTATAATTAATCTAGGGGAAGCCAATTTTTACCTAGTAAAAACAATGTATACATAAAATTGTGCTGGTATAAATATTTCAAAACATTGTAAAAATATATTGTGATTAGACTATTATTATACTTCTAATATTGCATATGCCATGATTTTAGACAAATGACAAAATATTTTAAAATAAAAGCATTTTGATCAGTTATAAAAAAATTGCTCAAGAAATAAACCCAAAGTTGAGGAAGGTGATTAGATTGTAGTATCTAGAAGATGACTCAAATAAGGATATTTCACTCTAGATAAGTGTCAAAGAAATCACCTAAAGTTAGAAAATGACAAAGGTTATCATGGGTTATTTGGAATAAACATTAAAAAGAAGTCTAAAAATATGAGGAATTACACTGTGTAAATTTAAATTCAAAAGGATTTAATTATAAATACAAATGTAAAATAATAATGGTTCTTGGCCATTTTATAATACGTACTCGACATTAAATAATGATAGAGATATATTACATTAAAAGTGGCCCTCTCCCTTCTAAAGTTGCTCTCCCTTTTCAAGGGCTCTCTTTTTCAAAATAATGTTAAATCTTTCAATTCTATGCTAGCACCCCTTCCTTTTAATATTATATATAGAGAGATATTTAAAATAAAGTTGGTTGAGGTCACCTTAATTATAATCAAGTGCTTATAACAATAAAATTCCTCTCAAAATTATAGATAGAAAGGTTGAGCACTCTTCTGAGTCCCATTTTAAAAGCGATCATTTGAATAGGGATGGAGAGAAAAGCCTCATCCTCATCTCTTGAGTTGTTTTCAGTTCTCTAAGGCTCTGAGGTATCCTTTACCTTATTTCCTGACTCTACTTATATCTTAAGAGTTTGCAATTATAGATAGAGAGCTCCTACATCAAAGAGATTTTGGATTTAGAAAGTAAAAGAAAAGGGTTTCCATCATTATTTTGTCCAAGAACCTTTATTCACCTTTTATGATGATCCATCTTCTTTTCGTCCAATTTAAAAAATATTTTCATCTTAAATAAGGACAAGAGGTTGTTGATCCATCGTTCTCTTTTAGGTGGCCCACCCACTTAATTTAGGTTTGAGCCTTGATCCTGTGTGTAATGGGATCTAGCAAGTGAGTACAATGGTAACTCTTGAAGTTTTTTTTGAATCAAAAGAGAAGATAACATACTGTCAAAAATATTAAGGTATATTTTAAAATATAAAGTTGATTTTTTCTACTTTTATTCAGGGTCAAATGGATGAATTTAATCTATCTAAGGCACCTAGACCAAGCATCCAGGTGGATTCTTTTTCTGATATGAGACACCAATGTGTTAATGCTTCTCTCTTATGATAATAAATGTCAATTTATACTTGATAGATTATATCTGAGGCACCTGATCAACCTAGATCACTACCAAGAGCCCCAATGCTATTTCTTTTGCTAACTCAATACCCCTAGTTCAAAGGTTCACACTCTTATCTTCCAAAAAATATTTTATGATTGCCTTTTGACATGAACCTACTATTTTAGAGAGGATCAACAACTCAAAATAAAAATACCTCTATTATTAAAGGACCACTCTCCATTCGCCTCCCTGATATGTAGGTAGGTAGGCTATTTTGAAGGTAAGGGTTGAAATAAAGGGGCATCTCTATCTTTAATGATACATAAAGTTGCTAATAATTATAAGAATTAACTTCGTTTCTTTAATTAGTTAATTCACTTTCTTATAGCTAGGATAACCGTCTTCAAAATAGATAGAGATCAAAAGGTTCATGAAGTCGGAACTTGATAAGAATAAATAGGAAATACTATTTATTAATAGAAGAACAGTTTTTTTAAAAAATGCTACTTATTGAAAGGAAACCCAACCCAATATTTTTGAGATATCTTCTTTCCAATCAACCTAAAATACTCCTTTAATATAATAAAATAGGGCTCAACAATTTGAATTAGCCAAGGCCAAGCCTCCCCTCCCCTCAATTTTAAAAGGGTATTTTTATACATGAGGAGAGCCTTGAATAAAGAAAAAGTCTTGAGAAGAGCTCTATAAGAGATTAGTAAAGAGAAGCAGTTGATCTATTCCATAGAACCATTATCATCTACTATGCACCGGTTGATCGATTCTATATTGTAAAGTAAAAGAATCACAATTAAGATCGTCTCATAGTTTTAAAAAGCCCCACCAAAAGGTTAGTTCATTGAGTGAATCGTTATTACATGGCCTATAAGAATGAATAACATTCCTCCCCAATTATATATAAAAAGCAACCCTCTCTTCTCCTGAACTCACCCTTTAAAATAACCATTAAATAGACATCCCTTTTAACCTTTTAAAATAAATTTAAAATGGATGAAACCATTCCAAGATGACTATTAAATAGCCATTTAATTAAAAGGTTTTCAGCTTTCTTTGCCCCTATATCAACCTTTTCAATCATTCCTTCTATTTAAGAAGAAGATGAAAATAGTTAAATTTTTATGCAAGTAAATAATCTCCTAGTAAAGAATAAAAATAATATAAACATTATATTTTATATTGTATAAGGATTTAATAATAAAGACAATATTCGTTTCCATAAAACACGAAAAGTGGAATGAAGGTTTTTCAGTTTTCAAAAATAAAAAATAAAAAACATATATAATGTTCATTTCCATAAAACATAACAAGAAAAGTGTAATGAAGGATATCCTTTCTATTTTAGACTCTTCAAAAATAAAAATAAATAATATTTTTTAAAATTTTAAAATATTTCTTAAAGAATAAACTCTTTTAAGAAAATATTATGATGTTGTATATATATCCTCAACACTCACTATTTCTCACAAATATATCCTCAATTATTACACAAAATTTGATTAACTCAGTTCCCTTCGTATTATACCAATGTAATAATATTCTGTAATTTCAATATTCTTATGATGAATTTGTTCCACTTACGTGTATGATTGCTAAAGATATATGGACGGGTGTTGTATGTCAATGTCCTTTTCCTTTCTCGTATCGATACGTGATCGATACGTCCCTCTTTGTTGTCGTTGTTGTTGCACACGGGTACTATTGAGAATAACGCTGTTTCAAACCAGAGACGTGACTCGCAAATTTGGCGTTTACGAAAGAGTGCAGTCACGAGTGCACCTTCAAAGTAATCTTAACAACATCACCATCGAATCCCTTACTAGAGAAACGAACTTCTGCAATCAAACCTTCACAAGCTAAAAATTATACTTCTCATCGTGCTTTTCTGAAATCCACATAAGCTTAGGCCGCTGGTGCCATCTTAACATATATTGTCAATTTGAAAATATAATTCCTCATAAGTGCTACTCCATGGGATGTTTGCAAGGGGGAACAACAGAATGACCATACTTTAGAGTGTGGATTTAAATTACATTAAATATAAGGCAATATAGTCATCCTGCAGTACATACCGAGAGTGTTCTGACCTCCTCGGGTAGAATCTTTTCTTGAATCTTCATTGATGGCTGCACCAAAATCCAAAATAGTAAAGGTGACCCAAATGGGTATACGAGGGCTTAATCCTATGGATAATAGAACCGAATTGGTTAAACCATTTCAGTGCCTCTGCTTGAAAAACATGGAGTCGCACCCTAAAATTAAACAGTAACTGCTAGCCTAACTATGAGAAGATGTCCATCTGGGTCCTCCACTGTGGACAGAAGCAAGCCAGGCTTTCTGAAACAAAACATGTGAACGTTCAAAGCCTTGCCTTCTTTTGTCCTCACTTCCACCTGCACTTCATTTCAGGGTGAATGATGTCTATCACCTTTACTCAGATTACTAAAAAGAACGATTAGAAATTAATAACAAACAACATATTCAGATAAGATTTAGTAAAATGAATAAGGTGAGAACTAAGCAACATATTCAGACAAAAAAATTTCGAAAAAATGGAGTTCATTGGAAGGGAGCAGAGCATAAGTCTTTCACCTTGCATCTGTGCTTGTTTTTGATGCAGTTGAATAACGGAAACAGAGGACACCGGTCTTCATAGATGAGGCAAGAATTCTCTACGGAGCGAAAGAAAATCGGCCATGAATGATAGAAGAGATGCATTTCTTATTGACAGTTCCTTTCGGTTCCATGCCAATCCATCTCAAAAGCTGCACACTTTGCACAATCAATGTCAAAAGCTGCAGACATATTTCTGTTTAACATTCTGAAGGAGCAATTGAAGATATTTATAACGCTAACGCTAGCCATGGAATTATGATCGTGGACAGCTGTATGTGACTCAAATGGCATCTTGTTCTTGCTAGATGCACCGATTTTATTATTACTCCTCATTTTTATTTTACTGTGTCACCCTTTTCCAAAAGTTTCTTTGTATTTATAGATGAAATGTTCCTCTATCTCTATTGTCATTGCTCCTTGGGTCAAGGCCTATATATGTTTTTTTCCTTGTGGTCGTACGTTAAGTTAAACTTTGCAATATAGACAAACATTTTTCTACATTCCAGTAATACTTCTTATAAACATCCACCGTGGGGATTGAACCCGAACCCGTGTCACATCACTGATAATGCAAGTGGCATCCTGTAGACCACACTCACCCCGCTTCTAAACTTTTAGTTCACATAGTTTTTTTATGTTTTTATTGAAATTTGGGCATTCATTTATCATTCTGTAGTAAGGAAAGATAAGATACAGTATGATAAAGCTCACTAAAAATAGTTTCAGAGGACTAGTGAATTGGTAAGTGTTTGTCTGGCCATGCATTTACCAAGAAAACATTACCAAGAAAACGCCCAGGTTCAAACCTGGGGGCAGTCCGTTTGCAAAAGTAGTAGAATGATTTGAATCCTCGCCAGACAGACGATGACAGTACTAATCCAGGTCATAGTCCCCTCCACGCAGGCTGAATATGTTTGGTGGAAGCAACCCCTGTTTATCATCAACTCTCTTATATAACCCAAAAAAATACAACACTAAACATAACATTCTAAATTATATATATATATATATATATATATGGGGGGCTACCCGTTCGAGGAGGTGGGCAGACACGGAGTGCCTGAAGATTGCAGAGGTCCTCAATTGCATCTCTCCAAATTGAAAAGATGCACATTTTCATAGGAAAGCTCTAAGCCCCGTGACCCTCATAGCTGTACTGATTATTTAACAAATTTCTATTGCAAGATAAATTTCCTTAAATGCCTCTCCAGATGATCAAAGCCAGATATTTCTGCCGTTTGATCCATCTACTTGAACAAAACCCGTTTTAGGTTTACTTTCACCAATTATCATCGGAGGCGCCCACGTAAAATACCTAGCCATCTATATAAACCTATTTTTGCTGTACTCTCAATCCCTTAGCCCTTTATTTCGACAGAGAAACATAAGTTTTGTTTTTTTTTTTAATTAATATTATTGTTTATATTATTAAAACTGTTGGACAACTATTAAAAAAAATTAACATAATCTAATATTTTTTAAAATAATTTAAAAGCTGAAAATTAGTTATAATAATTTTTAATATTTTCTCGTATAAGAGTGTTATTATATATTTTAATTAATTTTAAATAATTATTAATTATTATTTTCGTTAAAATAAACAAATTAAATATATTAATTAATGATTGATTAATATAATTTTAATATAAAATTATTTTTCTTCATGATCCTTGTTTTCGTTAGAAATTAAAAATAGTTGGACAAAAGATAAATTATATAAAAAAACAAAATCTTCTTTTTGAATACCCCTTAGCGATGCAGAGGATAATTGCTCGCATCTTGGGTTGTAAGGTGGTTGCCCTTCTATCTATTTACCTCAAAATGCATTTATTTAAAGACAGGATCCAAGATTCACTTTGGGAACCTAAGGTGGAAAGATTGTAGAGAAAGTTGGTCACGTGGAAAGGATCTCCTTAGTCAAGAAAGGCTACCCTGGTAAAGTCTACTCTTCAAAGCATTCCAACTTACTTCTTATCTATGCTTATAATTATTCTATCGAATATTGAACATATTCAAAAGTCGTTTCTTTGGTTTGGGTCTCATAAGAAGAAAAAATTTCACTTAGTTGGTTGGGAACAAGTTTGCAAACCTAAAAAGGATGGTGGCTTAGGTCTTTGTAACATCAGGCAAATGAATAAGGCTTTGGTTGCAAAACAGGGATGGAAGTTGGTAAATCAAATTGAAACTAGTTGGGTCAACATTATGTCGGACAAATACTTGAGATAGGAGAATTTTTTTCTTGTCAATCATATTCCAACCTTTGGTTCAATATTTTGGTTTAGTTTACAAAAGTCGAGGGTGCTAGTCTCCAAAGGTTGTAGGTAGAGATTATGTGATGGATTCAAGATTGAAATCTAGAAAGATATTTGGCTGATGGACCAGCCCCTTATGCTGATTTCAAATTTGGTGTGTTTGAAGCCTAGGGCCATATTATTATTTGGGTCTAAGGTGTCTAAATTTATCGCGGTGGTCAATGAACTGAAGGTTTAAATATTGTTAGACCAATCTATTCTCAACAATGTTGAACTTGAAGCTTGGATTCTAATTGCTAATAAGTTGAAGTTTCATGTCATTAAATGAATAAATGAAGAGGATGGGATCTTCTAGGTAGAGGAAAATAATGAATCCTCTTCAATAAAGTCTGCATACAATATGTTGGCTTTTGAGACTCCTTTAGGGGTCCCACCTTTCACAGCATGGCTTAAAGGTCTAACACCAAAGGTGAATAAATTTTTTGGTTGGCAACTCATAATAAGATTTTGACCATTAAAAATCTAAAAAGGGAGGTTGGTTGATACAAAATAGATGTTGCCTATGTGGTGTTCATTATTTAAATCTATGGAATAGACAAACCATTTATTCTTTAAATGCTCATTCTCTATGGAATTTATTAAATCTATTTTTAATTTTTTGGGACTGAATTGGGTGGTACCAAGTTCGCTTATTTATGTTTATGCTCAACGGTCATCTTATTTTTACTCTCCAAGGCTGAAATATTTTCTGGAACTTCTATTTGCCACATCTTTTTTGGTAGGTGTGGAAGGATAGGAATAGTAGAATTTTTAAAAACTTCAAAAGAGGTCCTACCTCTATTTATACTAGAGCCTTGGCTTCCACCTTAGATAATGTGTCCTCTCTAACTTTGGAGGAGGGTCAATTTGAGGAGGCTAAGCTTGAAATCAAAATTGGCTTTCAACAGAGCAATAGGGTTGTTGGTCTTCCTAGTCATAATACTGAGGCCCTTGTGAGGTGGGAACCTCCTTCTCTAGGCTAGGTTAAACTGAACTTCAATGGAGCTTCAAAGGGTAATCTTGTAATGCTAGCACTAGTGGGGTGCTTAGAGATGATAGAGGTGGGTTTCTGCTAGCGTATGTCAAATTCTTAGATATCTAGACTTGCCATGTTGCATAGGCCAGATCCCTTTACCAAGGTCTCCTACTTGTGGAGAATATGGGGTACCAAAAAGTTTGCATTGAAGGAGACTCACTTAATATTATAAACTTGGTCAAAGGTGATTCAATCCCTAGTTGGAACATTGAGGTTGTGATTATGGAATCTAGGTAGATTCTTTAGGCTAGAGAGGATAGGGAGATAAAGCATATATTTATATAAGGAAACCACCACATTTACTTTATGGTATACCTGGGTATAAGTCTCAATGGTTTATCTGTTTGGAGAGTGTTGGTCATGAATCTGCCTAGTTACAAAATCTGCATTTTGTGCACCCTAGACCCGGCCAACATTGAAATGTTGAAGGAGAGAAATATCCTTCAAGAAAATATCCAGAGAGGGTTTGCTCCCTTCTAATATACTCTGATTTAAAGCTTAGGGTAACAAGAAAGAAATGGGGAAATATGGCTATAAGCCAGAAGTGTAGAATGGGGACAAACTAACAACCAAAATTCAAATTAAGCAGCGATTAGCATACAATAGAAATGAAAGCATAGGAACTACTTAGAGTTTTACAAATACAACCTTCAAAAGGTATCCCAATATTCATTCCATCACCCACAAATATTAAATTCAAATTCAGAATATAAACACAAAAAATAATGGAGATGAATATATTCAAAAATAACATACATAAAATCATTAAATGCAACCATTCATATAACCAAAATTCGAAGCCTTTCTATTGACATAGAAAACTTGAAGTATTTTTTTGCAAAGTTTCCATACTTTTTTGTACATAAAACTGATTGGTATTTATAGAGGGTTGCGCCTCTTTCATTTAGTACATTTACAAACAAAATACCGGTAGATCAAAAACCAATGAGAATAATTTCCTCCTCGGCATTAGTGATGTTCCATTCAAAACATTCCTCATAGAAACAATGATCCTACTTTTGTGTGAGAATCACATGAGAAATCTGCAGTATTAAATGATGGAAAACTACCTTAAGCATCGGTGCATTGGGATGCAGCAAATTTGCCTGAAAATCGAGAGCTTGGTCATTGAATTCGCTTCACCCTTGTGCCTTGGAACTCCACCTTTGCCAAGAAAGTCCATTGAGTATTAATCTAATCTTGAAAATTAGCAAGGTTTGTGGGCAGTGCATTGGAAATGAACAAAAATGGCATCTAATCTTGCAAATTCGAAGTAGAAATTCTGGAAATGTGCTTGCATTGCTTCCAGAATTAAATTCCATCATTGCTTAACTCCTCCTAAGAGAATTTTTAAAAATGGTGCCTTGGAAATACACGCCTCTAAGAATAAATGCAAAAGAATTCATTTCACCCAAAATGAGGTGAAAAGCCCTTTCGGGGCCATAATGAGCGACAACTTGTTCAGATTCTGACTAACGTCTAGGTGATTTCACCCCCAAATATTTCTTCCTCTTATTATCTTCTTATGCCCAAAATAAAAAACCTTCATTTTTATCTGCATTTTAATTTCGTCGTTGGAAAGGATAGAAATATGTCTAAATTTCAAATAATAGCAAAATTAACTGATTTTACCCCAAAATAAGGTGACAGGGATTTTCGCCCTCTCTTGGAGGTGATATTGACTTTGACTGCTTTTCTTCAGGATGAGTGCACGTTGCAACCTTATTTCGTCCAAAACTCATTTAAAAATCTCCATTCATCCATGAAGAGGTGAAACTACATGGTACCTCTCAACAAGGGCACCTTTGACTTTGACTATGCCCTAAGCTTCACACCAAGCACTATTTATTATTTTCCCCTAATCGTGGGAAAAAGCACAAAATGAATTGAAAGAGGGCCCCATGATGTCAATCCTCTACTATGCCATAAAAACATTTAATATTGTCTTTTCGCCTCAAAGAGAGGCAGCAATGAGTTTCACCCCTCACTTGGGGCAAAAGCACTCTGCTCCATCCTTTTACACTTATGATTTTTTGCCTTTTTTCTTAAAACTTATGGCTTTCTCCCCTGTGCTTCTGTTGGACGAAGTTACTAATTTTTTTATTAAGTTTTGCATCCAAGAGGGAAGTAAGTGATTTCGCCCCTCAATTGGGGTGAAACTAATTTGTTTCCCCTCTTCCTTTTAAACTTCTTTATTTTATGATCTACGCTCTTCTTATAGGAAGAAAACACTTCTAGGGTGAAAGCACCTAAGTTTGATCTTTTTCTACGTAATTTGGCCGTCGTCACCTCACTTCGAGCAAAATTACTTCCTTTGTTGTGTTTCGTCTCGAAAAGAGGCGAAAAAGTACTTTCTCCCTTCACCAGGGGTGAAACTAGTTTGCTCCTTCATTTTTTGGGCGCTTTTACTTGTTTACTTAGTTTTCCACCAATGTTTTTCTCCCTTAAAGCATTCTTCAACACATTCAAATTATTTATACTTCCATTTCATTGACGTCTTTCTATTCAGCACTTCCATTTCATTTTTACAACAATATTATTTAAAAAATGAGCAAAGCAATAAAAATTACAGTGAAATAGATGGCAAAAACTATGGCATCTTCCCTCAGTCATTTTATCAAAAAATTTACAATCAAAGTTCAAACAAAATTTAATGTGGCAAAGTGACCAAACTACTAATATTTCTGGCAGCTCTCGGGGTATCCAAATTGTATGGATGTGATCAACCCTAGGACTTTATCCATTGGGCTCAGGTGTCTGCTCCACTTGGTGCATTAGATTGCTTATTGTTGGCTTTGATATTTGATTCTGCGGTCTCCTTCATTGCAACTTCTTCCTCTAAAATATGCATGACTGTAGCCTCGGACACTACAATATCCTTGGACTAAGCATCACTACTGATCAGCTCTAGGTCATTAAGTGAATATACAAGATACCTAAAAGTATCTACTTGCTCCATGTCCATGTAATTTACCCATTGGTTGAGCTCCAACAAACTAGATTCAATGTGTGTAAGTTTCCTCATCAAGGGCAGCACATGGTCTTCAGTGAGAGGCTCGTCCCAATCATCAATTTCTAAGATGTCATCAACAAAAATTGCCCACACTACTTCTAGGTCCTCCTTTGATAGAATTTTCTCCTCATCATCAGTGAAACTAGGGAAACCATTTTTGGCTACTGCATTAAAATAGAGTGTTGAAACTCTTTTCTCCTGCTCAAACACATCGAGTAGCTTGCAAGCCTCCTTAACCTGGCCCAGCTTAGAAAAATATTGGTGCAGTATAACTTTAGCATTTACCCAAGCTCGGGCCATGTTGCTCATGGGATGGAATCTGAGATCCGATCTAGCCAACGCTTGCATTTGTGTAGCCTTAACTAGGATGGGCTCTAAGTGATCTTTGCCATACTCCACTACATGTCGACCATATGAGATGATTGTCTATATCTCCTAAAGATACATGAGGACCTATGTTACCTTCGTCGCCATGGCTTTACAGTCAACAAGCAACTGGTTGCATGTCTCCTTAAACTTTTCCTTGGTCAAAACAATCATTTGTGTTGCTTTCATGGCTAGTTGATCCTACAAAATCTAGAGTTGACCTTTCAAGGCCTCAAATTGTTTTTCTACTCCTTCCTTGACCTCTTGGTGCTTTGAACTATATTCTCTCAATCTTCTGCCTTCTTCTACAAAAAATTCACCTCTAACTTTGTAGATTGTAAATGTGCTCAAGTTTTATCTAAATTCTTCTCTAACTTGGCGATATTCACCTCAGCCTCAAAAAAGTTCTTCTTATAGTGCTCACCATGCAGGTACAAAGAGCTCGAATCAACTTGAATGTTCCCCATATTCTCTATAGTGTGGATCTTTATAAGGTCCTTGGTGATGAACTCATAAGTGTAATCACTCAAATCCATCTCTCCTTGAGGCTTCTGAACTTGGGGGAACATTTTCACTGTGTGGGCCTCCATAGTGTTAGGATTAAAAGCAACTTTCTTCAATGGCTTTGATGACAATAGAGTCTCCCTTCTTTTACGACTCTTCAACCACTGTTATGAACTCAAGCGATCTTGGTTGATCCTAACTACAATGGGTTTTTGGTTACACCCTCCATCTCTAATTTAGGCAACACCTACAACTCTAAAAATGAGGTAAAAGGGAAACAAGCCTGTGGTGGATTTGGATCGACGAAAGTAGAAACTGACATAGTGGGAACGATTGATGAAATGAAGGTGGTCATGGGAATGAAATCAAGAGTTCAAAAATGGTCACACTCACTCGAGGAGGAGCTTGTGTGCTTAAAACCATATTGGAGGTTACAAGAATGGAAGATACAGGAAGCAAAAATGGATTCAAGGTAGATGTGAAATAACTAAAAGAAAGAGAAATAGAAGAAAGAGAGCATTGGTGATTGGTTTTTGGGAGATAGGTAGTGAAACTAAGGTGGAAGCATACTGAATGGGGATGAAATAGAAGTGGAAACTAGTGGATGAGAAATAACAGTTGCCAATGACTCAAGAATAGGGGAATAAAGAGAAAACATACCTTCGAGCTTCAATGTTGTTTGAGATTATGAGGACAAAAGTGGTCATGATATTGGATCCTTTTCCACCAGGTCCTTTTATTCCACCACAATATATTCCTCAAGATTGATAATCTCAGCACTCTGGCCCACTGGCTCTATTTGAACCAATGGGATAGCTTCTAACACTTATGTCCATTCAACTGAAACTGCAGAAGGAAGGTTTGACAAAACTGCACCAGTCCTTAGCTTCTTGGAAATCTTTATAATGGGAAAATTTTTTTGCTTACTTCTCATCCAACGTTGTAGTGGCTCCTTCGGCACTTGTCCTATTTCCTCTTCTACAAGTGGTTCCTCCTAGGTCACATGTTAATTTTTTGCCACACTCTCCTCATTGCTTGATTTTTGAAAACTTTGAGGTACAATACCAGTGAAAGTGACTGATTGATAAATGGTGTAAAATTCATCATAAATGTTCAAAAATATTTCATCCATCACAAGTCTATATGGTGACCTAGGTTTTCCTCTATGAGCCCTCATAATCCACCAGTTATTAATCTTCTCTTCAGACCAATCGGGAAGCTACTCCTTCATCTAACTAAATAACCTTGGAAGAGGAATCTGATGCTTATGCACTACAGGGTTGTACTCGACCTCCATCTCATATAAGTTGTACCATGGTGGGAGTGACATCATATTTTCCATGTGTCATTCCAAATCATGTTCCTCCAAATTATTTCTTTGTCGCTCAATGTCTGGCCTAGGGTAATAATGAAACTTCTTAGCCTAAATTAGTGTTTCAAAGCAACCCAAAGGATCATACTTCCACGCTGCGGAAACTCCACCATATTGATGTCATAAAGAGCTTGGGTAATTAACTAATTCTGATCCACCTGGTTCACCTCAATACCCCCAAAGCAAAAATGTATAGTGCACATGATTATTTTTCCTCATCCTGCCTCATAAACATCATTGATGAAGTCATGCTGGTGAATAACTTCTAACGCAAAAAGATATCTTGTGGTAAAGTATAAAAGAAGGAATAGCTTGCTAGTATAGTCAAAAATATGCAGAACAATGTCCTGCTTTAACAAAAATATGTCACCCATCTCCTTTGGTATGATTTCCTCTCTCATTGCATTTGGTACTCTCTCACATTTACCAAAAATTAGCTCTAGGGTAGAGCCCAAAAACTTACGGTTAAAATCATAAATGATTCTTTTCTTGACAAAATGGAAGTCCACAAATACACTGACAATATCCTATTTTCTCTATCAACCTGCCTAACTTATATGAAGGAGAATTTATTATACATGTGAAAGAAGAAATACCGTATTAAGAATTATGTGTACTTGAACGCCATGGTTCCTTCACTCTACATTTTCTCCAATTGAGAATGCATCCTTAAAGAAATATAGTCAGCCCAATGGAAGAAAATTGGGTTTGTCCTCACTGTCATTATAGTAGGGGCATAGAATTCGACCTAAGAAATACACTGCACCAATGTTGCCTGCCACATGTGCGCTGCTGAATCAGTCAAAAAACACACAACCCAAGCCACCATAGAAAATAAATCTAGACTCTTGAAATCTATTAATGGCTTCAGTAAATTTGGTACTTCACCATGTTGGGTTATCTTTATCAGTTGGGTCTCCATAAACCAGTGCAATGTTAGCATTGATTGATATTTCTCCTCTTGTTCACCTAGATGTAACCTCTTAAAAAAAAATTTAGAAGGAGGTTTAATTCCACAATCAAACACTTCCCAAACATCATCGAATGAAATGGTAAATAATACTTCTCCTTTTGCATTCTAGATAGATCTAGTGTCAGGATTATAAAATTTTGAAATTGCCTCCACCAACTCTAGGAAAAAATGAACTAGTGTGCATAAATACCAAAAAAGTTGAGCATGATATGTAATGGTGAGAGGGCTCTCTAGCATCAACCCTTGACTGACTGCAACATCCACGTCCTGTTGTAGCTTCTCAATGCCTTTATTTGAAATAATGCAATCTCCAACTTCAGCTAGGGTGTAAGAATATGGATCCAGGTCAACATTTTTGTTTTGACTTGCTTTTTTATACTTCTTGCTTCCTCCAGCTTTCTTCTACACCTTCTTCAGCTCAATGGCACTCTTTGGCTTTGCAGTTTTTCTTCCCATCTTCAAAAACTCTTGGTCGCCTTGTAATTACTGCAATCAAGCAACTAGATGCAAAAATGCTCTAGAAAATATATAAAAAACTTTACCTCTAAGCTATGAATGCACCAAAATTATAAATTGCACCTTCAACTACCAGATTTAATGCATGTGTTGATTTTTGGAGAAGTTGGGTGAACGTGCTTCTTGATTCTCTTGCCAAGCATGATTTCTAATAATTTTTTAACTGTCATTAACCTCATTTTTGCCTGAAATATTCTTCAAAACTTATGCTGGATCATTTTTAACCTTGAAAGGCATAAATCTGTATATCCAATGGCTAACCTCGAAAATGATATATGCCAAGTGTGGATGACAGGTGCTTTTCAGGATGAAAACTAGTCAATGTTGCTGCTTCAGGACGTTAAAACGTCAACTAGGGTGAATGACGATGAAATTAATTTACTCTTGGTGCACTTCCTCTTTCAAAAACATAAAATGGCACTCCAAAATCGTTCCTAGCTAAAAAAAGCATATACTAGGTGTGCTTCCTTCGCTAAAACATTAATTGGATGAAAAAAAATCCTACAATTCACTTCTCTACTCAACCTGCATTCAAAAATCATTCTTCTTGTTTACTTGGTGAATTCACAATCTTGGCTGCCATTTTAAAATAATTTTTCATCTCTTATTTAGTCCCCAAAAATCACCTTGCTAAAAAACCAAGCTTTAAGTGCCACTGCTTTTACTAGAAAAGCAAAATTAAAATCATTTTCACCCTTCATTGCTGAAAACGCTTTGTTAATTTGGGAGCCTTTTAAAAAGCACGTAATTTTTTCCTTTTTGATTTTCCATGCTCTGAAATTGAATTTCGTCCCCCAAATAAAACTGCATGGCAAAAATAAATCTTGGAGTGGAATTAAAAATTCTTTCCCCCCCCATTTTTTTGTCTATATTATTTTATTTTTTTATTTTTTCTCTTTATCCTTTCGCTTCGCCCTAAAGAGGGGCTATATATATATATATATATATATATATATATATATATATATATATATAATATTTTATGAGATGATATGATTATTTCCCCCTTTTACTTCGTTAATAAAATACTTTCACTTTTTCTTGAACTCACTTTGCCAAAAGCTATTTAAATGATTTTCATTCGAAATTAAAAATGAGGCCTTGAAAACCCTTTTCGGGGTGAAATTACTTGTTAGGGGTAGAATCAGATCACTCTCCCTCTTTTTTGTTTTTTTTCTCTTTTTTTATAAGCATAAAATACTTGAAAAATAAATTAAAATTTTTGTACATATATACATACTTGTTCTTGAAAATTTCAATAATAATAGGCCATCAGATGAAGACCATTCGCCGAAATCGACAACTCTCAGTCGTCCATGTCTTGAAGATAATAATCATTAACTGATTTCACCCCAAAAATATAAAATGGACCTTCCCATATAGATTTAAACTTATGATGCTTGCTATAATTTGCTTTATCTGCGTTCCATTTTAACACCAGATCACCGAATTTAAATGCCCTTTTAGATATCTTCTTGTTGAACCATTTCTGTGTCGTCTTGGCATGCTCCATGAAAGCATTTTATTCCTTATTCCTTTCTTCTTCTGGTTGTAGGATTTGTGCTAGTCTCACGCTCATGGGGTCCAATTTGTCATTCTCATCAGCGAGCATCTACAAGGTTCGGAGGACAGAAAACTCAATGTGTATTGGCAAAACTGCCTCTTTACCGTATACCAAAGAATAAGGATAAGATTTGATTGATTTTTTTATTGATATGTGATCTTCTCACAAGGCTTGGTTCAAAATTAAATGCCAAGTCCTATTTTTTTCTCCAAGGATCCTATTTAAAATTCTCAATAGGTTCTTATTAGTAGATTCGGCCAAACCGTTCCCCTATGGGTAGTAGTTAGAAGATATTTTTAGATAAATTCCATACTTGCAAATTCACTTATTTTAGCACCAATGAAGGGGGTCCCATTATCTATCACAATTGCATCCGGGATGCCAAAGCGGGTGATTAACCCCTCCAAAAAGGAGATAATTGTGGCCTGATCTACTTTCTTAGTTGGAATGGCCTTCGTCCATCGGGTGAAATAGTCTATTGTTGTTAGAATATACTTGTATTGGGTAGAAGAATTATGATTAATAACCTCGATAAAGTCTAAGAACCATTGTTGAAATGGTGCTTCAACTTGTATGAGATGAAGGGGTAAAGATGCCTTCTTTCTTTTACCAACATATCTCTGGCATTTTTCACAGTTCTGACTGACTTTGAATGCATATGAGAAAAGAGTAGGCTAGAAATAACCTACTCTGATGATATTAAGTGCCATGGGACTTCCTGCATAGTGTACTCCTGATAGATAGGAGTGAAATTCCTCTAGAATATTTTGTTTCTCTATCTCCTTAACACATCTGAGGACTCCATCAATATTTTTGTGGAACAAGCCACTTGGAAACAACACATACTTGAGGGCTTGCAATATGAATCTCCTTCTCTATGAGGAGTTGAGGTGTGATGGACATATTCCTAAGTTAAAATATTCAACAAGGTCCTTTGTCCAATCACAACCAACCGAAGCTTGATTAACAATATTACTCTCACTTAGTGTATTATCAAACTTGAGTTCAATTGATTGAGAAGCGGTGCTTTTAGGAAGCTCTTGGCAGAGTGCTCGACCACGAACCAACTTAGTTAGATGAATCTCTACATCAAAATATTGGATTTTTAAAATCCATCCGACTCTCTTATCACTAAATTCACCCTGAATAATGAAGCTTTTGACATCTGGATGAATGACATAAATAGTTGTCTTTCTCTACGAAACAAAGTACTAGAATTTCTTCAAAAATTTCATAACCATGTAGACTTACTTCTTAATAAAATTATACTTATCCTCGTACAACTGGATGAATTGGCTCAGGAAAGCAATTTGTTGTTCGTCTCCATAATCTCTCTTTTGTTTGAGCACAACTACATAACTTTCTTGCTCACCTACAACATAAAGGATAAAATCCTTTGAATTATTTGGATTGATCAGGACATGGACCTGGACAATTCTTTCTTTTATCTCCTATAAAGCTCACTTTCTCTACTCTATCCATTTAAAATGTGCATCCTTCTTAAGGAGTTCAATAATTGACTTCACAACTTGAGCAAAGTCTACAATGAACTTTCAAATAAAATTAATTTGATAGAAAAAGGATTGTAGTTCTTTATTATTGGTTGGTAGTGGCAACTTCAAGAGAGCTTAAGCCCTGGTAGGATCAATGGCTAACCCTTCCTTTGAAATTACATGGCCTAGGATTTTTCCCTCTTTAATAGCAAAAATGTATTTCTTGGGGTTAATGGAAATTCCAAACTCACTATATTTCTCAAAAACTTGTCTTAGGTGAGAACCATGCTCTTTCCTATCATGTGAAAAAAAAATCATGTCATCCAGATATATCACAATAATTTGACTCAAAAACTCACCAAAGGCTACATCCATTGGTCTTTGGAAGGTAGCATTGACGTTTGACAAATCGAAAGGCATTCGTTGGTAGGCGAAAGTGCCCCACTTGATAGTGAATGTCATTTTATGTTGGTTTTCATATTTCACCTAGATTTTGTTATAGCAGAAGAAACCATCCAACAGTGAAAATATTTGTGCTCTGATAACCACATGAAGGATTTGGTCAATCTGTGGTAGGGGATAATGATCTTTCAATGATGTCTGGTTCATATTACAAAAATCCACACAAATATGAATGTCTCTGTTCTTCTTCCGCACTAGAACCATATTTGCCATCCAGGTTGAATGCTTTATAGGATATATGATTTTTGCCTCCAATGTATTTATTAAATTTACCTTAATTAGTACCTCAATATTCAGATTAATAGATCACTATTTTTGTCTAAAAGGTTTTACCTCTTCCTGCAACTTGATGGTATGTTGGATCACATATTTGTTGTAGCCTTTAAGATCATGATAGCTCTAGGCAACAATATCTAGGAACTCAAAACATAACTCCTTAATTTTTTCAAGCTCCTCTAGAGAGCAATCTATCCCAAATTTGATTATCTTATCAAGTTCCAACTTCAGCTCAATATACTCTTTCTTGTCCACTTTGATTTTGCAATTTTTTGCTCTATCATTATGATCAAAGAGGCTCTCAAGAGTAATCAATCCTTTTGGGATGTGATTATTTATAAGTTGGATTAAACCTTCATATTCATGTTCATCCAGTATCCTTCCCTCCACACTACCATATTCTTTAATCAAAAAATTCACAATCTGCTCATCATTATCAAAAATATGCCAGTAGATATTTTTTTCAAGGATTTAAGGTCTATATATTTTTTTCAAGGATTTTTCCTCAGGCATAAGCACAGTGCTTCGTACTCGATGGCATTGTTCATACAACTCTAGGTCAACCAGTATGAATATGTCTTCTAAATTCCATAAGGGGATATAAAGACTATTTCAGCTTTGACACCATTCTTGCATCTAGCACCATCAAAGTACATTTTCCACAATTGGTCAGGGGTGGAACCTAGATCATCAAACACCTTCATTTCAATTTTATTAGGTTTATTAACGGTGTAACAACTAATTTTGGTTTCTATCATTGCGTTTAAATCGAGCATTGAAAATTCATCCCCTAGATAAAGCTCATCTAGAGCTTCCTCCATCAGATCCATCTCCTCTAGTTATTTTGTCACCATATTAACCGAATCTACAATCTTTTTTTCTTCTTCAATTTTTTCAATATGATACGTGGAGGGCTTATCATTGTAAATCCATATTTTTCTCCCTTTGAATGAAATCTCCATGTGAGAATAGTCTAGAGATATATAGCCTCCTAACTTTGATTTAAACTCCCTTGATAGGCACATGCTAAAGTATGGCTCCAAATCTACCACAAAAACTTCTTGAATGACAGTTATCTAGTGAATGTTGTGTAAGACAATTGGGATATCCTTTATCACCCCCACCATTTTGATAAGGATTCCATCCAAATGTAAGATGCCTGGACTGGTTCTTGTGTATTCTATACCCATGATTTTACAAACTGCATTTGGTATGACAGTTGTTGCTGCACAAAATTCATCATATAGTTGTCCATGATCCAACCCTCCATCCTGATTAACAAATAGAATGAGGGATATCTATTTTTACATATGGCATAAGTGGGCAGTGTTTGAGCTAGCACTATCTGCATAGGATTTTTTTCTTATTCTTCACAAATTTCAAATATTCCTACAATAGGTCCACTTTTTCGGGTAATTGCAGTTCATCATAAAGACTCACCTTGGTGAGAATCCTCTTTAGTTCTTCAACAATATTATATGACTACACATTGGTCTCCCTTACCTCACTAGCAACTTTGTACTTGTTTCATTACTGCTGTGTAGCTTTTACTCTCTAATGATTGATCAAGGATGGGTATTTGAACCTCTCCTTTACCTAATCTTTTGTTTCTATCTATGCTTGTGTAGTCGAAGGTTGTAAAGTTGATGATTTTGCTTGCAATATGTCCTTCATTGGTGTAGCAAAAATATCCTTCAATAATATGGTCTTGTCTACCTTAGGTTGTGGCACATGCACTTTCACTTGAGATTACCTCTTTTTGTTTTACATCTTCTACTCAGTAGGTACCTTCAATGGCTCCATTTTAGCTGGATCTATAGTAACAGAATATTTTCCAGATCTTGTGAGAACTAAAACTTGCTCAACAGATGGAACCATGAAGTTATGATTAAATTCCATGATCATATTGACTTGACCACTAGAAGAGCTATGCGCCAGCATCTACACATAGTTCAAATGAACCATGTAGGTATATTTGCCATGTGGATCATTATAGGTAGAACACTAGAATATTCTCTTTGACAATCTAGCCTCCTCATTTACAAACACAATAGTATCCCTTTTAGGAGCTTTAGTGAGAGTAGCCACTTGTTCTCTAGTGATTGGTGGTGGTTGAAATCTCCTTGGTTTGAAATCACTTTCAACCTGATTTCTTTTTATCAGCATAATCGCGTTACCCATCGCTCTTATGGCTGAATTCATGGACTACACTCCTTCAGCACCTTATCTTGTGGATCAATATTTGAGGGTGCTAGGGGAACTGGTAATGGTAACAAAACAGGTGGATATGGTGGTGTCAAAAATGGAACTAGGGCTGTTTACTATGGAATGGCTAGAGCAGTGAGTTGAGGAACAAAAATTTTCACCATGTTTTGAGATGTACTCGAATTCCCTGAAGGAATTAGATACATGGGTGACATAGGTAAGGGCTGAGAAGATGCATTATCATACAAATATTATGGAAGATCAGGTAAAATGGGCATGGAAATTTTTGATAGAATCTTACTGATAACAATCAAATCAGCCTCAACCTTTGTATCATAGAATATAGATAAGGGAACATATTCGTATTGGAATGTCAGATGGCCATACTGATGTCAGAATTGAAATCTCGGATGTAGTAAAATATTTCTTGTTCAAGAGTCGGTTGGAGATCATCCAAAACCCTATGCAAAATTTGGGTGAACCTGACATTGAAGTACACAATTTTCTCCTATGGATGCCTCTAAATAGTAGTGAACTAATGTAGTAGGGAAAATGAATCTGATTATTCATTGAACCTTTTTATTAGCAGTTTATCCAATTGGTCCCAGGTGGTGATGTTTGCAAGTTGTAATGACTGATACCAATAAAGTAATTTTTCTCAGAGAGGGAACAAGCAATCTTACCATTATATCCAAGTCTGATATGCCATGAATTATTGCCAAAGCAACTATATCTTGAACATGCTCATAGACCGTATTTCTCGTACCATCGTAAGTTGGCAAAGCCTTCATCATCGCTTGTGGGATCGAGTTCTGAGCTGGTATATTTAGAGGCCAAAGTGGTTCCATGCTAGAAACTACCTTGGTAGCTGTGGTGGTGTATTTTGAGCCATGTGGACTAGTGTGTATGGTTGGGGAAGTGGAAAACTAGTAGTTGTACTAGCAAGACTCGAAGGAACAAAAAACACACCAGCTAACTATGAATATGTTACACTTGATGGGACAACTGGAGTAACTAACCTAGGGTGTTATCCTAGCACTTGAGTGTCAAGTTCATAAAACTCAATAGGATATTCTAGATTTTTGGCCTTCAATCTTGTGATCATGAAGAAATATTTCACTCACTTCACATTCGGAGGCTTCTGGGTAAATTTGAGTTGCCAAATATTCTAATAATACAATACAAATGCGAACATCAACCCTTAATACTGTTGAAAGTGGAACCTTTTGAAAGTCCCACTAGGTGTGCCAAAAACTATTGGTCACAAATCTACCTAGTTAATCTAATTTTTGTGTGCCTTATACCCAGTCAACATTTAAAGGCTAAAGGAGATAAATGTCCTTCGAGACAATCTCTATAGAAGGTTGGCTCCTTTATAATCTAATACGATTTAAAGCTTAGGGTAACAAGAAATAAATGGAGAAATATGGCTATAAGCTAAAAGTTTAGAATGGGGGCAGACTAACAACCAAAATTCAAATCAAGTAGCGATTAGCATATAATAGAAATAAAAGCATAGGAACTACTTACGATTTTACAAAGACAACCTTCAAAAGGTATCCCAATATTCATTCCCTCACCCACAAAGATTAAATTCAAATGTAGAATTTAAACACAAAAAATAATAGGGATGAATATATTCAGAAATGACATATAGGAAATCATCAAATGCAAGCATTCAGAGAACCAGAAGTCGAACCCTTTCTATTGATGTAGAAAACTTGAAGTGTTTTTTCAGAGTGTCCATCCTTTTTTGTACATGAAAATTACTAGTATTTATAGAGGCTTACACATATTTCATTTAATACACTTACAAACAAAATACCAATAGATCAAAAACCAGCGAGAATAATTTCCTCCTCAGCATCAATGATGTTCCAATAAAAATGTTCCTCATAGAAATAGTGATCCTACTTTGGTGGGAGAATCACATGAGAAATTCATAGTATTAAATGATGGAAAACTACATTAAGCATTGACGCATTGGGATGCAACAAATTTGCCTAAAAATTAGGAGCTTGGTCATTGAATTCACTTCACCCTTGCACCTTGGAACTCCACCTTCACCAAGAAAGTCCACTGAGTATTAATTTAATCTTGAAAAGCAGCAAGGTCTGGGGGCAGTGCATTAGAAATGAACAAAAATGGCATCTAATCTTACAAATTGGAAGTAGAAAGTTTGGAAATGTGCTTGCATTGCTTCTAGAATTAAATTCCATCATTTCTTAACTCCTCACAATATAATCTACAAAAATGGTGCCTTGGGAATCAACACCTTTGAGAATAAATGCAAATGAATTGATTTAATCCAAAAATGAGATGAAAAGCCCTTTTGGTGCCATAATGGATGAAAACAACAAATTTTTTGGCTTTTGACTGAGATCTAGATGATTTCACCCCCAAATGTCTCTTCCTCTTATCATATTCTTATGCCCAAAATAAAATACCTTCATTTTTATCTGCATTTTAATTTCGTCATCGAAAAGGACATAAATATTTATGTAATTTCAAATAATAGTAAAATTAATTGATTTTGCCCCAAAAGAAGGCAACAGGGATTTTTTCCCCCTCTTGGAGGTGATATTGACTTTGACTACTTTGCTTCAGGATGAGTGCATGTAGCAACCTTCTTTCACCTAAAACTCATTTAAAAATATCCATTCACCCACTGAAGAGGTGAAACTACATGGCACCTCTCAACAAGGGCATATTTGACTATGACTATGCCCTAAGCTTCACACCAAGCGCTATTTCTTATTTTCATCCCATCGTGGGCAAAAACACCAAATGAATTGAAAGAGGGTCCCACAACGTCAATCCTCTACTTTACCTTTAAAACATTTAATATTGCCTTTTCACCTCAAAGAGAGGCGACAATGAGTTTTACCCCTCACTTGGGGCAAAAGAACTTAGCTCCATCCTTTTACACTTACAAATTTTCACCTTTTTTCTTAAAACTTACACCTTTCGCCCCTGTGCTTATGTTGGGTAAAGTTACTAAATTTTTTATTACATTTTACCTCCAAGAGGGACGAAAGTGATTTTTGCCCCTCAATTGGGGTGAAACTAATTTGTTTCCCATATTCCTTTTAAACTTCTTTCTTTTATGATTTGCACTCTTATTCTAGGGTAAAAATACTTCTAGGGTGAAAGCACCCAATTTTGTTCTTTTGCCATGCAATTCGGTCGTAGTCGCCTCACTTCGAGTGAAATCACTTATTTGGTTGTGCTTCGCCTCTAAAAGATGTGAAAAGGAATTTCACCCTTCACTAGGGGTAAAACTAGTTTGCTCCTTCATTTTTTGGGCGCTTTTACTTTTTTACTTAGTTTTCCACCAACATTTTTCTCCCTTAAAGTATTCTCCAACACATTCAAATTATTTACACTTACATTTCATTAACGTCTTTCTGTTCAGCACTTCCATTTCATTTTTACAAAAATATTATTTAAAAAATGAGAAAAGCAATAAAAATTTTAGCGAAATAGATGGCAAAACTATGGCATCTTCCCTCAGTCATTTTATCAAAAAAATTAGAACCAAATTTAAAAATAAATTCAATGTGGCAAAGTGATAAAACTGCCAATAGAGACAATTTTACCAATGGCCTTCTTCATTTGGATTTAGTGATACATGCTTCTTGATTCTTTGTAATCTTTTACTATTTATGAAAAAAGTTTTATGCACAACCATGTGGGAGTGTTGGTTGGCTAAGGGTATCACCAACGTTGTTTTAATTTTATTTCTTGTATCAAGTTGTAGTTGGTTCACTTGGTGATGGGTGGCCAATTGTAGTGCTTTATAGTTGTTCTTGTCCTTGTATTTTTGGTTTTAGGCCATTTTTTGTAGGGATTATCCTGTTATAAAATGTTTGGGGACCCTTTCAAAACCCCTTCTATATATAATAAAAAATAATATCAAATCGATTATTAGTTTATATAATAAATTTTATAGATTAAAGTACATGTTGATGATGAAAGGGATATAGGAATATACTAACAAATTTTGAAATGATGCACACATATATGTGTTAGTTTATATAGTAAATATTGTACATTAAATTATATGTTGATGATGAAAGGGATATAGGAATATACTAACAAAAATTTGAAATAATACACAAATATGTGTATGGGGTTTTTATTGGGTGTTACTAGAAATAGGAAAATATTATATTTATTATAAGTCAATTAAACCATATTTAGTCTATCTTTTTATTAAATATTTTTTTCCTTTAAATCTATATTTTTTTCTTCCTCAAAATGTTATGTTTTTGAAATTAGTTCATTAGAATCATGTAAAATCTCACTGAGCTAATTGTCTTCTACTAATTGAATGTTATTAAAATAAATATTAATTTCACAATTGGCTAAACTATTTGTTACTTGATTTTATTCTTTATATATATTATGAAATTTCTAAGAGATTGCCTACAATAATTGATGAACATAAACAATAGTGATAATTTTTCCAATCCCCACATCAATATTTATTGATAGCATTCATAATTTATGAATCTTACTAAATTGAAATATATTTTCATCCTTTTTTAATAGCAATTTTGATCTCTCTAAGAAGTGCCCTAGCCTCTACATAGTTGCCTTCATTATTTTTTTGATACTATTAGAGAAAAAGGGTTTTGAAAGGAATCCCACAACCTTTTACATCAACTCTACAAGGGAGAAACAACTGAACACAACCCAACAGACTATCTCCAAAAGGAGACTAACAACTGACCACCACAAAGGGGTTAATTAGAAAACAATACAACCCAATATAAATACATCAATCACAACCAAGGCACTGACCAATACAATAAAACCAAGAGGAGACAAAAAGTTTGAAAAGGCAGAAAATAAAAACACTACACAGTCCACTCCTTGAAAAAGACCCAGATAAACTAGGAAACAATGCCAACAAATGCTAAAACCACTCCACATCATTGTGAATCAATGCTTCTCCTCGAAAACCATCAAGAATCTGGAAAACTAGAAACAAATAAAATAGGAGCACCTGATAAGCAATGACGGATCCAAAAGCAAAGAAGAGCAATAATGAATTTGATAGAAAATAAAAAATGCCCCTGCTCAACCTAAAAATTAGGATCCTTGCAATGGAAACCAACAAGCTACATAAAAACCCTAAGTTCCCCTACGACACCTCTGAAAAAATAGTTTGCACACAATAGCTCACGCAGGATCAAATAAACCAACCATAAAACAAAACTTACAATCTCACCAATGGATCCATCAATGAAAGAGGAAATAGTAGCAATAAAGGAAAATAAAATTAAAAAACAACCATGCTCAAACTAACTTCAATAAATAACCAACTCTCGCAAAGTGGGAGAAGAAACCCAGAAACCCCATCACAAGTAGGACTCTACAAAAACCACCCAAGGTCGAGGTAATAAGCCTCATAGGACAAGAGGGACCCTACTTCAAAAACACCCTACCCAATAAGGAAACAATGATGGCCACACACCCACACATGTAGGTCCAGAGCCAGATAGGGGACCACCAACATAGAACAATCTACACAAAGCTAAATATCCAAATCACCCCCATAGGTTGGGCCAATAGGTAGCTCTATCCCCCTTAGGGACCTTAGCCAATTATACGATTGCTTACCACACACCCAAGAGATACATAATAAACTAGAGAGGCCACTTTTCCATCAAAAAAATGTAGGCCCTCGCACCACAGGCCCTCGCATAGCATGCCCTCGCACTGTAGGCCCTCACCTGTAAGCCCTCACACCATAAGCTCTCGCACCATAGGCCCTCATACTGTAGGCCCCTGCTCGCAAGCCCTCACATCTTAGGCTCTCGCACCATAAGAAAATACACCATAGGCCCTCGCACCGCAAGCCTTTGCACCATAGGAAATGAAACCATAGGCCCTCACACCACAAGCCCTCACACTGTAGACCAAACTTCTTTTTTAAAGATTTTATCTTTTGTGCACTAACCACTAAAGCAGTACTATTCTTTATTGAAGGTGGTTTGAGCAGACCTTCATTATTTTTAAAACTACCACCTCCACAATTTTTTTTTGGATTTCTTTTTTAAAGTTCCACATAAAACAATTTTTATAATCCTAATTTATGGACATTTTTATTTTACCATAGATAAAAATAGATCCTTTGTGTTACATCCATTATTGTAAATAACCCTTCAATGTATTTTCAAATCTCATAACCAAGAGGCTAAAACTTTTTTTTCTACATTTGATACTTTCCATGATGAGCACCATCTCTATAGACATTCTACAACAAAGATAATAATATGATTTCAAAATTTGGTATGATTTTGAGATTTTTTTTTAAATGTATATTATTCCTTTTAAGCCATAAGTTCCAAAAAATAATGGGAGGACCAATCCTCCACATAATATATAATGTTTTATTTATGAAATAATTAATCCAATACTTTATCAACCTTTTCAATGTTGGTAGAACAACCCAATATATTCTCATATTTTTAAAAAAGCAAACCTAAAATGTGTAAGCAAAGGGATAGTAAAGAAGTAATTTTTTTATCCTTATAGAACCTTATCAAACAAGGGACACTAAGAGGTCCTTGATATCCTCTTCTTTATAGACTCTATTCCATAATAATCTTGCCTTATAATGCTAATCAATGGTATGTTGAGGCCTTAGGGAGGGCCTCTAGTGACCAAAAATTCCTCCAAGGGAAATTATTGAAGTGCAAAATTCTACTTGCTCTAAATTATCATAACCCAACTTAATAAAGTATTTAACATCTTTTGATAGATTCTAAAACAATTCATAATTCTATGTAAAAGTAAGCAAATAGAACTCTTAAAACATTTTTTGAAGGTAGTTTGCTATATACTTGAGTTCATCTCTTTCAACTAGGTTACTAATAGAAAACCATTATCTAGAGTCGTTGCTCCAATTAAAATAATTGTGAACATTTGGATCTTTACAAGATAGACATATTTGATCCAATAGTTACCATTTCAAATCATAATTAAGATGATAAGGATTAAACCGAGCATCAAATAAAAAATTGTAGAATCCCTCTCATTAATAAACCATTTAATGTATTTCTTGATCAATTGTAAACTATCTAGTATAAAGGTCTATGTTGACAATATTTTATGTGTTGTTCGTTTCTTGAATAATTATACTTTTTTACTAACTCTTTCCTTGATCTTTGAGTTATCTCTAAGTAGGTTTTATGTTAAAACTCATAAATATACAATTCAACAAGCCTAATACTCTAATATTATTTCCTTTGCAAACCCTATTCTAGTTACCAAGAGGAAAACTAATTTTTCTCACATCCATTATAGAAAATATCTTCAAATTTTATCAAATTTTGATGCTATACCTATTGGCAATATTGAAAGTGACATCACACACACACACACAAACATTATATATATATATATATATATATATATATATATATATATATATATATATATATATATATATATATATGGATGGATTTCAATGTACTTTTATGACTTATAGCTTTCCTTCCATGGTTAAGAACATGTCTTTTGAACCTACCAAGGAAGATTTCATTCTATCTAAAATTTTGTCCTAAAGATCCTTCTTATTTCCTTTATGAGACAAAGGAATACCCAAATATGTTGATGGGAATTTTCTAATAATAAACCTTAAAATATCCAAGCAATTATCTATTATAGATCTAGGGCAGTGTTAATCAAAATAGGTCTTGAATTTGGTATAATTAACCAATTGTCTTGTAGGCTTTTCATAGCATAATAATAATGGTTTGAACTCCCTAGTGTCACTAACTAAGGCATGACCCAAATAAAATGTATCATTAGCAAATTAGAGATGATATTCAAAAGGACCATTTATTACAACCTAAATACCTTTGATTGTTCATTCTATTTTTTCCTTTGAGAAATGTCTCAATTATTGCTCTATAAGATAATAAAATGTATGAGAAAGGTATAAAAATGGTATATTAGTTTTTAACATCTATGAGGTTATAGGCCATATGATCCAGGTATTTTTTACTTGATATATGGTTATTCCAACCATACTTCAATTATTGAATCACAGTATACAACACTGTCTATCATAGGATTTGAATCTTGGACCTCTATAAAAAGTTCTAAAATATCCACCATTAGGATTTTATGGTCCAAAGGATGAATCAAAATAGAATATTTTTAAGTGTTATGACAACATCTAATCCATTCATGTTAATAAATATCATGCTAAAAACTCTAGTAAACCCTATTATTTGCTTTTCCTTATATAATTTAATAACCTTTAAGATATTTTCTATGGAATGATTAAAACATAAAGAATTTGTTTACCATATCTAAGATTAAATGATCTACAATGATTTTCATCTTGCTTTCCATGATTTTTTAATGATCTTGTAAATCATATTACGAAGGGTTATTAGATGAGTATTATCAAAGTATTTTATCTTGTCATTCTTATAAAATAATATAATAAAGGTAGTGTTGGTTTAATCTATTGTATCCTTATTTATTTGTCCCTCTTCAACTATAGGCAACATATCACTCCTCAATATTATCCCAAATTGGTTGAAAGAAATCTATAGAAATTTTATTAGGGCCAAGTGACTTGTTAGGATGGAAAGTGCAAACTATCTCATGTGTCTCTTCTATAGAGATCTTTTTCACCAAGATTTCATTCCGTTCCTTTGGGATAATAGATGGAATATTTTGTGAAAGCTTACCTTAAGCCTCCTTATCTTTACCAATATCTAAAAAAATATCTTTGCAATAATTTATTAATTCCTTTCTAATATCTTATTATTTCTCAATTTTGCTTCCATCTGGAGTTGAAATGTTTTTGTGACAAACTAAAAACTCTATTTTGGCTGTAGCATAAAAATATTTGGTATTTTTGTCTCCTTCCTTGAGCCATATCTTCCTTTATTTTTGTAGCCAATATGACTCCTCATTTTTCAATACATTATGATAATAAAAAATAAGTTATTTTCTTTCACATAACTATCCTAAACCATTCTAGTGATTTCAACTATCACTTGTAAAATTTTGAGTTTGGATTCAAATTCCTCATTTTATTTAAATATTGTTGGTCTCAAAATCTATCTAATGAAATATTTTTGCACCCATAGACCTTGACCAACACTGAATGACCTGATTTCTGAGAGGCTTTCAGGCCAATCTCCGGAGAAGGTCGGCTCCTGATGATATCCTAGATAACTATCTCCTAAATTTATGGGAAAATGGTGCTAAAAGGAAATAAATATAGTCAAGGCTGGAACTTATGGGGGTATGGATTAGGTTGCATCAAAACACATACAAGAGACCATATTGTAACACAAATTTGGGTGCCTAAAAAACTAGATTATTTATCATAAACCATGGGATGTTTTACTCATACTCAAATGTATCTTAATGGACTACAAATTCTAGAACAAGCAAATGCATCATGAGCAAGAATCTAGAAAGCATAATTAACATCATTAACATTCAACAAGATAAAATTAGAAATAAGCAATCACATATACATTCACATTCCACAACTAAATTGAAATAGAGGTTAAACAACTTCTTTGTATTACTATACAAAATCTTAGCTTACATGTGTTGCAGGCCAACCAAGGTGAATGGTTTCCTATTTTTTTCACATGCCCGTGCATTTAATTATCAACCCAAGGAGCTTCGTAAACTTGCGAAGAGTCAAAATTAGGTTACTACAATACCACTGGAGGTGACCTTGCGAAGAGTCAAAATTAGGAGCATCAACAAACTTTTTGGACCTACTCCCTAACAACCCATGACCCGAAATTCCACCCACATCTCAAAGTTTTACCCACAACACCTTTAATTATTTTAGGTGGGCTTTCAAAATTTGGGATGGGCCTATGGTATTTTAGGGCACCTACGATGGGGGGTTCAACATCTTATCCTAGGTATGATACTTAGATATTTGTACTGATCCTCATGGTAGGCTTTTGAGACTCCTCTATGGTCTGCTAGTGATATATTTTACCATCCAACACTTCTACGATCAACGTCTAAGATTTGCCCATCATCAGATAGTGGCTCAAAATCCTACCAGGCTCCCAACACTCTACCAGTGACCCAAAAGTCTACCAGATATTTGTAGAGATTGTAGTAGCCCATTTTTATACCATCTAAGATACTTAGCCAGATTTTAAATATCCTCGATGCTTCTTTCTCCATTCTTATCATTTTTCATCATGGCAATATTTTGGGAGGCACCTTGAGTTTGGAAAAAAAAATATTCCTTGCATGAGCTAGTACTTAGCTAAAATTTGCATTTGTCTATTACCAAGACTTTCAAAATTTTTCTTAGAGGCTTACAACGACTTATTCTTCCATCAAGTGTTTGGCACTCATGGTCCTCATGCAACATTGAATTCTTTGGACATTAATATAGATAAGGGTGAATGATACCACTCTTGTTGCCCATATTAAGTGGATCATATGCCATCCATTGAAACCTCTAGTAAAATTTTGTAAAAGGCTATGTCGAGTAATAGTACTCTCACTTCACCAACATCCTCTACTTAATAGGCTTGCCTACAAAACTATATTTCTCTGACATGCATCATATTGCTTATCAAAATACAAATATGTGTGGTTGAGTGTATGCAAAATTTCACACACAAATATGTTATCAAAATATTTGGCATTCCAAATATTATTTTACAATTTTAGAAATTTTATCTTTTAAACAAGCATGATCCATCAAAATTTTCTTCATCCCACTATAAAATTACCATATGTAAGAAATTAGGTCCATAGATACATATAGATTGAAAGCAAAATGGATCTATATTATCATTACTGAATAAATCACATCTTATAAGAATGGGTTTGTGATTTGATCTTACTCATAATAACATGTCCAAATAGATTGTATACTCTATTTGCAACCATGTGTTAGATAACAAATAATTAAACTATATTTCTACTATATGATATTTCCCAATATGTTTATTATCCTATGTATACAAAAATCTTGAAGAAATAACATTCCAAAGGCCATTTAAATTAACAAATAAAACAAAATTTTGTATTGAGTTACATCATACAAGAGTATTTCCCTTTTTTTAGGGATATATAATTAAAAGTCCCTCTAAGAATCTATAGATAATAATTATGAATCATCGTTATATTTTACAAAAATATATCGATGTCATTCCAATATATTTCATAGTAATTGTAGTTGAAGCATATATATATGTATAACTCCAACTATGATATTTTTTCCTTTTCCATAAATTAGAAAAAATCGTAGCTAATTTTTGCTTCTAGCAATTGTCCATCCCATTTGTGTTGCATTATAGTTGAAAGCTACTATAGAATACACTATAAAAAAAAAACATCTTTCGTTATTTTTTAATACATCCTCACATTCATCATTAGTTAATTTTACATTTTGTATGAAAATAAACTTAAGACTATAACAACCTATTAATTTTTTAAAAACATTTTTTAGGGGTCTTATTCATAATATTCCATGATATGATTTTCATCAACACTTTTTTTAATTTGTGGTCTTAGTCCTACTTATTTTTAATACCTATGATATTTATTTATTTTTTACCAAAGCAAGCCTTTGGGTTTCATTTTATATTTTTATTTCTTTGAGAGTTTTCCTCTCCATTTTCCATTCCCATCAACACTTTCATATTCATAAATCTCTTTTATTTTTCCATACTATTCATAATGATATTTGTTTTTTAAATTTTTATGCTACCCTAGCAAATCTAAAATGCAAGGAATACCCTCAAAATCACCTTATTATTTATGTTTCCCTACAAAACATAAAATACAAGGATTATCCTACATAGTAATTACTTTATTATGTTTCTATCAAAACCCTTGACATTGCCTCAAAAACCATGAAGTATAAGAATGATTCTATATAGTAATCAATTTCTTACGGTACCTTGGAAACATCAATTTTCCATGGATATCATCCATATGTATTTATTTATTATGTTGATCTTGTAACACAAAAGGGAAAGGGATGCACTCTATACTACTTTCATTATTATTGTAGGTAGTGGATTTTATACTACATGAGTAAAATAGATATTATTTTCCTACATTAACCTTGGCCTCTTTTGTCTCATTTGTTTTAAAATTTGCCTCTCCATATTCCTTTGCACCTCTAACTTCATTTTAATTTAAGCTTGGACGTTATACTTCATAAACCCTTAAATTATTTTACTTCTAATGGTTGACTCAAGTAAATTGTAATGATAGAGGATAAATATTTTTTAGGTGCACAATGTTAGAATAATAATAGACAAGTCTTCTTCCCTTCTTGCATGTTGCAATATTTCTTGGTTTTTTATTCCTTGGATCCATCCTCAAGGTACAATCAAGCTTACAAACAAGGTTGAAGGCATCCACCTAGCATCTAACTGCCATGGAAGAAAATCAATAAGGAAATATCCAAATATATTCTTCTTTGAGAAATTTGTGCCTATGGATTGTGATTTCTAATCCAATTTTTTTGCATATTTAGTATTTAGTGGTGTGTAATTTCATTTTTACAATGCATCTTGATATTTTACGTACTTTTAATTCTAGCAATCAACTATCCTTTTCATGATTAACAAATAAATATTTTGTCAAGATAAAAATAAGTTTTTGATCCTTTGAGTAAGGGTGTTCATTCCTATGGAAATTAGGGAAACCCCTTCATATTGATCCTTGGTATTCACTATTTTCATCTACATATTTTCTAACTTTTTGTAGGTATATACAAAATCACTGAATGGATACAATACTATCATAAGATCCTACTTGTAATGCTTCTATCATTCCTTAGCACTTGTATCATCCAATGGTGCTTCATTTACCCCATAATACATCTGTCATATTATAATGCTTTTATATTTGTGGTGCTTCTATCTCAGCTTTAGATCAGGTATCATAGTTCTTTATTCTACTTAGTTTTAGTCATATATTAGAAAATTTTATCTGTTTGTATTGTTTTATGATTATTAAGATAATTTTTACTAAGGTTTTTTAAAAATGGATCACATTTGGATTTCTAGTTTTGATCTTATCATTTTATAACGTATTGATTCTATTTTGTAATAAAATCTATAAAAAGGATGAAAAATGAGCTTCTTTTGTAAATCATTGAAAGGGAACAATAATCATATTCTCTTTTGAGCATCTACGCATGAAATCAACATTCATGTAGTTGCAAATTAGGCTAGATCTACTTGGTTGCATATTTTCCTTATGTTTTTGCTTAAAATAAACTAATGTCTATTATTCTTTTACAATCACTCAAAACAAAACATCACATAGCATAGGACTTTGGATTTCTACATTCTTGTTTTCACTTTTATATTTGCATTCTACATGCATCATCAAGTCTAGGATAGGATTAGGACATTAAAATCTATGCAAGTATTCAATCAACACATCAAAATAGATTATTGAGTTACATGAAATTCCTCTTAATCTCTAGTGTGATCATGTGGAAAAGAAAAATTACAATCACAATTTATTTTTATTTATGTGATCAAATATTTAGTGAACCAGATGCAACACCACATATGTCCCAAAGGTCTATCATATTCTATGCAAGATCCTTGATGTAGATAAAAAATGTTAAACACTTAAACAATATCACCTAATTGTTTGTCTAGTTAAATCATATTAATAAAGATTAAGAGAACCTAACCAAAGGCTAGTATTATTGGGGGTTGTATACGACCCTTTGAGTAACTGCAGTACAAACCTATAGTCTAAATTGGGTATATTATGAGCCTAAGTCGATGACCACCCACATAAAGTCTAATGTATACTTTAAGCCTCTAGGGGAGTATAACTTGGTGGACTAGTGGGAGTCATAAGAAGTGCTTTGAATTACCCCTTGCATACCATCTTGGGTCACATACCTAGGAAGGTCACTTCCATGCACCATTCTCTTTCATGTATCTTAAGGTCTCTCTCATGTATGACTATGTATATCAAGAGGATGATCTTCTTCCACATATCAATGGGTATATAGGAAGGGGGTATATATAAAGCTTTAGGTATATTAGGATCCCCCCTAATGTATATGAGCCTGATAGATATATAGAGGGAAGGTGATATAAGGGCATTAAAGCATCTTCTCTTATTCTATTAATTAAAGCTAAAAATATACTTAATAAAATTTAATCCCCATTCCTCCTTAAACCATTGTTGAGTAACACTATCTAGCTCAAAATATTACATGTTAAATAGCCCATAATACAAAACCTTTAGTTGATTTTCAAGAGGACCATGCCACACTCAAAATTCCTATTTATGAAGAATAGAATGAGGGAATTCCTCCCTTAGGTTCTCTCAATCCTATTCATGAAAAAAAAAGTGTAATGTTAAACTCTTATCACCTAACCTCTTTCTTACATAGAAATAAAAAGGACATACAAACCATATTGAGATTATGTAGATATCCTTTTGCTACTTTTTCTAATGAGGGATCCATTTTGAACTACCCTTAGCAATCCAAATATAATCCCCTAACATTTAATTCAATTGGAGTATCCCATAGATCTTTATACATAGACCATAATGCACCAATATCAAATTACATAGATTAAAATCCTCTAGTTATCACAACTTCTATGAATGGTGGAGTATGAAACCCTCCATAATACTTAGGATATCAATAATGTTTACCTTCCCTTGATGAGTTACTATATATTAATGTGAGTTGTCCCATCACCCAAAATGAGTATAATTTCTCCCACCCCCCAATATTGTCTTAGGAAACTTCTATCAATCTCAAGCATGAGCTTTGGATTTGCTCAAATTTTCAATTATTTCATATCTAATCTCACATGTTTAAACATTTTAAATTAAATATCTTAGGATTTGATGTATGGTTTCCACTTCAACATGATACACTTTAATACCTCAACACTATAAGTTATTTTAATTATTCTTACATCTTTAAATGATCTAATGATTACTAGGGACTAGGAGGGCCCATATTTCTTCCTTCTATGACTTACCCTTCTTGGGACAGCATCTTGTGGATGTAGGATATCTCATAGAGATATTTCACCAGGGGCCAAGAGGGCCCCCAATTCTTCCTTCGATGATCTACAGTGGATTTTCTTTCCTAGGAGAGCAACCTATGTATGTGTGCTATCTCAAAGAATTATTTTACCAAGGACTCAGAGCGCTCTAGTTTTTACTTTGGTGGTTTACAGTTACTTTATCTTCTTCAGATAACATCTTGTGAATTCATACTCTATTGGATAGCTATTTTACCATGGGCCAAGAGGGCCCTCAATTTTTTTGTAAACTGTCATGCTCTCTCGAAGAGTTGTTTGAGATTTTATGGTCTATGATGGCTTTCCCTTTCTAGGAGATAATCATGTGGGTGCATGCTCTATCGAAGAGTTGTTTTACCAAGGACCAAGAGAGTCCCTAGTTTTTTCTTTGATGACCTATGATGACTTTCCCTTTATGGGAGAGCATCCTATGGATGTGTGCCCTCTCAAAGAGTTGTTTTACTAGGGACCAGGAGAGCCCCCATTTTATTTTGATGATCTATGATGGATTTTCCTTCCTAGGAGAGCATCCTATGGATGTGTGCTCTCTCGAAGAGTTATTTTATTAGGGGCTAGGAGGGCCCCAAGTTTTCCTTAGATAGTCTATGGTGACTTTCCCTTATTGAAAGAGAATCCTATGGGAGAGCATACTATGGACACATGCTCTTGTTGGCAATTTTGGGTACATTGGGTACATTGCCCTTGATCATGTGTATAAGTTGTCATTGATGTCAAGAAGATCTTGAAGGAATTTGTTTGATGTCAAAAGTTTTGCTTTAATAAAAGGTTTCTTGGAGGTTCCGGCATGACAGTTTCAAAGGTCTTTTGTAAACCCCAAGTTGGCAGGTTTAAATATTAAGGTGGATGCATTAGTTTAATGCATTTGTGTCCAGGAGGAAGTATTTATTTAAATAATTAAAAACCTTGTTAAGGTTCCCTTTAATTATTTTTAAATAAATATTAAATTATTGTTTGCAATGGGTTCTCCTAACCCATGGTGTTATGTTTTAAGATTGTGGACGCTAGCCAAGACCTCCGCCGACATGTTAAACTCCTCGCCAACGTCAAGAGCTTATGGTAAAAATGCATATAAATCTCCCTCGATGAAAATCAAGAATTATCCCATCCACATTTTGAAAAGAGTTGCTCACTATGATTTCATGATCCGCTATTCAGATTTCTTCTTCGATTGTGTCTTTGCCATTTTCGTAAACCCGTCGTTCGACTATGTCTTCGCCGTTTTCGTGAATCCGCTGTTCATTTTTTTGTACTCTTCGATTGTTGTAAATCTACCATAAGGTTTTTGTCTTCGTGTTCACGTCATAAGAAAGGGAGGCACTGTTGTTTTATTTAATCCCTGGCACAGAAGGAACAAGGCTAACAGTGTGAGGTTTAAACCTCATCAAGCACCTTTGGCACACCGGTAGCGGCTAGGTTGTTGGTGCGCTACCCGAATGGGAGGTTATGTGTTTGAATAATGCGAAAGGGTTTTACATCATGAAGTGAACGCAGTGGGTGGTGTTAGAATTCATGCACAATTTCTCCATAGGATGATTTTTTATGTTGGCCAAGGTATTTTCGAAATTAATTTTTGCTAAGTGTATTTTGCGGATGGAGGAAGTTTATTAGAGGGAAAAACAGCTTAGGAGTTATAAGGAGTTTAAAGCTTTTTTTATTTTGATAAAAGATTCTTTTGAAGGTGTTGTTTGAAATATCTTATTGCATTCTTATGAGAGATAAATTTTATTTTTGATAAGACTATAAGGGAGAAATAAGGTGTATAAGGGATAAATTTTTCTTGTAATGTTGAGAGTGCTTTTGGTTGATTATGGAAATGAAAGCATGATGTTTTAAGGTTAAAATTGCTTCTTGTGTGAAGTTGTGAAACCTTAAGTGGGCAGCTTTGAGATTGACATTTTCTTTCATTAAATTGGTAATAATCAAGCTATTCTTTACTTGGGTAAAGTGTTGGGCTTACTCCTTTGTTGATGATTTGAAAAGTTGTTTTGTGATATTGTTATTTGAGTTGGTGGATGCTTTTTGTTCAAACAATATTGGAGAGAAAAGGAGTTCTACTTGTTTCCTTTTCTAATGTTGATTGTGAAATGCTTCAAGGTTGTGTTTTGAGCTGAATGGTGTTGATTGAACCTTGTTTGATGAGCATTGTTGTTGAAGCCCTAATTGATGGTGAAAATAACATGAGTATCATTGTTATGTGATTCTTTGCATAGTTGGAAATTGTTGGGGTTTCATGTTCTTGAAAGAAAGCATTCTATCCTATCCATTTCAGATATTGAGTTGAGTTTTCAGATTTGATATTGAGTTTGAGCTGAGTTGATTTGAGTTGAGTTTTGAGATTGGGAGTTGAGTATAGAATATATTGAGTCTCTAACAATTCTCTTTATGCTTTTATGAGTTTGAAAAATCACATTGGGTATCTAACAATTCACCTTGTGATTTCTTACTAAGAAAGTTTTTTCTTTGTGAGCTTGCTAAGTTTTGGACAGGTTCCGGTGGGGACTTGTGAGTAGTCTTGGACAGGTTTCGGTGGGGACTTATGAGCAGATTTTGACAGGTCCTAGAAGAGGACTTGTGAGCTGATTTTGATAGTTCTAACAGAGAACTTGAGGACAGAGTTGCACTGGTTCTTTGAGAAGAACCTAAGGATAGATTTGGCAAGTCTTTGAGAAGGCTTGTGTGCAGAGGATTGATTTATTCAAGCTTAAGTGTTGGACAGATCTGACAGACAGAGGAAGACTTGTACTAGACCAACTGACTATTTTTGGTACAGGTTGTTGAGCTGCTATGGATGTGATCATAGAAGGTAGAGGTCTCTTAGGGTAAGCATTAAGGACAATAGGTCTTCAGTGGAAAGGAGTTTCACATGCTGGCAAGAGGTAGAGGTAGTTGATCTTCTGAGGGATCATTTCCAGAGCAGAGGGTAAGGTATCTCCTTTGAGCAAAGGCTCATAAATTATGATTAGGGGAAGGTATATCCTTTGGGCCGAGGCTCATAAACATTGTAATTGGGAAGGATTCCCAAAGAACTTTGAGATAACTTTTAGAGAAAAGTTTTGTGGACGTAGCCCAGCCATTTTGGGTGAACCACATTAAAATTGGTGTCACTTTGTGGATGATATTGCGCATTTCTTTGATATTGCTTTGGGTATATTTCTTTACTATTTTGAAGTATAAAGGAAAAAGTAAAAAGAGGTCTTATACTGTTCACCCCCCTCTCAGTATAAGCTTGTGTTCTTCAATTGGTATCAGAGCCAGGTTCCTTCGAAAAGTTTAATAGTTTGAAGGAAAAGCTAGTAAAGAACACAATGGATCATTCAAGTGGCAATGCAACACCTATTCTTGATGGGTCAGATTTTGGTCTTTGGAGTGCAAGTATGAAGATTCATCTAATGGCACTTGGTAATGAGGTTTGGGAAGTGATTGAAGATGAGTACACTATTCCTGTACATGGTCCTATTACTAAGGAAGAAATGCTCCTACATCATAGCAATTCAAAGTCAATGAATGCAATCCTGAAAGGCTTACAGAAAGCAGATCTCACCAAGGTGATTCACTACAAGACAGCTAGTGAAATATGGAAATAGTTGAAGGTGGTTCATACAGATGATACAAATGTCAGAAAGGCCAAGTTGAGACACTTCAAAGGTATGTTTGAACAACTCAAGATGAATTATGATGAAAATATTAGTGACTACATGCTTCGTATGTATGAGGTTGTTAACTCCATGAAATACTTAGGTCTTGAGCTTGCTGAAAATGATGTTTGTGATAAGATTTTAAGATCTCTTCCTAATAGATTTAGTAAAAATATTTCTTCTATTTAGGAAGCTAAATATTTGGATAAGTTGAAAAAGGATGAGCTCCATAGTATACTTGCAGCATTTGAGTTGAGAACTCAAGTGAAGGTTGATGTCAAGAAAGAGGCAGCTTTCAAGGCTACCAAGAAATCCAAGGGTAAACAACTTCAAGATAGTGATGAGTCTTCTAGTGATGAAGAGGCATATTACAACAAGAAAGGCAAGTTCTCTAGAAAGCACAAAAGTATGAAAAATATAAGATGTTTCAATTGTGGAAAGTTTGGTCATTATGCTACCGATCGCACTGTTCCCAAGAATGAAAGTGATGAAGATAAATAGGATTCCAAGAGCAAGGATTCTAAAAAGCACAAGCATCACAGGAAGAACAAAGATGAGCACAACAATCAAAGAAAGAGGTATTCTCACAAGCACAAGAAGAGTTTCTACCTAGACAAAGCAAGTAAGTGTTCTATTAGTGATAGTGAAAGTTCTTCAAGTGATGATGAAAATGAGATGTTCATATCAAAAAAAGAGGAAGAACCGAAACATAGATTCATTATCATGAAATGTATTAGATGTGGAAACTTTGGTCACCTTGAGGATGATTGCACAAATAATTATTTGGTTTCTAGTATGTATGAGGATGCTTCAAAAAGAATATGCATGTATGGTTTTTGAAAAGGGTAGCACCTCTAGTGATAAGAAATCTGAAAAAGGCTTTGATGATTCAAAAAGCAAACAAATAGAGGAAGATATAGAGGAAGGTGAAGTAGATATTGAAGGTGAACTTATTAGTTCTCTTAGTGCTTTGAAAAAGAAAAGAAAGAAGAATGCTATACTCAAGAATAAGTTGGATGAATGTTGCATGGAAAGAGATGAGCTTATAGAAATTCTTGACTTCTCTATAGCTAAGACACAAGAACTCAAGGATGAGTTAGAGTCTAAGGTTCTTGAGTATAGCAAGTTGGAATAGAAAATTACTTCTTTGAAAGACAAAAATAAAGAGTACAAGGATAAGCTTTACAGGTATCAAGATAGCTCCAAAAATTTTAAGTCACTCATCAAAAGTCAAATAAAGACAACAGATAAAACAGGCCTTGGTTTTGTTAAGCCACACAAGGAACAAGTTGGAGAGTCTAGTAAGAGACTCCAAAAGGAAGAGAGTTCTGATGAGGAAAGTATTTCAAAAAAGGAGTCCTTGAATGATAGATGCATAGAAATAGAAAACAAAATTTAGAATGAGAAGAAGAAGTATTCAGGACCCAAGAGATCAAATAAAGGAAAGTTTCAAGGCAGATGTTTTGCTTATCATAGGTTTGGTCACATGGCTTCACATTGCATGGCTCAAGTGAAGAAAGTAAATGAAAATTTTAGAAGTGCTAGTTTCTTTCAAGGGTATTGCTACTCTTGTCAATAGTTTGGGCACAAGGCATTTTATTGCAAGACAAATAACAGGAACAGGTTTGATCAGAATAGGTTTGATCAAAACAGGTTTGGTCAGAATAGGTTTGGTCAGAACAAGTTTGGTCAGAATAGGTTTGGTCAGAATAGGTTTGGTTAGAACTGGTGGATTCAAAGATCAGGTTTACCTCAGAGAAACAACATTGTCAAGTGTTTCAAGTGCAACAATGAAGGTCACATAATCAGACAGTGTAGAGCTGAAATTCCAAAATACAGGAACAAGAACAGTGGCATGATCAGGTCCAATGATCAAGGCATGGACAAGAACAGGGGTGAGAACAAGAACAAGAACAGTAATAGGAACATGAATATGGACAAAGAGTTCAAGAGAAGGCCCGGCAAGGAAGTTATAGACGCTAATGATGATCAGTGCCTAATGGGAGTTTTACTCCCACACCAGAATTAATCACCTCATCAGGAGGTGGGGGAGGGACTAAGCTAAGAGGCTTATTCTTAGTCCCGAGCCCCAAAGGTGACCCTTTGCCATTGATGACAAAGGGGGAGAGATATGAGTAAGGGGGATAGCTTCAAGTCAGGGGGAGAAAAACTTCAAAGGAAGATTCTCAGTTGTTAGCACAGTTAGTTTCAGTTTTGACTCTTGAGAATTGTTTTCAGTAAAGGTTTGCCATCAATGACAAAGGGGGAGATTGTTGGAAATTTTGGATACATTGGGTACATTGCCCTTGATCATGTGTATAAGTTGTCATTGATGTCAAGAAGATCTTGAAGGAATTTGTTTGATGTCAAAATTTTTGCTTTAATAAAAGGTTTCTTGGAGGTTCCGGCATGACAGTTTCAAAGGTCTTTTGTAAACCCCAAGTTGGCAGGTTTAAATATTACAGGTGGATGCATTAGTTTAATGCATTTGGGTCCAGGAGGAAGTATTTATTTAAATAATTAAAAACCTTGTTAAGGTTCCCTTTAATTATTTTTAAGTAAACATTAAATTATTGTTTGCAATGGGTTCTCCTAACCCATGGCGCTATGTTTTAAGATTGTGGGTGCTAGCCAAGACCTCCGTCGACGTGTTAAACTCCTCGTCGATGTCAAGAGCTTATGGTAAAAATGCATATAAATCTCCCTCGATGAAAATCAAGAATTATCCCATCTACATTTTGAAAAGAGTTGCTCGTTGTGATTTCATGATCCGTTGTTCAGATTTCTTCTCCGATTGTGTCTTCACCATTTTTGTAAACCCGTCGTTCAACTGTGTCTTCGTCATTTTTGTGAATCCGTTGTTCATTTTTTTGTACTTGTCATTTGTCGTAAATCAATCATAAGGTTTTCATATTCATGTTCATGTCAGAAGAAAGGAAGGCATTGTTGTTTTATTTAATCCCTGGCATAGAAGGAACAAGGCTAACAGCGTGAGGTTTAAACCTCATCGGGAGCCTTTGGCGCACCGGTAGTGGCTAGGCTGTTGGCGCGCTACCCGAACGGGAGGTTCCACATTCGAATAACGCGAAAGGGTTTTACATTGTGAAGTGGATGCAGCGGGTGGTGTTAGAATTCATGCGCAATTTCTCCATAGCACGATTTTTTATGTTGGCCAAGGTATTTTCGAAATTAATTTTTGCTAAGTGTATTTTGTGGATGGAGGAAGTTTATTAGAGGGAAAAACAGCTTAGGAGTTATAAGGAGTTTAAAGCTTGTTTTATTTTGATAAAATATTCTTTTGAAGGTGTTGTTTGAAATATCTTATTGCATTCTTATGAGAGATAAATTTTATTTTTGATAAGACTATAAGGGAGAAATAAGGTGTATAAGGGATAAATTTTTCTTGTAATGTTGAGAGTGCTTTTGGTTGATTATGGAAATGAAAGCATGATGTTTTAAGGTTAAAATTGCTTCTTGTGTGAAGTTGTGAAACCTTAAGTGGGTAGCTTTGAGATTGACATTTGCTTTCATTAAATTGGTAATAATCAAGCTATTCTTTACTTGGTTAAAGTGTTGGGCTTACTCCTTTGTTGATGATTTGAAAAGTTGTTTTAAGATATTGTGATTTGATTTTGTGGATGCTTTTTGTTCAAACAATATTGGAGAGAAAAGGAGTTCTACTTGTTTCCTTTTCTAATGTTGATTGTGAAATGCTTCAAGGTTGTGTTTTGAGCTGAATGGTGTTGATTGAACCTTGTTTGATGAGCATTGTTGTTGAAGCCCTAATTTATGGTGAAAAGAACATGAGTATCATTGTTATGTGATTCTTTGCATAGTTGGAAATTGTTGGGGTTTCATGTTCTTGAAAGAAAGCATTCTATCCTATCCATTTTAGATATTGAGTTGAGTTTTCAGATTTGAGATTGAGTTTGAGCTGAGTTGATTTGAGTTGAGTTTTGAGATTGGGAGTTGAGTATAGAACATATTGAGTCTCTAACAATTCTCTTTATTCTTCTATGAGTTTGAAAAATCACATTGGGTCTCTAACAATTCACCTTGTGATTTCCTACCAAGAAAGTTTTTTTCTTGGTGAGCTTTTTGAGTTTTGGACAGGTTTCGATGGGGACTTGTGAGCAGTCTTGGACAGGTTTCGATGGGGACTTGTGAGAAGATTTGGACAGGTCCTAGTAGAGGACTTGTGAGCTGAGTTTGATAGTTCTATCAAAGAACTTGAGGACAAAGGTGCACTAGTTATTTGAGAAGAACTTGAGGACATATTTGGCAAGTCTTTGAGAAGGCTTGTGTGCAGAGGATTGATTTGTTCAAGCTTAAGCGTTGGACAGATCTGACAGACAGAGGAAGACTTGTACTAGACCGACTAACTATGTTTGGTACAGGTTTTTGAGCTATTGTGGACGTGATCATAGAAGGCAGAGGTCTCTTAGGCTAAGCATTGAGGACAGGAGGTCTTCGGTGGAAAGGAGTTCCACATGCTGGCAAGAGGTAGAGGCAGTTGATCTTCTGAGGGATCATTTCTAGAGCAGAGGGGAAGGTATCTCCTTTGAGCATAGGCTCATAAATTCTGATTAGGGGAAGGTATATCCTTTGGGTCGAGGCTCATAAACATTGTAATTGGGAAGGATTCCCAAAGAACTTTGAGATAACTTTTAGAGAAAATTTTTATGGACGTAGCCCAGCCATTTTGGGTGAACCATGTTAAAATTGGTGTCACTTTGTGGATGATATTATGCATTGCTTTGATATTGCTTTGGGTATATTGCTTTACTATTTTGAAGTATAAAGGAAAAAGTAAAAAGAGTTCTTATACTGTTCACCCCCCCTATCAGTATAAGCTTGTGTTCTTCAGCTCTCTCGAAGAGTTATTTTACCAAGGGCCAGGAGGACCCCCAATTTTTACTTCAATGGTATATGGTGGCTTTCCCTTCTTAAGAGAATATTTTGGATGCATGCTCTCTTCAAGATATGTTTTACCAAGGGCTAGGAGGGCCCTCAATTTTTTCTTTGATGGTCTGCAACAACTTTCCCTTATTAGGAGAGCATACTATGGATGTGTGCTCTCTCAAAGAGTTTTTTTACCAGGGGTTAGAAGGGCCCCTATTTTTTTTATGGTCTACAACAACTATCCCTTCTTGTGAGAGCATCCTATGGATGTTTGCTTTATTAGAGAATTTTTTTACCAAGGGCCCGAAGGGCCCCTAGTTTTTCCTTCGATGATCTGTGATGGCTTTCCCTTCCTAGAAGAGCATCCAATGGACAAATGCTCTCTTCAAGAGCTATTTTTACAAGGACTAGGAGGGACCCTAGGTTTTCCTTCTATGGTCTATTATGGCTTTCTCTTCCTATAAGAGCATCCTATGGACACGTGCTCTCTTGAAGAGTTGTTTTACCAAAGGCTAGGATGGCACCTAGTTTTTCCTTTAGTGGTCTACGGTAGCTTTCTCTTCTTTGGAGAGCATATTATATATGTGTACTCTCTTTAAGAGATTTTCTCTTCTTGGGAGAGCATCTTATATATGTGTACTCTCTTGAAGAGCTATTTTACAAAGGGCCATGTGGGCTCCCTATTTTTTATTTGATGATCTATAGCAGTTTTCCCTTCTTGGGAGAGCATTCCTATGGGTACATGCTCCCTCAAAGATCTTATTTTAACAAGGTCCATGAGGACCCCTATCTTCATCTGGTGGTATGCAAACACCTTCCTAGAAGAGTATCTTGTGGACCCATTTTAGTGTGTTTCTTGGTCTATAGTACTCTTGAATGCTTTTTTGCCCTTGGGTCTCAAGAATTTTTTTAGGTTTGATTGATCTTGGAGAGACCCCTTGAGGAGGGTTTTTATTAAAATTTTCAAAATTATAGTTTGAGTGATATTTCCATGCCTTGGTGGAATATTTTCATTTTTGAATTTATTGTTTGAGTGACACCCTTGCTTGGGTGGGAATCTTCAAATTTGAATCCTTTGTGGGCATTGTATTAGTTTAGTTTCTTATTCTTTTTGTAGCCCCTCTCTGTGGGATTTATCACTTTGTAAAAGGTTTGGAGACCCTTTAAAAACCCCTTGTTCCAACTAATAAGAAAATAAAACATCAAATATATACTTTTATCAACTTTTTAAGTCCTTAAATCCCACAACATATATCACATGTGCCCTTCAAACTTCTCCCTCTATAACTTCAAGCCTTAACTACATATATGGAGCAACACAAATAGCGAAAAAACTCAATTTAGGGGTCCTCATCTAGTCATAGGTACTCTTAAGAGGACCTATGTAACCAACCTTTAGACCCAATCATAGCTAGTCATTATTTCCTTTTGAATTTTGAAGAAACCAAATTCTAAATGTATAAGGGGAAAGAAGACTTCATGAATCATCTTAGGTGTTTTTGCACTACTTGTAGTGACATCATGTATGATGAGATGTTACTTCTAAAATATTTTCCTAAAATACTTAATAGTCTTTTCCTAGAGTCGTATTATCAAATACCATGTCATACTCTCAAAACATTTGAGGACCTAGTTAAAAATTTTATATCGTAGTTCTTAATATATATTGAAGAGAAAGTTGCAATCAATGACTATTACAAATTTAAGTAGTCCAAGGATGAAATTTTTGCTAACTTTTTAGATATATGGAAATATTTAGTGGGGAGACTCCAATATGATCCCTTGTAGAAAGACCTTTTGGAAATTTTAATAGATAACTTTAGAATAGTTGGTCCTCTACCTTGAGATATGTATCCACCTTTGAAGGTACTATAGTCATGGAAAAAAGAGTAGAGGCTGCCCTTCTAAAACAAGGGAATTTAAAACCAATAAAAAGGAATATAAATCTCCCTATCATCAAAAAGGGTATAGAAAAAATATGATGTGGGCAATGGGGTCACTGAATCATGCCAAAATAATAATATGAATACTACTACAACCCTCCAAAAATTAGTTATGGGAATATCACAACAATAAAAACCTAAAAGAAAACTTACTAGGCTTTACCAACCCCTTGTAGTTATCCTCGATCAACTTCTAAAGGCTAAAATAATAGAACTTTTCCCCATGAAACTCATATACCCTGAGAGAAAAGAATCCTTGGTTTAATTTTGAGGATCAATACACCTTCCACTATGTCAATGGTCATCAAAATAAAAATGTAAAACCCTTAGAAATTGTATTCAAAAATTTATATATAAAGACCATATTATCTTTACTGAATCTAAAGGTTAGTCTTCTTCCAAATAGATCTAGGGATTTTCTAATATCCTTTACCCAATCATGATAAAAAAATAGCAAACCATATATAGTATAGGATTTTCACTCCTACAAATAAATGTATGGTAGGAAAGCTCCATTCTTCTTCCATTTAAGTAGTTATGTAAAAAAAAACATAAGGACCAATATTCTAATCAACCTCCCCAACCTTCCTTTTTCCTCTAGACAAGATGAGATTCTTCTTTTGAAGAAGAAGAACCACCATTGGTATATAATCCTAAAATAAATACAAGGGTACTTTCAACCTTTAGTAGAAACTTGAAAGTATGACTACTATAACATCACTCATTAAGCTTCTTAAAAATTCCCCCATCCATTAAGAGATGCTATTCAAACTCTTCAATGAACTAGTAGTCCCTTAAGATCTAGATCCTGATGAACTCACCAACATGGTAGGATCCGTTGGGTTTAATCACACAACAATATCATTCTACAAGGATGATATTCCCCTAGCATCAATGATAGAAGAAATCCCCCCTTACATAACTTGATATATTAACAACATGCTTATTAAGTGGATTCTCATTGATAATAGTTCATCCCTAAATATTTGTAGTCTAAATTCATTAGTATTTGAGTAAACAATATTTGGAAAATTTAGATCTTGTTATTAGGGCATTTGAAAACAAAGAGCACAAGATTAATGGTACCATAGTATTGCCTTTGAAGGACAGCCCACATATCATTAACACCTTTTTCTATATCATGCATTGCAAGCTAACTTATAATTTTCTTCTCGACATGTCTTAGATCCATGTTTTACAAGTTGTTCCCTCTAATTATCACTAATGCCTCAATTATGAGTACTAAGGAAAAACATAACATACTCCTATGAATCCTAAACCTTTTGAATATTTTCAAATGATCGAGAATGAAAACCCAAAATCTCAACTTTATTTTTAATTAATCTAACTTCTTCCTCTTTCCAACTCCCTATTAATGACATTAAAACTATAACTATAAACCATAAAATCAACCCACTTAATAATTAGCATGAATTTAAATATTCTAATCAAACTAATAATAATAATTAACCTAAATTTCAAGAGGATAAACAAACTATATTCAAAATGTTGATCAGATAGACCTAAATAAGCAAGATACACTACACCAAAAAAAGTCTTTAATGGCAGTGATTAATCACCCTTAAATACCTTTAAGTGTGGTTTTCAAACTACCATCTTTAAGGGCATCATAAAAATTCCATGTTATATAATGATGGTTAAACACCACCTTAAAACACTACCCTCTTAGGTTCTAAGATGGTAGTTTTTAACTGCCATCTTTGTGGTCAGTAACTTCCATATTAGGGTCCTAAAATGGTGGTTTTTAATAGCCATATTAGAGGCCTAAGATGATGGTTTTTAGCCACTATTTTAGTCCCATAAAATGGAAGTTACATGCCACCATCTTAGGGGTCTAATATGGTAGTGAAAAACTATCATATTAGACCCCTTACTATGGTTGTTTGTAATTGTCATCATAGGGGTCTAATATGATGGCTAAAATTCATAGTCTTAGACCTCTAGGAGAAAAAAATAAAAACTTTGAAAGAATAGTTTGAGAGTTGTTTTAATTTCAATGCTAGAATAAAATAACCATGCTTTAAGAAAAAAATTTCTAGAGGATAAGGCCATTGATTTAAGTCCATAAGAGGTAGTACTAATCAAGAAGAAGGCCAAATCCATTCACTAGTAACTGGGTGAATATATTCCATGTACATATCTTAATTGTAAATGCATTTACTTATTTTTATTGCCTTGCAAAAAATTCTTATTTTATGGTCATTATTTTGGTGTCATTCACTTGAATTATTTTTGTGTCATTCACTTGAATTATTTTTGTGGCTAGTGTGTAGGTTGTATTTAGTTCATTTCAATCAATTATACTAGAACATTAAAGGATGATAAGCAACCAAAAAATCATAGTGCAGATAAGACCCAAGGTGAAATCTACTCAAGTGATAAGAGTTTATAGATGTTATTCAATTACCTATTAATGAGGTAATTCCATACAAAGGAAGATAAAGCAAAAATATAAGAAGTGAGATTCTATAAAATAAAAGTTGAATATAAGTGTATTCAAAGGTTAAATCTTCAACCTTCATATTCAATATACTATATTCAAAATGAAATTTTCAAAAGAATATATTTCTACAAGTAATTTGAATATGATAATTAAACCTATGCCACGAATAAATCATAAATCTAAAAATGTAATAGTCAATGCCAATGATAGCATCAAATATTAAAGTCAAAACTGTAAATCACCTGCAATATGGTTAAAATATGAAAGAATCAACTATATATAGGTATTTTAAAACTATCCAATTTAAACCATATTTGAGAGAGAGACAACAAAGTGATTGTTGCTTGGAAGCAAATTGATTATGTGTTGGAAAGTAGATAATAACCCAATTCCATAGAAGTTGAAATTGACGATATTAATAAGGAAACGCAAAATTTAGATGCAATTTTACTTGTACTCTATCATATTAATTAAAAATTTCATAACATCATCCTCAACAATTATCACAAGTATCCAAGAAATATTGTAGTTCAATTTCTACCAAAACAATATAAGAGGCAACTACATTTTGTGTATTAAATTAATAAGTTAAAATTGGCATCGGTACTCAAGCAGACAAAAAAGCAATTGTTAATAATTAATTGTATCTCAAACAGATATGTTTAATAAATTTTGTAACATACAGGCCAAAAAAAAATTTGTACACTATTCTCACCATAACAATCAGGCCAAAAAAATATGACATAGAAGCAAAGGAGTCAACAACACAATGATTTTCATCAATGATTTGGAGGTAAATCATTTTTCAATAGGGAAGTGAATATGGAATATCCCTAAGCAAGTATAATATAATATTAAATACAAGAGAGAAGTTGTGTTTCATCACATATCCATTCAAGCCAATGTGTCATTAGAGAATAAGAAATTTACACCAAATGAATAACATTGATTATCATGTATGTTGTACTTTTATCAAATTTTTCACACATGATATGCAATAGATGTTACTTAATAGACCTAATGAGTCCATTAAATTCATATCTACTCTTTTCAAGTTTATTATTTGAAAGCTAAAGACACAAAGTTCCATCAATAACTCTAGTACAAATTTTTTCATTCAGTAAATAAAAGTTTGGATATGAATTATATCTTACTTTGAATCTATTGAGGGTTTTAGATATTCCAAGAAAAGATCCTCTAATCCTTAGATTTCCAAAGAACCAAGAACTGCTTAGCTGTATGTTTTAACAAAGGGGAAGCAGACGACACTTGGAGAAACAAGGCTTGAGGAGAGGAAGAGGATACCCTTTCAATAGTTTTTGACAATATGGCTAATTATTCATATCATTAGCAAAAATAATATCAACAACAACCAAATGTTGAATCCAGTTTGAGTTGTAAGTTTTACTTTAATTTGCAGGATTTTGTTTTGCTATAGGAAAAGCAAATATTTTTTGCTATAGTACCTATTTCTCCTCATCTATGTATCTAAAGGTTACTTCTTTATCTATAAACACAAGATGATGCAAATATTTTTTTGAGCATATGCTACCATTGGATCTGTTTAGTTTTTCTAATGTACACATATCATTTCTTTGTAGAAACATTATTTCTTACAATATTCAAGATAAGAAGAACAAGTTTTAAAGGGGAACGAGACTCCACAGACAAATCTTGTTAGAAAGCAAGGGGGTGAATAGTTATACCCTAACTTATTCCATAATAATAATGCATAATTAAATAATTCAAAATAAAATAACAACTCACAAAATACATGCACATAGAACACAAGATATGTATCATGGTTCACTTGATATGGGCTACTCTAGCAAACAAGAACCATAGCTCCTTTTATATTATTGTTTTTCTCTAACCCCCATAATGGGACATTACAATCAATATAATGGAAAATATTACAACCCTAAACCACAACGTGGTATTAGAATACTATGGCTACAATACCATGGGCTAAAACCACCCAAACCCACCAATCGTAGGAATCCCACCAACTCCTCTAAAAATAGCTTTGAGAATATATCCAAAATTAATGGGCTTAAACATTTTTTTGGGGTGCTACCCTCGAACACCCATCGGGGGGCTCCCACCGAAATAGGGGCCTAATGTACAGTACTTCCTATGAAAAGGATGAGACACATCGAATAGGGGGAAACTAATCTTGATGAAAAGCAAAAACTAATAATATCCCAAAAAAACCATAAATCCATATTTAGACCAAATAATATATTAACAAAATAAAAGATGTGTATTTACACCTATAAGGAGGGACGAAGTAAAGGTAAATCTCTTTCTAACAAAGAAAATTGAATTAGTTTATCATTATATTATAAAGAGTGTGGCACTAATGGTATACACTTAAGATTCTATATTAATCTTGACATTTCTTTGGTGAAACACGTCCATAGCTATAGCCACAATTTATGTCTAATGGAAATTTCAGCCATAGCCACAACGTATATCTAAAATACAACTAAAACAAAGTAAAAAATAGTTTAAGCATGTTTCTCTAATGGTTATATTTTTTCAAATATGTTACCAATTGTGTGCTTCGAAATCCCCAACCTACACAACTTCTTCCCTTCAGGTTGCTTTGTTGTTCTCTTGTGGTTCTTGTTTATTCTTCTCAATATCATAGATTTAGGATATATACCCAAGTAAATATAATATATTTACAAGAAAGAGAAGGGTAGGGGAGAGAAGGTGAGATTATATGAATTATACAAAAATTAAGAAAGTAGTTTAATTTGCAAGGAATAATATCTAAAGGTTTCCTCTGGAGAAGGGAAAAATAAAAAATAGAACACTTCCTATAATTAACAAAAATGTCCTTGGTAAGGTGATAACTATCAAAATAAATTCTTATGATATAATACACAACCCTTATACTCAGCCAGAATTTGGATACAAATGATAAATTCAACAAATGACCAAAATAGTTAAACAATAACAAAAAAAACTAATAAGATAAAAAAATTCTTGTGATTAGCCCCATTGATGTAATTCTTGTAATTCAAAGTCAATATTTCTCAATGGTATGACAATGGATATTTTTCTTTAGGTACAAAAATCAAATTCAATAGATGACCAAAATAGTTAATCAATAGCCAGATTTTTTGTTTTTTAATAAACCATAAAAATTAAGTTTACATAGGTTTTTATGAGGGGTCCTACTTCCATCATACCAAGTGGGGTTTGCACCTAGATCTCCTAAATGAAAACCTAAAAAATTTACCACTATAGTAAACTTTCAACTTAATAATAATAAGACATTTTGGAATAAATACACTGAATGTAATTTCTTGGTTGGTCTGTGCTAGGAATATTATTATTCACCTTAGAGGTTTCACTAAAAGGTAAAGGTAAATGTGGGTAATGGCAGCAGAGTAGAGAAGCGAGGCAAACAGTTCGAGCGGGAAACTAGATTTTCAATTTTTTGGTATCAACAGTAAGGATGGTAGTAAGGTTGGTAGACAAGAGGACATCAAGGATGGTGGTATAGAGAATTACCCAATAGATGCAGAGGATGATAGCCAGATAGCACCATAGGCCACAAGTGGATAGAATTTCTTTTGGGGAAAGAACCTCCCAACACTGGGCCCCCTCCTATTGCCCAAAGGGACCCACCGTCGATCCTTTCAAGGAAATTTCCTTTTCAAGTGCTATTCGTAAAGGAGGAGGAATCCAAGGTCACGAGTCCTCCTTAGCAACCATCATTCCTGATGGTAAGGACATCAACATCCCTGACTACATAGTGTCCAACTATCTTTCAATGGAAACTTTTTTGTTGGTGGGAAAGTTTGTTGGAGGAAGTCAAAATATGGAAACCATATGAAGATGGGCCTTCTCCAAATTGAAAACCCTGGGGAGCATGAATATTGTAGATTTATCTAGAAGGTTCTTTGCAATTAGATCAAGGTTATGCATAAGGGGTCAGTCCTAAAATATATTTATAAAAAATTGGTGAATCGGTTTCAAAATCCAGGTGAATAGTTTCGAAACGCATGTAGAAGGTTCACTATTATTAGGGACAATGTTGAAAATTTAAACTTAAAATGGTTAAATTATTATAAAATTGGGGTGAATCAACACAAAAAAAAAAATTGCACCTATAAATTTTTGGCAAATGGACCCTGGTCAAGGGTCCCAAATATTAGCCAATTATAAATTTTAAAAATCCTAATTTTAGCCAAATTTTGAAAATCCTAATTTGTGTTTAAACCTTATACAAGGTTTAAACACAAATATCAAACCAAAAATCCTTGAAGCATTCAACCAGCGACTTTCAAAAAGGAAACCACAATCAATCCTTTTCACTCCAATGATATTTCAGAAATCAACCACCATAAAAAAATCAATAGGAGAATGCGCCCATACCTTTTTGATGCCAAGAAGTTGTCCATAAAATATGCCACACTAAACAAAACTTTCCTTTCCAATCTCAATAAGGTTTAGTGGAATTCAAATAATAATCACAAGATAAGCATAACTCAATTACATATTTTTACTCCAACTTAATAATACATCCACCAAAGTCCTTTTTAATAAAAACCCTTATCAAAAATAATAATCATTAAGGCTCTCAAAATTATTTAATATAACTCCTTATTTCTCCTTATTCTTAATTTTCAATTTCATGAATATCTACCCAGGTGTTGTAGGTGAGTTGGAGAGGAGAGGCCAATCATCCAAGGGAGGTCCCAGGTTCAAATCTCCACCCTACCAAAAAGCTAAATTGGGTATCTAAAATCTAATTGATAATGTTGGTGCGGGCAGGGTCGGGTGCGACCCCCGGGTGAATTTGACGATGTAGAACCCCATGTTCATGGTATCTCAGACCAAGGCAACTCCGCAAGGGGTTTTTCGCTTAAAAATAAAAATTCATGAATATCAAAATAAATCAACAACTCATCCACCTCTGAAATAATAATCACAGCCCTTATAAAAATAAAGTTTAATTAAAAAATTTAATTATTCCTTAACCACCTTATAACTCCTATCCTAGGGCATCAACAAACTTAATTAGAGCAAAATGTAATTACCTCCTCAAGGTGATTCGAACCCCCAACTTGCACAAACCGTAAGCACATTAGCCACGGCTAAGGTTTCCACATGAGCTAGCCACTCGTTCAAAAGGAAAAGGTACAACGTGCCTTAATTCCTTCCTCCCTTCCACACAAACCAAAAGTGCTTCGAGCACTTTCCTTCCAATACCTTCGAATGCAGTCAAGGAGATTCGAACCTTGATGTAAAGTTTTGCCACACACCTTAAAAAAATCCAATTGCCAATGCGCCACTCTATCCACAATGTCTTAGGCTTTCGATCAACCTTGGATTTTTTGTTGTCTCCCTTTTCAAAACTATTTTTGCATGAGCTCTCTTTAGAATCTTAGCCAACGATTAACACAAGAAAGGATTAACTTCAAATGAACCTTAGGATCCCCATTTATATATTCTTCTCCTCATTTTTAATGACGTTGGTGCATTATTGATTTTCCCTCTTTCTTTAGACGTCGGTGCTAACTTTAATTTTAATTTTAAAATTAAAATTTTAATTTTAAATAATTAAAATTTAAACTAAATATTTAAAATTAAATATCTCCATCACCGGGGCACCTTTTTTGGTGAAACGAAAGGCCAACCTGGTTTTTAAGAAAAACCATTTCAAATCTGCCATCCATGGCTTTAAATAAAACCTTTTGTTTTTCTTGTGTTGGTTTTCACAAAAACCCTGAATTTATCCATGCTTTCGAAAATATCATCTGCCCATCAAAACTCAATGTGATCCATATGACAGCAATGATTCATGTAACATCAATGATAACATAAAATAACTCAATTTTCCAATAAATTTCCATTGAAAGAAACTTTTAAGACATTTCCCATAGTCCTCCTTGAGATAACACCCTTCATTATCTTACTTAGAATGACCCTCTTCATGGAGGATATTTTCTAAATTAGGTAATATTACTATCCCCTAGTTGCCTAATTATAATTAGCAATTATAGATCATACAAACCTTGAAAGATAAATCCCACATCCTAATCTCCTTTAACTAAAAGATAAATCCCACATCCTAATCAAAAAGACTATAAACATCAATATTGGAACCCAAAAAAAACCTAAAGTCTTGATGTTAGGAAAGGTTTCAAACCTTGTAGATCACAAAGTATACACAAATCTCTTAATAGAGTTTAGTGATATCATTACCTAGTCCTATATATATTCTAGGACTAAATCCATCCCTTTGATGGGGGACCAAGAAACGCAACTCCAGAAATCCAAAAAATTTCATTCATTAACTAGAAAAATCTCTTTACAGATACAACCCACAGGCTTTACAACAACCAGTGCTCAGCTTGGTTCTCTCTAACTACACTCTCAGTGCATTCTCCAATCCACCACCCCTATTCTATTACAAAAACTAGGTTTTTATAGAGGCCCCAACCCTCTAAAACATCCGCCACAAAAATCGGAGCACCAACCTGATTTATGGCACCACTGTGCATGACCCCTGTCATCACCGCTTCCTGTCAGATCACTCTAACTGCCGCTCCTTGTTATATTATTCTGCTTGACCCATCCTCTTTGTTTTTTGCACTTCTAGGTAATCACCTACTTTTACTACACCCTGGGTGCCATGTGTCATCCTCGTTCTACAACTTCCGCCTGACCTCTGTCGTCTTCTTCCTCCAGCTGCACTATAGCAGGTGTCGCGATATCGTGACATGTCACGATATCATGAAATTTTGACCTCCTTGCACTCCTCCTCCCTTTTGGTCACGATATCATGACATGTTGCAATATCACAATGTTTTCTCTTCCTCTCTGCCTTCCTTGCCTTCGGGTCGCAATATCGCGACATGTCGTGATATCGTGACGGTTTCCTTCCTCGCCTCCGCTTCTCTGCTCCGATCGCGATTTCGTGACATGTCATGAAATCGTGACAATTCCTTCGGCATCTTCCTTTCTCCTGCTGGTGGTTGTGATTTCGCAACATGTCATGAAATCGTGACGTTCTCGTTAGTGTCCTCTTTTGGCTACACCTTGTAGCGATTTCATGACATGTCAAGAAATTATGACATTCCCCAACTGCCTCCTCTGCATTTGCACTGTTATCACGATTTCGTGACACGTCGCAAAATCGTGACTCTTTCCAACTGTCTTCTCCCAGCTGCACTTTCGTCATGATTTCATGACATGTCGTGAAATCGTGACATTCCCAACTTCTTTCTCCCCTCGCCTGCTTCTTGTCGCGATTTTGCGATATGTCATGAAATTGTGACATTTTTGGATCGCACCTTCTCTCTTTCCTCGTTGTGTCACGATATCGCGACACTTTTTTTGTCATGATATCGCGACAGATTTTCCTCCTCGCCCTCTTCTCCTTTTTTTGTCATGATTTCATGACACGTCGTAAAATCATGATGTTTTTTCCTCCTTAGCCAACTTTTCAGAAGTGGCCTTCCTGCTACTAGATTCCTCTGCATCAGGTGCCACTGGATGCTCCTACATCAGACACCCGGGGTTGGTGGAGAAGTGATCTTCACTTCTGCACTATCTGGTTACTGCCTTCTGCAGCACCTCCAGACATTCATCTGCCTCTACATCCTGTTCCAACCCCTTCTCCTAGCCCAAACAACTTCTGCCTTCCTCCAGACAGATTCTACCATTGCTGCACACTTCCTCATCTGCAGCTTGCTTATACTCCTTCTCTTGGCTAGTTAAATTTTTGCCTTCTTCCAGGTAGATCCTGGTGCTGCTACACACCTCTTTGTCTACAACTTTCAATGGCTTCATCTTCTGTTTATCCTCACGTTGTCTGCGTAGCTCCCTTTGCAGGGCTTTCACTTGCCTCTGTAATTTTATTCTGAGCCACTCCTCTTACAGGGCTTTAAATTGCCTCTACAATGCCTCGAACTCTTCCACTATCATCATATCTCTCTTACTGCCATGGCTTCTTTGTGGATGCATTTTTCTTTGCTTTTCTCACAAAGCTCAACCGATCCTAGTGTAGCTACCTCACTTTTGGTGCTCTGCTAACACGCTCAGGGATCCTAAAATCTCTTCTCTCTCAAAACCCTACCATAGATCCTGGCGCAAACTACCTCACGATCGGCGATCTGCTTGCGCACTCAAGAACCTGGCTCTGATACCACTGATGGGGGACGAGAAAATCGCACTCCAACAATTCCCAAATTTTTCTTCTATTAATCTGGAAATACATACAAAAATAGCTCGCAGGATTTACAATAACCAGCGCTCGGCTTGGTTTTCTCTTTATCACACTTCTACATGTGATCTCCAATCCACCACCCGTTTCTCTTACAATCTCTAAGTTTTTATCGAGGTCTCGACCCTCTAGGCCATTAATGACCCACCTGCCAGAATACATTAAACAAAATCCCAAAGTCTACTTCCTCGACCGAGTTTTCAATTTTCTTTCCATAAATGGGCAACTACCCCGATCCGCTATGAAAGCATGCATTAAAGAGACCCTTGACCTGCAACCATCATTTTGTCAGACTGTTCTTCTGAACTGCTGTCTCATCCATATTGCCCATGACCTACAACTGCCGCTTTGTCAGAATGTTCATCTATGATTGTTGCCTCTTTTTTCATGCGTGTGGTCGTCCGCGTGTTCATTTATTATTTTCTTTCTTCTGGTCATGATATCACAACAGGTTGCAATATCATGACCTCCTCGCCTTCGAGCCTTGATTTCAAATTCATGTCATGATTTCATGACGTCGTGATATCATGATGTCGTGATATCGTGACCTCCCCGTTTCCCTGCCTTGACTTTGATTTTATGTCATGATTTCGTGACGTCGTGATATCGTGACCTCCCCGCTTCCCTGCATTGACTTCGATTTTATGTCACTATTTCACGATGTCATGATATCGCGACGTCATGATATCACGACGTCACGATATCGCGACGTCGCGATATCGTGACCTCCCCGCTTCCCTGCCTTGACTTTGATTTTATGTCATGATTTTGTGATGTCGTGATATCGCGACCTCCTCGCTTCCCTGCCTTGACTTCGATTTTATGTCGCGATATCATGATGTCACGATATTGCAACCTCCTTGCTTCCCTTCCTTGACTTCAATTTTATGTCACAATTTCGTGACATCGTGATATCGTGACATCACGATATCACGACCTCCTCGCTTCCCTGCCTTGAATTCAATTTTATGTCATGATATCGCGACCAAATTTTGCCTTGTGAGAAAAAAGGCTTTTTACGTCATGATTTCGTGACGTCGCGATATCGCAATCGACTTTTTCCTTGTTAAAACGGTCAGCAAAACACTTAGAAAAATTTGGTTGAAGCAATATTGCCTTGCTGCTGCCGGATGCTCTAGCATCAGACACCCAGGGTAAATGGAGAAGTGACCTTCACTTCTGTGCTGTTCGGTCCACGTATTTTGTAACATCTCCAAATGTGCACCCGCCTCTACAGCCTTCTTGAACCCCGTCTCCTGGCAAAAAAAAAAATTGCCTTCTACCAGACAAATTTTGGCACTACTGCACACCTTCTCGTCCACTGCCTATAATGGCTTTAACTTGTGGTGCACTCCATATTTCATCAAGGAGTATGTATTTGCACGACCATCATGCACTGCACTCCGATCAAACTACCATGGCCTTCCTAACAGCAAATGGCAAGCATCCATGGGAAAAACATCACACAGGACTTCATCCTGGTATCTCCCAATCTTGAACGTGACTAAGCACTATTCATGGACCCATGCTCTATGGTCCTTCCACAACCACGCAATCCGATATGGATGCGGGTGTCTTCTCCTTTCTAGCTGCAACTTAGTGACCATTTCCTCGGAGACTAAGTTATCAGTACTTCCATTGTCTATAATAACATTACAGACTTTACCTATGCTTTTGCACCTCGTGCGAAACAGGCTTCTCCTCTGCTCTGGCTTGTCTTCCTCAATCAGCATGGTTCTCCTTGCGACCATGACTTATCCTCTCTCTACCTCCTCAGAATGTTCTGATTCAGCATCTTCATCTGCTACAATAGCTCTGGTAGGACCCTCAGGTCTCTTGTTCATCCTCTCGCGGTGCTGCGGACACTCGTATGCCTGATGTCCCTCTTCTCCACAGTGGAAACAGGTTCCACGAAACACTCCTCTTCCATACCCACATCCAGATCTACCTCTTCCTCTTGGGTAGCCATTTTTCTAAACTTGGGGTTTATAATCATCACCTGCCTTCTGCTCTTGGCTGCTGCTAGCTTCTTCTTTCTTCTTCTCTTTTCCTTCATCTTTTCTTCCACCAATCTTTCCTCCATGCCCTCTTCCTCTTTGCTTGCTCTCAAACCTTTTGTTCAGTTTCTCTTCAACCTTTAGAGCAAAATGGTAAGGATCTTCAATGGTGCTCACCCGAACTAGGCTCAACTCTTCCTAGATAAATCCAAAAAATTTCATTCATTAACTAGAAAAATCTCTTTACAAAAATAGCCCACAGGCTTTACAACAACTAGCACTCGGCTTGGTTATCTCTAACTACACTCTCAGTGCGTTCTCCAATCCACCACCCCTAGTCTATTACAAAAACTAGGTTTTTATAGAGGCCTCGACCCTCTGAAACATCTGCCATGAAAATCGGAGCACCAACCCGATTTATGGCACCACTCCGCATGGCCCCTATCATCGCCACTTCCTATCAGATCACTCTGACTGCCACTCCCTATCATATTATTCTGTGTGACCCATCCTCTTCATTTCTCGTGCTTCTGGGTAATCACCCACTTTTACTACACCCTGGGTGCCACATGTCGTCCTCGTTCTACAACCGTCGCCTGACCTCTGTCGTCTTCTTCCTCCAGCTGCACTGTAGTAGGTGTCACGATATCATGACATGTCACGATATCATGAAATTTTGACCTCCCTGTTCTCCTCCTCCCTTTTGGTCATGATATCATGACATGTCGTGATATCACGATGTTTTCTCTTCCTCTTTGCCTTCCTTGCCTTTAGGTCATGATATCACGACATGTCGCAATATCGCGACGGTTTCCTTCCTCGCCTCTGCTTCTCTGCTTTGGTCATGATTTCATGACATGTCATGAAATCATGACAATTCCTTCGACATCTTCCTTTCTCCTGTTGGTGGTCGTAATTTCATGACATGTCATGAAATCACAACATTCTCATTAGTGTCTTCTTCTAGATGTACCTTGTCGGGATTCCGTGACATGTCACAAAATCATGACATTCCCCAACTGCCTCCTCTGTGTTTGCACTATTGTCATGATTTCACGACAATCACAATTTCATGATAGTCACGATTTCGTGACATGTCATGAAATCGTACTCTTTCCAACTGTCTTCTCTCGGCTGCACTTTCATCACAATTTCGTGACATGTCGCAAAATCGTGACATTCCCAACCACTTTCTCCCCTCGCCTGCTTCTTGTCATGATTTTGTGACATGTCATGAAATTGCGACATTTTTGGCTCGCACCTTATCTCTTTCCTCGTCGTGTCATGATATCGCAACACTTTTTCTGTCGTGATATCACGACAGATTTTCCTCCTCGCCTTCTTCTCCTTTTTCTGTCGTGATTTCGTGACATGTCATGAAATCATGACATTTTTTCCTCCTTAGCCAACTTTTCAGAAGTGGCCTTCCTACTACTAGATGCCTCTGCATCAGATGCCACTGGATGCTCCTGCATTAGACACCCGGGGTTGGTGGAGAAGTGATCTTCACTTCTGCACTGTCTGGTTACTGCCTTCTACAGCACCTCCAGACATTCATCTGCCTCTGCAGCCTGTTCCAACCCCTTCTCCTGGCCCAAACAACTTCTGCCTTCCTCTAGACAGATTCTACCACTACTGCACACTTCCTCATCTGCAGCCTGCTTATACTCCTTCTCTTGGCTAGTTAAATTTCTGCCTTCTTCCAGGAAGATCCTGGCACTGCTGCACACTTCTTTGTCTGTAGCTTTCAATGGCTTCATCTTCTATTTATCCTCATGTTGTTTGTGTAGCTCCCTTTGTAGGGCTTTCACTTGCCTCTATAATTTTATTCTGAGCCACTCCTCTTGTAGGACTTTAAATTGCCTCTACAACGCCTCGAACTCTTCCACTGTCATCATATCACTCTTACTGCCATGACTTCTTTGTGGATGCATTTTTATTTGCTTTTCTCACAAATCTCAACTGATCCTGGTGTAGCTACCTCACTTTCGATGCTCTACTAACATGCTCAGGGATCCTAAACTCTCTCTTCTCTCTCAGAACCCTACCACAGATCCTGGCACAAACTGCCTCATGACCGGCGATCTGCTTGCGCACTCAGGAACCTGGCTCTAATACCACTGATGGGGGACGAAAAAATCGCACTCCAACAATTCCCAAATTTTTCTTCTATTAATCTGGAAATACATACAAAAACAGCCCGCAGGCTTTACAATAACCAGCGCTCGGCTTGGTTTTCTCTCTATCACACTTCTGCGTGCGATCTCCAATCCACCACCCGTTTCTCTTATAGTCTCTGAGTTTTTATCGAGGTCTCAACCCTCTAGGCCATTAATGACCCACCTGCCAGAATACATTAAACAAAATCCCAAAGTCCGCTTCCTCGATCGAGTTTTCAATTTTCTTTCCATAAATGGGCAACTGCCCCGATCCGCTATGAAAGCATGCATTAAAGAGACCCTTGACCTACAACCACCATTTTGTCAGACTGTTCTTCTGAACTGTTGTCTCATCCATATTGCCCATGACCTGCAACTATCGCTTTGTCAAAATGTTCATCTATGACTGTTGCCTCTTTTTTTGTGTGTGGCCATCTGCGTGTTCATTTCTTATTTGCTTTCTTCTGGTCGCGATATCGCAACAGGTCGCGATATCGCAACCTCCCCACCTTCGAGCCTTGATTTCAAATTCATGTCATGATTTCGTGACGTCACGATATCATGACATTGCGATATCGTGACCTCCCCACTTCCTTGCCTTGACTTCAATTTTATGTCACGATTTCGTGATGTCGCGATATCGCGACCTCCCCGCTTCCCTGCCTTGACTTTGATTTTATGTCACGATTTCGTGATGTCGTGATATCGCGACGTCATGATATCGTGACCTCCCCACTTCCCTACCTTGACTTCGATTTTATGTAACGATTTCATGACGTCGCAATATCGCAACATCGTGATATCATGACCTCCCCGCTTCCCTGCCTTGACTTCAATTTTATATCACGATATTGCGACATCGCGATATCGCGACCTCCTCGCTTCCCTGCCTTGACTTCAATTTTATGTCGTGATATCGCAACGTCGCAATATCGCGACCTCCTCGCTTCCCTGCCTTGACTTCAATTTTATGTCGCGATATCGTGACCAAATTTTGCCTTGTGAGAAAAAAGGCTTTTTACGTCGCAATTTCGCGACGTCGCAATATCGCGACCGACTTTTGCCTTGTTAAAATAGTCAACAAAACACTTAGAAAAATTTGGTTGAAGCAAGATTGCCTTGCTACCACCGGATGCTCCTACATCAGACACCCGGGGTAAATGGAGAAGTGACCTTCACTTCTATGTTGTTCGGTCCACGTATTTTGTAACATCTCCAAACGTGCACCTGCCTCTACAGCCCGCTTGAACCCCGTCTCCTGGCAAAAAAAAAATTTGCCTTCTACCAGAAAAATTCTGGCACTGTTGCACACCTTCTCGTCCACTGCATGTAATGGCTTTAACTTGTGGCACACTCCATATTTTGTTAAGGAGTATGTATTTGCATGACCATCATGCACTGCACTCCGATCAAATTGCCATGGCCTTCCTAACAGCAAATGGCAAGCATCCATGGGAAAAACATCACACATGACTTCATCCTGGTATCTCCCAATCTTGAACATGACTAAACACTGTTCACGAACCCATGCTCTGTGGTCCTTCCACAACCACGCAATCTGGTATGGATGTGGGTGTCTCCTCCTTTCCAGCTGCAACTTAGTGACCATTTCCTCGAAGACTAAGTTATCAGTACTTCCATTGTCTATAATAACATTACAGACTTTACCTGTGCTTTTGCACCTCGTGTGGAACAGGCTTCTCCTCTGCTTTGGCTTATCTTCCTCAATCAGCATGGCTCTCCTTGCGACCATGACTTCTCCTCTCTCTGCCTCCTTAAAATTTTCTGATTCAACATCTTCATCTGCTACAACAACTCTGGCAGGACCCTCAGGTCTCTTGTTCATCCTCTCGCGATACTAGGGACACTCATATGCCTAATGTCCCTCTTCTCCACAATGGAAATAGGTTCCATAAAACACTCCTCTTCCATACCAACGTCCAGATCTACCTCTTCCTCTTGGGTAGCCATTGTTCTAAACTTGGGGTTTATAATCATCACCTACCTTCTGCTCTTGGCTACTGCTAGCTTCTTCTTTCTTCTTCTCTTTTCCTTCATATTTTCTTCCACCAGTCTTTCCTCCATGCCCTCTTCCTCTTTTCTTGCTCTCAAACCTTTTGTTCAGTTTCTCTTCAACCTTCAGAGCAAACTGGTAAGCATCTTTAATGGTGCTCACCCGAACTAGGCTCAACTCTTCCTGGATAAATCCAAAAAATTTCATTCATTAACTGGAAAAATCTCTTTACAAAAACAGCCTGCAGGCTTTACAACAACCAGCGCTCGGCTTGGTTCTCTCTAACTACACTCTAAGTGCATTCTCCAATCCACCACCCCTAGTCTATTACAAAAATTGGGTTTTTATAGAGGCCCCGACCCTCTGAAACATCTACCACAAAAATTAGAGCACCAACCCAATTTATGGCACCACTCTGCACAGCCCCTATCATCGTCGCTTCCTGTCAGATCACTCTGACCATCGCTCCCTATCAGATTATTCTATGCGACCCATCCTCTTCGTTTCTTGTGCTTCTGGGTAATCACCCACTTTTACTACACCCTGGGTGCCATGTGTTGTCCTCGTTCTACAACCGCCGCCTGACCTCTATCGTCTTCTTCCTCCAGCTGCATTGTAGCAGGTGTCACGATATCGCAACATGTCACGATATCTTGACATTTTGACCTCCCTGGGCTCCTCCTCCCTTTTGGTCGTGATATTGTGACATGTCATGATATCGCAACGTTTTCTCTTCCTCTCTGCCTTCCTTGCATTTGGGTCACGATATCGTGACATGTCGTGATATCACGACGGTTTCCTTCCTTGCCTCCGCTTCTCTGCTCTGGTCGCGATTTCGTGACATGTCACGAAATTGTGATAATTCCTTTGGCATCTTCCTTTCTCCTGCTGGTGGTCGCAATTTCATGACATGTTATGAAATCGTGACATTCTCATTAGTGTCTTCTTCGGGCTGCACCTTATTGCGATTTTGTGACATGTCATGAAATCATGACATTCCCCAACTGCCTCCTCTGCATTTGCACTGTTGTCATGATTTTGTGACAGTCGTGATTTCGTGACACATCGCAAAATTGTGACTCTTTCCAACTGTCTTCTTTCGGTTGCACTTTCATCGTGATTTTGCGACATGTCATGAAATCATGACATTCCCAACTGCTTTCTCCCCTCGCCTGCTTCTTGTCATGATTTCATGACATGTCACAAAATTATGACATTTTCGGCTTGCACCTTATCTCTTTCCTCATCGTGTAGTGATATTGTGACAGATTTTCCTCCTCACCCTCTTCTCCTTTTTTTGTCGTGATTTCATGACACGTCGTGAAATCATAACATTTTTTCCTCCTTAGCCAACTTTTTAGAAGTGGCCTTCCTACTACTAGATGCCTCTACATCAGGTGCCACTGGATGCTCCTACATCAAACACCTGGGGTTGGTGGAGAAGTGATCTTCACTTTTGCACTGTCTGGTTACTACCTTCTGCAACACCTCTAGACATTTATCTGCCTCTACAGCCTATTCCAACCCCTTCTCCTGGCCCAAACAACTTCTGCCTTCCTCCAGACAAATTCTACCACTGTTGCACAATTCCTCATTTGCAGCCTACTTATACTCCTTCTCTTGGCCAGTTAAATTTTTGTCTTCTTCCAGGAAGATCCTAGCGCTACTGCACACCTCTTTTTCCATAGCTTTCAATGGCTTCATCTTTTGTTTATCCTCACGCTGTCTACGTAGCTCCCTTTGCAGGGCTTTCACTTGCCTCTGCAATTTTATTCTGATCCACTCCTCTTACAGGGCTTTAAATTGCCTCTACAACGCCTCAAACTCTTCCACTATCATCATATCACTCTTACTACCACAGCTTCTTCATGGATGCATTTTTCTTTGCTTTTATCACAAAGATCAACCAATCCTGGTGTAGCTACCTCACTTTTGGTGCTCTACTAACACACTCAGGTATCCTAAACTCTCTCTTCTCTCTCAAAACCCTACCATAGATCCTAGCACAAACTACCTCACGGTCGGTGATCTGCTTGCACACTCAAGAACCTGGCTCTGATACCACTGATGAGAGACTAGGAAACGCAACTCCAAAAATCTAGAAAATTTTATTCATTAACTGGAAAAATATCTTTATAGATACAGCCTACAGGCTTTACAATAACCAACACTCGACTTGGTTCTCTCTAACTACACTCAGTGTGTTCTTCAATCCACCATCCCTAGTCTATTATAGAAACTGGGTTTTCATAGAGGCCCTAACCCTCTAAAAAATCTGCCATGAAAATCAAAGCACCAACCTGATTTATGGCACCACTCTGCATGGCCCCTGTCATCGCCGCTTCCTGTAAGATCACTCTGACCGTCACTCCTTGTAAGATTATTCTGCGTGACCCATCCTCTTCTTTTCCTGCACTTCTAGGTAATCACCTGCTTTTACTGCACCTTGGGTGCCACTTGTCATCCTCATTCTGCAATCGTTGCCTGACCTCTATCGTCTTCTTCCTCCAGCTGCACTATAGTAGGTGTCATGATATCGCGACATGTCATGATATCACAACATTTTGACCTCTCTGCACTCCTCCCTTTTGGTCGTGATATCATGACATGTCACGATATCGTGACATGTCATGATATCGTGACATGTCACGATATCGCGACGTTTTCTCTTCCTCTCTACCTTCCTTGCCTTCGGGTCGTGATATCGTGACATGTCATGATATTGCGATAGTTTTCTTCCTCACCTCCGCTTCTCTGCTTCGGTCGTGATTTTGTGACATGTCACGAAATCGTGACAATTCCTTTGGCATCTTCCTTTCTCCTGCTGGTGGTCATGATTTCACATGTCACAAAATCGTGACATTCTCATTAGTGTCTTCTTCTGGCTGCACCTTGTCGCGATTTTGTGACATTTCATGAAATTGTGACATTCCCCAACTGCCTCCTCTACGTTTGCACTGTTGTCATGATTTCACGACAGTCACAATTTTGTGACACGTCGCAAAATCGTGACTCTTTCCAACTGTCTTCTCCCAGCTGCACTTTCGTCATGATTTCGTGACATGTCATGAAATCGTGACATTCCCAACTGCTTTCTCCCCTCGCCTGCTTCTTGTCACGATTTCACGACATGTCATGAAATCATGACATTTTTGGCTCGCACCTTCTCTCTCTCCTCGTCGTGTCGCGATATCGCGACACTTTTTCTGTCGTGATATCATGACAGATTTTCCTCCTCGCCCTCTTCTCCTTTTTTCTGTCACGATTTCACGACACGTCGTGAAATCGCGACGTTTTTTCCTCCTTAGCCAACTTTTCAGAAGTGGCTTTTTTGCTACTAGATGCCTCTGCATCAGGTGCCACTGGATGCTCCTGCATCACCCTTGTTGTCCATCACTTAGTTGTTAGGCAAGATGATGTGGATCAAGTAATTATAATCAATTTTCATTGAACAAGTACATATTTATAAGCACTAAATACCTAGTTACAAACAATGGTTTTGGAAAATCATGAGCACAAAATCCATGTATGTATTAAATTTTGATAAATATGCATGATTTTTTAATAGTTTCTAGAATATTCCTCATTACTAGATGGGAAACTAGTTAAGAAAAAGTTTTAAAAAATACATTCTAAGGTTGCTTTGCTCATTAAGGAGGAACTTCAAAATCTCCTTGAATTTATATTTATCAAATCCATTGATTATTCTAATTGAATCTCCAATGTCATACCCCATGCCATAAAGGAAGGTACCATTAGGGTTTGTACAAATTTTATGAACATCAACAAAGCATGCGCCAAATATTATTTTTCCTTATTCAATATTGATATGATTGTCAATTTTTTCATAGAATTTAGAATTTTATCGCTTATAGACGACTTATCAAGGTAGAATTAAATCAAAATTGCCCATGAGGACTAGCTCAAAATAGATTTCACAAACCTTTAGGGAACCTTTTGTTATTAGGTCATGCCCTTTCACCTAAATAATTCTAGATCCACTTACCAATAAGATGTGACATACATATTCCATGATATGATGCATGGTATTTTGGAATATTATATTGATGATCTCCTTGGTTGATTTTTAAACAAGGAGGATCACATTCAAGACCTAATATGTATTTATGAAAAAATAAGAGACTATAAGGTTCATCTCAAACCCTCAAAATGTGTCTTTGGTTTAATATTACAGAAGCCATTAGGGGTCATTATGTCCTAATTTGGTATAGAAGTATATCTTCATAAAATCATAGCTATCACTAACATGTCATCCCCTCGAACCTTAACTAAAATTTGGAGCCTACGAGGCAAGCTACAAGTCATTTGAAGGTACATATCACAACTTGTTGACAAATGTTAACCATTCTCTAAGCTCTTAAGAAAATATACCAAGTTCAGTTGGGACATAGAATTTCAAGTATCTTTTGATTCTTTAAAATCCTATCTCATGTCCCTACTTGTCTTAGTTAATCCTAATCCAACCAAGCCTCTATTTGATGCACCTTTCATGAGCCATAACTTGTGAACCGTACGCCTGTTTGACTTGAAATTTAACAGGTGGTTCTGCATGCATGTTCTAAATTAGGATGATATTTTATCCTCCTAACCCTCCAAAAATCATGTTTTTAGGACCTAACTCCTCCATCTAGTGCCCCAAAATTAGCTTTTAGAATAGGTTCCCGGGTTTTTTGGGTTTTTTTGGTTGTTAGAAGTTTATTATCTTTTGTTATACCTTAATTTGAGACCTAATATTTTAAAGTAAGGTTAGTTATTGTAAGAGGGATGGGCGCAATCCGACTCATTTCTATTTTTAGCAATTTTTAGAAAAAATATATATTTTTATAAGCTTTTAAAAAAAATACGTTTTAGGGTTTATTTAGGGTTTCTTTGGTTTTCGGTTGCTATATGATGGATTGTAATATTTTGGAGAAGGGGTGTGAATTTTTTTTTTGGTAGATAAGATACTATAGCATTAATACCGGGTTTTATAGGTTGACCCAAAACCTTTTACAAAAATCAGCCCAAGGTTTTTGATGAACATGTCCTTACTAAGGATCCTATATATGTAAAATCTACATGCCGCCAAAGCCATTACATCCGGTAAGGCACATAGCCTATTATCAAAAATAAACTTCCCATACAACATTTTGGGTATACCTCAAGAAAACACACCTGCATCATAATTACAAAAAAATAAATAGACACAAATCCCTTCCTTGAAACAATGGAGAAACAAAAAGCTACAAACACACATAGCAAAGTACTAAGAAAAACTCTCACAAGCTCTGTATTGATAGTTACTCTTAATAATTTTTTGGTAATTGCTTTCTTTCGTATATGACATGCTTTGGGACTACATCTCATCTTGGCCAATAAGCCTTGGAGAAGTGAACCTGATGGCTAGATTTATGGCGGTGGCTATCTGGTGGTCCACGTGGCTCTGGTTCGAAGTCTTATATTGTCATTTCTTTCCTACCCTATGATTATCAACCAACCTCAAATTACTAATATGACTAGGAGCCATGTTATCTAACATGTGATTTTCCCCATTAGTCTTTGTGGTATTTCCAAGCAGCATCCACCAAGACTGACAACTCGGATAATTTTTATTGTGAGTCCATTTCAAAAAAAATATGGGAATACTCATAGCCTTCAAACTTACAGTGCCTTCCCTATTGGTAAATTCGACTATCATTCTTGGCATTATTGTTGAATAAGATCCTCTACTTCACTTGGGACACCGTGTTCCCATTTGAAAATTTTATCACCATCGACACCCAAATTGGCTAGCTTATCAACAACTTTGTTAGCTTCCCGAAAGACATGTTGGGCTTTTCTATCTTGTCTTCCCTGGAAAAGGATCCTAGCCTCTTCAACAATTGTTTTAATCCTCCAAAGAGGTGTTTTCCAATTATTAAGGAGATTTATAACATGCATAGAGTCTCCTTCTATGATAAAATTGCCTTCTAAGCCTTGAGTCATTTGAAGGCCTCTCCACATAGCTCTAGCTTCAGCTTCGTTGTTCGTCCTTGTTTCAAAATATTCAAAAAAAACAAGCATCATATTTCTATTAAGATCTCACACAATGCCACCAGTGCTTTCTCTACCAAGATTGTCCTTAGCTGCTCCATCAAAATTAAGCTTAAACCAACCCATAGGAGATGGGGACCACTTAACATTGGCTCTAGGGTTGACTACCCTAGGCACAGACTCATCTAAAAAGGTTAAGCTTAAAGATTGAGCAATCGTGGTCTCCTGCAGATGAGGTTTATGACTATCAAAAGGGATAAGGTTCACATTCTCATTGGCAAAGGATAGGATCCTAGCAATGATAGTTTGATAATCATGGATAGACTCATTAAAGACTCTATGGTTCTTTTCTAACCAAACCTGCCAAAGATAGTACTTGAGAAAAATTTTCCACATGTATTTAAGTCTTTGGATTGAAAAGGGGCAAGGCCATTGGATGAAAAAATCAAACACGATGGCTGGTTTAACCAAGGAAATATTGAAGGTCTGAAAAAACCCACTTAGGAAAGTCAAGGAAAAAGGGCACTCAAGGAAAATGTGATAAATGGTCTCCCAATTAGCCCTGCATAGATAACAACGATTAGTGATACAAATAACTTTATGCATCATATTATCAATGGTTAGAATTATTCCTTGGATAACCAGCCATGAAAAGACTACAATTTTTGGAATTAATTTTTTTATCCAAACTAAGTCCTTTTGGAGGATAAAATCCTCGTCATCAAGCAGAAGCTTGTAAGCTGATTTAATAGTGAACTACTCATTTTTTGTAGGAGCCTAGATCACTTGATCTTACTTGAGTCTCATGGGGATAAACTATTTCCCGAGAATGTTACAAATATCATTTGGTTCCACTTGAAATCCCAGAATCCTTATTTGTTTCCACTTCATTCTACCTCTATCCTCAACCATATAATTAGAGACTTTTTTGCCAATGAGTTCTTTTGTGATAAATCAATGGTTTTTCCTTAGCCCACCTATCATTCCAGCAATTTATCCTCCCATATTAAACCTTTTTTGATGATTTCCTTACAATTGAGAATTGCTTTCCAAAAATCAAAACCTCTGATTGGAATTGAGTCACTTAGAAATTCCATATTTTGAAGATAATTTAGTTTGATGATAGTTGTCCATTCATTTTCTTCACCAAAAATGAGGTGCCATGCCTGCTTAGCTAGTAAAGCTAAATTCATATGAGCAATTATCCTTAGACCTAAGCCCCCATTTTCCATGGGTCTACACACTTTGGTCCATCCTAGAAGGTGTATCATTTTTTCTCCTCTGATCTAGTTCGTAAAAATTCTTTTTGGAGTTTCTCCATTTTTTGGAAAAACCTTCACAGAGGCTTTGAAAATGGAGAGGAAATATATTGGAATGCTCTGAAGAGAGGCCTTAGTGAGGTTCAACTTTTCTACTTGAGATAGAAGATGACCTTTCCATCCAGCAAGTTTTTTTTGAATTCTTTAAATAACCTTGTCCCACATTGACTCTCTCGAAGATCCAATGAAAAGAAGGAGACCAAGATACGAAGTGGTGAGGTTTGCTATATCACACCCTAAAATTTTTACAATCCTTCCTTGCCTTTGAATGGGGGTGTTCAAGAAATATAACTTGCTTTTACTGAAATTAAATTTTTGACCAACATCATCCTTATAGAGTTGTAGGATGTATTTAATTCTTTTGGCCTCAACCACCGACACCTTAGTCAATAGAAGGGTATCATAGATGAATTTTTGGTGAGAAACAACCCTAGTGAGATATGTTGCCTTGATTCTTGATATTAGCCTTGAATTGCAAGCATTTTTTATGGTTCTACCTAAAGCTTCTGCCACAATGATGAATAACATGGGGTTGATAGGGTCCCCCTACCGAATTCCTCTATGACTTTGAAAGTAACCATGGTTCTAAATTTTGGTTCTTGATTCTGGTTAAGATAAGGGGTGTAAATTCAGGAATGAGAAGAATATCGATTTTTAGGTTTCTTCCATTATATTCCATTTGTGTTATGTGATGGGATTCCATTTTGTTGGTCTCTTGTAGCTGAGTTTACACCACTATTGCTTTTATCACAACAACTAGTCATGTTGTAGGGACTATCCTAGCATAGTATGATGAACATCATAGTGAATAGGATATATATTATATTAGTATAATTATGGTCAACTATGAGGTCTGTTACACTTTTAGGAAACTCTACCCTTCTTGTAGTGTTTGCATCGTAGAAACTATGATATTATATGCTAAGTAATAAAACATTTATTATATAAAGGGTTTCTCCCTTGTGATATCTTATGTCAAAACCTCATATTTCAAGGTGAACCATCAAGTGAATCATTGATCTTGGTTAATTTCATCTCAAATTCATTAATTAAAATTTAATAAAATGATAGGTCATTATCGACTAATTGGCTATTGAGCTTTTGTATGAGTCTCTTTTCATCCTTAATATTGACCAAACTAACTCATGAAACTTATACTTTGATGACACTCATTGTGTCAAAGGAGTAGGAGCAAGGGTTGTTTTGGTATCATCACAATATCAAATCCTTCATTTTTCCTTCAAGTTATCATTTTTCTGTAATAATAATATCATGAAATATGAAGCCCTTAACCTTGGGCTTCATATGGATTTAGCTCTTGAAGTTAGGATACTATCTATATTTGGATATTCGTAGTTGGTTTTCAATCAAGCCAATGGCATATATCAAACTAAATACAAAAAGCTAAGGCCATACAAGGATAATGTTGATAAACTAATGGCTATTTTTAATAATATAATTGTTGAAATCATTCATTAGTCTGATAATTGTTATTTCAATGCTATGGCCATGAATTATTTTACTATCCTTATTGAAAAAAATTACGAGCAAGCTACAATTATTATTCAATAAATTACACAACTGGCAACCTTGGAATTGAGCCAAATTTCATTAGAGGTTCTTGTTGTCAATGTCTCCTCTCTATCTAATCCATTTTATAGAGGCATCTTCACTTTACTTATGAATAACACTCTACCTAAAGGTCTAAATTGTAATAAGCATAAAAATTTGAGGTAGCATGCTTGTCAATTTGTTGTCATTGGTGATATCTTGTATTACCAGTATTTTAAAAGCATCCTCCTTAGGTATATAACTACATTTGAATCCCAAGTAGTTGTTAAAGAGGCCTAATTAGGGACCATGTGATGGATGCTTTAGTGGAAATTCGATCACCAAGAATATCCTTTGGTTAGGTTATTAATTTTTTTTTTCATTAGAGGTTCTTGTTGTCAATGTCTCCTCTCTATCTAATCCATCATATAGAGGCATCTTCACTTTGCTTATGAATAACACTCTACCTAAAGGTCTAAACTATAATAAACATAAAAACTTGAGGTAGCATGCTTGTCAATTTATTGTCATTGGTGATATCTTGCATTACCAGTATTTTAAAAGCATCCTCCTTAGGTATATAACTACATTTGAATCCCAAGTAGTTGTTAAAGAGGCCTAATTAGGGACCATGTGATGGACTCTTTAGTGGAAATTCGATCACCAAGAATATCCAACCATGGTTAGGTTATTATTGACCCTCTATGGAGAAATAATTTTTTAACTATGTGAAAAAATGAAATAAGTGTAAAAAATATGACAATCATATCCATGCACAATCACTAGATATTCAATCCCTTATCTCTCCTTGGACCGTTTCTACTTAGGTCTTAGTTTTGGGTATTGGATCTAAATCTAGCCCATGATCCAACATAGTTACCACCTACTATGGTTATTAAGTGCATCTGGTTCCTATCCCTTGCATGGAGTGTACAGTATAGGAAGTCTAGGGAGTGTGGGATGTTGCTTTGGTGACAACCTCTAGGTTTTCTTTCCAAGGTCAACTCCTTATATAGGTGTCATATTGGTGCACTCTTCCTACTCTAGACTAGCCTATAAATTTTAAGCAAGAAAATGTTTAGAGAGAAAGTTATAAATAAATAATATAAAAACCTAACTAGAGTAGACTAAATGTGGCAATGTACCAAAATTAAGGTCCTCTATTCAATGATTAGATTAGTGAACACAAGAGCCAACAATGTCAAGAAAGAGAATACATATCATTACAACACAAAATTATCCCTTATTAAGCCTACATAGAGAAATAAAAAATACTAGTCATGAGGTTCCCATGCAAACTTGCATACACACAAGGAATGGGGTAAAAAGAAAATAGCCACAACTCTTATATATATCAAGGTTTGAGCTTATATTTCCTTATTTTATGCTTTATTATGATAGCTAGCCGGGTGGACTATCTGCGGGAGCTTGGGCCCACTCCCTGCAGTAGTCCTCCCCTATTTATTTATGTTTTTTATTTTTTGTAGATTATTTTATTGCTTTAGTTCTTGCTTTATTTAATTTAGGTGTGTGCTTTTATTTTCAGCATTTTATTTTCAGCATTGTATTTTATTTATTTAAATTTTCTGCACTCAGTTTATTTGGTTTGGCTGGAATCCAATTACACAAACCTCCCCACCAAACTAAATAAGGTACAACCAGATTTGTTCCCCAACACTTTAGGCATATACTGTGTGTGACACTCATATGTTTACGAACTTACCGGATTGATAATTTATGGAAGAAAAATGAATGTTTTTCGGGACATGAATTTCTGCTCACCATACACCTCTTATATATATGTGTATGTGTGTGTACTAAAACCTAGTGAATTGCATGTGCTACAATAAAAGGGCTTTAAGTGGCCTATACACAAAATGACTCAGGGTTAAAATCCAAATCACTACATAAGAGAAAATAAGAGGAAAAATTCTCTTAGGATAGATACTATATACAAGAAAGTAATTTGTTTTTACTTGCCTACAATGAAGAAAGAGAGAATAATTATAAGAAAAGAGGGGACACGTTCCCTCCAAAAGTTGAGCGTGATTCAAAATTTGTGCAATTTTTTCATCAATTTTTGGATAATTTTAAGGTATCCATATTTATGATCATAAATGTCATAGGTAAGGTTGGTTTGATCTATATTTTCCTATCATTCTGCTCAATTATGATTAGACCTCTAAGGTTCACTTCCATCAATGTCTTCCATCAAATCCTTTTAAGGTTTGGCTGCTTGATGATAGGATCCATATTAGGTTACTACTTTTCCCCTTGTGTTTGGTTGCTTTGGGTCATCATGGTTACTCGATCATGGTTGGGGTTTTACCTCCTCTACATCCTAATTATTAATTTTGGAAAAGTCCTTCCTTAGTGTGTTATTTAGGGTCTAAGTCCCCACTTCTCAGGATGCTTCCTAGGTAAGGGAAATGCCTTTCACCATTGGCCCATCCATTGCTATTTCATATATGCCCCAATGATAAATAAGACCACAAAATTTTATGCTCTGGTGGGCATGTCTTTAGGTTTCTTTTCTCTCTTTTAATTTTTATTTCTCTTCTTCCATGAATTTTGAGGTGGACTTTTTGGAGCCATGAAGCCTCAAATTTTAGTGCAAATTTCACAACTTAAAATATTCAAGATTCTCTACTTTTTTTCACCCATTGAGTGTGAATATCCTGTTGATAGGGTGGTAGCTTTCCTTACTGCTTCCCATTTTTTCACCTCAAAATACCTTTCTTCTTCCATGTAACAATGTTTTATCCCCTATGACTTCTCATTAATTATAAATTATGACCTCCATGGAACTACAAAAACCATCAAACAAGAGAGAATTTTGGGCAAGAAATCCATCCCATTATAGGAGGAAAATAGCTTGCATGCATCACATGGGGTAGAATCCTACCAAGCGTGGATCCCTTTTAGTTGTCACCAGAAGGGCATAGGGATTTCAACTTATGGTGGGATTTACCTTAGCTACCACCACAAGGGCTAGAATGCCATGGGTTCCTTAATTTGGTTAGTCAACTAGGATTTTTGATGTGGGGATCTTCAAATTTAGCATCATTTTAGAGTGAATCCATTCTCTTAGTTGCACTTTCAATGGTATTTTGGTTTTGGTTGCTTTGTAAGTTACAGGGGCTTGGTACCCCTTTATTTTGGCTTTGGATTACATTCTGGACAAATATTCCTTTCTGGTTAGATTTTCCTAGTGTAGTTATTCTTTGCTACACTTAGATTTCACCAAAAAATATTCTAGTGTGTTATGATGAACATAAGTTCATCATAACAACCATTTAGTATGTCACCAAATAGGTTGAAGCAATGTTATTGTCCTCTTGCACTAGAATACAAGTATCTAAATTCATTCTTAATCATATGCTCTATCATTATGGTATTCCTTCTATAATACACTTTGATAATAAGAATCCATTTAATAACAAAAATGTCTAGAAATTTTATGCCAAACATAAAATCTAGTAAAAATGTTCCACACCTTACTACCTACAAGGCAACAACCAAGTTGAGGTTTCCAACAAGATCCTAAAAAAAATCCTTAAAAACATTGTTAGAAAATTAGGATGATACTAGCACCTACAACTTTATTTGTTCTTGTGGGTCTATCACACTAGCGTTAAACTCCCACTAGTGCAATGTCCTATGATTTAGTCTATGTGATTAAAGTTATCTTCCCATTTTAGCTAGAAGTAACACATTTTATATTAAAGGACTCTTCCATAGATGATGAATATTGAATCGTTTTTCTTAGTCAATTATAAATACTTGATGAGAAGTGGATCCATTCCTTATAACACCTATAGCTATATCAATAGAGGCTCAAGTAATCCTACAATAAAAGTGTAGTATCCTATTCCTTTGAGGTTGCCAACTTGGTTCTTAAAAAAAACTACACAAATACTAATGCAAAAGCCAAGTTCAAAGGTAAATTTGAGCATAATTAGGTAGGTCTATTTATAATAACTACCAAGTTTGTATTATAATATTACCACCTAGCCACACTTAATAGAAAATAACTAAAGGGCCACATCAAATTAATGCACTTAAAATGCTACTACATCTAATTTTATATTAACCCACCATATCATTTCATTTTTCTCATTGCTTGCTTGAATGAATTTTCTACTTTAGATCAACTACTTGCATGGTTGCATGTCTACATGACTATCTACCCTCATATTTTCCTGGATGTACATACTTGGATTGCCTAATTGCATATCAATTTAAGGTCCTATGATGATGCAAAGATGATCCTAGTTAGGAATAGATCATCATGCATTGCACTCACACGAGGTGACTAATGCTAGTGGAATTGTCCCAACTTTATATCTAAAATTATATTGTATTATTTATATATTTATAATTGATTGATTTCATGAGTGCTTTCTATTATACTTGTATGTCTGCATACACTAGCCTATGCATGACCTACTTGTTGCATATTAACTTAGTAAGCTATGATGATGTAAATGATGATCCTAGTTAGGAGTAGATAATTTTGCATTACACTTGCATTAGGTAGTTCATGTTAGCATATTCTTCCAACCCCCTTTTATGAGTCATAAGAATCAACTCACACAACTGGTTCTCTTTATCAATATTTACCTTGTCACAACTTAAGCTTGTATGCCCTCACATAATTATAGACCATAGAAAGGATGGACTATTTGAATTTGATATGTAAATAAGTGCTTATGCATTTTCTAAAAAAAAAATTGACATCATCCATAATGTTTGGTAGTAAATAAGTCCATTGAGACAAACTTCTCTAATCAAGTTACTCCAACTTCAAAATATTAATTACTAATTTTAATTTTTTACCACTCCATCGTATCAATCCTTACTTGATTATGGATCCTTCATAGGTTGGGGTAGGTCTATTTTATACTTGGTGAATTCATAAAGACTTATGGATCAACTAGACAATAGATAATGTGTAATCTATCTCTCTCATTGGTGTATGAGTTGGTTAAGACAAACTCTCTTCATCATACCTCAACCCCATTTTTTATGTTTGTCTTATAGAACTTCAAGAATGGTTGGCTATGTCATTCCAATACTTGGATAGTGCATAATATATTTATGGATTTCCTTGTAATAGAATTCCATAACATTAATTTTTAAAGGTGTATAAGAAAACTGACAACTCTCTTGTTCTTCTAAGATATAACCATCTTGTCACATGATGTCTACTATGTGAGTCATAGGAATAAATAGCATAATATATTTATCTCTTTTTCACTATTCCAACCTCTATTTCTCTTGGCTATATTATGGGTGCAATAGGAAATTTTAATGACATACCCCATTTCCTCATGGGCTTATAAGGCACAAAGAACTATCAATTAAAGAATTTGTTATTTCTTCATAAATTGCCACATAATAAACTTTATGACATTTATAAACACTAAAGGCTAAACCTCCTAAAATACTCCTTTCTTTTGTTTCATAAATTGGCTACATGATGAATATCATGATCATTCATAATTTTGATTTCCTAATCAATATCTTTTATTATGTCTCATAATTGACTAAATGATGAATATTGCAAGCCTTCACACATTCTAATGACCAAATAAATCTCCCATAATCTACCCACCTAGTACTTTCATGACTAGATATAAATTATCAAACTATAATGGGACCTTCCAACTAGGGGTATCTCAATCACTTCCAAAATTAATCAAATAAAGCAATTAAAAATATATCAAGTCGATAATGAACCCTCAAATGGAACAAAATATAAATAAATCAATCATCTATGTGCTTTTAAATATATTGATCACATACTTATAAAAAATATCCTTTAGGCTCTTACCTAAAGGACAATATCTTAAAGTTACCTAAGTTCTTGTCCATTAATTAGGCTTAGAAGCCACTACTTATGAGTGAATCACACTTGTACATACTTTGTCCCTTTGGACGCATTAACAAAAAATGCCCTTTAATCTCTTGCCTAAAGTTTAATCACTTAATGTTACCTAAGCACTTGTACATTAATCATGCTAAGAGGCCATTGCTTAGGGGTGAATCCACATAATAGGCATATTTTTGTTCATGCTTAAATATCATCGATAAAAAAAATGCTCCTTTAAGTTTATACTTAAATATCATGAATAATAAAAGGCTCATTTATGTTTATACTTAAAGTCAGCAAAAGGCTTCTTCAATTTTATACCTAAATATAAACAAAAGGATCCTTTAAGTTTATACTTAAAGGTTATCAATCATAAAAATGCTCCTTTAAGTTTATACTAAAGGTCATCAATAATAAAAGACTCCTTTAAGTTTATGTTTAGAGGTCATCAAAAACAAAAGCTCCTTTAAGTTCATACCTAAAGGTCCTAGAAAAAAAAAAATCTTTAAATTTATACTAAAAAGTAATCAATCCATAAATCTCCTTTAATATTACACATCAATAACAAAAAATTCACACTGTGATAAATCAATCAATCTAAAAGCATTCATCTCTTGGGTTAAGCTATTATGTCATTAATAAAAATCATCAATCAAAATCACATAACCATAACTTTAGATTGCATCAACAATAAATCTCACTATATATATTTATCTCAATTATTCTAATCACAATGCTATGAAAAATAATATATCATCTAAAAGGGTACATCATAAAAATGGACATATCACCCATACCCCCTAGCACTAGTAAATGGTGATAGATGCTCCTCTACCTAATGGTGACATCCTCACTAACCACTAGGAGGCTTCAGTTACTGATCTTGAGTTCATTCAAATCTATGTCCTGGTATATGAAGAGAGCCATCAACCTAAAAGCATCATCACATGGTATAGTGCTATGCTACCCACTCTATATCCATTTATAGGTCTTTCTATGTGATCTACAACTCCTCCTAGATCACTAGTAGATCTCTTTGTGTCTTTTTTAAATCTCCCTACACCCAACCTAGATTTCTCTCTATGTATGACCTAGATCCCTATATGATTTTTCTAGCTGTCCCTATAGTTGAGTTAGCTAATACATCAGTATACAAACCATTTCTCCTCCAATTATAGCTTGTGCTATTGTGACATCTTGCTCGATAGTCAAACTCTTACTAGTTTATTGTATCAATCCTATCTCATACCATTGATCTCTCCTTTACATATGATTATTCATCTATCCTTGTAATTCCATGACCTATCCCTATAACTCATCCATCTACCTATATATCTTCATGGTTAGTAGATCTCACTCCATCCATAATTGAGATATCTCCTTATCCCTCTTCTCCTCTTCTAACTAGTGAGCTACCTCCCAGTTCACCAAATACCTTACCAAATTATTTCTCTTCACCTCTATCTCACTTTTATGGTGTATAAGGCCCTCATTCTATCCCTCAAACTTAGGAGGTGACATGCTACCCCTTGCCACTCTCACTACATCCTCTAGGTGGTAATATGCAAAGTGGTGGTACAATTATCAAAACTCACCTTTGTCTCTATCTTCTTTTTGACTCTTTTTTGTGCATTCACAAAACTAAATATACCTAATCCCATGGTATTGGTATATCCCTTCTAGTAACTATAGTTTTTTATAGTAAAAACCCCTCATACCACCACTAATAATCCCCCACCACACTTGGATCATTCTTTATGGGATCTGGAATCATAGGCATAATATTATATATATTTATTAGGATCAATAAACCATCAATCCATATCTTTCATGCCACTTCCCAAAACCACATTGGTACCTTTAACACATCGTATACTCGACAAAAATAAACTATCACATGATTGAAATGGTATAGCTCTATCATACCCTTTTACCCCACTAACCATCTAACCTACCTCACTTTGTTGAGTGATACTCATCATCTACCCATCTAGGGTGCAATTGATATGGCTTCCATACAACCTACTTTACTTATATTTTGTCAATATCCCTTCACATAGCCAATAACCATCTTTGGGATGACTCACCTTGTCCTATCTCAAATAGATATGCCCATATAAAATTTATAAGAACCTATAAGTCATCCACCCTCCATACGAGGCCTGATGGTTACATAATTTCCATGTGCTCCCACACGTAGACCTATAGCAATGTGAAGAATACAAAGCTACATCCCCTTTGTACACCACTCAATATAGTGTCTAGTATATCCACCCTAGCACCACAACCCCCTAATTAAATACCACCCTATTATCCTTCATATATTCTACTACATCCCCAAATTTCTAGTGCAACATCCTCTTGTTCATATCCCCCATTAGGACTCATGATACCAATACACATAGTAGTGTTCTCCATTGAATCTAACTAGCCCCCTCTAAATGCAATATTAATGTCAATGAAATATTAGACCACTAGAAAAACCCTCCTACCTTATCAACATTTGCAAGCATTACCTCTTATATCATCCAATTTATATTTTCACATCCATGATTGGTATTTGGAGGATCCTCCGCATGTCCTCTAAGCTAACTATCATCTCCCTTATTAAAAGATAAAATGTAATTATCTCAAAGTACCATTGCTCTACTAATGTCATTAGTAGATCCCAATAAAAATATACCTTCATTATTTAGACTATATAGTGCAACCCTACTATCACCAACAAATCATAATCAATTCCATCTAAAAATCCTTGAATAATTTTTAGTGCATATGATTACCTCTCCTAGAACTTTAGGACTACTTGTTAGACATGCATCGGCCAAAAATCCAAAGTATTAGTTAGTTTTAGCCAAAAATTGAAAAATTCTTTATGCCTGAAAAAAGTTCCATATGGTCACACTATATGGGTATATTAGCATTGTATGGTTGTGTCATATGGGCCTAAGAAAAATATTGTAAGGACATGTTGTATAGTCACAAAAGCATCATCTACATGTGATAGTACTGTATGGCTTTGAAAGCATTGTATGGATGCCTATGTCAATATTTTCCAAGCACCATACAAACACAAAACCATTGTATGACACCATAAAAATGTGTTCCTTTTTGTGTAGGTGCAAAATAAAAATAAAAAATTGCCTAGGCACAAAAAATAAAAATTATTTTTTGTTGTCCCTTGTACATAAAAACACCATAATAAAGCAAATAATTTCAAAATAATAATGACAAATAATCAAGTTCTGACATATTTATTTTACAATAAATACATAAAAAAGGGTTAAATATAGACATTTATTTTTACATACTAACTAACCATTGAACAAGTCATTAGCTCCACAAAATATTTTTTAAAACAAATGAAGCCAATTTAAGTCTACTAAATTCAAGGTCAAAAGTAGCCTAACATTTGGCCCTTATCGAAGGTCCAAGGTTCAAATCTTGGGCCTCACCAGATTGAACACTTGTCCCTTTCCTGGTGCTTTCAATGGCATAAAAGGTTTAAAATGATTATGGCATGGTGGTTATAGGGACAAAATACATGAAGATCTATGTGGCGGCTTCTAGGGCGGACATCACAGAATACTATGGTGGCCATAAAAAGTTGGATAGCCTACCCGAATTTGTGGTGGCTATCGATTCCACCATGTAAATTAAAAAAAAAACATTTGGCCCTTATAAAACTATTGCAAAACTTTACAAAACTTCATAAAAATATTTCCATTATAATAAGCTCAAGAATAGCTTTCCAAAAAGCATAAATATACTATACTTGTTTAGGGATTGATACCCCAAAATGATCAGTAATAAAAGCATTGTAAGCCATGAAAGAGACCAATTTTTTGTAGGTGCATGCTATTGGAATAAAACCAAACAAGGCTTACTCCCTTCTTATGTGCTACTACAATATTTCTTGGATTCTAAGACCTTGTATCCACCCTCAAGGTACCATCGAGTGTACAACCAACAATGAAAGTCATATACCAATAATCCAATTACCATGAAAGCAAATCAATAAGGCAATATCCAAATATCTTCTTCTTGGGACCATTCATGCCTATGGGATGTGAGTTTTAATCCAAATTCTTTGCATATTCAACATTTAATAGTGTGTAATTTCATTTTTATAGTGCATCTTGATATTTAACATGCTTTTATTTCTAACAATCAACTATCCTTTTCATGATTAATGAATCAATATTATGTTAAAATAAAAACAAGGGTTTGAACCTTTGATAAAGGGATATTGTTGGTGTAGAATAAGGAAACCACCATAAGCAAAGTGAAATACAAGACAAAGGAAATGTGACCAATATGCAACTTATATTAAAAGATACAATCTTTTAGAATACAAGAAATATAATCCTTTTTCTTTTTACAATACAATGAATCCACATTGGGCTTTCTTTACAATTTAAAATGGCTTAAGATTTCCTCTTCACAATAGAATTATTGTTTGGGTGTGTGTATGTTCTATCTATCCCAAGACTACTCTAATGTTATGCAATACCTTGCAATGCAACACTCAAAAGAGAAAGGTCAGTGGTAAAATAAGCCCACTTTGGTTGGGATTTTACTCAAGTAAGATGATATTCAAATAAAACAATGAAATGCTACTGTTAAAACACAATAAAAATGGTAAGTATACCTGTAGATGCTTCAAACTATTGTCAATGGTTAAGATAAGGATCTAGGGTAATTTTGATAGCATTTAGCTAGCACAACTTGGGCTCCTCTATTTTGGCCATGGAAGGGTATATTTATAGGTAAATTAAGCAAGGATGAGTGGGATGCCATGTGTATGCCACATAGGCTCCACATGGGTGGGGTTAGGTGGGAGAAGACTCTAGAGAAGATGAGATGGAAAACCTCATTTAAGTGCCTTGGGAAAGGGAGGGGTCTAGAAGGATGGGAATTAATTTAAAATTAGTTTCTAGATACATGGGGGATTGTGGAGGAATTTAAAATTCCTAAAAATGGTGAGGTGTCCCATAGGTGAGGTGGCACATTAAAGGGCTTTGGGTAGGGTGTCCTAGGGGGATGGGAAATCATTTTAAAATTAATTTCCAAAGGCCAAGGGGGCAAGGATTAATAATTTTAAATTGCAAAGTGTAATAAAGTGGCATGTCCTTGGGCCAAGTGGCTTAAATGCATCTTTGACTTGGCATGATTTTTAAATTTAAAATTACTTTTTATGCCATGAGGGGGAGTACCATGTGAGGTGGCATATTAAATTAGGGGTAATTTTAAATTCTCAAAAATGGGGGGATTTCTAGGCTTCTAGATTTCTTATTTAATGTGGTGCCTAGAACATGACATAATCTGCATTAAGGGGCTTTTAATATTGCATTTGATTAATGTTAATTTTGCATTAGGATTATTTTATTTATTTTTATCATTTCCTTTGTAGGAGGGATAATTATTGGGGTTATGATGGAGATGTTAATTATATTTAGTTAACAAAATTGGGATTAATAACATATTTAATTGAATATTGGTGTTATGTGGGGATGTAAGAAATTCGTATAATATTTTATTATTTGTCTTTTATTATTTTTATCATTTTGTGGGTGTAGGGGAGTGATTTATAATTTTTCATTTGTGTAAATGTAGAAAATGTGTCAAAAGTTGGATTAATTATTAATGTTTATTATTTATGGGGAATTACTAAGGTTTACTAAGGAAATATTAGGGATTTTAAATATTTGTGAATTAATTTTGATTTTGTAAGGCTTATTTAGGCATATTTATTTTAATTTATTATGTTACCAAAAATTGTTAATTTTAGATGTCTACAGATTGGTTACTATAAAAATTAAAAAACCCCTTTGTATAGATCCCTAGTGTTTTCTATTTCCATCTATGAGTTTTTTGACTTTTTGAAGATATAGATAAAAGCAGTGTATGACCACGATAGTGTCATAAAATATTGTTTGTTATGCTTCCCTTAATCATGTGGCTCTTCTATAATTCCATGACACTTTTTCATCTTGTTACATTTTTGTAGCTATGGAATTTTTTTCACCCATGGTGGTTCTATCTTGTCTTTATATTAGATATCACAGTTCTAGATTCTACTCAATTTTAATCTCATATTAGTAGATTTAGGTTGTTTGTTATTTTGTGATCATTAAGATAGATTTTCTGAAGATTTTAAAATAAGGGATCACATTTGGATTTCTAATTTTGATGTTATCATTTTGTAGTGTTTTGATTCTATTTTGTAATAAAATTTATAAAAAGGAATTAAAAATAAACTTCTTTTGTAAGTCATTGAAAGTTGACAAAAATCTCATTCTCTTTTTAACATCTAGGCATGAAAGCAACATGTGTATAGTTGCATATTAGGATATATATGCTTGGATGAATTATTTCCTTAGACATATGCTTAAAATAAAAATAATGTTTGCTATTATTTTGTAAGCACTTATAGTAAAGCATCATGTAGTAGAGGAATTTGTATCTCTACATTCTTGTTTTATCTTCATATTTGCATTCTACATACATCATTAGGCCTTTCATTCTAGGATAGAATTAGGACCTCAAAATCTAGATGTGTGTTTAACCAATGCATCAAGCTGGGTTCATTAGGCTTCACAAATATCCTCTCAATATTGAGTGTGATCCACACAAAAGGATATTCACAATCATGATTTGTTCCAATCTATATGATTACACTATCAAAATAAATTTACTACGATATATAATTAATAGTAGATGAACACATAACAAATGGATTGTTAACACACAAAATTCCAATATGGGCTCCTAATATTCTCATAAACCAAGTTGGATTAATTGGACAAGTTCCACCTAGCTCACAATGCAATTTCATTATGTAGAAGCCCAACTCACTCCATATATATAATTAATGAATATCATTCACTCTAAGTCATAAAATAAATATTGTAGGAGATTTCATCCAATTTGTCTCCTATGATTTCATCATGTAGAAGCTACAATTTCATCCAATTGTGGTCATATCAAAAGCCTATACCAGCCCTCATCCCAATTTCATATTTGAAACCCAAATGAGTGCATTTTTAGTTTCACCTATAAGATTGGATATATTAAATTGCATGAAAATTTTAATATCTACTTGTGGGTGCAATTTTGCATTGCTTCATCCACTTCATTTTTGCATGATGATGTGCTAAGAGTTCACCAATTTTTGGGAACATCAATAGATAGGCAGAAGATAAGAAGCGTCAGGTAGCAGTGATGGGTGACTACAATAGTAGGAACATGAAAGGATGACCAGATAAGCAGGGTGGATAATGGAGAGGGGGATGATTCACCCTTTGCCTTGGGTGGTACTATCCAAAATACCTACACACTCATTGGGAAGATATTTTGATTGACCAGTGCAGGCAGAGATATCATAAACCCTACCCTCAAGAAGGATGTAGACTCTTGCCCATTCTTGGGTGGAACCCTCAAGTGCAAATTGGGTGAAACTCTGAACAAGTGATTGCCCTCCTTCTTGATGACTCCATAGGTGGAAAATAAGAAAAATAAAGCACCCACCTAGCATACAAAATCCTACTATAACTTGAAATTCAAATAGAATAAGTACTCATTACTGCAACTATTTAGTACCAAGTGGTCATACACAAAAGTAACTGATTTGAGATGCACTACTCCCAAGGTGATTAATTCTAGTCATTCATCACCTAACCAAAGTAATATCAACTAGATAGAGGGGTAAGGTATATAAGACTTAATTATTTGGGTAGATATGTCAGTAGTTCCAAGGGCTCAGATAAACTCGAATGTACCTACCTCCTTCCAGAAGATTGTTGCCATCCCGAGTACCAATGTACTAAGCTGATCACCTATCTTCTCCAAGTGTTATTTTTCCACATAGCACCATTAATGTTTAAATTTTGAATTTAATTTAAAATGCCTATAAATAGTGGAATGTTGGTCATTTCCAAGGACAGCTCTTTAGCCATTACAATTTATATGTAAGGTTTTCACCATTGTGTAAATATAAACTTATCACTATTTGGTCTCTGATTTTACCTTCATATCTTTGCATTGAATGTATGAGTGTTTATTTTTGCTTTGGTCAGTTAAGTGGTTTCATATAATTTGCATTTGTAATATAATTTAAGGTTTTATTTTTACTAAAACTATTTGGATGGGATCACTCTAATTTTGCATTATGGATTTCATGCACCCATTCAGTGATTCTAGAATTTTCTCTCCGCCCTTCACTCTATAGATTTTAATGAAGGCATAGTTGGTTGATCTGTTAGGTGTTAGGTTTATGTTTCTGCCTATGGTGTACAACCTATATATGTATTGATGTAGCTATATCCATCCTTGTGTGTTCTAGCTATGGTTATTTTTCATTCTCTTTCCTCCTTTTCCCCTTTTACCTTTCATGGTATAGGTATTTGGAACCACTGTAGAGGAACTAGTATTCTTTGAATATTGATTGCCATAACCTTTCTAGTGGTAACCATTCAATGTTTGTGCTAGTTTTCCCTTGCCCTCCATGTAATGCTAGATTTTTGACCAATAATTTTTGGTGACTCTACTGGGAAACTCATTGAGTTTCCATGTTTCAGGAAGTTAGAGTTTGATGATACTCTGATTTGCCCATATCCTCTCAAAATCACCTGGTAACTCTGACTGTACAACATTTCTAGATCATGATATCAGTCACCTTCCTGTGCTTAAGCATACCAGAGTACTCAAGGTTTTATGAATAGCCTTGACCTTGCTAGCAATAACAGTATATTTATATGGTGACTTCAACTCCAACTTCAACCCTGATGGGATTTTTGAAGACCAGTGTTGCTATGATCCCATTAAATTTCCTACACTAGGATGATTATGGTCCCCTCAGTCTCCCTGAAAAATATGATATGATAGAAGATACCTTTGATACCTTAAAAAAATATAATGGTGTTAAGGAAGTTGTTAAGGAGCACCTTGAAAATGTGGCTTCTTTGGAAATCCTTCACAATATCATGCACAAGGATGTAATGATTAGGCTACTTGTTGCTTCTCTCGAAGGTAGAGCATGGCTCTAGTACTAAACCTTGCAACCTAGAAGTATATCTACATGGGTGAACCTAGAAGAACCTCTCATGGATACATTTGGTGAATTGGAGGACCTTTTCTAGCCTCTGTATCAATTCACATTTATCAATAGGAACCCTATTGAAAGTGTGATAGACTTTAATGTCCATTTTGAGAAAATTTTTATGAGGATTCCATGAAAAATACTCCTGACATCTACCCAATAATATCTATTCTACATATAGGCTCTTGGCCCTGACATCAAATTCCTTCAAAATCAATCTAGGGAAACCAAGTTTTCACAACTTTATGAGGAAGCCATAAGAGCTGAGCAAATGCTGATGTGAAGGCTACATTCAACCAAATTATTTTAGGAGCTAGTACCAAGCCACACAGTAAGTACACATCAGGGATGAGTGTGCCACAAAAATCACATCCACGAGGACAACATGGTATATCAACCCCAAATCTAGATGAGTCTAGGTAGGGATGTTAATACCCATGAATAGGGAAAGGGTTCAATAGCAGAGAAGGAGCTAGCCATGAGATTGACATAGGTGGATAATCTTTAAAAGGGATAACATAAAAATCTATTCCCTAATAGATCACCACTCAAAAGGTGAAATACGATGGTAAAAGTCATTGCCACATTTAATTTTGAGGGCTTGAGTACCCAGGTGCTCAATAAAAGTGAGAAGAATTATGATTTTATTGTAATTTTGAGCCAGCATGGACGGTGCTAGATATGATACAAGAAACAACTCAAATACAATGTAATCTAGTACGATCATTGCAAATTCACTATATCAGCTCTAGGGTGAATTAGTGGTTGTGGTGTGCCACTCACATCATAATTTTATGTACATACACTAGCTACTAAATAAATTACATAAGGAACATGGTGAAATGACATCATCTTATCCTATGGAAACTAACATTGGAATATCAAAGTGATTCATTTTTTAGACACACCCATGTTCCCTGTATTTTCTATTTATTTGTTGTTTTGACCCTATACCCAATAGATCAAAGGCTTATGTTTTAGTCATTTCTTCATGCAATCCTAAAAAATATACCCATTGCATTTTTGAAATTAGTACCTACTCCTTGAATTATGGGAAAATTGACCCATAAAAAGAACCCTAAAGGGTAGAAGCAGTGTTAATTGAGGGGCATGAAGCCAATGATGGCACTATAACCAAGGATTCCTTGGAAGACTGGAAATGAGCAAACAAGGTTTTTATGTGATTACATTAAAAAGAGATGTTGTATTATAACTGGAAAATGCCCTTATCATTTTGTCTATTATTAAATCCACCATTTTCCTTGATGAGGTATGTTAATGGGAGTGTGGTCTATGGGGTGTCCCATGGATCACATTCCCTTTTATTTTTTTATTTTTATTTTTGCATTCTTAACTTTCTTCTCTTTCCTTAGTTATTTGCTTCTACTAATCAACAATGTCAGTAGTAGTCCTCCTCTTGCTTCTACTACTTTATGTGTTTCCCTCCCTCCCCTCTTCCCCTCTTGTTCTCCTTTCTTGGTTTTGCTTGTTGTTTATGCTTGTCGTCTCCCTTCTTTTTGTCCCTTCTGCATTATTCCTTCTCATTTTTCATTCACCTTTGGATTTCTTTCTCCTTTGTCTTGTAGCCTTATTTGGCTGCCTTTATTTGTGCCCTCACTATCCCCTTTCCTCTTATTTATTTTATGTGTTTCAAGTTGTATCTCTTTGGGTTCTGGTTTTCCACAAGGAAAAAGTCCCTATGAGTCACCAATATTATGGGTGCAATTTTGCATTTCTTCACCCACTTTATTTTTGTAGGATGATGCTATAAAAATTTTCCAAGTTTTTGGAACATCAATGTATGGGTGGAAGATAAGAAATTATGGTAGTAGTAATGGGTGACTACAAAAATAGGTGAATGAAAGAATGACAAAAGAAGCAGGGTATATAATGGAGCGGGTGGATGATTCAGCCTTTGCCTTGGGTAGGACTATCCAAAAGATCCACCCACTCATTGGGTAGATATTTCAATCAACCAACATGGGTTGAGATATCCTAAAAACCACCCATATGAATGATGGAGACTCTCACCCATTCTTGGGTAGAACCCTCGAGTGCAAATTGGGTAAAACTTTGAGCAAGTGATCACCCTCCTTCCTGATGACTTTGCAGGTGGAAAATATGATGAATAAAGCACCCGTCTAGCATCAAAAATCCCACCATCACCTAAAATTAAAATATAAGTACTCATTGTTGTAGTTTTTTAGTACCAGGTGGTCATACGTAGAAGTGACTAATTTGAGATGCGTTGCTCCCAAGGTGATTAATTCGAGTCATTCATCACCTAACCAAAGTAATATAAAATAGATGGAGGGGCAAGGTAGATACAAATTAATTATTTGTGTAGATATGTTAGTATTTCCAAGGGCTCAAATAAACCTGAATGCACCTACCTCCTTCTAGAAGATCACTGCCATCTTGAGGAGCAGTGTACTAAGTTGATCATTTGTCTTCTCCAAGTGTTGTCTTTGTGGCTAACACCATTAATGTTTAAATTTTGAATTTAATATAAAATACCTATAAATAGTGGAATTTTGGTCATTCCCAAGGGCATCTCTTTAGCCATTACAATTCATATGTAATATTTTCACCACTATGTAAATATAAACTTATCATTATTTGGTCTCTGATTTTACCTTCATATCTTTGCATTGAATGTATGAGTGTTTATTTTGATTTGGTCAATTAAGTGGTTTCATATAATTTTATAGTCTGGATTTCATGGGATTCATTTAGTGGCTTTGGAATTTGTATTTATAATATGGGTTAAGGGTTTATTTCTGCTAAAAATATTCAGATGGGAGCACTCTAATTTTTCATTCTATATTTCATGCACCCGTTCACTGATTCTAGAATTTTCTCTCTGCCCTTCACTTTATAGCATTTAATGAAGACATAGTTGGCTAATATATTAGATGTTAAGTTTATTTTTCCATCTGTAGTGTATAGTCTATATGTGTATTGATGTGGCTATACCCATCCTTGTGATTTATGGCTACATCCATTTTTCATTATCTTTCCCCCCTTTTTCCCTTTTCCCTTTCATGGCATAGGTAGCTGGAACCACCATAGAGGAATTAGACTTCTCTAGAGATTGACTAACCTACCCTCACCAGTGGTGGTCATTTTATGTTGGTGCTGGTATACCTCTACCCTTCGTGTAGTGTCATATTTTTGACCAATAGTTTTTGGTGACTACTGGGGAGCTCATTGAGTTTCCATGTTTTAGGAAGTCATAGTTTTGTGATAATATGATTTACCCATATCCTCTCAAAATCACCTAGTGACTCCAACTATGCAGCATTTCTAGATCATGAGATCGATTACCTTTTTGTGCTTAAATATCTAAACATCTCGGAGAACTCAAGGTTTGATGAACAACCTTGACCTTGCTAGTGGCAATAGTATGTTCATCCGGTGACTCTGACTCCAACTCTAAATTTGACAAGATTTATAAATACCAAAGCCACTATGATCCCATTAAATTTCTTGCACTAGAACTATTCTAGTCACCTTAGTCTTTGTGATTAGCATGATATACCATAAGCTACCTTTGATGCCTTAACAAAATATAATGGTGTTAAGGGAGTTGTAAAGGATTACCATGAAAATGTGGTTTCTCTAGCCACCCTTCACAATATCATGCATGAGGATATAATTATCAAGTTGTTTTTTGCTTCTCTCAAAGGCAGAACATGGATCTAGTACAAAACCTTACAATATATAAGCATATCTACATGGGCAGACCTAGCAGAGCCTCTCATGGATACGCTTTGTGAATTGGAGGACCTTTTCCAACCTCTAGATAAATTCACATTTATTAAGAAGAACCCTCTTGAAAGTGTGACAAACTTTAATGTCCATTTTGAGAAAAGCTTGAGGAGGATTCCATGATAAATCCTCCTGACCTTCACCCAAGCATATCTATTCTACATCTAGGCTCTTGGCCTAAATATCAGCTTCCTTCTGCATCTAGAGAAACTAAGTTTTTGCAACTTTATGAGGAAGTTGTCAGAGCTAAGCAAATGTTGATGTTATGGCTACATTCAACAAAATTATTTCAAAATATAGTGCCAAGCCATTTAGTAGGTACACATCAGGTATGAGTGTGCCAAAATAATGACATCCATGACAAAAACATGGCATATCAAACCTGGATTTAGCTGGTTCTAGGAAGGGATGCAAATTCCCATGAACAAGGAAAGGGTCCAATAGCAGTGAAGGAGCTAGCCATAATATTGGCACAAGTGGCCAATCTAGTAATGGGACAACATAAAAATGTATTCTATGATAGGTCACCGCTCGAAAGGTAAAATACGATGGTAAAATTTATTTCCACCCTAAATTTTGAGGGCTTGAATACCCAGTGCTTAGGCAAAGTGAGAAGAAATATTATTTTATCATAATTTTTAGCCATCATGGATAGTTCCAGATGCGATACAAGCAATGACTCAAAAAAATGTAATTTGATCTGGTCATTTTAGATTCACTGGATAACATCCAAGATGAATTAGTGGTTGTGGTGTGCCACTCATGTTGGAATTTTTGTGTACATAAGCCTACTGCTACATAAAGTGCATAAGGCATGTGGAAAATAACATCATCTTATCCTATTGTGACTAACAATGGACTATCAAAGTGCTTCATTCATGTTCCTTGTATTTTCTCTTTGTTTGTTGTTGTGACCCTATATCCAATGGATCAAAAGCTTATGGTTTAGGAATTTCTTTGCACAATCCTAGAAAATATACCCACTACATTTTTTAAAGTAGTACCTAATCCTTGAATGATGGGAAAATTGGCCTATAAAAAGTATCCTAAAGGGTAGAAGCAATATGAATTGAGGGGCATGAAGCCAAGGATGGCACTGCAACTAAGGATTCCCTATAAGAGTGGAGATGAGCAAACAAGGTTTTTATGTGATTGCATTAAAAAGAGGTGTTGCATCAAAATTGGCAAATACCCTTGGCATTCTATATATTCTTGAATTCTCTATGGTCCTTGATGGGGTATGTTAATTAGAGTGTGCTATGTGGTGGTGTACCATGGATCACCTTCCATTTTCTTTCTTTTATTTGTATACATTCTTTCCTTCCTTATATTTCCTTAGTTCTTTGCTACCACTAACTAACAACATCAGTAGCAGTCCTCCTCTTGCTTCTACTACTTGTTGTGTTTCCCTCCCTCCACTCTTCCCCTCTTATTCTCCTTTTTCTAGTTTTTCTTGTTGTTTCCACTTGCAATATACCTTATTTTATTCCCTTCTAACTTATTCCCCCTTGTTTTCCATTCACCTTTGGCTTTCTTCCTTGTTTTTATTGCAGCCTATTTTGGTTGCCTTTGTTTGTGCCCTCAATGCCCCCATTTATCTTGTTTGTTTTGTGTGTTTCAATTTGTAGCTCTCTAGGTTTTGTTTTTCCACAAGGGCAAAGTCCCTATGAGTCACCAAGAGTGTGGGTGAAATTTTGCATTTCTTCACCCACTTCCTTTTTGTAGGATGATGCTCAAAGAGTTTGCTAAGATTTGTAAAAATAAATAGATGGGTAGATGATAAGAAGTGATGATAGTGGTGATGGGTGGATACAACAGTAGGCAGATGAAAGGATGACCAAATAAGTGGGATGGATAATGGAGCGGGTGGATGATTCACCCTTTTCCTTGGGTATGACTATCCAAAAGACCCACCCACTCATTGGGAATATATTCCATCTGACCTATGCGGGTAGAGATATCATAAACCCAACCCATAGGAAGGATGGAGACTCCTACCCATTATTAGGTGAAACCTTCAAGTGCAAATTGGGCAAAACTTTGAGCAAGTGACTGCCCTCCTCCCTAATGACTCTACAGGTAAAAATAAAGATAAATAAATCACCTGCCTGGCATGCAAAATCCTACCATCACCTAAAATTCAAATAGAATAAGTACTCATTGCTGCAACTATTCAGTACCAGGCAGTCATACGTAGAAGTGACTAATTTGAGATGTGTTGCTCCCAAGGTGATTAATTATAGTCATTCATCACCTAACCAAAGGACTATCAACTAGATATAAGGGTGAGGTAGATAAGAATTAATGATTTAGGTAGATATATCAGTAGTTCCAAGGGCTAAGATCAACTTGGACACACCTATCCCCTTCTAGAATATCACTACCATCCCGAGGAGCAGTGTACTAGTTGATCACCTATCTTCTCCAAGTGTTGTCTTCCTGCCTAGCACCATTAATGTTTGAATTTTGAATTTAATGTAAAATACCTATAAATAGTGGAATTTTGGTCATTCCCAAGGGTGGCTCTTTAGCCATTACAATTCATATGTAAGGTTTTCACCACTATGTAAATATAAACTTATCACTATTTGGTCTCTGATTTTACCTTCATATATTTGCATTGAATGTATGAGTGTTTATTTTTTATTTGGTCAAATAAGTGGTTTCATATAATTATGTAGTCTATATTCCATGGGATACACTTAGTGGCTCTAGAATTTGTATTTGTAACATGGGTTGAGGGTTTATTTCTGCTAAAACTATTCGAATGGGAGCACTTTAATTCTGCATTTTAGATTTCATGCACTCATTTGTAAGTTTTGGAATTTACTTTCCATCCTTCGCTTTATAGCATTTAATGAAGGCATAGTTGGATGATCTATTAGGTGTTAGTTTTGTGTTTCCACCCATGGTTTATATCCTATATGTTTCTTGATGCGGCTATACCCATCCTTGTAAGTTCTTGCTACGACCATTTTTCATTCTCTTTCTCCCCTTTTCCCATTTTCTCTTTCACAGCTTTGGTAGCTAGAACCAGCATAGAGGAACCTACCTTTTTTGGAGATCGAATACCCTACCCTTGCCAATAGTGACCATTCGATTTTGGTGTTGGTTCACTCCCACCCTCCGTGCGGTGTCGAATTTTTGACCAACACTACTTCAACTAAAAAATTCCAATCATAGAAGTACTCATGGACCCAAAACATTGTATAAATGACATAAGAATCTACCACTTATCCATCCATATTCATTAAAATAAGGATACACACAATGAAATAATCGGGAGTAATAGGAGGTATAATCAATTATGGGTTTTCTTCTTGCTAGTTATATATTAGCTTGATTGATTGTAATATAGCATACACTTTTTAGGTAAAAATTGTAAGTTGTTTGAATCTTATCTTAATATTTCTCTATTGTTGATAGAAGTAGGTATAATCTTCATTCAAAATTCTAAAGGAAATTTCGTGTACCAATTGGGGTGGAATATGTAACATGTGACCACTCTATATATACCTCTTAGTGTGCTCTCCCTTATTTTCTCTACATTGCTTCTTTTATTTTTTCCCTCTATGAATGTTATGTCCCATATAATTGTTTTACTTTATTTTCTATTTCCTCCTTTTTCACTTCCATATCATCCAACACTTTACTTTTCTTTTGCAAAATATTTCAGTAGGATAATATGCCTATCCTGTGTCATAATTATTTTTACCAACCTCGATAAACTTATCCAAAACTCAAACCACATGGAGAAAATATATCATGGCTTGGGATTAGATTTTAGGATATGTATTCCTAAATATTAGTTTCATTGGTCAACTATAATTATAATTCATTTTATCATTTAGATATTTTTTTTAATGTGTTGTCTCCTTTATACAAATTAATTTGTAAAATAGTTTTTTTTTCCAACATGTAGTAGAACAAGCAATGATATTCACTCTAGATAGGTACATCTAATATTTTAAGGTGCATTTAATATAATTTCTAAAAAAATCCAAGTTAATTATATTTTATGCCTTTACACTCTGCCACTACATCATAATATAATTGATTATAAAGACACATCACAATCCTTATCTACACTTTACAAGAAGTAAGCACATAACAACATTGATAATACCTTGTAACTTGATTCTAGGTGAAATATAATTACAAATAGGTAAAACATCCTTAGTCATACCTTACAAGTAATGACATAGTTTTACATTTGTGGCTTATCTTGCAATCATATTTAAAAATTATTTCCTATAATATTAGTGTATCGTAAATATTTATATTATATTTCTAATATTGTACACCTTAACAAAATATAATTCAAATTTATCATTCATGAAAGCAAATAATCTCATTCATATCACATAAATTAATAATATCAACATTTCATGAAATAAAATGACAATTTTCTATTTAAAAGCCATAAATATCATTGATTATTTTAACTATACATAAGATAATTTTTCATTAAAGCATAAACTATTAAGGTTTTTAATATCATTTTACCATTTACCAAGATCTTCATGAAGTTTTAAAATTTAGAAATGAACCCAAAAAGACAAACATTATAAGTGGATACTTAATCAATTCTAGATTAAAAATTGAACGTATCAAAATTTCCTATTAATAACATTTTCTCTTGGAAAACATTTTGGTCACTTAGGGCCCTTCCTAAGGCCTCACTATTTCTTTGTTACTCCATACCAAAATTCTTACATGTGATAGTCTACTAGATACCTTTCAAGTGTGGCTTGAGTAAGAAAGATCTAGAAACATCATATCACCATTTTTGTTTTCCATTTGCATACATATTTTAGAGAAAGTTTAAAAAGTAAATAAAATAAAAGAGAATATATTAGGTAGATCTAATAATATTGGAAGTATTGATGAAATAATGAATTAATTGTTTTAAAGATAAATCATTATCCATTGTGTGGAAATATGTGGTGTTAAAATCTGGTGAAATATGTCATTTGAAAGTATTCATATGATATTTAAACACAAATCTTATACTCTTTCATGTTTGGAGTTGTATGATTGGCTCTCTTACTTAATGTTTACAATCATGGTGCAAATTGTAAGAAGTCTCAAGTGTGAAAAAATATGGGCCAATTATCATGGTAATAATATTTGAAAATACATACAAGGGGTATTTGCAAAAATGAAGTTGACACAAAGTATCTTTGTAAATCGATGCTAAAAATAAAAATTTCTAGAAGTTGATCTCTTCGAAGTTAGGCTAAAATATATATTGATAATAAAAATAGATATTAGCATCTATCAATAATTGTTATGATGTACTTAAGATTCAAGACAAATAATGATATGTAAAAATAACATGCAATGAAGTTAGTGAGAATGTTGTTGAAGAATTTTGATATAATATTTGTTTCATTTCATGATTTCTAGTTTAAAATATTTATTTGTTATCTACAAGGAGTCCAACATTCTAGTAACAAGGTTGCTTTAATAAACTTGTTAATTATTGACTTACTTATCTTGTTGTATGTCATATTATATGACAAACAGACTTATTAAAAAATAAGTTATAAAAACTAAAATATTATTTTATGTTTATGGAAATTCAAGTAAGATTAACTAAACATGATGACTTATTGAAAATCATAGCATATGTTTCAAAATATTTTATGTTTGACAATAGAATTCAAAATTTGAAGTTAATTAGGGTTAGAGAGAATGTCTAAAGATGTTATATATATATATATATATATATACAATGAATCAAATAATTTGGAGGTTGGAGGCTCTCGCTCTGGCAGGATCATCCCGTTCCATTTTCCCACCCCCCTGCTCCTCTTCCAAGCTCCCAGGATCCACCTAGAACTTTCTAGGCTATATTTTTTGTGTTTGACTAACTCTCCACAGCTTTATGGACCATCCTAAAGACCATGTCCCATGTGCCTCTGGTTTTGTTGGCTTTCAACTAGTCCAATTGGGGGTTGTGGCTTTCAAAAGAGGGTTTGGAATTCATTTACCTCTTCTTGGTTCTTGAGATCCTTGTATATATTTTTCATGGTTTTAGGAGAGCCATGTGCTTAACTTCTACAAATGGTCATCCCTTCCAGCACCATATCAGGTTTTTTAGTGCCTTTGTGATCTCTTTGCAGATCCAACATTTGTTCACTTTAGGTTTTTTCGATGGAGCCTCTTCCTACAATCTATATTTTTGGTCTTGGGATGGGATCATGTGCTCCTTTGTGTAGTTGTAGATTTGGATTTTTAGGTTTCATCCCTTAGAAGACTTGGTGGGATTATGTGTTTTTTTATATGGGTGGTTATTTGTTGGTTTTTGTCTATAGTTTTTTAAGGTATTGGGGTGGGGACCTCGATGAAGTTTTCATCGCTTGTTGCAGTTTTTGGGCCACTATTGACAATCCCTATGTTTATTTTTGCTCTAGTCATGGGTCATCATGGTGTCTGGTGTCTCTAGACTTTCTCCCTATAGCTTGCATATTCAGTCTCCTTCACAGGGAGATCTTGGTGTCTACCGAGATCTCTAGTGTCTGCTGATCTACTTTCCAAGCTAAGTTTTCTTTTTAAATATTTGTGGTATTTTTTTTTTGTAGCTAGGGTTTCAGTTTTACCTAATAACATGATTGTAAAATATGGCTTACTCTAATAGGTAATCTCATTCCAATGTTGAGTGGGAAATTTTTCTCAAGGCCCTGTTGGATGTGATTACTTAAATTACTTAAATAATAAGTTTTACAATCAACATAAAAGTTAAACCTTTATAGTCATTTAATTAAAAATACAGCTTTTAGTAACATAACTATCCATTTTTAAAACTATCCTTTGAGTGTTTAAAACAAAAAAATAAGCCTCTAATCCAAATAAAAATCCAACTTTAAACATAATGTAGTTCACTCAGGACTACCTTTGATCCAACGTGATGGGGATCATCAGTCACTCGAGATTAGCTTTGATCATTTAGAAATCAAATTAATGTATCAATATGTAATGCTAGTTATTTAATATATAATAAAAAAATTAGATGGCATACTTACTTATGCTAATCACAATCTAAAATATTTATTAAAATGAATGGTGAGCAAAAAATGATGTTCCTAAAAATAATTATTTTCCTTCCATTTAATTTTATCAATCTGGGAGTTTGTAAACTTGTTGAGTACCTACACACATTATATATCTATAATACTTGTGATATGAGTCCTATATACCATTTGGTTTGGGGGGTGTGTTGAGTTTGTTAATGTAGTTCATTTTATCCAAACCAATAAAAATTAAATGCAGAAATTAAAACACACAACTGAAAGAAACTGCAGGAAGTAAATTGCTGAAATTAAATTACTATTATCAAACACATGATTGAAAGGGAAATTTCTGAAATTAAACACACAAACTAAAATGAAATTATAGAAAAGAAACACACTTGTAGAATTAAATAAAGTAATAAAAATTAACACTGCAGAAATAAAGAAACCAAGAAAAAATAATAGGGGAGGATTACTACCTAGAGTGGGCCCAAGCTCCTATAGACGTCTTCCTAGCTAGTTACGCAACACTCACTCTTATGAATACATGAAAATAGAAAACACTGAAAACTCTATTTATAATTATGTAGTACAAAATAATAATGCTTTGCAAAAAAAGTCAAGATCTTACTTCAAGGGTGGCCTACATTTTATACAGAATGAGGCCATCCCCTATTATGTGATGTGATTTACTACGGATGATTCATGCACAGTTGTGATCAACATCTAATAAAAGAGCAACCATGTCTAATTTTAATCTTGAAAGATAAACATAGCACTTCCTAATTTTATAATAATTTATTTCTATTATTCACATGGTGTTTCAATCAATTGGTTAACACACACGATGAAGGTGCTTTATTCCCACTGAAGATAGGTGCCTTCCAACTTGTCACCAAAAGATATGTTCCTTTCAATTGCCAAAATATAGGCACTAGAATATAGACACCTTCCATCCACTATGATATAAACATCAAAAGATAGTCATATTTTTATTTCCAAGAAATAGTCGTATTTCTACTATCAAAATATAGGCATCATCCAACCCATCATCGAAAGATAGGCATCGTACATCTTGTCACCAGGAGATAGGCACCATCCATCCTATTGTCGAAAGATAGGTATCAGCAGTGTGTTATTGGGAGATAGACATCATCCATTAACAGGATTTAAGTGCCCATTTTAGGCACCACAAAATCCTTCCAATCGCTCATCATTCCTTCAATACATTATAATTATAGAAAAGAAACACACTTGTAGAATTAAATAAAGTAATAAAAATTAACACTGCAGAAATAAAGAAACCAAAATTAAATAAAGTAATAAAAATTAACACTGCAGAAATAAAGAAACCAAGAAAAAATAATAGGGGAGGATTACTACCTAGAGTGGGCCCAAGCTCCTATAGACGTCTTCCTAGCTAGTTACGCAACACTCACTCTTATGAATACATGAAAATAGAAAACACTGAAAACTCTATTTATAATTATGTAGTACAAAATAATAATGCTTTGCAAAAAAAGTCAAGATCTTACTTCAAGGGTGGCCTACATTTTATACAGAATGAGGCCATCCCCTATTATGTGATGTGATTTACTACGGATGATTCATGCACAGTTGTGATCAACATCTAATAAAAGAGCAACCATGTCTAATTTTAATCTTGAAAGATAAAAATAGCACTTCCTAATTTTATAATAATTTTTTTCTATTATTCACATGGTGTTTCAATCAATTGGTTAACACACACGATGAAGGTGCTTTATTCCCACTGAAGATAGGTGCCTTCCAACTTGTCACCAAAAGATATGTTCCTTTCAATTGCCAAAATATAGGCACTAGAATATAGACACCTTCCATCCACTATGATATAAACATCAAAAGATAGTCATATTTTTATTGCCAAGAAATAGTCGTATTTCTACTATCAAAATATAGGCATCATCCAACCCATCATCGAAAGATAGGCATCGTACATCTTGTCACCAGGAGATAGGCACCATCCATCCTATTGTCGAAAGATAGGTATCAGCAGTGTGTTATTGGGAGATAGACATCATCCATTAACAGGATTTAAGTGCCCATTTTAGGCACCACAAAATCCTTCCAATCGCTCATCATTCCTTCAATACATTATAATTATAGAAAAGAAACACACTTGTAGAATTAAATAAAGTAATAAAAATTAACACTGCAGAAATAAAGAAACCAAGAAAAAATAATAGGGGAGGATTACTACCTAGAGTGGGCCCAAGCTCCTATAGACGTCTTCCTAGCTAGTTACGCAACACTCACTCTTATGAATACATGAAAATAGAAAACACTGAAAACTCTATTTATAATTATGTAGTACAAAATAATAATGCTTTGCAAAAAAAGTCAAGATCTTACTTCAAGGGTGGCCTACATTTTATACAGAATGAGGCCATCCCCTATTATGTGATGTGATTTACTACGGATGATTCATGCACAGTTGTGATCAACATCTAATAAAAGAGCAACCATGTCTAATTTTAATCTTGAAAGATAAACATAGCACTTCCTAATTTTATAATAATTTATTTCTATTATTCACATGGTGTTTCAATCAATTGGTTAACACACACGATGAAGGTGCTTTATTCCCACTGAAGATAGGTGCCTTCCAACTTGTCACCAAAAGATATGTTCCTTTCAATTGCCAAAATATAGGCACTAGAATATAGACACCTTCCATCCACTATGATATAAACATCAAAAGATAGTCATATTTTTATTGCCAAGAAATAGTCGTATTTCTACTATCAAAATATAGGCATCATCCAACCCATCATCGAAAGATAGGCATCGTACATCTTGTCACCAGGAGATAGGCACCATCCATCCTATTGTCGAAAGATAGGTATCAGCAGTGTGTTATTGGGAGATAGACATCATCCATTAACAGGATTTAAGTGCCCATTTTAGGCACCACAAAATCCTTCCAATCGCTCATCATTCCTTCAATACATTATAATTTTTGCACAATTCTAGGTCCATGTGGGACCTTGACTAAAAAATGTAAAAAAGCAATGAAAAATTGCATCTACCCATAATTTCCACTAAAAACACCAATCAAGCAATATACATCAATTTTCATTAAATATATACGATAATTATACAAAAATACATTCCTAATGTTAAACATGCCATACATAACCCCTCTTAAACATGCATAAAAATGAGCATTTTTGGTGCTCATAATCCTCCCATGCCTATGTATTCACATACCCTCATGGCACTCTATGTTTATAATTACCTGTTTCAGCAACTACCTTCCAATATTTTCTATTTTAATGTCTCCATACTCTAGCCATGACCTTGTCCTTTTCTTTGTCGCATTTATGTTTGTCATGTTTCTTAGGTTGGTTGGGTCCTACCTCTATCTCTAATTTTCTTTTACATTAATCACTCTTACTTGTGTCATCTATTGTCAACCCAGTGAATGTAACTACATCACGCACAAGGGTTGGTGCAATTTGCTACCATAGGAAATGATGTGTGGATAACCGCATGATTGTTTCAATTACTAGTGTTTTCCATAAGTAAAATTATGATATATCAGACACTTGTGCTTTCAGTAGAAGTGCTACCCATGGATCCCCTACGAGTGTTTCATTATCTGTAAAATCCTCTTCATATTTAGATTATAGAGGTTGAGGTGATATGATAGATGATGGCATTATGGGCTACTTACCAAATAACCCCTTCTACAAAAAATATTCCATCATTCATGATGGATGTCTACCAATAGAACCAAACAGGGCCCAAAATTGCATCGAATGTGCAGGCCTAAAATTGATGCTCGACTCCTTGGTCATCCTCTTATGGGATCATGATTATTTCCTATCCTTCTTTAAGTTCTTATTAAGCTCGATGAACTCCTATCATTGATCAGAAAAATCTTCCAATGACATAGCCCACTCTTCATCAAAGTTGGGATCACACTATTTTTTCTTCCTTCTCTATGGTGGTCACTTTGCCTTAGCCTGTGTACCTTTGTTTCTTCATGGGTTTTGAGGCCTTTACATCTATTGGCTATGTTGTGAGAGTAAGAACCACTTATATCATTGGAGGTGGTATTTACTAAACATCTGGTGGCTTTATCTCCAACATTCAGTGGTCCATTAGTACACCATCAAGGGGTTCAACTTTTGATTGATCACCACACTAGCCAACCATGGTGTGGTCCACCCCTAGTTGACTAGTTGACTGGGTAGCCAGTGAAGGCTCTATAAACTCACATAGGTTGACTGGTCAAAATTATCACACATAGGTGACTCACAAGTTGATTAGGTAGCATCCACATGTGCCTATGATTTCTTAGTTAACTAGGCATTCTTCAAGCGGTCAATTTTAGATTGACCAGTTCATAGGGTAGCCTCAAAGGTTTTGGCTGACTCACCAACCAACTGGGTAGTCTCATCCTCCTCACTATCTAATATTTTGACAAAAAATGACCCACTCTACAAAATAGGGCTCCCTTATTCCTAGAAAGTATCTACCATAGGGAAAACTAATTGGTACCTTGTATCTAACATCTAGTCATTGGATGCCCTCCTGGAATCAAAATGGTACACCCTCATAGATGTTACCTTCTCATTCAAGTTAATAGAGGAAATGGTTGGGTCCATGGACCAGTATGTATGTATAGTAGCATCAACTCGATCTGCTTTTATGATGAGCAATTACTATAATTACTGCACTATGTTCTCTAATTATTATATTGTATCTTTTAACTATCACACAATGTTGTTAGATTCATATTGTTTTATTGTGATAGCCCTTCGAAACTCTTGAAATTCAACCTATACTACATTGAAATTTTTCTCCCAATTGGAGGCTTGCTCTTTCATGTCCCTCAAGGCCTTGGAGGTCATCCTTCGAAGAGTCACTACAGGGTACTACAACTAAGGCTAAACCCTACAACACCTGGATGGCCTATTCATCCTCCATAATATGATATTAATTATCCTTAAACAAATTGTATTTTACCAAAGTATCCACCTCTACTTTAGTCCTGATTGTGGGTTGTGATATTTCTTGAAATAATAACAATTTGGGTTGACCTGCCTCCCCTTATGAATGACTATGTTGGGAGGAAAGAACCTCTATTTCCTCATCCTTGTCCTCTACATCCTACTCACTAGTTAATTTAAATGTAGCTTTTTCTACTATAATGGTTGATAGTGGTTATGCAGCCCTCTATACCTCGACATGCCAAATTAAGGCTGAAATCAACCCATGATGTGCTAGTACCACTATTGTGCCCACCTGATATCTACTAGCTTCATCTCTTAGGGCACACATAAAACAATATGGGATATTTATATGATCCCCATGCAGTAGATGATTCATAAATCATAGGTATATTGTATTCAACCAGGAGTATTTACCTATGAAGGTGAAGAATCTTGTGAACTTCTTGAACACCTACTACCATATCTTTAGGATATACTATTTTGGTAACCTTGACTGCATCAACTATATTGTGGGTTTCTCAAAAAAAATTTGAGTGTATTGCTCGATGCTATCTCCCTTATATGCATGGTCCCCTATGTATGGAAGGCCAATGACTCTAAAATGTACTCCTCCATTATTGGTATCACCAGTCCTCTCAACTATACAACTCCATATACCATCGAAGATGCAAATTCTTGTGTTATTGCAAGGTCTTGGCCCTAACTAACAAGGCAAAAATAATCCATCAATCCCACAACTTCAAATTGATCATGGACAAAGACTGTAATTCCCGAGAGATTTGTGGGCTCATATTTTCTCTGTGCATGGTTGTGCGAAGGTCCCTCCATGGCATCTACTCCATTGTATTTAGCCTTTTTTATTATGAAACAAGATCCTATATTTGTATTTACATGCTAAACCATGCGACTGTATCCATGTATATAGTGGTTACCTATCTATCTGTAATTAACAATAATTATGGAATTTGGGTAATTAAATTTGAAGCATGCACTCGAATACAATTGGAGATAGTTGTAACACCACCCCCTATACCTGATTGGTGCCACATGGCATATTTCTAACATGGGATTGCATGATTGGACAATAAAATCATGGGATATGTGTTGGCATGTAACATAGAATTGTTTTTGTTATAACTATGCACATTGATAATGGAAAAATTTGTACATACCTAGATGAATTTTGATGAATCTTGATGTATAGATGCTTGGTGGTGCAATTTTATTGATTGAGCGATGATTACAATATACTGGGGCAAATCTGCAACTTGCATTTTTTTGTATGGGGTGATAATGTCAAAGTAATTTTATTGGGTACTACATTTTCATTAGTTTCAAGGTTTCATGTTGAAAATATAAACTATAATTATTTACTATAACATGATGCACTTTTACATTGGAATTTGGAAGAAGTGTACCCCATTGTCAATGTCTTGATATTAAGCATACTCCAGTGTCGATGACAAGAAAATAGGTATATCCATCATCTAAAAGTTGAATTCATGTATTTGCGCATAAATATAGGTGTCACTTGCTCTAGATCTGAAGATAGGTGCCAAAGATAAGCACCTTCACTACTTTGGTTCTGAAGATAGGTGCCTCCACTGCTTTGGTTTTAAATATAGGTGTTGAAGATAGGTACCTATGTTGCTCTGGTTTGAAACATAACCACCAAATATAGACTCCTTCACTGCTCAGGTTTGAAATATAGGCACCGAATATAGGCACCTCCACTGCTCTAGTTCAAAATATAGGTGCATCCACTACTCTACTTTTTAATATAAACACCTTCATTGTGCATCTTGTTACTATGAATATAGGCACTTGTGTCCTGGATATAGGTGTCTATGTTCTACCTCAGAAGATAGGTGTTGGATATACACACCCTTGTCTTGGTACAAATATATGCACTTCCCTTTGGATGGAAGGTAGCACATCTATGGTGGCCTAAATATATGTGCCACCCTCCTGGTGGGAAGTAGGTACCCATTTTTTATTTTAAATCTAGATACACGTATTATCCTCCTAGTGGAATAGGTGCATGTTACCTAGCCCACATATAGGTGCCTACTATTTCTGGGATATAGGTGATTGTTCTGCATTGCTACATTCTTAGAAAGTAGAAAAAGTGTAGAGCAACATGGCTTTGTGCCTGATATACCTAGTTTGACCTAGCTTCTTAAAAATTGCATTTGAGTCCATGTGTCTTTGAAAAATAAAATAATTAAAAATGAGTTTTTTTTCTAAAAAAATATGCATTAGAGAAACTAATAATACATATAATATTTTTTCGTGAATGCATAGGTATTTTTAAAACTACTAAATTGCTTTAATAAAATGAGGTCTCCCCCATGCTCGTTTTTGAGTCGATTGCATGGATTGGAGGTGCATGGTACAATCGTAAGCGGTGGTTGTTTACTGTTAAAATGATGATGTTCTCATCAATGGTTTTAACATAAACAACATATTTATTAATTACTTCAACCACCTCATACAGACCCATCTACCTTTGCATGAGTTTTTACTTACACTCCTAGAACCAAGAATCATAAAGTAATGCCCAATATCCTTCTTTAAATTATTTTGGCCATGTGTGGTGGTCATGCCACATGGCCCTCTACTTCTGCATAATTTCTATGCACTACAACACATTTTTTCTATATTCATCCAGTTGATTTATCTAGAGAATACATTATTTTTATGTAGTGCTTAGATCCATATTAAGCTCCATGGCAGTATGTATAGTCTTAATATTAAATTTTATTGGCATCATTGCATTTTTTCCGTACACCAACTAGAATGGTGTAAATATGGTTGTTGATTTTCACATGGTTTGATATACCCAAACTACTTCCATAAGATATTTTGCCTAGTCCTTGTTGTGTTGTTGCATTGTATTTATTAGAATGTTCTCCAACTCCTTATTTGTAACCTCCACCCACCCCTTTGCTTGTAAATGGTATGAGGTGGTTTTTTTGTGCCTGATTTGATACTACTGCATAATTTTCGAGGTGAACTATGTCCCTTGATCAATGGTAATTTTCCTAGGAACACCAAACCTAGTGAAAATGAATTCATGAAATAACTATGCTACAGTGTCTTATTTTGCACTTCATAGTGCCTGCACTTCAACCCACTTAGTAACATAGTCATTACATACTAAAATACACCATTTTTTGTTAGATCGTGGATTAATTGGTCCAAAACAAACCATCCCCATTTATCAAATGGCTCAATATGCACATGGGGATGAAGAGGTATTTCATCTTGTGGAGTTGGTCTACCCATTCTATAATATTTATCACAATGGATAACATATTTTATTACATATTTAAATAATGAGGGCCAAAAATACCATATTTGCAAAAATTTAAATGTAGTTCTTTTACCTACAAATAACCACCATAATTTTTGTCATGACAAGATTCTAATATTTTTGTGGTTTCATTTTCTACAACACAATATCTCATAATTTGATCAGGTCTAGTTTAAATAGGCATCCATCAATCCATGAAAATTTTTCACTCTTTTCAATTCATGTTTTGGCTTCTCTAGGAGTGAGTGTAGGGGATATTTTTTGGTCGCTAGGTAATTTTTCATATCATCATACCAGGTAATTTGTTCACCAAGAGCAAAGATATGCTCATATAAAAATAGATCTTTAGTGGTAGTGTTATCTTGAGAGATTAAACTAGATATAAAATCCACCATAACATTATCCTTATCGGGTTTGTCTATGATAGTCACATCAAATTCTTGTAGGAGTAATAACCATCTAATAATTCTACCACTTACCATTGGATTTTTCATCATATATCTGATGATTGTATGATCAGTGTGTACAAATATTTTTTAGCCCATGATATAATGGTGAAATTTATTAATGGCATGTATAACTACCAGGAATGATTTCTTTGTGATAATGTATTTGAACTCAGTATCGGTAAGATTCTTATTGATATTTTTCATCTTTCTACTCTAGTGCTGCCCCTATGGTATTATTGGATGCATTTATATAAATTTGGAAGGGGAGGTTCCAATTTGGACCTCTTAGCATGGGAGCAGTTGTCAATTTTTCTTTCAAGGTCTAGAACGCTTTTTTACACTCACTAGTCCAGAAAAATTCGACATCCTTGGTTAATAGTGTGTGTAATGGTTTGGCATTTTTGCTAAAATCTTGAATAAACCACTGGTAGTATCTAGCTTTGCCTAAGAAATTGTGAACATCTCTTTGTGTTTGGGGAGTAGGTAAATTTTTAATCACTTCAAATTTATTTTTATCTACCTTGATCCCCTTGGTAGATATATGGTGTCCTAAAACTATCCCTTATTGCAATTTTTATTACTAAGGGATAGGTTTATCTCTTAATAGCATTGGAGTAATTTCTCCAAATTAGTTGTAGCTTCTTCAAAGGTTTCACCATATACGGTGAAATCATCCATATAGACTTCTACAGTCTCTCCTACAATATCTAAAAAAATGCTAAGAATTACCCTTTGGAAAGTGGCAGGAGTGTTACATAACCCGAATGGTAAGACTCAATAGGCAAATATGCCCCAAGGATATGTAAATGTGGTATTTTCCTGATCATCATCCCCTATTTGGATTTTATTATATCCACTATACCCAAAAAGGAATAAAAAATATTTTTGTCCTACCAAAGTATCGAGGACTTGGTCTATAAAAGGTAGGGGGAAATGGTCTTTTCTAGTGGCTTTGTTTAACATTCTGTAATCCACACAAATCTGCCACTTGCCATTTTTTTTGGCATTATCACCAAAGGTGAAACCCATTGACTATCCAAAGTGGGATAGATGAATCTAGATGATAAAAAATTTTGTAGTTTAGATTTCACTATTTTCTTCATTGTTGGATTTATCCTCCTTTGAGGTTATCTTACCAGTATTGCATTATATTCCAAATAAATTATGTGCATCCAGACTTCGGGTGTAATACCCCTCATGTCTTTATAGTCCCACACAAAAGTAGTTTTATGGTTGACTAATATTTTTTCAACTTGTCCTCTTGAATAGTTTATAATGCATTACCAATGTTCAATGTTCTACTAGGTTTGATCTCTATTTGTTTAACATGATTTTCCTTGTTGCCTACAAGTGGGGATTCTATAGGAGGTTGTGAATATTATCCTTGAAAGAAGTTTTTTATTACTACATCTTCATCAATTTTATATTATACCTCATCTAGAGCCAACACGTGTTGTAGCATTGAAATGACATCAATATTTATAACATTAGAATTTGGTTCTCCCAATTCGTCAATGGATTGTGCAGGAGGATAAATGACTAGTTTTTTAATATTTTGTCCATCTAAAATTATCATTTTCCAATCCTATAACTTATGTAGTGATGAGTACTTATTTGGAATATTTTTTTTGTAGCAAGTTATCTCATTTTTATATTTAATTTGTGATTATAATATATTTTAAGTAAGTTATTTTTGCTTATTTCTATGATTTATCAGTTAAAAGGTGGATGTAGTTAATCTAAAAAATGTGTACATTTCATGTAAAATACATATAAATTGTGAGTTATTATGTAGGAAAATATTGAAGGACACTCCATAGGTGCATGATCCAGTAGCACAAGCCTCAGGATACACCTCAGATGTGAGAAGATGGATGTAAGGACAAAGGATTAAGGAATCTCTAGGCGTGATGATAGAACAGTGGCTGACGACTATTAAAAAAAATGGTAGCTGAAGTATGTTACGAAAGACAGTTATAAAAGTATGTTGTAGAAGGTAGCTATTGAAGACTATTACTAAAAATAACTTTTACCAGTAGTTACCAAAGAGAGTTGACCAAGTCAATTGACCAACGTTGCATGCCACATCAGTGACATCATGGCACTCTTACATGGAAATAAAGGATTACATTCAGCTTAGTTAGTTGGCTTGTCACATATTCTTCATGAGGATATTGTGATTAATAAAGTTGTTATAACTTTATTTCGTAATGATTGTATAATTGGAATATTGTTAGGATGATTAGATTCTAATACAAGATTGTTATGTCCTTATCATTATTTAAGGGGTATATAGTTATGTGTTATATCTTGCAAAATTTCTAAATTAGTATTATGTTGTTATGTTAGCTCATAAATTTCCACTTGGATGACTTAATTTGTTTATTGAGTCCAAGCAGAATTAGGAATTGTATTAGTATAGGTTATTCTTATTAGTGCATAGTTGTCGCATTATCAAGTCCACAACTCCACATGGAAAAATACGTGGAATAATATTACTTAGAATTTTTCAAGTCACAATATATATTACATAGGGAGACCTTTGAAAATGTCAAATTTCTAGTAGTGTAATTGTGAATTGCCTATCTAATGGAGAAATGTCAAAGAAATATCGAATGCTTAATATGTCTGTACAATTTTTGAAGAAATGCATCAACATGTACATTTGAATTTCTATCAATAAAAGTAGCACTTCATTCTTCACATATGGTAATGATACCATTTATATTTACTTCTTGATTTCTTTTATGTATTTGTAATTGTAATTGTCCTGCATTCATAGAATAGAACAATGTTAGTAGTAGTTATGCATCTTAGTTACTAAGATAAAGTAGTTTAGGGGAGAAAGACTTACACTTTCCTCTAGGAGGTAGGGTCAAATCTTACAGCTAGTACCTAATCTCTCACCCCTACAATAGGTTAGAAATAGTTAATTAACCTTATAATATAAAATAAATTAAATTGCATTCTTATAAAACATAAAGTCAGAATAGATAATTAAAACTAACTGCATGAGGATCCTCACCAATAGATCAACTGAACACTAGATCAATTCACCAATATATTAGATCATCAATTGGTAATTATCATATTTACTATATAAATTATAAATTGCATTTTATTTTCATTCTTGCACAATTTAATTTATGTTTATTATTTTTTTGCAAAACCTGAAACTAAAAGATATTTGAATTAATCTTAGAACTGATCCCCATGGTACAATATATACTAGATTTATACTCTTTAAATATAATCTTGATTACCATTGGATTGATAAAATTAAATGTAAGCTATTACAGTTGATCATTTTTGCATCATTGCCAGGGAGAGTAGCACCGTAGTGGTTAATCAGAAAAGTTGTTTGGTAGTGCAAAAAGGTGAGGCTTACTTGTATGTGGAAAGAGGTACGTATGAGTCCTTGGCATGAATATGAGTCAAAACGACAGGAGATGGTCCCAAAAAGCCCCGTAATTTGATGTTGCTAGGTTAATTTCTCTTAAGGAATCAATTCTACTATTTTATTAATTATTATTTTTTTCCTGCAAATTTTATTTCCTATAAATTTCAATTTCTACAAATTTTCTAGCTTTGGGTGATTATTATTGTTTAGTTTGACTTAGGACCTATGATAAAAATAGGAAGTAGGTATGGCTGAGTGGCATAGTCATAGTGAAACACCCCTAAATATTTAGGACCTGTAAGAAGCAAGAAGTAGGTATGGTTGAGTGACACATCCATAGTGAAACCCTCCTAAACAATCAAACAAACAACAATAATTTAACCTTTTATTTCTAGTTAATTTTACTTTTCCAGCAATATTTCCTTTTACTCCTAATGTTCTAAGATTGGATGTAAATATTCGTATGAATGCGAGTCACACCTAGTTTTAGCAAAGCATTAGGATTGTTAAAATTTTCTTTTTCAGCAATATTTCATATTACTCCTAGTGTGATAAGGTTGGTTGTATAAAGATTCATAGGAACATGAGTCACACCTAATTTTAGCAAAACATTAGGATTTCTATTAAATTTTATTTCAATTTTTCCTACTGTATTGAGGATAGTTATAAATTCATTTGTTGTGATTTGTATCTAAACTTGACAACAGTAGGATTAAAATAGAAAACCAAAATCAAAACCTAAACAAAACAAAAACCAAAGAGAGAGAAAAGAGAATAAAATATAATTTGCTAGATGGTTGAAAATAGTTTGAATTAGTCTACACTTATAGACCTTAGAGAACTACTGATAAAACAAGAAGTTAACCTTATTTTTGAGCAAGGAAATAGAACATCTAGTAAGGAGTGGGAGTGTATGTATGAATGCATTGACATTATTAGAGATAAATCAGATTAGTTAAATGAAATCAAAAGGAATGACATAGCAAAAATATAGGGCCGAACTACCATTCATATTATCTAGATCCTAGAATTATTTGTAAGTGTTGGCTTTGGGATATAAGAGCAATAGTAAATCCAACAATTTACCCTTGGAATCAATATTTTGAAGACTCCCTCATCATTCACAACTTCCTTGCAAAAATAGAAAAGAGATAAGTAGCCCTAGAATATAGCAAGAAATATCACAAGATACCTAGAATTATGCACTTTAGGAAGCTATGTCAAGATTTATGCTGTGAGTTATAATTTGGAAATCTTAAACCTATTCCAACACAATATTTTCTTATTCAATTGATTCAGTTAGTGATATACCACTTTAATTTTGAAGAGGAACACTTCATGACACCCGAAAAACTTGATCCAATCAATGATATTCATAAATTATTCAATGAAGACTAGACGTGTTGCAAAAACAAGATAGCGTAGAAAATTCATGAGCAGACCTAGAGACTCTAAAGGAAGATTTATAAAGATCAAAAAATTAGAAGGAAATTTTCAAAGAGACTTTAGCAAGAATCCTAGAATTTATAAGTTAGAAGAATTTGAAATAACAACATCAACCAATCAAGCTAAAATCCTAGAACAAGATCCCGACTCATATTTATTACCTGAACTAGAATTTGAAAATCACATAGATCCTTCTTCTATTTTAATGAATTCATACATTGTCCAATTCTTGAAATATTACATTCAGTTATGGTTGACCATCAAAGTGGGTAGGGAGAAGTAGAAGATAAGAAAAGGAGGGATGGACAAAGACATAATAGATATCATAGAATAAATGGGTAAAGAAAGACATTTGCCTTCCCAATATTACACACAAGTGGGACAACAAGAGAACCTAAGTCGATCCTTTTTTTTGTATTACCCACCTTCCATGGGAAATGACACGAAGATCTGAATAATTTTATTTTTAAATTTGAAGTGGTGTGCCAAGACTAATTTAACACCATCGATGAACAAAAGCTAAGGTTGTTTCCATATACTCTTAAATATGCATATTTAAGATGGTTCATGGGTCTAGGAGAAAATATTTGTAATCAATGGGATGGATAACATGGATTAAGAGAGCTTTTCCATAAACAATATCAAGAATACTATAAATTTAGGTATAAGAAAGCTGAGCTATTCCACATGATTCAAAAATAAGAAGAATATTTGGAGGATTACCTTGAGAGATTTCTATTTATTGGTACTAGAGTAAATATAGACCTTGATGAAGAAATATTAAAAGAAATCTTTCTAAAAGGACTAAAATAATATGTCCTTGAGGTTCTGAACCATATGGTAAAAGGAGATATCCATATTATGATGTTTGAAGAAATTGTAAACCTTTGTAGAAATTATTCAAGAAACAAACCTCTAAGGAGTAATAAGTATACATATACAGGAGGAGTGACAAGAGCAAAAATTGGAAACATGTTGGAAGGTTTAAAAACTTATTTGTTAAGTACCTTGACCACATATTTGGATTTAATGGATAGGAAGCCAAAAGAATGGAACAGTGAAGAAATCTATTTTCACAGATGTAGGAAAAAGCACAACTTAAGAGAATTTCCTCTCAACATTACAAACATTTCCAATAGTGCTACTTGTTGTAAAATTTGGGATAAGAATCATAAAACTAAAAACTACAAATACATCTTCGTTGTTAAAGCTTCCATAAAGGAACCTGAAGTTGAAGAGGTAGAAGACATTTATTTTGTAGCTTAAATATATAATGATCCATTCAATAGACCACCAAATTGGTCAAACCCTAGTTAATCCAACTTGGAAAGGCCTAATCAATGGTCCAATGCACCAAATTGGAAAAATTGGAACTCTTATTCAAACAATCAAAACTGGAACATACCTCCATGGACCCATTTTATGGCCAATACCTATGGAAATCCACCCCCATGAAATCAAGGGATGTCAAGTCAAAACAATTGGAATACTAATGGTTAATATAATTAGGGAGGATCTGGTTGGTCTCAAAATTCATTGTAGCAACAAAACTTTCAAAGACAATTTAGGGGACAAGACCCCCAAAATCACCGTCAAAATAGACTTCTTACACCTCTAGTTAATAATAATAATCCTCCTAAGAAACCTCCTCTTCCAACTCAACTAGTCCCTAATATTAATAACAACAAGAATGTTCAACAAGTCTATGAAACTAGTGAGACGTTTTCTATATCTATAACAGCTTGTCAACAAATTCAATTGAGATTAGGAAAAGTATTGGAAAATAATACAACTCTCACAAATATTGATAACCCCACTGAATAATTGTTCGAAAAGGAGGATAAAAATGAAAAGGAAATAGAAAATTCACCAAAAAACATTCCAAAAAACTAGCAAGAGATACAAATTCCTCAAAGGAAGTAAGTGGAGGTATCGTTTCCCCAAAGACTGAAAATACCAAAAGAACCATCTAAGCCAACCTTTAACTTCCTTCAAGAATTAGAAAATGTTACTATCAATATCCCTTTATTACAAGCTATCAAGGATATACCCATCTATTCCAATCTTATTAAAAACATATGTACAAATTTAGGAAGGAAAAAGAAGAACAAAGCTCAAACTATTCAAGTCATTGGACAATTGTCTAAGATAATAATGGGAGCTAGGTCATTACCGAAATACACAAATCCTGGAATACCTATACTCAAAGTACACATTGGTGACATAGCCTTGAATTTTGTTTTGGTTGATTTAGGAGCCACTATTAATGTAATGACTAAAGAAACAACAAAATATTTAGGGATACATAAATTGCAATCAACTTCTATTATACTCCAACTCGCAGATAGGTCTACTATTAAGCTAGAAGGAAAAATGGAGGATGTTATAGTCTTTGTAATTTCATGGGAATATCCTGTAGAATTTATAGTCTTACAACACAAAAAAAAATTATGGGTACATCCCTTAATTCTAGGGCACCCATGGCTTGCAACAACTTTTGCTTACATTAGTTGTAGATCAGGAAATATGACTATTTTTTATGGCAAGAATACTAAATACCTTAGCCTCTTCCCTAAATCAACAATAGAAGACAAATTTATAAATAAATTATGGTATGATTTCCCTCATGGTTTTGATGAAATACAAACCTTGTCAATAAATGTTCTGAGCAATTATATTCAATAAGAGGTTGAGGGATCATTACTATTACTGTTATGAAATTGAAAATAAGATCAAGGTCAGGACAATGGTTGTTCATATGAATCTACTATAGCTATTAATGAGGCAAGCACAGGTCAGTATCAACAAATGATACCATATGACTATTACTTAAATATTTTTGAATATGAGATAATGGGGATAGATGCAAACATAGAAAAATGCACACAAATAAATATCACACCAGGAAAAACCTTGAATATCAATGATGAGCTCACAAGCATACAAGAATCACAATTAATAGATGTGCTTAAGAAATATCAACCAGTATCTACATGGAACTATGAGGATATGAAGGATATACATCCAAATATTTGTACCCATCACATTTTTATCCAAGAAGGATGTTATCCAGTAAGATAACCCCAAAGAAGATTGAATCTAGCTATGAAAGATGTGGTTTAGGAGGAAATCATTAAACTATTGAAGGTAGGATTTATATATCCAATTTATAACAGTCAATGGGTGTCATCTCTTGTGATAGTCCCTAAAAATAATGGAAAATGGAGGATTTGTGTGGAGTATAGGGAATTAAATAAAGTAACAAATAAGGACTATTTTCCCTTGCCATTCATTGATCAAGTTCTAGATACCTTGGCTAGAAAGAAATATTTCTACCTTTTGGATGGGCTAAGTAGCTATAATCAAGTTTCCATAGCTAAGGAAGATTAGGAAAAGACAACCTTCACATTTCCATTAGGCACCTATGCTTATAAAGTGTTACCTTTTATATTATGCAATGCACCTACCACTTTTCAAATAGCTATTTTAGCTATCTTTGCTAATTTAATCAATGAGTGTGTAGAAGTATATATGGATGACTTCATAGTCTACTATAATACCTTTGAAGAAACCTTGTCAATATTACAAAAAGTTTTGGTTATATTCCAAGAGAAAAACCTCTCTTTGAGTCATGAAAAGTGTTTCATGATGATGAGAGGAGGTATTATTATAAGATATTATATATCAGAATAGGGTGTTAAATTAGATCTTGCAAAAATACAAGTTATTTAATCCCTTCAACCTCTGAAAACACAAACATAGGTGATAATTTTCCTAGGACATGCAAGATACTACCGTAGATTCATTAAATACTTCAGTAAAATTGTTGCCCCCATGCTTAAGCTCTTAACTAAATAAAGTGAATTCAATTGGATTGAATCATGTCAAGAAGCCTTTGAAGTTATAAAATATAAATTGATTACTACTCCAATCCTGAGAGGACCAAATTAGGAATTACCATTCCACATACATTGCAATGCTTCGGGTTACGCAATAGGGGAAGTATTGCAACAGGTTGAGAATAAAATACCTTATTCCATCTATTATGTAATTAAAAACTTGCATGGATCTGAGCTTAATTACAATGTTACTAAAAAAATTCTTAGATGTAGTCCATGCCATAAATAAATTTAAATATTACATAACAGGGTATGAAGTATTTGTTCACACTGATCACTATGCCATTAAATACTCAATGAACAAAGCCACAGTAGGAGGTAGAGTGGTTAGATGGCTTCTTTTGCTACAATATCTCAATATCACAATCATAGATAAGGTAGGAAAATATAACTTCATTGCATATCACCTATTGATGATGATGAGTTAATTCCTAATAATTTCCTAGAAAAACATTTGTTTGCTCTTTCTATTTTAACTCCTTGGTATGTTGATATTGTGAATTACTTAGTAATAGGAAAAATATATCAAAACTATACACCGCTTGAGTGTAGAAATATAGTATGTCAAATTACTCCTTATATGTGGATTCATGGAGTCTTTTTTAGAATATGTTCCAATCAAGTAATTAGGAGATGTGTGCAAGAATAGGATGTATATGATATCATTCGATAAAAACATGAAGAACCCTATGGATACCATTATGCAACCCAAAGGATAGTTAGTAAGATACTTAAAAATGGTTTCTTTTGGCCTACCATGAATAGATATGTCCATAAATTTATTGATAGATGTGATGCTTGTCAAAGAGCTAGCAAGCCTACCCCTTCAATGGAGATGCATTTGGTTTTGTAGATAATTTTTGAACCATTCGAGAGCTTGGAAATTGAATTTTATGGAACAATAGGCCCTCCAAGTGGAGGTAATAAATACATACTTGTGTGTATAAATTATGTTACTAAGTGGGCTGAATTTAAAGCTTTACCATGAGCACAAGCTAAACCAGTAGTTGATTTCCTTTATGAAAATATTATGCAACGCTTTGGATCACCTAGAGAATTAGTTTCAGATCATGGAACCCAATTTATCTCCAAATTAATTGAATATTTTTTTGACATCTATCAAATAAAATATAGGAAAACCTCACCATATCACCCTCAAGCCAATGGACAAGTAGAAGTTACAAATACAGAACTTGAAAAGATCATTACAAAAATCATAATTGTTAATAGGGGTGATTGGGCTAAGAGATTGAAAGAAGCTTTATGAGCATACAACACAAATTCAAAAACCACCATAGGATTATCACCTTATGAAATGGTCTATGGAAAATAAGCTATTATGTCCATCGAATTTGAGATAGAAAACCTTCGCACATCAGTACAACTTGACATGAATTCGAACAAAGCGCAAAAAGCTAGATTGGAAAATATAAACATTCTGGATGAAATGAGACTAGAGGCATGACATAGGAATGAAATAAAACAACAAAAATGAAATAAATGGAATGATAAACACATTGTACCATGTAAATTTCAATGAGAAGATTTGGCCTTGTTGTTTGACTCTCGTTACCAAGAATTTCAAGGCAAATTGAGGACAAGATGGCTAGGACCTTATGAAATTAAAGAGATATTTGGGAATGGTATATTCAAGCTTAAGTATATAGATGATTCAACAAGGAAACTACTAGTAAATGGCCATAGGATTAAACTTTATAAGAAACCATTATCTAAGGAGAAATTCATACACCACCTTAAGCAGCAAGCTGATTTGCAGTACATCTCTAAATTGCAATCAACCACTATCGAATAAAAAATTCTCTCTCACAAAATAAAATATGATGCTTCCTTTGTTTCATCATGAAGTTTCTATATTTGTAGTATTTCTATCTTATTTTTATCAATTTTTAATCTCAATGTTTCAAAAATAGCCCAAGAGGATATTCCTTTAAAAAAAATTGTAGGAAAATGGCTATCATATGTTGTATAATACCTTATTTTCTAGATAAAATCTAGGTTTTTTTCAATTACTCAAAAAAAAATAGTATTTTGAGAAAATTTTTGTTGAAATTCAAGCAATCCTTTGATGTTGTAAGTTATTTTTAGTCAATGAAGTTTTTCTTGGACTACGCACATTTGAACATATAAAAACATTGTGATATTTGGAGAGATTAAATCATGAGTTGCTATTGCCATAAAGTGAACAGTTTCCCTTGCATATCCATCTATGCGCATGGTCTAGAGTACTAATGAATTGGCAAAAGGACAAGCTTGCCCTTCATTATTTAAAAAAAAAACCCTTACTCCTCATCTAATTGAGCAAGTATCCCAAAAATTTCTTCTTGCTTCCTCTAAAAATAAGCAAGACCCCAAAAAAGTAATAACAATCCCTTGCTCCCTCTCAAAATGAGAAAGTATCCCAATAAGAAAAAAATAAAATTCAAGAGAAGAGAAAAATATCTTGAATCCCTATAATTCTTAGTATCTCAAAAACCATGGGTTTATACTCGTTACAATAATGGTTTGAATGAAACTCGCCTAGAAATAAGGTATCCTTACGCAAGTAGCACTAAGTTTGGACAAGACCTATGGATGCTCATAGATAAGCTAGTTTGTTGGCATAAGTGACCTATATTTTACTCAATCCTCACTCAAAATGAGAAATGAATACTCACTGCACACATAGTTGGTCCTTGAGAAGCTTGAAATCATTAGAATAACTTTTAACACCATATTGATTTGTGAAATGAATAGATGAATTTTTTTTGAGCCACTAGGATGTTTTATTTCTTTGAGAAATAACTCTAGAATATCATAAGCTAGTAAAATTCAGAAGCAAATTCCTATGGAAGTACTATAGTTCATTTTCTCCTACAAAAATATGGCTTGTATATCTCAAAATTTTTATCTCTTAGCAAAAGCCATCATAATATCAGAGTATCTATTCCATTTTTTTAATTATCCTAAGCCTTTGATAGAAATATATTTTTACATACATTGATGACTGATATCAAGCTTTATAATCATTATTTTTCTTTCACTTGGATACTCAATGAAATTTAGGAAGCACAATAAAAAAAAAAGAAAAAATTATAATAAACCCCCATCAATAACACATTATTATACCATTCACCAATATGAATAAAACACCCTTCATATTGTTTTAGATATATATCCAAAATTACAGTTTGATGGGGGGTAAACAGAGGCATATGAAGTTCACAATACATTTTGGGGGGTAAGAAACAGGTAAAGTATTTTCTCAACTTTAACAACTAAAGTTTCTGTAGATTTCTTCCATAGATATTTTCTGTAGACATCTTCTGTAGATATCTTCTGTAGATGTCTTCTATAGAAGTCTTGCATAGAAGTCTTTCGTAGGTGTATTCTATAGATGTCTTTCATAGAGGTATTCTATAGATGTCTTGTGTAGATATCTTCTGTAAACATTTTTTGTAAATATCTTCTATAATAATTTTCTATAACAACCTTCTGTAATAATTTTCTGTAACAATTTTTTGTAGTAATCTTTTGTAAGTGCCATTCGTAGACGTTATCCATAATGCATATCATAAAATGTTCTTAAGTGTCAAAACTTAAATTGGCCCAGGTATAAGAGACACGTGGCAATTCAAAAAATGACAAGATGAGTGATAAAGGCGTGTCAACAAAGATTATAAGAAAAATATGGCAGTAATATTTTAGGAAGAATAAAAGAAACAAAATAAAAAATATATATTTTAATGAAACCCTTTTAAAGCGTGTCTAGGAAGGTGTAAATGAGAAACCCTCATATGACATGTACACCCAAAATGGTGCCACATACCACTAATTTTTAAATCCCCTATTGAAAGTGTATATGTTTTCGAGGGCTAAAAATAAAGGTTTCAAAGACGATGGTCTATTGGAAAAATATTATGTGCACGCCTTCCTTTGAAGAAATATAAAGATACGACTACATAAGCCTCGTTGAATACTAGGAGCATGTGCACAAAAAATTAAACAAGATAGGATATGGATTAATCTAATTGGCCGTAAAATGTAGGCATCGACGATGAACACCACGTGGATAAAACATGACATAAAACATAGTAGAACATAAATAAGAAGATGACATGGGCTAGTGACATGTTTGAGGATAAAAGATATGCCATAGACATGGTAAAATATTAAAATATTATTTTTGTATTCTCCATGGTGATTAAACAATATTATAACACTTGGCAATAAAATTTCACCCTCGCCATGCAATGTGGTGGGTAAATTTTGCATCAAAGGAAAATTGACCACCCTAAAACTCCATTCAAAGGAAATTAAACCCTAAAAATTATCTTTCCTTCTGTATAAGGCCATCTAAAACTACCAAAAATTCTCTGCAAATCGAAACATAACTAAAAAAATACTGGATTTAATAGTGAAACAAGATTGAAACCTCAAAATTGTGAGAGGAAATGTGGGTGAGAAAGAGATTTCAAAGAATAATGTCATAGGGTGACAAAATTTTAGCAAGGCAAAAAGCGAAAGTGATAGGTAACTTTTTTTTTACTATTTCAATTTTGTTTTTAGTCATAGAAGACCAGATGTTTTAAATACCTTAATTATTTTGCTACATATACAATTAGGGAATATTTTTAGAATTTTCGTAGAAGTATAGTGTAGCGACCCCGGGAGCATTCATCGTTCGTTACTCTATTTACAATTTAATATGATCTCTTAATGTTTAATATGCATTAAATGAAAGACATAAAAAGAAGACTTAGCCGAGATACAAAGAAACAAATAAATGAATGTTTTTTATTGATATTTACAAGATACGATTACACATTCATCCCTCTGAGGGATACCCTTCATTTGATACATAGATTTACACAAAGAGGGTAGCAGATGTGTACTATCCCCTTGCAAGGGGTGAGGTGCTTTTCGAAGGATTCTCGGTGACGCACATGAATATATATGATATTTTATAGATGCCTCCTTCTCCAGGTCTGATTCCCAGAGGGATCCTCTTGCTCTCATATGTTGCAGATATGTCTAATGAACCTGTAGCCCTGCAAGCAAATAAAACAACACATGCTTAGATGTCTGATATTGCCTCTCCAGATGAGGCTGTTAGCAATGAATATTTTTAATTAAAACAAATGCAATGAAACTAATTCTATCAGAATAGTAAATGAAGCAAATATATGCTAATGACATGAAAAGCATGAAGAAAGCAGAATAAAAGAAATTTACACCTAAACCCTAGACTAGGTCATGGGCCAATGTCTAGGACAGTGGCCGCTAAAATGAAATTTGTCTCTATTATCCAAATGCTATGGGCTTAAGTTTATTACTAATGTTAAATTATTACCATATGTGCTTGAATGATCACCTCTTGGTTGGCTAGCACTTCGTCACTCCTCAAGGATGCTCAGATTTGCTCTCTAATTAGACAGGGCTTCACTGTGTAAGATCAATATCCAAGGGAAGCGCTCCAAGTCTCTAAAATCTCTCCTCAGTGATCCAACCTATTCAGAATTCTTATGTATGATGTGTTTTTATCCTTTGGTGGTCTTAGGTTTGCACCTTTTAAAGTGTGTGAAGCCATAGGTCTATGTTCAAAACCCTAGGACTGAATCCCTCATGCGTAGTGGATGTTTGCATGAGAAGTTTTTATCTTTTATATGTTTAAAGACCAGTTAAATGAAGCCTAAATTTAGAATTAAGTCTCCCATGTGAACTGGTCGTGAGGAATCATGTAAATTTATCCTCACTCAGCTTTATTACATACAAACTACCACTTCCACCCGTGATTGGGCTGATTTTATGGCAAGTTGCTTTTTAGGGTATAGTCGTTACCATCTACAGTGGCTAAGGTTTAGCCTCTCTAGGCTACAATAGCTAAGCTTTGGCCACTCTAGGCTACAGCGGCTAGGATCCAACCGCTCTAGTTCATAGGGTCCAGGATTGGATGCACTAAGACTACCCCAGATGAGTGGTGAGAACCATTTTTGATACTTGGGAAGTCCAAGGTTTAGTCATATGGTCTAGGAATGTGTCTAGAGATGCCCCTCTTTGTGATGCACTATGTGGGAAAAACACAGTGTAGAGAAAAAACGTAGATTGCTATGTTTGTAGGGTGAATGATGATCATTGATTGATCAACATTGGATGCCCCAGTCATGCAATATGGCATGCATCATATGACCAAAGGCATTGATGTGCCATTGGAGCCTTTTGTGATTTAACCAAAGGTATTAAGATACCTTTGAAGCCTTTTGTGAAGTGATTTAGGAGACAATATTAAGTCAAATCCCAGCCTTGGTGGCAATTAGGAGACTTTTTTAAAGTCAAATCCTATCCTTGACGATGCTAAGAAGATAATTTATGTCTAATCCTAGCCTTAGTGGCAATTAGGAGACTTGGTTTAAGTCAAATCCTAGCCTTGGTGGCAATTGTGAAATGATTTGTGTTTGTTCTTTATCCTTAACAGAAAAAGGGGATTTTTTCCAATGTGGATGGTATGGATGCAAGGCAAAGGGCAAAACATTTGACAAAATAACACAGTCTTCTAAACCTAGCAATTGATGTTGATGATGTGAATGCAAGGTAAAGGGTGCAACCTTTGATAAAAGAACATAGTCTTTTGAACCTAGAAATTGACCTGTTGATGATGTGATGTGATGTGTTACAAGTTGATTTGATGATGGATTCTTTATCATGTGCATAAGATGTATGTTCATATGGATGTTTATATGATTTGATTTTTGTGACATGAAGTCAAATCCTAGCCTTGATGGCGATAGGAGACAAGCTTATTGGTTTGCTTGAATTTGCTTTTGATATTTTGCTTATTTTCCCCAAGCAAGGGGGTGCATGATTATCTTCGGTAATGAATTTTGAATGAGCGCACTTAGCAATGATTTAGCATTTAATTGTTGATTTTGATTTTGATTGTGCATGTTGTTATTATGACCAATGGACTTAGCAAATGCCATTGGGGCATTTTTGAGTGGCCAAAAATTCTATGGATGCCTTTGGATCATTTTGATAGTTGACCAGAGAGGCTTGGAATGCTTTTGGAACATTTTTAATTTTTAATTTGACCAAGTGGCATGAATATGCCCCTAGAGCATTTTTTATTTTGAATTTGACCAAGCAACATGAAGATGCCCTTGGAGAATTTTTGATTAATTTGACCAAGTAACATGAAGATGATCTTTGATCATTTTTTATTAATTTTGACCAAGTGGAATGAAGATACCCTTGGAACATTTTTATTAATTTGACCAAGCAACATGAATATGCCCTTGGAGAATTTTTGATCAAGGTGACCAAGCGACATGAAGATGCCCCTAGAAAATTTAGTTATTTTTACCAAAGAGCTTATGCTGCCTTTGGGGCTTTTTGGAATTGACCAAAGGGCTTATGCATTTTGGGGATTTGTTTTTGACCAAAGGGCTTATGCCACCTTTAGGGCATTTTTTTTTTACCAAAGGGCTTATGCTACCTTTGGGGCTTTTTGTTTTTTACCAAAGGGCTTATGCTACCTTTGGGGCATTTTGTTTTTGACCAAAGGGCTTATGCTACCTTTGGGGCATTTTGTTTTTTACCAAAGGGATTGTGCCCTTTGGGGCTTTTTTATTTGACCAAAGGGCTTATGCCCCTTGGGGCTTTTTGTGAATTGATTGCTTAATTGTTTGATTTTTGATTAGGGGAGGTATGATACCAGTAATACCCTAGTTGATGTTTAGCAAATATATATTTTTGGATGCAATTATGATTTTATGATATATGATGTTGATGATGTAATGATGATGATGCGATGCTTAGATGGTTAGATGATTAGATGGTTTATAATGTATGCATAGATGGATGCAATGCTTATTGTTAAATGCTTGTTTGATTTTGATTTAATTGTATGCATCTAACTTATGTTATGATATGGTAAATGCAATTTCTGTAACACATTATCTAAATGATGTTGATCTAATGTAAGTGAACCTATATTATTTAATCACTTAAATCATAAGGAATGCATATGATATGGGTTTAAAAATCTAACGGGAGACACCACAGAATGTATAACAATCATGAATGTAAATAATTACTTTTATCATAAGAATTAATTATTTAAGCATCCATATGTGAAATGTAAAGGCGTGAAATGTATGTACTTTCTTGATAAGCTTATGTAATTTAAAAGATACAAAATAGTCAGTGGTCGTCTAAATATCATTTTTGACATCTATCTGATATCTAGCCTACTTTGTTAATACCCCTTAATTCACAAAGCCTCATAAATAAAACTTATGATGTGATTGATGATATGATTTTTTTTATATAGGACATTTTGAGGTTTTTCTTGAGACTCAAACATTCTAGTTACCCTATCAATAGCTATGTACTGAACATGCAAGACTTTTGAAAAGCAAGGCTTTCATCATGGACCTAGATATTCATTATCCCCATGTGTGCAAATAAATATATTTAGATAGAACTCAAGTATTTCCTTCGATTTTAGGCAGGATTATTTCAGCCCATTGCTAAGATCGAGGATCCTCAAGTGTTCATTTGATCCTTATGTTGGACTTAGTTGGATTATACCACTAGGCAGTATTGGGTTACCCAAAGCTAGCTCATCCACATGCAAACATTGGTCTACACAAATGCAAGATGCTATTGTGATAGACATATCGTCGTGCTTATGGCTCGTTTATGCTAAGAATTCTAGGGATTCAAGTTCCATTCCCTTATTTTCTTCATTTCATTTGGGATACTTGCTCATGCTTAGTGATGAAAATCACTGTTTATTTTTTGATTGATTTTTCTCTTGAGCAAGGGACTTATGTAGGGATGAAAATCACTTGTTTGTTTTGACTTTGACTTTTGCTTGATTTTGGGATTTTGCTTGTTTTAATGAAAGCAAGGGATTTATGTAGTGATGATAATCACTTGTTTCTGGGTAGTGCGGAACTTATCCTTTTGTCAATTCTCAGCACCTTTGAACTAGTCGCACAGGGGGATAAGCAAGGAATACCCTTTTCGCTTAAGGTAACCTAGACCACTTTTGCAATTTTCATATTTCCTTTGTACCAGCTAGGATTTTAATGTTTCAATTAGTGATGGGATCCTGAATATCCAAGGCATTATCATGACCAGACCTTAACTTCCACTAATCAATATGGCTTTATACAAATTGATAAGACCACTAGGTATGGTTGAATGACTGGAAAAACTTAGCCTTTTCCTTATAGCAACATGAAATGATTATGTTGAAAAACACAGTTACACACATGGATGAATGGATGAATATGGATTAGAGTATTTGTGGTTGTGATACAAACTGTGGTATCATTTGCAAGAGTGTGATCATAACATATGCAAATGCAATGGATATGCATGTTTTATGTAATGCAACTATATGGATGCATATGTAAGATGCAAATGTTTTTGTATTTTTTATTTTTGCATTGTTTTTGTATTTTTGATTTTATGTTGACCAAAGGACTTATTGTGCCTTTGGGAATTTTTAGGGGTTGACCAAGCAATAAGAAGACACCCTTGGAACTTTTTTATGAATTTTGATCAAGTGGGTTGGGTACCCTTGGAGTGTTTTTATTGAATTTGACCAAGTGGCTTGGATACCCTTGGAGCACTTTGATTGAATTTGGATGTTTATGTTTTTGATATTTGTTTATATTTCTATTGCTCTATATTATTTTTGTAATTTTGACATATTTGAATGTTTTTTGTATTTTGATATATTTGAATGTTTTAGTGTTTTTGATTTTTGTATTGTTTTTGTATTTTTGAATTTATGTTGACCAAAGGGCTTATTGTACCTTTGGGGATTTTTAGGGGTTGACCAAACAGTAAGAAGATACTCTTGGAACATTTTTATGAATTTTTACCAAGCAGGTTGGGTACCCTTGGAGCGTTTTGATGAATTTTGACCAAGCGGGTTGGGTACCCTTGGAGCATTTTGATTGAATTTGACCAAGTGGCTTGGATACCCTTGGAGCACTTTGATTGAACTTGGATTTTTATATTTTTGGAGATTTTTTTGTATTTCTATTGTTTTATATTGTTTTTGTAATTTTGAAATATTTGAATGTTTTTGTATTTTGATATATTTGAATGTTTTTGTGTTTTCTATTTTTGCATTTTTTTTGTATTTTTGACTTTATGTTGACCAAAGGACTTATTGTGCCTATGGGGATTTTTAGGGGTTGACCAAGTAGTAAGAAGATACCCTTGGAGTATTTTTATGAATTTTTACCAAGCGGGTTGGGTACCCTTGGAGCATTTTGATGAATTTTGACCAAGAGGGTTGGGTACCGTTGGAGCATTTTGATTGAATTTGACCAAGCAACTTGGATACCCTTGGAGCACTTTGATTGAATTTGGATTTTTATGTTTTTGGAGATTTGTTTGTATTTTTATTGCTTTATATTGTTTTTGTATTTTGATATATTTGAATTTTTTGTATTTTGATATATTTGAATGTTTTTGTGCTTTTGATTATTTTTAAGGGGAAGGTATGGCACCTTAGATACCCCTTATGTGTGTAACACTTAATGGAAGTGAGGAAGGTGTGATACCTTTAGAATAATCACTTTGCCTCATTGAACTTTATGGGGAAGGTACATTACCTTTAAGACCCCCAGTGCACATGTTGTCCACTACAATGTAATCATCCTACTTAGGAAGAGTTATGGAAATCAACTCTCCTGATTGGGGCATTGATCTCTATGAGGTGCCCCTGTCTAGATGAGGGGGAATGAGTTAACCATCTGGATGGAGCTCATTTAATTATAATAGGTATTGGACCATATTTTTGAATCTATGGCAATTACAAATGTCATGGCCCTTTATTCGATGATAGAGACAGTGATGGTCCTCCCTGTAACCTTTGGGTTTAGCTCTATTTTGGTCTATCGGATTGATGTCTGGTAAGGTGATGACATTAGCATCCAATAGCTTTTGCAATATGATAGACATAGACTCATTTAAAGGAGTCCAAATGCATTACTATTGTTTTGAGCATTTAGAATGCTTTGGCCTGGTATGAGGACCAGGTTGAACCCTAGGTATGTCACTTACTGGCTTAGGGGGCTCTTCTTGTCTTTTTGATGCCAAACATGGATTTCTAACTAAAATTATCTATTGGTCAACAACCCGAAGCTGCTCCTTTCTAAGCATGTTGTATACTATGGCTTTGAAACCCCAACATGATTGAATATCATGACCATTTTGTCTATGGTATAGACAATGTAGCTCTTCCTCATACCCTTGATATTTTGGGTGATTTAGATCTAACTAGCCAACCTCAGGTAATCTGATAGCATTTGCAGAATATAATCGATTGAAAACCACTACCACAGGCTCAGGCAATGGGGGATGCTTGTTCAACTTTTAAGGTAGCTGAATTGGTGTTTGCTCTCGCTGAGGGTTTTCTTGTGGCTACACAAGGGACAATTTGAGTTTAGATGAGGGTTGCTCTTGTAGCTCTTTGATCTTGTTCATGATATATTGCAATGCCTCATTTTGGTCATTCACTTGGCACTCCATTCTATCTAGATGATCTAGTATGGAATGCATTATTGGCAAATATTTAATGTGCACCTCTAGCAATGAGATTGGAATGTCATCATAGATTGACTTGGGTGAAGGAGTTGAAGTTAAATATTCACAATCTGAATGTAAATCATCCCTTTCATTTGCTTGAGCTGATGCAGATGCTTCATGATGATGCACTTTTCTAGTGGCATCCACAATATTTTTCTTACTAGCTTGAATACCCTCAATCTGATGTGGGAAAAATGCTTGCTCTTGCTCTTGCTCTTGAGGAGGCATTGTGAAGAATGAGTCTAGGGTAACTAAATCCAATGGTTTTGACCCTTTTACCATGGAAGTAACCTTTTATTGCACCATATATTGTTTTTTCTTCTTTGAAGTTATTTTGTCTTCTGACTTAATGTTAATCATTGCCACAAAATCTTACGAAGGTGCTTTATCTTTTGGACCAGTTGAAGGTGCTTTAGTCATGTTAACTGATGTTCTCTTCTCCTCATAAAGGTATATGATATCATGATATTTGGTGAAGGGATGAGGTAGCGAATTCTCAATGCAAGCCTCCATTGAATGTTTGGTGATTCTATATGCATGAATGTTTGAAGGCCTGCATATCACTAGAGCTTCTTGTGGCTCGTCAAACTTCTTGTAATACTTGAATGGCTCAGGATATTTGGGGACCACGTACACTTGTCCTTGGTGTATGAATTTTATATTTTGGTGCACTATGGAAGGCACACATTCCATATCCCTCATCCATGGTCTGCCTAGCAATATGTTATACTACTTCTCACCCCCTAGGATATGGCACAATGTAGGTATCATCTTCATCCCAACCTGTATAAGTAATATTATTATGCCAATTGTTGAGGAAGTAGCATCATTGAAGACTCTCAATGTAAATGTTGTGTCCTTAATGCATGAAGGTGGCAAATATAAATACTTCAAAGCTGTAATGGTGATGATGTTGATACTTGACCCAGTATCAATCAATACTCTCTTGTACAAAATTTTATTGATGCTTGCTATGATGTGTAGTGGAGAATCGGGTTCATCTTTAGAGATTGGCTCAATATCTTATTTGTAAAAAGCAATTGCACAGTACTTTTGTAAGTGAATTGAATTGATTGTTGGTGTGGACCATGATAGATTATTGTCATTAGTTGAATTTTTTGATATGTTGTATTGATAAAGGTATATTTGACTTCCTATTGTAGTATTGATCATATCGATAAAACATTTATCAAGTGAGGCTATGTGCACCTTATTGACATGCTCGACTTGATTTTTAGGTGCTATGTTTGCTTCGTGTGTAGGCAAGGGGTATTGGAGGAGTCTTATCTGAAGCTCTTGTCTCTCAATCATATCCTACACTAAATCTCTAAAGGGAGGACATGTCTGTATGTCATGCCCCTTTTATCGATGGTACACACAAAATAGCTCCTCTTTGTGTGCCTTTGATCTATGCTTATTAGGCTTTAGTGGATGGATTTATGGAAGCTTGATTCTTTGTACCTCATGTAATCAATCAAAAAGCGATTCTAATATCCTTGGAAAATTAGTATATTGTCATTGTGACCTACGTTGTTGGCCTTGTATCTAATTTTTTTGCATATGATATTGGACCAGAGGAGGCTGATCTTGGTAATTATGCCCCACTGTTAGAGGTGGGACCACCTGACTTGAGTATTATTAGCTACTCAAAATAAATTGATTAACTAGGGCTAACTTTTGTCTATTGTTGTCACCTTTGATATTCTTGTTTGACCATTGCCCCTTATGGAGTTCACCCTCCTTTATCTTGATGTCTTCAATGACCTTGGCTTGCATCAAGACCTCCTCAAATGTTTGATACTATTGTAATTATAGAAGCAAGATTTGTTTTGAGCATCTCCTAGTAAACATCTAAATGAGCTCTATTGTTGGTATGGTAAAAGGTAATTTTGACATCTTATTTCTCCATTTATTGCCATAATCTATGACTAGCTCATCATCAAGTTGACGAAGGCTTGCCAAGTCAGTAAAGTTTATCATTTTCTCTGCACTAGAGGCAAAGCGTTCCAAAAATAACTCAATGAGTTGCTCAAAGGTTTTTATGCTATGATGGGGTAGATGATTATACCATTCCAAAGCATCCCCAACTAGCATTGTAAGAAAGACTCTCAGCATCAAAGGGTCATTCTCTTGAAATTATAAGCATGTATTGATGAAGATTGTCACGTGCTCTTGTGTATCTTTGTCATCTTTGAATTTTTCAAGTTGAGGAATCCTACAATTTGATGGGTATGTTTGTGATGATACTGATGGATGCAAAGGCTAATTGTTAAGCTTATTTAGTGTAGGTTTCTGATAAACCAACCTTTGATTTTGATTTTCAAATTCATTCATTCTATCAGCTAGCACTTTGTATGGCCTCGATGAAATGATATGATCCTCCAGTTGTTGCCCTTGATTAGGTTGAGGAGGTTGCTTTTGATGTTGAGTTGGACGATAACTATTATCATTAGATACATCATCATAATTAGATTCAGAGTAAGCATCCACTTCTTCTTGATGTTCCCATTGGGACTCTTCATATAATTCCTCATCATATTGATCTTGGTATTGTTGAGGATTATGAGGTTCTTGATGGTAACCAGATAATGACCTTTGATGTTGAACACTATTTTTGCACGATCGAGGGGGTAGATTTTGAGATTTACCCAGATGCCTTACGCATTGTTGCATCATTTGTTGTTCATGTACCTTTTTTTGATACACCCTTTGTTGGTGTGTTCATTGTGAGTCCACCCATTGTTGATTTAATTGTTTATGATCCATGCATTGTTGTTGGTAAAGTTGTGACCTTAGTGCCTGATGTGTATTATTTTTTTGTCCAGTTGTATAGGGGCTATGTACCCTCGTATTATAAATATGTATGTTTTTGTCATATATTTTTTCCCTATAAGGATCTATTAGTTGCTTTCCATGTTCTTTAAAGGTTGCATTAGCCTGATACTCTAATCTATGAATGGACTCTATATAGTCTGACAATGTAGACATGCAATGTGACCGCCCCACATACTCTTCATGATGAGTAGGATGATGACTTGGTCCTCTTCCTCATCTATGATAAAGGACATATATTTAGACTTATATATAATCTCTATGTATTTAGACTATATAGAAGTAGAACGTGCACATGCATAATGCTCTCTTTGAGGAGTATGGGATCGACTTTCTCGATCAACCAAAGTGGTTTGCTCATCCAGTCTACGCCATGGTATGCTCTCATTTTATTTTTTTGATTGATGTATGGAGCAAGCTGGTATGTGAACCTACGACATTGAATTATTAGGCCCTTCAGTGGGTATATTATTATTTATATAGAATTCCATCAAGGTGTTCCAGTCTGGAAGGTTTCCTGGAGGACCTGCGGGTGCCTCCTAATAGGGCTATCTTGAAGTTTTACCCTCCTATGGATGGTATTGATGTTATGGTAAGCCCTGGGATGCCATTCAAGGATTGCCATGTCCTCTGGACTGATTTGGATATGTCCTGTGGTCATGGAACTTGATTTCCTCTCTAGATTGGAGGTCTTGCTCATCATGGGAGGTCTCTCGACCATAATAAATTTTGGCTTCTAGAAAAATATTTTAAGTGTCATATATAAAAATGATCAGTACGATAAGCTGATCACAATGGGTTATGACTCTAAAAAGTGAATTTTGGGTCAAAATTTTATATTTTGGAAATAATTGGATAACCGAGGCACATGGGGAAATGCCCACTTTTAGGATTTTTTGGGGTATTTTGAACCATGAAGAGTTAGGACTCAAAATTTCTAGGATAGGTGCCCCAAGGGCTAAGTAAGACAACAAAACTAATTTGGCAATTTTTGGAGTTGTCGAGCCCATTTTATGATTGTTTTAGTGGAGTTTTTCCCTATTTTCAGCCTCAAAAATAGAGTAAAAATAAAACCAAAATAACTTTTTCGTTATAGCTCCGATTTGCATGATTCTTGATCTATGGGATGCATAATCAAAAAGTAGATTTTTACTTGTTTTTTTTATAACTAAATTTCCCTGAAAATTAGGGTTAGGTTTTTGTCCCAAATAACAAAGAAACACACAAAGCAGACAGTATGATTATCTCTTTTATGGATTAAATGTGTGCCCTAAATCTAGTTTCAATGTGTTTAGATTTTGTTGTTCCTCTTGATTTGGACTTAGAATATAAGAAATAAATCATAACGATGATTAAGAACACTAGTTCCAAACATTATTTCTCAAAATATTATAGGGCACACCACTTAAATCCCAGTGGGGGGTTCGCCTAGCTCTTCCACTCTGAACCAATAATTGTTACAATAGTGGGATATAGTTTGAACACAAGAGACCAGTACCTCCTTTAAGGATTTCCCTATTCCTTCTAGGATATATAGGGGGAAATTCGATGGAAGGAGGTGAATTCCAATGTCACCGATCTGAATTGGGGGTTGGTGATGAAATCCAACCTTACCAATGTTTATAATGATACGTGCGAGTGTGTGTGATTATTTTTATATTTTTAAATAGAAGGTGATGCATCAACCAACATTCATGACTACTTTCCTACAATGCCTAAAAATATTATTTCATTTTTAGACAAATGAATCTATAACTAGTCTATATGATTTTAATGCACTCTCCTATTTTGTGATGAAAACAACCATTGATTAGGCCACATGCAAGCAAACCAAAACACAATGGCCTAGCACACCAGATACTAGGGCAAACCTTACAGGTAGAGGTCCGTTGTTCCTAGCAGCACCTAGAGGAAATATAAAAGAAACCTAAGAAATGCAAAATGCAGTTTTTATTTCATTTCCTTTCATTTTCTTTAATTAATCTAGGTTTATGCTTGTTGTTTCTGGAAATCAAATTCAGACAAAAAATTAGAAAAATATGGGGAAGGGATACAAACCTTGAATCCTGCTCATATGACATAAATTTTGCCCTCTGCTACACTTCAGTTTTGGCCACTGTAGACCAGAGTGGCTGATTCCTGGCCGCTATAGACCAGAGCGGCTAAACCTGCACATAAAAACATGGATTAGTAAAGTGACAAAAAATAAAAACTAGGTGGGGGTTCCACTGTGATCATCATATGTAGCAACCCTGGGAGTGTGCATTGTCTGCTACTCTATTTGCAATTTAATATGATCTCTTAATGTTTAATATGCATTAAATGAAAGACGTAAAAAGAAGACATAGTCGAGATACAAAGAAACAAATAAATGAATGCTTTTTATTGATATTTCCAATATATAGTTACACATTCATCCCTCTGATAGATACCCTTTATTTGATACATATATTTACACAAAGAGGGTAACAAATGTGTAATATCCCCTTTTAAGGGGTGATGCACTTTTTGAAGGCTTCCTAGTGACGCACACGAAACTGTATGAGGGCTTACAGATGCCTCATCTAGGTTTGATTCCTAGAGGGATCCTCTTTTTCTCATATGTTGCAGATATTTCCAATGAAATTGTAGCCCTGCAACACAATGAAACAACACCACATGCTTAGATTCCTAAGATTGCCTCCCCGAATGAGGTTGTTAGCAATGAATATGTTTAATGAAAATAAATGCAATGAAAACTAGTGCTATCAAAACAAGTAAATGAAGCAAATATATGCTAATGAAATTAAAAGCATGAAGAAAGTAGAATAAAATAAACTTACACCTAAACCCTAGACTAGGTCGCAGGCCACTGTCCAGGATAGTGATCGCTAAGGTGAAATCTATCTCTATAATCCAAAGGCTATGGTATTAAGTTTGCTACTAATGTTAAATGATTACCGTATGTGCCTGAATGATCACCTCTTAGTTGGCTAGCACTTCTTCACTCCTCAATGATGCTTAGATATGCTCTCCAATCCGATAGGGCTTTGCTATGTAATATCGATCTCTAAGGAAAGAACTCAAATTCTCCAAAAGCTCTACTCAATGATCCAACTTGTTTAGAATTCTGATGTATGATGTGTATTGATTCTTTGGTGGTCTTAGGTTTGCACCTTTTAAAGTGTGTGAAGCTCTAGGTCTATTTTCAAAACCCTAGGACTAAATCCGTCATGCGTATGAGATGTTAGCATGAGAAGTTTTTGTCTTTTATATGTTTAAATACCAATTAACTGAAGCCTAAATTTAGAATTAAGTCTCCCATGTGAACTGGTCATGAGGAATCATGAAAAGTTATCCTAACTCAACTTTATTGCATGCAAACTACCACTTCTACCTATGATTGGGTCGATTTGATGGTAAGTTGCTTTTTAGGGTTTAGTCATTGTTCTCTAGAGTGGTTAAGGTTTGGCCACTCTAGGCTACAGTGGCTAAGGTTTGGTCACGCTAGGCTACAACGACTAGGATCCATCCACTCTGGTTCATAGTGGCCAGGCTTGGATGGGCTAATATCGCCCTAGATGAGTGGTGAGAACCACTTTTGATACTTGGGAAGTCCAAGGTTTAGTCATATGGTCTAGGAATGTGCCTATGTGGGTAGTTCTCCTAAACATGACATGTTTTAGGTGTCTATAGATAGATTAAAATTAAAATTGTTTATGCTGATAAAAGAACCTATCAATTTTTTTATGAGAATTAAAATTAAACTGTTTATGGAAATTAATCCTAAATATTATGTTTTCTCATAATATTTTATGGAAATAATGAATTCTTTTATTTCGTAAAATTGTAAGATGTTTTTTTCCTGTGTGCAATTGAAACGACTTTTGCAAGTCTCTCAGCTACTAAAAATGAATTTTGAAATTCCCTCACCAAAATTTCTATATACCCTTTACCCTAAAAATCATGCCCTGTTACATGTTTTAGAAACAAAGTGAGCCCCCATCCATTGAAACATAGAATCCTAATAATTCTATACCAAAATTGTTGCAAAGAGCTAGGTGGTGGGATGCTCTCATGAAGTTTAAAGGGTATGATGATGGGGTTGGAAATTTTTTTTTTTGAACTGTAACCCTACAAAGATGACCACCCGAGTCGAAGATATCCAATTTGATCTAAACCCAAGTGTTATTTCTAAAGTACTAGGTTTATCAGAAGTAGGGCTACCATATTATAAGAACCCCTCTAAAAGTGTCACCCAACTAGTAGCAAAATTTTGTGAAAATTAACTATTGTTCGAGATAAAGAGGGATGGATTAAGGGTGTCACTACTTCTTCACTTCCTCTTGTATGGCAATAATCCACTGTCCTAATTATTAAATTTTCACTCTATAAGGTCGAATGTCTACCTATGCAACCTACCATCTCCAAATGTTGATAAACTTGAATTTTTTAGAAAATAATGATTGTGTCATAAACCTACCATATTTTCTATTTCAGTCTCTAAAATCCACTATTGTTTGTGTTCAGCCTAAAAAATCTCAAGAAAAACCTAAACTGCATTTAATTGCACACCATGGCCTTATCAAATTAATAGTCTTGAAAAAATCACATGAAGTAAAAGTAACCTAGAACATAATAGTTGAAGAGTCTAACCTGTCAGAATATTCTGAGTCTATCAAAACTGAGCTTGAAGAAGAAAGTCCGTTTGAGGAATATCATGAGTTAGATAGTTAGGAGGAACATGAGTCCCCAAAACATAAACATCGACCTAAAAAAATTGCTAAGCCAACCCAACCTACACAAAAAAACTAACATCAAAAACACACTCCTGAAACTCATGAGAAAGGGGATATATTAGGGCATGAATCTAACTTACCCACACCTGAACCAACTACTGAAAATTTGTCCCACCTTCGAGCACAAAACACTGTCTTACAGATAAAAATTGATAAATTGAGGGAGGATTTTGCAGAGCATTCAAAAGTGGTCCAACAAGCCTTTGCCCTCCAGATAGACATGATTAAGAAAATTTTAATGGATAAGGTGACGAAACCTATTGATTTCATCAATCAACCACCACCTGTCGATGCTTCTCCTAATAAAAGCTCCACCATCAGTATAAACTAGAAAATTTCTATTAATTTTAGTAAAGCAACCTACACTACCAAGCCCTTTGACTTTTCCAAGCTTCTTGAAGAAGAAATATCCCAACTGTTTGCTAGTCTAACATAGTAGAATCAACCAAAAATATCATTTCCTTACACCAAAATAGGAACTACACCTGAGAATCTTGTCTTTAACATCAAGATGCCTCCAGAGATTAATGCAGTAATAGACAACTTAGTTGCATCATTTGAGAAACCTCCACCTTCTCAGATGCAAGATATAGTGTACAGAGAGGATTCCCTCGAGGTTGAACATATCAAGAAAGTCATGGTCAAAACACAAGTCAATGAGTAGAAGGCTAAAGAGTAGGTACAGAATGTGAAACACAAAATAAATTACTGCCAACAAGACCTCCATCATCAAGAATCTCCACCTGATGGTTACAAGTCAGATAAACTGATAAACTGCTAAAATATTTTCATAATTTTTAGACTTAATATTTTGTATATTATTATTATTTATAAAATATTTAATGTTTTATATCTGTAGAAATTATTGTGACATATATATATATATATATAAAATAATATTGTAAATAGTATTTTATATTTGAACTTGTTCATATATACAGTGCTTGATGTTTTATGATCATAATTTTAGCATAATTATCACAGTGAAATAATTTGGAGAACTCATTTTTCTACTAAGAATTGTTATGTTATTGTGCTCTTGTAGGAACTGTTCTCTAAAAACAATTGTAAAATAATATATTTTATGTAGATGATCAGATGTTCTACATTTATTGATGAAATTACTTCTGTTACAAGCAATTTTAGAAATTATTATTTCTGATCCACTTGATAGTTTTTGAGAAATTTGTATTGTCATAGGAATGATTTGTGATAACCTGGAATATTCTACTTTCAACTGCAGATATCTAATTGGAGTTGTCTGTTGTATTGTAATATGTTGGCTTATATTTAAATCATCTCTGAAAATATTTGTTTCTTAGTATTGCTACCAATGATTTTTGGAGATAATATCTGATAACTTATTTGCTTATTCTTTTTAAAAAAATAATAATAATTGTGATGACCTATTTCATGAACTTGCAAATGACTTTCTGAAGATAAATCTTGATTGATTTTAATATTTCATTTATTTGTAAAGATCTGGATGATGGCATCTGATATATGTGTTTCTATTTGTCTCATTTTCTCCACATGCATGAGGACATGCATATCTCTCAGTTTGGGGGGAAATAATGAGTATTTATTTGGCATATATTTTTTGTAGTAAGTTGTCTCATTTTTATATTTAATTTGTGATTATAATATATTTTAAGTAAGTTATTTCTACTTATTTCTATGATTTATCATTTAAAAGGTGGGTGTAGTTAATCTAACAAATGTGTGCATTTAATGTAAAATACATCTAAGTTGTGAGTGATTATGTAGGAAAATATTGAAGGATATTCCACAGGTGCATGAAGCGCATAAGCCTTGGGATATACTCGTATGTGAGAATATGGATGTAAGGACAAAGGATTAAGGAATATCTAGGTGCAATGATAGAATAGTGGTTGAATACTGTTACAAAATATGGTAGTTGAAGTATGTTACAGAAGACAGTTACTGAAGTATGTTGTAGAAGGTAGCTACTGAAGATTGTTACCAAAGAGAACTTTTACCAGTAGTTACCGAAGAGAGTTGACCAAGTTATTTGATCGATGTTGCATGCCACATAAGTGACAACATTGCGCTCTTACATGGCAATAAAGGATTACAGTCAAATTAGTTGACTTATCACATATTCTTCACAAGGATATTGTGATTAATAAAGTTGTTATAACTTTATTCTATAAATATTGTATAATTGGAATATTGTTAGGATGATTAGATTTTGACGCAAGATTGTTATGTCCTTCCCGTTATTTAAGGGGTATATAGTTATGTGTTATATCTTGTGAAATGTCTAAGTTAGTATTATGTTGTTATGTTAGCTCATAAAGTGCCACTTGGACCACTTAAGTTGTTTACTAAGTCCAAGCAGAATTAGGAATTGTATTAGTATAGGTTATTCTTGTTAGTGCATAGTTGTCGCATTATCAAGTCCACAACTCCACATGGAAAAATACATGGAAGAATATTACTTAGAATTGTTAAAGTCACAATATATATTACATAGGGAGACCTTTGAAAATGTCTAACATCCAGTAGTCTAATCGTGAATTGCCTATCTAATGGAGAAATATTAGAGAAATATCAAATGTTCAATGTGTTTGTACAATTTTTGAAGAAACGTGCTAGCATGTACATATGAATTTTTAGTAATAAAAGTAGCACTTTATTCTTCACATATTGTAACTATGCCATTTATATTTATTGCTTGATTTCTTTTATGTTTTTGTAATTGTAATTGTCCTGCATTCATGGAATAGAATAATTTTAGTAGTAGTTATGCATCTTAGTTACTGAGATAAAGTAGTTTAGGGGAGGACTTACACTATCCTCTAGGAGGCAAGGCCCACTCCTACAACCAATCCCTAATCTCTCACCCCTAAAATAGGTTAAAAGTAGTTAATTAACCATAGAATATAAAATAAAATAAATTGTATTCTTATAAAACATAAAGTCAGAATAGATAATTAAAACTAACTACATGAGGATCCTCACCAATAGATCAACTCATCACTAGATCAATTCACCAATAGATCAAATCATCAATAGGTAATTATCATATTTACTATATAAATCATAAATTGCATTTTATTTTCATTCTTGCATAATTTAATTTATGTTTATTATTTTTCTGCAAAACTTGAAACTAAAAGAGATCTGAATTAAGCTTAGAACTGATCCCCATGGTACAATCTATACTGGATTCCTACTCTTTAAATCTAACCTTGATTACCCTCGAATTGATAAAATTAAATGTAATCTATTACAACCAATCATGTAGGTATCATATATTACTAACCAAGGATGTCCTAATATGAGTGGATAACCACCCAATCTTGATATAGAATACAAAACTAGAAAGTCTATTGGATATTCCCATGCATCTACAGTTACAATTACATCTTCTAGCATATTCTTTGGGAGTACTATAGACCGATCAACCAATTGTAAATTTTTTTCTGTTGGCCTCATATCTGGTAGTTGTAGTTTTTCCATGGTTTATTTAGGCATGACATTTATAGCTGCTCTTAAATCTACCAAAGTGTTGGGTAACCTCAAACCTACGATTTGAACTATCAATATCAAGCTTTGTGGATCAAAGTACTTTGGGTGGTAGGTGTTTCCTAATATTAAGTCAGCTAACTAACCTACCACATTTGCTACTTTCAATGATTTTTTATCCTAGTTTCTTAAGACATAATTCTCTAATGGCCTTTGTGTAAATTAGTACATCTCTTATGGCCTGATAGAAGGGAATTGTGATGGTCAGGTTTTTCAATCCTTTGTGTCAAATTTTTGCTGCACTTTTTTCTTGGGTTCCTGTAACCTTTTGGGAAAGGGTGGAACCTCTTCATTATCGGTTTGTTTAGCAGTCACATTTTCTTCCACCCCCTTTATCAAAGGTGTTTGTTCTTATATTTCTACTTCTATTTCCTCTTCCTCCACTATTTGAGGTGTAGTTGCTACTCCTAATTATCTACCTAATTTAAGCTATACAAGATTGCAATCTACTTGTTCTATGCTAATATGGTACATAGGGTACATTATTGTGTCTACCTGATAGGTGGGATGATTTATCTTATTATTTAGATTTAGGGTCAATTGTACCAATAGCTATTATGGCCTAGAAGTAGGTGGTGTTTATAAATTGGGTAGCAGTGGTGTTTGTGTTATATTTTATGGAGGTGGAGTCCACATAGTATAATTTTGCCACTGCATTCCAGCTTGCTGGTATGGCATCTAGGGATAAGGTGTGTAGGGAGTAGACCCTTGGATGGCATTCATCCAATGTGGTTGATCCCACCATACCATGTTGGGTGGTTGAGCTTATATTTGATTCACAAAATAGGATCCCCCATATTGTGGTCCTACTCCTGGAATGCTACCTCCCATAGGAAATTGTTGCCAATTTCTCCTATTATCCATGAAGTAAGTTTCTACTACTTCTGGTTCCTCTTTCATGTTTGCTAACTTTGGGTACAATTTTATTTTATGATCCATTTGAAAAATACTACACACTCTAATCTTATTTTTTGGAAAAAATTTCTTGGGGTATTTTTTTTCTTGGGCAAAAAAAGGCTAGTGCTACTTCAGTTTCTTGCTTCTTTTTTTGAATCTAAAATATGTCTAATTAAAGTGTAAGAGATGATAGAATATCACTCTTCATGTCTTCAAGTAAATTGCCTATTTCTACCTTGGTTACAAAGGTTGTGGTTTTTGGTCCTTGGTTGATGGGTTTATCCTTTCTTCTAGAATAATTTTGATAAAACTATCAAATATTTGATATTTGGTGTTGGTAAATGTCACCTCCCAATAACAAATTTAAGGCTTCTAATGAATCATTTGTAAAATCCATTAAGAATATGCTTCTCAAGGATTTCTCACCTAGTTTTGCATGGGATGAACATTTAAGATTAAAATTAAATCTCCCCCATTAATATTCCAATGACTCTTCCTCCCTTTGCATCATATCTAGGACTTTTTCCCTAGCATCTTATGACCTGCCAAAATTTTGGTATTGTTCTAGGAATATTTTCTTCATGTCTTTCTAAGTTCCCTAGACTGATAAACCAATGAAATGTTGAATCATATAACATAGAGGGAAATAGTTTCTTTTTTTGGGCATCAGTTTTATAGTCCATTGATCTACAAAGCACATAAAATTTGAAAAGAAATAAATTAGGGTCCTCAGTTGGTAGTGCTTTAAAAGTAGGAAGGCATGTAGGAGAGATAAGTTTTATTTTATTTCTTCTATTGATTCCTCAATTGGAAAGTCAATTTGGTGGAAGCCTCTTTGTTTTTAACCATATTTTCAAATAATGTAGGTTCTACACTGGTTACTTTCAAATCTTCTAGCAAAGCATTACACTAATTTTTCTTGTCTTCCAATAATATTCCTAAGTCTAAATTTGAGATAGTTCCCTCTTCAACTTCTCTCCACCATTGGGTATTCAATAGATCTTTAGATATTGTCTTCCTTGGTTCTTTATTTTTATCTAAAGCTTGTCCAAATATTGGATTAGTATGCCAAGATGTCTCTGGTGGAGATGATGGTGAAACTTTAGGAAGTGTTTCAAATTCTTCATAAGGTATTTAAGAAGGTTTTTCAGGTATTTCTAGAGTGATTTATTCTTTTCTAATAAAGCATATATTTGGTCCTCTTAGTCTTGGAGGACTCATGCACTCTTAGATAGGGTATATATGGGTAAGATAGTCTGAATAGTTATTTTTAGGTTGACTAACCTACAAATCCTAAAATACTATAGTTGGCACTCCCGACAACATCACCAAAATGGTGAGTAGAAAATGGTATTCTTAAAAACACTTATTTTTCTTCCATTTTATTTTATCAATCTGAGAGTTTGTAAACTTTTTGAGTACCTATGCACAATATATGCTTGTAGTATTTGGGATATGAGTCTTATTTACCATTTGGTTTTGGGGGTGTGCTGAGTTTGTTCATGTAGTTCATTTTATCCAAACCGATAAAAATTAAATGCAAAATTTAAAACACACAATTGAAAGAAACTTTAGGAAGTAAATTAATGAAATTGAATTACTATTATAAAACACATGATTGAATGGAAAATTGTTGAAATCAAACACACAAACTAAAATAAAATTGTAGAAAAGAAATACACTTTCAAAATTAAAAAAAATAAAAAATAATTAACACACTGCAAAAATAAAGAAAACAAGAAAAATAATAGGGGGGCCTAAGCTCCTGCATACGTTCACCCAGCTGGTTACACAAAATTCACTCTTCTGAATACACGTAAATAAAAAACACTTGAAACTCTATTTATAATTATGCAGTGCAAAATAACAATGTTTTACAAAAAAATTTGGGATTCTTGCTTCAGAAGTGGCCTACATTTTATACAGAACACAACCATTCATTGTTCTAAAATTAGGTAGTTCTAATTTAATCATGTAACATGATTTGCTACGGTTGATTTGTGCACATTTCTAATTGGCATATAATAAAAGAGCGTGTTAGAGTAAATCACTATATAAAATATAGAAAAGCAATTATAGTGTTTCAAACTTTAACAGCAAAATTGACAAAATAAGACAAACACATAGTAGAAGAGAAAACAATTTTAACGTGGTTCACCCAATATGGGTTACATCCACCTAGAATTTTTAGTCCTTTCTTTCTCAATCCAAGCAATAGAGGGTTACAACCTATAGCAAACATCTGCTGTAATTTCCTCTCTATATTTACAAGGAATCAACACAGTAATTTTCTCATTGTATTCTCTGTTTTTCCTCACAACTATATATAAGAAAAAAAATAGAAAAACAAACTATTTTTCTTAATACATTCCAAGATTAACATTGAGTTCCTAGCATCTAATTTTGGGATAAAAACAAAAAAAAACTTTCCCTGGCTATCCTATTGTAAATCCGAAAACTTTCTCTGGTAGACTAACAAACTGTAAATCTAGAAACTTTCCCTGTTCGTCCTGTAATAAATCCAAAAACTTTCTCTGTTTAGCCTCCACATAATTAGGATCCATTCCTAACAGTCTCCCACTTGGAGACTAATTCCATTGCACCATACTACAACCAAGGACTGAAAAATTCTCATCATGGCATCTTATTCCTTAAGGTCAATTAAAGTTGAGCAAAAGCTCAAATTTTCTCTTGACACCACTTTTGTAAGCATATCAGCAGGATTTTGTGATGTGTGAACCTTCCCTAATTTCAAATATCCATCTTCCACTGCTGATCTAATGAAATGATACCTGAGTTTGATGTGTTTAATTTTTGAATGGAATGCCGAATTCTTCGCAAGGTGTATAGCACTATGGCTATCACTCCATAACCTATTATCCTCTTGCTTCTTCCCTAGTTCTTCCATTAGTATTTGCAACCAAACCATATCTTTGCTTGCTTCTATAGCAGCAACATATTCAACTTCAGTGGTTGAAAGGGCAACTACATGTTGGAGTTTAGAAATCCAACTAACCGCTCCTCCTATAGTAAATATGTAGCCAGTAGTGCTCCTTCCACCATCAAGATCACCTGCCAGAGCCTCCAAAATTTAAAGAATAATTTGAAGTTCCTCTCAAGTACTTAAGTATCCATTTTACCGCTTGCCAATGTCCTTTTCTTGGATTACTCATAAATCTACTCACTACTCCCACTATGTGGGCAATGTCTGGTCTTGTACAAACCATTGCATACATCAAGCTTCCAACCGTTGATGCATAGGGAACCTTAGCCATATGCTCTTGTTCCTTTTGTATTTTGGGACACAAATATTTGGTGAGTTTGAAATGCTTTGCCAATGGAGTAGCAACAGACTTTGCATTGTTCATGTTGAATCTCTTAAGCACTTTTTCAATGTATTTTGCTTGTGATAATTTCAGAGTGTGACTCTCCTTGTCTCTTGTTATCCTCATACCAAGGATTTTTTTGGCTTCTCCCAAATCCTTCATGGCAAAGTATTTAGCCAACTTCTTCTTGAGCATGTTTATATCTTGCATATTTGTTCCTGCAACTAACATGTCATCCACATACAATAGCAAAATAACATAGTTACCATTTCCAGTTTGCTTAAAATATACACAGTGATCACTTTGACATCTTTGAAACCTTTGATTAGCCATGAACTTATCAAATTTTAAATACAACTGTCTAGGATCTTGTTTTAACCCATACAAGCTCTTTTTTAGTTTACATACCCAATCCTCTTTACCTTTCACCTGAAAGCCTTCTGGTTGGTGCATATAAATTTCCTCCTCAAAATCACCATGAAGAAATGTTGTCTTCACATCCAATTGCTCCAGATACAAATTTTCTATAGCTATAAGACTCAAAATAGCTCTAATAGAGGTCATTTTTACAATTGGAGAAAAAATCTCATCAAAATAAATACCTTTTTTTTGAGCGAATCCCTTGACCACTAGTATTGATTTGTATCTCTTATGCCCTTCATTCTCCTCTTTAATCCTGTACACCCATTTATTGGTCAAAGCTCTTTTTCCTTTGGGTAGCTCAACCAAATCCCAAGTTTGGTTGTGGAACAAAGAGTCCATTTCTTCATTCATTGCAAGATCCCACTTATTCCTGGTATCTATCTGTAATGCTTCCTGAAAACATTCTGGCTCACCAGCATTAGTATACAAAACATAATCAAACAAACGTTGAGGAATTTTACTTATCCTGGTAGATTGTCTAATAACACTTTCTGGAGATTGAGGTGCTTGTTGCTGCTGCCATACATTTTGATCTTCTACCACTTTTGGAGTTACCTTTTCTATGTGTCCATCAAGGTCTATGTATTCAAAAATTTCCTCTTTCTGTTTCTTTCCCTGCAACTGATCTTTATACACGTTTTTTTCATTAAATATGACATCTCTACTTCTAATGACTTTCTGATTATCACAATCCCATAATCTGTAACCCAAGCCATAAATATCGTAACCAATAAAATAGCACTTTCGGGCCTTAGCATCTAACTTATTTTTGTTCTCTTTGTCTATATGCATAAAAGCCTCACATCCAAATACCTTAAGGAAAGAATAATTTACTAGTTTACCTGTCCAAAACTCTTTCGGAATTCCTCCATCCAAGGCACTAGACGGTCCTCTATTAATCAGATATACTGTAGTATCAACAAAATGAGCCCATAAAAATAATGGTAAGCCTGCATGTATTCTCATGCTCCTAGCACGCTCCATGATGTTTCTATTCATTCTTTCTACAACCCCATTTTCTTGAGGTGTTCTTGGAACTACCTTGATTCTTCTAATTCCATTTTTAGAACAAAAAACATCAAATTCTCTACTTTAATATTCTCTACCATTATCCGAATTTAGACACTTTAACCTTTTTCCAGTTTCATTTTCAACTAATGCTTTCCAATTATTGAAGGTATTAAAAACATCACTTTTATTCTTAATGCAATATATCCATGTTTTCCTTGTCGCATCATCAATAAAAAGTAAATAGTAAGAGGAACATCCAAGAGAAGTTACCTGAGTTGGGCCCCAAACATCTGCGTGCACAAGCTCCAATTTCTCTTTCTTCCTTTCCTTGCCATCCTTGAGAAATCTAACTCTCTTTGCTTTACCATAAACACAATCCTCACAGAATTCCAAATCAATCTCTTTTAACTTAGGCAATAACTTTCTTGAATGTAAAATTTCCATACATTTTCCACTCATATGGCCAAGTCTTTGGTGCCACAAAGATGCACTCTCACCTGTAGAAACTAAATTCATGGAGCAGTGAGAAAAATCAGTAAGTAAATAAAGAGTACCCACCAATTTACCTCTAGCTACTATTAATGAACCTTTAGTAACTTTCCAAGCATTTTCTTCGAATGCAACCGTGTATCCTTCACCATCAAGCTTACTTGCTAATATAATATTTCTCTTTAAATCTGGTATGTGTCTCACCTCTTTAAGATCCCATTGACATCCATTTGGGGATTTAATCAAAATATTTCCAATACCCATGATTTTACATGGTTGGTCATTTCCCAATAGAACCTGTCCATAATCTCCAGAAACATAATCTATGAAGTATTCCTTATGTGAGGTAGCATGGAATAAAGCACCACTATCAATTACCCAATAAACACTATTTCTATCAAGAGATAAGATTAAAGCATATTGTAGAATTTGTCTAGTAATATTGGCTTCTGAAGTGTTACCATTATTATCATTACCTTCATTTTAATCACCCTTTCTTTGCCAACAGTCCTTCTTGAGATGACCCTTTTTGCCACAGTGCCAACACTCTAGCTTTCCTTTTCCATGTGATTTGGATCTGCCTTTGGATTTGCCACGATGTGAACTCTTGCCTCTTTCTCTTCCTCTTCCTCTATTCTCAATAGTTAAGGCGGTGCTAGATGATTCTCCTGTTGTTTTTCTTCTCATGTCCTCACTGAGTATCACACCAACCACATCATCAAATTCTAATTTATTTGAACTTGAAGCAGAGTTACTTACCGCCATTACCAAACTGTTTCAACTTTCTAGAAGAGAGCATAAGATTAATTAGGCCCTAAGCTCATCATAAAAATCAAATCCTACTGAATGCAATTGATTAGTGATAGTATTAAATTCATTTAAATGATCATGCATGGATCCTCTTTCACTCATTTTCATGTTAAATAACCTTTTCATTAAGAATACCTTATTTGATGCTGATGGTTTCTCATACATCTTGGCCAACTTATCCATGACTCCCTTGGTAGTATTTTCATCGGAGATGTTGAAGGCTACGGTGGCTCCCAAGCACGGCCTCACAGTACCCAATGCCTTTCTATCAAGGAGACTCCACTCCTCATCAGACATAGATGAAGGTCTCTTTGTTTCCCCCTCAAGAGGTAAGTAAAGATCCTTCTGGTACAAGTAATCCTCCATCTATATCTTCCAAAATTGAAAATTTTGGCCATTAAATTTTTGAACTCTAAACCTCCCTTCTTCCGCCATTGCTCCCACTTGATCCAAAAATTCTCCTTCTGTCAAGTGCACACAACAAAAAAACCACTCTGATACCACTTGTTAGAGTAAATCATTATATAAAATATAGAAAAACAATTATAGTGTTTCAAACTTTAATAGTAGAATTGACAAAATAAGACAAACACATAGTAGAAGAGACAACAATTTTAACGTGGTTCACCCAATGTGGGTTACATCCACCAAGAATTTCCAGTCCTTTCTTTCTCAATCCAAGCAATAGAGGGTTACAACCTACAGCAAACATCTGCTGTAATTTCCTCTCTATATTTACAAGGAATCAACACAGTAATTTTCTCATTGTATTCTCTGTTTTTCCTCACAACTATATATAAGAAAAAAAATAGAAAAATAAACTGTTTTTCTTAATGCATTCCAAGATTAACATTGAGTTCCCAGCATCTAATTTTGGTATAAAAACAAAAAAAACTTTCCCTGGCTGTCATGTTGTAAATTCGGAAACTTTCTCTGGTAGACTAACAAACTGTAAATCTGGAAACTTTCCCTGCCCGTTCTGCAGTAAATCTAGAAACTTTCTCTGTTTAGCCTCCTCATAATTAGGCTCCATTCCTAACAGAGAGACCATGTCTAATTTTAATCTTGAAAGAGAAACATAGAACTTCCTAAGTTTATAATAATTTATTTCTTTTATTCGCACGGTATTTCAGTCAACCAATTATGCACGATGAAGGTTCTTTATTCCCATAAAATATAGGCACCTTCTAGCCTATCATTGGAATATAGGCACCTTCTAGCTGCTAGAATATAGGTGTTAGAAGATAGACACCTTCCAACCACCAAGATATAGGTATTGGAAGATAGTCTTATTTTTGTCACCAAGAAATAGTCATGTTCCCTACTATTAAAATATAGGCACCATCTGACCTATCATTAGAAGATAGGTGTCATCCATCATATTATCGATAGATAGACACCATCCATCTTGTTGCCAAAAGATAGGCATCATTTGGATTGTTGTCGAGAGATAGGCATCATTCATTAGAAAGATTTAGGCACCCATTTTTGGCACCAAGATATCCTTCCAATAGCTCATTGTTCCTTCAACACATTACAATTTTTGCACAATGTTAGGTCCATGTGAGACCTCGACTAAAAGATGTGAAAAAATCAATTTCCACTAAAAACATCGACCAAGAAATATACATCAATTTCTATTAAATATATGTGATAATTATACAAAAATGCATTCCTAATGTTAAACATGCCATACATAACCTCTCTTAAACATGCATAAAAATGAGCATTATTGGCGCTCATCAACGAAAAGTTAAAATATTTTTTCCATAAAATTGAGTTTAATTTATTTATACTATTTTTTTCTTTTAGTAAAAAAATATTAAATGTTTATGGGTTGATTAAGTTTTCTTTTCTAAATAATTCTATTTGAGGATTAGTATTTTTTTTAGTTAAGAGATGCATTAAAAAATAATTAATATTTTATTATTGAAATGTATTTCTAATTTATTAAATATTTGTTATAAAAATGATTTAAATATAGTTGTTATAGATTTTACACGTAAAATTTAGAAACATTTTTATCAAAAATATATAATTAATAATAGATGTGTCTCATGTGAGAAGGATTTTATTTACTTATTTATTGTCTCTTTTCTGACATTATTTGGGGTTACTTTTTAAAATATCAAAATATATTGGGTAGCTCCATCAACATTGAAAGAGTTGATGAAATGTTGGATTAATAATTTTAAAGATAAATCATTAGGCATTATGTGGAGAATTGGTCCTGCCTTTATTTATTAGAATTTATGGCTTGAAAGGAATAATAATTTTTTTAAATAAATATTAAATCATACCAACCCTATTATTACCTCTCTTGTAGAAAGTTTATAGATATGGAAGTCATCATGAGAAGTCTCAAATGTGGAAAAAGAGGTGGTAACATATTATATATAGGATTTGAACATACATGGAAAAATCATATGCTATAATGACATTAAAAGAAATGATCTACTTCCATCTAGGGTAAACAAGAAATATCTAAAAATTGGGTTTATCAAAATTAATTTTTTTGATGAAAAGTGCTTTTTATTTCTAAAAGAATAAATAGTACATTTGTTCATAAAATAAAGTTGACAAAAAGAAAGAGCACACAGTAAAAAGTTATACTAAGGAACAGTCTAGAGTAGAAGAAGAGCACTCTAGGAATAACAAAGAACATAATTCAATAGCACCAAAAAAATAATAGCCAGACACATTAAAGCAATAGAAATTAAGTGGCTAAGGCACCACTAGTAGGAGGAGCTTTATCTTCAGCATTACCCCACCCAGGAAGGTGGTCAGGTTCGTCAAGAGCAGGCTCCTAACCAAAGGAAATATATGCAGATAAAGGAAACTACATCTTGGAGTCCTAGCCCTATTCTTGACTTGAGGATCCTCATTATATGTTTTGAGTAGTAGAATCCCACCCCCAACCAAACACCTAAGGGGAAGAGGGTAGGGCAACATAGCATCCTCTATATCAAGCAGGGGAGTGTTGTTTCAATGGTAAACTTTTGGGATGGTTAGTTGGACGTAGATTATGAGTTCATTGGGTATGCGAGCTTCAACCCCATCAATGCTCCTTATGATCAAACCACCATCTTCTAGAACCCAAAGAAGGAGGAACTCAAGTTACTGAATAGGGGACATTGGCCCAACGGTTAAGGGAGGTTTGTAAATGTTCCACTTCAAGGGCCACTTTGTTATCTTATGCTTGGATATGAATGATAATATTAGAGTTGATAATACATTTAGCATATGCTAAGATATCAGTAGAAACATTAAGATTATAAAATATTACACTATTATGATCCTTCCAAATGGTAAATAATTTTTTTGTTAAAAAAATTACCATAACTAATCTATACTAATAGGTATACCCATCATGTCCCCAAGAAGAGCCATATTCTAAGAGAAATTATGAGGGAAAATTGGCTAAAAGAAATCATGAATCCAAACCCAAAATGCTCGGGCTCAAGGACAACCAAAATAGGTGTTTTATAGTCACCCACCATTGGCAGAAAGGGCATCTAGGGTTATGGAATCTAAGATGAACTAAGTAGTCCCCAACCTAGTCGAGGTGATGTTTTTTGAAATAACGAAGGCAAAATTCTCATCACTTTGAATAATATGGATATTAAACTAGTAACCATGCAAATTCCAGGGCACTTCTTACAAGAATAAAATTTGTAATTGAACAAGGATGAATATATATTTTAATTAAGGAGGTTATATATATAGCTAATTTTATAGTTAAAATGAAAGGTTATAAATTATTTAAAATAATTAACTTGTTAAATTCATATACATTGTTTTTTATTAATGGTGTGTAACTAAAAAGTGCAACACCCAACAATATAAAAAAATAAACACTTGTAATGTAAATAATATCTACTTTTTTTATTAATAGGGGAGCCTGAATATCCCAATATTACAATGATATCTTTCTTTTGAATTAGTGTAATTTTACAATATAAGAGTACAATGCAAGTGCTCAATGATGATAGTGATGGTGCTCCTCTGAAAAAATAAATGGGTGTCCTTCATCCTTTCTGCTATAGTCCAAAGGGGTGAGTGGGCTTCAAGTATCTAGCGCGGGGACCACTCCAGCTTCAACAACTTCTCCCAAAATACCTGTCACCTGCACACATGAAAACCAGTAAAGAGATCAGTAGCACCTGCAAATCAAAGTATAAATATGATGCTATAAAACCCTGTGCAATAAATCATGTAAATACAGACAACAGAAGCATGAAAACCATAAAAAGCCTTACCAAAAATAAGTGTTACCAATTGGGTATGATCTATGTTTTCAGATTTATGAAATCGCGCATGTGCGGTGGCTATTGGGAAACCACATATGAGTGATGGTGAGACCACAGGCACGTGGTTCTAACTGTATAACCACAAACCAATGGTTTGGACTGAATGGTAGAATAACTCAAAATAGGACCTTTGAGATCAAAAATTGGCTTCTCTTTGAGATGCGTGCAAATTTGTGGTTCCATTCCAGTAGTCTGGTGGTGTCAATGTTTAGCTCTCTCAATTTGGTGGGGTGAAGGTCCATTTATAGGCCCCTTAGGGTTTTGGATGGAAATGAGAGGTGGTAAGTCTGGACTACCAAGTGAAAATCCTAGGTTACCAAATGGAGGGGGTAGTTACAATGAGTCACTTAGTGTGGCTCACTTAACTGGGGTGATGTTTCTACAAGTGGAGTGGTATCTAGAATTTTACCCCATGTGAAGGGACAAAGGAGACAAGGGTGGATGATATGTAGAAAGGATTCTAGGTGAAGTGGCTAGGGTACATGTCTAGTGGGTAGGCAGGGTATCCTAGGCTAATTTCCTATATTTAATAAATATGGAAAATAAGATAATGGTGTAGGATTTATATGCCTAAGTCTAAAATTAGGCATATAACTTTGTTATGCAGGATTTTTTGTGGGGTGAATGATTGTGAATTTTCTAAGGACTAGTTTTTGGTGTCTATATATGCCCATTTTTGTATCGCATTGTGTGAAAAATGCTACGATGCAAAAACCAATGACACCTATCTCGATGAGATGGATGGACTCAAGTCTTCTCAATGAACTCGAGCAAATGATTTTGAAAAAGTTTGATGATGTTTTGATTTTGATTTGTTTGCTAACCCCCTCAATTTTTGAATGGGTAAAGAATGAAACCCATGAGCCAATTGACCAAGTGTGGATGATGAAAGGTGGTTTATTGAATTTTGTGTATGTGTATGTAGATGTATGACATTCTGATCAACTTGATGCCTCAAGAGTGGGATTGTTTGTGTCTTGCAAATTTACCTTTAGTTTTGATGAAGCACAATATTTGGTAAAGTCATCGATCACCTTCGGAGTTCTTTTTCCACTGACTTTCACAAATTCCTTCCAAATTATGGGTTCAAGGAATCAGTCATTCAGGAATTTTATACTCTAGTGATTTCTGATTACACCATGATTTGAATTATTTTCCACTTTTTGACCCAATGGAGGGAGGGTTTAGGATAACCTTTTGCAAATTATTTTGACTCAACTAAGATCCAAGATTTAGGGGTTCATTGATTTAATGCCATAGTGATGAGGATGAATGAGTGTCCTTATTGTGGGTTACCCATCCTACCGGATTGCATGGATTGCTAGTCACTACAACAACTAGGTTTCTAGTGTAAACAACTTGATACAAGGATCACTAACTGATTTATGTTGGTGGTTTTGATGATGATGTTTTGGAGGAAGTGGATTATGTTTTTTTGGGTAAAAACCACACGTGTGTGGTTCTATTTCTTTTGCATAATGTGTCCACGTTGTGCACAACAAACCATGGGTCTACGGTTTGGCACGCTTCACAAAATATGATGCACATTTTTCATTGCAAACCATGGGTCGATGGTTTTACGCACTCTACAAAATGTGAGTGCATAATTTTTACCATGAAAAGCAACTATTTAAAGGCTCGTGAGTCATTTTCAATTCATTATTTTTCATTTCCAATTGTAAATTTTATTTTGGTGTTCTAAGAGATGAGTGAGATGGAGGTCGTTAGGGGACTGGTGGTGTTACGAATGCGGGTGCGAGAGGTGGTGGCTTGGCTGGAGTGGAATTTGGTGTCCACTATGCTAAGGTAGGTGTTCTAAACTCCTATTTTAGGTTTTATTTGTGTTATTGCTTGTTCGTTTGTTTTTTTCTTCTTCTCTTTTTTATTTTTATTTTTTTTAACAACCATTTAGAGGGGCTGGAAAAATTTTGTTTGTTTTTTTTATTATTCTTATTTTTGTTTTTCACAACCACTAAGAAGGGATGGAATATTTTTATTTGTTTTTTTATATTTTTTTTGTTTTTAAATTTTTTTTTTACTACCATGAATGGGGTAGGTTGAAAATTTTTTTTTGAAATGCAATATATTGTGACATGCTAGTTTTTGTGTTTTTCTTCTTTTGAGATGAAATTGTTCTAAATTTTTGTGTTTTCCTTGTTTTGAGATGAAATTGTTCTAAATTTTTGTGTTTTTCTTATTTTGAGATGCAAATTGTTCTAAATTTTTTTGTTTTTCTTATTTTGATATGCAAATTGTTCTGAAATGCAATGTATTTTTTCTTGTTTTGAGATGAAATTATTCTGAATATTTTTATTTTTCTTGTTTTGAGATAACGCAATGTGTTTTTTTTTTTTGAGATGAAATTGTTCTAAATTGCAATGTGTTTTTATTTTTTTACTAAGTTGAAAGTCTATGTTTTTGTGTTTTTCTTGTTTTGAGATGCAAATTGTTCTAAAATACAATGTGTTTTTTTTTGCTAAGATGAAATGCTATGTTTCTATGTTTTTTTATTGTTGAAATGCAATTTATTCTAAAATGCTATATTGTTGTTTTATTTTTTATTTTTAAATGTGATGCACTAATTTTTTCTTTGTTTGTGTTGTAAGTTAAGCTTATTACTTCTAGGCATCAATGGCCTCACACTATTTCAAAAGTGTGAAAGGCTCTTACAACAGATTATTGGAAGTTACTTGAGGTTGTGGGGTTGGACGGGTGTAGATTGATTAAGATAATATGAGTAGATGAGGAACTTTTATCTGCACTCATCGAGATATGGGACCCACATAGGGGTTCATTTTATATCTGAACGGAGGAGCTTACTATTACCCTGGAGGATATATACCATATATTTTGAGTGCTTGTCGAGGGTCTGCTAGTGAGGGTGGGCCACAAAAAGTAGGAGGATCTTAGACATATCTACGATGAGCTTTGGGATGTGGAATATAGTAAGATAGGCATCCCCTACCTTGAATTGTTCAAGGGCAAGAAGATGGTCACAGTTCTAACTTTCTTGATGTACATTCTAGGTAACATGTTGTTGCCTAATATTATGGGATAAAGAGTTCCATGGAACTAGGTTACTATAATTTTATAGTTGACTTATGATCCACAAATACTGGTATGGGCTCCCACTCTCTTGTGTTAGTTATACAACGAGCTTTATGAGGTAAAGAGGTGAGATCAAAAGGTTCTTAGCTACAACTTGTTACTTTATATTTTATCTTGGGAGCACATTAGATTTGGTCATCCAAAGGGGCTACCTTGTGCATTTTATCCTTGACTTCCATGTGCTTTCCATAGGTGGGTTAGTGAGGAGGCTTCTCCCACATGCCCTTCTATTGATACTGCTACATACAAGGATATCTTCAGTGGCTTGAGTAGGGATGATATTTTCTAGTAACCATGGATGGGTATGGCTTAGGAGAGAGATATTATTGAGCTCTATCAGGTTAGATGATGGAGATGGATGATGGGAAATCATATGCATGAGATGGAGTACATCCAGTTCTCATATATTTTGAGGTAGTTTGGATTAGTACAGGGAGTTATAGATGCTCTCATGATATATAGGTGATAGGGTGATGAGTTGGGCCTACCCTTGAATCTATATTTTTGGACTATGGGTGATCCAGGTGATGATGTAGTAGTGGAGCTTGTTGATGGTGATGATGTAGGCACTAATACCAACTACGATGCTTGGTTTGTGATACAATATCCAAGGAGACCAAGCCAAGTGGTAGATGATGCTATGAGCAATGATGAGCTAGATACTGGTGATCAAGCTCCTAGGAAAGCGAAACATTATTGAGGTAGTGGTGGTAGGAGGCAGTCTATTTTTGAAATACAATAGCCAGATGTTCATGTTGGTCATGATGGGAGTGATGGGGATGATGGAGATGGAGGTGATGAAGGTGATGGAGGTGATAAAGGTTATGGATATGATGGAGGTGATGGGGATGATGGAGGATAGGGAGATGGGGGATATGGAGGCAATGGAGGCTAGGAAGAGCAGGATTCTCCTCCCCATTGTGTGGAGGAGGTTTGGGGCATACTCCAAGAAGAGTAGGATAGTCTAGATTTAGAGGTGATTCGAGTGAAGGGTGAGTTGGCTTGGCATCAAGGTGAGGTGACCCATCTACAGGGTGAGGTGGATGGTCTACGGGTTGAGGTGGATGGTATGTGTGGTAGGTCAAGTATGTATGTTGCTACAACCCAAAATGTAGAGATCACTAGGTTGGAGGGTGAGGTGACTCACTTGTAGGGTGAGTTGGATAGGGTGCAACATGTACTGGATGAGGGTGATGATGTTGCTACTATTGCTTCCCTTAGGGCATAGTTATTTCAATGAGTAGTACACCAGAGAGTTGACTTGAGGACCATCCATAGATAGGGCAAGTACATTGTAATTTTAGAGAGTATCCTGCATGAGCATGAGTTTCCTCTTCCCATTTATCCTTCATCATCAGTTGCAGGTTCCAGTAGGTAAACTAAATTGAGTGCTAGGACTCATCGTCCATCTAGATCTCATGGTGCTTCATAATGTAGGGGCCTCATGGGGGTCACCATGGTGCTAGCTTGGAGTTCTTATTAACTCTTTTTGTAATTTTACATTTATTTTTGCTATGAGCCTCAGTACTCTGATCTATACAACCTACGGGTATATAATACTCGTGCGATTGATATATATATATACAAGGATTTTATTATGATTTGTGTTGTACAATTTTGTTTTATTGTATGTATGGATGCATATGAAATGATTTAATATGTAATGTAATGATGATTAATGCTTATGTTCTAATGATGATTTGGTAGATTTAGACTTAGCTTGATCAACATTGTTCTTATTGTTTAATCAGGGGCATATGTAGATGATTTTTGTATGGATATTACGATGTGTATTAATGCAAATGATATGATATGATTTAAGGGATTTTTCTAGGGTGTTTTACAAAGACTTAGACATTCTAGTGATTCAAACAAACCCATCTATTTTTATAATGGTATGGAGACCACACATCTATTGATATTGCAACATGAAGTAAAAGTGTGTAATATAAGCATACATTTGACAAAAAGAAGGAAATAACAAATGGAAGCTCTCTTTTTTAATAAAATGAATCTTATTACAAATTTATCCCTTTTAGGGACACCAAAACTTGATACAATTGTTACAATAAGAAAATAACCCCAACATGGGGGAAGATGTGTTTAAATTGATCTTCATATCTTCTCCAAATATGTTTGAGGGATTATAAGGATACCTCCTTCTCCATTCACAAAGAAGAACTTGATGTTGAGAAGGCCTTGAATCCTACAAGATCATGTAGCCTACATACAAGAAACAACAAAGCACAATTAAAAGCATATGATGCCTCTCATGATGAGGCTTTTATCAATAAAATGCAAGAAGTATGACTAAACTTGAAATAAAACATAAATATATGCAAATATGCTTACAAAATGGTTGAATTAATGCAAAACATGCTTTAAAAAAAGTAGATCTAGCTAATATAACATGTAATTTGCAATAAAAGCATGAAATGAAGATAATATAAGAAGATTATTGAAAACTAGCTTATATGACCTAATGAAGGCAAAGTTACCTCTAATATGGCTAATTAACTATGCAAATCTATAAATGAAGACTAATATAAGTTAGATTAACCTATTTGCATAAGTAGAATGGAAAAACCTACAACTAAAATGGAGGGAAAATAGCATCAAACCCTAGCCATAGGTGTTAAACACAGTGGGCTTTGTTAGTCGTGACTGACAGCTACGACTGAGGGAAAAATCCTCTTTCTCTCAAAACCAGGGCCAAAAACTCTTAATTCCTCTAATAAATTGATGGTCAAGGGTCAGCTTGGTGTTTTGGAATATATTTGTGGTGTTATTAATTGGAATTCATAATGGAAGTGTGTCAATTATCAAACTTGCTCCTCAAGCTCTTGAGATCTCCATTGTTGCAAGGTTGATGATCAAATTAGATTTTGGTAGCATCTTGTTACTCTTCACAAGGTGCAATTGGCTTTCCAATTCAATAGGGCTTCACTGAATTAAAATTTGAATCCCATATAGACCTCTCTCCAATTTTGATGGGGATATATAACCTATCCAAATCCTCATCCTAGCTTCCTTGAGAATCCAATATCAAGAAATAACATATTGGAGTAGTTGGGAGGAAGAATTGATAAGCTTCCTCACTCAAAACTACTTCAATTGGTTGTAAATTTAGTTGTAACAACCAATTTGGCTCAAATCAGTAGGCCAAGATAGTTACAGGGCTAGTAGTGGCTCTTAGATGCAGCTAAAACCCTAGCCATGGGTGTCAACCATAGTTGAGATATTAGTTGTGGATGCCATCCATGGCTAAGGTTGAATAGGCCCAGGATGCCTAAATTGAGTGGTTAAAACCACTGCTTTGTCTTGGAAAGGTCCAAGATCATTCATATGGTCTGCAAAGATACCCATATGAGTAGTATCCTAAACATAATGTGTTTTAGGTGTCTATAGATACCCATTTTGGGATGCGTTATGGGAAAACACGATGCTGAGAAAAATAAACAACCTAAAGCCATGTTGTAGGTTGAATGATGATAATTGATCTAATCAAAATTATATGCCTAGTCCTAGAAAAGGATGCACATCTTAGAATCATTACTTCCAACAGGATGGAAGGATTAAATTTGTAAATATTTCATGTGTCCAACTATGATCGGGTAACATCTATGCTACAATTATTTCAATAGGTGGAGAGCTTCAAGATTTAAAATGGTATATTTGCTTTTGCCCCAGTAGAAGGGTAAGCTTATGATAGTTGTTAGCAATGATTCGTAAGATGAACACAATTTAATATGATCAAGTGATCCTTTGTTTATTTTGATTATTATTGTTGATATTATGACTACCCCCTCAAGCGACAAGTCAATGAGGGAAGGATAATTAATAAAGCAAAGAGTCGCTTGACCAAGATGAATAAGTTGGACATTAATACTGTTGTATTTTATCATATGGCAAGGCCTATTACATCCGTGATTTCAACCATTGATAGTAATTGTACATCTCTATCCCATGGTGCAGTCTGACTGCAATGGCCTTCTTAGAAAATCAAGATTATAGTAATTCCATTTAATATTATGGTTAATCACTATGTTCGATGATTTGATGAAATGTCATAGAGAAAAGGAAATGAATACCTCGTTCCCATAGAGCAGTCCAACCACCATGGTCATATTTGGGATTGAATTGAAGCATTTCAATTTAGTGATGACTAATTTTTCCCAAATGACCTTATGGTAGTTTACTCATATTTTTGGATTACATAGATCACAAGTCACTGCAACTGCCAAGTGTATAGGGTAAAAAACTAAATACAAGGCACATTTGAATTTTGATTTTATGTGATGTTTTTGTTATTTTTGCAATTTTTGAGGTTTTTGGACCGTTGAATATTTTTTATTTTGCATTTTAAATCTCCTCATGGTGAAATTTTGAGAGCATTTATTACTACCTGCTAGCCACGGTTGTCAGTCGTAGCTAGTTTTGGTAATTTTATTAGCCATATTTGACACTCATGATCGGTGAAACCCTAATCTGCACCCACATTTTACACCCATGATTGAGGACCAAGCTAAAAATATAAAAGAATTTTAGGGTTTTCATTTTCATTATTTCTAGTTTTCAAGTTTGATACTAAGAGCTCTAAGAGGTGAGAGAAGACTTCTAATATGGAACACTGCTAGAACCATTACCTACCTTTATGGTAGACCAATCGAAGCCGTACACTAGTGGCAAAACCAATGCTTTGAAGGTAGCACCTCCATCTCGCTCATGAAATTTTAACCATTTAAAAATAAACCACATTAAGTAATGGGATTAATGAACCTCACTAAATTATTGGTAAATAACCTCACCCTAGTTAGGATTAGCCTAGGTTAGCTTAGAGGGACAAGGGTTTAATTTTTGGGTTTTTTGGGTGGGAATTGACCTTGAACGAGGTCATTCCCATAGCCATGACTGGCAGTAACAACTCCCAATTTTCCAGTTGTTAGTCACAGCTGATTTCAAACACCAATGGCTAGAAATTTAACCATTGGTGCTAGCCGTAGGTGACAACCATGACTAAGCAACTTTAGAAATAAAATTACTTTTTGATTTTTTGACTGTTTGACTAAATTTATTTGATTTTTTTTTTTTTTTCAAGTGCATATTTGAATTTTTTGGATATTTTGCATGCATATTTTATTGTTTTTGACATTGTGAAGTGTTTTTTACTTTGTTTATACTTTTGAAGTACATTTTTTTGATTGTTTTCAAAAAATTTCTTATTTTGTTATTGCTTCTCTTAGACCTTGATTGCATGATAATGAGAGTTATATTTACTCCATGTGCTCTTACCTCATATTATCCAGGAAGACTTAGATTGTTTTGGGGATGTGGGCCTCAAATATATTCTATGATTACTTTCTATCAGGGCTGACCAGGCCTATATGACTGCTCTAGCCCATCATTGGGATGCATGGACTAACACCTTCCATATTCCGACTAGGGAGATGACGATCATGCTAGAGGATGTGTACCACATATTTTGCATTCCCATTGATGGATAGGCCATCACTTCTTCACCTACTAGGGTGAATAGTGTTGTATTTCAAAGGATATTTGGCATCAAGAGTGATGAGGTGCTAGAGGATACAGAGCATGTTGGGGTTCCCATAGAGCACTGGTATAGGGTACATGTCTTTACATGATAGTAGGTCATCCTCATGCACATCATTTGCAATGTTGTGCTTCTAGACGCTTTAGGAGCAAGGTTCCCTTGGAATATCCTAGCCACAATGCAAGACCTTCTTGCTAGCACCATGGTATAGTCATTGATCCTATCATGGGGGAATTCTCCCCTTGCATAGCTATACAATGAGCTCTACCATATTGCACAATGGGGACGAGAAGTAGTGGGATAAAACATCTTACTATAGATCTAGTCCTGGGAGCATATTGGGATAGAGCATCTTGGAGGGCCGCTCCAATAGATTGCTATGATAGTAACCGCATATCAGTGCTATGGAGCTTGTTGGCCATGAGAGGTAGATATGTATAGGAGAAGGTCTCATGTAGGATACTTGCAACACTATATGGAGAGACTGATAGGATTATGGGTAGCCCATATTATCTGGCATCCTTATCTAGATTACCCAGCATGGGAGGAGGTAGACCACTATCTGAGGTGGACCAAGTGCAATTGATGGGTCATCAAGTGCAAGCCCAATGTGCGGGAGTTATTTCACTTCTCCCACATCACCAAATAGTTTGAGGCACACCTAGAAATTTCAAATGATACATTCCTCTACCACTGCCTTAAGGTAGAGACTCAGTTGTCATGGCCACAGGTGACCCCCTTGGGAGAAGAGAATGATGCATTTTAGGATTCAATATTTGCAGATGTTGGCACCACTCCTTATTATGATGCTTGATGGATTACCAGGCTATGGTAGGGTGGTGGTCCCCTAGGGAGATCTAGATATGGGGAGGTTTTAGAGGTAGTTTTTGATGATCCATAGGGATGATATATTTACTAGAGGATAGAGGGAGAGTGTGGCAAAGACACTACACCAGAGGAGGGGGCCTGAGATGAGTAGGAGGGCAAGGATGATCCTAACGATGAGGTGTTGCAACTTTGAGCCCAAGTTCATAGCTTGAATTCATAGCTTTAGATGAATTGAACATACATTTTGGAGAGGGATACCTCCATTGCTACCCTATAGGCTCATATGAGTACACTCCATGCATAGCTTATAATAGAATAGACTCAGTGGCATGGATTTAAGGAGGAGCAGACTACCCTCCAGACATAGATCAACTCGATGGCCATAGAGATAGAGAATATCACTACACATCAGGATCTAATCCATTCTCAGCTAGTGAAAATGGTGTTGCTCCCATTGGTGTTATGATGCTTGTTCGATAATACTATAGTGCCAAAGGAAGTTGAGTGTACCAATCTCTATGATTTTATTTAACAAGTTTCTTGAGAATGGCTATCACTGTCTTGTTGGTCACTCTGACTTATCCATTAGCTTATGGATAATATGGAGTCAAGAAACTATGTTGGATATTGTACTTGCTGCATAAGGCTTGAACATCCTTGTTCTTAAATTACTTGCCATTATTTAAAATGATCTTGGATGGAATCCCAAAATGACAGATAATATGCTATAGTATAAACTTCACTATTTGAGGTCTAGTCATAGTGGTCATTGGAATTGCTTTGACCCATTTGATGAAGTATTTCATGGTAGTTATGATGAATTTATGTTGTCCTAAAGAGGCAGGTGAAATTTTACCAATAACATATAGGACCCATTGTGAAAAGGGCCAAGGTATTTGAATGGGATGTAAATATTGCAATGGTATATGAGTTAAATTGGCATGATGTTGGTATTTTTAACATTTATTAACATACTGACAACAATCACTTTTCATGGTGGGCCAATAATAACCCACATGCAAAATGCGCTTTGTAATGGCCATTCCACTAAAGTGGCCACCACATGTACCATCATGGGTTTACATTATAGCTCGTTGTGCCTCAAAGGGATCTAGACATCAAAGTAGTACCCCATCATAGCCATGTTTATATAACACATCCTCCAAGAGAGTAAAATGATCAACTTTTTGTTTGAATGTTCTTTTTGTAGTTTGTGTCATTTCTATTGGGAGGGTCCTGGACTTGAGAAAGTCTCTTATCTCATCAAGGTAATATTTTTAGTGTTTCACATGGACCAAATTAACACTCTTCTCACCTTTAAACTCTACTCATTTAATTGCTTATTTGGACACATTTCTTATGATAAGTGGTTGGATTTCTCCATGTTCATTCTTAGGAATCAAGGATCCCAAATAGGCCATTGCATCCAAAAAAATTTTAGTCAAATGAGGCAAGTTACTAATTTCCCCGCATTTATATTCTCCCTTCACTTGATAAACGACAAGTTGAAAATCACCAAATATGCTTATTCATTCAATGCCCATAGCTATAGCTGATTGAAGCCCCAAGATTAGGGATTTGTAATATAAATTTTTGTGTGTGCATTGAAAGTCAAGTTTGAATGATATTCCTTTAGGTTTTTAAAACATGACAATAGCACCTTGCCCTCTTTCGCACTTTGATCCATCAAATAACATAGTCATTTCAATATCATCCTCGAGAGAGACTAGTTTTTCTTATTCATTGATGAAAAATACCGAATCATCTGGAATCTCAATGATAAGTGTTTTATCATTTTGTAATGGGGCTTCTACAAGTTGATCTACTATCACCTGATATTTGATGGATTTTTGACTAACGAATTCGAGATCAAAATCTATTAAAAGCATTATCCATTTTGCAATATGAGTGTTGTTGAATGTGTGAGTCATCATGTATCACAGAGGGTTTTCTTTAGCTATGATATAGGTAGTATTACTTAACATGTAATATCTAAGTTTCTTAGTGGTAAAAACCACTACTAAGAACACCTTCTTGATATAAGCATATCTTGTATTGTAACTTACCAATGTACAATTGATGTAATAAATGGCTTGCTCCTTGTGATTCTCATTTTTTTGAGAAAGCATTGTCCCTAGTATAAAATCTATTGCAAATACATAAAGGTGAAAAGGGACTCCTAAGTGAGGTGATGTAAGAACTGGTGGTGAATCCACATACTTATTTATGTCATCAAATACCTCTTGAAATTTATTTTTCCAAGATAATATCACCCCATTCTATGGCAAGCAATTGAAATGCCTGCATTTGTTTAAGAGGTGTGCAATGAATAATCAGATAGATTGTATCTTTCCTTGTAAAGTATGCAACTCTCTCAAGTTTTTTGGAGGTGGCATATCAATGATGGCATTGACCTTATCAGGTTCCACTTCAATGCCTCCCTTGGAGATAATGAATCCTATAATTTTTCTTTATGTGACCCCAAATACACACTTCTTAGGATTCAACCTTACCTTGTGTTCAAGCAATCAACCAAATACTTTTTCTAGAACTTCAATATGCTCAAGACGTGTTTTTGATTTGGCAATTAGATCATCCACATAATATTCAATGATTTTATACATGTAATCATGGAAGATATATGTCATGGCACATTGATATGTAGCTCCTACATTTTTAAGATCAAAAGGTTTTACCCTATAACAAAACATCCCCCGAGATGTTGTAAATAATGTCTTGTGTTGGTCCTTAGTATTAATTCAAATATGATTGTATCCTGAGAAACCGCCTATTAGTAATAGCATTTCATGGCCTACATAGGAGCCTACTAATTGATCAAGGTTAGGTAGAGGAAAATCATCCTTGGGGTATTATTTGTTTAGATATTGAAAATCAATGCATATGCATACCCTCCAATTTGTCTTACGAATGAGTACCATGTTTGAGAACCACTCTAGATAATCAATTGGGACAATGAAATTCATGTCCAGTAGTTTGTGTAGCTCTTATTTGACAATTAATGCAATGGTTGAATGAAGTTTCTTGAGTTTTTGCTTTAAAGGCTTAGCATATGGTGCTAAGGTAAGGTTGTGGACCACCAATTTGGGAAAAAGCATGTCTTTGTATTACCATGCAAAAATATATTTCTTTCTTTTCAATACGTTGATCATATGCTCTTTCTATTCTGCAAATAAATCTTTGCAATCTTGATGATTTGTGGATTGTTCACATCCTAGCTAAGGTTCACATTGATAGATTCTTCTATTAGCATATGGGAACCTTCCTATAGATGATGTGGTGTTGGGATGAGATGGATATCATCCTTCACATGCTCAAATGACTTAGATGTCTCCCCCTCTACTTTAGTTTGAAAATTTGAGCCAGAGGAAGATGAAGGTTGTTGTGGAATGTAAGCATTTGAAGCTCACAATAACTCTTTGGATAGGATAAAATTAATTATGAATGGTGGGGATGAAATCCTTTCCATGGTGATAAGGCTAGAATAGACCTGAATCAGCTTCACCAAATCATACGGGTTATAGAGTGGGATGAACAAGTCAAAATAGATCATATTGACTTGGTGGAAATGAGGTGGCTACAATTCAAGAGGTGATGACTCACTCTATTTAGGTTGAAACTAACCTAAGGTGGGCGAATGGTAGTTATACAAGAATGACCAAGGTTATGGTGGTAGATCTGGCTCAGGATGCTCATGCTCTTTGTTGAAGCAAAATATGGTGTGATCTATGGGAAACATATTTGTATAACACTCATCTCTTTGGATGGGTTTAGTAGGAACCACATCATTTTGGGGGCCATAAAATATTTGAATGATCCAGTCTAAATTTACTTCCATTTGTTAGAATTCCCCAAAATATTCATCAAATATGTAATAATATGGCATGTGATTAATCATGAATGTATGCAATACAATATTTGAAAAGGCCTTATGTAGATGAGGTGTAAAGTCATGGTCTAGGTAATCATCACCAGTATCATCACAATCATCACACTCCTCGCTCTCCTCATCCTCTTCTTCATACTCAAGAGTGAGTCATTGGAAGGTTTGATTGAAGGAAGAGTCTGAGGTAGAAGGTTTATACCCTAGACCAGAGCGGTCATGTGCTTCTCTATATTTAGGCTTAATAATATGAAGTGGACCTTGCTCATGTCATCCAATTCCATATCCCTACCAATTGATCCTATGAAAATATCATAAAGGGAAATCCAGGTTGGATAGATAATATAAATTTGCATTAAATTATTACAAGGGTTCCTTATTATGAGGAGGTGGATTAGACGAAGAATCCACTCCCTCATATATGAAATAAATATTGTTTTATTGGGAATACATTCTATACACTGCACCTATGGCTAAAGGTGGATCGTGTGGGTGACCATAATATTTGACTGACTCAATAGGTGGTTTAACTATGACACTCTCAATGATGTACTCAAAAATGCTTGGATTGGCAAGATGTACTACAACTGGGGATATTTGGGATGATTATGGCTTGGTGGATGAGGAAGGTGCTTCTAGGGAATATTGTTGTTTAGGTGGAGGTGGTGGTTCCTATCAAATAGGTGACCTTATCTACAATACTATGGATGGTGATGTTTGATATGGATTAGGTTTGATGGATGTTTTAGCTAATGGCATAGGTTGAACTGTGAATATGAATGGTGTTTGTGAAGTGGGCAGTATGGTTTATGTAGTTGATGATTGATTAGCAAGATGATCAGGTGTGGTGGAAAAATGAAATGTGGTGGAGGAGGGTTGACTAGAGTTGACACTTTTAGATGCAAAAGCAAGATCAACTATCGGTAATTCCTCTAGGAATGGTTATTTTGATGAAGTGATGTTAGTAGGAGAGGTTTAGATGATAAGTGGTTGAATGGATATATGGATTTATAGAAGAAGTGGCTCATAAGTATTTTATATCAAGTTGTAGTATTTGAAAATATTTATTTCCATTGGGATGTAATGTACTTTGCCCTTGTGTATATACTTTAGGTATTGGTGCAATGTTAAGGGCATGCACTTCATCTCCCTAATACAAGGGTGTTCAATAAGGATGTTTTATTGCATCACCCCTTCTAATATGTGGAAGAGGGCATGTATAGTTTTCACCCCCATGATGATAGGAAGAACTATGTTCCCCATAGTTGGGCATAAGACATAATTAAAGGTATTTAAGGTGAAGGTGGATGATGTAGTTTGGGATGATGGTATGTTAAGGTTTTTGATGGTGGGAGTGGTAATGAGGTTTATGGAGGAGCCAGTGTCAATAAGGAATCTCTTGAATGGCTTCCTATCAATATGAGTGACTATGTGCAATTGAGGATTCGATAAATCTGATGAAACATTATTTTCTTCTAAGTCATAAAATGCTATCGAGGGCTCCATGCATTTTTGTACACTCCCCACAAAGGAGTTGAAAGAATTGGGATATTTTGATTGTACTTGGATGGATTTTAGTATTTCCATAAATACCTCTCAATGTGGGGGCAATTGTTGTATCAGCTCATAGATTGACAGTTTTATAGATGCCATTTTCAAACTTTAGGTTAATCGACTGTCTAGGGTGATAGTTGGGCAAGATGGATTACTTGGATTATGAAATGGTGGAGGTTTAATAGATGGTACTAGTTGTAAGGGGATACTTGGTTGTGCTACGGGAGCTTGGGTTGTGCAATTTACGTATCTCTGCTCATGGGTGACCACACTGATAACACCTACAAAACCTTGGTGTAGTTGAACTTGGGTGGGTTATTGGATCTAAACTTGGGCTTGTTGATTTGACTGTGAAGGTAGGACCAAGACTATATGATTAATCTAAGTGGCCTTGGACTAGACATGGTTATTTCCCTTTTGGTTCTTGTTCTACCAGTCTCTTTTCTTAGGCTTTATCTCATCCTCTTGGATATTTATCTCCTCTATCACTTTGGTTTGGGTGAGTGCCTCATAGAATTTTCTATACTACTGCAACTATAGTAACAAAGAGATGGGCTTGGCACAACTCTTTGTGAACATTATTGTTATTTCTAACATGGGGAGGGAGAATGGGATTTTGATCATAACTGCCCTCCAATGGTTGCTAAAATCATGGATCGATTTATCATTGTATTGCTTCAGACTAAGCAGATTGATCAATGTGGTTTTCTTTTAGACATTCAGGGTGAATCGCTCTAGGAACTAGTCTGCAATCTGCTCAAAGGTGTAAACACTCTCATGCAGTAAGTGGAACAAATCTTGGGCTTCTCCCCCAAGTTTCTAAGGAAATGTGTATAGCATGAGTGCATCATTATTTCTAGTCCTAAAACACATGTTTACAAATCTTGTCACATGTTCTCGAAGATCCTCATCCTCCTTAAATTTATCAAGATTTGACATTTGAAAATTCATCATGTAAGGTGGCACAGGCACCAAAGAATGGATTGGATGATTGAGTAGTTGAGTTAATGTTGGCTTTTGATATTGCAAACCTGGTGTCTACATGGCAAGGCTATCAATCTAGCTCTATAAGAACAGGAACTTAGGATCCTACATTAGGTTAAAATCCTGGTTTACATGATACTACTAGTAATAAGATGCATTGTAGGTGGAATGTGGATGATGGGGTATGTTGGGATGAAATGCATGATGGTATGATGGCTGGTGAAGGTTCTGATATGGATGAGGTGATGGGGGCATGGTGGCATGCTGACCTGATGAGTTAGAATACATGTGATGTGGTGGGTTAGTTGTTATGGTAGTGGTTGGGGGATGCAATACCCAATATGGATCTTGAGTAAAGGTATGGGTTTGATGAGATGTAGATGGTGGTTTCTGCTCAATCCTTTATGAATTCTGATTGGGGTTAGGGTTAACACTACAGTTAGAATTATCCAAAATTATTTTTTGCATCTACAAGAAAGCCTATTGCATAGCAATCATAGATGACATGGGCACAATCACATATGAAGTGGATGGTTGGGTTGAGTGTGGGACAACCATGGTAGTGTATGTGACTGGAGGGTAGGTAAAAAAATGTATAGCTATCAAATGAGGGGTGATATAATGTATGGAGCCTGTAGGGACGGTAGATGGAATGGATGTGGGGATCTACGAAGCAATGTGAGTTGTCACTTTGTAAAGTGGATTGGTGTATTTGATGTTCTTATGAGGCAATGTAGTGGGTGGTTGGATATAGGATGATGTGAAGCCAGTTAGGGTAGTAGCATTCAACTCAAAAAGTGCATTTGTAAAGACTTGTCCAAACTGCTATGAGTGTGTGAAGGTGGATTGTTGATGCAATGATGGTATGGTGTGGGATGGTATGGTAAGTAGTGGTAATGATGGAAAAACCATTCCAACTACATTTAGGTACATCCTAAGAGTGTCCATGTCTACAAGTGTGACATGACCATCCATTGGTGTGGGTGTCTCACTCCTAGGAGTCTCAGGAATAGTATTTTGTGTAGCCCTATGCATGATGTCTTTATCTAAAATAGGGGCACTACTAGAGGGCCCTACATTTAAGTCTTGGGACACGTTAGAGAATACACTAACTTTCCCTACCATCAAAGTATTAAGGACTTGACTATCCTGAGGTGGACCCATGGGGAGAGACAACTGACTCTAAACCAAGGTTAACTTTTTATATTGACTATAGGTTGTTACCATACACTAATATGCAATGATGTGACGATGTATGAAATGCAAGTGATAGTGTGTGAATTTTGAGATAGCACAATGTAAACAACACTCAAATAAAACAAACAAGCAATTTTTCCTAAGTTCTCACAAGTTTTGATTTGATTTTATTTATTTATTTACTTTTTGGACTTTTGAAGTTTTTTTTTTGAGTTTTGGAGTTTTGAAAAAGAAAAGTTTGTGTGCAAAATGTTTTTCCCTAAGATGATTCTAGGATTTCACCTATATACTCATAGCTCAACAATCGATGATGAAGTATGATTGCGTAAACCCACCAAAGTATGGATATGAAGCCCATACCTAGTTAGGTAGCACAGGTCCTACTAGTATTCACCCAATACTCACTTGGTCAACATTATACTCTTCAAAGAGAAATACATGCAAATTTTCCAAGCTATGTCAGATCTTGGAGCCAAAATTGGCCAAAAATAGGGTAAATATGTTGGTGGTTGGTGATGAAATCCAACCTGGTGGTGATGAAATCCAGTCATTTTCTAATGTTTAAGTGAGTTTGTGTAAGGTTTGTTAAAACTATTATGTGATGAAACTAAGATGAGATTTTGTTTTATACCTATATGCAAGAAAATAGGAAATATAAATAGTAGACAAAATCAAATCAGGGGTAGAATGGTGAATTTAGGTAGAATTTTACTTTCTATTTAATAGGGCCAACCATGGGTGGGTGGTTGGTTCTGGTAAATCATGGATGCATAGTTCACCAATCATGTGCCTGGGTTTGGAAAATCCCAACCATGAATATGCAGTTCATTTTTGTAAATAGAATAAGGGCAACATAGGCCCAAAACTTGAAAAATATGGCTGAGTTATTTCTAACCTATCTATGTAAGATGATTGTTCCCTAAAATGATAAATGTAGATCTTTTTTTTTTATATCTAGATGAATGCACAAAAATAAAAAAATATCTATCTTAGGATCTAGATGTGAACAATGGCACATAGGATAGACCTTTAATTTATCCTATATGCATGCTAAAGCTAGAAAAAAAATAGAATATGGGATAGGGGTACAAACCTCTTATCCTTTTGCTACTCCATCCAGCTATCAACCGTAGGTTCGTGGTTCCAAAGTGTAGCAACTACATGTGCACATTTCTCCATATGTCAAATCATAGGTGCATAGTTTCTCTGATCTGTAATCATAGGAGCATGTTCCTCCAACTCCTTCATCGTATGTGCATGGTTCCTCAGATTTGTAACTGTGGGTGCATGGTTTTGCAATGACAGTACCAAATGCGATAAGTCTTAAATCTATCGACCCAAGATCAAACCCTCATGCTCTTCAAACTCTTGAAACTTGTAGATGAAAAAAATACAGATCAATAACTAGGTAAAGGTAAGGCAGAACAAAATGGAACCCTTAAGGTGTCCCACTATGATCACCATTTCTATAACTAAAAATTACAACACCTAACAATATAAACAAAGAAACACTTGCAATGTAAAGAATATCTACTTTTTGTATTAACAAGGGGGCCTGAATATCCCGATATTTTTTTCTTTGATTTTACATGGTGGAATTGGTAGCCACCATGAATCTGGGTAGGCTATCTAGATTTTTATGGTCATCACAATATTCTACGCTATCTATCCTAGAAGCCACCACACAGATATCTCCACAATCCACCCCTATAACCACCATGCCATGATCATTTAAAACCTTTTACACCATTGAAAGCACCAGGAAAGGGACAAGCATTCAGTCCAATGAGACCCAAGATTTTAACCTTGGACCTCCATCCCCCTTATGGGGTTTGGGGGAACCAATTGGTCTATGCCTCAAACCTAAATCTCCCAATATTACAATTTTTTTTGAATTACCCCAATTATATTGGGTGCAATGTTACAATATAAGAGTACAATGCATGTACTCAATGATAATAGTGATGGTGCTCCTCTGAACAAATACAAGGGTGTCTTTTGTTCTTTCTACTAAAATCCAAAGGGATGAGTGGGCTTCAAATATCCAATACAGGGACCACTCTAGCTTCAATGGCTTCTCTCAAAATACCTATCATTTTCACACATGAAAACCAACAAAGAAATTAGTAGAACCTACAAATTATAGTATAAATATGATGTTATAAAACCCTGTGCAATAAATCATGTAAATACAGATAATAGAAACATGAAAACCATAAAAATCCTTGCCAAAAATAAGTGTTACCAATTGGTTTTGTGTAGCACCCTAAAATTGGCGCAATTAAACCATTAGTAAAAGATTAAAAAAATTGAATTTTAACCCCGAAACCGCTCGTTAACCGCTCACCTCATTTTTCATGCCATTTTTAGAAGTTTTTTTGATCGTTGGATGATATCGTCGCCGATATGACGATATCGTCCCAAATCGGATGAATTCGTCTGGAACAGAACGTCCAGACGATTTCATCCCAAAACCAAATTTTCATAATTATATTATGTTTCAACAACCTCTCCAACTCCGACAAAAGCATGTCTATGCGGTTGGAGATTCCTACATTGGAGATCTCCTAGATTGGGATGATCCCCAACCTCCTAACCTCCTCCTAATCCTATATAAACTTGGAATTTTCTCAGTTTATCCCCTTAGCTGATCATTTCCCTGCAAATTTAGTTTTTGTTGTGTTAGAACATCCTATTCCCCATCATTTGCATTTGTGTTTTCAAGTTTTATTGCAGGATCTCACTGTGTTTCAGCTGGAGGAATCTTGGATCATCACAGGCAATTCAACCATAATTTTGTATGATCCTATCAAGATCGGTGATGATCTCATACAATTACAGATGATTTTGACTATAGTTCATATTAGGGGCAATCAGAGCCCTAAGTTTGCATTCTCTATCTCTTTTTCTTATTTAAATGTGCATTAGATTAATTCACTTATGTTCTGCATCTTGGAGTTCACCTCATTTAGCATATTTGCATGATAAAATTCAAAATAAATTATTAAAACATTGCATCCCATTTGATTTGATATCAAGATTTATCATTTAAACATTTATATTCTTATTTCTATCATTTTGTATCATTCTTGCAATTGTATTTTTGGTTTTTTGTGTCTATTTTCATGATTGTAGGTTTCTGATGAATTCGTCAGGTCACTGATGATCTTGGCTGATATCATATGATCTCCTATGATCTGGATGATTTTGTACAATTACAGATGATCCTATCATATCCAGTATGATATGGACTCCTACAAGCTTTAGAATCTTCATCAGAAATCGGAAATCGGGTGCACTCTTCTCCATTTTAAATATTTTTTGTATTTAGGATTCATTTATGTTTGTTGTCTTCATATAAACTAGAAATTTCATATAGAATAGCTTAGATTCATTTTGGACAACCTAGGAATCTGAATTATTGAACATAAAATGAACACATCAAACCCATTCTCAACCTAGGCATGGAAACTGCCACTCAAATTTTCCTCGTGAACCCCACCATCCATCGAAAATTCACCCTTATACCCCTCCCCCAAGAGGCGTGACCTTCAAAGGGCCTCTTCATCCGAGGTATTGTCCCATCCTTCTCGCATCCCCATTTAGGGCATGGATCCTTTAGCCTGAAGGTAAGGGTGCAAAAAATTTGGGTGATACATTTTGGTGAACCCGACATGAAACTAAAACACCTTTTGAAAACAATTCGAAAAAAAAAATACATTATTAAGAACATCTAGAATCATTAGACAACTAGTTAAATTTGCATATCATATTTAGATGGTAGATTATAATAGAAGATGAGTTGTCACCATAAATGTTGAAAATCAATTAATGGCCATAGAGATTACTTCTATGCTTAGAGTACCTCAAACAAATAGAGTGCAATCTTTGTGGGATGAACTTGATAGGATATTGGGTATTATTGAATCCAGATCTATAGAACTTAGGCAAATTAAGAGGTTTGTCCTAGATAGAATCCTGGATCCTGATCAGGTGACTTTGTATCATGAACTTTAGAGAGCTTGCCATAGGTGGTTAGCCGATAAAATAGCACTTGTGTCTTCAAAATTATACACCTTTGAGGAATACCTTGAGAACGCAGTTGTAGTGCATAAATTTCTATCTTGTATAGAGGATCAAGAAGTCATTCTTATGGATAGAAAGAGATGGAATAGAGTTCCTAGAGCTGTGTTGTATCGAGAGTATTGCCATGAAATTTATTTTTACATGTCAGATTCTCAAGTAGATCATATTACCATAGCACACTTTGTCAAATTCTTGAAAAACCACTTCCAATTTGAAGAGGAGCATTTCATGACTCTTGATGAACTTGACCCTATCAATGATATCCATAAACTATTCATAGAAAACTAAGTCATTCTTTTTACTATTGTTATTTCTTGCAACTAGCATGTTGTTTGTTATTTTTATTCTCACAAAATAATAATATAATCAAACAAAAACAAACAAAACAACATTTTCCTTTTAAGTATTAGTAGGATATAGTTAAAACCTCTCACCCTCAAAAAAAAAAAGTATAATGCTAAAACAAGTTTAGCACAACCTAGACTTAGGAAGAAAACCGAAAGATTTTTTTTGGTAAATAAAAGTCTTCATTAATTACCGGGTTTTGCGGGTTAACCCAAAACCTATTACAATATCCGACCTTTTGCTTGAGATTATAGATCCTAGTCATCCTTGAAACTTTCTTACCAAAAATTGTGTTGAATCCCCTACAACACCTTACTAACAAGGCACACCCATACCTAAACATAATTGTAAACATTACTTACATTGATAGGAATTGAAGTTTGGAACTTTGTACTTGTGAAACCTGTTGCTTGCCCATTTCCTATTCTCTATAGAAATCCTCCAAGGCTTACACCCTGTTACCTTCATTTCCAATTTGGTATGATTTAGAGGGAAACCCCATAGTTATTACTATCTCCATGGGGAAAGAACACCCATTCATCTTTCTCCTTAACGGGTAGGTTTATTTTCATGAATAATAATGTTTTCCACTTCACGTGGCACACCTTGTGTCCATGTCACCAAACTACCAACATCAACACCTATGTTGGATAATTTGTCAGCTGACCTGTTGGCCTCACGGTACATGTGACAAAGCCCTCCTATTATGTCTTGCCACAAAAAGGATCCTCACTTCATGGATGACTCCCTCGATTCTCCATGGAGGTTTTTTGTCATTGGTTAACATGTTGATGATGTTCATAGAATCACCTTCAATCATCAAGTTACCTTGAGTTTCTTGGGCTACTTGCAACCCTCTCCAAAGGGCTCTAGCTTCTACTTTGTTATTAGTTCTGATTCCCAATGTTTCAACGAAGGCCTTGACCATATTTCCCTTATTATTCCTCCAGCTCCAGCTCTTCCGGGTTCTCCTTGGATGCACCATCAAAATTTAGTTTAAACCAACCCTAGGAGGGTGGCTCCCAATAAATACCATTTTTAGGATTAGACAAAGGAATGGAAGGTTTGTCCTCAATACCTAAGGCCCAAGCTAATTATTTTTCTTGGGGAGGAATTGAGTGGTTCTCATCCACTAAGGTGCTAAGGTTTTCTTTTGTAAAGACAATAATCCTATTGAGGATGGTTTTTGGGTTGTGAATGGTATCCTTAAAGGCTCTATGGTTCCTTTCTAGCCAAATCTTCCAGAGAAAATGATGCCAATATATTTTCCATAGGTACTTAAGTTTTATGCTAACAAAGGGTTGAGGCCATTGATGGAATACTTTGGATATAAGAGTAGGCTTAACCCACGAGATCCTAAAGGCTTGGAAAAGTTCATCCAGGATGGACTCCGCTACCGGACAATCTAGAAACAAGTGTTGGGTTGTCTCCCATCCTACCCTGCACATGTAGCAACAATTAGCAATAACCATACCTTTGGATAACATATTGTCCATAGTGAGGATTTTTCCTTGAATCACCAACCATGAAAAAAAGGATATTTTAGGAATTAAGGCTTTGATCCAAACCAAACTCGGTTGAAATTTTTGACCTTCCATATTGAGAAGAAAATTATAGGCAGACTTAACTATGAATTCACCACTTTCAGTCTCATCCCAAACAATGTGATCTTCATCCTCTCTATAGGGAATAATTTGTTGAGTTAAAATGTTATAAAGCTCTTCAGACTTTGCTTCAAAACCCTATACTCTGATGTGTTTCCACCTATTGATATTTATATAATTTCCACATATAATTTGCAACATTCTTCCCAATATGCTACTCCATATGCTCTTGAATCCTAGCCAAACAAGGATTCTGGGATAACTCCTCAGCTCTCACCCATCGATCCTTCCAAAAGTCTATTGTTTGCCCATTTCCTAGAATCCATCTAAGACCTTTCTTGACAAGATCCCTGCTCATGAGGATTACCTTCTAAAAAGTAGACCCCCTGCTAGCTAAGTTGTCATTAAGGAAGTTCACACCTTAGAGGTATTTCCTCCTAACTATGGCAGTCCATTCATTATCGACCTTAGTCAATAACCGCCACGCTTGTTTGGATAACAGAGTTGTATTGATATGAGCAACTCTCCTCAATCCTAACCCCCCATCAGCTTTAGGTTTGCAAACCTTGTTCCAACCTACTAAATGGATCCTTTTCTTATCCTCAGTACCTGACCAAAGAATTTTTTTTTGAAGTCTGCTCAATTTTGTGATACACCTTGTTGGGAGCTCTGAACATTGATAGGAAGTAAATGGGTATACTTTGAAGTGAAGCCATAGTTAAAACTACTTTGCCTGCTTGAGATAACAAATGTCCTTTCCAACCTGCTAGATTTTTTTGGATCCTCTCCGAAACTATGTTCCACATTGATCCTTCGAGTTTCCCCCGTAAACAGGGGAAGACCTAAATAGGAGGTGGGAAGGGATGCAATATGAAATTCCATGATCCTTGCTATGTTTTTTTACCTAGGAATGGGGGTATTGATGAAATAAAGTTTGCTCTTATCAAAATTCACTTTCCATCCAGATCGCTTCTTCATACATTATGAGAATATTTTTAATCCTTCTTGCCTCAACCATAGAAGCCAAAGTCAGTAGAAATGTATCATCAAAAAATTGCTGATGTGTCACTAGGGTAGTTAGCGATGTGGCCTTGATACCTGATATGAGTCCTGCTACCACTATTACCTTAATGGTTCTTCCCAAGGCCTCAACTACAATGATGAACAACATAGGACTTATGGGATCTCCTTGTATTAGACCACATTTGCTTTGAAAAAAACCTGCAGTAGACCCATTAACCAAAACTAAAAAACAAGGATTAGAAATACACTATCTTATTAACTTGACCCACTTCATGTTGAAGCCAAATTTTAATAAAACTGCCTCTAGGAATTCCCAATTTATCCTGTCATAAGCTTTGTTCATGTCTAACTTTAAAGCCATGACTACTTTTTTGGTTTGAGTGGTTGTATGAAGAGCCTCATGAACAATAATAACTCCATCTAAGATTGATATTCCTTGTACAGAAATTCCTTGACTTGGATCAATGATAACCGATAGAACTTTCTTCAAACGGTTGGCTAAAACTTTGGACAAAATTTTATAGGATATATTACACAGGATAACCGGCCTAAAGTCAGCCATAGTCTTGGGGTTGGGGCCTTTAGGGATCAAAGCAATGAAAGTTGAATTGAAACCCCTTGGAATATTATTTGAACTTTGGAACTCCTTGATTGTAGCAATAACTTCTGCTCCAACAATATCCCAACAAACTTGGAAAAACCGTGGTGAAAACCCATCCGGCCTAGGAGCTTTGTTAGGATCCATGTTAAACAAAGCCTCCTTGATATCTTCATATGAAAAATCTACTGTAAGAGACTCGTTAATCATTTCATCAATGATTTGTGGAATGAATTGAAGGAGAGATTCCTTTTCTTGGGCATTACAAGCCCGTTATTCACCCAATAATGATTTGAAAAAATTAACAGCCTCATCCTTGATCTCCTGAAAGTTTTGAGTTGAGTATCCATACACCTTAGTTAAATTTCTAATATTATTGTTGCTTCTATTGCTCAATGTGGTAACATGGAAATTTTTTGAATTAGAGTCCCCTTACTTTAGCTATAATGCCCTTGATATTTGCCTCCAAAACATCTCTTCACAAGCTAAAATATTATAAAACTCACAAAGGGTTTCCTTCTCTTTAGTCCTTGTCGCCTCATCATAGGTTCCATTTTGGATTTTTCTTTCTATTATTCTCAGTTTTTCCCCCACTGCTCTCTTATTCTCAAAAATATTTCCAAAGACTTCTTTATTCCATATTCTAAGGTTTTTTTTCACCATCTTAAGTTTTTGAGATAGTTTGAAGGAAGCACTTCCCTGGATAGGATGTTGCCACCATTCCTCTATTCATTTCTTGAAGTCTGGATGTTTAACCCACATTGATAGAAATATGAATGGATTTTTAAAGGAGTTAGCCTAAAATGCCTCCCATAGAATAAGATTATGGTCTGAAGCGCATTTAGGAAGGGCTTGTAACGTTGAATCACCAAACATTGTTGTAGCTTCCTTGGATAAAAAAACTTGTCCAACCTTTCTTGAATTAGTTGACTTCCTATCCTCTTGTTACTCCATGTAAATTTGGCTCCTTTTAGTCTTACATCCATCAATTCATTTGTGTTAATGAATTCATTGAAGTCCTCCATGCTCCTTGAGGGTAACCTAGATCCTCCCTTCTTATCAGATGGGTAAAGGGGGGTATTGAAATCTCCCCCAATCACCCAAGGAATGTCTTTAAAATCTTGGCTCAAATGCCCGCAAAACTCCCACAGTTCAGACCACCCTTGGATAGAGGTGGGGGCATAAACATTTGACATAATCCAATTCTTATTAGTATCAAAATCATGAAATAATACGCTTAAGACTCTTTCATTTGCCTAAATAATACTTCCTTCTATTTTAATAGGATCCCATAAGATCATGAGGCCCCCAGATGCTCCTCTCGCCTATTGAAATGCCACTTCCCCTTGCTTCCAAATCCTTCTAGCTATAAGTGCTAATTGTGCCGCATCTATTTTTGGTTTCTTGAAGAAAAATAATAGTAGGATTCCAACCCTTCCTTATAGACTTCACCATCCTTTGTTTTTGTGGGTCGTTTAGGCCTCTCACATTCCATGAGAGAACCTTCATTTAGAATATTTTATATTTTTTCCCCACCCCCTTCCCTGAGCCAAAGGGGGTTTGTCAATTTTGCTATTATCCTGGCCATGAATAGCTTGTTGTAACAATGTTCTTTGCTTTTCATTTGCAATTTCTTCATTGATTCTCATTCTATAGTGCTCTATTGTAGATATTCTCCCTTTCTTTCTTTCACTTCCATAATATATCGGAGGCTTGGTAGTGCTTCTAGTCTATTTTGGACTGAAATGAGGGGGCATATACTGTGATAGTCTAGGGCTTGAACCTTCTTCCTCATTTTGGGGGTTTTCAATTCCCTCTTCATCCTTAGCCTTATTTTGGTTCACCTCTCCTATCTAGTTCCTAAATAGGGGGCTTTCCTTCAAGGAACCTTTTACCATTGGGCTCATCTGATAAGGGATAATTTGCTCCACTACCATATTAGGAGCTACATTCCTGCCTCTTGTTTCCACAACTTTGACTCTTGACTCTATTTTTTCCATGTTTAAACTGAAATGAATTGGAAATTTTTCTTCATTTTGAGCATAGCTTTTGGGGATTTTTGTCATAACTGTGGATGGTCCCGATTTGGATGGGGAGTCTAGGATTTTAGGAAACTTGACACTGATGGTATCATCCTTACTATTTTCTTTTTCAACTTCTAGATTTTCTAGGATATCAAACATGTTCAATTTGGGATCTTTATTACATACCTTATGATTTTTGCCTCCCTCATTATGTTGCTTTCCTTTCTCTTGGATTTTTTCTAGTTCTGTGTTGGCTTGGTCAGCCTGGTTATTCTTAACTTGTCTATATCCTTCCAAGTTAAGACACGGTCCTTGAAACTTTGGGATCCCTCTCCCATTAGCTTTCCCCAGAAAACCTTCGCTCATGGCTTCCTTGTTTGTAGTTATTGTCAGACATTGGGCTTGAAGGTGGCCCTGGGTTTTGCACACACTACAAAATGTCGGCTTGTTCTCATACTCCATAGGCTAAATCCTTAGAAACTCTCCATATGCTAGTTCCACCTGAGAAGGTAGATCAGAATCCAAGTTTGCATTTACACATATCCTGGCATGCATTAGTCTAGTCCTTGCCCGGGTTGAATGGTCTATTGCCATGAGCTCTCCTATCACATTTGCTATGCCACTAAGCCAATACTCATTAACAAACTGGTTTTGGAGGTTTGGTAAGTGGACCCAAATGTGTGCTATATTAATGTTCTACTTCTCAAGGTTGAAATCCTCCCACCACTTTCTCAGAAAGAGGCTATGCCTTCCTAGAAACCAGGGTCCTCCTGTCAAGATGTGCTCTGCATCATCTTTGTTGTTGAGTCTTATCATAAAAAAACCTCTTGACATGGCTATTATTTCTAAGCTTCCTAAAGTTTTCCACTTTGTCGTGGCCCATGAGCGAATAGTCTCAATGTCCAACCTTCCTCCCAAAAACTTGCCAACTAAGGATGATGCCTCCATATCCAAGAATCTTTCCATAATCTCCACTGGCATAGTTAACCTATTATTTTTTGGTATTAGGGGTGGTAGTTCACTGACTAGCTCCTTATTTTTCCCTTTTAGCATTTCCAAAAAGGTTGGGCCCTTGTTGCCAGCTCCCGAACCCCAGTGGGACCCTTTTTCTGAGGGTTTATCTGGAGGATCTATACCTTTAGCATTTTTTAACTGAGCTGACAGGGAATCCTTTTCCTTTCCAGCTATAGCATACTACCCTGCCTCTAGATCTTCTCCTTTTGTTGGTTCAAAATTCTTGCCTACCATTTTTGCTCCTCCTCTGCTTCATCTGCTTCTTCCACCACTCATCATCTCTACTTTTCTAGCTACAACATTCTATCCTACCTCTGGATATTCTCCTTTTGTTGGTTCAAAATTCATGCCTACCATTTTTGCTCCTCCTCCGCTTCATATACATATATATAAGTATGTATTTTTGCTAAAATATAAGTTTAGACAATGCCTAGACTTAGGAATGGAAAACAAACTGAAGAAGATGAAGATTGGTTAGGAAGACCATTAATTGACCAAAATTTCCTTCTTGAGGACCAAGTTCAGGAAGAAGAAATCCTAGACCAGCAATAAGAAGAGCTTGCTGTAGGAAATGAACAAGAAGAAACTGTTAGAGAGGAAGGATCCTCATCCCCTAAAATTTCTTTGGGAGGAGCTATCACTTTTGAAAACATGGAAAAATTTTGGAAGTTCTTTAACACTAATATTGGTGTTTTTAATAAAGCAGCCCATATGGACAAGGATTGAATTAGTGACACTCAAGCAACTCTAGAAGAAGTATTTCAAACATGCACTAATCCCTTGTCCTTTATTGATCAAGAGAGTGATCAAGCTGGACCATCCAATTTGGATATGGCAAGCTGTGATTCAGAACATACAACAACAACAAAGTTACCCAACCATCTAAAGTGCCTGTTAAAAAGCCTAGGGTCATTCCCACACAAAAGAAACCATCATTTACTGCTCTATTTCACCAAGATCTTTATCAACATACCTCAAATCAACAAAACCCCAAAACAAAACCAAACACCAATTACCAACAATCTAGGGTACAATATAATACTATTACAAATCCTCTTCATAATACTCTTCCTACCAAAACTTTGCATAATAGCAATATAGCATCTAATCCTTATGTCACACCATCATACACTCATAGATCCCATACCTATGTCCCATCGAACCAATATGGTGGACAAACTAGTAATCTTGAAACCATGGTGAAATAGCTAGTTTCTCGCATGGACCAGATAGATCCCTACCGTCCCTCGTACAACTATCAAGAGATGTGTAGTCAGCCTTTAGATCCTATAGTCGTAGCACAACCGTATCCTAAACATTTTCCTATGCCTGTTCTTCCCATATATAAAGGAACCAAAGATCCCATAGAGCATCTTCGTATGTTTAGGATAGCATATCACGATATATCACATGATGACTTGTTATTACTAAAAATGTTCCCAAAAAGCTTGGGAGGAATGGCATTAGAGTGGTATTATCAATTACCCACTAATTCTTTGAGGAATTTTGAAGAAACTTTCGAGTATTTTGTTCATCAATTTAGTGCCTACATCGAAAGACATGTGACCATTAAAGATTTGTATAACTTAAAAAAGACAAAGATGAATGCTTTGCTGATTTCCTAGCTAGGTGGAGATAGTTGATAGGAAAATTGCACTTTGTGTTACCTTATAGGGAGATGTTGGACATCTTTATTAATAATTTGCAAGAGAAACTATCTTATGAATTATCAACTGCTACCTTGACCACCTTCGATCAGGCTATAGACTTAGCCCGAAGAGTGGAAGATGCTCTCATTAGGAGAATCCAACTTAAAAATAAATACGATGAGAAAACATCCAAAAATCAATACAAGCCAATAGCTAAAATATTGCTAATGTTAATGCTACAAAGACAACGGAGAAGTTTGTACTTGAAACCTCTTGATAGACCTCCTCGAGAATTTACTAGGTTAAATCAACCTTTATCAACTATTCTACCGCAATTATTAGAATGAGGTTTGATTCAATTACCAAATATCTAGGAACCTGATCCAACTATACCCGAATATAGAGTATATTTACACTATGACTTCCATATAGGACCTGGACACTCTACCAACTCTTGTAAAATATTAAAACATAAAATACAATACTTGATTGATAACAATGAGATGGAGGTGCAAGCCTTTCAACCTAAGAAAAATCCTCCTAATAATGTTTAAAATAACACCCCACAAAACCCGAATCAGAACACCAATCAGTCATTGGAAATCTTTCAACATCCCTTACAAAAACATGGTAAGGAGGTGGCTAATCAAATTGAACATCATAATGTCCCTCCTCCTACCCGATATGTAGGAACTATTAGTGGGAATTTACCTGCTCATGCTCTGGAAATATTCAACATGACTTTATCTATGGTTACAACCAGGCCTCTATATAATATTTAGATACCTGATCTTAGTGATACAGAATACGATACTGAGAGTGATATGGAAATCACATCAAATCAATTGAATAGTTCTAAAGATGAATCGGATACTATTCACCCTATCACAAGTTATATGGTTCTAGAAGAGCCATTTCCAAGAAGAGTCACTACTAGACCATCGTCTCACCAATTACTTTCTAATGAGCTAGCTATAAATGCTAGAACAAGACCCATTCATCATCCATAGAATAATATTGTGGGTACCATCGGAGTTGTTACTAGAAAACAAGCTCAAAATTATCAACAAGATCAAATTCAGAATGGTGGATCAACTCCATTTATTTTTAAGGTTCCTAATAAAGGGAATCATGCACCTAATTTTCAACCTAAACCTCCTTATAATATTAATGAACAATTATCAAATATTACAACTAGAATTTCCCTCTTGGACCTTTTAAGATCTTCTCCTACACATAGAGATGAATTAATGCTCACATTAAGCCAGATGATGGTACCACAAGAAATTCAACTCGAAGCCATGGCCAATACTATAATAACTCATGAAGTTGATTGTATTGACTTTCGGGATAGAGACATACCCCAACATAGTTTACATAAAGATAACCCCTTGTATATTACTACTTTAATTGGAGATGTAGCAGTCAAACGAGTTTTTATTGATAATGGTTCATCTTTAAATATCTACACTTTTGACTTCTACCAAATATTTGGGTTTAGAAGTGAGGAAATGAAAAGAACTGATATGATCATAAAATATTTCAATGATGAAACACAAGAAACATGTGGAGTTATTACCATTCCATTGTAGGTTGGTCCAAGAACCTTGGATATGACTATGTTTATTGTACATTGCCCTGCCTCATACAATATACTCTTGGGTCGTCCCTGGATCAACGCGATGTGATCTATTCCCTCAACCTTACATCAATGTGTTAAGTTCAAATTTAAGAATCAGTTTATTACCATTCATGGTGATCCAAGACCATTTGATATATGTGCTTTGGTAGAACCTATTGGAGTTCAATTTTGTCCTGCTCTGTCATCCACACATCCTAATTCTCATTATCCATCTAAACATGCAAAAATCACACCCATAAAGTCATCTACTTCTTCTCCATTAATTGCACCTTCACATATAGCTCAACCATCTTCTGAACAAACCGCATTAGGACCTAAGAAAGATACTAATATCACAACCAATGTCTCTTGTTCTACTCCTATAACTTCCATACCTATAAAATACCCATCTATCGATACCTCTACACCGTCTACATCCACCAAAGTCATATTTTCAGCACCAGAAGATGTAGGGAATGTTCCTTCTACCTCTTATGCTCTTACTGATGAGCTCTTACCCGATCTATCTAAAATCCTTATATTAGAAGAAATGAATACTTCTATGCAAGATTCCATTATTTTAAATAATTTGCCATCATCTCCTTGTACCTTGGGCCTCCCATAGCCTATGGGAAGTATTTACCAAGTCGAGAGCTGTGCCTTTATTTATAAGGGATATGACTGGGGTAGAATACCCAGAAACATCAAAACTCATTATGATGGATATGCTCGATGTTATTTTACTAATGAATATATTAAAGCCAAACCTATAATGCTTAAATTGGGATATAAAGGGAAAATTTTGGGACCTTTCTAGTGGTATGAAAGAACCTTTTGAGGTAGAAGTGTGGCCTGCCCGATGTGGTGTGGGACTATTTCCTAGTAAGGGTCAACCATTCCCATTTGAGGATGATGACCAACTTATATGTTACCAAGATTATTTAGATGTGCGCGATGCCTTGCATTTAATAAATAAGACATTCACATGTAATATGCTATCTATATCTTATCCTGAGATGATCGCTGAATTTGACGATGAGTTGGAGGGAGATATCTTTCACGATGTCTTCATTGAGGAATTATTACATAATGGATTTTATTTTGATGGCTCTATACCTAGTATAGCCCAGCTTGAGGCCATGACTCCTCAAGATGAATTATCCAAGCTAACCTTGGAAGAATTATAATAATTGGGAATTTCACCCACCCCACCTAATTTTGAGAGATATCTACACATGGAAGTAGAAAATGTCATAAAAATTAACATTGGTACCAAGGATAACCCCCACATAATCAACATTGGATTAGAATTGAGTCAAGAAAAATAGGATAAATACATTGAATTTCTTAAAGAATATGAAGATGTCTTTGCTTGGACATATGAAGATATGCCAGGTTTAGACCCTTTTGTAGTTATGCATCACCTAGTAGTGCACCCGGATGCTAAACTTGTTAAACAAAAACTTAGGAAAATGCATCCTAAAGTGGCCTTACTAGTCAAAGGGGAGTTAGAAAAACTCCTGAATGTTATTTTTATACAAGACATTGATTATAAATAATGAATATCAAATGTAGTTCCAATAGCTAAGAAAGAAACTACTAAGGTTAGGGTTTGTATAGACTTTAGAGATATTAATTTTGCATGCCCTAAAGATGATTTTCCCCTTCCCAATATGGATCAGATCATTGATTTTACTATTGGGAGTGGAATGATATCCTTAATGGATGGATTTTTTGGTTATAATCAGATCAGGATAGCTCCTGAATATTAGGCTAAAACAACATTTATTACCCCTTGGGGGACTTTCTATTGGAAAGTGATGCCATTCGGGTTGAAGAATGTAGGTGCAACCTATCAACGAGCCATGACTTATATCTTTCATGATATGATGCATGATATACTACATGATTATGTAGACGACATTATAGCTCATTCTACTGAAGAAGATGACCATTTAGATGACTTGAGAAAAATATTTGATCGGTTAAGGGAATATCTTATCCGATTGAATCCAACAAAATGTATATTTGGAGTTAAGTCAGGTAAATTATTAGGGGTTATAGTTTCTTTATGTGGCATTGAAATTGACCCTCTCAATATTATGGCTATCACTAATATGCCCGCACCTACAAATATATCTAAATTACGGAGTCTACAAGGTAAGCTTCAAGCTATCCGTCGCTTCATCGATAAGCTGGAAGATAAAACTGGACCCTTTCTTAAGCTTCTTAAGAAGGATGTCTCTTTCCATTAGGGCGATGAATGCCAGGCAACATTTGAACTCCTCAAACAATATCTTCTTAACCCACCTATACTTTCACCACCTAAACCTGATCGCCCATTTATATTGTATATTTCTGCTTCAGATTTTGCTTTAGGAGCTATGTTAGCTCAACTTGATGATGATAAAAGAGAGCGTGCTAATTATTACATTAGCAAAACATTAATTAGTTATGAAACCCACTACACAAAATTAGAGAAGTTATTTCTAGCAGTCATATTTTCTACACATAAACTACGCCATTATATGCTTAGTCAAAAAACATACATTATTGCTAAATCCAATCCCTTGTGGTATCTCATGAGTTGACCTTATTTATTTGGCCGCACAGCAAAGTGGGTTCTTGCGCTAAGCGAATTTGAACTCATGTTTATAGGACAAAATTCTATTAAGGGTCAAATCATAGCAGATCAATTAGCTGCTGCACCCTTAGAATCCACCCATCCCCTCGTAATTGAGTTTCCTGATGAATGCCTTAAACTGGAGGCATATCATTCAGAGAAATGGTCCTTATACTTTGATGGATCCCGATGCATGAGTGGGGCTGGTGTAGGTATTATTTTTATATCTCCATAGAAACATCTCATACCTCTATCCTTTAAATTAACATTTGCCTATACTAATAACACTACTGAATATGAGGCTCTCATCCTTGGATTACAAGTAGCCCTAGCACTAAAAATTAAAAATATATTAGTTTTTGGTGATTTTTAACTTGTTATAAATCAAATTAATGATGTTTATCAGACTAGAGATGATAAATTACGCCCATATAAAGCATATGTATTACAATTAATATCTTTATTTGATCAAATTACCTTGGAGCTATTCTTAGAACTAGAAATCGTGCGGCTGACGCCATGGCCATAGCTACATCTCTTTTACCCTTGGAGTTAGATGATGAATATGCTACCATTATTATTCATTGACTCCAGGAACCCGCTTCAATTAAATCATGCTTAGAACCTTTGGACGTGTTTCTAATCAATGAAACTACTCCTAAACTTTGGTACATTGATATCCTCAATTTTATTCAAAATGGGACCTTCCTTGAAGGTTTTAATAGAAACCAACATCGGTTATTATGTAGATGAGCAAGTTTATTCGTCATAATTGGCAATACCTTATATAGGAGATCTTTTGAAGGTATCCTATTGAGATGTTTGAATCTAGAAGAGTCTAGATCAGCTTTGAGTGAAGCCCATAATGGATCTTGTGGGGGACACTTTAGTGGTAGCGCCATTTCTAAGAAGCTCCTTAGGATAGGATATTTTTGGCCTACCATGGATAATGATGCACATGATTATGTGTGCCATTGCGAAAAGTTCCAGAAACATGCTGAACTTATCCATGCGCCTGCACAAGAACTATAGGCTATTTCATCTCCTTGGCCCTTTTCAAAATGGGGCTTAGACATCATTGGAAAAATCAATCCTATGTCATCTGATGGACACAAATTCATCATAACTACCATCGAGTATTTTACGAAGTGGGTCGAAGCTATGCCCTTAGCTTCTTGCACTAGAACTCAAGTTTCCAAGTTTATTTTTAATCAAATTATTTGTAGGTTCGAAATCCCTGCAAATCTCATCTCAGATAATGGAACTTGTTTTAAAAATAAATATGTAAAGAAACTATGTCAAAAATATAAAATTCAACATCATTGGTCCACTCCCTATTATCCTCAAGGTAATGGCCAAGTAGAAGCATCTAATAAAACATTAATTAAAATCCTCAAAATACTAGTCAATAAATCTGGTCGTGATTGGCACATTCAATTATATCCTACTTTGTGGGGATATCAAACTAGCATTCATACTCCCATGGGCACTTCACCTTTTGTTTTGGTTTATGGCGCTGAAGTTGTTTTTCCCTTTGAATTAGAAGTTCCTTCTTTGGCTCTGCTACTTCAAGATACCGAAGTAGGAGATGAATATCATGTTGGCAGATTTAGTCAGCTGGAACTCCTAGATGAGAAGTGCATTAATTCTTTGGAGCATCTTCGTGCCTACTAGAACAAGATCAAATGAGCATATTTCAAGAAAATTCATCACCGATCCTTTGAGATCGACGACCTCGTCTTAAAAGAAAATAAAAAAAATACTAATGCAAATAAAGAAATTAAAGGTAAATTTGAGCCTAACTAGCTTGGGTCATATATTATCACTACTAAATTTGGACCGGGAGCATACATATTAGCTACCTTAGATGGTAAATATCTTAAAGAACCTATGAACATTATGCATCTTAAGCGCTATTATGCATAAATCTGGTAATTTTGCCATTGTATATATTATACATACTGTCTTATTTTAGTAATTCATATAAAAATTTCAAAAACAGTAATATTATGTATTCTCTCAAATCATAAATTAATATATATATAAATCAAAAAATCAAAATCATAAAAATCTTCAAAAACATCTTCTATTCTTACACCTATCAATTCTTGAAGTATTGCAGTTATATTTTTAGTTATTTTGGATAAATTAGCATTTATTTGGAATCCCTCACTTTCACACTCACATAAATAAATATCTTGATCTTATTTGGTATGATTATTAATCTCTCTTATATCAAAGTCCAAAATTAAATTAGATAAAGTTTTGAGCATAGAAAACTGATCTTGTTATTTACTTGAACCAAGTACACATTTTCACATTAAAATGATTTCATTGCAAATTCAAAGCGATGCTACACAGTAGAAGTGGTCTCTTGAGTGAAAAGTCTCCCCTGCTATCCTATCATGCACATGGTATAGAATCTTTGAGAATTGACAAAAGGACAAGCTCACCCCCCCCCAAAATAAAAATACCTTGCTCTATAGCCAATCCGAGCAAGTATCCCTAGTCTAGGAAGAAAAAAAAAGAAAAAAAGAAAAGAAAAAAAAAGCAAGAAAATCATGAGAAAAAGAGAAATTATTCAGAAGCATTATCATTTTGTACCATCTCAGCAATATTTCAGCATTATCTCAATGTCAAGAAAAAAATACAAAAAAAAATAGAACAAGAAAAGAAAAGAAAAAGCAAAAAGCAATAAATCCCTTCCCCTACCCTTTGAAAGAAAATAAGGGTGAATGAGCTTGAATCCCTGGAATTCTCAATTATTTGAAAACTGTGAGGTAAGCCCCATAACAGGTGGTTTGTACCCAACCTGCTTGGCCTTGGGTAACTCCTAGCATGGTGATATGTTTGTCATATTAGAGACCTTATTTTGTACAGACCTATGCCCGCTCATGGATCAGCTAGCTCTTGATGACTCGACTTACATAGTAGTCTGGTACAATTACATGCATATAAATCATGGTCAATGAAAACTCATTTGGTTAATTCAAATTACTTGTATCAAATTATCTTGCTCAAAATTGATAAATGAACAATACAATTGCACACACATTTGTGTTTGAGATATTTTGTATCATTATGATAGATCAAGATCGACAATGAACTCACATATGCACATGGGGTTCCTTATAAATCTAAATTTTGTCTTTGAGATAATTTAAAATATTTATGCAAATATTCTGGAATAATTTGATTTTCTTACTTGAGAATATTGGCTTAGTGTACAAACAATTAAATACATTTTTTTCAAAAATCCAAAATTTCTTTCAAAGCATGTTCAAAAATCTAGCAATAAAGTCACATTTATATTTTCAACTTTCGCAACAATGGTATAGTTCCTAAACCTAAATTGGAATCTATGCCTAGTGCAAGTCCTCATTTTATATTTTTTATCTCAAAATCAAAAATCAACTATGCAATAAAACTATTACATCAATTTCTTCTTTTGGATTTCGTGATGATGGTATAAGTCTATACCTAAAATTCTATGCCTAGCGCAAACCATCGTTATAATTTTATCTCCCATTTATTTAATCCATAAAAGCATATGGCTTAAATCATTATGTTACACAATTATGCTTTAAAAATAACGAAAACTTTTCTATTTCATTTCATTATGTCAAACATTCAGTTTTGCAACGATGGTATAATTCCTAGGCAATTGTTCAAAATTCTATCACACTTAGGAATTTTATGCCTAGAAAAAATCATATTTTTTATATTTCATGCATAATATTTTCATGGAAATTTGAAAACAAATCATCACCATCATTATTTTTCATCATCACAACACAAAGTCTTAAGAAAGTCTCTTAAGCACCCTTTTACTTTTAGCAATATTTCTCTCATACCGGGATTAGCTTGATGACCTAGCAAGCGACAACTCCATGAAATGGTCATGTAACAGTGACAATGTCCTTTGAAATTATTGTTAGAAGTCACTTTATTTTTCATCAAATCACACCACAACAACCAATTTGTTTACATCAGATTATTTCATTTAATTTTATAGCATGACATAAAATTATAATATTTTCAATGACATAATTACATGAATAATCAATCAACCATTAAAATATTAAAGCATCATAAAACATATGCACAAGTCATATCACAAAAATAACATATATATAAATATATATATATATATATATATATATATATATATATATCAATAAGTCTATACATCATGTCAAAATGGATTGGTATGTCACAATCTATACCCTAGCATACTCAATCCTCTAAAAAATATATGGTCTATGTACAATGAGCAGCTAGTCTCGAGAAACCCTCGAGCTCTCAGCCTCATCTCCTCTACCACCCTGAGGTGGAGGAGGTGGTCCCATCGAGGTCTATGCTGTATCGTGGGTCCTCAACATCAATCATGATGATGTCCTCGATGAACCCATCCTGATCGGCTCTGCAATGCTGGCTGGCAGCGGTATCTTCTACCCCTTTGGAACCACATGATAGTACAACCCCTAGTAGAATGTGATCTATGCAATAGCCCATGATAGCTCCAGAATGCTCGTCCCTCCACTTCGAGCCCTAAGCCATGTAGCCTCATCTTAAAGAGTCTGCACCTGATCTCATAGGTGGGCATTATCTACCCAAAGAACCACCATCTCATTGCTCTCCCCCACCTTGACACCCCTGCCCTTATCAGGTGATGGTGGCCTATCTCTCTACTAAGAAGGAAGTCCCTCCCTCCTCTCCAGCTATTTTTGTCTCTCTGGAGCCTGTGGTACTCTCTGGAATCTCTCTTGAGGAGGCCATCACTGATCCCTCCCCCCATGACCCCTTGCTGCACCGATGGCAGTCTGGCATTGCCTCTCCATTCGTTGCACTACATCATGCATCGAACCCTATGCCATTGTCATCCGAGGAGGGCAGATGCTTGCATACCAAGAATCATACCCATATGCTACCCTCGCATCATCCCCATCCAGTGGCTAAATGGGAGCATCATCAGCATCCTGACTCCAGAACCACTGCATGTCTAGAGCCCTACTCAATGTGGTATTATCCCGCACAGTCCAGGAGTACTCCTAATCCCTAAGATAAGGGATCCCCTACTGTAGACCGAACTACCTCAAAACTCGGTCATAGCAATGGAGCTCTACCTCTCCCTACTCTATCCTCAACCAGATGACTTGCCTGATGCAGCCAACTATTATCTATCCTCCACCCAGCCTGGATGCTCTCTCCATGAACTCCAGGTGATCTGATCTAGGGTGAGATCATCTAGAAACCTCTGAGACATCGATAGATCTATCCATCGCTATGACCCTCTCTAGAGCCACCAATAGAAAACTTGGGGTCTCTCCCGATAAACTCCTATCAGTGGAAGCCCTACCGGCCTTCACACCGTAATGTGCTTCTAGAACCAAATCTATAGTAATGATGTCATCACCAGACATCGACCTCCCTTGTATACAACCTCATAAAGGATCCTATACAAGTGGCACAGTACAAAGATACCCCAAGAAAAACTATATCCATGGTCTCTCATGTCGCAGACCACATCTAAGAGGAGCCACGATAACCTGCATCCACTCTGGTGGCATAGAAGAAGGCCACCCACCACCCCTACCAAAACTTGGGTCAACCAAAATGCCCTAGGCATCTGCCTCAAAGCCTCGATGTTCACTCTGCCCTTCTCTAGGGCAAAGCTTGGGTCACTATACAATCTCATCATGGCATGGACCTAATTAGCCAAATGAGTCATGAATCGCCCATGTATGGGGATCCTCAAGATCCTCCATACATCCTCTAGAGTGGGAGTCATCTCCCCTATCGGTATCTAGAAGCAGGACGACTCCGGATACCATCTCTCTGCTAGGGCTGTCAATAGCCCCATGTCTATAGGAATTTGTGGCATCTCTACCACATGCTGTAGTATGACCTCTACTAGTCTATCTCGCTTGGCCTGATCGAGCGTAGCTAAGTCATCCCTAAGACCCCTGTATTTCCACTCTTGACTCTTTAGTAATCCCCTCTGCAAAATAAATAATAAAACAACAAAAATCATTAGTACATAATCATTAAAATCAATTAAAATTAGTTTCATCTCATAAAAAAAATGATATCGCCCATTATTGGACGATATCATACCAAATTTAGCAAAATCGTCCTTAATAGGATGAAATCATCTCCGATTCTTCAATTTGGGGATCACCCCTATTTCTCCGATTTCATCGTTAGATGAAATCGGTGATTTAGGGACGATTTCGGTGAAATTGGGACGATTTCATCTTGACATCACCGATGGCCTAAAAACGGTCGTGATGCCCAAAAACAATTAAAAATTCAAGTAAAAAATTAAACAAATCAAGCTAAAAACACAGTACACTAGGTTTAGATCCTTACCCGCAACCCGTGCCGGACCTTTGTCGATCTGTGTGCCGTTTCCACCATTTTGCCTGTAGAGCTCTAAAACAGTGAAAGTGAACAGTAAAAATGAATTAGGGTTTTACCCTATTTTTCCTATTTTTATTTAAAAACAAAAAAAAATTAATTTTTGCTTTTTCGCGCTTTTACCTCAAACGTTCGATTGGGTAAAAACTCGGAGGGGGCACCATAGCAAACAGTTGTACGATTCGACCTAGAATCGTCATCTAAAAATGGAATAAATTCTTGCTTTCTCATAAAGCATGAAGAACTCATCTTTAACGCATTTTCTTTGGAAAATTTGCTAAAGAGGGGGCAAAATGTAGCACCCTAAAATTGGCACAGTAAAACCATCAGTAAAAGATAAAAAAATTTGAATTTTAACCTCAAAACCGCCCATTAACCGTTCACCTCATTTTTTGCACCATTTTTAGAAGTTGTTTTGACCGTTGGACGATATCGTCGTCGATTTGACGATATCATCCCAAATCAGATGAATTCATCTAGACCAAAACGTCCAAATGATTTCATCCCAAAACTAAATTTTTATAATTAGTTTATGTTTCAACAACCTCTCTAACTCGGGCAGAAGCGTGTCTGCGCGGTTGGAGATTCCTACGTTGGAGATCTCCCAGATTAGGATGATCCCCAACCTCCTAACCTCCTCCTAATCCTATATAAACTTGGGATTTTCCCATTTTATCCCCCTGGCTGATCATTTCCCTACAACTTTAGTTTTTGTTGTGTTAGAACATATTATTCCCCATCATTTGCATTTGTTTTTTCAAGTTTTATTGTAGGATCTCACTGTGTTTTAGTCAGAGGAAGATCGGATCATTGCAGGTGATTCAACCACAATTTTGGATGATCCTATCGAGATCAGCGATGATCTCGTATGATTACAGATGATTTTGACTGTAGTTCAGATTGGGAGAAATCAGAGCCCTGAGTTTGCATTCTCTATCTCTTTTTCTTATTTTAATATGCATTAGATTAATTCACTTATATTCTGCATCTTGGAGTTCACCTCATTTAGCATATTTGCATGATAAAATTCAAAATAAATTAATAAAACATTGCATCCCATTTGATTTGATATTAGGATTTATCATTTAAGCATTTATATTCTTATTTCTATCATTTTGTATCATTCTTGCAATTGTATTTTTGGTTTTTGGTGTCTATTTTCATGATTGTAGGTTTCTGACGAATTTGTCTGATGAATTCGTCAGGTCGCTGATGATCTTGGATGATCTCAGATGATCTCCTATGATCTGGATGATTCTGTACAATTATAGATGATCCTGTCATATCCGGGATGATCTGGACTCCTAAAAGCTTCAAAATCTTCATCAGACATCAGAAATTAGGTGCACTCTTCTCCATTTTAGATATTTTCTGTATTTAGAATTCATTTATGTTTGTTGTTTTCATATAAACTAGAAATTTCATATAGAATAACTTAGATTCATTTTGGCAAACCTAGGAATTTGAATGATTGAACATAAAATGAACACATCAAACCCATTCTCGACCTAGGCGTGGAAACTGCAACTCAAAGTTTCTTGGTGACCCCACCATCCATAAAAAATTCACCCTTATACCCCTCCCCAAGAGGCGTGACCTTCAAAGGGCCTCTCCGTCCGAGGTATTGTCCCATCCTTCTCGCATCCCCATTTCGAGCACGGATCCTTTAGCCAGAAGGTAAGGGTGCAAAAATTTTTGGTGATAGAGTTTGACCTATGTTCTTGACTCTGTGAAATTATGGATGTGTGGTGTCTATCAAGAAATCATGGATACATAGTGGTGAGAACACATGCACATAGTTCTAACTGTATAATCGTAGACTAGCAGTTTGGGTTAATGGTATAATACCTCAAAATGGGACCTCAGGGTTAGAAACCTAACTTCTCCTTGAGATGCATGTAGAGCTCTAGTTCTATTCTAGTAGCCTGGTGGTATCAATGTTCAGCTCTCTCAATTTGGTGGGGTGAAGGTGTCTTTATAGGCCCCTTAGGGTTTTGGATGGAAATGAGAGGTGGCAAGTTTGGACTTCCAAGTGGTAATCCTGGGATACCAAATGGAGGGTTAGCTATAGTGAGTCACCCAGTGTACCTCACTTAACTGGGGATATGTGGCTACAAGTGGAGTGATGTATGGGATTTTTCCCCATGTGAAGGGACAAAGGGGACAAAGGCGGATGAGATGTGGCAAGGATGTTGGGTGAGGTGGCTAGGACACATGTCTAGTGGGTAGGCAGGGTATCCTAGGCTAATTTCCTAGATTTAATATATCTGTAAAATAAGATGATGGTGCAGGATTTATATGCCTAAGTCTAAAGTCAGGCATATAACTTTGTTATGCAATATTTTGTGTGGGGTGAATGTTTGTAAATTTTCTAAGGACCAGTTTTTGGTGTCTACATGGTGAAAAAGGAGGGTTTTGAAAGGTTCCAAAACCTTTTACATTATAGGAGGTAGATAAAAATAAGGCCAACTAAGCACAGGCTAGTATCCAAGACCAAAAGAACAAAAATTAAATCCAACAACCACCCAAGAGCATAGACCAGCCCACCACCCAATAGGGCATAAAGGAGAATTTTTTATTCAACTTTCTTTTAGAGGCACCAATGATCCTACTCTATTTTTCATAATACTAGAAGGGTAGAAAATACATCAAGATGTAGATAAAAAAAACCTCGATCCTATAGAGCAAGGGTGAGGGCAATACACCAAGAATATTCCTTGATAATGGAAACCATTAGGAAGCAAAAGGCTAACCATTTGAATACCATAATATTTGATATAAGCCCAAATGACCTCACCATTATCATTTATGACAACACCCCCTCCACCAACCCTCTTAGGGTTACCTTTGGTAGCCCCATCAAAGTTTAAAATGACCCACCCTTTAGTTGGTTTATGCCATCTAGTAGCCAATTTTTTTTTAATAGTAGATACAAAATCAAAAGACCCTAGATTCAATTTCCAACTAAAAATAACCCCTTTATCCATAGCTTTCTCCCTACCATTTATAAAGCCACCTAGGTTATTCTCAATAGCAACCTTTAATCCTTATAAAAATAAAGGATCCATACTTAGTAATATCCTTGAAAGTTATTTTTTCCCTCACCCACTAGATAACCCATAAAAAATGATGAAGAACCAAATCCCACACCCTAGTGAGGTTGTGATTGATGAATGGGGATTTCTATTGTGTGAAAAGTTCCTTGAAGTTTGAGGTAACACCCTGTTGGCATTTTTGCCACATTGTTTTTGTTGTTACTGTTAATGTAAAGAATGCATAAGTTGTAGAGATATTAACTCCTCTGTTGTTCCTTCAAGCATTTTGAAAGGGCAAATGTAAAAATCTCTACAAGTTTTTGTGTTGGAGCTAAGCAGGAAACTGTCGCGATATCGCGACATGTCGCATTTTTGCGGTCAAGACAGTCAACGGCAGCAAGGGGATAAAACTGTCGTGATATCACGACATGTTGGAGTTTTGCGGTCAACGTAGTCAACTGAAGCACTAAAATGAAGTTGTCATATCGCGACATGTCACATTTTCATGACTTGCAAAGGCAACAAAGCAACATGATGAGAAAATGTCGCGATATCACGACAAAAATCAGTAAAGAAGAGCAATGGAGAAAACGTCACGATATCACGACAGAAAAGTGAACAAGGAGAAAAATGTAGAAAATGTCGCGATATTGAGACATGTCACATTTTCGTGGCAAGGTTGAAAGAAAAGCATAAGGCATGAAAGACGTCACGATTTCACGACATTTTTGAAGATGAAGCCAAGCAAGAGGAAGACGTCGCGATATCGTGACAGAAAGCGACAACACTAGAGAAAGTAAGGAAATGTCGCGATTTCGTGACATATTGGGCAGGAGGGGCAAAGTGCGGAAACATGTCACGATTTTGCGACATGTCACGTTTTCATGGCCTAGAAGCATCAAAGTGCAAGAATACAGAAAGTGTCATGATTTCACGACATATTGTGGAGAAAAGGCTAAATAGAGAAACATGTCACGATTTCGTGACATGTTCCTTTTTCACGAGGCAAAGGCGACAATGAAGGAGAACACAAGAAATGTCACGATTTCATGACATGTCTTGTTTTCGTGATGTGAAAGCATGGAAAGAACAAAATGGTATGAAATGTCATGATTTCGCAACATGTTCCATTTTCGCTACTTGCAAGAGGATGAAGGCCAAAGAAGAGAAAACTGTCGTGATTTCGTGACATGTTGCAGTTTCGTAGGTATACAGAAGAAAAGGACACAAAAGGAAGAAGATGTCATGATTTCACAACATGTTGAGGAAATAAGTCCAAACAAGGAAGAAGATGTCGTGATTTCACGACTGGTGGCAGAGAGAGAAAGCAGCAAGGTAAAAGTGTCACGATATCGCGACATGTCACATTTTTGTGACCTATCACATTTTCGCGACCAAAGCAATAACAAAGGCTCGATACAGTTCTGTTGCATTTTTTCTTTAGGATTGCATAGGATAATGTGCAGAGGATATAAGGATCAATTAAAAGCTCTCCAACGGTTTTTAGATCGTGGTCAAAGAAGCGGTTCCAAGATTAAATGTTGCTGATTACCAAGGTGTGCAAGATGGAAGAACTTGAGGCATTTTTTGATGTCACCAGAATTAAAGATGCCTCCAATATTCAAAGCTCCTATTCATGATCTCTTAAAGCAACTTTTAGTTTCCCTTGATAATGGTCATTTGATGAAGAGATATGGGCCCTCATTTCTGTTTCATTCTCAGTTGTAATCCATTAAAAGCAGGCACTGTCATTTCTTCAAGGTAGATTAAGGGGATTGTTCTTCGAAATCTGCTTCATATATTAAATGTTGTAATATGAAGGAAGAGGACGGGCCTCTATAAATGCCAATGTAAAACTCAAGCAAAGAGAGGAGGATCTTGTTGCAGAAATTGAAATAGAAATCCTAGATGTAATTGCTTTCATTCTTAGTGTCTTTTGGAGTTGGTGATCTAATTTTTTGTGTATGTTTGGCTTTCTGTGTGATTTACTTCTGTGTAGTCTAGTGATATTAGTTGAATTCTGCTGTGTTGAATTTAGCTGTATTGGCATTTGAATGTTTGAAGTTTATTTGGAGGTGAACTCATGGCTAATGCGTGATCCAGTTTCTGTGTACGTATTCTAAGAGTCAGTTGCTACTTAACTTTAGGATCTAGTTGAAATTATTACTGTTTGAGGTTTTTCTCCCTATCAACGATCGGCTTCGGCCATATTTACATCTCTTTCTGTTATTTCTCATTTCTTTCTGCATTATTTCCCATTTCTTTCCTACATCTCTAGTCTTGAAACCAGTTTAGATTAGTGTGGGAACCAGCCCTCTCTAGAGATTGGCCTAGGAGACATCTCTTTTTCTTGGCCTTTCAATGTTGGCCAAGTCTAGGGCGCATATACATATAAAATCCTTTCCTGTGGTAGATTTGTGACCAACACACCCACTTGATAGAAAAATAATTTAGTAAAGCATTGAGCACCTTATTTGAGAAATCACAATAAGTGAAAAGATGATCCACCGATTTAGCATACTTAGAATACAAGAGAAAAATATTGGGAAGATGGACGCCTTACATAGATTATCAACAGTAAAAATTTTATTTGCAAAAATAGCCACAAAAAATGCAATCTTAGGGATCAAATGAGGATACCAAACTCTTTCCACTAGAAAATATCCTCCCTTGGATAATGATTGGGCCTCATGTGTAGTCTTGATAGAAAAAAAGCCTTTAGGAGAATGAGTCCATAGAAGGAAGAATGTAATATTGCAACAACATGTTCAAATTTGCCAAACTCTAAAGGATACGAAGATCAAATTTATGCAAAGTTAGATGCTTCTAAATCCTCTTGCAATTAGTGATGATTATATAATAAATTACTTTTTCTCCATATTTCAATGATAAAGGAGCCTTCATCACATAAAATTCATATACATTATGTGTATAATAAGAAAAATTAACTAAAATAATGATATGTAATTAATTTATTTGAAAAATAATTTGAAAAAATTATATTAAAATAAAATTATTTACAATTTGGTATGAGAATCCTCCTAGCATTTTCCAATAAGATCACCTATTTCCTCCTTTTAAATTTCCAATAAAATTCCATAATTCTAAAACCCAATATCCTATGAACTAACCACTTTTTATTACAACACTAAAATGAGATCTCCATTGAAGCCAAATATCCTAAACCATATGTTTGCAATTGGAGCCAAATATCCTAAACCATATGTTTAAAATTGGAGCCAAATATCCTAAACCATATGTTTGCAATGGTTGTTCAAATTAGCCAAAAAATGGATATTTTGATCAACCTACCTAATCCTCTCATCCTCAATAGCCATGACAATGTGTCACTGATCTCCTACCTCCTCCTTGGTACCCATTTTATCTAGGAAGTACACCATTTTATTTTGAGCTCTATCCACATAAATCAGAATCACATCATCCAATTTCCTTCACAACTTCTTAATTTGTATGATACGAATTCTCAACCTCCAAGTCTCCAAAGCAAAGTTCCTCATGCAATACAAATCTCCTACCAATATTTGAGAATCATATTCTATGATTATCCTCATATAACATTGTATTACTATACAAATAGAATAAAATTTCATAGTAAAGCTTTTGTTTCATTGTCCATGACCTTGCCTAGGCCTCGTAGTTCCCAATAGAACATTGTCCCAACATGATTCTTGTAGACCACTATAATTATAGCTTTACCTAGATTGCCTTTTATAGCTCCATCAGTATTAATTTTAATCTAGCCTTTTGGGTTTGTTTTCCAATTAGCTTTGTCCTATCCATACTACACTTCAACTTCATTCTCCATAATACATATATCAATATGAGTTTCCTCTTTAGCATAAACTACCATAGTTTCTATGAATTTGCTCCAAATGACCCACAAAATGCCATCTAAGAAGAAAAGGTTTCTCTAAAAAATTTGTCCTTTATCTCCAACCATACTTGCTACAAAATAAATTTTAATCTAAGATTGCACTCAATATGAAGAGCTTCATATTTAAATCTATCCCTCTTCTATATTTCCCAAATATTAATTCAGTTCAAATCACTATTGGCTTGGATTTTACAATCTAAAAATGATTTCTTATAGATCTGGCATGCCAATGGGTACTCAAACATCAAGTGGTTAGATGTTTCCTCATTTTTATAGCATAAAACACATGGGTATGTACCAACAAATCCCCTACATCTTGTATTATAAAAAGTAAGAATTCCATTATGCATGAACTCCCAGGTAAAGAAGTTTACTTTTGGCCAACCCTTGGACTACCAAATATTTCTCCAATCCTCAACCTGATATACATGAGGAGGAGGTTATAGAAGGATATTATCATATATATCCCTCACTGGGTAGACTCCAAGGCTCCCATATCCCCAATCTAATTCATCCTGCTTGTATCTACCTATGAAATATATTTTTGCTAAGATTTTAGTCATTATGGATGTCAATTATAGAGGTATTAGAGTTGGCCACTCATCCAACTTCTTAAAATTTTTAAATCTCTAATCCCTCAGTTGTGTAGTGGGAAAATAAATTTCAATCTTGATCCAATCCTTGCTTTTGATGGTTGTTTTTTCTAGTTGTGATTTTGGAAATTTAGTAATTATAGGTGGGTATTGATCCCATGAATCTATCTAAAATCATCACTTCTCCCCTCTCCCCACTTTCCAAAATAATCCATCTTTCACTACCTGAGATCATAACTTTAGAGATTGCCACACTAGTGACCCATTACCATCCAAATTAAAATGAATCACCTCATTCTGGTTCACATGTCCCAAATATTTACTAGTTAAAACTCTACTAAATAAATATTTTTTTTGGGAGATTGACCTCTACTAAATCTTTATATCCAAAGCTTTAATCTCCTCAGTCCAAAACCTCCCTTTACCTTGGGCTGGCTTACTTTTTTCCAACCTACTAATGCCCATTTTCTCTCTCCTTTTACTTCTCTCCATAAACATTTTTTAGCCATGTTGTCCAAATATTTCCATATGGTATGTGGGGTAGAAATAATAGAAAATTATTAAATTAGCATGGCTTGAATTACCAACTACAAAAAAATTAATCTACCCCCAAATATTAATCATTTGTGACACCAATGGTTAATTCTTTATTTGATATGATCCAAAATATTCTTCCAAATAGCTATCTTTAGATTTTTAAAATGTAAAGGGACCCTCAGATAGACCATTGGGAGAGAAGCACCCATGAATCCCAAGACCTCTAAAATTTTGTCCTAAAGCCTTCGATCAAGATTGAAGAAGACCACTTTGGAATTCTTATCATTGATGACTTAGTTTATGGCCCTAAGGTAAACATTAAGATTATCTCTAATAATTCTTGATTGCATGAGGTTGGCCATTCCCACAAATCATGTGTCATCCGCAATTTGTATATGATTCAAAAACTTCCCATCGACCTTGAAACCTATTAAAAATACCTATTATTTTCTCCTCAAGATAATTCTACCCAAGCCTTCAAACAATATAAGAAAAATATAAGGGAAACAAGGATCTTCCTAATGAAGACCTTGAGTGAATCCAAATGGTTGTAAGGGAAGACCATTGATTAACACTGAGTATGTTAGAGTAGAGATGCAATTTATGACCCATTCTATCCAATCTTGAGAGAAACTGAATGTTTCCATGATCCTTGATAAAAAGCTCCACTCCAACTTATCATAAGCCTTTGATATATCCAGTTTTATGAACATATCTCTAGTGCCAAATTTTTACATTTAGTGTATTGCCTCCTGATCTAGAACCACACCATCCAAGATTTGCCTACCCTTTATAAAACCTCTTTGCTTTGAGGAGATAATATTTTTAGGAGAGGTTTTAGCCACTAAATCATTGACTTTGTGATTATTTTATATATGAAATTGCATAAGGCAATAGTTCTATAATATGAAAAATGCAATCTTTACTCCCCTTTTGAAATTAAGGCAATGAATGTATGATTTAATGATTTAATAATTATTCTACTACCTTTGGAATTCTCTATAAAAACCATTACATCCTCCTCCAATATATCCCTAAATTTCTAAAAATAATTGATTGAGAAGCCATCTGGACATGGTGTTTTTCCTGTACTCATTCCAAAGACTACCTTTTTTAGTTACTCTATATCAATGGGTTTAAGCAGGGTCTGATTTCATTCTTCAAATGTAATAGAGGGTTGATAGCAAGAATTTATTTTTGAGCCTCTCCATATTGCACCATACCTTAAACAATTTATTAAAATAATCCATTGAATGGAAATGTATATTTGGGATAATATCAAAGGAGTGCATATTCTCATCTTAAAGAGCTTCCATCTTGTTTGTCTATCTCCTAGCACAAGTAACTCGATGGAAGAATTTAGTGTTTCTATCACATTCCAATAACCAAGTGGTTCTTGCCATTTGTTTCCAGTAGATCTTCTCTTGCTCAATATTCCCAACCACTTTATTCAATTAATCATCCTCTTATTTGAGCTACTCTATAATTGTTCTCCCTAAATATTTTTTGCACCTCATCCGATATAGCTACCAATGGAGTTGTTTGTGCGTATAAGTCTAAGTTGTTATCTCACCTCCATTGTTTTAATTGATCTTTGACATAATGAAGCTGATTGTGGACTCTAAATATTGATGTCCTATATGTCGATTGTTCCTTTTCCCACCACTATGACATTTTATTTTGAATTTACTTCTTTTGTAACTAAAAGTTTTTAAATGTAAATGGTTTGTGGTGTTTCCCTATATTGATCCCCCATTCCAACAAAATGATAAATTGATCCAAAATTGGACCCTCCAAAATCTAAAAATTTAGATTCTATTGCACAAATACCTCCTCTAAAACCAAAAAATAGTCTAAGTTCACCTTCCTACTATGTGTCTCCCTCCTCTTATTAGTCTAAGTATAGTTGGTTCCATGAAATTTAAAATCCACCAAGTGTAATGCATAGACCTAGGCAGTCATAATTCAATCCCTTGGGTCCAAAATTAAGGTTCTCCCTTCATGATATTTGGATGATAATTTAGCATTAAAATCCCTAGCAACAATCCAATATAACTCATCCATCGAGAATCTTATATTATGCACTGATTTCCATTGATGAATTTGACCATCTAGGTTTTGAGCCCCATAGAAATTTATGATTAAAACCTGCTCAAATATCACATTGTTCCTAAAATATGATGTGATGACACTCCTCCAAGCTATACATGCTATTGCTATCCATTCAAGAGAGTTCCAAAAGGTAACTATTCAAGAGGTTGTTATCTTTTGATGGGAGGTAGTACAACCACAATATGTAAGATAACTAAACTAGGATCAATATAAACTAATGGTACAATAATATGCAAGAAAATAATGAGATGAACATATGTAAATAACATAGAATTATGCCATTAATGAGAGTGATGAAAATAGCACAATGCTACATAATTGAGGATATGAACACTCCATGAAATAATACGAAAGGACTATATTGTATCATACTACTAAACTATACCACAATATCTCTATAATTACTACTACATAGTCTATATTTACTATTAAACAGAAAAAAATCACTATGAGACCTTTGTATAGGAAGATACATTCCTTGGCCCTTAATCTACCTAAGTCTCATGTACATGTGGACTTAATGCACATTTACAACTTGCACATTGACACTTGTGTATTTATTACAATACTTGAAGTAACTAACTAACTTTAATATAAAGTAAATTCCTAATATAGTTATGTATCAAAGGTGGTACATTTACATGACCCAAATGATGTAATATACTCTAACACCCCCCTGTATTACATTATTTTGGTATTGAAGGCTTTAGTATTCAATATGGATATTTATATTGGTTCTGGAAATTGAGCTATTATCTCTAGACTCCTTCATTGTCTTCTTTTTCTAAATTTTTGAGTATCTTTATCTTGTTCAGGTTCTTCATATTGCGCTTCTATTCTTGTTATTCTCATTCTACTCCCTTGTGTTGTTTTTGAATATGAGTCTTTATTCTTGTAGTCTTCTTGGTATCTTTGATGAACTAGTGATATCATAATCTGGTAAGTCACAAGTGGATCAAAGATACTTCCTCTTATGTTATACGATTTCCTGTATGACTTGTTTCCTTGATCTTCAAAGAAGTCAATCTTGAGCTCATTTTTAGAGGATGTTTCTAAAATAAGAAATTGGAAGAAATAATTTAATTTGGATATAGTTTCTCCTCAAATATTTTATTTTACTTGTCATTGTTGTAACAACAGTAGGGTGGATGATATTTTCTTCCACAATATTTTCATGGATGAAAACTCTAACAATTAACCTTCTCATGACCACATTTACCACAGTAGGTGCATAGTAAAGATGTTTCAATGTCTTTGTTATTTGTTCTGTAAATATCATGTTTATCTATTTCCTTGATGAAATAGTTAAACCATGTGTGTACAATTGATGAAATTCTATATTTGCTTTTCTCATAGATTTGTATGAGATTTTTTTGATTAATGTCCTTTTCTACTTTTTGAATATGATCTTGGATATCTTCATTATTATAGTTGTCATAGATTCTCTTTACTATCTCACTAGAAGATATTATTGTAGAATCTACTTTCACCAAACTATTAGTTTGTAAGTTTCTAAAAATACCTTTGAATTATTTTGATTCTTATCTATTATTTGTATCTTCCTTATTATCCATTGAATTATTTGAATCATAAACCATGCTTTTAAGCCATATTGGTATTTTCCTTACTCCTTTTCTAATTGCATTATTTAATGTGTTCCTTGGAGTAGACATTCTTATAGCTCCCTAGTTTAGAGTATGTGAACCAATTTGATAAAACCTTTATAGAAAAAGATTTTGTAGAATCCTTATTTCTCCCTAGAGGTTTAGAATAACCTATAAGCTTAATAAAGTGCTTAGTATGTAATAGTGTAGACACCTAAAACACGTCATGTTTAGGAGACTACTCATATGGGCACATCCACAGACCATATGATTGATTTTGGACCTTTCCAAGAGCTAGCAGTGGTCCTAACCACTCAAAATGGGTAGTTCTAGCCCATTTAGGCTTGGACGCTATCGACTAGAGTGACCACAAATCTTAGCCACTGAAGCTCATAGCGGCCACGTCTAGCCACTGTTGTTGACAACAACTAGAACTTAAACACAAACTGTCATGAGGGATTATCCAAATCACGGATAGTGATAGCAATTTACATGGATTACGAAGGTATTTTTATGTGGAAATCCCAAAGTTCCTCATGACTATCCCTTCAATGTCAATTCATGACTAAACCTTCCCTCTAGGACATCTAGTTGGCATGCAAATATGGATATTGGCTTCCTCAAGAAACAAATATTTAGATCTGGATCTGAAACCAAGAAGGTTACATATGCAGACTTATAGGAAGAAAAAGAGATCTATGAATATTCAAATATTATGCAACAAAGCCCTAGATGAATAGAGAGTGAATAAATGCCCCTTGGAGGAGAAGTGAAGCACTATCCAGTTGAGCTACGTCTATGCATATGCTATCTAATCTGTTTATTCTTCACCACCCATCAGTGTACTAGAAACAACATGCGACCCTTGAACATCAATTGGAGTGAAGAAGATAGTGATACAATCCCTAGTTCATGAGGAGAGAAGTTGCATTTTTTGGCCGCTGTCTCAAAAATTTGCCCACAGGCATATTTTAGGATATTAGACATCATTTAATTTTTTTTTAGCTTAGATCCATTATAGCTTGATTTCTTAATTAGTTGTAGCTTAGATATGATTTTATTAACGCATTTACATCGTATTTCGAAGCTTTATATGAATTTATTATTTGGTTTATGCTTTTATTTCAATATTATTATTATCATTTATATTATTTATCATATTTGCTAATAAGAAGCCTCATTTAGAGAGGCAACCCATACTACATATGGTGCTCTATTGTTTCCATTCCCGCAGATACAAGTTCATAGGATCAGTCCAAACTATCTAGAGCACGTGATCCCTCCAGGATGATATCAAGAGAAGGAGTCATATGTAAGCCCTCAAAAAATTTGGTGTGTGAGATTGGGAGGCCTGCGAAGGTGCATCATACCCTTGTGGGGGATACATTAATTGTTACCCCATTTGTAATCCATTGTATCAAAAAGAGTATCCCTCAGAGGGACGTACATGTAACCGAGATCTGGAAGCATCAATAAAAGAATATTTCTTTGCTTATTATTTTCATGTTATATGTGCTTTTGTGCTTCTTTATTTATTTTAATTGATATAATAATGACATTGTAAGTAGGGTAAGTGTGGTGCATGTTTTCCAATGTTGCATAGATAGCAGTCATGGTGGGACCCTATGATTACCTTTTGTAGATAGGAGATTAAGCCAATATCTACGGATGAACCCGATCCTCCGCTACACATTATAGAAAGTATCGATCAAATTTTTTACAAGAGAGTCTTGATTGACACTGGGTCAACTATCAAAATCATCATGACTAAAAATTTTAAGCATTTAAATTTGCTACCTTCATGCATTAAGGACTCAACATTCACATTGAGAGCCTTCAATGATGGCACTTTCCCAATAATTGGCATATTAATCCTACCTATACAGGTTGGGATAAAGATGATACCTACATTGTGTCATATCCTAGGGGGTGAGAGGCAGTATAACATATTTCTAGGTATACCATGAATGAGGGATATGGAATGTGTGCCTTCCATAGTGCACCAAAATCTAAAATTCATACACCAAGTACAAGTGTATGTGGCCCCCATGATCCCAAGCCATTCAAGTATTACAAGAAGTTTGATGAGCCATAAGAAACTCTGGTGGCATGCAAGCCTCCAAAAATTCATTCGGATAAAATAACCAAACATTCGACTAAGACTTGCATCAAGAAGTCACTACCATATCCCATCACCAAAAATTATGTTATCATATTACCTGATGAGGAGAAGAAAACATTAGTTAACATGACTAAAGTGCCTTCAACTATCTCAAAATCTAAAGCACCTTCTCAAGATTTCATGGCAATGGTTAACATTTAATCAAAAGATCAAGTGACTCTAAGGCAGATAAAATAAGATATGGTGCAATCAGATGTTGTTACCACATTGAAGAGGTCAAAAAATTTAGCATTAGTCACCCCCAAATCACTTCTCATGGTGCCTCCTAAAGAACAAGAACAAGTGTTTCTCCCACATCAGACTGGGGTACCAAAGCTGACACAGTTCAACACCACAAAGTGAAACAAAAACATGAATTGAGTTATAAACATGAGCATGTGGATACCACTATCAAATTGAATCATCATGAAGCCTCCACATCCACTCAAATGAAGGAAATGAGTGTTTTACAGTTACCTAGTGGATATTTATCACCCACTATTTCACCTCCTTCAGTAGAAAATGGTATTTCGAACCAATAAATAGAAATACACATGAGTTCCTTATCAGTATTGGAGCATATACAAAATCACCTCCATAATATAGAGGTATAAATGAAGCAACAAATTGATGCATTGCAATATATTTTGGTCCAATTTTAAAGTCAAGAGATACAAAATAAACCCTCATCTGAGGTCAAACTATCCCTTGTGAAGCCATAGGAAAAGCCTCAACCAAAGAAAGTTCCAAATAGACCACCTTAGCAACTTGGCAAGCATCCCTCATTGCTTGAGTCTACAGTATTAGTTTTCAATTGATTGTGTGTCGTAAATGCTATCATATTACGTGGGGTTAGCCAGTTGAATCTAGATCATACAATACCACAAGGGTATGAGGAAGAACCACATTGTCTATATCATAGACAAAATGGTCATGATATTCAATCATGTCAAATATTTTGATCCATAGTATACAACATGCTTGAAAATAAACAGCTTCGGGTTGTCAACCAATAGAGGGTCTTAGGCTACAATTCATCCCTTGCATCCAAAATTCAAGGAGATCCCCCTAAGGAAGCAAGTGACATACCTAAAGCTCAACTTGGTACTCAAACTAAGCCAATGCATGTTAGATGCTCTAAGCATTCGTAGCGCATCTGGACTCCTTTAAACAAGTCTATGTCTATCATATTCTAGAAGCTACAAGAATCTAAGGTCTTAACCTTACCTGACATAAAAATTCTAGACCCAAATAGAGCTAAACCAAAGGGTTATAGGGAGGACCATTACTTTCTCTATTATCGAATAGAGGGCCATGGCATTCACAATTATCATGAATTCAGGAAGGTGGTCCAAGACCTATTAGAAGGAAATGAGCTCCATGAATATGGTTCACTCATATCTTCCCACCAAGACAAGGGCACCCTATAGAGGTTCGTGCCCCAATTGGGAGAGCTGATTTCTATCACTCTTCCTAAGAAATATGACTACATTATAGTAGGCAACATGCACACTAGGGATACCTAAGGTATCATACCTTCCCCCCGTAAAAACAACAAAACTCAAAAACATTCAAAAATTTCAAAATTACAAAAAACAATAAAAAAATTCAAAAACAAAAGGCTCCAAAGGTATATCAAAGCCCTTTGGTCGAATCATAAAAGGCTCCAAAAGCATCTTAAACCCCTTTGGTCAAATCATAAAAAGCCCCAAAGGTAGCATTGCCCCTTTGGTCAACTCACAAAAATCTCCAAAGGTGTCATGAGCTCTTTGGTCAACTCAAAAAAGGCTCCAAAGGCATCATAAGCCCTTCGGTCACATCAAAAAAGGGTCCAAAGGCAGCATAGCACCTTTGGTAAAATCACAAAAGGATCCAAATGCATATTAAAGCCCTTTGATCACATCACAAAAGCCCTGAAGGCATCTTAAAGCCCTTTGGTCACATCATAAAAAACCCCAAAGGCATATTAAAGTCCTTTTGTCAGCTCACAAAAATCCCCAAAGCTATATTAAATTCCTTTAGTCAAAAGCACAAAAATAATTGAAAGCATAAAAAATACAAAAACATTTGCATTATGCATCAACACTTGCATCCATATAGTTGCATTGCATTAGGCACATTGCATCCATTGCATTTACATTAGGTAGGTTGTGTTCACAATATTACAAATGACACCATGTTTGTACCTCAATCATGCATCTTCAAAATCCATCATCATCCATAACCCATGTGTGTAACTGTGTTTTTCAACACAACCCCTCCTGTTGCTATAAGTAATATACTAGGGTTTTCGGTCACTCAGTCATACCTAGTGGTTTTATCAAACTTTGTATAAAGTTATCTTTGCTTTTAATATATGAGTTTTGGTTTTGATAGCACCTGGTATATTTCAAAATCCTATCACTAATCAAAACACTAAAATCCTAGTTGGAACAAGGGAAAGATGAATGCTACAAAGTGGTACTAGGTATCCTTAAGTGAAAATTTTATCTTGCTCATCCCCTTGTGCGATCGGTTCAAAAATGCTGAGAATTAACATAAGGACAAGTTCCCCCCTACCCAAATAAATCCCTTGCTTTGATAAAAATAAGAAAAAATCCTAAAAAAAGCAAAAATTCAAAAACAAAATAAACAGTGATTATCATCACTACATAAATCCCTTGCTCAAAATAAAAAAAAAAATAGAATAAACAATAATTTTTATCAATAAGCATGAGCAAGTATCCCAAATAAATATGAAGAAAATAAGGGAGTTTTGAACTTGAATCCTTGGAGTTTTCAATATTTTACGAAACATGAGGTGATCCTCATTACAGTTTTTGTGGCATCAAGCCTACCTAGAAATGGTGGTATCCTTATGCACGATAATATGTCTATCACATTAGCATCCTAATTTGTACAGACCAATGTTTACATATGGAAGGGCTAGATTAAGGTGTCATATATCACCTAGTGGTCTAATCAAATTGATTCCAACTTAGGATCAGGATGAACATTTGAGGATCTCCAATACAGTAATGGGCTGCATGAATCCCTCCTGGCACTGGGGTATGCTTATGTTTTATCTAATATATTCATTTGCACACATAGGGATAGTGAGTATCTAGGTATTCATAACAAGAAGTTCATCTTTCAGGAGTCCTGTATGGTCAGTATACAATTTTTGATGGAGTAACTAGGGTGTTTTATTCTCATGGAAAACCTCAAAAATATATAATAGTAACAAATCATATAATCAACCAAATCATCAACTTTCTTTAGGAGGTTTTATTCATTAAACTATGTGCATGAATAGGAAAGATACCGAATAAACATAAACAATGAATTTAGATGGCCACTAACTATTTTGTACATTACTTTTAATTTACAAAAGCTTATAAAGAAAGCATATACATATCACATCATCTCATCTCACATTTGAATTTTTAAATAATCAATTCTTATGCTAAGAGTTATTATTTACATTCATTATCATCATACATTATGTGGTGTCACCCATTAGATTGTTAAACTCATATCATATTCATTCCTTGTGTTTTAAATGATTAAAACATACAGGTTCATTCACATTAGATCGTCATCATGTAAATAATGCATTGCACACATTGCATTCATCATATCATAACAAAATAAATTGAACACATAATTAAATAAAAATTAAACATGCATTCAACAATAACAATGCATCCATATATGCATACATCATAAGTAGTCCATCTACACATCTAGATCACATCATCTAATCATACATTCATTAGATAACTAGTGCATGTCATCAATAAATTGCATACATATAGCATATTCAAATCATAAATAGGTATTACATCCATTAATGCATCCATAAATCATAACACACAATGCATCTAATAGTCCAAAATTACACAATTTCAAATCACATAAACATTTATAAACATCAACTGGGGCATTATTGGTATCATACCTCCCATAATAAACAATCAAATAGTTAAGAAATCAACCCCAAAGGGCCCCAAATGTATCCATAAATCCTTTGGTCAACTCAAAAGGATCCAAAGGCATCATAAGCCCTTTGGTCAACTCACAAAAGGCTCCAAAGGTATCATAAACCCTTTGGTCACCCAAAAAGCCCCAAAGGTAACCATAAACCCTTTGGTCACCCAAAAGGCTCCAAATGTATCCATAAACCCTTTGGTCAACCCAAAAATGCTCCAAAGGTATACATAAACCCTTTGGTCACCCAAAAGGCTCTAAAGGTATCATAAACCCTTTGGTCACCCAAAAAGCCCCAAAGGTAACCATAAGCCCTTTGGTCAACTCACAAAAGGCACCAAAGATATCCATCAATCTGTTGGCCACCCAAAAGGCTCCAAAGGTATCATAACCACCTTTGGTCAACTCCCAAAAGTCTCCAAAGGCATCATAACCCCATTTTCTCAACTCACAAAATGCTCCAAAGGCATCATAAACCCTTTGGTCACCCAAAAAACCCTAAAGGTGTCCAAAGCCCTTTGGTCAACCTAAAAGGCTCCAAAGATATCATAAACCCTTTGGTCACCCAAAAAGCTCCAAAGGTAACCAGAAAATCTTTGGTCACCCAAAAGGCTCTGAAGGTATCCATAAACCCTTTGGTCAACCCAAAAATGCTCCAAAGGTATACATAAGCCCTTTGGTCAACCCAAAAAGCTCCAAAGGTATCATAAACCCTTCGGTCACCCAAAAATCCCCAAAGGTAACCATAAAACCTTTTGTCACCCAAAAGGATCCAAAGGTATCCATAAATCCTTTGATCAACCCAAAAATGCTCCAAAGGTATACATAAACCCTTTTGTCACCCAAAAGGCTCCAAAGGTATCATAAACCCTTTGGTCACCCAAAAACCCCAAAGGTAACCATAAATCCTTTGGTCACCCAAAAGGATCCAAAGGCATCATAAGCCCTTTGGTCAACTCACAAAATGCCCCAAAGGTATCCATAAATACTTTGGTCACCCAAAAGGCTCCAAAGGCATCATAAAATTCTTTGGTCAACTCCCAAAAGGCTCCAAAGGCATCATAGCCCCCTTTGGTCAAATCACAAAAGGCTCCAAAGGTTGCATAAACCCTTTGGTCACCCAAAAAGCCCTAAAGGTGTCCAAAACCCTTTGGTCACCCAAAAGGCCCCAAAGGTATCCATAAACCCTTTGGTCACCCAAAAATCCCCAAAGGTATACATAAACTCTTTGGTCATCCAAATTGCCCCAATGGTATCCACTAAGTCCATTTGTCATAATAACAACATGTATAATACAAATCAATAATTAAACGCTTAATCATAGCTAAGTGAATTCATTCAAGAATCATTGCCAAAGACAATCATGCACCCTCCCTTGCTTGGGGTAAATAAATAAAAGATCACAAGCAAATTCAAGCAAGCTAGACAACTAGTATCCTAATTGCCACCAAGGCTAGGATTAGACTTAAGCTTGTCTCCTAATTGCCACCAAGGCTAGTATTAGACTTAAGCTTATCTCCTAATTGTCGCCAAGGCTAGGATTAGACTTAAGCTTATCTCCTAATTGCCACCAAGGCTAGGATTATACTTAAGCTAATCTCCTAATTATTTCCAAGGCTAGGATTATACTTAAGCTTATCTCCTAATTATCGCCAAGGCTAGGATTAGACTTAAGGTTATTTCGTAATTGATGCCAAGACTAGGATTAGACTTAAACTTATCTCCTAATTGCTGCCAAGGCTAGGATTAGACTTATGCTTATCTCCTAATTATTGTCAAGGCTAGGATTAGACTTAAGCTTATCTCCTAATTATTGCCAAGGCTAGGATTAGACTTAAGCTTATCTCCTAATTGCTGCCAAGGCTAGGATTAGACTTAAGCTTATCTTCTAATTACCGCCAAGGCTAGGATTAGACTTAATATTATCTTCTAATTACTACCAAGGCTAGGATTAGACTTAAGCTTATCTCTTAATTACTGCCAAGGCTAGGATTAGACTTAAGCTTACCTCCTAATTGCTACCAAGACTAGGATTAGACTTAATATTATCTCCTAATTGATACCAAGACTAGGATTAGAATTAAGCTTATCTCCTAATTGTGGCTAAGACTAGGATTAGACTTAAGCTTGTCTCCTAATTTTTGCCAAGGCTAGGATTAGACTTAAGCTTATCTCCTAATTGCCACCAAGGCTAGGATTTTGACTTAAGCTTACCAAAATCAAGTTCTTCAACATATCAAAGGTGATGATTCAATGATGTATGCTCTTTTCATGATTGGGACATCTAACGTTGACTAGATTAATTAAGCATAGTGATTCAACACAAGCTTAAATAAAATTGCTATCATCTTGATTCTCTAAGAAGGCCATTAAAGTCGGACCACTCCGTGGGATAAGGATATATAATTTTTGTTAATAGTTGAGATCATGCCTATAAGGGGACCTACCCATAATCAAAGTGACCCTCTAAAAAGTATCCAAACCAATCATATTGGTCATGTGACTTGTCGCTTCATTCATTGTCCTTCCCTCATCGACTCGTCTCCTGATGGGGAAGTTAAAAATTTCAAACAATCATAATAAAAATCAACAAAGGATCACTTGATCATGCCAAATTGCATTCATATTATGAATAATTGCTAACAAATAGCATAAGCTTACCATTTTCTTGGAAAATAAAGCAAACATGACAATTAAGTTTGTATCTCTCCTCCTTTTGTACCTATAGTAGTACTAAAGCTACCTGATTGTCTAATAAAAGAGTGCAAGCTTTTGCAAATTTAATCCTTCCATTCTGTTGGAAGAAATGATTCTAGGATATGTGCCCTTTCTCATGACTAGGGCATCCGATTTTGACCAGATGAATGATCATCACACACCCTACAATGCGGTCCTAGATGGTATATTTTTTCTTCGCATTGTTTTTTCCCACAATGCATCCCAAAAAGGGATATATGTAGACATCTAAAACATGTCATGTTTAGGAGACTACTCATATGGGCACATCCGTAGACCATATGACTGATCATGGACCTTTATAAGATCTAGAAGGGGTAGTTCTAGCCCATTTAGGCTTGGTCACTATCAACCATAGTAGCCATCAATATTAGCCGCTGAAGCTCAGAGTGGTCACATCTAGCCACTACTATTGACAATAGCTAGAACTAAAACATAAACTATCATGAGGGATTGCCTAAATCATGGGAAATGATGGTAGTTTGCATGGATTGCAAAGGGATTTCAATGTGGAACTCCTAAAATTCCTCCTAACTATCCCTTCAATTCCAATTTGTGACTAAAACCTCCCTCTAGGATGGTCAGTTGGCATGCAAATTTAGACCTTGGCTTCCCCAATAAGACAAGATCTAGATCTAGATATGAAACCAGGAAGGCTACATATGTAGACTTTTAGTAAGAAAAAGATATCCACAAATATCCAAATATTGTGCAACGAAGCCCTGGCCAAATAGAGAGTGAATCAATGCCCTTTGGAGGAGCAACAAAATGTTATCCATATAAGCTACATCTACGTATTTTTTGTTTGATCCGTTTATTCTTCACCACCCATTAGTGTACCAGACACAATAGGCAACCCTTGAACATCAATTGGAGTGAAGAAGATAGTGCTATAGCCCCTCGGTCATGAGGAGAGAAGCTGTATTTCATGGTTGCTATCTTCGACAATGATCTATAGGCATATTTTAGGGTATTAAAAATCATTTTATTTTGTTATAGCTTAGATCCATTACTGATTGATTTCTTAATTAGTTGTAGCTCAGATCTAATTTCATTAACACATTTACATCATATTTCTAAGCTTTCTATGCATTTATTATTCGATTTATGCTTGTATTTCAATATTATCATGATCATTTATCTTATTTATCAGATTTTCTAATAAGAAGCCTCCTTCAAAGAGGCAGCTCATACTACTTATTGTGCTCTATTATTTCCATGCTCGTAGATATAGGTTCACAAGATCAATCTAAAGTATCTAGAGCACACGATCCCTCCAAGACAAGATTAGGGTAAGGAGGCATATATAATCCCTAAGAAAATTTGGTGTGTGAGATTGGGAGGCCTACAAAGGTGCACCGTCCCTTGTGGGGGATGCATTCACCGCTATCCCATTTGTAATACATTGTATAAAAAAAATTATCCCTCAGAGGGACATACATGTAACCAAGATTTGGAAGCATCAATAAAAGAATATTTCATTTCTTGTTATTTTTGTGTTATGTGTGCTTCTTTATTTATTTCACTTGATATAATAATGACATTGCAAGTAGGTTAAGTATGGTGTGCGCTTCCTGGGGTCACACAAATAGTTCACCTTTTGGGTTGATTTTGTAATGTTTTGTAAATAACAATAATCAACTCCTATTTCACCTTATCTCTCCTAATGAACTATGCACTTATAATTTGAAGTTCTCTATGGTTGGATTTATTTTGTCCCTTTAAGATGAGTATGAGACAAGTGTAAGTAAATAATTCCAACTCCTTTAAGTAAATAATGAACTTCCTTTTATAGCCCTTAATATCCAATAGATTAATATTTCTAAATTCCAATAATCTATGTTTGATGTAGTATACCTTATAACTCCCTAATTTGGAATGTTAGAAAATAATAATAGTATTTGTAAATTAATATTCCAATTTACCAAGGTTGACAACCTTATATCTCCTACTTGGTTATTTGCAAATATCTCAATGTTTAAATATAAGCAATTTTATAATGTCTTCTAAAATTGCTTCCTTGCTTCTTAAGGTTGTTGTTTTAATGAAATAATAATCAACCTTATACTTAACACCTTATAACTCCTTATTGGAGGAAAGTAAATATTAAATGATATAGAACTTTTACCTCCCTTCAACGTATGATGAGTGAGCTTCTAAATTGATGTTGGTCTTCTCCTCTAGAATGGTGGTGGTCTTCCCTTCTCAACTTGAGCATTCAATGCTCTATTTTGCCATTGGTCTTCACTCCTCAAATGGCACTAGTTTCTTCCTAAGCATTCAATGCTCTATTTCATCATTGGTCTTCACTCCTCGAACAACGTTGATGATAATATTGTTGTGCTTTGACCCCGACTATGATGCTTCACTTTGCTTAGTGCTTTTACTTCATAGCATGCATTTTCTTCACTATGTAGTCTTCCTATGGTGGCTATTAATAAACTCATAATCTTGGAATAGGTGCCAAGTGGCACTCGATGTTGCTCAATGCCTTATATCCTTTACTTAGGTAACATTGTCAATGGCTCTACAAGTCATTACTCCATGTTGTGATAAGTCTTGAATATTTGGCTGAGCATTAAAGATGCTCTCTTCTTGAGCATTGAAGCAATGATGATAAGTGTTACTCCTTTGAGAGCTCATTGAAGACTCTTGCAAGTGTTAGTGAATGTTGTTGTCTTTACCTTCTTTTGTGCCAAGTGGCACTAGATACCTGATGTCATTAGGACAAGTGGAAGTGCTCCTTTACATGCACTCATGCTATCAAATGCTTCACCTATTATCTTGATGCCTTTGCAAGTTGTGTCTAGGCTTTTCCAGCATGCATCCAACTTGTTTCCAATGTAAGGTGTCTCTCCTATGGTGATGGCTCTTCCTTGGTGGCAATGGTGCTTGCTATGTTGGATGATTGCTTACTTCTTCCAAGATTTTCCTATGTAGGCTTCGGTAACTTCCAATGGTAATATTCCTCCTTGCACTTCAATTTTCCACATATGCAAGGTAACCTTAGTGTTGTCCTTTCTTCTTGTTGTCGCTCATTGTAACTTCGTTGTCTTACGTAGATGTTTTGAACCAATGCAAGTTTTTTTGCTATGCACTTTTATAGACGTTGAGTTGGTTGGGTTGACACTATGTTGGGTGTCTTTGGATACCTTCGATGGAAGGGTATCGAGCCCTAGGATGGCTCTATTATTTTTTGTCGGAGCTCCTTCGCTGGACTGTGTAAACTGCCCACTATGATGGTAAAAACATGGGCAATGCAGTCTCCTCTATAGTGCATCTTTTCCTTGATGGTGTGGCCCCTTGTAGACTATAATAGGCTCATTGTAATAGTGTCCTTAGACACTCTGGTTTATGCACTTGATTGCTACGTAGAGTAGGGTGCAATGATGTAGATAAGTCACCTTGAAATGCACCAAAGTTTGAGACTTCTATGGTCTCTTTGTAAAGCTCTTCTTGCTTTTATGATGAGCATATTTTCTTCTCCAATCTATGGAGGTACTATTGCTCTTTTGGTGGCTTCACCTTGCCACAAAATACTACCATTTAGTGAGCTTAATGGTGTCTCTAGACACTAAACTCTTACCCTATTTTGTGCACTAAATTCTCCTTCTTTGATAAACTCTTAATGCACATTAAGGAACTTAAAGGGTAAACAATATAAAGCATAGATAATAACCCCAATTTTAATCTACTCAAGAATAGTTAGAATAGTGCAATAATATCACCTTATCACTCCTTCTAATGAACCTTAAATCATGCACTATTAATCTTTGCAGCTTAATGTAGTCTTCTTTGTTTTAACTAAACAATAGGAATATATCTAACTCCTATTTTAATGTGTAGGTAATAACCTTAAAAGAAACTCCCTTCTGCACTCTCTTGAAGACTTTAAAATGAATCCACTTCTTGCAACTTTTAAACTGATATGGTGCACTTTAATAAACCAAAAAAACTAAAGTTCAACTAATGAACCTTTTGCACCCAAGTTGCTTACCTTTAAGATCTCTAAATATGGTGGATGTCTTGGTGATTTGATTCACCAAATTGCTGCCCTTAACTGGATGAACTTGTAGCTATTCTTGGTTGTCCTAAATAGCTCTTTAACTCACCTTTTTATAGCTCCAAAAAACCTCTAACTTGCTACCCTTTAATTGTAGTAGGTGAATTTGATTAACCTTTAGGATGGACTCTATAACTTCTGAAGTTTTGCAGCTAGTAATGTTGTCCTAATTGATGCCCTCTCGTAGTCAATTTTTACACTAAAATGTTGTTCTTGAAACTCAAAAATTTGGTAGGGAATTCCCCCAAATCATAGCTGAGTTTTCCTTCAAGAACCCTTCAATATTTTGTTGTAGATTCAACAAAATCCTATCTTCAGATGAGCCTTCTAGCCTTCAAAGGTAATCTTCAAACCTTTCAGGTTTGGTAGTAATGTTAGGCTCCTTTCTCCTTCAACCTCCTTGTCAAAGTCTGACTTCAATTTAGGCCTTCCTCTCAAGAATCTAAAAGTCTTGAGGTCTTCACCAATCTCCTCCAAAATTTGGCAAACTCCTTGCCAAATCCTTCTTCCTTTGGTGGTAAATTTCTCCAATGAGTTCTCCTAGGAACTCCTTTAATGGCCTTCTTCAAATTCTGAAATAAGGCTCTCCAAGCCTTCTCCTTGTTTCTCCTTGAGACCTCACCAAGGTCTTCAATCTTGTAGCTCTTATGGTCTTCCAAATGAGACCTTTCCTTCAACCTTCTACTAAGGAAGTGTTGGTAATGAGATCTTATCGGATCTCTGAAAAACTATTGCTATTGGAATCTGGAACAGGACCTTTGTTGGTCCTTCTTTACTTCTATAATCTGCAAGCTTTAATGGAGATCACCAACCTCCAATATTCTTCTAGACTCTTCTTAGGAGTCTCTTGAATCAGTAGTAAGGCTACTATGGCCTTTTCTTCTTCTGCACTCTATAGGTCTACAATCTCTAGTAATGGGACCTTTTCTTCAGGCCTCCAAATCTTTGTTCTTCCATTTGTTGCTTATGGTGCTAGATTGATTCCAAGGAAGATATTATTCCTAGATCTATGTAGGAAGCTTCCCAACTTACTTCAAATCTCCTTTCCCTACAACAAAGTATTAGGACTATAATGGAAGAAACTCTTAAATCTAGAGATGATGAATATTCACTAGTTGATTTGTCAATCTAGTGGAATCCAGGCTGAGTCCTAGTCTTCACGAGTTTTCCTATAACCCTATGGAAATACTCTAGCCAAATGTAATCTCAAAAATTCTGTAAATGAGATTTTTAGATTTCTCTCAATCTCACTTGTGGCTCTCCCTATTTCCTATCTGATCTACCATGTGCTCTGATACCACTATTAGCTTTTGATGGGAGGTAGTACAACCACAAGATGTAAGATAACTAATTTGAGATAACTATAAACTAATGGCACAATAATATGCAAGAAAATAATGAGATGAACATCTACAAATAACTCAAAAATATACCATTAATGAGAGTGATAAAAATAGTACAATGCTACATAATGGAGGACATGAACACTCCATGAAAGAATATGAAAGGACTACATTGTACCATACTACTAAACTATACCACACACTCTCTATACTTACTACTACATAGTCTATATTTACTACTACATAGAAAACACTCACTATGAGGTCTTTATATAGGAAGATAGATTCCTTGGCCCTTACTCTACCTAAGACTCATGTACATGTGGACTACATGCACATTTACAACTTGCACATTGACACTTGTGCATTTATTACAATACTTGAAGTAACTAACTAACTTTACTCTAAAGTAAACTCCTACTCTAGTTATGTACCAAAGGTGGTACATTTACATGACCCAAATTATGTAATATACTCTAATATAGGTCCCTTGGGAAGCCAATTCCATATTACCAACACCTATCTAAAGTCTATTTACTATTTTATACATGATATCTAGCAACATTTTTCTCTCCTAGATAAGCAAAAAAATTGTTTTACTTTTCTCTAAAAGTCTTCAAACAATAGATTTATGCTTTTTTTTGTTTACCCCAAATATTTCATTATTGTATAATCATTGGTTACCTTGAGACCAATAATATTCTATTGGCCTCACCGATCCCCTAGTGATCAGTTTGTCTTCTTGAGATGCTATCAATTCCTTATTTGATTTTCTACCCATTCCTTGAGAATTTATATTCTTTGATCTCTTGTCCACCTAGCATATTACTAGAGTTATTTGTTCTCTATTTTTTCCACACCCATGATGCCATCCTTTATTATCAATTACTCCTAGTTATGCACTATCAATACCCCTACAATATCTAATTGTGGTAACTCATTGTACTCTATTACTTGCTCTAGGAAAGAAAGAGTTGAAATAGTGGCTTGAACATGGTTGTTATTTTTTTTTTATTCCCATCCACTCCTTCCATGAGTTATTCTTCTTCCTACTCAACTAGTGTCTTAAATATCTCATACCTATTTGATTTCTTGGACTGGGTTTGCTCTTTACCATATTTTTATTTTGGCTTCTCCTTATTTTGGGTTGTTCAAAATAATCTCCTTGTGATTCTCCTCCTTCAAAAATGTTGGTTGATTTTTTATTGATTATAGATATATCCTATTGAGGAAGATTTTGCATTCCTATAGGATCCCCCATTTTTATGATCATATTTTTTGGGTAGGACCAAGCCAAATGCCTACATTTATGGTAAACTTTACACTTAAAGGGTAGTGCCTCATAATCCAATTGATAAATCTAAGATATTCCAACAAATTCAAATTCCATATTTGCTAGAAAATTCTAGTTGAGATACATTTCCATGCATAATATAGCATAAACAATTATGTTTTCTTCTATTGTATCTCTAGAAATACCCAAATATCTTCCAATCAAATTATCAATAATTTCCAATACTTGCTCACTCTAAAAATCCATTGGGAATGCATACAAATGAACCCAAACTGGAACAACAATGGGTTCAATTTGGGGATCAAATCCTACTCTCTAAGGTTGAACAAATAATCCTATTGAATCATGATTCCTCTGTTCTGATTCAAAATCCCTATTTTTAATAGCAAGTGAGGAAAAACTAATAATAAAATATCCATTACTGATAAACCACAAAGAATACTCACTAAGAGTATCCTAGTTCTATCGAACCCATGAATGCAAAAAAAATTAGGGTAGGATGAATACCCATAAAATTATAGATCAAGTCATGATTCGCTCCATATAATATTGTTTCTTCTACTATACTTTTCTCAATTGTGATCTTTGGCCTTGATTCTAACTATGGAAAACACCCATTGACTATTTGAGATGTTGATATTTTCTCACAACTGTAAAGAGCATTTTTAGTGCAATTTTTTGTGCTTCTTCAATCTCTATTGGAGATTTTTCCTTCAACAAATTTGCAAATAAACTTTATCTATCTAAGAGAGGATATAGAGGCATCCCCATTGGGCCCTCCTAGGGAAATAATATCATATTTAATTTTGTAGCAACCCAATATTTAATTAATTAAAATAAATATAAATTTATATATATATATATTTTTAGGGAGTACTAAGTCCCACTAAGTGGTATATAAGGAAATTCATATTTGGGATACCTAGCTAGAAGTATGGATGCACAACTAGAAGATAAGAGGAAGAGTGAATATATGGCAAGTTCAATCCAAGAATGATTATCAAGTATGAGATGATTGAACATGATATGATAGTTCCTAAAAGGATATGTATATATGTAAGTTCTATGGTAGTCACCAATATTCTAAGAAATTCAAAATTAGATCAAGTGGAAGTGGAGATTAATTTTAAATTAATCTAATGCTTTTCTTCCTAAAGTTTTTTTTCTCAACATCTTTTCTAGTTAAAAAATTAGGGATAAAATTATGGGCAGTGGCAAATGGCTTAGGGGTAGACATGCCATTTATTTATAAACATGGAGTGATAATTTTTCTATAAACTATTAAAAGATTCTAATGTGGGTTAAGATTTTTGGACTTCCATATTAGCTCATAAATAAGGATGTTTTGAAGAATATTAGAAATAATCTAGGTTATTTCATAAAGGAGGTACCAACTAATAAGGAGAAAAAACATGTTATATATACCTAGATATGTGTTTCTATGGATATTTCTAGTCTTTTTTTATAATACATTAAGATTAAATATGAATCAGTAAAATGGGATCATCAAGTGGATTATGAAAAAACTACATTTTAATCTCATAATTGTTATGATACTAAACACATGGAAAGAGATTATAAAGTGAAAATGATAAATAAGAGAAACAAAATTGGTCATCAAAAAAATTTAAAGATGAAGCAACAAAATCATCATGTAATATAAGTTGCATTCGATCAAAAATATTCCACTCAAAATTAAGAAACAAAGAAAGCCTATATACAACATCATATTAAAAAGACACTATAGTTTACTTGGATCAGTCATTAGAAGAAATAGAGAAGGATAAAATGAATGGTAAAATGCAATGTGCAAGTTCAAATTTAAAAGGAATTCAAGGGGCAAAGGAATATATGGAGGAAAATATTAGATTAAAGACTATAGAAGTCAAGTTATTTTTAGGTAAATTGTCTTCATTTTCATTAAGTAATATGGTATTCTCTCTTGGCAATAGAATCAATAAAAATGTAGAGGTTATCCCTTGCACTTTAGGGTTTTAATATTGACATAATAAGGAAACAAGGATGGAGGAAACCTATAGTAAATTAGGTTTTTTAGGATAGCATAGGAGGTAATTGATATGGAGGATAATCCTTGCACTATATCATTTCTAAATTATTATACATAAAAAAATTCTTTTGAAGCTATTCTCTGCACTTCAAATACTTTATGGAAAGATAAACCTATACATGATAAGTTTCACTATGAGAAGTGTGAAAAAATTGAAGAGATTAATGAAGCTAAAAGATTTGGTGGGGATGAAAAAGAGAGAAATATTCAATAAGAAAAAAAAAATAGAAAAATAAACTCAAAGGGATATTGATAAGGGAAAATAAAAGCAAATATCAAAAAATGTTAACAAGAAGTGGGTTAAACTCACAAATAAAAAGTGATGATAAAAATGATATCTTGGAATATATATATATATATATATATATATATATATAGCGAAAAACCCCTTGTGGGGCTGCCTTGGTCTGAGAGACCATGAACAGGGGGTTCTACACCGTCAAAGTCACTCAGGAGTCGCACCCGACCCTGCCTGTACCAACATTATCAATTGGATTTTGGATACCCAATTCAGCTTTTTGGTAGGGTGGAGATTTGAACCTAGGACCTCTCTTGGAGGATTTTCCTCTCCTCTCCAACTCACCTACAACACCTGGGTAGATATCTTGGAATATTAGGTTCATGAATAATACCCCTAAAAGAAGAGGTATTAAGGACTTTACAAATTGATGTAGACATCATATATATATAGATATGAAAATTAGGTACAAAATATTTTAGCTATTCATTGTGTTGATTTTCATTTTAACAAAATTTAAATTATAGAAGGTAATTGGATGAGTGATATATTACCTCTTAATAAAAATGATATCAATGAGTTGATTGTAGAAGCATACTAGTTTGACGAAGATGATGAATATATTTAATATGAAGGTAAATAAGGAATATTTTTGATAAAAGGCAAGTTGAATATACACTAATTAACCTAATAGAAATGTAATGAGAATAATATATTTTTTATTTTAATGAGAGTGGCACCACTAGAAGCCATGAATAGATTATAATAAAAAAAAGTCTTTTTTTATAGTATATGATATAGTAATTAATGATTAGTTAAGATTAAAATTTATATTACAATATTTATGTGCAAGATAAATTTTATAGTTATAATAATTAATGACAATTTAAGTTATTAATTAATACAATTTTTTTAAAAATAGATTAAAAATTAAACTAGCTTTTAAAACTATGTTAAAAATACATCTATTATTAAAAATTTGAATCCAAAAAAGTGCTAAAATAAATTTATCCAACTAGATTGGAGGAGAAGGTGATATATGGAGGGTTTGAGTGGATGTGAGGGTGTGGATGGGTTCTCCTACTTTGGAATTATGGGTTGTGTTTGATGTGCCAATGGACTTGGAGCCCACAAATATTGGTGTGGCTTTGATTCTAGCTATTTTGGTGATCCCTATGGAGGTTTGTGTGGTTATCCTAGCTCTAATGTTTATTTTGGATGGATTTAAGGTTTGTATCTCAGTTGAGTCTTTGGACTAGATTTTTCTTTTTGGAAACAAGTTTTTTGGTTCCAGGGGTGTCTCCCTAATGCATAGTTTGGTTGTGCACAAGATCTTGGATGATCCTAGATCTACTTTGCCTATGAACATAGATCTTGTCATGGGTCCTTGGAGGTATTTATAGGCTTTGATGTCTATCTTGTATGGGATTGGCATTTGTCTCTTGGTCGAGTTTATGGGCTAGACTTTTATTTTTGGTAGCAAGTTTGTTGTTTGCAATGGTGTCTCCTATATGCATAATTTAGTTGTGCATAGGATATCGGGTCCTAGATCTCCTTGGCTTAAGAATATATATCATGTCCTTGTGTATCCACAAATGTTCATACTGGTATTCTTTTTAATAACCTTGGGTTGGGTGGGAAAGTATTATTTTTTCCCTTTGTTGATGTAAATGTTAGGAGGAGAAACTGAAGGGGATTGATTATTGATAAAAATAGGTTACAATATATAGGCATAAGGCCTATATGATAAACTGACAAGTGTCAGTATAAACTGACAAGTGTCAAAACAGAGGCATAGTGCATTTTAACTCTAACATTCCCCCTTAAAGTGCACTATCCTAACTAAAGAAAAAATAAAATAAGTCAACATTAGGTAACATTCCCCCTTAATGTTGACTTCTCTAAAGCAACCTATCATCCTATCTTATTTGGTATAGGCTCGTGCTCTTTGCGCTTGGCTCTCCAACTATGAATAATGCTAGATTCACTGTGTATACATCTTGGTCTGTTGCCTCAGGGTCAGCCACTTCCACGAGTCTGTTGCCACTAGGTCAGTCGTCTAAGTGCCTCGGGGTCATCATGGGTGCCTCAGGGTCAGCCACTTCTGGGTCTGTTGCCTCTGTAGGTCATCCTCAGAGGATGTTGCCTCTCGTAGGTCACTGACTAGATTCACCATGAGTATGAAATCCCTTCTCATGGTGAACTCAATCTAGAAGGTGTCGGTCTCTGTCGAAAATGCACCTAATACAAAGGAAAAATGAGCCATATAAGAGTGTCGGTCTCTGTCGAAAATGCACTCAATACAATAAAATGAGCCATAGATCAAAATAGGAGGAGAGAAGAAAAGAAGAGAATCTTCTGAAGTGTCTTTGTTTGTAGTCTTCAGAAGTAGATCCGGAAAAACCTTAGATAGAGTCTATAGGGTGTATTTTTCTATAGTCCCTAGTATAAGTGTCCTTATGGTGACCATGTCATCCCACCAAAATGCATGGGTAACCAGCCGCTGCATTCGCCAAGTGTATAGAGAAGGTCACTAGGTACAAGGATCACATATAAAATTACCTTGGGAGTGTCGGGTACAACCGAGAGTGCACTCCAAGGTAGAAAAAAAAAATTTGAGGCTAAAAAACTCAAATGAAATAGCCTCAAAATTACAATATGACACTACCATTGTGTCCGTCGTGAAAAAACATTTCCAACGACTATAAATACCCCTATATTCCATTATCAAAGGGGCCTTCATCATAATGAAAAACAACATGCCTTTCCAAAGTAGCAACTAAAACCTCGCACTGTGGCGGCATCGCTCTCTGGCGGAATAAGAAACATCATAAATTTTTCCTTCACAAGGGAATTACATTGGGCATCTAGGCCTTCCACTCTCCATGTGGAAAACAAAAAACAGGGAGCCATAAAGATTTTTTTGGCCATTTTGTCAAGTTTCCCTATAAAAAAAATCAAAGTGGTCTCCTTCCACTTTATAAGAAACCAATGCCCCTCACTAAAAAAAAAATTGAGCCCACCCACTATGGACAAATACAATTATAAAAAATAAAAGGAATGATTCCTTTTAATGTAAATGCTCCCTTCTTAAAATAAATATCCCCATGATTTTGAATAACACCTCCCTTTGTTGATGTAAATAGGTTTCCAATCAAACTTTTCTTATCTGCTGGTCGTAGAACTACTTTTATTGAGAGCACGGATCTTAAGGTAGATCCTTTGAGGTTCTTATAGGCTATATCCCTCATGGTTGGTGTGTTGTAAGGGAGAAATATGCAAAGTACTAAAGTTATTTTGGGCAGGGTTCTTGTTGTGTGGGACTTAGCAGCTTTCCCTGGAGGCATCATGGCAAAGTTTATGGATCTAATTTTTTGGGTATTGTGAATTTTCTTCAAGATATATTCATGTTGAAAGGGATAAGGGTTCTACATTTTTTTTTATATAGACAAAACTTTGATTTTGAGTTTCTTTCCCTCGGAATACTATCTTGGTGATGGTCATTCAAAAGATTTGATTCCAGTTTTTGTTTGGGTGCAACCAATTCAAGAGGTATTTAAGGATCTTGGAAAGCATTATCAAGTGATCCTTGCATTATTCCTCTATATTTCTAGGCTTCAAAATTATTTTTCTATATGTAGAAGGTTTGCATGCTTTTTTTTGCTGGAGCTTTTGGTGCTGGGGTTTTTAGACTAGTTAGTATAATTGTTCCTATTAGCTGGATGCTTGCTTTCTTATCTTTATTTCAAGCAATAAATTTTCCTTTTTTGTACTCAAATTTGAGTAGTATATGGATGGATAGTGGTTATCAACTGGGTTCATGTGTGTTCCTACTTGGTTGGGTAGGAAGGTGTTTTAAATTTTGGTTTTATATTTTGAGCAAGAATTTTAAGATTTTTAAATTTTAAATCTTGCTCTTGGTTACAAGGATGATTTTTGAATCTCTCATTGAGTTTCATGCTCTTTTTATTTTTTCCTTTTATGAAGGATTATTCTATATCCTAGGTATTTTGGGTCTCTCAATTGGAGATTGGTTCCTAGTTCTTGCTAGTTTCTATTGTTGTTGTTTTTTTGATCTTTGGAGATCCTGATCTATATTTTGGAGTTAGGTGTCTTGTTCCTAATATTGGATCCATTTGTATATCCTTTGAATTCTCTCCCTTATTTCTCTTGGGTTCATATTTATAAGGTCTATTTATACTATTAAAGGTTTAGGGACCCTTAAACCCCTTTTGTAAAAGGTTTTGGGATTCTTTCAAAACCTCTACCTAACCAAAAAAAAAATGTTAAAATGAAATAAATTATTTTATGATAACATATTTGACTATAGTGCTATAATAATATGGTCTTCTCACTTGTGAAATGATGCTATTATATGTAATTTGGTTGGAAGGAGTTTTGAAAAAATATTTATTGATAATAAATTAAAGTCCTATATTAACTAAACAATTAACAAAGAATTTTCAATCTTTATATACATGAAGATATATTTAATATCTCAATACTTGGATCTAATTGTTAAATTTAATAGCTAAAAGAACCTTTTTATATAAAAATTATTCCAATATATCTACTATGAGTTTTATTTTTCATTCATTATATTATTTTCATAAGATTATTTATTTTTTTACCATATTTTTATATATACAATGACATAATTTCATTTTGAATTTTATTTTAAAGCTTCATCCAAATTTAGCTAAGTTATCCAATATTTATTTTAATTTTTTTAACAAGCATTCCCAAAGCTAGATCATTATTTGTTCTTGGATTTCATTAATAAGTATCACATCTATGTGGTTATACTTCCTTTAGAAAATAAATTTATGAATATGTTTTTTTATTAATTTTTTCATCTTTAGATATTTGAACATTTATCTTGCAATATTTTTTTTATAATAGAATACTTAGAATATTTATTATATTCCTTTAATCCACTTTTATAGGAGGATCTAGGTGAAGCCAAAAGAAAACAAAATAGAGCTTCAATTTTTCCATTAATAGGATCAAGTAACAACAAATGAGTCACTATGTTTTAGTTTTATTTTATACATAGGGGAGTTGGTTACATCCACACTATTTTTAGTAACTACCAAGTGCAGGGTTCAAACCATAGGTTATGACCCAACAAGCCTATATCACATTGTTATTATTGACTCGACATGAGGGTACCACTGGTCTCTTAGGAATCATACTATCATCATCGATATGGTGCACACTCAAAGGATTCTAAACATCCTACTACCTTTACAACAAAAATGCCCCCAAGGTTTGAACCTAGGTCTCTTCTTGGTAAGTTCTTGGCTAGACAGACAACTACCAATCCACCTAGCCCTTGGGGGCATGTGACTATATTTTAGTTATTGATACAAAGAACAACAAACGTATCCTTAAACGTACTACTTTAGATGAATATTTAATTAAAATTTTGTTTCTATATGTCAACAATAGGAAAGGCATTGGTAAAATCTTTAAATATAAATTATCCTTTGAGGAAATTTTTCTACTTGACATGCAAATTGTTTTTCCATATTGGATAGTAGTAGAGTTAATATTGATTTGTCACTTTTACAAATTAAAAATTTCTATTAATTAGATAAATGGATACTAATATTAGATATAATATTATTTAAAATAAGAACCCTATTAAAAATTTCTTCAATGACATTGATAACAAGTTCTTATTTTAAAATTTTTCTATTAATGTAGTCAACCATATCATTTTCAAATTGATTATCAAATATAGTACCATAATGAATCATTAGTCATAGGGTACTTTCACATTAATAATCCTCCTAAAGTGTAATCCTATCACTATATCCTAAATTTCATTCCTAATCAATACTAATAAGATTTTATCTTTATGCTAGTTTATAACTACTTAATAGAATATTAATATTATTAAAAAATATATAAATTTACTAGTAAATTACCTATAAATAAAAAATAAAAAATAAAAAATATAGATTTTATTTTAATAAAATAAAAAATAAAATTACGTAATAATTTATATGGGTTATGTAGTTGTTAAAATTGTTATCATCAAAATTTTTATTTTAATACCAACTAATTTTTGGTATCATTACTTTTACTAAGTATTTTTATAACATATGTTTGGGTATGTGAGAATAAAGCAGAAAGGAACAACTTGGAAATCCTTTGGATTGTCAATATGGTCCAAAATCCATATCTATAATATGAATGGTTTAAATTTCCACTAATTTTCTAGTAATTATTAATGCTTTTCACTTGATGCACACCCTTTTATATTATAAATTTGTTTGAAATTAACAAAATCCAATTTAATGAGCTCAAATGCAAAACATTATAGTATTTAATGTTATCCAAGTATAAGTTTTCTTAGTACTATAAGATTAAAAATAGATCAATATTTTTATTGTGTTGTATAATAAAAACCACCCCTTAAATTCAACATGTAGTCACAATGATTTTGGTTTAAAATATACTGGATAATAATTTAATCCTCTCATATACAAGCTTGACACATCATATGGACCATTTATTATTTGCATTGTAGGACCCAATATGAGATGGTGGCATAGAGGACAACTACTTAAAATAGCTTGTCATGCCACAAAAATTATTATTTAGAGTTGCACAATAGAAATAAATAATAATAGAACATTTTCACAAGAATAAAACTTTATTTAAATATAATGAACATGTAAATATACTACAAAATACAATGCTTGTGTAACTATGTAGACAAAAAAAATACTTATAATATAAGGTGTGTAGTGCTACAAGGCACAATGCACTCTATTCTTATGGAGTGAAAATAAAAACATAGGTAATGCAATGAATAAATTAGATATACAAGGTGAGAAATAAGGGGATGAAGTGGATATTACAATGATAAAGTATGAGGGATGAATAGGTAAAACAAGAAATAATCTACAACAATCTTAAGCTATATATAATATACAATAGCTATAAGGTAGTTAGTAGTTAGGAAATAAGTAAATTTACCTGCTTAACTAATCAAGACAAAGTTTCAATGGTAGCAAAACTATCCATTTTGGGTCCTTTATAGTTTGTGCTCTATGGGATGACAAGTGAAAATATTGTATGAGTGTAGATATTTCATTGAATATTGGCAATATAATGATGCCCTCTATGCTTTTTTGTATTCTTGTATGAAACATGATGTTGGATCCATAGGTTGGTCTACTTGTTTGTGATGACAATATATTCAATGGTTCCAAATAAAATTTGGTGTCATAATAGTCATGATGTCTTAGGTTAGGTTGTCACCATGAGGAAGTATTGCTCTAAAAAATAATGGTGTTCACTTGTCTATTAATATATCATGTGTTGTGATGTTGTCATCCTTGAAGACTTGAGTAACTTTTGCTTTGCTTAGATCATTCATACCCCCTATAAAGTGATAGTTCACATCACATCAATTTCTAACTATGAGAAAGAATGGTTGAGATGGTCAACCTTGTACCACTTAGCCTATGTTCAAAAATAACCTTGCTTGACAACCATGAATAGTTTATACAGCCTTTAATAAGTTTTCTTTATGGTAACTTCAATTAGTTGATCTATTACCATAGGTTACAACTAAGTAGGATCCACATATATATTAGATGTACTACCATAGGATCTAGTAAAGTAGGATAATACAACTTGAGCATTGATCCATAAAAATTATATGCATAGGTGGTAAATCAAGAATAAGGACATTCTAACCTACAAATTATTAAATGGTGTAAGAACCATAATGCAATTGTTGGGTATTTTGATTATATATAAAGAATAATTTGTTGTTCATATGGAGATAAACCGTATCCCCAACCTAAAATTATTATGGCATTCAATATTGAACATGGTACTCCTTGTACTTTTGTTTTTTATATTATAAGAACTTTTATACCTGGGTCCATATTTTCTACATCTATTATAGAAATTACTTATCCTTGTTGGCTTCCTTTAGCTATGTTAGTTTCAAGTCACTTCTTAGAATAATAAAGGTGATATCCATGGTGGCACTAGACTGAAATATAAAACATTCCTAAAATGTGATGTAATATGTGGAGATGTGCAAGGCCCTATTGTAGGAATGTTGGATATTAGGACTTATCCCACATCTGAGCATGTTGATGGTTGTAAATCTAATTTATATGTACCAACATTCTATAGAATACCTTTATTTGACCATATACCTATAGATGGAAAGAAATATAATATTGAATCCTGATATCCATTTTATTGCTCAAGTGATTCCAAAAGTCGATGAACCTAGATTATGAATATGAAACAATAAATCTTGGAATACTAAAGTAGATCTCAACATATTGAAAGAATAGTTAGATAGTCTTATCAATGTTAATGCTCTTCTTATAAGGTACCATGATCACCATTTTTCTAAACTTGTCCACAACCATGAAAATATAGTTATCTAGGTACTTGTTGGTTGGAAAACCTAAGAAATAGTCCATGTTGATGGATTCCCAAGGTATAGAAGAAATTGGTAGTGTTGTGTTTAATCAAAAACTCCTATTATATAACCTTATCTTGTCATATGATGCATAATATATGACATTGAGATCCACACTTTGGCATGTTTGTGTCTAGTAGAAGTATTTTTGTTGTACCATAAGGGTCTTATTAGAGTTGCAATCTTACTAGATGATTAGTTTGCATGATGTACCAAAAAATATATAGATCTCTTTAATATGGTACAATAACATATCATAAAAATTATGGTTTGATGCCCATATTTCTTATATAATTTATTAATATTTGTTGGTAAAATTGGTGTCACCTGGGTACAATGTCAACTAGTTACTGATGTGATTCCCTCTAATATCCAAAACTATCAATAATATCTACACTGATTGATATATTAGATATTCTATTTCCTAATTTTCTTACCCCAATGATACTTCATAATGGGATAGAGTTTTTTTAGGTAAGTAATATATTATATATGGCATGAATTATCTATCTTACTCTACGGGTACAAGAACTATATATAATATATATATATATATATATATATATATATATATATATATATATATATATTTATAAGATGGACGAAGGGGTTTTGAAATATGCCCCAAACCTTTTACAAGAGTGGATCAACCAACCAGCTAAAAACAAGGAATAAATATATCAACATAGCAAACCAAAAAGGATCCATAAAACAGACAAACAACAAAGCTACATAATAGCCGAGCAAGACAAACAATAAATTTTCCCAAGGGATCCCTACTAGAACTAATCATAGCCATTTGAAAACACAAATTATCTTCTTGAGATTTCATTGTCTATTTGATTTAATCCATCTGGGAAATCCTCCTACAAAATTGTGCATATTTCCTACAAAAGTCCCAAGTTTGCTAAAAATTATGTCGATCTATTTCCCTCCCTATAAATATGCTTAATCTCAACCGCTTTGAGGGTTAAAATCCATCTTTGGGTTTCAGCAAGTTCATTTGTGATCATCCAAGAAGGGACCTAAACACCTTTGAGCATATTAATTTTTAATGAGTTTACATAGGTTTTTATGATGGGTCCTAGTCCCCTCATACTAAGTGGGATTTGAACCTTGGACCTATCAAAGAGAGACAAAAGTCCTTACCATTGCAAATACAAGAACTATATTATAGGCCTATGATTAGATAAAATGATAATATCACTATCAAAAAAATTGAATAATGGTATACAAATATATATATTTTATATTGACTAGCACGGATTTATGTCAAAAATCATCTCACAATAGTATTCCATTAGATGCCCATTTTGGATTAGGATGACACCAAGTGCAGTCTTATGTATTAGTCTAAAATTTAAAAATTTAAGTGGAATTTGATATAACAAGTGTTATAATATAATAAAGATATTAGTTGAGCTTGTCAAATTATTACCACTATTGTGGAGTACAATAAAAGTTTAACTTATCATGTATGGTCTAATTGAAAGTCCATGACAAATGTAAAAAAACTAGCATGAACCTAGACTAGAATTTGGAAAGATCCATACAAATCTTATATTTTATCAAATTATTTGTACTTTGCCACTCTTAGATGACTTAATTATTCTCTAGGTCTAGATGTATTGCCTAGTAACTAATATTATATCCTAGATATGATATCTCTATGGCATTGAATTTACATTTCTCTAGGTTGGCTTAAAGCCTATGTTAATGTATATTTTTCAAGGGTTGGCACACATCCTATAGATGATTTTCCTATGATTTAATAAATATTAAGATGTCATAAAAATATACAATGATGAATGAACCTATGGATAATCATAGAATATTAGATACATAAATGCCATAGGTGTATTGAACAAATAGAAATAAATAAGCTGTAGACACCTAAAACGCGTCATGTCGAGGGTGACTACTCATATGGACATGCTACAAGACCATATGGAAGATCTTGGATAGACTCCAAGATAGAGCAGTGGTTCTAACCACTCAAGTTGGGCTCCTTGGCCTATTCAGTCTGAACCATAGACCAGACCTATGGTCTATAGTCTGAACCATGGCTAAGGCCTACGGTTTATAGTCTGAACCATAGCTGCAACCTATGGTCTTAACTGAAGTTCAGTTGGCCTTCATCCGAGCCAAATCGGTTTGAACGACCATTTGTTCTAGAAGAAGGTGGTTAGAGGATGGAAGCTTCCAATCCAACTATCCTAACCACCCCTTCTTGATCTTGGCTTCTCCATGAAGCCACCCCTAGCCCTGGGACATCCTATAAGTACCCCTTCAAATTAGGGAATAAATTTTACACTCAAAGCATTTGGATCAAAGCAATGAAGCCCTATCAAATTGTGGACTCACTTGAGTGCATAGAGAGAGCCTTGTTGCCATCCCCATTGTCAATTTGTCAAACATCATGACGAATTAGGCCATGGATGCCCTAAAGACCTAGGAGAGCCAAGAAACGCTAATTCGGGCAAACGGAGGCCCCATTCAATGATTCAACCACCAAACTTGTCAGAGGACACCGAAGGCGACCCTTGAACATCAATTGGACAAGGAGATCAAGCCCACAACCCTTGAATTTGGAGGGCAAACCACTTGGTTGCTCACCGTAGCTTTCAACCATGGTTTACAGTGTAGACCGCTCATCAGAGCTACGGTTTGCAATAGAGGTGACTTCTCCTTACTATTTCATTTCTAGTATGCTTAATTAGATTACATTTAGCATTTTCATGGTTTAATTAGGATTTTAGAGACTTTTGACCAACATAATTAGTGTTTTTACTAATTTGTCCTCATTATAGTAGAATATGCATTAATGGTTTCTTTTCATGCTTTCATGCTTCATTTCACATAATTGATCCATTAGATTGATAGTTGTAGTTCTTGTTTACATATTTCAAGCAATCTTGATGAATCTTGCATATGTCTAACATCTTTTATTAGCTTTCTTGATTTTAGTTATAATGGCATATACATGTTTATTACCTTCAATGGGCCTCATCACGAGAGGCTGCCTATGTTTTTAACTATCTTCTGTTGTTTCTTGATCATAGGGATCTATATTCAAAGGAGCATACATTCAAATCCTTCCTCAACATGAAGAAGAGGGTCTACTCCACCCTAAGGCAGTTTGTGACTATTTGGAAAAGCATTTATAGTGCGCCTACCCCATTGGGGGCTTTGGCAATTGTATTAAGAGTATCAACATTCTGGTGACCCTAAGAGGGGCAATATTGTAACCGCATTTCATTGAAAAAATTAATAAAAGAAACATGCATTTTCATTGTTACATGCAATCTTGTTATTTTGTCATGCTTTCATGTTGATTTCATTAATGCAATAGCTAGGTGTACGCTTTTTGGGATAGGTCAGAAGGTGATCATGGTGGAACTCCACAATTCATGCGATCTAACTATTGTTTCTTGATTTTTGAAATTGTAGGTACAGACCACAACTATCAGCTATGGGCCAACAATTGAACCATAGGTTCAACACGTGGTTTATAGTCTGAACCGTAGACCAGACCTACGGTTTACACCTGACAACATAGACAATAGAAATTAGAGTGCAGATCAACTCAAGACCTGAGGTAGGCCCTATTTTCCACTCTCTTTTTTTTTACTCTCTGTGTTTTTACAGAATGCATAAAAGTGAATGAAATTAGGAAAAGCAAATTAAAAAAGGGAAATTAATCATGTCCTAGTTCATTTAGCATTTGCATTTGTAGAAAGGCGTTGCTAGGAACAACGGACCTATGATTGCAGTCCACCCTAGGCTACAACGTGCTTGATAGAAGTGTCTATTTGGTTTGCATGTGTGAGGCCCAATTAGTGGCCATTATCATCATAATGTGCATTGTCTCAAAGAGCATCTAGATTAGTTTGCATTTTTTGAATGTAAAACATTCTTTCATTTGCATAGCATATAGAAAATGAGCATGAGTGCTATATGATGCATTTATTTTATGTACAATAAAATGAACCACACACACCACTTGGCACTTAAACGCTAGTGAGTTGGGCTTGACATCCAACCACTAGTAGGGTTCAACGATGGTGGGCATAATTTCCATCCGCTGGCCCAAATCCTATGCACCCTTTGTTACTAGACCAATACCGGATCCAAGAACCTTTCGTACCCTGGAAAATTTGCATGTATTCTCTTCGGAGGGTATAACGCTGACTAGGGGAAAATGGGTGAGGATCTGGGAGGACCTGTGCTCCTTGACCATGTGTGGGCTTCATTACCACACATTATAGGTTGGATTACATGACTTGGAGTTCATAGCCAAGTTGTCGAGCTACGAGTGTACAGGTGAAAGCCAATTTAAACTGAGAATATCATTCAACACTTTTCAAAACATGATAAGGAGTTCTATACTGATACAAAAAATTATTGAAACAACATCAAATAGTCTAGGGCTCACTTTTAAAACTTAATACGAGATAAACACCATTGTATACCTTGTTTGCTTAATAAAGAATAAATCTAGACATTAGGTGCACCATGGTGGAGACACGGGGTGGTCGACAAAGGCACAAGCCTGAAGCCCATGACCAAGCCCCAATAGATTCACATCAGCACATGTCGAATCCTCACCCACATGCGCTCCTCGAACATCGTTCGATGAGCATTAGAGGAGATAATTCGACAAGGGGGAACCTATTGAGCATACCCCCAATAGAGGAGCTTCTATGCATTCCTCTAGATGCATAATAGAGCATGGAGCCTCTCAGCATGAGGGCGTTCCACTCGAAAGCCATTACCAGGATCGCATTGCACGTGCATCCATAGGATCGGCTAAAGAGTATATTATACAGGGATCCAAATTGGTACCCCTACATCATAGGTCTATAGGAGGATCCATGGCTCCACCTTTGAAGTACAGACATGATCGAGACCCACCCATTCAGGGGCATGCAGATAGGGCCACCACTGAGCATAGGCCTATGCAAACTCCCACACATGGTGAACATCGAAATATCACTATTGATATGGCTAAGGTGGGAGCCAATGGCACACCACCGCATGAGCGGTGGAGATCCAGATAGTTAGATGGATTAGGTAGCATCCTTGAGCAGCTAGGCTATAAGCCTTTAGCTCCACCCACCCGTGCTCCGAGTGAGCATAGTGGAGGTTCTATTAGGACTACTCGAGAACATGGAGAGGCTTCTAAGTACCCTCATGTGACACATCCACCATCCATGCATGGTGGCACAGAGCACAGAGCATAGCAAGATGCCCATGCCATATTTACAGACAAGGGCAAAAGCATCACAAATCAGTCAGATGGGTACAGAACCCATAAGGTCGCTCACACAGAGCATGCATACCAGAGGCCTATCATGGCCAATGACCTTGATAGATCACACAGACTAGTATCTGAGCAGCGATGATAGCTCCTCCAAGATCAATTGGAGGATGCTCACCTAGAAAGGCAGTGCATTGAAGAGGAGAATCTTCAATCATAGAGGCTCATCAGACAAAGACTATACGAGTAGCGCCTATGGGAAGAACGCATCCTTACCCAAAAGGAGCGCGTAGAGTAGGAGGATAGGCTAGCTAGGGCTGGTCTATATACTCATGTCGAGAATAGAGAGTGCACTCAGAGAAAGGCTTTTTCACAAGTCGATGCATAGTAGGAGCGTAGGGATGCTCATACTCATATTAGTGCCCAACAAAGGGAATGACCACCACCATTCGAACATGAGGGGCAACAACAATATGAGGAAGAAGAGGGAGCGGGAAACAACCAAGAATATCCTAAAGAATCCCTAGTCGAGGAGGAGGAGGAGCAATGACCTCCACCTCGATAGAGGAAGAATGTACCTTCGAGACCACCCTCACATCAGCTTAGGGAGGAGGACTTCTTATCCTCAAAGGCTTATAAAGCCCTAGCTGAGAAGGTAAAAGTGATTGAGAGGCAAGGCATGACACTTCAAAAGCCGACATTAAGAAAGATTCATAATGAGCCTTTGGACCCCTCGATACCTGCTCTAGCTTACCCTGAGCATTTTGTTATGCCTAGGTTAGACAAATTTAAAGGTGACGAAGATGCACAGGAGCATGTCACAGGATTTTTGGATGCCTATTTCTAAATTGCTAGCAATAATGCCTTGCTTTTGCACACATTTGTTATGACCCTTTTAGGCCCAGCCCGAGAGTGGTTCAATCAGCAAAAGAGGCACAACATTACCAGTTTTGAGCAACTAGATGATGCTTTTCTTGAACGCTTTTCTTTTGGCATCAAGAAATAGGTAAACCTTTTCGACTTGGTTATGCTAGCTCAACGTGATGATGAGCCAATTGAAAAATACAAAAAGAGGTGGAGAAGATTGATGGTGAAGCTACCATTCCCTATTCCTACTATGAAATTAACCTGAATGTTCACCAAGAGTTGTGCCAAGCACATCTCACTACTATTGCAACTACAGCAGTATCCAACATTCGAGGAGGCTTTGGCGCAAGCCAAGGTGATTGAAGACATCAAGTTGTAGGAAGGCAATTTGAAGCTTAAGAACAGGAAAGAGGGGCCTAAGAAAAGCTCCATGAAGCAAAAGGGCAAGTAGGCCCATGTCAACCAGGTAGTGCTAAACCTCCAGAGAGAGGATAAAGGGTAGCAAAAGCAGAATTATCAGGCCCAACCTCCTCCTACACAATACAAAAAGTGCAATAACAACTATAAGGGAAAAAACAAAGAACAACACCCACCTCACCAATTCATGCCTCTAACAGAATCATTGACTTCAATATTCCACCAGTTATGTGAGGCTAAGGTGATCAGACTACCCGAGGTTAAGCTAGTCGATCCGAATCAGCCCAAGTCGAAGGGATATCAGGATGACTTGTTTTGCATCTACCACCGAGCGAAGGGCCATGACATCGAGGTATGTTGGTCCTTCAAGCATATTGTGCAGAACATGATTGAAAAGGGTGAGCTTGTAATACCAAGTAATCCGTAGGTGCCTGACAACCAGAACATGGGGATTTACAAAAATCGCTACCAAACCATGAGGCACCATGCAACAACGTTGGCTAGGTCAACCAAGTGCGAGTCGAACCACCTACCCAAGGGTTCATAGGCATGGTCAATGTTGTTACAAGACATGGGAGATATGAGCAACTGAATCAACCATGTGCTCCCATAAGAATACAAGCCACACCGAATCAGTGACCGACATAGAATATTCTAGGCCCACCAACGAGACCGGTGGTGACCATACGGAGCAGGTTAGTCCAAAACCTGCAGATAGCTCCTACGAAGTTATCTATATATGAACTAATATAATAGTCCCCTAGGCACAAGGAGACTCTTATGGACATTCTAAGGTCCATCGAAGTACAATCTCAGGATGCACAAGCATTTACCAATTTTGTGGGACATGTACAGCAGTGCCAAGAGCCCATGATCCAGTTTTATGATCATGAAATTAAGATGGTTCCTATAGATACGGCTGACCCATCATTGCATATCATTGCATGTATTAATCACGTACCATTTAAGAGGGTCTTGATCGACACTGGTTCATCGATCAACATAATAACGACCAAGGCATTGAATCATTTGAAGCTACCAAAATCACACATTGTGCCAACCACCTTCACGTTGAGAGCATTTAACGATGCCCTATGCTCGACGGTTGGCATGATTGTCCTACCTATGTAGGTAGGCCTAAAGACCATCTCTATGATGTGTCATGTGATCGAGGGGGCCATGCAATACAACATCCTACTCGGGAGGCCTTGGATTCATGAAATGCATTGTGTTCCCTCTATATTACACCAATGTGTAAAATATCTGCATGAGGGATGGGTTCACGTAGTGTCATCAGATGAAGAACCTTTTAAGTTCATGAACCTAGCGGATTTTCCTAGGGGTTTCATACTCCCATCAATGCACCTGGACATCCGGCCTACATCATCGATTAAAAATCTAGGAGGTAAACCAATAGTACATGCTCAACCATCGATATCTGTGTCTCACAGATCTGAGCGCACTACTGCTACTTCATTGAAACCGACTGCATCAGTGATGCTTCGGGATGACAGGAAGTTAAAGGTAAATATGGGTGAAAAAGAGAAGAAGCAAACGCCCGAACCAGTCACTAAGGAGGCTCCCATCCCCATGGAAGTGGAGGAAGCCCAAGACATAGCCGAGGAGGTACCTCAGCCTACCTCACCTGCATCATCAGTAGGGTCATCCACACCATGGGTGATAGTACATCTCGCCAACACCAGATTAGGTGAGTACATTATGTAGAATGTAACCTTCAGACCTATTCTAGAGACTGCACAAGAGATGGGTCGACCGTCCGCTCATCGTTACCCAGTTGGATCGGTGGTTCCATTGGGAGAGCCACCTAATCAGACTAATTTCATCTACGTTGGGCTAGATCAGCTTCCAACGTGAGAGCCCATGGATGAAGATAGTGATGAACCTTTCATAGTAAATGTTCATTATTTATCCAACCTAAAGTACTCCATGCATATTTTTGAGTTGTATCACTGGCATGGGTATAAACTTGGTCTATTTGAACAAGGGCGTAGAACTCCATTCGAGCCATGTTATCAGCTAGCAACTGATAGGTTTGGATTGGGGTTATAGATACAAGGACAAGATGACTTGCTTGCAACATCCTTAGATCACTTGTACCTGAGTCTAGGGGATGATGTGGACTTCAATCCATATCATCCTAATATTTCTAGCTTTTGGAGGACTAACCCGATGGTATCTATCATCACTACTGAGCCACTTGAAGAACATCATGAAGGGTTCCTAGAGTAGACTGATATAGATCAGAACCCCAGAGGCAACCTGGGTCATCAAATCTATAGTGCAGCCGATGACATAGGTGTGCAGGGGCATAACCCCATAGTTTTAGGTGATCTCGAGTCAGGAGATCTTTACAACGATGATGGAGAGGAGTCCACCTCTGAGATAAGTGGACCAAGTTATGATGTCGATAATGAATCCTCAAACAATGATCAATATGAGGAGGAAGCTGAGGGGGGCTATTTAAGGCCTTTGTATGTGCATCACCTACTACCTATAGAGTCGGTACATGTTACCGAAGAGATCCTTCCCAACATTGATCATTCAAGGGAAGAAGCAGAGCTAGATTTCTTGGTGATGTCACACTTGTGATATAATTATCCGATTTTTCTAGATAGTGATGATAATAATCAAGAAGTCAGATTCATGGGGCCGCACTTGCTAGAGTGCCCCATAGGAGTAGGAGTGAATGATGGGTTCTAGTTGTCTGATAGTGATGAAGAAGATGAGTTAGAGAGGGCCTACCTTGGTCCTCCTTATTTGCATTACCATCATCAACCCATCGACATAGATGAGGTCTATCGACAGTTACATGTTGGTCCTCATCTAAGAGCAAGACGATTAAACTTGGATCAAATTTATCGGTTGGTTAATCCCCTTCCACCGACCTACATGGAGCTCCATGAGCCAAATGATCCTATTTTATAGTCAGTGCATAGGGAGGATCCAATTGTTCGTAGTCCTCACAGAGAAGACCCCTTTGTGCCTATGCCATTAGAGCCAGATCATGGGTATGAGGACTACATAGATTATGTAGAAGTTGGTCCATGTGGTCCTGGAGATCAATTCCATTCCATAAACATGGTCTCCATTGATTTGACCACTCCACTCCATAATCCAGAAGATCCATCCAAACCATTGTATCTTAACAAAGATGCTATCGATTGGGATCATGTTGATTCACCCATTGAGCCTGAAGATTTCTTCCCTAATGAAGAAATGTTACAACCATTCCATTTTGTGCCAGGCTATGCATACGATGTCTATCATGCCAAAAATACTTCCAACGTGGAACCTATCAACCCGATTGATGACATCCATTTGATTCCTATGCCTCATCAGCTTGAGGAGGGATCACATATGTCAGTAGAGGAAACCTTTGAGGTGGATATCAGTAATGATCCCACCAATGCAAAGAAGGTTAAATTTGGAGAGAGTCTCACTCCAGATGAGCGGGCCACCCTCATCCCTCTACTGAAAGAGAGACCAAATTTATTTTCTTGGATGTACAAGGATATGCCAGGTCTAGACCCAAAATTGGTTACGCATAACCTTTCGCTAGATCTGACGAAGAAGTCGGTCAAGAAAAAGCTTAGAAAGATGCACCCAATAGTAGCCTTAATGGTGAAATATGAGCTACAAAAGTTGTTGGATGTAGAATTTGTAATCTCCATCGACTATCCAGAATGGGTGTCCAATATGGTACCCGTGGGAAAACCTGATGGAAGAATCCATATTTGCATGGATTTTAGAGACCTAAATAAGGCAACACCCAAAGATTCATTTTTATTGCCCAATATTGATGCTCTCGTAGATGCAACTATAGGTCACGAAATGCTCTCCTTAATGGATGGTTTTTCTGGTTACAATCAAATTTAGATTAAACCCGAAGACCAGCATAAAACCATGTTTATAATGCCATGGGGAATGTTTTGCTATAAAGTTATGCCATTTGGCCTCAAAAATATTGGTGCCACATATCAATGGGCCATGACATACATTTTTCATGACTATATGCATAAAATTCTAGAAGATTATATCGATGACTTGTTGGCCAAGTCATTGCTATGAGAAGAGCATGCAAAGGTCTTAAGGAAGGTCTTCGATCACCTGATAGAGCACAATGTCAGGCTGAATCCTAAGAAGTGTGTATTTGGTATAACTTCTAGAAAACTACTAGGATTCATCATCTCTAAGCGAGGCATCGAAGTTGACCCAATGAAGGTCAAGGCTATCTTGGAAATGCATCCTCCCACTAATATTAAAGAGTTAAGGAGCCTTCAGGGCAAGGTAGCATCGATAAAGTGATTCATCACTCAATTATCAGATAAATGTCGACCCATGAATCGACTGCTACATAAGGGGGTCCCATTCAACTGGGATGAGGACTGTCAAGCAACCTTCACTAAAATAAAGCAATACCTAGTGACGCCACCAGTGCTAGCTCCACCAAGGCTAGAGGTGCCTTTTCTACTATATATATCGACAACTGACTTTGCACTGGGAACCATGTTAGCCCAAAAGAATGTGCAAGGCAAAGAATAGGCCATATATTATATTAGTCGAACCTTGGTGAGCTATGAGCTTGGGTATGCATATGTGGAAAAATTATGTTTAGCAGTAGTGTTCGCTACAAAGAAATTGTGACACTATATGTTAAGTCATACGACATATGTTATATCCAAACAAAATCCTTTGTAGTACATGATGAGTAAGATGTATCATAATACGTGTACTACGAAGTGGATCATGCTACTGATAGAATTTGATCTAGAATTCATAAGCCAGAAGTCCATTAAGGGACAAGTCATAGCGGATCAATTAGTTGAGGCACCACTATCAAACAGTAGGCCTCTAACCATAGAGCTTCTAGATGATGCAGTCTTCATCATATCTGAAGCTCCCAAACCCGAAGAACCAGAGAACAATGTTGATATGACTCTATTCTTCGATGGTTCAAAGTGTGAGCAAGGGGTGGTGCAAGAATAGTGTTTTTCATGCCGCAAGGAGCTCCTATGCCCTTGTCATTTAAACTAGACTTTCCATGCACCAACAACAATGCTGAGTACGAAGCCCTACTATTGGGCCTCCACACAGCCATCACCATGAATATTAAAATATTAAACATCTTTGGTGACTCCTTGCTCATAGTAAATCAAGTTAAGGGGCTCTTCCAATGTCGATGTCCCATATTGAAAGCTTACAAGGATCTTGTTGCAATATATTTGGCTAAATTGGAATGGTACGACATCGAGGCAATCCCTCGATCATCAAATAGGTTCGTAGACACCATGGCTTCTTTGGGATCCTTAATCCCTCAGAATCCATCTGCTGATTTCACTACCATTCATGTTAAAATGCTTTCGCACCCGACTGCGGAATGTGAAGCCTTTGATAATAGAATGTCAATCAACATGATCAGCGTAGAACCAAAAGTTGAATGGTTCTACAGAGCTGAAGACTTTCTGAAGAAGGCACCCTAGGGGTCATTAACCTCTCAGAGTCCGACGAGGAGTGGTACCACCATTCACCATAAGGTTGTTTCCCAGTATGCATTTGCAAAAGTAAATACGTAGGGGGAGCAAGTCATCTTAGCAGTCAAAGTTGAGGCTTATCAAAACTGGATGTCACAAATCCATGACTTCCTGAAGCTTGGTGTAATCCCAGAGGGATTACTGCATGTCATGAAGTACACATTTAAATAGAAAGTGGCTAAATATGTCTTAATAGGAGACATATTGTACCGAAGAGGCTACGATGGAGTTCTCCTTCATTGCTTAGAGCCCCAAGAGGCATCATGGGCAATTTCATAGGCTCATGATGGTACGTGTGGTGGCCATTTTAGTGGCATGGCCATCATCAAGTGCATCCTTCGAATGGGCTACTATTGGCCCACTATGGAGAAGGAGTGCAATGTGTATGTCAAGAAATGCATCAAATGTCAACATCATGCTAATCTTATGCACTTGCCATCACAGGCCTTACAACCCATCCAAGCGGCTTGGCCATTTGCTCAATGGGGACTAGATCTTATAGGCAAGATCTCTCCTCCATCATCGGGCCGACATACATTTATAATCATGGCTACTGAGTATTTTACAAAGTGGGTGGAAGCAATACCCTTAACAATGACAACTAGAGCTCGTATAGCAGAGTTTATACTGGAGCATATCATAAGTCATTTTGGGATTCCATCCAAAATAATATCGGATAATGGAACATCCTTCAAGAACAAAACTATGAGAGCTTTGACATCTAAATATAGAATCAAACATAGTTTTGTGACTCCATACTATCCACAAGCAAACGGGTAGGCTGAAGCTTCAAATAAGATAGTGGTGGCCATCTTGAAAAATATGGTCCAAGAAAACCACAAAGACTAGCATATCCAACTACCCCTTGCATTATGGGCTTACAGGACTAGTATTCGGATGCCCACTAGGGCAACACCGTTCTCACTAGTATATGGTGCTGAGGCCATTATGCCCTTGGAATTGGAAATTCCAATGTTGTGCATCGCATTGAAAGAGTTCATCGATGATGACACCACGCGACAAGCTCGACTGGATCAACTGATGCTGCTTGATGAACATCACATGAATGCCCTGGAGCATCTCCATATTTATCAAGAGTGACTAAAATGAGCTTACAATATCAAATTCCACCAGAGAGACTTTGAAGTTGGGGATCTTGTCTTGAAAGAGAACCAACATAACTCTAATTTATCACTAGATATGTGAGACAAATTCATGGCTAATTGGCTAGGACCCTACATCATATCTAAAAATATTGGTTCAGGTACCTATCGCCTAACATCGCTAGGAGGTGTTGAAGAGCCTGAACCTCTCAACATCATCCATATTAAGGTATTTTATGCTTGAGAGCATAGTAAAAGGCTTCGAGGGTTTCTTATAACCGCTCGATCATCCTAAAAGGCTCCAAACACTCTCATAAGTAGTTTGGTCAATCAAAAAGCTCCAAAGGCATCTATAAGCCCTTTGGTCAAATCCCAAAAGGCTCCAAGGGTTCCTAAAACCACTTGGTCATGTCAGTCAAAGGCCCTGAGGGTTTTCTTATAACCGCTCGATCATCCTAAAAGGCTCCAAGCTCATCTATGAGTAGTTTGGTCAATCAAAAGGCACCAAGAGTTTCTAAAAAATTGCTTGGTCAACCCAAAAGCTCCAAGGATTCTTAAAAGATCACTTGGTCATCCCAAAAAGTCCCAAAGGTGCTCATAAACCCTTTGGTCAAACCCAAAAGGCTTCGAGGGTTTGCTTAAAACCACTCGGTCATCCTAAAAAGCTCCAAGGATTTTGTTAAAAATCGCTTGGTCAATCTAAAGGCTCCAATGACATTTCCTCACCGTTTGGTCACTCCTAAAGGCTCCAGAGGCATGTACTCACCGTTTGGTCAGATATGAGGCTCAAAACTCATAAAAATTATAAAATCAATAAAATCCAAAAAAATTGGTAAAGCATAAAATCCAAAAATATTTGCATTTGCATTTGAATTTTGCATTTTCATTTTGCATTCACTCATGCATCCACTGCATTATTGCATTGCATATAGGCATTCATCATCCATTGCATTCCATAGTAGGAGGGATTATGTTTTTTAGTCTTACAAATGACACCATGTTTGTGTTTAAATCATGCATCTCTGCATTTATCATAAATCCATCATTCATGTGAGTAATTGTGTTTTTCAACACAACCTATTTTGTTGCTATGGAGATATACTAGGGTTTTTCGGTCATTCAACCATACCTAGAGGTCTTATCAAGAGTTGGTAGAAAGCTTGCTTTGCTTTTGTAGCTGAGGTTCAGTTAGTATAGCCCTTAGCATATCAGAATCCTATCACTAATCAAAAAATTAAACAATCCTAACAAGGACTAGGGGAAGATGAAAGTCATGAAGCAGGACCGGGTATCCTAAGGTGAAAAGAGTTATTCTTGCTTATCCCTCTGTGCGGACGGTATGGGAAATATTGGTAGTTGGCAAAAGGACAGGTTAGTTCCCTATTCAGAATCCCTTGCTTACGATAAAATGAGCAATATCCCAGAGTGATATCCCACATCAATCCTCAAGATTGATACCCTAGATCGATATCATAGATCGACTTCCCAGATTGATATCCCATATTGATATCATAAGATCGATATCCTCAATCGATATACCAGAAATAATTTTCCCAAGTAAATCCCCCAAAGGAAAGTTTCTGAAGAAAATTATCAAATGTAAATGCCGAAAAGTGAAGATCAAATGAAGATCAAAAAATAGGCTCAAATCAAGTTCAAAGTGAAGATCAAATGAAGATCATAAATCAAAGTTCGAGTGGAGATCAAATGAAGATCAAAAATCCAGTTCGAAGAGAGATCAAATGAAGATCCAGAGATAGTTCAGAATGAATATGGAATCGACTCCCTTGCTTCACCACATATGAGCAAGTATCCCAAAAATTGAAGGATAGAAAGGAATGAGCCTGAATCCCTAGAATTGTCGGCACTACTGTACCTTACGCATGATGATATGTCTGATACACTTGCATCTCGCTTGTGGGTAGACCAATGTTTGAATGTGGAAGAGCTAGCTTCAGGTGTCCTGCATTGCCTAGTGGCTTAGTCCAACTAAAATCTAAACTTGGGATTGGATAAGACATTTGTGGAACCCCTATCTTAGCAATGGGCTGAAAGAATCCCGCCTGACATCGGGGAATGCTCATGTCTTATCTTAAAATATTCATGTGCACACATAGGGATAATGAATAGTTAGGGCCTATCCTAGAAAAAGCCTTGCACTTCAGAAGTCTAGTGTGGTTAGTATGCAACTTTTGATAAGTCTACTAGGGTGTTTGAGTCTCATGGAAAACCTCAAAAATTTCTCTAATAGCAACAAAATATCAAATATCACAAACCATATAAAATCATCAAACTGCAAAGTATCGAGTCCATGATACATCATCATATAAAGCACAATCAAGATATAGGATAGATACCGGATGGATATTAGAAATAATATTTAGATGGCCACTGACTATATCGTGCATATTTTTCAAATTTGCAAAGGAAAATAGAATGACACATTATATCATTCGCATCATACAACTGCATACCATTGCATTTCATATATGGGTGATTAATTGATTAAATTCTTATCTTAAGGATTTTCAATTACATTCATGATTTTTATACATTCTGTGGTGTCGTCCATTAGATTGATAAACATAATTGCATTCATTCCTTATGTTTTAAGTGATTAAAGCATACAGGTTCATTTACATTAGATTACCATCATGTAAATAATGCATTACATACATCACACATCTAAGCATCTAGATCACTGCATATCATCATCATCATAAATTAAATAGCTATCTAGTGCATGTCATCCATACATCACATCATATAGCATCAAATTAACATAAGCATTGCATCCATGTGCATCACATAAACATAAAATTAAACATACACAAGTACACATAATGAGTCATAAATGATCAATCTCATATATATATATATATGTGTGTGTGTGTGTGTGTGTGTGTGGGGGTGTGTGTGTCCAATAGAGTACATCAGGAGTACAAAATTCTCATAGGCTACAATCATGTAGGTCCTAGACCTTACACCAAAAATGGTACATATGCAAAAATGTAGCCTAGATCTAGTAGAGCCCTAGCTCTGGCCTACTCCCCTGAACTGGAGCTCTCATCGCCTCCCTCAGCCCTATGCTCTGGAGCCTGCTCTATAGTCGGCTCTGGTGCCTATTGTGTGCCCTACTGAGGGCCCTATGTGCCACCTAACCCAAAGAGGCCTAGCACATAGGATACTGGTATGTCTATGTGGCTAGACCTATGACTAGAGGTCGCACCCATCTCCCTATGACTCCTGTGAGAGCTACCTCCATGTGTGCTAGAGGACCTATGTGTCCTCTCTGTCCTATGAGTCCGTTAGCTGGAGCTCATCATGGACTATCCTGTAGTCCTGGACCTGGTCCTCTGAGACCCCATAGCATGTCTATCCTCTGGCACCTCCAAGCCCCATAATATGATAAAGCCCTCTAGCTGGGAGATGCGAGCTGCCCTCACATCACAAAGGTCATTTCCCTCCTCTACGAGGGAAGTGAGCCACCTAATCTCTGCCATGGGATCACCACCTCCTGGTAGTATAGCTGATGGTGCTACTGGTGGTGCCATGATAGCCTGAGATGAGGTGGGGTCTCCTCTATGAGCCTAGGACTGAGCCAAGTCCCTCTCTGCTACAGTCACATCTCATCGTGCCTCTGATACCTGTAGTGAGCTAGTTAGCTCTTGAATCTGACTCTCTACTATTGTGGCATGAGTCATGGCACCTGTGAGCTCCTCCTGGATCTGCTATCATTGTCTCTCACTATGAGCTAGCTTCACCTCTAACATGGTGATGCTAGTGTCCCTCTATAGCATCTGAGTGTGGAACCGCCCAACCTAGCTCTATAGATCTGCTACCTAGGCTAGCAACTGGCCTACCTCACTATCTGGAGGCACCTCGCCCTCATCCAGTGCCTCCTGTATCGCTCCAAAATTTTCACACCCTTACCTTCAGGCTAAAGGATTTGCGCCCGGAAGGGGGATGCGAGAAGGATGGGACAATACCTCAAACTGAGAGGCCCTTTGAAGGTCCCACCTCTTTGGGGAGGTGTATAAGGGTGATTTTTTGATGGATGGTGGGGTTCACCAGGAAATGTTTAGTGGCAGTATCCACACCTAGGTTGGGAATGTGTTTTATGTGTTCAATTTTACATTTAATAATTCAAATCCTAGGTTTGGCCAAATGAATCTAAATTGTTCTATATGAAATGTAGATTTAAATGAAGATAGAAAATAGATTTAAATAGAAAACATAGAGAACAAGCTAAGTGAGAAAAACCATACCTAATTTCGGATGTCTGATGGAGGTTCTGATTTTTGAAGCAGTCCAGATCGCCTCTGATCTGACAGGATCATCTGGAATCAGACAAGATCATCTGAGATTTGAAAAATTTGTTAGACGAATTCATCAGAGACCTGCAATCCAAGAAGTAGACATAGAATACAAAAAATGCAGCTATGCTAATAAAGGAAAATGATGTGAAATGATAATAATGATGTTAATAAGATAATCCCAAATAGAAATGCAAGTAAATTATCATGCTTTAATAGCTAATCATGATTTTATTATGTATTTAAGCTACATGGGTGAACTCCAAGATGCATAATAATAGGAAATAATAATAAAACTAACTAGATGCAGAATAAAATAGCAGAAAGGTATAGGAAAAGTGCAAACTCTGGGCACTGATTGCCCCCAATGTCGGTTGCAGTCGAAATCGTCTAGAGAAGATGAAATCGTCTCGAATTGTGGAGTGATCGTCCGAGATTGTACAAGATCGTCTACGATGATCTAAGCTTGCTTCGGCTGAAAAATAATGAAGTTCCTACAAACAAACTTGGAAAAATACGAAGGCAAATGGTGATTTAAGATGGTCTAATGCAAATAGAACTCGTGTTATAGGAAATTTCAGCCAGGGGAATGTCAAGGGGAGGGCCTAACATTAAATAGGCATAGGAAGGACGTTGGGAGGTTAGAGATCATCCCAATTTGGGAGATATCCAACAGGGGAAGTCTCTAACCGCACAGACATGCTTTTGGCCAGGTTAGAGACACCATTGAAACATAAGCTAATTTTGAAAAAGCAATTTTGGGACGAAATCGTCTAGACGTTCTACTCCAGAAGAATTCGTCTGATCTGAGACGATATCGTCTGATCAGCGAAAATATCATCCAACGGACAAAACAAATCCTAAAAATGGCATGAAAAATGAGGAAATGGGTGGTAGGCAGTTTTGGAGCGATTTTGGGGTTGAAATTTAAATTTGAAATATTACTAAGGTAATTTTAATTATTTAAGGTTTTATTGCGCCAATTTTAGGGTGCTACATTTTGCCCCCTCTTTAGCAAATTTTTTGAATAAAATGCGTTAAATATGAGTTCTTATTGATCTACGAGAAAGCAAAAATTATTCCCATTTTTAGGCGACGATTCTAGGTCGAATCGTATGACAGCTTACTATGGTGCCCCCTCCGTGTTTTTACCCAAATCGAACGTTTGAGGTAAAAACGCGGAAAAGAAAAATTTAAAATGTTTTTAATTGTTTTTTGAATAAAATTAGGAAAATAGGGTAAAACCCTAATTCATTGTTACTGTTCATTTTTCTGGTTTCTAGAGCTCTACAGACAAGATGGTTGAGACAGCGCACAGATCGACAGAGGTCCGGCACGGGCTACGGGTAAGGGTCCAAACTTAATTTAGAAGGCTTTAATTTTGAATTTCATGCTTTTAAGATTAATTTTAAATGATTTTTGAACATCGTGGCCATTTTTGGGCCATCGACGTCATCGGGACAAAATCGTCTCAATTTCGTCGAAATCGTCTCGATATCACTGATTTCTTCCAAGGGTAAAATCGGTGATATGGGGACGATTGCGTACAATAAGGGACGATTCCCTCTTGTGAAATCAGAGACGAATTTGCTCAAATTTTGAATGATATCGTCCAATAGTGGACGATATCATCATTTATATGAAATTGAACTTGTTTTACTTGCATTTTTAATCATTTTTTTATTAATGATTTTTATTGTTTTGTTGTTTATGTTGTAGAGAGGATTACTAAAGAGCCAAGAATGGAAATATGGTGGGCTGAGGGATGACTTGGCCACTCTATCTTAGGTAGAGTGAGATCAGTTGGCTCAAGTCAGCTTACAGCATGTGGCAGATATGCCACAGGTTTCTACAGATATGGGGCTATTGACAGCCCTAACAGAGAGGTGGTATCCGGGTTCTTCTTGTTTTCGATTATCGACAGGGGAGATGACTCCCACATTGGAAGATGTATGGAGGATTTTGAGGATCCCCATACAAGGATGGCTAATAACTCCCATGACAAATCAGGGCCACACGATGATGTGACTGTGCAGAGATCCGAGCTTCGCCCTGGAGAAGGGCAGAGTGAACATCGAGTCACTATGCCAAATGCCTGGGGCATCTAGACTAACACAGGTTTTGGCTGGGGTGGTAGGTGGTCTACTGCTATGTCATCAGAGTAGATGCAGACTACCATGGCTACTGATAGATTTGGTTTGTGACATGAGAGACCACGAGTACAGGTTTGCTTGGGGGAGATTTGTACTATGCTGATTGTATAGGATCCTGCATGGGGTCGTATACAAGGGTGGCCGATGTCTTGTCATGACATCGCTACTACAGGTTTGGTGTTGGGATCACATCATGGTACGGAGGCCGATAGGTCTCCCACTGACAGGGAATGATGGGGAGAGGCCCCGAGTTTTCTACTAGTGGCTTCAAAGATGGTCACAGCGGTAGATAGATCTACGAATTTCTCAGAGACTACTTGACGACCTTGTCTCTAACAAGATCACCTGGAGGCCTTGGAGAGATCATCTAGGGTGGGCCAAGGAAAAACAAGAGTTGGCTCGTGTTAGGCAAACCTACTAGCTTAGGATGGAGAGGGGAGAGGTGGAGCTCCATCGCTATGTAGACACCAAAACAGCACCATTTCGATTAAGTGATTACAAACACTGATCGCATGCACATACACAGCTTTTAGGGCAGCCCTTAGAGGTCAAATAGTGGTCTTAACCACTCACACAACAGTTCAAAAGATCGAAAAATGAGCAGAGCAAAGTCGGTCGTTCTAGAGCCTTTAACAAACTTCAAAGCCTTCTTAGCCTTCTTCAAAGCCTTCTTCAAGCCAAGCCTTTATCCGTGCCAAGCCTTTTGTCAAAAACCAAGCCCTGTCCAAAGTGTCGCGATATCGCGACACTTTGGGCCCCGACCCAAAGCCGGCCCAAAGTGTCGCGATATCGCGACACTTTGGGCCCCGACCCAAAGCTGGCCCAAAGCGTCGTGATATCGCGACACTTTGGGCCCCGACCCAAAGCCGGCCCAAAGTGTCGCGATATCGCGACACTTTGGGCCTCAAGCCAACATGTGGCCAAAGTCAAAAGCAGACACGTCACCAATCAAAAGCATACATTCAACCATCCAAGGAACGACCGCCACGTGGCACCTCTACGTGTCCCTTCTCGAAGAGACCCCATGGCTCACGTAAAACGGCGGATTTTACAGCGGACATTAATGAGACAAGCGGTGTTAGCAAAATATCCGATCCAAAGCCATGCCTCATAACTACGACATCTAGCGAGTCTCATGCGAGCCGTGCCTCATAATGACCCGATAAGGATCAAATCTGAGCGGCGCCTGCGAACTTAGGGTTTTGAACATTAATTTTCTCAGAGGCCAAACCCTCTATAAAAAACCGGCTCGATACATAAAAAGAGACTGTGAAGCATTTTGTTAACACAACGAAGTGCTGCTCATTTGGATATCTGACTGTATCAATCTAAGTTCACCTTCTTTACACCTAGAATCTCTCACAAATAGAGGTTGGTGGGTGATTCTTAGAAGAGTGAACCGGACTTTCACACCCGACAGTGGATCACTGCATCCCACTAATTCGACGACAACACACAGCCTTAGATCTCGAGCCCATTCCTAGTGGATTGGCGTCGAGACTAAGTGTAAACCAGGGGTGGCCCGCTTGGGCAGCCCATGAACGTTTCTAGTTAATGCAATATATGTTGTTCTCTTTTGAAATACATTGCAAAAACTAACAGTATCGAAATAGCTTATTCTTTACGTTGTTCAAATAAACTTTACGTTAGAATATATCGTGTCATACGTTATATGCTCGAATGCGTCTTGCAATACGTTTTATCGAATATTGTCATGCAACACAATGAAGTGCTAACTTGCAGGCAATAGCATTAGAATCGGTTGATTATTTTAATGATTGTCCATGTCTCATGTATTGTGCTGTCTTCAAGTAGAATAAAAATAACAGTTTACGTTTTACATCCTCGGATATATGCCATTTCGAATGTATACTGTTCTCTGTTCTCGGCAAAAGTTGCAGTTTCACGAAGAGTTGTTTTATTCATGCATCTGATCTATCTTCATATGTATGCTAAAGTCAGAAGGTTCTGCCCTCTTATTACAGGTGCTACTAACGTTCTTCTCGTGTTTCTGAATGCAGGGTAAGCGGCTGAACGCAAGATAGGCAACGGCTAACAAGACTCATTAAACATCAAGCGGCGGCAACACTGTAGCCCGCCCATTTTACATGTGGGCATGCGGAAAGAGATCATTATTCATCTGTTGTAATAAAAAAATCGAGACTATTGTAACCGAGTTGGAATTAATATAAAAAGGTGGTGCTCTTACCTTTTGATATAATTCTATCCGTGTTATTTCATGCATTAATCTAGTTCTATTTTTATTGCATCTCGGTGTTTTATTTCCGAAATCTCATGCTTTCAGTGGCGATCACGGTGGGACCCAGGTCCACAGTTTTTATTTTTGGATTAAGTTACTGATCTAAAAATTGCTTTTTACAGGTACGCTATTCGTCTCACCCAGGGACGATTACGAATCTGCGCATTTTTCAGAGAAAATCAGAGACATCCAGTTAGGCAGAAAAGAGGTAGGGGTTTTTATAGCTTCTGTCAAAATTTCTGTTTTTCGGTCTTCTGGTTTTTTTTAGTTTGGACGGCTTAAAAATTGTTTTATACTTTATTTAAATAAGGGTAGAAGAATTTTAATTTTTCTTGCTTTATTTAAATAAGGGTAGAAGGATTTTAATTTTTCTTGCTTTATTTAAAGAAAGATAAGAAGAATTTTAATTTTTCTTGCTTTATTTAAAGAAAGATAAGAGGAATTTTTTTTTAAATTTTCTTGCTTTATTTAAAGAAGGGTAGAGGATTTTTTAATTTTTCTTGCTTTAGTCGTAAACTTTTAATTTTCTACTTGCTGTTTTCCAGTTTGTAGTATATGTCTGGCATAGGGAAAGATTTCTTTTTCGGTTGCTTGTTTCAAATTTGCAAAGTAAAATGAATCCCACACACCACGTGGTACTTTAAACCAAGGCGTTGGTCGTAAAACCCCAACCCTTGAGCAAGACCAAAGGTGGATTCCATTATCACTTTGGCTTGAGATATTGCATCCATTACCTCGATCGCGACCGTTGCTAGACGTAAATCCCGACGAAAGCTGACCGAGTGTTGTTGGGGTGATTCCCATGCACGCGAGGATAAGTCTTCTATGGTAGGTGTCATAAACAGAGCGATTCCCCTTCCGTACCGCCTATGTTCCACGTACCATCTGCTCTCACGTACCTATAGTCTCCCTCACGTAAGGGCGGGTATATAGAGAGGTTGGTATATCGGTCCGGCAAATGGTATATTGAAGGGGCGACCATTTATGGGAGTCATATGAGCCAACATTATGCATTTAAACGTTCTTCCAAAATTGCAAACACAAAACGAAACACCAAAATGCACTAAACCAGTTTAGGACACACTATTTAATCCTTAAAAGAGATAATCACGGTTTTGTGTATGTGTGTGTGTTCATTTCTGCTTGGTGTGCACAAAAAGACAAATCATCATAAACGAGATAAAATCTGCTTAGATAGTAGCGAAACATCACAATGGTGTACACTCGTAGCCAAGCCCAATCAAGGGCGAGACGCTATGGAAGGTACAAAAAGAGAGGGCGCTAGTCGCCTTCGCTTTAGCCCCGAGGACCTAGCCATACCATCTTGGCGATCCGGCCTACAACAAAGTCCACATCGGGCCACTTCAAGAAGGAACTATTGGGAACCTCCTCATTGGAATACACCCATTCAACACACCCCCTTTCGGGAAGATGGTTCACATGCAGATCTCAATATAAGTAGACAACCGCCTCTTGAGGCTAGGTTTGAATGGCCACAACGCGATGAAGCGCTAGAGAGGCATACTGTCCATTTGGAGGGGCAACGTGGATATGGCGTCCCTTATTTACCTCCCATCAGAACAGAAAAACAACATCCAGAGCGCAGGGCTCTTTACACAGGGCTAGCTAACTCCGCCCGCCCCTCTCACACCCATAAAATGGAGTACGAGGAAGATCATCACATTCCTCGAGAACAACAAACAAGCGCGGGAACCTTGTGTTTCGCACCTGCCAGATATCATGATCACACATCGAGGCCAGAACCTCAAACAAATGTCGCTTACCCCGACAAAGGGAAGCAACCCATTGAAATTTTTGACCATCAAGATCGAGGCAAACACATAGGCAAAACATTCAAGCCTCCTCAACAAAAGAGGGCAGACCCGGTTGACCCGACAGTCGCCAGACATGCCGCTCGCCAAGCGCGAATCACGCAGCTTGAGCAGGGTCATCAGGAGTTAGAATACTTATACCGCTTGAATAAAGAGCGCATGCAACGCGAGGCGGATGAGTTACGCTATAAACTACCTGAAAGGGTGCCAACCCCTCGCACCCAAAGAGCACAACAGTATGAGAGGCACAACCCGTTGGTGCAGGACAGGTCTCCGCGACCTCGTCAAGCTTTGCCTCCGAGACCTTATAGACCCGAAAGGGAGGCCACTCCCCGGAACAATGATGGGTACCCTCAGCGGGGACTCGATCAAGGTCATAGGGCTCGCCCAGAGACTCCTCAAGAGTTTTATGAGGAGTATGAACCAGAAATAGAATGGGTCGACACGCCCCATCAAGGCGGGAGGGCTGCCAATCGGCCACCTCCCCATAGGCCTCCAGTCTCCCTTGACCCACAACGGGAGCAAACCAAAGAAGAAGAAATAAAATCTTTCGATGCATACAAAGCGCTATTAGAGCGTTTGGAGTCTGTGGAGATAAAAGCTTCTGGGCATCAAAAGCCCACACTACGTCAACTCCGTAGTCATCCGGTGCATCCCTCAGTACCCATACCTCTTTACCCTGAACATTTCAAGTTGCCACAATTGGCAGTCTTTAAAGGTGAGGAGGACGCACAAGAACATGTCACGAGGTTCCTGAGTCAATGCTTCGGCATCCAAGACAATGATGCATTATTGCTTAGAACTTTCATAACCACATTCGCGGGCCCTGCCTCGGATTGGTTTACACAATTGCCCAAACACAGTATCAACAACTTAGATCAACTAGTGGATGCATTTCTTGAACGCTTTGCTTTCAACACAAGGAAGAAGGCATCACTAAGTGATTTGGCCAGCCTCAGGCAGTATGAGGAGGAAACAATAGCAGCATACGGGAACCGATGGAGGGCTTTGCTTTCCAGGCTACCCTACCGTCCCCCTATGTCTGATCTCACTCAGATGTTCGCACGGAGTTGCTTAAAATCAATCTCTGGGCTATTGCTGCTACAGCAATACGACAACTTAGAAGAAGCCTTGGCGCAAGCCAGAGTCATAGAAGAGATTAAAATAGGCGAAGGCACAATTGCCAAGCCTAAGAAGAAAGAGTGGAATAAAACCACTAAGACTGGGAATACGCAATCACAACCCGCAGCGGTTAATCAAGTTGCAATCAATGTTCCCAAGCCAGTGCAAGACACGCAGCCTCAAAAGGCCAATTACCAGGCAGTGCCTCCTAGTTATGAGAAAGATAACAAGAAACAGGAGCAGAATCAGCAGCGTCGCCCTAAGCGACAATTCACCCCCTACACGGAGTCTAGGGACTCCTTATTTGACCGCTTGTCAGCGGCAAATTTAGTAACCCTTCCAGAGATCCCGACTATAGACCCTAACGCTCCTAAACCTAAGGGATATAGAGAGGAACTATACTGTAGATTTCATAGGCGAAGGGGACACGATTTGAATGGATGTTGGAAGTTCAAAGGACTAATCCAAGATTTAATCAAAAATAAAACATTGGTCGTGGACAACCCCATAGCGCCAAACAACCAACAAATGGGGGTATTCAAGGACCCCTTGCCTGCCCACGAGGCACAGGCAAAACCTCTCCAAGTTAATGAGGTGCGCCAGAATCTTCCCATGCAAGGATTTGTGGGAATGATTAGCATAGTGACGCGGAATAAAAAATACTCAGCAGTTGCCCCTGCGACAGCCACAAAGGAAGTTCCGACAACGTCACAACCTCAACAACACCCTATACAGTCACCTCCGCCTAGACCAGAAATCACGATACGGTCCAAACTCACGCAGAGTTTGCGGACCACATCGGCTAGGCTGTCCATTTACGAGCTTATTCAACAATCAACACCTCATAGAGAAGCTCTTATGGACATTTTAAAAACCATCGAATTACAGCCCCAAGAAGCAAATTCTTTCAACAACTTCGTGGGACACGTAAAACGATGTACTGAGCTGGTCATCACCTTCAAAGAGGATGAAGTCAAAGCAATATCGAATGACGCGGCAGATCCACCCCTGCATGTTGTTGCACGGATCAACGGGATCCCGTATAAGAGAGTGTTGGTAGATACTGGCTCGTCCAGTAATATTATTACCACTGCAGCCCTGAAACATTTGAAGCTGCCAGCCTCTCATATCACAGCCTCCACGTACACACTGCGAGCTTTCAATGATGCAATATGCTCGACAGTCGGCACGGTTGTTCTACCTGTCCAGGTAGGACAAAAGACAACACCAACATTGTGCCATGTGTTGGAAGGCGAGATGGCCTACAATATACTGCTAGGGCGGCCTTGGATTCGGGACATGAAATGTGTCCCTTCCATCGCTCACCAGTGCTTAAAGTATGCTTTTGAAGGTGAAATACACGTAGTCCCAATGGACTTGGAACCCTTCAAGTATTGCAATGCGGTACAACTAATGCCTCAGTCGACCCTCCCTTCAACGCATTTGGATTTCCAATTAAATCCATCTAAACAGGGTCCAATACCGCAAGCACCACTGATGACCGAATCACCAAAACCCCAGCCAGGTGAGACTTCATCATCTGCTCCTTCATCATCAACGCCACCCGTCATGGCTACACAGAAGGACAAGGGAAAACAAATCATGGAAGAGGCTCAGCCCTTAGAAGAGGGGTTGCCCACAATATCAACGGTATCAACAGAGGAAATATCCAGCACAACGGAAGTTGAGACCCCAAACCTACCAAACATGGAATGGACTCAGGAAGGACTCCCGTTCCCTCCCTCCGAAGCATCAACAATCACTGTTGAAATGGCTAGTACCGGCTTGGGGGAGTACATAGTGCAGAATGTTGTGGCAACGCCCGCATTAGAGTCAGTCCGGGATATGGGAAGACCTCGCCTTCCCATAGGAACAGTTGTTCCCCTAGGTCACCCACCCAACCAGACAAATTTTGTGTATGGGGGCCTTGATCATGGTCTTGAACCATGTAAGCAAAAGGAAGCAGACGAAGAACCTTTTGTTGAAAACATCAATTATATGTCAAACCCACAATTTGCCCTCAAATATCTCGGCCAATGCCATTGGCATGGATACGGGCTAGGCAGATATGAGCAAGGGATGCGTCTCCCTTGCCAACCAAGATATCAGATGCCATATGACAAGTCAGGAGTAGGGTTCAACCACCCCCTGCCCTTGGACATCTTGGTTGAAAATATGCAAGACCTAGAAATAGGCAACAAGGGGGGATTGGCACTAGATCTCTATGCCAACCCAAAAACAGAATTTACATTGGGAGATTACCTCCCATGGTCACCAAACACCCTTGGTAACAGCAGTAATCCCTCTCCTTTGCTAGAGAGAGGCGAAAGTTCGGATACCCATCCCCAAAGAGAATATCAATGGTGTCCGGACATCTTTTCGAAGTTGTTCCCCTTAGAGATTCCAGTTGAGTCAACACAATGTCAAGAGAGTCAGGTCCCTCCACCAAAAGTGGAACAACCGCAATGGGACCAGATTAACTTATTGGAGCAAGGAGAGTCCTCAACATCGCAAGCAATAGTCGCTGAAGAGAATGAACATTTTTGGATCTCCGAAAGTGACTCAGAAGATGAGACTGAGATGGACTATCTCAGACATGCGCGACGACATTATCGTGCTTTAACTCATGAAGATCTAATGGGACAGATGGGCATACGATTAGGGCATGAATGGTGGGTCGACCCAGCGAGGTGGGACCTGATCTTGGATCCATGGCTCCACATTCACGATGAGCACCGTCCACCTCGAGACCCTATCATAACAACAGTGCCGAGGGAAGACCCTGTCCTCCATTTGGCACATAGGGCCGATCCGTTCGTGCCCGTTCCCATAGAGCCAGATCCAGAGTATAGGGAATATCTAGAAAAATCAAGTTATCATACCCGCGGTAATGGAGACCAAATTCATTCCATCCACATGATCTCCATTGATTTGACCGCACCCATCCGCAATCCGGCCGATCCAACATGGTCATTGCATCTAGACATAGATGCCATCGACTGGGATCGCGTCAATTCACCCCTATCACCAACAGAGTACTGGCCTTTCGGTGAAATGCCTCATTTTACCCCAAGGACAACTCAGGATATTTTTCAAGCTGAAGAGGAACCTGAGGTTCCAAGCATAGATCTAAATTCAGCTAATGATATCCATTTGATCCCGACTCCACATCAGTTGGAGGACGGATCCCACATGTCAGTCGAGGAGACGACTGACGTAGACATCGGCACAGATCCAAAGAATCCACAGATTCTCAAGCTGGGGGTAAGTCTTTCCCCCGAAGAGCAAGCCGACTACATTGCCCTTCTCAAAGAGAAGAAGGAGGTTTTTGCATGGTCGTACAAGGATATGCCAGGACTAGACCCGCAGCTAGTCACGCATAATTTAACGCTTGATCCGACAATCAAGCCTGTAAAGCAAAAACTACGTAAGATGCACCCAACAGTGGCCTTGATGGTCAAAGATGAATTACAAAAGCTGTTGGACGCACAATTTGTCATCTGCGTGGATTATCCGCCATGGTTGTCCAACATGGTTCCCGTCAAGAAGCCCGACGGGAGGATTCGCATATGCACCGATTTTCGAGACTTAAACAAAGCGAGTCCTAAGGATGATTTCCCCTTGCCCAGCATCGACGCGTTGGTAGACGCTACAGCAGGTCACGAAATGCTCTCCCTAATGGATGGTTTCTCAAGATACAATCAAATTCGTATCAATCCTGAGGATCAACTCAAAACGGCATTCACAACGCCTTGGGGGACATTTTGTTATAAGGTCATGCCTTTTGGCCTTAAAAATGTTGGTGCCACCTACCAACGTGCCATGACGTATATCTTCCATGATTACATGCACAAAACTTTGGAAGATTACATGGATGATTTATTAGCCAAGTCTCTCTTGCGCTCAAATCATATCGCTGACTTAAGCAAGATCCTCGATCGCCTCATGGAGCATAAAGTCAGACTAAACCCCAAGAAGTGCGTCTTTGGCGTCACATCTGGAAAACTCTTGGGTTTCATAGTCTCAAAACGAGGAATCGAGGTGGACCCAAAGAAAGTCAAGGCAATCCTTGAAATGGTTCCCCCAACCACAATCAAGCAGCTCAGGAGTCTGCAGGGAAAGGTCGCGTCGATTAAACGCTTCATAGCACAATTATCTGACAAGTGCCGACCCATGAACAAATTATTACATAAGGGGGTTACATTTCATTGGGATGACGAGTGCCAGTCAGCCTTTGATGAGATCAAACAATACTTGGCTTCGCCGCCAGTATTGGCACCACCTAGGCCAGGAGTGCCGTTCTACTTATACATCTCAGCTACTGAGGTGGCACTGGGCGCCATGCTAGCCCAGAAGAATGAACTTCACAAGGAACAGGCTACATACTATCTTAGCCGCACTCTGGTCAGTTACGAACTTAACTATGCATACGTTGAGAAACTTTGCTTGGCAGTGGTGTTTGCTACCAAAAAGCTACGCCACTACATGCTGAGCAACACTACGTATGTTGTGTCTAAGGAGAATCCATTGCGATACATGATGAGTCGTACTTATCATAGTAGTCGCACGGCGAAATGGATCATGTTGTTGACGGAATTTGACATAGAGTTTATTGGACAAAAATCTATCAAAGGACAAGTCATAGCCGATCAACTAGCAGAGGCTCCTCTTGAAGACAATCAGCCTCTGGTCATAGAACTACCCGATGATGGGGTCTTTCATGTCTCAGAATCGCCAGATTCCGATGAGCCTGAGTCACGAGCCGACATAACCCTATTCTTCGATGGTTCTAAGTGTGAGCAAGGTGGTGGTGCGGGAATTGTATTCTTCACACCGCAGGGTGCTCCAATGCCCCTGTCATTTAAATTAAACTTCCCGTGCACCAACAACAACGTAGAGTATGAAGCCTTGCTCCTAGGTCTTCAGACAACAATCGCCATGAACATCAAAAGACTGAACATCTTTGGTGATTCGCTGTTAATAGTCAATCAAGTCAAAGGGGTATATCAATGCAAATGCCCAGTTTTGAAGGCTTATAAAGCCCTTGTGGACAAATTCCTGGTAAAACTTGAGTGGTATGACATCGAGGCACTCCCTCGATCATCAAACCGTTTTGCGGACACAATGGCCTCCTTGGGGTCACTAATTCCGTAGGACCTTTCTGGTGATATGACAACCATTCAAGTCAAAACCTTATCGCAATCCGCGATGGAGCGTGCAAGCTCAGACTTGACGCCAGGAATCCACATGATACAAATTGAACCATCCTCGGATAGGTTCTCTCGAATCCGAGATCATCTGAAACACGCCAACTGGGGGTCCTTGTTCTCCCCTACTCCCATTAGTAGCAACACAATACTATTCTTGCAGGTTCTATCCCATTCAGCATTTGCTAGGGATGAACTTCAGGAGGGATTGGCTGTTCATACTATCGAGGTTTCTGATCAACAGGACTGGTATTTACCCATTCGAGACTACCTCAAGTTAGGTAGTCTCCCACTTGATTTGACTCATGCCGCAAAACGAGCACTCAAGCAGAAAGCGGCTAAGTATGTCTTGATAGGAGACATCTTGTATCGTCGCAGCTATGAAGGAATCCTCCTTCGTTGCTTGGACCAGCAAGAGTCCACTTGGGCAGTCGCCCAAGCGCACGATGGTACATGTGGTGGCCACTTCAGTGGAATGGCCATCGCAAAGCGCATTCTTCGCATGGGCTATTATTGGCCATCTTTAGAGCGAGATTGTTGCACCTATGTCAAGAAGTGCGTGAAGTGTCAACATCATGCCAATCTAATGCACGTACCTTCTCAGGCCTTGCAGACAGTCCAGTCTGCTTGGCCGTTTTCGCAATGGGGCTTTGATCTCATTGGAAAGATCTCCCCTGCGTCGTCAGGCCGTCACACGTTTATCATAACGGCCACAGAGTACTTCACCAAGTGGGTGGAAGCAATTCCGCTTACCTCTACGACAGGACCCCGCATTGTGGAGTTCATTTTGCATAACATCATATGTCGTTTTGGTATTCCATCCAAAATAGTCTCGGATAATGGGACACCTTTCAAGAACAAAGACGTGCGTGCTTTGACCACAAAGTACAAGATTCAGCACAACTTTTCAACACCTTATTATCCGCAGGCGAATGGACAAGCAGAGGCGTCAAACAAAACGCTAGTTGCCATCCTTAAAAAGACCGTCGCAGACAGTCATAAGGATTGGCACATTCAAATCCCACTTGCCCTATGGGCCTATCGCACTAGCATTCGGACGCCCACTGGGGCCACTCCATTTTCGCTCGTGTATGGCTCCGAGGCAGTCATGCCTCTAGAGTTGGAGATTCCTTCCCTGCGCATATCAATGCATGAGTTCATCGACGATGATTCTACGCGGCAGGCCCGGTTAGACCAGCTTACGTTGCTTGACGAACGACGCGTTAATGCTCTCGAGCATTTACGTATTTATCAAGAGCGACTTAAAAAAGCTTACAACATGAAAGTTCACCTCAGGGACTTTCGCGTTGGTGATTTGGTTTTGAAGGAAAATCAACAAAATTCCAGTTTGCCATCCCACCTTAGGGACAAGTTTGCGGCCAATTGGTTAGGTCCATATGTCATTGATAGCAAAATCGGACCCGGGACATACCGGCTAGCTTCTCTTGATGGTATCAAGGAAACAGAACCCTTGAATATCAGTCATTTGCGACCATTTCATATCTAAAGAGAGCCATATCCCACAAAGGCTCCAAGGATTATCACAATCGCTTGGTCACCCCAAAAGCTCCAAGGATTATCACAATCGCTTGGTCAACCCCAAAAGCTCCAAGGATTATCGCAATCGCTTGGTCACCCCAAAATGCTCCAAGGATTCTTGCAATCGCTTGGTCAAACCAAAATGCTCCAAGGATTATCACAATCGCTTGGTCAATCCCAAAGGCTCCAAGGATTCTTGCAATCGCTTGGTCAAACCAAAATGCTCCAAGGATTATCACAATCGCTTGGTCAATCCCAAAGGCTCCAAGGATTCTTGCAATCGCTTGGTCAATCCCAAAACGCTCCAAGGATTTCCACAATCACTTGGTCAAAAATCATGAAAATTCAAAAACAACAAAATCATCAAAAACAACAAAAATTTGCATCTCATTTCTAGGCATATTCAAATTCATCAAATAGAGAGTTCTTCTCGCAATTCATCTTCATATTCACCAAAATCAATCCATCAAAAATACAAAAATACATAGCTGCATCCAAGCATTGCATCCATACATTGCATATTCATGGTCGTACAGGTCAAAGGCACCATAGGCTATCATGGTTCTACTAGTCCATCTTGTTCCACACTGTTCCATTTTACAAAAACAGCAAAAACACCATGCACTTTACCACACCAGAGTCAGTGGTCTCTTAATGTATCAAGAGTTTTTCGTGATTCAGTCATCATTTTGCTCTTTAGCAATGAAATGTATCAAGTCAAACAGATTTTACGAAGGTAGAGTTACACTTGCAATACACCTTGTTACGTAACATCCCAACACAAATTAAAACACATAAAAATTCCCGAGTTGTGTGAACGAAGGATGAAACCCGCACGATAATCCAGAGTTACCATAAGCGAAACGGTTATCTTGCTCATCCCCCGTGCGAATGACCCCAAGAATGCCGAGAGTTGGCAAAAGGACAAGCATCCTCCCTACCCAATTCCCTAAGAATCCCAAAGTTGCAAAACGTCAAAAATTTGCAAAATGTCAAAACTTCAAAATTTGACACCCTACAGTGCACATCTCAAAAAGCACAAAGAATAGTGATTATCGTCACTCCATATCCAAATCCCTTGCTCAAGAGAAAAGAAAAATAAATCAAAATAAACAGTGATTATTATCACTATAACGAGCAAGTATCCCAATACAATTGAAGAAAAGAAGGGAGTTGACCTTGAATCCTTGGAACTCTCAGCATTCTGACAGGTCATGAGGCAAGCCTCAGTATCGGTTTGGTTGATAGCCTATCGGTCACTGGCGGTAAACTTCTCGCATGACGATATATCTATCACATTAACTTGTGTATAGATCAATGTTTGCATGTGGATGAGCTAGCTTATGGTATCCTGGAGAACACCGCAGATTAATCTAACTACATACAACAAAGGAGTTAGTGGAGCTAATTAGGTGATCCTCAGTACAGGTTCGGTTGAAAGCCCATCTGGCACTGGCGGTATCCCGACAAATACCACATAAATGAACTCAATTGCACACACAGGGATGTGAAATAACTTGGTTAAAAACAAGTCCGATTCATACCTTGTTCAAAAGTCTTGTAAGATAAAGTACAATCATGGCTAGTAAGTTAAAACCGTCTGAGTCTCGGAAAACCTTTGCTACATTTCTAAACCAATTGCACTACTTTTCATCCTTGCAATACCATCAGAAAATACAAGAGAAGAAACACCACATTTGTACATAGCAAAGTAATGGAGTTCTAAACAGTCTATGGTGCCATAACCAAATCTCACTAAGTCCATACATCCATTTCATTTCTGCATATCACATGCATTTGCATTCATCATGCATCCATCAAAATAAATCAACATACAACATTGGTAATTATCATACCATATGCATCCATCCATATCAAGTAGCATGCATCCATCAACATCAATCATTGTGCATAAAATCATGACATATACGTAAAGAAAGAAAATCAAAACAACAAAAACATCACAAAAATGCAACACAAAAAGAAGCAATAAGCATTGCCGGACACGAGTGCTCTTGCACTCAACCTCTTGGCATAGAAAATCGATGTCGGGGCTCAAATTCTCATTCTCCTACTTCCCTAAGAAGGCTATCATAGCCGGACCGCTCCACGGGAAGACGGGTTTTTGATGATTTCACCCCATTATGGCATCACCAAAAGGGTTAACACCCACCAAAAATAGGTCCAAATGTCGAGAAATTGCACGTGCTCAAATGGAAAAACATCTAAAGGCACCCTAACCTAAGTCATCTTGGGTCAAGCGACTCGTCGCTTTTCTCACGAAGGTCATTCCCTCATCGATTCGTCGCTTGAGGGGGTAGTCACACTTAGTCACCAATCAACAAGCACACACCCAATCAAGGCAATGACATGCATTCAAAGAATCATTGACAAAGACAATCACGCTCCTGCTTGGGGCGAGTAAACAAGCAATCATTAAATTGATCAAATACTTGGCATTCCCGAAGCATGAACACAAGGTTCCCCTATGGATAAAAGGTTACGCCCTTTGCCTAATCATGATTAATCAATGTCCAAGCTCAAGTCACACCTCACCAAAATAGGTTAACACTTGAAATCAAATTCCTTAGCTCGTCAGAAGCAAGGATTCAAGAATGCATGCCCTTTCCATACTTGGGGCATTAAAAGTTGGTTAGGTTACCAAGAAACCCTAATCATTAGTGCTTTGGTCGTATATTTTTGCTTAGCACTGCGTCACCCGTAGCGCTTCCCAAAAAGGGGCATCTGTAGACACCAAAATAGCACCATTTCGATTAAGTGACTACAAACACTGATCACATGCACATACACAGCTTTTAGGGCAGCCTTTAGAGGTCAAATAGTGGTCTTAACCACTCACACAACAGTTTAAAAGATCAAAAAATGAGCAGAGCAAAGTCGGTCGTTCTAGAGCCTTTAACAAACTTCAAAGCCTTCTTAGCCTTCTTCAAAGCCTTCTTCAAGCCAAGCCTTTATCCGCGCCAAGCCTTTTGTCAAAAACCAAGCCCCGGCCGAAGTGTCGCGATATCGCGACACTTTGGGCCCCGACCCAAAGCGGGCCCAAAGTGTCGCGATATCGCGACACTTTGGGCCCCGACCCAAAGCGGGCCCAAAGTGTCGCGATATCGCGACACTTTGGGCCCCGACCCAAAGCGGGCCCAAAGCGTCGCGATATCGTGACACTTTGGGCCCCGAGCCAAAGCCGGCCCAAAGCGTCGCGATATCGCGACACTTTGGGCCCCGAGCCAAAGCCGGCCCAAAGCGTCGCGATATCGCGACACTTTGGGCCCCGAGCCAAAGCCGGCCCAAAGTGTCGCGATATCGCGACACTTTGGGCCTCAAGCCGACACGTCACCAATCAAAAGCATACATTCGACCATCCAAGGAACGACCGCCACGTGGCACCTCTACGTGTCCCTTCTCGAAGAGACCCCATGGCTCTGTAAAACGGTGGACTTCACCAGACATTAATGAGACGAGCACTCTCAACAACAAATCTAGCCTGAGGCCATACTTCATAACTACTGACACGATTTTCTAGCGAGAATCTCTGTGCGAGCCGTGCCTCATAATGACCCGATAAGGATAAAATTTGAGCGGCGCCTACGAATTTAGGGTTTTGAACATTAATGCTCTCAGAGGTCGTTTTACATCCTCGGATATATGCCATTTTGAATGTATACTGTTCTCTGTTCTCAACAAAAGTTGTAGTTTCACGAAGAGTTGTTTTATTCATGCATCTGATCTATCTTCATATGTATGCTAAAGTCAGAAGGTTTTGCTCTCTTATTACAGGTGCTACTAACGTTCTTCTCGTGTTTCTGAATGCAGGGTAAGCGGCTGAACGCAAGATAGGCAACGGCTAACAAAACTCATTAAACATCAAGCGGTGGCAACACTACATCCCGCCCATTTTACGTGTGGGCATGCGGAAATAAATTACTATTCATCTGTTGTAATAAAAAAATCAGACTATTGTAACCGAGTTGGAATTAATATAAAAAGGCGGTGCTCTTACCTTTTGATATGATTACATCCGTGTTATTACATGCATTAAACTAGTTCTATTTTTATTGCATCTCGGTGTTTTATTTTTGAAATCTCATGCTTTCACGGTACAACTGAGTTTTGAGGCAATTTGGTCTACAGCAGGGGATCCCATCTCTTAGGGACTACGAGTTTTTTCAGACCATCCGGGATAACACTACAGTCAGCAGGGCTTCAGATATGCAATATTTCTAGAGTGAGGACGTGGATGATGCCCCCATTCAGCCAGTGGATGGGGATGATGCAAGGGTTGCTGACGGCTATGATGCCTTATATGTAGGCATCCACCATCCTCGAATGACAAGGGCTTAGGGTTTGATTCACATAGTTGTGCATCGTATGGGGAGGCAATGCTAGGCGGCCATTAAGGTGGCACTGGGTCACAATGAGAGAGAGCAGAGGAGGCCACAGGCTCAGCAAAGGCCGCAACAGTGGGAGAGGAGGGAGGAGAGACCCCCTTCTCCATGGAGAGAGAGGCCACCATCACCCGATAAGGGCAAGGGTGTCAAGGTAGGAGAGACTGTTCGTCTCCAAGAAGAGACAGTTCGTCTCTAGGCTCAGGTGTAGTCCTTACAGGATGAGGCTGCACGAAATTGAGAGGAGGCCACATAGCTTAGATATGAGGTCGCATGCCTTAGAGCACAGAGTGAAGGGGCAAGCACTCCGAACCTAGCATGGGCTATTGCCCAGATCACATTCTATCAGATGCTATACCACCATATGGTGCCAAAGGAGTAGAGGTTACCACTACCGACCCCCATTACGGAGCCTATCGTGATGAGGTCATCGAGGACATCATCATGATCAGAGTCTAGGACTCATAGCACCACACGGACTGCGATGGGGCCACCTCATCCACCTTAGGGCAGGGGAGGATATGAGGCTGAAAGCTCAAGAGGTTCTCGAGGCTAGCTGCTACATACTGCATTGCACAGATTGATACATAGTGTTTATTATTTTTGATAGAGGATTGAGTATACCGAGGTACAGATTGTGGCATACCGATCCAGTTTTGAGATGATATATATATTTTTGATATATATAGATGAGATATTTTTGATCATATGACTTGTCTTATGGGTTTGGATGATGCTTTAATGTTTTGATGTGATTGATTTGATGATTCATGTAATTATGTCGTTTAGAAATATTATGGTTTGAATGTCATGCTTGTAAAATTTAAATTAAATAATCTGATGTAAACAAATTGGTTGTTTGTGGGATAATTTTGATAAAAATAAAAGGGACTTCTAAAAATAATTTCAAAGGACATTGTCGCTATTATAGACCATTTCATGGAGTCACCGCTCGCTAGGTCGTCAAGCTAATCCTAGTATAGAAATATTGCTAAAAGTAAAAGAGTGCTTAAGAGATTGTCTTAAGACTTTGTTGTGATGATGCAAATGATGATGATGATGGTGATTTGTTTTCAGATTTCCATGAAAATATTATGCATGAAATATTTAAAAAAAAATGATTTTTGCTAGGCATAAATTCCTAAGTGTGATAAAATTTTGAACAATTCCTTAGAATTTATACCATGGTTGCAAAAACTGAATTTGAACATAATGTCATGAAATAGAATAAATGTTTGTTTGTTTGTAAAGCATAATTGTGTAACATAATGATGCAAGTCACATGTTTTGATGAATTTTGTTTTAAAATAAATGGAAAAGAAAATTAAAATGATGGTTTGCGCTAGGCATAAAATTATAGGTATAGACTTATACCATCATCGTGAAATCCAAAGAAGAAAATAGATTGTTGGTTCTATTGCAAGATGCATTTTTGACTTTTGATAAACAGAAAAATAATAATATGAAAACTTTTGTTTCAATTGTTTTTGAGATTTTGTGAGAAGATGTATGTAATTGCTTTGATACAAAACAAAAATTCTGAAATAAAAGGATAAAATTATTTCGAAAAGAGTTACAAAAATATCTTAAATTATTGTATCGCTCCAATTTTTTTGCATCCTTAACTTCAGGCTATAGGATCCATGCCCAGAAGGAGGATGGGAAAAGTATGGCGCGATACCTCAGATTGAGAGGCCTTGTGAAGGTCTCGCCTCTCGGGGGAGGTGTATTATGGTTATTTTTCGACGGATGGTGGGTTCACCAGGAAACGTTTGAATGGCAGTTTCCACGCCTAGGTTGGGAATGTGTTTAATATGTTCAGTTTTATCTTTAAACATTTGAGTCCTAGGTTTGGCCAAATGAATATAAGTTGTTCTATTACAAAAATGCAAACTAAATGAAATACAGAAAGCAGATTTTAAACAAAAAACAGAGAGAAAAATCTAAATTACAAAGCCATACCTAATCCGGATGTCTAATGGAAATTCTGATGTTTGAAGCAGTCCAGATCGTTTGAAATTTAACAAAATCGTATCTGACCTGCAGGATCGTCTGAGATCTAACGAATTCGTCAGAGACCTACAAACAGAGAAATAGACACAAAATACAAAAAATACAGCAATGCTAATAGAGGATAAAGATGTAAAATGACAATAAAGATGTTAACAGATAATCCTAAATAGGAATGCAAGTAAATTACAATGTTTTAATAGTTAATCATGATTTCATTATGCAATTAGACTACATGGGTGAACTCCAAGATGTAGAATAGTAGAAAATAATAAATAAACTGACTAGATGCAGAATAAAATAGCAAATGAGAAGAGAAAAATGAAAACTCTGGGCACTGATTTCCCCCAATGCAGACTGTAGTCGAGATCATCTTGAATTGGTGCAAAATCATCTCGAATTGAATAGGATCATCCACGACGAACTGAGCTTGCTCTGGCTGAAAAATACTAAGGTTCCTACAACAAAATTTGGATAGGACTAGTGCAGATAGTAATTTGGGATGTTTCAATGTGTATAAAGTCAAGTTACAGGAAATATCAGCCAGGGGTAGGTTAAGGGGAGGGCCTAAGTTTAAATAGGCTCAGGAGGGAGGTTAGGAGGTTGGAGATCATCCCAATTTGGGAGATCTCCAATGAGGAGGGTCTCTAACGACGCAGACATGCTTCTACCCGGATTAGAGACGTCGTTGGAACAGAGGCTAATTGAGAAAAATCAGTTTTGGGACAAGATCATCTGGATGTCCTAGTCTAGATGAAATTGTCCGATCTGAGGCGATATCATCTGATCGACAATGATATCATCAAACGGTCAAAACAAACTCTAAAAATAGCGTGGGAAAGGAGGAAACGGGTTAAACGACGGTTTGGAAGAGGTTTTGGGGGTTAAAATTTGAATTTGAATATTTACTAGAGTAATTGTAATTATTTAAGGTTTTACTGCGCCAATTTTAGGGTGCTACAATTATCTCAAAGAGAAATGTAGATTTATAAGGAATCCTCATGTGCAAATGTGAATTCATTACCGATCTTGATTTATCATAATGATACAAAATCTCTCAAATACAAATGTGTGTGCGATTGTATTGTTCATTTACCAATTTTGAGCAAGATAATTTGATACAAGTGATTTGAATTAACCAAATAAGTGTTCATTAACCATGATTTAGATGCATATAATCGTACCAGACTACTATGTAAGTCGGGTTATCAAGATCTAGCTAATCCATAAGCAGACATAGGTCTATACAAAAGAAGGTCGCTAATGTAACAGACATATCACCACGCTAGGATTTACCCAATCCCAAGCAGGTTGGGCACAAACCACCTATTATGGGGCTTACCTCATAGTTTTCGAATAATTGAGAATTCCAGGGATTCAAGCTCATCAACCCTTCTTTTCTTTTCAATGGGTAGGGAAAGGGATTTTATTGCTTTTGCTTTTGCTTGTTTCGCTTTCTTTGCTTTCTTTTTCTTTTCTCTTTTTTTTTTTGTATTTTTCTTTTTCGTATCTTTTGCTTTGATATTTGAGATAATGCTGAAATAGTGCTAAGAGAGTACAAAATGATTCTGAAATAATGCTTTTTTTTCTCATGATTTTGCTTGATTTTTCTTTTTCTTCCTATGCTAGGGATACTTGCTCGGATTAGCTGTAGAGCAAGGGATTTTTATTCTGGGTAGGGGTGAGCTTGTCCTTTTGTCAATTCTCAAAGATTCTAGACCATGTGCATGATAGGATAGCAGGGGAAACTTTTCTCTCAAGAAACCACTTCTACTATGTAGCATAGCATGGACATTACAAATATAATCATTTTATTGTGAAAGGATATGCTTGGTTTAAGTAAATAACAAGATCAATTCTCTGTGCTCAAACTTTATTTAATTGAATTTTGTGGACTTTGATATAAGAGAGATTAGTAATCATGCCAGATAAAATCAAGATATTTATTTTTGTGTTTGCAAAAGTGAGAGATTCCAAATAAATGCTAATTTATCCAAAATAATTTGAAAATATAACTACAATACTTTAAGAAGAAATATATACAACAAATATTTTTGAGGAGTTTGATAATTTTGACTCTCTCTTTCTTCTCTTTATTTTTTATTTTTTTGGTTTCGAAAGAGTCAATAATATTGTTGTTTTTACTTTTATTTTTGTTTGTTTTTGTTTAAACAGTTATATATATATATATATATTTAAAATGAGACAACATGCAAAATATATACAAATGATGAAATGACCAAATTTTATGCGTAATATCGCTTAAGATGCATAATATTCATAGGTTCTTTTAAATCTTTACCATCTAAGGTAGCAATGATAATATATGGTCCAAGCCAGTTGGGCTCAAATTTACCTTTAAGGTCTTTAGTTGCATTAGTATTTTTTTGATTTTCTTTTAAAACAAGATCTCCGACCTTAAAGGATCAATGACAAACTTTCTTAGCATATGATCTTTTAAACTTGTTTTGGTAGGCACAAAGATGCTCCAAAGCATTGATGTGCTTTTCATCTAGGAGTTCCAGCTGACTGAGTCTGCTAGCTCGATATTCATCTCCTACTTTGGTATCTTGAAGTAGTAGAGCCAAAGAAGGAACTTCTAATTCAAAGGAAAAAATAGCTTCAGCGCTATAAACCAAAAAAAAAGGTGAAGTACCTGTGGGAGTACGAACGCTAGTGCAATATTCCCACAAAGCTGGATATAATTGTATGTGCCAGTCGCGGCCAAATTTATTGACCAATATTTTAAGGATTTTAATTATTGTTTTATTGGATGCTTCTGCTTGGCCATTACCTTGAGGATAAGAGGGAGTGGACCAGCGATGTTGAATCTTATATTTTTGGCATAATTTCTTAACATATTTATTTTTGAAACAAGTTCCATTGTCTAAGATGAGATTTGCAAGAATTTCGAACCTACAAATGATTTGATTAAAAATAAATTTAGAGACTTGTGTTCTAGTGTAGGAAGCTAAAGGCATAGCTTCAAACCACTTCATAAAATACTCAGTGGTGGTTATGATGAATTTGTGTCCATCAGATGACACAAGATTAATTTTTCCAATAATGTCTAAGCCCCATTTTGAAAAGGGCCAAGGAGATGAAATAGCCTGTAGTTCTTGTGTAGGGGCATGGACAAGGTCAGCATATTTCTGGCACTTGTCATAATGGCGCACATAATCATGTGCATCAGTTTCCATGGTAGGCCAAAAGTAGCCTATCCTAAGGGGCTTTTTAGCAATGACACTACCAGCAAGTGTCCTCCACAAGATCCATCATGGGCTTCACTCAAAGCTGATTTGGATTCTTCTAGATTCAAAAATCTCAATAGGATACCTTCAAAAGATCTCCTATATAAAGTATTTCCAATTATTACAAATCAACTTGCTCGTCTACGTAATAACCGATGCTGGTTTCTATTAGAACTGGCAAGGAAAGTCCCATTGTGAAGAAAATCAAATATATCTGTATACCAAGGTTCAGGAGTAGTTTCATTTATTAGAAACACATCCAAAGGTTCTAAGCATGACCTATTTGAAGAGGGTTCCTGAAGTCGACGAATAATTATGGTGCCATATTCATCATCTAACTCCAAGGGCAGAAGAGATGCAGCTGCGGCCATAGCATCAGACGCACGGTTGCTAGTTCGAGGAATAGCTTCCAAGGTAACTTTATAAAAAAAGGACAACAAATACAAAACATATGCTTTATATGGGCATAATTTATCATCTTTGGTTTGATAAACTTCATTAATTTGGTTTTTAACAAGTTGAGAATCACCAAAAACTAGCAAATTTTTTAATTTTTAGCATCAAGGCAGCTCGTAATCCAAGGATTAGAGCTTCATATTCGGCAGTATTATTGGTGCAAGCAAATGTTAATTTAAAGGACAAAGGTATAATATGTTTTTGTGGAGATATTAAAATAATACCTGCACTAGCCCCACTCATGCATCAGACTCCATCAAAGTATAAGGACCATTGTTCAACATGGTATGCCTCTAATTGAAGGCATTCATCAGGAAACTCAATGATGAGGGGATGGGTAGACTCTAAGGGTGTAGCAGCTAATTGATTGCTATGATTTGACCCTTAACAGACTTTTGTCCTATGAACATGAGTTCAAACTCACTTAGAGCAAGAACCCACTTTTTTGTGCGACCCGATAAATAAGGTCGACTCATGAGATACCGCAAGGGATCATATTTAGCAATAACATGTTTTTTGACTGAGCATATAATGGCATAATTTCTACGTAGAAAATATGACTGCTAGACATAGTTTTTCTAATGTTGTGTAGCAGGTTTCATAACTAATTAAAGTTTGGCTAATATAATAATTAGCACGTTCTCTTTTCTCATCATCAAGTTGAGCTAACATAGCTCCTAAAGCAAAATCGAAGCTAAAATATACAGGATAAATGGGCGATCAGGTCTAGGCAGTGAAATCATAGGTGGGTTAAGGAGGTATTGTTTGAGAAGTTCAAAGGCTTCCTTACATTCATCATCCCAATTAAAAGGGACATCCTTCTTAAGGAGCTTAAGAAAGGGACTGGTTTTGTCTGCTAGCTTATCGATGAAGCGACGAATGGCTTGAATCTTACCTTGTAAACTTCGTAACTCAGATATATTGGTAGGTGCGGGCATATCAGTGATAGACACAATATTGAGAGGGTCAATTTTGATACCATGTAAAGAAACTAAAACCCCTAATAATTTATCGGACTTGACTCCGAATATACATTTTGCTGGATTTAATCGAATAAGATATTCTCTTAAACAATTAAATACTTTTCTCAAATCATCTAAATGATCATCTTCATTAATAGAGTGAGCTATAATATCATCTACATAATCATGTAGGATATCATGCATCATACCATGAAATATATAAGTCATGGCTTGTTGATATGTTGCGCCTGCATTATTTAGACCAAATGGCATCACTTTCCAACAAAAGGTACCCAAAGGGGTAATAAAGGTTGTTTTAGCTTGATCTTCAGGAGCTATCCTGATCTGATTATAATCAGAAAATCCATCCATTAGGGACATCATTCCACTCCCAACATTAAAATCAATGATTTGATCCATTTTTGGAAGAGGAAAATCATCTTTAGGGCATGCACCGTTAATATCTCTAAAGTCTGTGCAAACCCTAACTTTGGTAGCTTCTTTCTTGGTGACTGGAACTACATTCGAGATCCATTCAGCATAATCAATAGCTTGTATGAAAATAACATTCAGGAGTTTTTCTAACTCCCCTTTGACTAGCAAGGCCACTTTGGGATGCATTTTTCTAAGTTTATGTTTAACAGGTTTAGCATCCTGGTGGACTACTAGGTGATGCATGACTACGTGAAGGGTCTAAACCTGGCATATCTTCATATGTCCAAGTGAAGACATCTTCATATTCTTTAATGAATGCAATGTATTGCTCTTGTTTTTCTTGACTTAATTCTGATCCAATACTGATGGTGTGAGGATTATCCTCAGTTCCAATGTTAACCTTAATGATGTTTTCTACTTCCATGTGTAGATCTCTTTCAAAAATTAGGTGGGGCTGGTGAAACACCCAATTCTTGTAGTTCCTTTAAGGTTAACTTGGATAATTCATCTTGAGGAGTCGTGGCCTCAAGCTGGGCTACAGTAGGTATAGAACCATCAAAATAAAAACCATTGTGTAATAACTCTTCAACGGAGACATCATGGAAAATATCTCCTTCCAAATCATCATCGGATTCGGCAATCATTTCAAGGTAGGCAATGGATAGCATATTGTAGGTAGAAGAATTATTCTTGGGATAAAAAGAATCTTATTTATCTAGATAATAGTGATAACATACGATATGGTCATCATCCTAAAATGGAAAGGGCTGACCTTTACTAGGAAATAGGCCCACACCACAGTGGCATGCCACAGTTCTACCTTGAAAGTTTATTTCATACCATTTTGGAAAGGTCCCAAACCTTTCCCTTTATAGCCCAATTTAAGCATTATGGGTTTAGCTTTAATATATTCATTAGCAAAATAGCATCGAGCATATCCATCACAATGTGTCTTGATGTTTCAGGGTATTCTTCCCCAATCATATCCTTTATAAACAAAAGCACAACTTTCAACTTTGTAGATACTTCTCATAGGTTGTGGGAGGCCCAAGGTACGAGGAGAAGGTGGGAGTTTATTTAAAATGAGGGAAGTCTGCATGGCAGTGTTGATATCTTCTGATATAAGAATTTTAGATAAATCGAGTAAGAGCTCATCAGTGAGAGCATAAGAGGTAGAAGGAACATTTCCTTGATCTTCTAATGTGGGAAGGATGCCTATAGTGGATGAAGATGTTATAGGGATATCGATGGATGAGTCTATGGGTATGGAAGATATAGGAGTAAAATGGGAAGCATTGGGTGTAGGTTTAGGCTCTTTTTGAGGTCCTAATGTGGTTTGTTTAGAAGATGGTTGAGTTAAATGTATAGGTGTATTTGATGGGGTAGATGATGTTATGGGTGTGTGTTTCACACGTTTGGACAGATGATAAGAACTAGGATGTGTGGATGACAGGGCGGGGCAAAATTGCACTCCAACGAGTTCTGCCAAAGCACACATATCAAAGGGTCTAGGATCACCATGAATGGTAACCAACTGGTTTTTAAATTTAAATTTAACACACTGATGTAAAGTGGAAGGGACCGCTCGCATCGCGTTGATCCAAGGGCAACCCAAAAGTATATTGTATGATGCAGGGCAATGTACAATAAACACGGTTGTATCTAGGGTTCTAGGACCAACTTGCAAGGGTATAGTAATGACTCCACATGTTTCTTGTGTCTCGTCATTGAAGGCTTTGATAATCATATCCATTATTTTCATCTCGTCACTCCTAAAGCCAAATATTTGGTAGAAGTCAAAAGTGCATATGTTTAAAGATGAACCATTATCAATCAAGACTCGTTTAATAGCTACATCTCCAATTAGGGCAGTAATATATAAGGGGTTATCCTTATGTAAACTATGTTGTGGGATATCTTTATCTCGAAAGTCAATACAATCGACTTCTCAAGTGATGATAGTATTGGACATGGCTTCAGGTTGAATATTTTGAGGTACCATCATTTGGCTTAATGTGAGCATTAACTCATCCCTATGGGTAGGAGAAGATCTTAACAAGTCCAAAAGGGAAATTCTGGCTGTAGTATTGGATAATTGTTCATTAATATTGTAAGGAGGCTTAGGTTTAACATTAGACATATGTTCCCTTTATTGGGATTTTTCAAAATAAATGGAGATGATCCATCATTCTAAGTTTGATCTTGTTGAGAGTTTTGAGCCTGTTGTTTGGTAACGACTCCGATGGTACCTACAATGTTATATTGAAGACGCTGAATTGGTCTCGGTCTAGCGTTTATGGCTTGTTAATTAGGAAGGAACTAATTAGAAGAAGTTCAAGTAGTAACTCTTCTAGGAAATGGTTCTTCCAGAACCATAGCATCTGTGATAGGTTGAATCGGATCTGATTCATTTTTAGAACTATTCGATTGGTTTGAGGTGATGTCTATTTCACTTTCATTATCCGATTCTACATCACTACGATCCAGTGTTTGAGGATCCTAAATAGATAATTGTCTGCTAATAGTCCCTACATATTGGGTAGGAGGGGGAACATTATGATGTTCAATTTTATTAGCCACCTCTTTGCCATGTTGCGGTAAAAGATGTTGAAATATGTCCAATGACTGATTGGCATTCTGATTCTGATTTTGGGAAATGTTATTTTGAGCATTATTAGGAGGATTTTGTTTAGGTTGAAAGGCTTGCACCTCCATTTCATTATTATCAATAAAGTCTTGTATTTTATGTTTTAATATTTTGCAAGAGTTTGTAGCATGTCCAGGTCCTCTATGAAAATCACAATGTAAATCAGCTTTGTATCCGGGTATAGTTGGATCAGGTTCCTGGATAGCTGGTAATTGAATCAAGCCTCGTGCTAGTAATTGAGGAAGAATGGTTGATAAATGTTGATTCAATATAGTAAATTATTGAGGTGGTTTATCAGGATGTTTTAATATAAACTTCTCCGTTGTTTTCATAGTATTAACATTAGCAATGTTTCTACTATCAGTGACTCTGTCACCCACAACTTGTTTATTTTTATACTAATTTTTGGATGTTTTCTCATCATCTTTCTTTTTGAGCTGACCTCTTCTAATGAGAGCATCTTCCACCCTTCGATCTAAGTCTATAGCTTGATCGAAGGTGGTCAAGGTAGCAGTTGATAATTCATAGGATAGTTGTTCTTGCAAATTATTGATAAAAATGTCCAACATTTCCCTATAAGGTAGCACAAAGTGTAGTTTTCCTATCAACTGCCTCCATCTAGATAAGAAATCAGCAAAACATTCATCTTTGTCTTGTTTTAAGTTGTACAAATATTTAATGGTCACGTGTCTCTCGATGTAGGCACTAAATTGATGGACAAAAGATTCAGTGGTCTCTTCAAAATTTCTCAAAGAATGAGTGGGCAATTGATAGTACCACTCTAATGCCATTCCTCATAAACTTTTTGGGTACATTTTTAGTAATAACAAGTCATCATGTGATATATCATGACATGCTATCCTAAACATGCAAATATGCTCTATGGGATCTTCAGTTCCTTTATATATAGGCAGGACGGGCATGGGAAAGTGCTTAGGGTATGGTTGTGCTACAACTATGGGATCCAAAGGTTGACTACACATCTCTCGATAATTATACGAGGGACGGTAGGGATCTATCTGGTCCATGCGGGAATCTAACTGTTTCACCATGGCTTCCATATTATTGGTTTTCCCACCATATTGGTTCGGTAGGGCATTAATATGGTATTTGTGAGCATATGATGGAGGGACATGAAGATTAGATGCTATATTGCTATTGTGTAAATTGTTGGTAGGAAGGGTGTTATGAAGAAGTTTTGAAGTTGTATTATGTTGTATCCCAGATTGTTGAAAATTGGTGTTTGGCTTCATTTTAGGTTTTTGTTGATTTGAAGCATATTGATCTATAGTTTCGCGAAATAAAGCAGTGAATGAAGATCTCTTTTGTGTGGGAATGATTTTAGGCTCAATAATAGGTTCCTTAGGGAGTTGTGTAACCTGTTGCTGTTGCATTTTCTGAATCATAGTGACCATATCTCTATTGGATGGTCCAACTTTATCACTTTCTTGATCAACAAAGGACAAGGGATTAGTGTGTATGTTAAACATATCTTCCATGGCTGCTTGAGTTTCACTAATTTGTCCCCTATCAATACGAACTGCCATATTAATAGCACCAATATTATTATTGAAAAATTTCCAAAAATGATCTATGTTATCAAAAGTAACAGTTTCGTCTGGAGCCATTCTAGGGGATGAGGATCCTTCCTCTCTAACATTTTCTTCTTGTTCATCTACAACCAACTCATCTTATAGCTATTCTAGAGTTTCTCCTTCTGGAATTGGATCCTCAGGAAGGGCATTTGATTTTTTTGTTTTCTTTCCTAACCAATCTTCTTCTTCTTCTTCTTCAATTTGTTTACCATTCCTAAGTCTAGGCATTGTGCTTAAATTTAGATTTCAACATATATATATATAATTATATATATATATATATATATATATATATGCAACAAGCTTAAGAAGTATATATTTTAATTATATACCTACTATAGTATTTAAAATAAATTTTTTTGGTTTTGTTATGTTTTTGGTTTTTCTTGTTTTTTTATAACAATATTATAAAGATAACAAACAACACACTAAATGCAAGAAATAATAATAATGAAAGCAATGATCTAGTTTTCTATAAAAAATTTATAAATATCATTAACGGGCTCAAGTTCTTCAGGAGTCATGAAATTTTCTTCTTCAAATTGAAAATTTTCTTTCAAGAATTTGACAAAAAGTGCTATAGTGATATTATCTATCTCAGACTCTGGTTGGTAGAAATAAAGTTCGTGGCAATACTCTCGATATAACATAGCTCTAGGAACTCTCCTCCACCTTTTCCTATCTGCAAGATCAGCTTCTTGGTCCTCTATACAAGCTAGAAATTGATGCACTATGGCTGCATTCTCGAGAAATTCCTCAAAGGTATACAACTCAGAAGACACAAGGACTCTCCTATAAGCTAACCACCTATGGCAAGCTCTCTGAAGTTCATGATAAAAAATGAGTTGATGAGGATCCAAGATTCTATCTAGGGCAAACCTCTTGATTTGTTTAAGTTGTATTGATCTAGATGAAATGATACCTAGTCTCCTATTAAGTTTGTCCCACAAAAGTTGGTTTCTATCTATTTCAGGAACACTAAGCACAGAATTAATTTCTATGGTTGCTAATTGGTTTTCAACATTTATAATAACTGCTTGTATTTTCTTAGGATCTACCATGTAAACATGATATGCAACTTAGTAGTTTTTTAATGATTTTAAATGCATCTATGTTTTTTGTTTTTAAAAGGTTTTAGTTTCACGTCGGGTTCACCAAAATGTATCGCTCCAAATTTTTCGCACCCTTACCTTCAGGCTAAAGGATCCACGCCCGAAATGGGGATGCGAGAAGGAGGGGACAATACCTCAGACTGAGAGGCCCTTTGAAGGTCCCGCCTCTCAGGGGAGGTGTATAAGGGTGATTTTTTGACGGATGGTGGGGTTCACCAGGAAATGTTTAGTGGCAGTCTCCACGCCTAGGCTGGGAATGTGTTTGATGTGTTCAATTTTACATTTAATCATTCAAATCATAGGTTTTGCCAAATGAATCTAAACTATTCTATATGAAATGCATATTTAAATGAAGACAGAAAATAGATTTAAATAGAAAACACAGAGAACAAACTAAGTGAGAAAAACCATACCTAATTCCGGATGTCTGATGGAGGTTCTAATTTTTGAAGCAGTCCAGATCGCCTCTGATCTGATAGGATCATCTAGAATCAGATAAGATCGTCTGAGATCTAATGAATTTGTCAGATGAATTCGTCAGAGACCTGCAATCAGAGAAGTAGACACAGAATATAGAAAATGCAGCTATGTTGATAAAGGAAAATGATGTGAAATGATAATAATGATGTTAATAAGATAATCCCAAATAGAAATACAAGTAAATTATCATGCTTTAATAGATAATCATGATTTTATTATTTATTTAAGCTACATGGGTGAACTCCAAGATGCAGAATAATAGGAAATAATAATAAAACTAACTACATGCAAAATAAAATAGTAGAAAGGTATAGGAAAAGCGCAAACTCTGGGCACTGATTGCCCCCAATGTCGGTTGCAGTCGAAATCGTCTAGAGAAGACAAAATCATCTCGAATTGTGGAGTGCTCGTTCGAGATTGTACAAGATTGTCTGCGACGATATGAGATTGCTCTGGCTGAAAAACAATGAAGTTCCTGCAAACAAAATTGGAAAAATACAAAGGCAAATGGTGATTTAAGATGGTCTAATGCAAATAGAACTCGTGTTACAGGAAATTTCAGCCAAGGGAATGTCAATGGGAGGGCCTAAGATTAAATAGGCATAGGAATGAGGTTGGGAGGTTGGAGATCATCCCAATTTTTGAGATCTCCAACGGGGGAATTCTCTAACCGTGTAGACACGCTTTTGCCCAGGTTAGAGACGCCATTGAAATAGAAACTAATTTTGAAAAAGCAGTTTTAGGACAAAATTGTCTAGACGTTCTGCTCCAGACGAATTTGTCCAATCTGAGGTGATATCGTATGATCGGTGACGATATCGTCCAACGGATAAAACAAATCCTAAAAATGGTGCGAAAAATGAGGAAATAGGTAGCAGGAAGTTTTGGAGCAGTTTTGGGGTTGAAATTTAAATTTGAATTATTACTAAGGTAATTTTAATTATTTAAGGTTTTACTGCACCAATTTTAGGGTGCTACACCTCCTCCTTGATATCCGTAGGGGGTGTGTCTCCTACTGTAGCTTCTACTCCATAACCACCCTTAGTCCATGGGTACACATTGAACCCCTGTGGATCAGCCTCAACATTATCATCAACCCAACTTAGGGACCCAAATCCCTACCACTATAGTAGTGACCACCAAGCATCATATGAAGGAGTAGTCCTAGTCATAGAAACCCCTAACTCCTAGAAATCATCAACCGCATCACCAAGTTTTATCGGTTGTACCCATTGTAAACCTATCTCTAGAGCCAACTACCTGTAGAAGATTCGTAGCTCTGGTATATCCTATACTAGGTCAAATTTCCATAGGACAAAAGAGTAAAAATGATACTCCGTGATCTCATCCTTGTGACCCAGGAGCCACATGTTCTGACAAGCCTGATGCAGTCGCTCGTCAACCTTCGACCATGCAGGGCACCCCATGTATGGGTACAACTTTATATCATAAAGCCTCAATCACATGAATATGCTAAGGTAATACCTAATGTCCTCGGCATGGGACCTGCTTTGGAACCCCTTCTCCTCATGGGGCCAGCAAGTTGTGCAGCACTGATGCGCATGATCAATGATAGTGATGTCAAGTGGTATATTTGTAGGATGTTAAATGCAGATGTGCTACCAACCCTAGATATATATTAGTAGGCTGTAGCTAATGCCTAATCAGCTCTTGCAAGTCACTTGATACAACTTCTGGTAGAGCTAGCATAGTAAGGTACTCCCCCAGGCTAGGAGCAGTGGCCAATAGATGGTGCTATAAACAATCCTCCTGATGCTAGAAAGAAGGTTTTAGGGGATCCTCATGCTTGAGGAGTTTAGAAGGACCATCTGAATGACCAAATGCATGAATATTACCTCTCTAATAGAGAAGATGCACTCCCATTGCCAGTAGTTGATGTGTACACCTTCGTGATCCATCTGTCGCTAGGCCTCATTGCTCCGATTGCTAAATCTAGTATCATAGATAGCCTTATTCCTCTCAGAGAAAGAGGAGGTGATGGCCTCACCATAAATAGGGATCCTAAAGATTCGATAGACATCCTCCAGGGTGATGGTCATTTCAACCATCGACAGATGAAATGTGTTGGTCCGAGAATTCCAGCTTTGGGCCAACGTGGTCATATATGTTATATTTACCCTAATCATGGGTAGATCCAAGACATAGTTGAAGCCAATGACTCCTAACTAATACCACTCCCCTACGGTAAGCTGCTTACAGAGGGTGAAAAGTATGTCTGGCTCTCGGGCCCTATAAGTTAATGTCTAGAAATAAACAATGCATAAGAGAAATCTAACTAAAAACAAGCAAAAATAGATAAAAACATGACTCTAAAAATACCAAAAACATCAAGCAAATTCAAAAGGCATCCCATACATGCAATAATTGGCATTAATTGCCAAAAAACCTTAGAAAAGTTTAAAAATTTGGAAAAAATTTCCAAAGTCATCGAACCACGGGTTAACCTTGTGGTCCGATCGCGGTCAAATTTAACCGTTGGAAATTTGAATTCTAACCGCAATTGATAGCTGCAGCTCCCAAACTAAAAATTGGGAGCCATAGGTTCCAGATGCAGTCTAGGAATGAGATCCATTTTGGGTCCCTTCATAGCCTAGCTAGCCTAAAAAAATATAAATCTAACCTAGTCTAGTCTACAATGAGGTTCGTTGCCAACAATTTAGTGAAGTTCATTAAACCATTACTTAATGCGGTTTATTTTTAGTTGGTAATGAGTGCGAGGAATTGGTTTCAAGTTACCTTGCCTGCACCACGACCTCTGCTAGTGTATGTTTATCCCATGTCTGCCATTGGGGTATGAGTGAAATTTAAGGTCAAGTTTGGCAGTGTTCTAGATCAAGGAATGTCTCTCACCTCTCAGAGCTCTCTGAAATGCAATTATTGGAATGAGAATAATAAAATTTTCAAAGTGGGAAAGCTATTTATAGTTTTCCCTAATTTCAATGGACCGTAGCCCCAACTTGCGGTTCCCAAATTGGAAATTTTCAATCGTAGACCATATCCATGGTTTGCAACCAGCATTAAATGCACTCAAACCCCACCATAGGAAGGTTTAAAATGATAAATTAATGACTCCTAACGGATCAAATTTAAAAAATAGCAATAAATATTGCAAAATTTGGTGATTTTAAAAGCACCAAGATTGATCAATAAATCCAAATTAACAAAAAATTAAAATAAAATCAAATAATTAAAAACAAAATGCGCCTCGTATTCAATAATTTACCCTATACACTTGGCGGTTGTAGTGACTTGCAATCCATGAAATTTGGAAAGATGAGTAAATTACCATAAGGACATTTGGGGTAAAATTGTTATCGCTGATCTGATATGCTTTTTTTCAATCCCTAAGAAGACCTTTGAGATTGGACCGCTCCACGAGAATGAGATGTTGCATGTTATTTCTCCTATGACATCTTTTCATCAAATCATCAATAATTTGATTCAACACAAATCTAATTGGACTTGTATCAATTTGATTCTCTAAGATGGCTATTGAAACCCGATTGCTCCATGGGATAAAAATGTGCAAATACTATTAACAATTGGAATCAAAAGCTAAACTAGGCCTAGCCAAGGCATTAAAATGCTCAAATCTAAATTTTTTCAGATCATGCAAAGTGGTCAAGCAACCTCCTCACTTCAATAATTGTCATTAACCTCATCGACTCATCACTTGATGGGGTAGTCATATATAAAATCATAATAAAAATTACCATAAGATCTTAGAGATGTTAGATCCCTTGATCTTGTCAAAATTGCGTTCGTCCTTGTGAATCATTGTCAATAACTATCATAAGCTTACCCTTTTGCTTGGGGAAAACAACTATATCGCTCCAAATTTTTCGCACCCTTACCTTCAGGCTATAGGATCCGTGCCCGGAAGGGGGATGTGAAAAGGATGGGACAATACCTCGGACTGAGAGGCCCTTTGAAGGTCCCGCCTCTCGGGGGAGGTGTATAAGGGTGAATTTTCGATGGATGGTGGGGTTCACCAGGAAACTTTTGAATGGCAGTTTCCACGCCTAGGTTGGGAATGTGTTTGATGTGTTCAATTTTACCTTTGATCATTCAAATCCTAGGTTTGGCCAAATGAATCTAAACTATTCTATATGAAATGCAGATTTAAATGAATACAGAAAATAGAATTAAACATCAAATACAGAGAATATACTAGATGAGAAAAGCCATACCTGATTTCGGATGTCTGATGGAGGTTCTAATTTTTGAAGCAGTCCAGATCGTCTAGAATTTGACAGGATCGTCTCTGATCTGACAGGATCGTCCCTGATCTACTGATCTGACAAGATCGTCTCTAATCTGACAAGATCGTCTCTAATCTGACGAGATCGTCTCTAATCTGACGAGATCATCTCTAATCTGACGAAATCGTCAGACGAATTCATTAGAGACCTGCAATTACAGAAATGGATACCAAGAACAAAAAATACAATTGCAAAAGCAAGGGAAAATGATAGAAATGAAAGTATGAATGCTAGAATGACAACTTTAGATAACAAATTAAGTAAAATGCATTGTTTTAATGACTAACTTTGACTTTATCATGCATCTATGCTACATGAGGTGAACTCCAAGATGCAAAATAGAAATAAGAATAAACCTAACTAAATGCAAAGAAATAGTAGAGAAAAGAGAGAATGCAAACTCAGGGCACTGATTGCCCCCAATGTTGGTTGTAGTCGAAATCATCTACAAAATACAAAATCATCTCGAATTGTGGCGTGATCGTCCGAGATCGTATAGGATCGTCTACGACGATCTGAGCTTGCTTCGGCTGAAAAACAATGAAGTTCCTGCAAGAAAACTTCGAAAAGGGACAAAGGCAAATAGTAGTCTAAGACATTCTAATGCATGTAAAACTCGAAGTGTAGTAAAATTCAGCCAGGGGAATGTCAAGGGGAGGGCCTAAGATTAAATAGTCATAGGAAGGAGGTTGGGAGGTTGGGGATCATCCCAATTTGGGAGATCTCCAATGGAGGAGTCTCTAACCGTGCGTAGGCGTCTCTTGCCCAGAGTTAGAGACGTCGTTGAAACAGAAGCTAATTATGAAAAATCAGTTTTGGGATGAAATCGTCTGGACGTTCTTCTCCAGACGAATTCGTTCGATCTGAGGTGATATCGTCTGATCGGCGACGATATCGTCCAACGGTCACAACAAATCCTAAAAATGGTGCAAAAAATGAGGAAAGCGGTTTAACAGGCGGTTTGGGGTTGAAATTTAAATTTTGAATTATTACTAAGGTAATTTTAATTATTTGCTAAGGTTTACTGTGCCAATTTTAGGGTGCTACATTTTGCCCCCTCTTTAGCGAATTTTTCGAAGAAAATGCGTTAAAGACGAGTTCTTCTCGATTTACGAGAAAGCAAAAAATTTACTCCATTTTTTAGACGACGATTCTAGGTCGAATCGTACGACTGACTTACTATGGTGCCCCCTCCGTGTTTTTACCCAAATCGAACGTTTGAGGTAAAAACGCGAAAAAGCAAAATTTAAAATGTTGTAATTGTTTTGAATAAAATTAAGAAAAATAGGGTAAAACCCTAATTCATTTTTACTATTCATTTTTTTCCCCTGGTTGAGATGATATTTTTGATGATATGACTTGTTCATATTTTTTTATGATGCTTTAATGTTTTGATTTGATTGATTGATGATTCATGTAATTATGTCGTTTGGAAATATTATAATTTTGATGTCATGCTGTAAGAATTTAAATGAAATAATCTGATGTAAACAAATTGGTGGTTGTGGTGTGATTTGATAAAAAATAAAAGGGACTTCTAACAATAATTTCAAAGGACATTGTCGCTATTATAGACCATTTCATGGAGTCACCGCTCACTCGGTCGTCAAGCTAATCCCAGTATAGAAATATTGTTAAAAGTAAAAGAGTGCTTAAGAGACTGTCTTAAGACTTTGTGTTGTAATGATGGAGATAATGATGGTTTGATGATTTGTTTTCAGATTTTCATAAAAATAGTATGCATGAAATGAAAATATGATTTTGCTAGGCATAAATTCCTAAGTGTGATAAAATTTTGAATAATTCCTTAGAATTTATACCATGGTTGCAAAAATGAAATTTGAACATAATGTCATGAAATAGAATAAGTGTTTGTTTGTTTGTAAAGCATAATTGTGTAACATAATGATGCAAGTCACATGTTTTGATGAATTTTGTTTTAAAATAAATGGAAAATAAAATTAGAACGATGGTTTGCGCTAGGCATAGAATTATAGGTATAGACTTATACCATCATCGCGAAATCCAAAGAAGAAAATAGATTGTTGGTTTTATTGCAAGATGCATTTTTGACCTTTGATAAACAGAAAAATAATAATATGAAAATGTTGTTTGAAATTATTTTTGAGATTTTGTGAGAAGATGTATGTAATTGCTTTTATACAAAACAAGAATTCTGAAATAAAAGGATAAAATTATTCCAAAAAGAGTTACAGAAATATTTTAAATTATCTCAAAGAGAAATGTAGATTTATAAGGAATCCTCATGTGCAAATGTGAGTTCATTACCAATCTTGATTTATCATAATGATACAAAATCTCTCAAATACAAATGTGTGTGCGATTGTATTGTTCATTTACCAATTTTGAGCAAGATAATTTGATACAAGTAATTTGCCTTGACCAAATAAATGTTCATTGACCATGATTTATATGCATGTAACCGTACCGGACTACTATGTAAGTCGGGTTATCAAGAGCTAGCTAATCCATAAGCAGACAGAGGTCTGTACAAAAGAAGGTCGCTAATGTGACAGACATATCACCACGCTAGGATTTACCCAAGGCCAAGCGGGTTGGGCACAAACCACCTGTTATGGGGCTTACCTCACAGTTTTCGAATAATTGAGAATTCCAGGGATTCAAGCTCATTCACCCTTCTTTTCTTTTCAAGGGGTAGGGAAAGGAGTTTATTGTCATTTTGCTTTTGCTTTTCACTTTCTTTGCTTTCTTTTTCTTTTTTCTTTTTTTTTTTTGTATTTTTGCTTGATATTTGAGATAATGCTGAAATAGTGCTATAATGATTCAAAATAACCTTTTTCTTTTTCTCTATTTTCTTGAACTTTTCTTTTCTTCCTATGCTAGGGATACTTGCTCAGATTAGTTGTAGAGCAAGGGATTTTTATTCTGGGTAGAGGTGAGCTTGTCCTTTTGTCAATTCTCAAAGATTCTAAACCATGTGCATGATAGGATAGCGGGGAAACTTTTCGCTCAAGAAACCATTTCTACTATGTAGCATCATATCGAATGTGCAATGAAATCATTTTAATGTGAAAAGATATACTTGGTTCAAGTAAATAACAAGATCAGTTCTCTATGCTCAAAACTTTATTTAATTCCAATGTGGACTTTGATATAAGAGAGATTAATAATCATAACAAATAAAATCAAGATATTTATTCATGTGAATGTGAAAGTGCGGGATTCCAAATAAATACTAATTTATCCAAAATAATTGAAAATATAACTGCAATACTTCAAGAATTGACAGGTACAAAATAAAATATGTTTTTGAAGATTTTGATGATTTTGATTTTTTTATGTTTTTTATATTTTTATTTTAATTTTTAGATGATGGAATTGGTGGTATATACAAGATGATCTATATACACTATACAAGGTTATTTGAGTATAGCATGTCTAAGGTTGCTTCAAAATCAAAGGAGGTTTTGAAGGATAATTTGGTTGTGTTGAAGGTAAGAACAAAAGGTGATGAATAAAAGGTAGTGATAACAAAAGCTTTGTTATAATGTAGAATAATGTAGCAAAAGATTTGACTTTTATATGTGTAAAATTGATCATATTACAAAATAAAATGTAAGAAGGATAAGAAAGTTCTTCATTCTTATCACTATATTCCAAGTCTTGATAAGATGGAGGGAGCATATGTGAAAGATATGCATGGGTGTTATTTGGTAAACAAGGATGATCATATATGGATGAAGAAAAGTGATGGATAGAAGATAATTGTGATAATAGAGAATGTATAGAACTTGATGTTTCAACCATTAAATATTCTTCAAATGGTGTTGGGTCACCATGTATGGTAACAATTTTATTTGCAAGTTCAAACTTCAAACATTGGTGAAGAGTGGAAGGGACAACCCTCATCGTATGAATCCAAGGACTTGAGAAGTAGGTTGTAAGGTGAAGGGCAATATGCTACATAAAACAAAGTATCCAGAATCTTGGATCCAATATTAAGGGAAAAATTATAGTACCTTGAGCTTCTTGAATTTCATTGTTAAAAGATTTTATAATAACATTTGATTCATTAAGATCTTCTTCCTTTAATTTGAGTTTTTGGAATAATTGATAAGTGCATAAATTAAGAGAGGAGCCATTATCTACCATGATAGTTTTAACAGGTGTTTCTTTACTAGATCCTGTAATGTAAAGATAGGAGTCTTCTTGTGGAGTAGAGGAAGGAATCTCCTCATCATAGAATGAAATATGGTTAACCTCAAGAGGGTTTACACCATTAATTATGTTCTTAGAGAAAATATGATGAGGAACAAATTGTTGGCTAGGTATCTTGAACAAAGTTTCCTTATGAGAACTTTGTAATACTTCTAAAAGGGATATCTTTGCTTGAGGATTAATCACTTGTTGTTGGCTATCAAAGTGGATTTCAGATTGAGATTTTGATTCTAAAGATGAGCTTTCTATGCTTACATTCCATTTTGGATCATTCTCTAGAGCCAAAGATAGTTTTGAAGGTTGGTCAAATGAGGAATCCATATCTTGAATATCAGATTGAGTTGATTGAACTTGAGGTTGCTCATTTGTAGTTTCTTGTTACAATATTAGTAATATCATCATGATGGGACACATTAACATGCAATATTTGATTGGTTTCTTGTTGTTGATAATTGAATAGGGGTTCTTGGGAGATCCCCATGTCTTGATTGATTATTGGTATTTGTTGTGTAGGAGTTTGATTGTTTAAATGGAGATTTATAATCAGTTGTAGATTGTAATTCCTTTATATTAAAAAGACCCTCATCAATCAAATCTTGAATTGAACATCTTAAATCTTTACAATTTTGTGTCATATGTCCATCTACTCTATGATATTCACAATGTAGCTCAGGTTTAAACCAATCTGTTGTGGTATCAAGTTGTCTTATGGAAGGGAGTTCAATCTTATTTGTATCAAGTAAATGCTTGAGAATTATATCCATTGGTTGATTGAGCTTTGTAAATGTACGTGATGAAGGTTTTCGAGAGGTTTTTGATATGTGCCTTAGGAGTTCAGTCATAAAAGGACCTAATGGTTTCTCACCTCTACTTTCTTTATTATGGGTAGAATGATGATAGGAAGATTGTGAAGTATGATGTGAGTGCATGGTAGGATTGGAAGAATAAGTATTTTCTTGTTGAAATGGATGTGTTGTATTGAAAGAAGAATATTGAAAGGGTGGAGGAGGATTATATGTGGATTGATAGACATAATATGGATATATGGGAGAATAGATAATATCGTTATGAAGAGGATTGGAAAAGGGATTGTCCTGTTGGGGTAAGGATGAAAAATGAGAAAAGTGTGATGGAGGTGGTGTTGAATAGGGATGAGGTTGGTCATAATCAACAAATGTATTTGGCTGAATTCTTCCAACATTACTGATGGGCTCATATTGATTTGAGTAAAAACTCATGGTTTCTTTAGTACTTCTAAAAGTAATATTTAGTATCTACTATTTAGAATTGAATCTAAAACATACAAACTTGAAATGATGATTTTGTTTTTTGTTTTTCTTGTATACATATATAATATATATATATATATATATATATATATATATATATTTGTTTTTTATATTTTTGAATCAGAAATATGCCTATGTTATTCACGTCGGGTTCACCAAAATGTATCGCTCCAAATTTTTTGCACCCTTACCTTCAAGCTATAGGATCCATGCCCGGAAGGGGGATGTGAAAAGGATGGGACAATACCTCGGACTGAGAGGCCCTTTGAAGGTCCCGCCTCTCGGGGGAGGTGTATAAGGGTGAATTTTTGATGGATGGTGGGTTCACCAAGAAAATTTTGAATGGCAGTTTCCATGCCTAGGTTGAGAGTGTGTTTGATGTGTTCAATTTTATCTTTGATCATTCAAATCCTAGGTTTGGCCAAATGAATCTAAACTATTCTATATGAAATGCAGATTTAAATGAATACAGAAAATAGAATTAAACATAAAATACAGAGAATATGCTAGATGAGAAAAGCCATACCTGATTCCGGATGTCTGATGGAGGTTCTAATTTTTGAAGCAGTCAAGATCGTCTAGAATTTGACAAGATCATCTCTGATCTGACAGGATCATCCCTGATCTACTGATCTGACAAGATCGTCTCTAATCTGACAAGATCATCTCTAATCTGACGAGATCGTCTCTAATCTGACGAAATCGTCTGATGAATTTCGTCAGACCTGCAATTACAGAAATGGATACCAAGAACAAAAAATACAATTGCAAAAGCAAGGGAAAATGATAGAAATGAAAGTATGAATGTTAGAATGACAACTTTAGATAACAAATTAAGTAAAATGCATTATTTTAATGACTAACTTTGACTTTATCATGCATCTATGCTACATGAGGTGAACTCCAAGATGCAAAATAATAATAAATAACAATAAAGCGAGCTAAATGCAGAATGAGATAGTGGAGAAAAGAGAATGCAAACTTAGGGCACTGATTGCCCCTAATGTTGGCTACAGTCGAAATCGTCTACAAAATACATAATCATCTTGAATTGGGGCGTGATCGTCCGAGATCGTACAGGATCGTCTACGATGATCTGAGCTTGCTCCGGCTGAAAAATAATGAAGTTCCTGCAAGAAAACTTGAAAAGGGACAAAGGCAAATGGTAATCTAAGATATTCTAATGCATGTAAAACTCGTGTTACAAGAAAATTCAGCCAGGGGAATGTCAAGGGGAGGGCCTAAGATTAAATAGGCATAGGAAGGAGGTTGGGAGGTTGGAGATCATCCCAATTTGGGAGATCTCCAACGGAGGAGTCTCTAACGGTGCAGACGCTTTTGCCCCAGTTAGAGACGTCGTTGAAACAGAAGCTAATTATGAAAAATTAGTTTTGGGACGAAATCGTCTGGACGTTCTTCTCCAGATGAATTCGTCCGATCTGAGGCGATATCGTCTGATCGGCGACGATATCGTCCAACGGTCACAACAAATCCTAAAAATGGCACGAAAAACGAGGAAAGCGGTTTAACAGGCGGTTTGGGGTTGAAATTTAAATTTGAATTATTACTAAGGTAATTTTAATTATTTGCTAAGGTTTACTGCGCCAATTTTAGGGTGCTACATTTTGCCCCCTCTTTAGCGAATTTTTCGAAGAAAATGCGTTAAAGACGAGTTCTTCTCGATTTACGAGAAAGCAAAAATTTATTCCCATTTTTAGGCGACGATTCTAGGTCGAATCGTACGACAACTTACTATGGTGCCCCCTCCGTGTTTTTACCCAAATCGAACGTTTGAGGTAAAAACATGAAAAAGCAAAATTTAAAATGTTGTTAATTTTTTTGAATAAAATTAAGAAAATAGGGTAAAACCCTAATTCATTTTTACTATTCATTTTATCTCCGGGGAGATATGATATTTTTGATGATATGACTTGTGCATATGTTTTTATGATGCTTTAATGTTTTTATTTGATTGATTGATGATTCATGTAATTATGTCGTTTTGAAATATTATAATTTTGATGTCATGCTTTTAAGATTTTAAATGAAATAATCTGATGTAAACAATTGGTGGTTGTGGTGTGATTTGATAAAAAATAAAAGGGACTTCTAACAATAATTTCAAAGGACATTGTCGCTATTATAGACCATTTCATGGAGTCGTCGCTCACTCGGTCGTCAAGCTAATCCCAGTATAGAAATATTGTTAAAAGTAAAAGAGTGCTTAAGAGACTGTCTTAAGACTTTGTGTTGTAATGATGGAGATAATGATGGTTTGATGATTTGTTTTCAGATTTTCATAAAAATAGTATGCATGAAAATATGATGTTGCTAGGCATAAATTCCTAAGTGTGATAAAATTTTGAACAATTCCTTAGAATTTATACCATGGTTGCAAAAACTGAATTTGAACATAATGTCATGAAATAGAATAAGTGTTTGTTTGTTTGTAAAGCATAATTGTGTAACATAATGATGCAAGTCACATGTTTTGATGAATTTTGTTTTAAAATAAATGGAAAAGAAAATTAGAACGATGGTTTGCGCTAGGCATAGAATTATAGGTATAGACTTATACCATCATCGCGAAATCCAAAGAAGAAAATAGATTGTTGGTTTTATTGCAAGATGCATTTTTGACTTTTGATAAACAGAAAAATAATAATATGAAAATGTTGTTTGAAATTATTTTTGAGATTTTGTGAGAAGATGTATGTAATTGCTTTTATACAAAACAAGAATTCTGAAATAAAAGGATAAAATTATTCCGAAAAGAGTTACAAAAATATTTTAAATTATCTCAAAGAGAAATGTAGATTTATAAGGAATCCTCATGTGCAAATGTGAGTTCATTACCGATCTTGATTTATCATAATGATACAAAATCTCTCAAATACAAATGTGTGTGCGATTGTATTGTTCATTTACCAATTTTGAGCAAGATAATTTGATACAAGTAATTTGCCTTGACCAAATAAATGTTCGTTGACCATGATTTATATGCATGTAACCGTACCAGACTACTATGTAAGTTAGGTTATCAAGAGCTAGCTAATCCATAAGCTGACATAGGTCTGTACAAAAGAAGGTCGCTAATGTGACAGACATATCGCCACGCTAGGATTTACCCAAGGCCAAGCGGGTTGGGCACAAACCACCTGTTATGGGGCTTACCTCACAGTTTTCGAATAATTGAGAATTCCAGGGATTCAAGCTCATTCACCCTTCTTTTCTTTTCAAGGGGTAGGGAAAGGGAGTTTATTGCATTTTGCTTTTGCTTGTTTTGCTTTCTTTGCTTTCTTTTTCTTTTCTCTTTTTTTTTTTTTTTGTACTTTTTGTATTTTTGCTTGATATTTGAGATAATGCTGAAATATTGCTGTGATGATTCAAATAACCTTTTTCTTTTTCTCTTTTTTCTTGAACTTTTCTTTTCTTCCTATGCTAGGGATACTTGCTCGGATTAGTTAGTAGAGCAAGGGATTTTTATTCTGGGTAGGGGTGAGCTTGTCCTTTTGTCAATTCTCAAAGATTCTAGACCATGTGCATGATAGGATAGCAGGGGAAACTTTTCGCTCAGGAAACCATTTCTACTATGTAGCATCATATCGAATGTGCAATGAAATCATTTTAATGTGAAAAGATATACTTGGTTCAAGTAAATAACAAGATCAGTTCTCTATGCTCAAAACTTTATTTAATTCCAATGTGGACTTTGATATAAGAGAGATTAATAATCATAACAAATAAAATCAAGATATTTATTCATGTGAATGTGAAAGTGCGGGATTCCAAATAAATACTAATTTATCCAAAATAATTGAAAATATAACTGCAATACTTCAAGAATTGACAGGTATAAAAAAAGATGTTTTTGAAGATTTTGATGATTTTGATGTTTTTATGTTTTTTATATTTTTATTTTAATTTTTAGATGATGGAATTGGTGGTATATACAAGATGATCTATATACACTATACAAGGTTATTTGAGTATAGCATGTCTAAGGTTGCTTCAAAATCAAAGGAGGTTTTGAAGGATAATTTGGTTGTGTTGAAGGTAAGAACAAAAGGTGATGAATAAAAGGTAGTGATAACAAAAGCTTTGTTATAATGTAGAATAATGTAGCAAAAGATTTGACTTTTATATGTGTAAAATTGATCATGTTACAAAATAAAATGTAAGAAGGATAAGAAAGTTCTTCATTCTTATCACTATATTCCAAGTCTTGATAAGATGGAGGGAGTATATGTGAAAGATATGCATGGGTGTTATTTGGTAAACAAGGATGATCATATATGGATGAAGAAAAGTGATGGATAGAAGGTAATTGTGACAATAGAGAATGTATAGAACTTGATGTTTCAACCATTAAATATTCTTCAAATGGTGTTGGGTCATCATGTATGGTAACAATTTTATTTGCAAGTTCAAAATTCAAACATTGGTGAAGAGTGGAAGGGACAACCCTCATCGTATGAATCCAAGGACTTCTGAGAAGTAGGTTGTAAGGTGAAGGGCAATATGCTACATAAAACAAAGTATCCAGGATCTTGGATCCAATATTAAGGGAAAAATTATAGTACCTTGAGCTTCTTGAATTTCATTATTAAAAGATTTTATAATAACATTTGATTCATTAAGATCTTCTTCCTTTAATTTGAGTTTTTGGAATAATTGATAAGTGCATAAATTAAGAGAGGAGCCATTATCTACCATGATAGTTTTAACAGGTGTTTCTTTACTAGATCCTGTAATGTAAAGAGAGGAGTCTTCTTGTGGAGTAGAGGAAGGAATCTCCTCATCATAGAATGAAATATGGTTAACCTCAAGAGGGTTTACACCATTAATTATGTCCTTAGAGAAAATATGATGAGGAACAAATTGTTGGCTAGGTATCTTGAACAAAGTTTCCTTATGAGAACTTTGTAATACTTCTAAAAGGGATATCTTTGCTTGAGGATTAATCACTTGTTGTTGGCTATCAAAGTGGATTTCAGATTGAGATTTTGATTCTAAAGATGAGCTTTCTATGCTTACATTCCATTTTGGATCATTCTCTAGAGCCAAAGATAGTTTTGAAGGTTGGTCAAATGAGGAATCCATATCTTGAATATCAGATTGAGTTGATTGAACTTGAGGTTGCTCATTTGTAGTTTTTGTTACAATATTAGTAATATCATCATGATGGGACACATTAACATGCAATATTTGATTGGTTTCTTGTTGTTGATAATTGAATAGGGGTTCTTGGGAGATCCCCATGTCTTGATTGATTATTGGTATTTGTTGTGTAGGAGTTTGATAGTTTACTGGAGATTTATAATCAGTTGTAGATTGTAATTCCTTTATATTAAAAAGACCCTCATCAATCAAATCTTGAATTGCACATCTTAAATCTTTACAATTTTGTGTCATATGTCCATCTACTCTATGATATTCACAATGTAGCTCGAGGTTTAAACCAATCTGTTGTGGTATCAAGTTGTCTTATGGAAGGGAGTTCAATCTTATTTGTATCAAGTAAATGCTTGAGAATTATATCCATTGGTTGATTGAGCTTAGTAAATTTACGTGATGAAGGTTTTCGAGAGGTTTTTGATATGTGCCTTAGGAGTTCAGTCATAAAAGGACCTAATGGTTTCTCACCTCTACTTTCTTTATTATGGGTAGAATGATGATAGGAAGATTGTGAAGTATGAGGTGAGTGCATGGTAGAATTGGAAGAATAAGTATTTTCTTGTTGAAATGGATGTGTTGTATTGAAAGAAGAATATTGAAAGGGTGGAGGAGGATTGTATGTGGATTGATAGACATAATATGGATATATGGGAGAATAGATAATATCGTTATGAAGAGGATTGGAAAAGGGATTGTCCTATTGGGGTAAGGATGAAAAATGAGAAAAGTGTGATGGAGGTGATGTTGAATAGGGATGAGGTTGGTCATAATCAACAAATGTATTTGGCTGAATTCTTCCAACATTACTGATGGGCTCATATTGATTTGAGTAAAAACTCATGGTTTCTTTAGTACTTCTAAAAGTAATATTTAGTATCTACTATTTAGAATTGAATCTAAAACATACAAACTTGAAATGATGATTTTGTTATTTTTATTTTTCTTGTATATATATATATATATATATATATATATATATTTGTTTTTTTATATTTTTGAATCAGAAAGATGCCTATGTTATTCACGTCGGGTTCACCAAAATGTATCGCTCCAAATTTTTCGCACCCTTACCTTCAGGCTATAGGATCCGTGCCCGAAGGGGGATGTGAAAAGGATGGGACAATACCTCGGACTGAGAGGCCCTTTGAAGGTCCCGCCTCTCGGGGGAGGTGTATAAGGGTGAATTTTTGATGGATGGTGGGGTTCACCAGGAAACTTTTGAATGGCAGTTTCCACGCCTAGGTTGGGAGTGTGTTTGATGTGTTCATTTTTACCTTTAATCATTCAAATCCTAGGTTTGGCCAAATGAATCTAAACTATTCTATATGAAATGCAGATTTAAATGAATACAAAAAATAGAATTAAACCTAAAATATAGAGAATATACTAGATAAGAAAAGCCATACCTGATTCCGGATGTCTGATGGAGGTTCTAATTTTTGAAGCAGTCCAGATCGTCTGGAATTTGACAGGATCGTCTCTGATCTGACAGGATCGTCCCTGATCTACTGATCTGACAAGATCGTCTCTAATCTGACAAGATCGTCTCTAATCTGACGAGATCGTCTCTAATCTGACGAAATCATCAGACGAATTCGTTAGAGACCTGCAATTACAGAAATGGATACCAAGAACAAAAACTACAATTGCAAAAGCAAGGGAAAATGATAGAAATGAAAGTATGAATGCTAGAATGACAACTTTAGATAACAAATTAAGTAAAATGCATTGTTTTAATGACTAACTTTGACTCTATCATGCATCTATGCTACATGAGGTGAACTCCAAGATGCAAAGAAAATAGAAATAAATCTAACTAATGCAAAGAAAAACAGTAGATAATGGATAGAGAATGCAAACTTAGGGCACGGATTGCCCCCAATGTTGGTTGCAGTCGAAATCGTCTACAAAATACATAATCATCTTGAATTGTGGCGTGATCGTCCGAGATCGTACAGGATCGTCTACGACGATCTGAGCTTGCTCCGCTGAAAATAATGAAGTTCCTGCAAAAAAACTATTGGCAATTTTGGGTTTGAGATCCTAGCTTCTTGTCTATGAGTTGTCATTGATGTCAAAAGGAAATGACATTAATGTTAAGAGGATGTGTTGGCTTCAAAGGTGGAAGATTCCAAGAGAATCTTTTTAAGAGAATCAGGAGAGATTCCATTGGCAATGGTTTTTATTAAAACCAATGGAGGTTCTCTTTATTATTTATTTAATTATTATTTAAAACCCTTCAAGGTTTTAATTAATTAATTATTTAATTAATTAAGGGAGAAATTATTTTTAATTTATTAAAAATACTTTAAGGGTTTTTAAACCCTTTAGAAAGCAAATTTCGATTAAATTCGAAATTACTTTTCTTTGCAACCGACGTGTTCTAAAGTCCACGTATGGACTATAAATATGAGAAGGTTCCTAAGGTTAAACCCTCTTGGAAAATCGAAGGCAATTAATTGGTTTGGCTACGATCGAATGTTCTGTTTACGCTGCGAAAGAGGAGAGCTCGTGGTTTGAAAAGATTTTGGAAAGCTTGACCGTTTATGTGGAAGGAAGTCCGTCTTGGACTTCGTAAGCCCCTTGTGGGCTAGTGGTAGCGAAGGCTGCGTTTGGGCCTTGCGTAGGCGGAGGTCTACGTTTCGATCCCCATGGAGGGAGCTGTGCATGGATTAGTCACGTTTTTATTAAAACGTGTTTTGTGCCACGAATTTCGGATTCTTCAAGGGCAGCCATTATAAGGTGTGATTATTTTCTTGATATGATTTTTGGCATTGTTTAGCATTGTTTAAAAGACATAGGAGAAATAAGGGGATATTTCTTTGGTTGTATTTTTGAGATTAGTCTTTTGCTATGCTAAATTTAAAAATGGAGATATAAGGTGTAAGTTTTGGTTGTTGTGTTTTTGGCTTCTTTGGTGGTTGTTTTTAAAGAAGAGGAGCTAAAAGGTGTATTAAGGAAAGTTTTTATATATGCTCATTTATCTTGGTTCTAACCCTAACTTGGTTGGAAGTTTGAGGGTTGTGTGTGGTGACAACTTTAAGGATCAATTTTCTTCTACTCCAAAAAGGTATGGGCACATTTTCCTTATGAGTATGATTGGTGTATGTTTTTCTGAAATAAGGTTGGAGTGAAAAGGTTTTCAACTAGGTTTCCTTTGGTTGGGTGTAAATCCTATTTTCCGGTTTGTTGAAGACTTCTTATGCATTGTTATCCTTGATGAGAGTTTTGGTGAATGCATAATTCTGGTTTGAGGTAGTGGAAGCATTGTGCACTAGGGTTTATGTTTGTGAGTCTTGCTACTTGCATTGAGTTGGTGGAACCCTTGGTTGGCTATTTTGAGTTTGATGGTTGAGTTGCTTCCATAGAGGTTGTTTGATCAAGTTATTGCTTTACTTGATTCATGATATTGGGCTTACTCCATTGAGTTGATTTGAGCAAGTTATTCTTTGCATTTGGTGATATTGTGTTGGTGGTTGTTTTGTTCAAATATCTTTGGAGGGAAAAGGATTTCTACTTGTTTCCTTTTCTTGTGATGATTGGTTGAATGCTTCAAGGTTGATGTTGAGTTGAATGATGTTGGTTGACTAAACCTTGTTTGATGAGCATTGTTGTTGAAACCCTAATTGTATGGTGAAAAGAACATGAGTATCATTGTTATGTGATTCTTTGCATAGTTGGCAATTGTTGGGGTTTCATGTTCTTGAAAGAAAACATTCTATCCTATCCATTTCAGATATTGAGTTGAGTTTTTAGATTTGAGATTGAGTTTGAGTTGAGTTGATTTGAGTTGAGTTTTGAGATTGGGATTTGAGTATAGAACATATTGAGTCTCTAACAATTCTCTTTATGCTTCTATGAGTTTGACAAATCACATTGGGTCTCTAACAATTCACTTTGTGATTTCCTACTAAGAAAGTTTTTCTTGGTGAGCTTGCTGAGTTTTTGGACGGAGTTCCGGTGGGGACTTGTGAGCGGTTTTTGGACGAGGTTTCGGTGGGGACTTGTGAGCAGATTTGGACGGGTCCTAGGAGAGGACTTGTGAGCTGAGTTTGATAGTTCTATCAGAGAACTTGAGGACAGAGGTGCATTGGTTCTATGAGAAGAACCCGAGGACGGTTGGCAAGTCTTTGAGAAGGCTTGTGTATAGAGGATTGATTTGTTCAAGAGTTGGACAGATCTGACAGACAGAGGAAGACTTGTACTAGACCGATTGACTATGTTTGGTATAGGTTGCTGAGCTGCTATGGACATGATCATAGAAGGCAGAGGTCTCTTAGGCTAAGCATTGAGGACGGGAGGTCTTCGGTGGAAAGGAGTTCCACGTGCTTGGAAAGAGGTAGAGGCAGTTGATCTTCTGAGGGATCATTTCCAGAGCAGAGGGGAAGGTATCTCCTTTGAGAAGAGGCTCATAAATTCTAGATTGGGGGAAGGTATCTCCTTTGGGTCGAGGCTCATAAACATTGTAATTGGGAAGGATTCCCAAAGAACTTTGAGATAACTTTTAGAGAAAAGTTTTGTGGACGTAGCTCGACCATTCGGGTGAACCACGTTAAAATTGGTGTCACTTTGTGGATGATATTGTACATTGCTTTGATATTGCTTTGGGTATATTGCTTTACTATTTTGAAGTATAAAGGAAAAAGTAAAAAGAGGTCTTATCTTGTTCACCCCCCCCTCTCAGTATAAGCTTGTGTTCTTCAATTGGTATCAGAGCAGGTGCCTTCGAAAAGTTTAACAGCTTGAAGGAAAAGCTAGTAAAGAACACAATGGATCATTCAAGTGGCAATGCAACACCTATTCTTGATGGGTCAGATTTTGGTCTTTGGAGTGCAAGGATGAAGGTTCATCTAATGGCACTTGGGAATGAGGTTTGGGAAGTGATTGAAGATGAGTACACTATTCCTGAACATGGTCCTAATACTAAAGAAGAAAGGCTCCTACATCACAACAATTCAAAAGCAATGAATGCAATCCTGAAAGGCTTACGGAAAGCAGATCTCACCAAAGTGATTCACTGCAAGACAGACTAGTGAAATGTGGAATCAGTTGAAGGTGGTTCATACGGGTGATACAAATGTCAGAAAGGCCAAGTTGAGACACTTCAAAGGTATGTTTGAACAACTCAAGATGAATGATGATGAAAATATTAGTGACTACATGCTTCGTATGGATGAGGTTGTTAACTCCATGAAAGACTTAGGTCTTGAGCTTGCTGAAAATGATGTTTGTGATAAGATTTTAAGATCTCTTCCTAATAGATTTAGTGAAAATATTTCTGCTATTGAGGAAGCTAAAGATTTGGATAAGTTGAAAAAGGATGAGCTCCATAGTATACTTGCAACATTTGAGTTGAGAACTCAAGTGAAGGTTGATGTCAAGAAAGAGGCAGACTTTCAAGGCTACCAAGAATTCCAAGGGTAAACAACTTCAAGATAGTGATGAGTCTTCTAGTGATGAAGAGGCATATTAGAGCAAGAAAGGCAAGTTCTCTAGAAAGCACAAAAGTATGAAAAATATAAGATGTTTCAATTGTGGAAAGTTTGGTCATTATGCTACTGACTATACTATTCCCAAGAATGAAAGTGATGAAGATAAACAAGATTCTAAGAGCAAGGATTCTGAAAAGCACAAGCATCACAGGAAAAACAAAGATGAGCACAACAATCAAGGAAAGAGGTATTCTCACAAGCACAAGAAGAGTTTCTACCTAGACAAAGCAAGTAAGTGTTCTAGTAGTGATAGTGAAAGTTCTTCAAGTGATGATGAAAATGAGATGTTGTTCATATGAGAAAAAGAGGAAGAACCGAAACATAGATTCATTATCATGAAATGTCTTAGATGTGGAAATTTTGGTCACCTTGAGGATGATTGCACAAATAATGATTTGGTTTCTAGTATGTATGAGGATGCTTCAGAAAACTATAAGGAAGATGCATGTATGGTTTTTGAAAAGGGTAGCACCTCTAGTGATAAGAAATCTGAAAAAGGCTTTGATGATTCAAAAGGAAATCAAATAAAGGATCTTGAAAGTGAACTTATTAGTGCTCTTAGTGTTTTGGAAAAGGAAAGAAAGAAGAATGCTAGACTCAAGGATAAGTTAGATGAATGTTGTATGGAGAGAGATGATCTTATAGAAAGTCTTGACTTCTCTATAGCTAAGACACAAGAACTCAAGGATGAGTTAGAGTCTAAGGTTCTTAAGTATAATGAGTTAGAACAGAAAATGGCTTCTTTGAAAGAGGAAACTAAAGAGTACAAGGATAAGCTTTACGAGGTTTCAAGATAGCTCCAAAAAGGTTAAGTCACTCATCAAAGGTCAAAGAAAGACAACGAGATAAAACAGGCCTTGGTTTTGTTAAGCCACACAAGGAACAAGTTGGAGAGTCTAGTAAGAGACTCCAAAAGGAAGAGAGTTCTGATGAGGAAAGTATTTCAGAAAAGGAGTCCTTGAGTGATAGATGCACAGAAACGAGAAAATAGGAAACGAGAAAAAGGGGAGAAAGTTTACAGGACCTAGAAGGTCATTTACGAGGAAAGTTTAATGGTGGATGTTTTGCTTGTCATAGGTTTGGTCACATGGCTTCACATTGCATGACTCAAGTAAGGAAGGTAAATGACAGTTTTAGAGGTGGTAATTTCTTTCAAGGGTATTGCTACTCTTGTAAACAGTTTGGGCATAAGGCAATTTTTTGCAAGGCTAATAACGGGAACAGGGTTAGTCGAAACAGGTGGATTCAAAGAACAAGTATGCCTAAAAGAAATAACATTGTTACTTGTTATAAGTGCAACAATGAAGGTCACACAGCTAGACAGTGTAGAGCTAAACTTCCAAGGTATAGGAATAGGAACAGTGGTATGAACAGGTCCAAGGATCAAGGCATGGATAAGAACAGGGATGATAACAAGAACAAGAACAGTGACAGGAACAGGAATATGGACAAGGAGAACAAGAGAAGACATGGTAAGGCAGCTATAGACATTGATGATGATCAGTGCCTATTGGGAGTTTTACTCCCACCCAGAATTAAACACCTCAATAGGAGGTGGGGGAGGGACTAAGCTAAGAGGCTCATTCTTAGTCCCAAGCCCCAAAGGTGACCCTTTGCCATTGATGACAAAGGGGGAGAGATATGAGTAAGGGGGAGAGCCTCAAGACAGGGGGAGTTGTTTATGTTGAGTTTTTGTGTTGTTGAGAAGCATGGTTTGCCATCAATGACAAAGGGGGAGATTGTTGGCAATTTTGGGTTTGAGATCCTAGCTTCTTGTCTATGAGTTGTCATTGATGTCAAAAGGAAATGACATTAATGTTAAGAGGATGTGTTGGCTTCAAAGGTGGAAGATTCCAAGAGAATATTTTTAAGAGAATCCGAAGAGATTCCATTGGCAATGGTTTTTATTAAAACCAATGGAGGTTCTCTTTATTATTTATTTAATTATTATTTAAAACCCTTCAAGGTTTTAATTAATTAATTATTTAATTAATTAAAGGAGAAATTATTTTTAATTTATTAAAAATACTTTAAGGGTTTTTAAACCCTTTAGAAAGCAAATTTCGATTAAATTCGAAATTACTTTTCTTTGCGACCGACGTGTTCTAAAGTCCACGTATGGACTATAAATATGAGAAGGTTCCTAAGGTTAAACCCTCTTGGAAAATCGAAGGCAATTAATTGGTTTGGCTACGATCGAATGTTCTGTTTACGCTGCGAAAGAGGAGAGCTCGTGGTTTGAAAAGCTTTCGAAAAGCTTGACCGTTTATGTGGAAGGAAGTCCGTCTTGGACTTCGTAAGCCCCTTGTGGGCTAGTGGCAGTGAAGGCTGCGTTTGGGCCTTGCGTAGGTGGAGGTCTGCATTTCGATCCCCGCGGAGGGAGCTGTGCATGGATTAGTCACGTTTTTATTAAAACGTGTTTTGTGCCACAAATTTTGGATTCTTCAAGGGCAGCCATTATAAGGTGTGATTATTTTCTTGATATGATTTTTGGCATTGTTTAGCATTGTTTAAAAGACATAGGAGAAATAAGGGGATATTTCTTTGGTTGTATTTTTGAGATTAGTCTTTTGCTATGCTAAATTTAAAAATGGAGATATAAGGTGTAAGTTTTGGTTGTTGTGTTTTTGGCTTCTTTGGTGGTTGTTTTTAAAGAAGAGGAGCTAAAAGGTGTATTAAGGAAAGTTTTTATATATGCTCATTTATCTTGGTTCTAACCCTAACTTGGTTGGAAGTTTGAGGGTTGTGTGTGGTGACGACTTTAAGGATCAATTTTCTTCTACTCCAAAAAGGTATGGGCACATTTTCCTTATGAGTATGATTGGTGTATGTTTTTTGAAATAAGGTTGGAGTGAAAAGGTTTTCAACTAGGTTTCCTTTGGTTGGGTGTAAATCCTATTTTCTGGTTTGTTGAAGACTTCTTATGCATTGTTATCCTTGATGAGAGTTTTGGTGAATGCATAATTCTGGTTTGAGGTAGTGGAAGCATTGTGCACTAGGGTTTATGTTTGTGAGTCTTGCTACTTGCATTGAGTTGGTGGAACCCTTGGTTGGATGTTTTGAGTTTGATGGTTGAGTTGCTTCCATAGAGGTTGTTTGATCAAGTTATTGCTTTACTTGATTCATGATATTGGGCTTACTCCATTGAGTTGATTTGAGCAAGTTATTCTTTGCATTTGGTGATATTGTGTTGGTGGCTGTTTTGTTCAAATATCTTTGGAGGGAAAAGGATTTCTACTTGTTTCCTTTTCTTGTGATGATTGGTTGAATGCTTCAAGGTTGATGTTGAGTTGAATGATGTTGGTTGACTAAACCTTGTTTGATGAGCATTGTTGTTGAAACCCTAATTGATGGTGAAAAGAACATGAGTATCATTGTTATGTGATTCTTTGCATAGTTGGCAATTGTTGGGGTTTCATGTTCTTGAAAGAAAACATTCTATCCTATCCATTTCAGATATTGAGTTGAGTTTTCAGATTTGAGATTGAGTTTGAGCTGAGTTGATTTGAGTTGAGTTTTGAGATTGGGATTTGAGTATAGAACATATTGAGTCTCTAACAATTCTCTTTATGCTTCTATGAGTTTGACAAATCACATTGGGTCTCTAACAATTCACTTTGTGATTTCCTACTAAGAAAGTTTTTCTTGGTGAGCTTGTGAGTTTTTGGACAGAGTTCCGGTGGGGACTTGTGAGCGAGTTTTTGGACGGGTTCCGGTGGGGACTTGTGAGCGGTTTTGGACGAGGTTTCGGTGGGGACTTGTGAGAAAATTTGGACAGGTCCTAGCAGAGGACTTGTGAGCTGAGTTTGATAGTTCTATCAGAGAACTTGAGGATAGAGGTGCATTGGTTATTTGAGAAGAACCTGAGGACATTTTTGGTAGGTCTTTGAGAAGGCTTGTGTATAGAGGATTGATTTATTCAAGGGTTGGATAGATCTGACAGATAGAGGAAGACTTGTACTAGACCGACTGATCTGTGTTTGGTATAGGTTGCTGAGCTACTGTGGACGTGATCATAGAAGGCAGAGGTCTCTTAGGCTAAGCATTGAGGACAGGAGGTCTTCGGTGGAAAGGAGTTCCACGTGCTGGCAAGAGGTAGAGGCAGTTGATCTTCCGAGGGATCATTTCTAGAGCAAGAGGGGAAGGTATCTCCTTTGAGCGAGAGGCTCATAAATTCTAGATTGGGGGAAGGTATCTCCTTTGGGCCGAGGCTCATAAACATTGTAATTGGGAAGGATTCCCAAAGAACTTTGAGATAACTTTTAGAGAAAATTTTTGTGGACATAGCCCGACCATTCTGGGTGAACCACGTTAAAATTGGTGTCACTTTGTGGATGATATTGTGCATTGCTTTGATATTGCTTTGGGTATATTGCTTTACTATTTTGAAGTATAAAGGAAAAAGTAAAAAGAGGTCTTATCTTGTTCACCCCCCCTCTCAGTATAAGCTTGTGTTCTTCACAAACTTGGAAAAATACAAAGGCAAATAGTAATTTAGGATACTCTAAGGCAAAGAAAACTCGTGTTATAGAAAATTTCAGCCAGGGGTATGTCAAGGGGAGGGCCTAAGATTAAATAGGCATAGGAAGGAGGTTGGGAGGTTGGGGATCATCCCAATTTGGGAGATCTCCAATGGAGGAGACTCTAACGGTGCAGACGCATCTCTGCCCGAGTTAGAGAAGTTGTTGGAACATAAGCTAATTTTGAAAAATCAATTTTGGGATGAAATCGTTTGGATGTTCTTCTCAAGATGAATTCATCCGATTTGAGGCGATATCATCTGATCGACGACGATATCGTCCAACGGTCACAACAAATCCTAAAAATGGTGCGGAAAACAAGGAAAGCGGTTTAATAGGCGGTTCAGGGTTAAAATTTGAATTTGAATTATTACTAAGGTAATTTTAATTTTTTGCTAAGTTTTACTGCGCCAATTTTAGGGTGCTACATTTTGCCCCCTCTTTAGCGAATTTTTCGAAGAAAATGAGTTAAAGACGAGTTCTTCTCGATTTACGAGAAAGCAAAAAATTTATTCTCATTTTTAGGTGATGATTCTAGGTCGAATCATACGACAGCTTACTATGGTGCCCCCTCCGTGTTTTTACCCAAATTGAATGTTTGAGGTAAAAACGCAGAAAAACAAAATTTAAAATGTTGTTAATTGTTTTGAATAAAATTAAGAAAATAGGGTAAAACCCTAATTCATTTTTACTATTCATTTTCTCTGATGATATTTTTGATGATATGACTTGTTCATATGTTTTTATGATGCTTTAATGTTTTGATTTGTTTGATTAATGATTCATGTAATTATGTCGTTTGGAAATATTATGACTTTATGTCATGCTTTAAAATTTAAATGAAATAATTTGATGTAAACAATTGGTGGTTGTGGTGTGATTTGATAAAAAATAAAAGGGACTTCTAACAATAATTTCAAAGGACATTGTCGCTATTATAGACCATTTCATGGAGTCGTTGCTCACTCGGTCGTCAAGCTAATCCCAGTATAGAAATATTGTTAAAAGTAAAAGAGTGGTTAAGAGACTGTCTTAAGACTTTGTGTTGTAATGATGGAGATAATGATGGTTTGATGATTTGTTTTCAGATTTTCATAAAAATAGTATGCATGAAAATATGATGTTGCTAGGCATAAATTCCTAAGTGTGATAAATTTTTGAACAATTCCTTAGAATTTATACCATGGTTGCAAAAACTGAATTTGAACATAATGTCATAAAATAAAATAAGTGTTTGTTTGTTTGTAAAGCATAATTGTGTAACATAATGATGCAAGTCACATGTTTTGATGAATTTTGTTTTAAAATAAATGGAAAATAAAATTAGAATGATGGTTTGCGCTAGGCATAGAATTATAGATATAAACTTATACCATCATCGCGAAATCCAAAGAAGAAAAATAGATTGTTGGTTTTATTGCAAGATGTATTTTTGACCTTTGATAAACATAAAAATAATAATATGAAAATGTTGTTTGAAATAATTTTTGAGATTTTATGAGAATATGTATGTAATTGCTTTTATACAAACAAAAATTCTGAAATAAAAGGATAAAATTATTCCGAAAAGAGTTACAAAAATATTTTAAATTATCTCAAAGAGAAATGTAGATTTATAAGGAATCCTCATGTGCAAATGTGAGTTCATTACCAATCTTGATTTATCATAATGATACAAAATCTCTCAAATACAAATGTGTGTGTGATTGTATTGTTCATTTACCAGTTTTGAGCAAGATAATTTGATACAAGTGATTTGAATTAACCAAATAAGTGTTCATTAACCATGATTTAGATGCATATAACCATACCAGACTACTATGTAAGTCAGGTTATCAAGAGCTAGCTAATCCATAAGTAGACATAGGTCTATACAAAATAAGGTCTCTAATGTAATAGAAATATCACCACGCTAGGAGTTACCCAAGGCCAAGCGGGTTGGGCACAAACCACCTGTTATGGGGCTTACCTCATAGTTTTTGAATAATTGAGAATTCTAGGGATTCAAGCTCATCAACCCTTCTTTTCTTTTCAATGGGTAGGGAAAGGGATTTTATTGCTTTTGCTTTTGCTTGTTTCGCTTTCTTTGCTTTCTTTTTCTTTTCTCTTTTTTTTTTTTGTATTTTTCTTTTTCGTATCTTTTGCTTTGATATTTGAGATAATGCTGAAATAGTGCTAAGAGAGTACAAAATGATTCTGAAATAATGCTTCTTTTTCTCATGATTTTGCTTGATTTTTCTTTTTCTTCCTATGCTAGGGATACTTGCTCGGATTAGCTGTAGAGCAAGGGATTTTTATTCTAGGTAGGGGTGAGCTTGTCCTTTTGTCAATTCTCAAAGATTCTAGACCATGTGCATGATAGGATAGCAGGGGAAACTTTTTGCTTAGGAAACCATTTCTACTATGTAGCATCATATCGAATGTGCAATGAAATCATTTTAATGTGAAAAGATATACTTGGTTCAAGTAAATAACAAGATCAATTCTCTATGCTCAAAACTTTATTTAATGTCAATGTGGACTTTGATATAAGAGAGATTAATAATCATAACAAATAAAATCAAGATATTTATTCATGTGAATGTGAAAGTGTGGGATTCCAAATAAATACTAATTTATCCAAAATAATTGAAAATATAACTGCAAACTCCAAGAATTGACAGGTATAAAAAAGATGTTTTTGAAGATTTTGATGATTTTGATTTTTTTATGTTTTTTATATTTTTGTTTTAATTTATGAAATTGATGGTATATACAAGATGATCTATATACACTATACAATGTTATTTGAGTATAGCATGTCTAAGGTTGCTTCAAAATCAAAGGAGGTTTTGAAGGATAATTTGGTTGTGTTGAAGGTAAGAACAAAAGGTGATGAATAAAAGGTAGCGATAACAAAAGCTTTGTTATAATGTAGAATAATGTAGCAAAATATTTGACTTTTATGTGTGTAAAATTGATCATATTACAAAATAAAATGTAAGAAGGATAAGCAGGTTCTTCATTCTTATCACTATAATCCAAGTCTTGATAAGATGGAGAAAGTATATGTGAAAGATATGCATGAGTGTTATTTGGTAAACAAGGATGATCATATATGGATGAATAAAATTGATGGATAGAAGTTAATTGTGACAATGGAGAATGTATAGAACTTGATGTTTCAACCGTTAAATATTCTTCAAATGGTGTCGGGTCATTATGTATGGTAACAATTTTATTTGCAAGTTCAAATTTCAAACATTGGTGAAGAGTGGAAGGGGCAACCCTCATCGTATGAATCCAAGGACTTTGTTAAATATTACTAATATTACTAATATCATCATGATGGTACAAATTAACATGGCATATCGGATTGAGTTGATTGAACTTGAGGTTTCTCATTTGTAGTTTTTGTTACAATATTACTAATATCATCATGATGGGACACATTAACATGCAATATTTGATTGGTTTGTTGTTGTTGATAATTGAATAGGGGTTCTTGGGAGGTCCCCATGTCTTGATTGATTATTGGTATTTGTTGTGTAGGAGTTTGGTAGTTTATTGAATATTTATAATCAGTTGTAGATTGTAATTCTTTTATATTAAAAAGACCCTCATCAATCAAATCTTGAATTGCACATCTTAAATCTTTACAATTTTGTGTCATATGTCCATCTACTCTATGATATTCACAATGTAGCTCAGGTTTAAACCAATCTGCTGTGGTATCAAGTTGTCTTGTGGAAGGGAGTTCAATCTTATTTGTATCAAGTAAATGCTTGAGAATTATATCCATTGGTTGATTGAGCTTTGTAAATGTACGTGATGAAGGTTTTCGAGAGGTTTTTGATATATGCCTTAGGAGTTCAATCATAAAAGGACCTAATGGTTTTTTGCCTCTATTTTCTTTATTATGGGTAGAATGATGATAAGAAGATTGTGAAGTATGATGTGAATGCATGGTAGGATTGGAAGAATAAGTATTTTCTTGTTGAAATGGATGTGTTGTATTGAAAGAAGAATATTGAAAGGGTGGTGGAGGATTGTATGTGGATTGATAGACATAATACGGATATATGGGAGAATAGATAATATCATTATGAAGAGGATTGGAAAAGGGATTGTCCTGTTGGGGTATGGATGAAAAATGAGAAAAGTGTGATGGAGGTGATGTTGAATAGGGATGAGGTTGGTCATAATCAACAAATGTATTTGGATGGATTCTTCCAACATTACTGATGGGCTCATATTGATTTGAGTAAAAAATCATGGTTTATTTAATACTTCTAAAAGTAATATTTAGTATCTATTATTTAGAATTGAATCTAAAACATAGAAACTTGAAATGATGATTTTGTTTTTTGTTTTTCTTGTATACATATATATATATATATATTTGTTTTTTTTATTTTTGAATCAGAAAGATGCCTATGTTATTCACATCGGGTTCACAAAAATGTATCGCTCCAAATTTTTTGCACCCTTACCTTCAGGCTATAGGATCCGTGCCCGGAAGGGGGATGTGAAAAGGATGGGACAATACCTCGGACTGAGAGGCCTTTTGAATGTCCCGCCTCTTGGGGGAGGTGTATAAGGGTGAATTTTCGATGGATGGTGGGTTCACTAGGAAACTTTTGAATGGCAGTTTCCACACCTAGGTTGATAGTGTGTTTGATGTGTTCAGTTTTATCTTTAATCATTCAAATCCTAGGTTTGGCCAAATGAATCTAAATTATTTTATTATGAAATGCAGATTTAAATGAATACAGAAAACAAAATTAAACATAAAACACAAAAAATATGCTAGATGAGAAAAGCCATACCTGATTTCAGATGTTTGATGGAGATTCTAATTTTTGAAGCAGTCAAGATCATCTGGAATTTGACAAGATCATCTCTGATCTGACAAGATTGTCCCTGATCTACTGATCTGACAAGATCGTCTCTAATCTGACAAGATCATCTCTAATTTGACGAGATCGTCTGACAAATTTTTCAGAGACCTGTAATTATAGAAATGGATATCAAGAACAAAAAATACAATTGCAAAAGCAAGGGAAAATGATAGAAATGAAAGTATGAATGCTAGAATGACAACTTTAGATAACAAATTAAGTAAAATGCATTGTTTTAATGACTAACTTTGACTTTATTATGCATCTAGGCTACATGAGGTGAACTCCAAAATGTAGAATAGCAAAAAATAACAATAAAATGATCTAAATGCAGAATGAAACAATAGACGAAAAGAGAAAAGTGCAAACTCTGGGCACCAATTGCCCCCAATTTTGACTACAGTCAAAATCGTCTATAAAGTGCAAAATCGTATCGAATTGGGGCATGATCATTCGATATTGTATAGGATCATCTGTGACGATATGAGCTTGCTCTGACTAAAAAAAAGTGAAGTTCCTACAAACAAACTTGGAAAAATACGAAGGCAAATAGTAATTTAGGATACTCTAATGCAAAGAAAACTCGTGTTACAGAAAATTTCAGCCAGGGGTATGTCAAGGGGAGGGCCTAAGATTAAATAGGCATAGGAAGGAGGTTGGGAGGTTGGGGATCATCCCCATTTGGGAGATCTCCAATGGAGGAGACTCTAACGGTGCAGACACGTCTCTGCCCGAGTTAGAGAAGTTGTTGGAATAGAAGCTAATTTTGAAAAATCAGTTTTGGGATGAAATCGTCTGGACGTTCTTCTCCAGACGAATTCGTCTGATCTGAGGTGATATCTTCTGATCGACGGTGATATCATCCAATGGTCTCAAAAAATCCTAAAAATGGCACAGAAAACAAGGAAAGCGGTTTAACAGGCGGTTCGGGGTTAAAATTTGAATTTGAATTATTACTAAGGTAATTTTAATTATTTGCTAAGTTTTACTGCACCAATTTTAGGGTGCTACAACAACAAATATGATAATTTGTTTGTAACTCTCATCCTTTTGGTTATATAGTACTAACTCCTATTGTAGCACCAAAGCTACTTGAATTTCTGATGATGAGTGCAAACTCTTTCAAGTTTAAGCCTCCAAAGAGTTGGAAGCAATGATTCCAGGATGTACGTCCTTTTGTAGGACCTGGGGCATATAATGTTGATCCGACTAATGATCATCATAGAACCTTCAAAATCATTTTAGGAGGTCTATTTTTTCTTAGCGTTGTTTGATATCATAATGCATATCAAAATGGGCTTTTGTATACACCTAAAACATGTCATGTTGAGGGTAACTACTCATATGGACATACTACAAGACCATATGGAAGATATTGGATAGACTCCAAGATAGAGCAGTGGTTCTAACCACTCATGTTGGGATCCTTGGCCTATTCAGTCTGAACTATAGACTAGACCTATGGTCTATAGTTTGAACCATAGCTAAGGCCTATGGTTTACATTCTGAACCATAACTACAACCTGTGGTCTTAACTAGAGTTCGGTTGGCCTTCATCCGAGCCAAATTAGTTTGAACGACCTTTTGTTCTAGAAGACGGTAGTTAGAGGGTGGAAACTTCCAATTCAACTATCCTAACAACCCCTTCTTGATCTTGGCTTCTCCATGAAGCCACCCCTAGCCTTAGGACATCCTATAAATACCCTTAATAATTAGGGCAAATTATGATACAGAGCATATAGAGCATTTTGATAGCGAAGCACTGTCGAAATACTATATGAAGCAAGCATTGGAGTTTAGAGCAGTGGAGCCTTGTTGAATTGTGGAATCACTTGAGTGCATAGAGAGAGAGTTTTTGCCATCCCCATTCCCAATTTGTCAAACATCATGATGAATTATGCCATGGATGCCCTAAATACCTAGGAGAGCCAAGAAATGCTAATTTGGGAAAATAGAGGCCCCATCCAACGATTCAACTGCCAAACTTGTAAGAGGACACCGAAGGTGACCCTTGAAAATTAATTGAACAAGGATATCAAGCCCATATCCCTTGAATTTTGAGGGTAAACCGTTTGGTTGCTTACCACGTATTTTAGCCATACTTTATAGTGCAGACTTCTAATTAGAGCTATAGTTTGCAATAGAGGTGACTTCTCCTTACTGTTTCATTTACAGTATGCTTAATTAGATTACATTTAGAAATTTCATGGTTTAATTAGGATTTTAGAGACTTCTAACAAGCGTAATTAGTGTTTTTATTAACTTGTCCTCATTATGGTAGTTTAGACATTAATGGTTTCTTTTCACGCTTTCATGCTTCATTTCGCATAATTGATCCATTAGATTGATAGTTGTAGTTCTTGTTTACATATTTCAAGCAATATTTATGAATCTTGCATATGTCTAACATCTTTTATTAGCTTTCTTGATTTTAGTTATAATGGCATATACATGTTTATTACCTTCAATGGGCCTCATCATGAGAGGTTGCCTATGTTTTTAACTATCTTCTGTTGTTTCTTGACCGCATGGATCTATATTCAAAGGAGCATACATTCAAATCCTTCCTCAACATGAAGAAGAGGGTCTACTCCACCCTAAGGTAGTTTGCAACTATTTGGAAAAGCATTTATAGTGCACCTACCCCATTGGGGGCTTTGGCAATTATATTAAGAGTATAAACATTCTGAATACCCTAAGAGGGGCAATATTGTAACCACATTTCATTGGCAAAATTAATAAAAGAAACACGCATTTTCATTGTTACATGCAATATTTTTATTTTGTCATGCTTTTATGTTGATTTCATTAATGCAATAGCTAGGTGTATGCTTTTTGGGATAGGTCATAAACAACCACTCATGTAGATAGGTCATAAACAACCACTCATGTAGTGCTTTTTCAGTCTTGAAGCTCATCTTTTGTATGTTAATGGAATTTAGAGGAACTTGAAGATAACCAAACATTAGGTAAATTTTCATAAAGCGTCTTTCCCTTAGATCTAGTCTAGTGGGTCATAAATTTATACTAGTGGGAGCATGTTCTTTACTATTATTTTATTGAATGATTTATATTCAATAAATAGGCATCACATCTCATCATTATTTAAAGCTAGGAAAATGTGTGTCTAATAGAAGTATTATTATAACACTGCAAGTGTCTTTTTGATGTTAACATATTTAGGAATATTGGAGTAACAATATTCCTAGATGATTAGTTGTAATGATAGACCAATAGCTACATGGATATTTCTAAAATGGTAAAAGAACCTATCCTAAATATAGTGGGTTGATGTTGAATCACCTTATATAATTTGTTAATATGTGTTGGTAAAGTTGGTATCACTTGGATACAACATCTACTAGTTATTGATGCCATAGCCTCTTACATCCAAAATTATCAACAATGTCTAATATAGTAGATAGATCAAACATTTTATGTTATTTTATTTTCCCTATGATTCTTGATCATAGGTAGGTATTGTTTTAGGTAACTAATTCACTTCATATGGTGTGCATTGTCTAGATCACTCTATGGGTACAATAATTGTTTTAAAAGCCTATGATTAGAGTGAATGATAGTCTCCTTACTGATTATGAAATGGTATTACCATGAAATATTTTGAGTAATGGTATATGACTCTTTTTTGTATGTTTATTAGGATGTAATTATGCTATAAAGTGTCTTAGAATAGTACACCACTAGATGCCCACTTCAGATTATGATGTTCTTAAGTGTAGAGTTTGATGTATCAATATCAACCTTGAAATGCTAAGTGATTGAAAGTAATATATTAGAACAAACATAATATTTGATCTTGTTAAATGCTTACCATTATTATAACGTCCCATAAAACTGTAAATTCCTATATCTGATCTAATTGGGAATCAATGATATATATTAAAAACCAAACACATACCTACACTAGTGTTTGAAAAGGCTTATACAACTTTTGAATTTTTTTAAATCCTTTGGGATTGACCACTACTAAATAACGTAAATCATATTTAGTTATAGATGTATTCCCTAGTGATTAATGATATTATCCTAGATATAATATCTCTATGACATTGAAGGTACACTTACCTAGGTTGAATTAATGATTGTGTTAAAACATATTGTACAAGGCTTGGAACACATCCTATAGATATTTCTTGAATATTTTTATGAATATGAGAATGCCATCCAAGTAGACAATGATGAAAAATGCTATGGATTATCATGAAATATCATCTATGAAGTACATGAATATGATATGTACATTGGATATGTGGAAAGGTATAGCAAACCAATCGTATGGTCCATATTTGATCTTGAAGTACATATTCCATATATTGATGGTATTTAGAGGAACTTGATGATAACTAAAAATTGAGAATTGTTATATTTTTATTATTTATATTAAAGGAAATGCAGCCACAAGATGTAAAATGAGCCAGAAATAATAACTATATGATAATGGCACTATAATATGTAGTAAAACTATAAGATAAACTTCCACAATAACTCAAAAATATGCCATTAATGGATTCTCATGAAAATAGTACAATGTATTATAATTAAGGACATGAACACTCCATAATTTCAATGAAAAAACTACATTGTGCTCTAAATTTAAATCACTATACTAATTTCAATCTCTCTCACTCTCCTATAATATCTATACCTCAAGGTATATATATATATATATATATATATATATATATATATATATATAGAGGAGGATACGTGCCTTTGCATTTACTCTATCCATGACTCTTCATATACCTATCCTATGAGTCATGTACATGTGGACTACATTCACATTTACATCATTGCACATTCTAACACTTGTGCATTTAATACCTGCTTGAAGTAACTACTTAAACCTTAATGTAATATAAACTCCTAATCTAGAAATGTACCCAAGGTGGTACATTGACATATACCAAATAATGTAATATACTCTAACATATCCATGTATTACATTATTTGGATATTGAATACTTTAGTCTTCAATATGGTCTTTGTCCTTCAAATGTTCTTCAACTTGATCTAGTCCTTCTCTTTCATTTGGTTTAGTCTTTGTGTTTTCTTCATTGTACTTTCTATTTGTATCCTGATGAGTATCTTCATCTTGTTCCTTCCTATCATGCTTCCTCTTCCTCCTTCTTTGTCTTCTTTGTTTCTGTATTTTTGCTAGAGGAATATCTTCTTTATGATGAGTTAGTATATCATCATAATCATATTGATTAGGATTGCTATTTCATTTCATGTTTTGAAAGAATCCAAAAATAATTAATGTTAGATATATCATCAAGCATTATTTTGATGTGGATACAACTATATTTTTAGTACTCATCCAAGCTCTAAAAATTACTTCATGAAGATAACCAATTACTATTGTAAAGTTCTCTTCCTTTGCTTCCTTAAAAAACAAAGAGAATATTTCTTTCAAATCTGTAGGCAAGTGTTTAAATCCATCAAAGGTTTCTATTAGGTTTTGTGAATAAAACCCAAGTTCATGAAATAGCTCTTCACTATTTTCATTAAATGCATTCTTAATTATTTCATCCATATTGCTTTGAGTAGTAAACCTTTTAATTTTTGAACCTTTGAGATTGGCTACCTTATGTCTCCCTAGTGTTTTGAGAATAAATAGTTTTGATAAGAATTTAGTTTTTCCAAATCTCTAGTTAAAATACCTTTTAGTTCCAGAGTATTTAGGATGATTTTGATGGAAATTTTATATTTCAAAACCTTTGAATTTGTCTACCTTATTACTCCCCAGTTTAGGATATGTGAACTTTTTTGAAAACCCTTATCAAATATTAGATTTTGTAGTATCCCTTATATCTCCCAAGTGATTATAGTATGCTATGGTTTTGATAAAGTTCTTAACATCTATTATATTTCCTTTTGAGTTGATTCCCTAGTGTTTTGAAGACAATAATCAACTCCTATATCACCTTATTTCTCCCTATTGATATATGCACTTTTTAATTAGATGAAGTTCTCTAACTTCAAGACTCTATGGTTGGATTCCTTTTGTCCCTTTTAATGTGAATATAAGACAAGTATAAGCAATAAATTCCAAATATTTTAAGAAATTAATGATTTTGCTTCATTTATCCTTAACTTTCAATGGTTCAATTTTCTAAATTTCAATGATCTAAAGTTTGATTTAGTACTCCTTATATCTCCCTAATTTGAAAATTTAGAAATGATAATTGAACACAATGGAAAATGGGTTGTTTTCTATTAAATATATGTGATCAAAAATAGGTTACAAGAGATCCTCATTTTCTTTATTGGTTTTCCTTAGGAGGCTATAAAATGGGATTTCATGGGATGAAAGTACCTTTTTCTTCAATAAACAAGTCAACAACACCTGAATCGGTATTCCAAAGATCCTCAAATTGGATGGGATGAATTTTCATGTTCTACTATTGATAAAACCTATCCTCAATATCTGTATGACTTGCAAAAAAATGTTACTGCATTTGGGGGCCTGTTATGGATCAAGCCCTAAATTGATGAAGATAAAATACACACGAGAAAAAAATATGATGCATAATGAAAGTTTTTGGAAATGACTATAAATACTAGAAAAATAGTAAAAGTTACCTATCGAAAGGGTTTGGTGGCCTACTATCACCTATGATTTAACTTTACCTAGAGTCACACCCTAGGGTGTAACCGACTGTGGGTCACGGGGTACCCTACGACAAAACCTGTGAGTGTTATTTTTGAATTTTGGTGGAAGATGATGTTATTTTGTGATAGTTGAAACTCCTAGTCAATGCTAGATAGGATTCTATACCTATAAAAATAATACACAAGAGAGGAAAAAGGAAATATTTGTCATGATGATTGATGGATGATGGTTTGATGTGATTTTCATAGAGTTTTATTATGTAAAAATAGGGTGGATGGATTTTCGATGAAAAGGACTACTATTTATAGAACTTTGGAGATTCTAGGGGGTAGTGTGGTGTCCCCTATGAGGTGTTTCTCATGAGGTGGACCATGTGCAATGTGGCTCATGATGGGTTTTTATGTGAAGGAATCCTTCACCCATGTAGAGGATGAGATAGAAGATGACTCACCTCTTCCCATGATTTGAGGGAGGATATTTTGAATATCTATTTGGATGAGTTGTGCACACATGTGTGAGCAACAAATATCCATTAGGATTATGGGTGCACACATGTGTGAGCAAGGGTTAGTGTTAACCCTGATTAGGTTGGCCATAGGTTAGACCAAGGTCAAGGGGATGAGGTGGAGGGTTAGAGCTTAATTATGATTAATTCTAATTAAACATGAGTTTAGCCCTTTTAAATTCACTTTAATAATAAAATGACTTTTTGTTCATAAAGTAATTTTTTTTTGAGGTAAATTTTTACCAAGGTTAAGTCTTTGATGGTGGTCATATGAGGACCATGGTTAAACGTAGGAAATGGATTAAGTGGCCCAAGGAGCTTATTAATACCCATTTTAATAAATTTAAGGTGTTTTAAGTTTAATTAATGTAATTTTGTGGCTTTTGCAATTAAATAAATTTAATCACTTTAGGTGTTTACATTTTCCCCTCTTTGTACTATAGTGTGTGAGGACACAGGGTAGTGCAAAATGTATGACACCAAGTGATGATTTGATTTTGATAAATAAGAATTGATGATGGATTATTATGGATGATGATGGCCTTTTTCATGCCATGGTGGTTTTTGGGAGAGTAGATGCAAAATAACCTTACTATCATGATCAATGTAAGATGCTCCAATTATGAAAGGAGTGAATGTCTTCAAAACTTTAACTTTGATGATTTGTTAATATTGATTTGATTTGATGGGTTGTTCAACCCATAATAGGTCTTGATCAGGTGCTTCATTCATGAGTGGTCTTACGACTGTAATTCTAAATAAGAAAATCCATGATTAACCTACAGGTACAAGTATTAGGTTCGTCAAATATTCATTTAGATTGGAGTTTTGATGAGAATATAAATTCTACTTTTAAGTTACCCTAGAAAAGGAAGGCTTAATATGATCTCTTTAAAAGGTTCTTGGACAAAAACAATTTTCAATATTGAGTGTTTGGTTATTTATCACATGTAAAGAGAATTTAGTGAAATATCTACCCCTCAAGCAATGATGCGATGAGAGGTGAAATAGAATCAGTAATGAAAATCTTGACAAAGTGGTTGATGAAGTGAAAGAATAGGTGAAATGGTAATAATATGGAATAAAGTGAGGAATGGGTAGTGTTAGAAAAATGAAAAATAGTATGTGGGGTTGTGAAGTAAGTTTTGGAGCAGATTGGACTTGATTGTATAGTACCATGCAACTGTGCTAGGTCACAAGGTACCATGCAACCATGGAATGAGACTATAAAAGTTATGATCGTAGGGTTCGCACATCATTTGCACACCTACAAATTGTGAGAGAGGAGAGATAAGAGAGATATTGAAATGAAGTGTTGTTAGATTGTGATCACAAAGGATGGGATGGTTGGAAATGTGGCTCAAGGTCTTGGTGGAGGGCAAGTGGTACCAGTAAGTTGACTTCAAAACCTGTGTAATTTTAATTTTGAAAAAGTAAAAAGAACCCTAGGATATTTTTAGAAATACACAAGACAAAAAGAAAAGTGTAGATGTATAAATGTATGCATGGGAAAAGGAAAGTGCATCGATGTGTGTGCATGTGTGAAATGTTTTTATTTTGTTTGGAAAATGCACATTTTTCAATATGCATGTGTGTGAATGTGTTTTTGTTATTTTTGTGTGTTTGTAAGATGTTTTGTGAAAAAAGTGGTGTGATGTATGTGTCCAAAAATACCATTTTTTTATGTTTGTGTGTTGTTGCACATTTTTTGATGTGCATGTATGAATGTGAGTTGACATGTGTGGAGAGGGAATGTGTAAAAAATATTGTCCTTGGGATGCAAAAGAGGAAATGGGTATTCAAAAATACATAGATTTGTATGGTTACAAGCTACCCTACAACCATGTACAATTGTGGGGTACCCTGTGATTGTACAACCATATGATTTTTTTAGATGCCACTAGGGTGGAGGTACATAATGGATTGTATGGATGCATGGATGAAGTGTGTATGATTTGTTTACTAAAAAAAAGTGTTATGTGAAATAGGTATTAAAGGTCTATTTGAGGTACCTACTTCATCCTTTAGTGGAGGATATAAAGGATATGTTGGATGTTGGTTATTAGTAGTGGTTGTGAGATATGGGGTTGCATGGATTGGTGGAGATGAATACTATACATTATTATCATGCATATATAGAGGCTCTATGTGAATGATGGGATCTAGATCGTAATACCTTTCATTTCCCAATGGAGGATATGATGATCACATTGGAGGATGTATTTTGGGTCTACAAATTACCAGTGGAGGGATTGATAGTGATAGCCACTAGATGAGGTCAGTGAAAGGCCATGATATAGTGCCTATTGAGAAATAGATGGTAGGAGGTGAGAGTGAGTAGTGGTAGGGTGTAATATGAGGATTGTTGGTATGATAGGATGATCACATTGATAAATTATGTGTCTATGACGGTGATAGCCAACCATGTGTAGCATGATGTGTTAATTTATAAATTACCATGGAGGTTTATGGGAGTCATTTGTGACATGGTAGATCATAGTCATGTGATTGAATGGGCACATACCTTATTGGTGTAGGATTTTAGAGAGTTGCATGGAGTATGATTTATGAGGCATCAGACAATGAGAGTCGATATATTGGTCCAAATACAGATATGAGAGCATATCATCATGGAGAGACCAGAGGGCCTATCCTAAAGGGTTATGAGTTGATTAGAATAGATGTACCCTACGCATTATGGTGGAGGATGGATATGGAGGTATAGTTTCATATGCCGCATGAGGGGTATGCTCTTTATTATAGAGGTGCATTCAATAGGTTGGGGCCATAAGAAATTATTTTGTGACCATGGAGGAGAGTGCTAAATTGGGATGACATTGGGTCAGAGTTATGTTGAGTGAGGCAAAGACAATGGGTGATTGGGTGGAAGGTCACCCAGAAAGAGTGGTTTACATTCAATCATGCATTATGGTAGTTTAGGATATGATATGAGGCACCTAAGGCACCTGAGGCACCCATCATGATTTGGTGGGTGAAGGAGGATCTTAGGTGATGATAAGAAGTGGAGCCTCTAAATACTATATTGGATACATCTATATATATCCTGAATGTGGAGGATGTAGGCACTGCACTAGTATATGATGCATGGTGGGTTACTCAAATTTGTGAGCTAGGCGTAGGTGTGATTGATAGATATGCAAAGGCCATGATAGCTAGGGTAGGTGGAGGCTTGGGATGGATTGACAAGGATGCTAAGGGTGGAGTACAAATTTAGGTTGGATCCCCTAGTGTAGGACTGATTATTCCTCCTCAAGATGATATGGGGTCAAATTATGTGGGAGTTTTAGGGGTGAGTAGCCACCATCAGGTAGTTATGGGATCCAATGTCATGGTAAATGAGGATAGTGAGGATGATACTGATGCTAAGGTGATATGATGGGTGTGGTAGCATTTTGAGAGGGATGAGGTCCCTACAAGGGCATGGTAGGATCCGATGGTAGTCCCGAAGGGGAGTTATGATACAACCATGACCAAGGAGGATTTGAGTATCTATTTACGCAACATGATGCATACCTATGAGAATAATCATATGTTGTGGGATAGAGTAAAATAGGTAAAGGCTCAGATGATCCAATGAGATATGGTGTGGACTCAGGAGTGAGCCACACTAATAACAAAAATAATCAAACATGATATGCAACCAATAAACATGAGGTGTATGCTGGAAATATTGAGCATATTGAGTTGTCATTGATGTCAAAGGCTTGATGTCAAAAAGAGCATGGTATAAATGGTAAAATATTCTTCAAAAGGGATGAGTTTACAAGGTTGGTAAATGGAAAGCAAGGCAAATATGTTTAAGGATTATAATATTTAAATATTATATTTAAATATTATAAAGAGAGTTTATAAAGGCCTAAGGGCAATGTTTTATAAAAGGAAGACCAAAGGTTTCAAAGGAATGACAAAGGTTTATTCACACTAAATCAAGGTTGGGCCACTAAAGTTTTTAATCATTGCAAGGTTTTAAAAAAAAGGGATTTAATATTATAATATTTAAATTAAAATTTTTTAAAATTATAACCATGCATTTTGGCACCAATGTTCAAATGAAAGTATTAAAGTATCAAAAGTGTCGACGTCATCTAAAACTAAGGTGTGCTTATTTATACACAATATTTTCTCCACTTTTGTTGATGAGATATATTGAATGCATGATCGAGAGTAATATTCAGGTCAACAAGTGAATAAAAAAAGTGAAGGCACAAAATTCAAGATAAATACTTGCGTGTTTCCTCTTGAGTCACACCTACTGGTGTAGCCCAGTTGGTTGCTAGCTTTGTGTGAGGGCACTACATGACAGAAGGTTCACGGTTTGATTTTCATAAACACCAGTTTTTATGTATTGCATTTTGGAAAGCACAAAAAAGAAGAAGACAAAGGAGGTATTGCATAATTAAAATCTCATCTTCCTGGTTATCCCAAGTGGTCATGATCAACGTTTGGGCACTAGAGGTCATAGGGTCAATTCTCATCCATGCCAGAAAATTTTTATGTGAGGTATTTATAAAGGTTTTTGATTATTTGCAAATAGGAGTAATAAGGGGTGTGTATTATAAAGTATTTTGTTTCAAAAATAGAAGTCATAATGTGTGTGATGATTTTTGCATTGTTTCATTTACTACATTTATATTATTGTTGTTATCATTTGGCAATAAAAGTAAAATTTTTGATCTTATACTATTCACCCCCCTCTCAGTATAAGCTTGCGTTCTTCAATTGGTATCAAAGCGGATTCCTTCGTGAAAGCCTAACAACTTGAAGGAAGATCTTATAAGAACACACATGTCCAAGAAAGGCAAAAGAAGAACCATGATACCATATCCTCCTAAGAAGTAAGGAACACACATGGCTATGAAAGAAAAGGAAGATGCTCCAGTAATTGAAATTCAATAAAATGGAGAGAAAGAGGAAACTATGGTGGACATGGAAGAAGAACTAAGAAAATACAAATGTTTTATTTGTGGTAACCTTGGTCACTATGCAACTCATTGTCCTAAACGTGGGTTTAGTAGTAGTGAATATGAAAAGGAATTCAAGAAAAAGATAGAAAGAAAAATCAGTTATGAAAAAAAAAATAGGCATAGTCAAGACAGGTATGAGAGGAAGATATTTTTTGAAAGTAGCAGTGATGAAAGTCTCTCTGATAGTGAAAAATAAGATGCTCCTATCAAAGACCAAGTAGAAAAGAAATAAGATGATCTTGTTATTGAAGATCTACAAAAAGAGAAAGATTTAGAAAAGAAAGAAGCTATAGTTGAAATGAAAAAGGAACTTGAAGAGCTAAAAAGGGAGAACTTAGGATTGAAGACTCAAGTATAAGAATATGAGAAAGCAAAGTCAAAGCTTCTATAATATCTCACCAAATTAAAATTTAATATTGAAGAGGCAAGAAGAATTGAAGAAGGAATGACTGAACAGTTAAAGACAAAAGAGCTAGAATGTGAAATATTAGAACATGAAGTGGTTTCTCTAAGGATGGAAGTGAAATATTCTAATGAAAAGTTACATAAGTTTGGGAGAAGCTCAAAAATATTGGATGATATTCTCATGGTACAAAGATCTCCATTTATCAAGATTGGACTTGGTTTTGAAGAAGGACAAGGGAAACAAGAAGAAGAGTCAAGCTCAAGTTCAAAAGAAATAGAAGAACCAGAAGTGATTGAATAAGAACCTAAGACCTATGTTGATGTGTTGAGAGGTGATAGTATCAAAGAGGAAGAAAAAAATGCACCATCAAGGAACAAATATCATCACAAAAAATCGAATAAAGAATAATGAGATCAAGGCAAGATGAATATTTCTTCCATGGTTATTCATGGAAAAAATAATTATATCTTCACTAAGAGGAACTTTAATTCATTTGAAGATTAATATTTCTTTCAAGGTCATTGCTACTCATATAATCGCTTTGGTCACAAAGCTATACATTGCAGGGTTCATGGTAAAGATGATTATGGCTTCACCAAGAGAAATTTTAGGTCATTTGCACCTTTCATGGACTACAAAATTAGGTGTTACAATTGCAAAACTCTTGGGCATAGAGAAAAATGGTGTAGAATAGAATTTTTGAAACTTCCAAATACAAGCAAGAACTGGGATGATCAAAAGGATAAAAAGGTTATGACTACAAAGGTGTGGAGAAAGAATATTGAAAAAGGAGAAGAGCATTGTAATTTGGGAGTAGCTTTACTCCCATTCCAAAAATAATCACCTCAAGAGAAGGAGGTGGTGAGGGGGCTATGCTAAATGTCTTATTTTTAGTCCCAGAAGGAGCCTGTTGCCATTGATGTCAAAGGGCGAGAGATTTCAGTAAGGGGAAGAGATTTCAGTAAGGAGAAGCAGTGTCTTAGGGGGAGCAGTTTTTGGAATCCAGTTACAGCAAAAGGAATATTTTTTTTAAGGGTTGACATCAATGACAAAGGGGGAGATTGTTGGAAATATTGAGCATATTGAGTTTCCATTGATGTCAAAATAGCATGGTATAAATGTGTAGTGAACCCAATAGAGAAAGATTTATTATAATGCTAGAATAATAAAAAGGAATCACTTTTATTAAGGAATCATTGTTGTATTGTATGGGGAACCCAACAATTAATTAATAATTATATTCTTCAATGTCTATAACTTAACAATGGATTGCCTACTTATACGCAATATAGGGTACGACGTAAAGACATACCTATTCATATCTCTATTAGTGATTATAAAATAGTGAAGTTTAATTATAATTATTGTTAGGAATAGGGTCCTAACATGCCACCCTCCTTAAAAATAGCTTTGTCCTAAAATTTCAAGGGGAGGAGCTTCGTCCTTTGTTTTCCAAGACGCATTTGCTCATGTTCTTGCACAAATTTAATGTTTTTTTTCTTAAGCAAGGATATCGGGAAGGGGAAATTGTTAGTGGTGGATTGCCAAGAGAAATAGGAGAATCTTCCTTAGGATAATTGTGATGACGATGGGAGGAGAACCTGTGGGGGTCCTTAAACACTTCAAAATGATGCCTTAAAAGTGGTGGTATTACTTTTGTATCTTCCTGTTGTTTCCTAGGAGAGTCAACGGGAAATGAGCATGTAGTGACATTTTTTTCTTTTTTTTGGATAGGTTTTACCATTTGATGAGAACTCACTATTTGTGAGGAACTTGAGGGTAGTCTATTTAGAGTGTATTTTTGACCTTCATTGTTCACTGTATGGATGTTTACCTCAACCTTGCTTGGTCCATTGATCACTTCTTGTACATCGACCTTATTGTATTCATTGTGGTGAGTAGGTGCACTGGCCGCTTTAGACACAATTACCTCATCTGCTTGCTCTATGGAGAGACAAGGATCAACTTCCTTCAATAAATACAATGTTAGTGTAGCATATTTATGGTGGGGTCAAAATTGCTCATCACAATTATCGCAAAGACCTTTCGCTCATCGTTTTTTCATTTCCTCAAAGCTAAGAAGTTTAATTGGTAAAATTCGATTAGGTTTGGTGGTGGTGTAAGTAGTTTGTGCCTTCCCAATAGGTGTTTTTCCTAGTCGATGTTGATAATTGAATTTGTATTCAACTAATTTGGCCAATCCATAGGTCTGCATCATGGTATAGGGATTGAACCTTGTCACCTCCATTCGAATTTCCTCTTTCAATCCACTAATGAAGCCACTGATGAGAATTGATTCATCCAACCTTGTGTTGTGTTTGGTGATATCCTCAAACCGTTTTTGATACTCACGCACTGAAGTGATTTGATGAAGGTTGATGATATTAATCGGTGAAAGCAAGTTGGTGTCATGAGATCTTCCATCGTCGGTCATTTGCGTAGTCATTGTTTGGAAGTTGTCATTAATTTGATTTGTGGAGCGGCGATGGCTAGGCAGCGGTGGCAGAACGGGAGGTGCAGTGACAACAGAGCTCAGGGCAGGGAGCAAGGATGGTGGAGCACTGGTGAAGAGGCTCAGGCAATGAAAATGCAAATGGCTTGGTGGTGAAGTAGAGAGGGGCAAATGTGGTAGATGAAGCACAGCTCAGGTGGCGATGGCAGGAAAGGTGCTTCGTTCGGCAGCGTCGGTAGCGAATGCTTTCGTTTGATAGTGATTGTAGTGATTGCTTCTTTGTCTATAGGTCTTTTATTCGAGGAACGAGAGGAAAGAAAGGAAAAAATAATTTCCTTCAATTTTTGGCTCTGAGAAACTAAACTTTGACCGTATTATCTCTTTTTTTTTAATACTTTGTCTTTCCGTCACCTGAAACTATACACCGATGCTAAAATTTATAAACCTTATAAAAACTTTATAATATAATTTTTTTTTTTGCTCGTCAAATTATCCTTGATGTCATCGGTTTCTTGTAATATCCATAAAAAGTTTCAGATGTCGTCCAAAATTATTTGAAATACGTAGCTCGCTATATTTGGTTTGGAATATGATGCTTGTCGTCTAAAGATTGTTTCACCAATTGATTTGTTAAATTAATTTGTCTGTGTATGCTGGGGTTTTACAACTGAAGGCTCAGTATTTCAAAAATTTGTAAGATATATCACTGGTTTGGTTTTAGATTAGTGTGGAAGCAAGAGAAACCAGAGAAAGGAACAGCTCTGATACCAGATGTAGTGAACCCAATAGAGAAAGATTGATTATAATGCTAGAATAATAAAAAGGAATCACTTTTATTAAGGAATCATTGTTGTATTGTATGGGGAACCCAACAATTAATTAATAATTATATTCTTCGATGTCTATAACTTACCAATGGATTGCCTACTTATACGCAACATAGGGTGCGATGTAAAGACATACCTATTCATATCTCTATTAGTGATTATAAAATAGTGAAGGTTAATTATAATTATTGTTAGGAATAGGGTCCTAACAAAATGGAAGAATATTCTTCAAAAGGGATGAGTTTACAAGATTGGTAAATGGAAAGCAAGGCAAATATGTTTAAGGATTATAATATTTAAATATTATATTTAAATATTATAAAGAGAGTTTATAAAGGCCTAAGGACAATGTTTTATAAAAGGAAGACCAAAGGTTTCAAAGGAAGAACAAAGGTTTATTCACACTAAATCAAGGTTGGGCCACTAAAGGTTTTAATCATTGCAAGGTTTAAAAAAAAAGGGAGTTAACCTTATAATTTTAAATTAAAAAAAATTAATATTATAACCATGCATTTTGGCAACAACGTTCAAATGAAAGTATTAAAGTTTCAAAATTACCGACATCATCTAAAACCAAGGTGTACTTATTTATACATAATGTTTTATTTACTTTTGTTGATGAGATATATCGAATGCACGATCAAGTGTAATATTCAAGCAAGGTTATGCATAAGTGTGAACTATCGTAAATTGGCTCTATTTAGGATTTTTAAAATATTGAAAATGCAAATTTTGGATCATTTCATTGGGGCCCATTCGCCCAAAAATTACGGTGTAGAAGTTTTTTTGGGGTAAATTCGCCTACCATTGAAAATAATTAAAATATTTTTATTTTAATTTTCCAACCTCAAATTATAAATGAAATTGATTTTCCTGCCTAATTCACATTCAAATTATTAATGATTTTATTTTTCCAGCCCAAATCGCCTCATATAATACTTGTATATATACTATAGTGGGTACTGATAAACATACATCGCTCTAAAACAATGAACTTTCCAATGTTGAATAGAAGTGTTAGTTGATATAAGTTGATCGATTGCAAAGGTGTATCGATCGATTGCAGAGGTGTCGATCGATTGTAGAGGTGTCGATAAGTTGTAGAGGTGTCAATCGGTTGTAGAGGTGTTGATTTTTTGTAGAGGTGTTTATCAGTTGTATAGGTGTTGATCGATTATAGAGCCGTATCTGTTAGTATAAGATGATCATCATGTCTGCAACTGATTGGGTTTTCTATAACTGATCGATTTTCCTATAACTGATCGACATGCTTGCAACCGATCGACATGCCTTGAATCAATCAACATGCCTACAACCAATTGGGATGACTACAATTGGTAGAAATTCCTGCAACCAATCAACATTCTATAATCGATTGATATGGCTACAACTGATTGACATGTATGTAACCAATCAAGATTCCTACAACTAATCGATATGTCTATAACCGATCGGTATGGCTACAATAAATTAGCATGTTTGTAGTTGATCGGTATGGCTACAACTGATCATATGTTTGTAGTTGATCGATATAGCTGTAACTAATCAACATTCCTACAATCGATCAGCATAGCTACAACTGATCGGTATGTCTGAAGCTGATCGATATGTCTACAACTGATTGGTATGTCTACAATCGATCAGCATATCTGTAACTGATCGACATGACTGCAACCGATCAACATGGCTACAATCAATCACCATGGCTGCAACCGATTGAAATATCTACAACCAATTTCCATGGTTGCAAATGATATACATGTTTACAACTGATCAACATGCCTACAACCAATCGAATTTTATGTCTCAGACTGATCTTCATTAATCGTAAAGGCTAAAAGTATTTCTTGTTAGCCTAAATCCTTTAATTTTGTTGTACATTTTTATATTTTTCAAGACCAATATTCATGGCCCCAAACACAGAAAAAATCACCACAGTTTGAAAAATTTTGGAGAAAAATAATTGCAATTCACCATGGTTTGAAATTTTTTAGAGAAAAATAATTGAAATTTGCCATGTATACTTCTCCATATTTTGTTGGGATTCCAATATAATTCACCTTCAATTTATAAATAGATTTTGGAGCCGACCCCTTATGCATAACCCTATATTCGGGTGAGTAAGCAAATGATAAAAGTGAAAGCATGAAATTCAATATAAATCCTTGGTATTTTCCTTTTGATTCATGCCTACTGGTGTAGCCCAACTGGTCACTAGCTTTGTGTGAGGTCTCTGCATGAGAAAAAGTTTACGGTTTGATTATCGACACAAATTTTGATGTATTGGATTTTGGGAAGCACGATGAAGAAGAAGATAAAGGAGGTATTGCATGATTAAAATCTCATCTTCCTAGTTATCCCAAGTGGTCACGATCAACATTTGGGCACTAGAGGTCAAAGGGTCAATTCTCATCCACGCCAACAAATTTTTATGTGAGGTATTTATAAAGGTTTTTGATTATTTGAAAATAGGAGTAATAAGGGGTGTGTGTTATAAAGTATTTTATTTTAAAAATAGAAGTCATAATGTGTGTGATGATTTGTGCATTGTTTCATTTACTCCATTGATATTATTGTTGTTATAATTTGGAAAAAAAAGTAAAATTTTTGATCTTATACTATTCACCCCCCTCTCAGTATAAGCTTGTGTTCTTCAGTGTACAAATGGATGATAATATAGAAGAAATACATAGTGAAATCATAAAGGATAGGTGAAATATGTAGTGAATGAGAGTATACAAATGTGATAAAGAAGCACTTGTTATAGGCACAATCAGTGGTGATGTTGTTCACTCCTGATTCTCAAGCATGGTGGATGTTTAAAAGAGTTTCTAGACACTCAAACAATATAGTTTGAAGAATAAAAATTATCTAGTACACAATCAATATCATGTAGACATCTTGACTATCATAACTAAGGTTAAGTCTATCATGGAATTATGTGTGTACATGATATTAATTTATCCATTTTGAGGGAGGTTGGATGAACCTATTGTAAACCTAGAAAAATTAGCTAGTTCATCCATAAGTGCACAATGATATGTACAAGAGAAGGTCGCTAATGTGATAGATGTGTCACCACTTGTAAGGATTACTCCACTACCAGGTAGGGTCTTCTAGCCTATTTATAGTGATGTAAATCACCCTATGATGTTATTTTGTACCTTAGGACCTTTGCAATTCAAGATTTTGATAGTACTCTTGAGGAATTTCCTTTTGTTTTCTACCCCTTTTTTTGTTTTCTTTTGTTTGTTCCTTTGTTTATCCTTAGGTTTATGTTGATCATGCAAAGGATAGGATGAGAAAAATAAACTATTCACTAAATGGAGAGGCCTACACAAGGTGTTGTACTCCCTACACTTAAAATTTTCTTAATATGTGAAATGTATGAGTGGCCTATAAATGAACTCAATTCAACTAGGGGTAGATTTGAAATCATGTAGAATTTGATGACATTCGATATAGGTTGATTAGACTTACTATGAATGGTTGAGCAAGAAAAAATCTTCCCATTACCAAGCAACTAAGAATAGAACTGAATACCATAGCAGTCATGCTAACAAATGTGTTTATAACTCCTTAAAGTGGTACTATATACAAGCGATGGATGGCCTATGTACAAGAAAGATATGAACATGACTATAAACAATGTGTGTAATATGATATGTACAAGAGGACATGACACAACAAAATGCCTAAAAATACATGGTAGTATGCAACCAACTCATTTTTGAGAGAAACAAATAAACTATAGTAGATAAATGAAAGGTGATGTATCCCAATGTGATGTCCATTGTATTGGACCAAATCAAAAATGTGTGGATGGATGTACATGTGAAGTGAAATGAGTTCCAATGTGTGGTAATACAAATCATGAGTGATGCATGTGAAAGAATGAAAGAGTGATGTAATGATGAGTGAATGAAATGGAAGTGTGAATATGAGTCCTTGATAATGGGGTAGGTGAAGAATATGGGGAATTTATAAGGATGGGGTAAGGAAAAAAAGAGAAGATAGAAGAAATAGAGGAAGAAAGGAAAGGAGGAGAGAAGAAGAAGAATGGGAAAGGGAAAATAATTTTTTTTAATAGGATCAAAGGTATATATCCACTCGTAGTGTGATCATAAAAAATTGATATGGTTCTAGAAGAAAAATGTAGAAAGTAGAGGATGTGGGGATAGAATATGGAAAATACCCTCAATTTTGAAATAGGAGATGATAGGAAATGAAGGTCACGATCTATGGAAGATGTGATAGAGGGAGATGAACCCCCCCTAATTTTTGGAAGATGTAGTTAGGAGGAGATAAAACTCCCCCAAGTGTGAAATATGGGTTGGAATAAAAGGGGGACCACCCCTCTCCCAATAACATGAATTATGGGAAGGTGTAGGAGTGATGATAGAAAGCAAGTGGCTGGAAAGAGGAAGAGGAAGAGAAGAAGGGAAAAATAAAGAGAGAAGAAGAAGATAAAACCAGGTAAAAAGTATGTAGCCATTGGTAGCATGACCATACAATAGCAACATCATCCTAAAATGAGGAAAGGAAGGAGAAGAGAAGAAATTTAGACCAAATCAAAGGTATGTAGTTGCTCGTAGCAATACCATACAACATTGACAAGGTTCTAGAAGAAAATGTACAAAAGAGAATAAATTTAGACCAAAACAAAGGAATGTAGCCACTCGTAGTGTGACCATACAATATTGACAAGGTATTAGAAGAAAATATAGAGAATGAGGAAAGAATATGCAACAAAACAAATATTGAAAGTAAGATGTAAAATGTGGAGGTAACAGGGAGAGATGAAACTACCCCTACTTTTGTACAAGGTAATTATAAGGAGATAAAACTCCCTTAAGTGTGGAAGATGGGTTGGGAGAGAATGAAATCCCCCTTCCCCAATCTTACACCTAGTGTGAAAATATAAAGATTATGATGGAAAGCAAGTTGATGGAAAAATGAAGAAGAATAAAATAAGGGAAATGGAAGAGTGCAACAAAATATGGTAAAATGCTAAGTTGGTGGATGATGTCATCATAGAGGTCATGAAATACTAGTCACAAGATCAACATGATTACTATCTCAATAAGATGTGTGGTTGTGGACTTGATGAACCTGGTGAGGCCTGGATGAAGATGATGAAGTGCCAATGTGTGGTTGTGGTGGTATGGTGTGGGGCAATGGATTTGGATATGTATCCCAATTCTTAGTGGAAGAGGGAGAATTATTAGTGCATTGTATTTCCTCCTCATCCATCATGTTGTAGACTAGGTGTTAAAAAATATGATAGGTGTTGATATCATACCCTTGTTGGTGATGATAAACATAGAATTGATGCTCATTGTACCCTTTTTGTTTTGGGTGGTGTGGATTATTTGGTTTGACCTTAGGTAAAAATAGGAGCCCTGCATGATGCAATCATTGAAAAGTGTGAGATAGAGGCTCAAAGAGAATCGGTGTAGGATGAGTGGAACACCCGGGATGTGATGATCAAGTATTAATTGGACTAGTAGGGATAGGGTGAGTGCCTACCTAGGTTGCGTAGGACATTTTTTTGAGGATGAGGAATGTGTGGAGATGAAGGCATTGGATAATATGTCATGATTAGATAATTTATGGATGTATGACATTGACAATGATGCATGTGCAACTCTAGCTTATTAAGATAAGCCAATATGTGTTGCATATCAATAGAAGAGGGTGGAGGTGGTGTAGCACTAGGACGAGCATGAATTTTAGTTTTAAGGGTGATTATTGATATGAAGAATAATTGATGACCACAAACTGAGTGATGTGAAATGGAAATTGATGTGGAGGAAGAAGAGGTGGAGTAGGTGATATTTGAGGAGAGTGGTGATGATGTGAGGGATATGGGTGTGGATATGGGAGAATGGTGCCCACATGAGAGCTTAGATGAGGAACAATGAAATTGGACTGACATCTAATATCTTGATCATAAGATGAAATCTGGTTGCTTGACCTATGAGGTGGGCTTAAGGGATGAGGAGGGATGGATAGATTTATATTTCCAGGGTGAGAGGAAATAAATGGATGTTTGGTGCTGATAAGTGAATAAGTAGATGGGTTTTTGTTGATGGAATGAGAGGAAATGGATAGAAGGTCATCATATAAATGGGATAAAACTAGTGGATATCGATTGTGGAAATGAGAGGAAACAAATGAATTAATATTATCATATTGAGAAGACATGGATGAATATCAAGAGTGGGTAGAGGTGGTTTCATCTAAATTCCATGGAAATTTTGTTGGGGAAGGAAGTAACATGGGAAAATCCTCCATAGCTAGAAGTGTTTGTGCACAAGATTCATATCTAGGTAAGGACAATGACTGAAAGGTAACAGACTGGAAAAACCTTAGTTTTTACCAAATCCAATGTGAAAAACCAATCAGAATGATGTTTAGGAAGTAACCAAACATTTCTGTAAAATAGAAATTTGGGCCAGAGGGTAGGGTGCAACTATTCTGGGTCACAAGGTAGCCTGCAAAATTTTTGAAACTGATAATAGAAACAAAATTTTTTGAACCTATGTTCAGAGAAGTGTGAGACCTATTTTTGTGGGTTATGAAACCTGTTTTTGTGTATTTTATAATAGAAATCAAATCATATAGAAATAAAAAAGCATGAACAACTAAATTTTTGCAAAAGTGTGTTATGATTTTAGAATATCCCTAAAACTAAAATGAAACAAGGTGTTGTGGGTGTATTCTAAAAGAAGGTATGTTTGTGGAAATTAATATATTATGCCCAAAGGAATGCAAGGGGTAATTTTATACAAATGGGTGAATGGATTCTAATTGAGGTAATGGCTTAAGGTACAACCTAAGGAATTAAATAACCCCTAAAGGGGCTATGCTATCTAATTTTATGCTACCAGCATAGTCATGCTTTTGCTTAATCCTCGCATTTAAGTTATGAACAAGAATGACAACTGCATCCACTAATTATTTGAAAAGTCTTGTGGTAAAGGGGCTTCTTCCTGCTCTAAGGGTATCTCAAGAGTATGGGATTTTCTGGTGATGAAGTCCAAAAAACCACTCGTGAGGGCTACTATGGTGTGTAGGGGCGAGATGGTGGAAGGAGATGAAATCCAACATCACCAGTATCAAGTGGGGATTGGTGATGAAATCCAATATTACCACCATTTAAGTTGAAAGTGAAGTGTGTGTCCTATTCTAAGAAAATAGGAAATGCCATTTTGAAAGTAAAATGCATTTTAAATAAATAATAGAAATGCAATAGCAACACAAGAAGTGCAAATAGAATGCCAATTTGTTTTTATAAAGAAAAAATCCACAAGGTATGCAACATGCAAAAAGGAAAATACAACTTATAGAACTAATTGGATCTTTAAGGTGTATAAAATGCAAGAATTCATATGTATATGTGTGAACCAAACAATATTGAATCCTTTTGTAAGTCACTACCAACTTTTGTAAGAAAGCCTAAAGTGATTTTGAGGCCTTTTGTGAAAGTAAAAAGATGGTAAAACTTAAATGTGAACTTGATATTTATGGAATAAAAAATATAGGTTTTTATAGGCTTGCCTATATTCTTCAACTCTTGTAAGTCTTTTAGAATGAAATTTAGAGGTTGAAATGCACTTTCGCTTCAGTTTCACCCTACAAAGTGACTAATCCAGGTTGCACCCTACCATGCGACTTTAGTGAAAAGATGAATTTAGGCTGAATCTAAAAATTTTTTATAGTAAATTTTTCTTTGGGATAGTACCTATAACTACAAAGAATAATAAATCTCTTCTGGTGAAAAAAATAAATGCCTAAGAAGTCAATATGTAAAATTCACAATTTTGCAAGATGATGCTATACTGAGTTTTGCAAGCACAAATAGAAAAACAACTTTGCAAGATGGTGCTATACTGAGTTTTGCAAGCACAAATAGAACAACTTAGCAAGATGGTGTAGTACTGAGTTTTGTCAAAACTAAAAAACATAAGAACCTAGCAAGATGATGTATTATCGAGTTTTGTAAGAGTTAAAGAAACAAAAAAAGCATAGCAATATGGTACAATACCGAGTTTTTCTAAAATTAAAAAATAAGAACCTAGCAAGATGGTGCGGTACCGAGTTTTTCCAAAGCTCAAGATTTGTAGAGAAGGGTTGATTAATACTTTGGGGATGTCAGTTTCTTTAGGAATTTTTTGGTCTACAAAGGCTATTTTTGGCAAGGGGGATAACAATCCCATATGAGGGCAAATTAGTTCCTCAGACTTACCTGCAACTCAGGGGTTATTTTTGGTTGTGTAAGAGCTAGTTCCTTAACCATTTCTTAGAGCACTTGGTTTTGTAATAGGGCACATTGTGACTTAGTGTGCTTCATACCCTACCATACAACTCTGGATCATAGACCAAAAATATAATTATCTTAGACTTGAGTTGTGTTTTCAAGGTTTTTTTAGGGTTATGAGTGATTTTGTATCACCTGTAACACAAAAAAAATAGTAAAAATCAGCAAACTACTTGAATGGGCTAACTAATAAGAAAAAATAAAGTGGAGGTCCCATTGGGCATGCTAGAATGAACACAATGGAAAATGGGTTGTTGTCTATTAAATATATGTGATCAAAAAGGGATTATAACAGATCCTCCTTTTATTTATGGATTTGCCTTAGGAGGCTCCAAAGTAGGATTTCATGGAATAAAAGTCCCTTATTATTCAATAAACAAGTCGACAACACCTTGAATCAGTCTTTCAAAGATCCTCAAATTGGATGGGCTTAATGCTTGTGTGCCATTGTTGATGAAACCTATCATCAAGACCTGTATGACCTGCAAAAAAGGATTAGTGCATTTGGGGACCTATCATGGATCAAGCCCTGTATTGATGAAGACAAAAGACACAAGAGAAATTAATCTGATGTGTAAAGAAGTTGTTGGAAATGACTGTAAATACTGGAAAAATAGTAAAAGTTACCTATCAAAAGGGTTTGGTGGACTGTTGTTACCTATTATTTGAATTTTGCCAAAGTCATACCCTAGGGTGTGATCGAATGTGGGTCATGGGATACCCTAAAACTCTATATGTGACTTTTCTATGATAGTTGAAACTCCTAGTTGGCATCGTACCACTTCTATACCTATTGAAACCTATCAAAATAATACACAAGAGAGCACAAAGGGAATTTTGTCATGCTGATTTATGGATGATGGTCTGATGTGATTTTTGTAGAGTTTTGTTATTTTAAATGAGGGTGGATGGATTTTAGAAGAAAATGACTAATATTTATAGAACTTTGGAGAGGCTAGGGGGGGAGTGATGTACCCCCTATGATGTGTCCCTCATGAGGTTCCCTCCATGAGGTGGCCCATGTGCAATGTGGCTCACGATGGATTTTTGTGTGAAGGAATCCTTCACCCATGTGGAGGATGAGATGGAAGATGGCTCACCTCTTCCCATGCTTTGAGAGAGGATATTTTAAATATCCATTTGGATGAGTTGTGCACACATGTGTGAGTAACAAATATCCATTAGGATTATGGGTGCACACATGTGTGAGAAAGGGTTAGTGTTAACCATGATTAGGTTTTCCATAGGTTAGAACAAGGTCAAGGGGATGATGTGGAAGGTTAGATCTTAATAATGATTAATGCTAATTAAACATGATTTTAGCCATTTTAAATGCACTTTAAAGATAAAGTGACTTTTTTTCATAAAGTAACTTTTGTCCAAGGTAGAGGATTACCTAGGTTAAGCCTTTGATGGTGGTCATATGAGGACCATGGTTAAACATAGGAAAGGGCTTAAGTGGCCCAAGGAGCTTATGCATACCCTTTTAATAAATGTAAGGTGTTTTAAGGTTAATTAATGCAATTTTGTGGCTTTTACAATTTAATCAACCATGGAGATAGGGCAAGCAACCATGTGCAATTTTTAGGTGTCTACAATAATATTTGAAAAAATGGAATACTTTAATTTTTCCAAGGTATAAAACCTTATAACTCCTATTTAATTAATTTACAAATATTATGATATTTGAATTTCAATTAGTGCACTTTTGAAATGTCATTTAAGGATATAAAATCAATGTTTAAGCTTGCTTTATAATCCACTAAGGTTGATATTTGGTTATATCTCCAATGCAAATAATAAATAACTTTAACCTTATATAATGAAGCACCTTATAACTCCTTATACTTAAAGAAAGCAAATATTTAATTATATAAAAATTTACCTTATTTCAAATGTTGAATGCTGCAATATGATTGGCTCTTGTTATGACTCTTTACCCAATCTTGGGAATTGTATTTTTCGGTCTTCTATGTATGATAGTGAGAAATTAATGCCCAAAATTCAATGGGCACCCTCTATGATAGTCTTCCTCCTTCCTTCAATGTTCTTTGACCTCTCTATGCTCAAGATTTGTTGGAGATATGCATGATATATATGCGCTCTTTCCTATGGTGTCTATTAATACCCTTGTCCTTCTTAAAATGAGTTCCAAGTGACACTTTATGATGCCTTAGGCCTTATAACTTCTGTTTAGGTGGTGCAAGGTAGTTATTATCCTTATTGAGGTGTTACTCCACATGGTGTAGGCCTGGTAATGGTCTTAAAGCATTAAGAATAATCATTCATGGGAATTGAAATGATAATGAGAGTGTTAGTCTTTCTTGGGTGCTTCTTTGATTTGGTTGGAGTGTTACTTAACTTGGGTGCTCCTTGGCTTCTTTGTGCAAGTGTTAGGGATTGTAGATGCTTCCACTTCCCTTGTGCCAAGTGGCACAAGATACCTTACTTTGTTATGGTAAGTGGAGGCTCCTCTTTAGCATGCACTCAAGCTCCTCAATGCATCTTATCACCTCAAATCCTTTGGAAGTTGTTTTAAATATTATTCCATCATGCTTTCTTGCATCTCAATGCATGGTGGCTCTTCCTCAATGATGGTGGATCTTCCTCGATGGCAGTGGTGCTTCCTATGGTGGTTTGGAGCTAGCTTTAGCGAGGGTGGTTCATCCAAGCTCCTCTCTATGTTTTCTTGGGTATGGTATCCTCCTTTGCACCTTGTTTTTTCACTTGTGCTATTTAAACCTTGTGCTATTTTTATTTCCACTTACACATAATCCTTGCAATGGTGATATATTATGTATACTTCTAAAATGCGATAGTTTTTTACACTGCGATAATAGGTATTGAATTTTATGTCTTTGGAATTGTATTGGGTGTCTTTAGACACCTTGAATGTATGGATATTGAGCCATTATATGGATATATCTTCTATGTACTACGTTTTATATTTCTTTTATTGCTTTGTAGAAGACAAATGTGTAGCTATTAAACCCCAAAAAACTCTCTAGCTCCTATCCTCTTTTGCTACATTGGTAAGGATGAGTATGGTCCAAGTAATGAATGTAGATAATTCTACAATGATTAAGATAAAATACCTTAACTTGCACCTTGTACTTTGAGACCTTTAAGTCTCTTTTGAATATTTTTTCTTGACTTGATATGGTGGCTTCCTTCTCCAATATTTGGAGGTTATCTTGCTCCTTTTGGTGGGTTATCCTCAAAACAATATGCTATAGATTTCCTATGCTCAATAGTATCTTTTGGAACTTAACTTATACTTTGATTTGTGCACTTAATATTCCTCCTTTGATAAATACTTAATGCAATTTAAAAACCTTTACGGATAACTAGTATAATGCACTATTAATAACTCCTTATTGCTCCTTTAAATGAACTCTTAAAAGTACCTTGAAATATGCATTGTAATGTGTGCAACTTTCACTTAAGAATAATATATTTTTTGCTTCCAATAGATAATATGAAGTTGATATTTTTCTTTCTCTTGAAATATATCTAACTCCTATTTCTTATGTGCAAGTTTGAACCTTGTAGAAATTAAATTCTGCACTACCTTGAAGACTTTAAAACTTGAAACTTACTCCCTTGCAACTTTAGAATTTAATGTGGTGCTTAATGAAACTTAATAATGAACCAAATAACTAAAGTTCAAATAATGAACCTTTTGCACCTAATTAAATTACATTTATGACTCTATAGATGTTGGATTTCCTGGTGATTAGATTCACCAAGATGCTGCTCTATATTAGATGAAATCACAACTCTTATTTGTTGTCCAAAATAGATTTTTAACTCACCAATTTTCAGCTTTGAAAATCCTCTAAGTTGGTGCCCAAAAATGTAGTTTTGTGGATTTAACTCTCCTTAAGGATGCACCTTAAAAATATGAAATTTAGTAGCTATTAATGTTGCCCAAATTGTTGTTTTCTTGCTATTCTCAAATCTGAAAATTTCAGATTGCAAAGCAGTTAATTTATCCTATGAAGTGTTGTCCTTGAATCTCACATATTTAGTAGGAAACTCCTCCAAATCATAGCTGATATTTTACTTCGATAAACCTTCATGTTTTTGCTATAAAACTAGTAATATACTGTCTCTGAAATAACCTTCAATGGTAATATTTAAATCTCTCAGATTTGGTGGCTTCTTCTAACTCCTTTCTCCTTCAGCCTCCTTATCAAACTACGACTTCAACCTTGGACTTATTCTCAATAATATGAATGTCTTGAGGTCTTCACTATTCTCCTCCAAAATTTTGCAAACTCCTTGCCAAATCCTTCTTCTTTTGGACTTGTTATCGGATGGAAAAAATTATCCCAAAATCCTTTATCATAAACTCTTTCATGCTAGTAAATTTCTCCAATGAGTTCTCATTTAAACTACTTCAATGGGGCTTTCCTATCCTTATCCTTATTTATCCTTCTAAGCCTTAAGATATCTTCTCTAAGGTATTTTAATTTCTACATCTTCTCTAGTCTTCTCAATGATATCATTTCTTGGATCTCTAAAATCTATTGCTTCTAAAATCTGAAACAAGACCTTTGCTAGTCCTTCTCTATATTCAATCTTCCAAAATTAGAATTTCTTCAATGGGAAATTTTATGGGTATCTTCAAATTCTTGAGTTGTTTTCTTCTCCTTCTTCAATAAAATCTATATCATTCAATATTCAGTGGAGATCTCTAATCTCTAATATTCTCCTGGAATATTTTTTGGAGTCTCTTCTTCCTTCAATTTGCAATAAGGCTCCTTTGGCCTTTTCATATTCTACACTCTAAAGGTATACAACTCTTGCAATGGAATATTTTATTTAGGCTTCCAAATATTCAATCTCCAACTTGTTACTTCAGGTTCTGGATTGATTTAAAAAAAAATATTCTTCCTAGCTCTTTGTAGGAAGCTTTCCAACTTTCTTTGAATCAACTTTTTCTGCAACAAAGTATTAGAAACTATAATGGAGAAAACTTTAAATCTAGATATTATGAATCTTCACTAGTTGATTTTTCAATCTAGTGGAATCAATGTTGAGTCCTAGTCTTCACGATTTTTTCTGCAACTCTGTGGAAAGACTCCAACAAAATGTATTTTTTGAAATTTTGAAAATATGATTTCCTATCTCCTCTCAATATCTCTTGTGGCTATTTCTATTTCCTATTGATATATTGTTTGCTCTGATACCACTATTAGATTTTGATGATTTATATTAAAGTAAATTCAACCACAAGATGTAAAATGAGCAAGAAATGATAACTATATGATAATGGCACTATAATATGCAAGAAAACTATAAGATAAACTTCTGCAATAACTCAAAAATATGCCATTAATGGATGCTCATGAAAATAGTAAAATGTATAATAATGGATATGAACACTCCATAATTTTAATGAAAGAACTACAATGTACTCTAACTATAAATCACTATAGTAACTTCAGTCTCTCTCACTCTTCGATACTCTCTATACCTCAAGGTATATATATATATATATTGGAGAATATGTAACTTGGCCTTTACTCTACCCATGAATCTTCATCTGCCTATCTTATGAATCATGTACATGTGGAATACATGCGCATTTACATCATTGCACATTCTAAAACTTGTGCATTTATTACTTTCTTGAAGTAACTACTCAAACCCTAATCTAAGATAAACTCCTAATCTAGAAATGTACCCAAGGTGGTACATTAACATGTACCAAATAATGTAATATACTCTAAAAATATCAATCTTCATGAAGTGTCTTCTCCTTAGATCTAGTCCAATAGGTTATTAATTTAGGCTAGTGGATTCCTATTTCTCACTATGATTTTGTTTAATGTTTTGTAGTCAATGCATAAGTGTCACATCCCTTCCTTCTTTAGATATTATAAAATGGGACTATCACAAGGCAATGAGATTGATTAGAACTTATCTTGATAAATCAACTCTTAATTTTATTCTTTCATTTTATCGTTATCATAGACTATTCAATGATAAAATGGGTTATTTGTTACAAAAGATAAAAAATCCTAGTCCATCAGATTATTCAATGAGTACTATTATAGTATTACGTAATGATCCTAGAAAAAATCATGTATTCCCTATTATAGTATTCCATAATGATCCTAGAAAACATATATGGTGTAGAGATATTTTCATTATTCTCTAGTTTCACCACTAGATACTTTTGTTGAAATATACACCCAACATCACTATAAGTATGGGTCTTATGGTGGTTGTATCACTTTCCATACACCATGTATTTTTTATTATTCTATATTGCTATAATATTCTTCATCGTAGATGATACTAAAGAGTCCATGGGCATTGATGTTATCAATGGTTATGGAACTAGTAGTTTAGAAATTGGTGTTGGTGGTTTCTAATAAGGTGGTAATGTTGGACTATATTGATTTTCTCACAATATCTCTTATAGTTTTGATATAAATTAGAATCTTTTGGCCATGGATTCAATGGAAAAAAAATTGATTCTAGATGGTAGTATAGCCTACTAATGCATTCTAGGACATGATCCTCTTCTCATTGTTTATTCATAGTAAAGCAAGAGGTTTATTGAACTCATGAGTGTATTACTAGACATATAAATCTCTATGCTAGCATAATTCATCAAAGTATATGCATTCATTATCATAGTGATGCAAGGCATAGAAATGTTCACATACTAACTTCACAAGTAATATCCACATCACTATGGTGTCTCCTTTATTTGTGAGCCTTCTGTTTATGGATTCCCACCAACATGAAACTAACTATGACATATTTAAGAATATGAAATAAATCCTCTTTGTTTTTTAAAACAAATTGGTAGAAAAGTAGGCTTCAAGTAATTGAATCCATGCATCCAACTCTTTAACATTAATCTAGCCTAAGGATACTAAAATTCCAAAGTTATTCAACACCATGAGTAGGATGTGGATATCAAAAGGTATGAATATTAAAGATATGAATTGGTCATTAATGTTGATAATGATACCTTAGAACTACCTAAATAATACATTCCTCTATTATTTCATGGCATCTTGAGTGAACTATTTAAATTCCTACATCTTGGTCTTCATAGTTGATAAATTTTCTATCTCTAATATTCCTCCATGAATGTGATATTATATATGGTAGTCAAGCATGAAAATTATGTGATGCCTTTCTTTTTGTACCACAAAAATGTATGTAGAAATAAACACTTAAAATAATATAATATGATATGAAATAAATTAGGTAAGTATAAAACTAGTTTGCTACGTCTACACTGCAAAATCTAAGATGTAGTGGCATGAAGAGAAAATTGCTTAAAAAGTTTTTAGCATGAGGAAAGTCATGCTTAAGGATTGTGGAATAGAAATAAGGCACAATAGGATATATTTTATAAGAAAAAACTATATTTATGGGTAAAAATAATACTAGAATACAAGACTCATGTAAGCATGCTAACAATTTAATTAATTGGTACATGAGGTATGTGGCATTATAGGGTGTAAGGCATATTATTCTTATGCATTGAAAGAAGTAGCAAAATATTGTGCTTCCTCTATGGTTGGCACCAATCCATGAAGTGCTAAGTGGTATCAATAGACAAGTGTAGATGTGTATTTTATGTCTAGCAAGTTGAAAGCATTTCCTCTATACATTTTGGTATTAGGTAATGACATGTAGTATTGGTGCCATAAGTATGTTTGCCTATGTGTATTGGCCCTAAAGTAAGGTTAGCAAGTGGGTCATTATTCCATAGGCCAAGTTGGTGCCATGAGGAAGTGTATTGTCACAAGAAAGAATGCTATGATACCTAGGCATAGGTATATGGGGATATGATATTATATTATATATGGGTATTATGGATTGTTGGAATTGGCCACACATAAAATAGGGCTGATTATATTATTATATTATATTATAATAAGGAGTGGGATAAGGGTGTATAAGATGGGCATATAAAGAACGAGTATTATAATTGTAATTATCACCATTCATATGAAGTATTACTTGTAATCATCTTTGGCCATGAAGTGAATTATGAGACTTCATCCTCTCTAAGTGGTGTCCTCATCTTAGGATATTTTATTTATTTAAATTCCTTAAGGAGTATTATTGGTGTTAAGGGTATTATCTATCTCTATCTCATTGTGTGATTATTATTAAGGATAATTATTTTTGGATGAATTATTTGATATTTATCCATAATTTTGAAATATTTCTATTAATGAGAATAAAATTTCATAACAAGTGGTATTAAAGCAATGATTTTGGCAAAGTGGAGATTATTTTTTGTGGATTACAAAAATAGGATAATATTTTTATAGAAAATATCTCATTTTTGGAAATCCATATATTTGTGTAAAATTATTTGATTTAAACAATTCTTATGCCATTTTATTTGAAATTTAAACAACTTTAAAATGAGTGGTATATGATGGAATCTAAGAAATATTCAGGGGGATACAACCTTGTGAATTCAATCATCTAGAACAAGGGTGGTGTTAGGGTAATGCTTCAAAAATAATATCATTTTTTGAGAACCGTATATTTTTGTAAAAATATCCAATTTAGATGATTCTTATGCCATTAAAAAAAAAAATTAAGGTATTTAAAATAAGTGATCATATGAAGGAATCCGATCAATATTGAGGGATATATGACCCTATGAAATTAGTTTTCAAGAACAAGGGTAGTGGCAATTTATCAAATAATATTTTTCCATAAAAATAAAATTTGATATATCTTTTAGTTGTGAGTAAGAAAACCATATATTGTTGTGTTTGAAGGATATTTTATTTTTCTTTTGTAAGTTTAGCCTTTATTTTGGAAGGAGACATATATTTTTGAATCCCTAGTTTGCATTGTCCTTTTATTAGGGTGTGAACTTATGGAGCTATACATTTTTTTTGGAGAGGATGATATTTTTTGATAGGTAAAAATTTCATAAAAAGTGGGTTTTGAAAGGGGCCCCAAAACCTTTTTACAACAAGTCAACCGACCAGACAAAATGCCAAAAGATAGGCTAGAGGAAAAGTGCATTAAAATCCCACCCAAAGTAGGAAAGATAAAAAATCCTGCCCAAGTAGGAAAATTAAACCAGGTTTAAAAAATCCCACCCAAGCAGGAAAAATAAAGATCCCACCCAAACCAGGGAAATTTTAAAATCCTGCCATGTGGGAAACATACAATTTGAAAATACCGCACAGGTTGGAAAAATACAATTTGAAAAATCCTACATAGGTAGGAAACATACAATTTGAAAAAACTCACCTAGGGGAAAACTTGAAACCAATATCCCATCAAGGAAAAATGGAATACAAAACCACCTGGAAGGAAAACCACCCTGAGAAAGCAGGAGGACTAGAGAAATCCATAGAAAACACTAGGAATAGCCATCCCTTCCGAGGAGGGATAATATAAACATGATGGCACAAGAAAACTAGAATCCTACTCGATAACACCATAAAATTCTCCAGTAGAGCGAGAATAGTCGAATGCTAAAGAAAGAAGCTAGGATCCCACCAAGGGATAGCCCGGGAAGGCAGTCCAAGAAGCAACATCCCACACAAAGCTTGGAAAATGGATCAGCAAATATGAGGATCTCCATAGGCCATGAGATCCCCTTGCATACAAGGTTGAGCTATGAAAGTGCCATAAGAAGCCAGAGGTAACAATAGAAATAGAACCACAAGCCATGAGAAGAGGGGTGGGAAGGCCCCAAGGAACCAAAATTGAAGGAGCATAGGGAAATCAAACTGCAAGTAAGAATAGGTTCTCTCCCAAGATCAAAATATGCAATTGATACCCTAAATTAACCTCCATTTCTACCAATAAATAGCTTTTGTGAATCAAAATAGGAAAACCAATGGGAACTTAGTAGCAATAAATGCATACGGCCCCATTCCAAGCTGAGAAAAGATACATAAGAAACCACCAAGAAGACCAAATCCAGGAAACCTAAATAGAATATTAACTAAAATTAAAGTACATGGTCCCCCCAATACCATAAATATGTAGTGAAAACCTTTCAATAAGCACAAGGATGGAGTCAAGCCCTAATCCCACAACCACGATGTGCCATAATTGAAGAACCACTAAAATCCAGCACTAGGTAGAAAACATACAAAAAACTGGGATAGACCTAAGAACAAAAAAAAAAGGATCCCTAAAGCTAAATAAGAAACCTAGGGAAGGTACCAAGATATCCCAGAATAGGGACATAGGCAAGAAACCCTCAATCAGGCTCAGAAAGGGTAGACAAGTAGAAAAGTGACCTCCCACCCCAAGGAGATCGTCTGAAGCCACAACCATCCTAGAGAGAAGGGCATGGGTGATATTGATGCTGTAGATTGGTGGAAAAAATTTAAATCCTTGGATTCTACTATTTCTTTAAGGAAACATATGCTTAATAGTTACATTGTAGGAGAATCTCTCTCTTGGTTTTATAGTTTTTGTAGTGCCCATAATTGTGAACTAACTTGGAAAAAAATAGAGCAAGCATTCTTGAGTCAATGGGACCCATATAAAAAGATAGCTAGTTTGAAGGATACACTCAAAGGCTATGCAAAAGAAATAAACATGCTTTAGAAAGAACAAAAGGAATTAAAAAGAGAGGTAGAAAATTTCAAATAAGTAGTAGAAAGGAAAAAATATGTTAGTGTGTAGACAGAGGGAACCATACCTTTGGTGGAAAATAAGCTAAAAAGTGAATAAAATGATTTGTTTAAATGTAAAACTTCTATTTTGTAGGTTCATGGATGAATTCAAAAGAAAAAAAAAATTATTATTTCCTTTAACCCTAATAATAGATATATTTTTTAAAATAGTGATTTGGCCAAGAGGTTGCAAGTTCAAGCAACAAAAAATAAGGACATACAACTTAGGGGTCAAAATATTTAGGCTCTTGAAGATTTGAATATCACCTTGAATAAATAAATTTACATTCATATTTTCATGATATTAAGATGGATGACATGCATATTATTCTTGGTTATCCCTGGTTAGATTCTTTGGGTGTTGTTAAAATTCATGTGCAAATGAAGTTTATGAAGTTATGGTACAGGAAAAAGAAGATGTAGCCAAAATAACTGAACACAAAAATGTACATGAAACAGAAAAGAGAAGATTGTAAAAATTGATCTTTTGTATTAATACAGGGGAGCCTGAATCTCCCAATTTTACAATGCTTTTTGATTGCCCCAATGTCTTGGGGGTAATGTTACAATGATTTCTCTCTTCTGAATACAATGATTTAAGAATAGAGGGGGGGTCTTCCAACTCTTCAGCAAACTCTGTGTTCTTCGTTCCTCTGCTACAACTTCAAGGGTGAGTGGGCTTTTGGTATCCAGCAATGGGACCACTCCAGCTTCAATAGCTCTCCAAGTACCTATCTCCTGCACACATGACAAAGCAAATGAGGGTTTAGTAGCACCTGTATATAAGATTGAAAACAATGCAATAAAACCCTCGAACTAATGTTGTAGAAAACACAAAAAATGAAACTAGATGCCTTGCTAAAAATCAACTTACTGATCCATGCCTATCGTGCTTTTCTAGGTTCTGAGCAACCGTGGATGTGTGATTGGGAATGGTAAACTATGGGAGGGTGGTTGCGACTGTGTAACCATGGATGGGTGGTTTAGGCTGAATGGTAGAAGGCTCCAAAAGAGGACTCTAGGGCTTCAGATCTTTGGTTTCCTTGGGATGCGTGTGAGCTCCTGGTGTGATTCTAGTAGCCTAACGGTGTATGTTCTTAGCCTCCTTTGGTTGATGGGGTGAAGGTGCCTTTATAGGCCCCTTAGGGTTTTGGAGGGAAAGGGAGGTGGCAAGCCAGGATTGCCAAGTGGTAATCCAGGGCTACCAAATGGAAGGGGTAGTTAGAGTGAGTCACCTAGGGTGTCTCACTTAACTGGGGTGATGTGGCTGCAAGTGGAGTGAGGTGTAAGGGATGTCCCATGTGAAGGGACAAGGGGGACATGAGTGTGTGAGATGTGGCAAGGGATGGGGTAGAGGTGGCTAGGACACATGTCTAGTGATTAGGTAGGGTATCCTAGGGAGATTTTCTAGATTTATAAAATCTAGAAAATACTTTTAATGTGCAAGATTTTATACACCTAAGTTTAGACTTAGGTATATAATTTTATTATGCAGATTTGTGTGGTGGGATGCAAGATGTGATTTTGTGAATGCCTAAGTTTTGGTGTCTATAGATACCCCTTTTTGTACCATGTTGTGTAAAACACAATGTGGTGCAAAAACAAAAGACACCTATCCTTATTGGATGGATAAATGGACTCAAATCTTCTCGATGCTCAAGAATGAATGATTTTTGAAAATTTTTATTTGTTTGCTTACCCCCTCAATTGGTGAATGGGTAAAGAATGAAACCCACGAGCCAATTGACCAAATGTGGATGATGAAAGGAGGTGGATGTGATGTATGCAAATGTATGACATTGAAATCAACTTGATACCCCAAGTTTGGGATGGTTTTTGTTTTCGTAAATTTGCCTTTGGTTTCGATGATGCGCAAAATATTATGGTAAAATCACCAACCACATTGGGAGTTCGGGCCCATGCGACTATTAGCAATTCCTATTGTTAGGAACCAACGCACTGGGAATTCGATACTCGTAGTGATTTTGGTGATTGTTACCAAATTGTGATTGATTGTTTCCACTTTTGTAACCCAACGGAAAGGGCTTAAGGATAACCTTGTGCAAATTAGCTTGAACAGAGCCATACTCAAAGATTGAGGGTTCCAGTTGATTTAATGCCACATGTGATGATGTTGGATGATTGTGAATAAGTGTCCTTATGGTGAGCTACCCATCCTACCGGATTGCATGGATTGCTAGTCACTACAACTACTAGGTGTGTAGGGTAAGTCACTAAATACGAGGTTCACTTAATAATTTTATGATGATGATGTTTGTGATAATGCATGTGGTGATGTGATTGTTTGATGATTTGGTTTTTTTGAGAGGGTTTCTATTTTTTGGCTAACTATGTGAGTGCGGTTGGTTTTATCTACAACCCCACATCCATGATCGGTATCACCAATCGTGGGTGCATAATTATGACCATAAAAAATGGTTATAAATAGGGCATTGGCCATTTTGGTTTTTCATTTTTACGGTTAAGTTTCTCTGAGCAGTTGAAGAGCTAAGTGAGTGATGGATGCTAGTGGTGAGACAAGTGGAGTGGGTGTTGGTGCGAAGGTTGGAGGCTCGGTTGGAGTGAAAGCTAGAGTCCGCTATGCTAAGGTAGGTGGTCTAAACTCTTAGTTTAGTTTTATTATGTTTTTGTTTTTTTTTTGTTTTTGTTTTTTTTTTTTTTTTTTGTTTTTTGTTTTTTTTTTTTAACACACTAAGAGGGGATGGTAATTTTTTTTTATGACTAAGGGGGATGGTAAAATTTTTTTTTTAAAAATGATAAATGAGAATTTTTTTTTGAATGATAAAAGAAAAATGCATGAGATGTTTTTGTTTTTTTTTTTAATTTTTGGAAATGAAAATAATGCATGAAATGGTTTTGTGTTTTTTTGTTGAAATAATTTTTTTTTTTATTTTTTTTTTTTTTTGGAAAATGAAAATAAAGCATGAAATATTTTTTTTTTTTTTTTTTTTTTTTTTTGAAAATGAAAATAAGCATGAAATATTTTTATATTTTTTATTTTTTTGCATTGATATGAATTTTATTTGTGCTTGTAGGTGAAATTCATTGAGGCATGACATCGATGGCCTCACATTATTTCCAGAGTGTGGAAGGCCCTCACAGATGATGACTGGAAGTTGCTAGAGATTATGGGGTTGGTTGGGTGTGGATGGGTTACCATGTGGGTAGATGAGGAGTACCTATCGACCTTAGTGGAGAGATGGGACCTTGATAGGGGGTCATTTTAGCTTTCGATAGGGGAGCTTACCATCACCCTAGAAGATGTTTACCACATCTTCCATGTTCCTATCGAGGGCTCACCAGTTCGGGTGGGCCACGACAAGGAGGAGGTATTGAGACCCATTTATGGGGATGATTGGGATGTAGATTATAGCAAGGGAGGGATCCCATATATTTAGTTATATAAGGATGAGAAGTTGGGTGCACTTCAAACTTTTATTATGTATATTATAGGCAACATGTTGTTGCCTAACAACATGGGCTCTAGGTTCCCTTGGAACCAGGTGGGGCTTGTCTTGCATCTGATTGTTGAGCCTCAAGTTTATGCATGGGCTCCTACTCTTCTATGTCAGATGTATGTGGAGTTATATGAGGTGAAGAGGCAGGAGTAGAAGGGACTTGGATGTAGTCTATTACTTTAGTTATGGGCTTGGGAGCATATTAGCATTGCTCATCCAGAGGGTCTACCATGTGAGTGGGATCACTCACTACCTTGTGCTCTCCATTGGTGGACCAATGAGGAGACTTCATCAAGTCATCCTATTCATAGTTGATCAAGAGTATCGAGATAGGCTTGGCTCTCACTAGTAGTGATATCTGTTGGTGACCTTGGTGAGGTCTAGCTTGGGATAGTGATGCAGCATAACTTTGATGGGTGAGGCAAGGTAGATGGGTGGTTGGTAGGCATGGGTGAGAGATGGATTTTATCTAGTTCTCATAGGTGATGAGATAGTTTAGCTTGATACAGGGTGTTCTAGATGCTCTAGTGATGTATAGGCGATGGGATGATGAGCTTAGTCTTCTAGTCACTCCTAAATTTTGGATAGTGGATGATGCAATTGATGATGAGGTTAGTATTATCCTAGATGTAGATGATGTTGGGACGATAGTTAAGTATGATACTTGGTTTGTTGCATAGCCTCCATGGGCACCTAGCTAGGTTGTGGATGATGTAGCTAGTGGTGATGAGCATGATGCTGGTGAGTAGGCTTCTCGATGGTAGAAGTATCATTGAGGTAGTGGGAGTAGGGGGTGATTTGAGGTAGATGTGTAGCCTATAGATGTTAGTTTTAGGGTTGGTGGAGATGGAGGTGGTGGTAGTGGTAGTGGAGGGTGATGGAGGTGATGGAGGGTAGGATCCTCCTCCATGTCATACTAAGGAGGAGTGGGGGATTCTCCAAGTTGAGCAGGATAGTTTGGTAGAGACTATGAAGTCTCATGATGTAGAGATCATGAGGTTATAGGGTGAGGTTACTCAATTGTAGAGTGAGGTGGATGGGCTATAGAGTGGACCTAGTAGAGGTGGGGATGCTACTATGGTTGTCTCTCCATGTTGAGATAGCCTAATGAGCAGCTCACTAGGCTATATATTTGGCTACTACCCAAAGGTAGGCTACCTATATTGTGATGCTCGAGGATACTCTAGGTCAACATCATATTTTACTACCTCTACCTCCTACATCATCAATATTAAGCTCTAGTAGGTGGAGCGAGTCTAGACCTAGTGGTTCATGATCTTGGGTTCCTAGATTTCATGATCCATCTAGCTCATAGGGATCAGCTCATGGGCCTCATAGGAGTCATGGTGGTGCTAGCTAGTAGCACTTTATTACCTCTTTTTGTACTTTTTATTTTTTTTTATGAGCCTTAGTGCTCTGATGTATACAACCTTTGAGTATTTTTGTACTATGTGATTCATATATATATATATATATATATATATATATATACATGGCTTTTATTATGATCATTTGTATTTCAATTTTATCTTATTTTATGTATGGATGCATATGAGATGTTGTAGTGATAGATGGAATGAATGATGAATGCTTATGTTCTAATGATTATTTGGTATGTTATAGACTTTTGCTTGATCAACTTTATTCTCATCACTTAATCAGGGGCACTAACATTTGGTATTTATAAATGAAATGTATAATGAGATGTAATAATGTAAATGATATTAGATGGTTTGGATAGATGATTTATGGTTATTTTGCAAAGACTCAAACATCCTAGTGATATCAAACAAACTCATTTATGATCTCACAAATCTTCATGATGCTAAGGTTGTCCTAGTGGTTTCAAATTTCTCAAGGACCAACTATGTGTGCAATGATTTTCATTTCTCATTATGAGTAAGGGTAGACTAATCAATTGTAACTTATGCCAATAAGCTAGCTCATCCGAGAGCATCCATAGGTCTATACAAAATAAGGTCACTAATGTGATAGACATGGCACCATGCATAAGGATACCCCATTGCCAGGAGGGTTTCATTCAACCCATTGTTGTAATGAGGATCACCCCATGGTTTTTGAGACACTAAGAGTTCCAAGGATTCAAGATCCTTTTCCCTTATTTTATTGCATTGGATTTTTGGGGATTTTATTTTTGAGTTTGCTCATTTTTGTAATGGAGCAACATGCATTTTTATTGCTTTTTGGATACTTGCTCATTTTGAGGAAGAGCAAGGGGATTTTATTGCTTTTGGATGATTTTTGGGATACTTGCTCATTTTGAGGAAGAGCAAGGGATTTTTTTTTAAATGTATTTTTTGGGATACTTGCTCATTTTGAGGAAGAGCAAGGGATTCTTTTTTTAAATTTATTTTTTTGGGATACTTGCTCGCTTTGAGGAAGAACAAAGTATTTTTTTTTTTTGGGATGAAGGTGGAGCTTGTCCTTTTGTCAACTCTTAGCATTCTAGACCATGCACATAATTGGATGAATAGGGGAAACCTTTCACTTTATGGCAATAGCAACTCATGACTTCATCATTCCTAAGATTCACAATGTTTTAATGTGTTTTGATGTGTGTGGTCCAAGAGGAAACTTGATTGACCAGGAACAACTTATTGCTTCTAAATATTGTTTGATTTTGAATTGAGGTTGCTCAAAACACTAGGAGTGGCTGAGTGATTGAAAACATTTGGATTTTGCTTATGGATTAATGTGGTATGTAAGATTTTGTGATACTTTTACTACAAGATTTTGAAAATTAAAAAGTGCACACAAAATAGTCAGTGGTCGCATAATCATTATTGCTAATGATTATACGATATCTATCCTAGTTTATGTGAACCCCTTAATTATCAAAATATTATAAGGAAAGCTACAAATTATTATGATTGATGGAGTGATGAGTAATGTTTGATGTAAGGTGCCCCTGATTAAGGCAACAAGACATTAGTGGACTAGCGATCATCCAAATTAACCAAATGATCCCTAACATGATAATTTACAAATGCCTAAAATGCATCTATGTAATGAGGTGGAATGCATGGATGGATGTATGAAATGCTATGAATTATATTTTTAGCCATGTATATGTACATATTTATAAACTGCATTATGCATAAAATACCTTTAGGTGTATAATATTTAATGGCTCAGGTTCCAATGTTCCCTCTAAATTTACAAGTCGATATGTTCCTAGACCCAACTTCTGCTTAACAATGTATGGACCTAACCAATTAGCCATGAATTTATCTCTCAAGTGTGGCAATGCATTGGTGTTCTATTGATTCTCTTTAAGAATGAGATCTCCTACTTGGAATTCATGAGGATGGAATTTTGCATTATAGGTACGCTTGATGTGATCTTGATATACTCGTAGATGTTCTAAGGCATTGATTCACCTTTCATCAAGGAGTGTAAGTTGGTCAAGATGTGCTTGTCTAGTTATGTCATCATCCATGAATTCTTGTAATGCAACTCATAAAGAAGGGATCTCGAGCTCAAGAGGTATGATTGCTTTAGCTCCATAGACCAATGAAAATGGAGTTGCCTCTATTGGCATTTGGATGCTTGTTCGATAAGCCCATAATGCCAAGGGGAGTTGAGTATGCCAATCTCTATGATTTTCTTTGACAAGTTTCTTGAGAATGGCTATCAAGGTCTTATTGGTCGCTTCAGCTTGTCCATTTGCTTATGGGTAATAAGGAGTCAAGAAACTATGTTGGATATTGTACTTGTTGCATAATGCTCGAACATCCTTATTTTTGAAAGACTTGCCATTATCAAAAATGATCTTTGAAGGAATCCCAAAATGATAGATAATATGCTAAAGTATGAACTCCACAATTCGAGGTCCAGTCATAGTGGTCATTGGAATTGCTTCGACCCATTTGGTGAAGTATTATATGGTAGTTATGATGAACTTATGTTGTCCCGAAGAGGTAGGTGAAATTTTTCCAATCAAATCTAGGCCCCATTGTGAAAAGGGCCAAAGGCTTTGAATGGGTTGTAATGCTTGTGATGGTACATGAGTCAAATTGGTATGATGTTGATATTTTTGATATTTCTTCACATATTGACAACAATCATTTTCCATGGTGGGCCAATAATAACCCATGCACAAAATATACTTTGCAATGGCCATTCCACTAAAGTGGCCACCACAAGTACCATCATGGGCTTCAGTTATGGCTCTTTGTGCCTCTACGAGATCTAGACATCAAAGTAAGACTCCATCATAGCCATGTCTATACAACACGTCCCCCAAGAGAGTGTAACGAGCTACTTTTTGTTTGAACATTCTCTTTGTAGTTTACATCAAATCTGATGGGAGGGTCCCAAACTTGAGAAAGTCTCTTATTTGATCAAGGCAAGATTCATATGGTTCTACATGGATTAAACAAACACTCTTCTCACCTTCAGATTATGCTCATGCGATTGTAGATTTGGACATTGTTGTGATGATAAGTGGTTGGACTTCTCCATTTTTATTCTTAGGAATCAATGATCCTAAATAAGCCATTGCATCCACAAATCTATTAGTCGAACGAGGCAAGTTGTCAATCTCATACCAATCAAACTTTGCTAGCAATTTCATTGCTACTTCATGATATTGTTTCAAGACTGGTTCTTTACATTGGTAAGTTCCTTTCACTTGACAAATGACAAGTTGGGAATCACCAAAATGCTTATACACTTAATGCCCATAGCTAATGCTGATTGAAGCCCCAATATTAAGGCTTCATACTCTACATTGTTATTTGTGCATGGAAAGTCAAGTTTGAATGATAAAGGAATTGGCATTCCTTTGGGTGTATAAAATATGACTCCAAAACCTTGTCCTTTTTTACACTTTGATCCATCAAAGAAGAGAGTGATGTCAACATCATCCTCAAGAGGGACTAGTTCTTCTTGTTCAGTGATGAAAAATATTGAATCATCTGGAAGCTCTATAAGAAGAGGTTGATCATTTGGAAGTGGAGCTTCTACGAGTTGATCGACTATCACCTGACCTTTGATGGATTTTTGGCTAATGAATTCAAGATCAAATTCCATTAAGAGCATTATCCATTTTGTGGTTTGAGTGTTATTGTATGTGTGAGTCATCATGTAACGTAGAGGATTTTCTCTAGCTATGACATAGGTAGTGTTACTTAGCATATAATGTCTGAGTTTCTTAGTGGTAAAAACCACTGCTAAGCACAACTTCTCAACATAAGCATATCTTATTTCATAACTCACCAAAGTTTGACTAATGTAATAAATTGCTTGCTCTTTATGATTTTCATTCTTCTACACAAGCATTGTCCCTAATGCAAAATCTATTGTAGAAATGTAAAGGTGAAAAGGGACTCCTAGATGAGGTGATGTTAGTACTAGCGGTGAAGCTAGATATTTCTTGATATCATCAAAAGCCTCTTGACATTATTTTGTCCAGGAAAAGGTCACCCCCTTCTATAGCAAGTGATTGAAAGGCCTGCATTTGTCTGAGAGTTGTGCAATGAATCATCGAATGGATTGAATCTTTCCTTGCAAACTATACAACTCTTTAAGATTTGTTGGAGGTGGCATTTCAATAATGGCCTTGACCTTATCAAGGTCCACTTCAATGCCTCACTTGGAGATAATGAATCCTAGAAGTTTACCTGATGTGACTCCAAATACACACTTCTTAGGATTTAACCTCACTTTATGTTCAAGCAATCGATCAAAAACCTTTTCTAGTACTTCAATGTGCTCAAGACGTGTTTTGGATTTTGCAATAAGATCATCCACATAGTCTTCAATGATTTTGTGCATATAGTCATGGAAGATATACGTCATGGCACATTGATAAGTAGCTCCTACATTCTTAAGACCAAATGGCATCACCTTGTAACAAAAAGTCCCCCAAGGTGTAGTGAATGTTGTTTTGTGTTGGTCCTCAGGATTAATTTGAATCTGATTGTATCCTAAAAAATCATCCATTAAAGAAAGCATTTCATGGCCTGCATAGGAGTCTACAAGTTGATCGATGTTCGGTAACGGAAAATCATCCTTGGGGCACGCTTTGTTTAAATCTCAAAAATATGTGCATACGCGTACCCCCCATTCAGCTTGCGAATGGGTACCATGTTTGAGAGCCATTCTGGATAATCAATGGGTACTATGAAACCCACATCTAATAATTTTTGTAGCTCTTCTTTGATAATTAGTGCTATGGTAGGATGAAGTTTCCTTAGTTTTTGCTTGAATGGTTTAGCTTCAGGAGCTAAGGTGAGGTTGTGGACCACCAAATTGGGGTCAAGGCTAGGCATGTCCTTGTAAGACCATGCAAATATCTCTTTCTTCCTTGTTAAAACATCAATCATACGCTCTTTCTCTTCTATGGATAAATATTTTATTATTTTCATGATTTGTGGATTATCCACATCTTGAATCAGGTTCACATCGATGGATTCTTTGATAAGCATATGAGAACCTTCTTCCAACTGATGTGGAGTAGGGATGAGATGGATATCATCCTCCACATGCTCAAAGGACTCGGGTAGCACCTCCTCTACTTTGGTTTGAAAAATGGAAGCAGGTGAAGGTGAAGATTGTTGAGGGATGTAAGCATTTGAAGCTCTTAGCAATTCTTTGAATAGGATAAATTTGATGATGGATGGTGGGGATGAAATCCTATCCATGGTGATAAGGCTAGCATCGATTAGAATCAGCTTCACCAAATCATATGGGTTATAGAGTGGGGTGAACAAGTCAATAAAAATCATGTTAACTTGGTGGAAATGAGGTGGCTATGATTTGAGGAGTGAATTGTCTTGCTCACTCTCTCTAGGGTGCAACTGACCTATGATGGGTGAATAATGATATTATGGATGCAACCAAGGTGGTGGTGGTAGATCTAGCTCAGGTCACTTGCACTCTTTATTGAAGTGAAATATGGAGTGATCTATGGGAAACATTGTAGTGTAGCACTCATATCTCTCGATGGGCTCTATAGGGGCCACATCCTCTTGGGGACCATAAAAAATGTGATTGATCAAGTCTAGGTTTGGTCCCATTTCTTGAAATTCCTCAAAATCCTCATCGAAGATGTAATCATCAAAAATATAATCAATCATAGTTGTATGCAATGTAATCTCTAGAAAAGCCTCATTTAAATAAGGTGCAAAGTTAGGGTCCAAATACTCATCATCACTATCATCATTAGCTTCGCTCTCCTCATCCTCTTCTTCATACTCAAGAGTGAGTCATTGGAATGTATGCTCGAAAGAAGAGTTTGAGGTTGATGGCCTATATCCTAAGCTAGAGTGATCATGCACTTCTCGATATTGGGGCTCAATGATGTGATGTGGACCCTGTTCATGTCATCCAAGACCAAATCCCTACCAGTTAACCCTACAAAAATATCACAAGGGAAAATATGGGTTGGACAGATATTCTAGGTTGGCACAAAATTCTTGTATGGGTTCCTCATTAGGAGGAGGTGGATTGGATGAAGAATCCACTCCCCCATATACAAATTTGATCCTATTTGGCTTAGAACCCATTCTATACACTACACCTATAGCTAAAGGTGGGTCACATGGGTGACCATAATCTTTGATAGATTGGATAGGTGGTGTTATTATGACACTCTCAACTATGTACTCACCAATACCTAGATTGGTGAGATGAACTACAACTTGAGTCGGTTAGGATGTAGATGGTTCAGGTGCTAAGGTGGATGCTTCAATGGTGGCTTATGGCTCGAATGGAGGTAATGGTTCACTCGATAATGGTTCTTCTCGGATAGGTGACCCTATATGCGAGATAATGGGTGGTGAGGTTTGAGGTGGATTTGGTTTGATGGGATTGTTAGTGGTTGGTGGATTTGGTTGGGATAAAAAGGTGAAGGGTGTTTGTGAAGTGGGAGGTGTGGCTAATGAAGATGATGATTGGTTAGCAGGATGATCAGGTGTGATGGAAAAATGATATGAAGTGGATGAGGGTTGACTTGGGTTGATGCTTTGAGATGCAAAAGCAGGATCAACTATTGGCAAAGCCTCTAGGATGGGTGCTTTGGATGAGGTGTTGTTAGTTGGGGTGGTTCAAACAATGAGGGGCTAAATGGAAAGATGGGTGGATGGAAGCAATGGCTCATATGGATTGGATATCAAGTTGTAGTACTTGAATGGCTCAGTGTCAGCTTGAATGCAATGGACTTTTCCCTCATGCACATATTTCAAACATTGGTGTAATATCGAGGGAACACACTTCATTTCCCTAATCCAAGGATATCCAAGAAGTATGTTATATTGCATAACCCCTTCCAAGATGTGGAAGAGTACATGGATGGTCTTCACCCCCACTGTTATAGGTAGAACTACATTCCCCACAGTGGAACACAAAGCATCATTGAAGGCCCACAAGGTGAAGGTGGATGTGGTGATATGGGATGATGGTAGGTTGAGATGTTTGATGGTTAGGGTGGTGATGAGATTGATGGAGGAACCAGTATCAATGAGCACTCTCTTAAATGGTTTTCTATCAATATGAGCTACAATATGCAATGGAGGATCTGGTAATTCTGATGATATACTCTTTTCCTCAAAGTCATAGAATGCTATTGAGGGTTCCATGCAATTTTGGACACTCCCCACAAAAGTGTTGAAGGTATTAGGATCTTCTATTTGTAGTTTGATGGACTTTAGGATTTCCATCAATACCTCATGATGTGGGGGAGATTGTTGTATGAGCTCATATATTGATAGTTTGGTTGATGTCATTCTTAGGCTTTATGTCAACCGACTTCTCAAGGTGATGATTGGTCGAGATGGATGATTTGGATTATGAATGGGTGGAGGTGGAATGGTTGGGCCTAGTTGTATGGGTACACTAGGTTGTGCTACAAGAGTTGGTGTTGCTTGGGTTGTCTCATTTGCTTATGTGTGATTCATTTTTCTTTGCCCTTGGGTGACTACACTGATAGCCCCCATAAAACCTTGGTATAGTTGTGACACATGATTAACTTGATTGGGAGGAACTGTAGAAGTTGATGCTCCCACTGCTTGTTGATTTACCTCATGATGAGGTAATGGTGTTTGATATATTCCAAGGTTTTGATTTGGTTGGGCTAAGGGGTTATCAATCTTGATCTTTCCCATTTCAAGTAGATCTTGCACAATATTCTTAAACCCAAAGCAAGTCTCGATGTCATGCCCTTTCTATCGATGAAAGATGCAGTATATATGCTCTCTATAGTTTCTAGGTTTTGGCTTATTCGGATCTTCAAGCTTCATTTTTAGCAATGTGAAAGCATGTGCATCATACAACTTCTAGAAAATGGATGAATATGGTTCAAGCAATGGGGTGTAAATGTGTTTGGGCCTGAATTGATGTTGTTGCCTTTCTGTAGGTTGAGCTTGGTTTTGTAGCTATTGTGGGGGTGGAACCACTTGATAATTCTATTGTTGTGATTGTTGTTGTTGTTGGGGTTGTTGTACTTGGACTTGGGCTTGTTGGATTTGCTGTGAAGGTTGGCCCAAGACTACTTGATTAACCTATGTAGCCTTGGACTGGTCATGGTTATTCCCATTTTGATTCTTGTTCTACCATTATTTATTTTTGGGTTTGATCTCGCCCTCTTGAATCTTGATCTCTTCTATTACTCGAGCTTGGGTGAGTGCTTCTTCAAATGTTCTATATTGTTGTAGTTATAATAACAAGGAGATAGGCTTGGCACAACTCCTTATGAAAATTCATGTTAACTCTACCATAGGGAGGGAGAATGGTAATTTGGTCATGATCACCCTCCAATGGTTACCAAAATCATAGATCGATTCATCATCATATTATCATAAATTAAGCAAATTGGTCAATGTTGTCTTCTTTCTAACATTCAGGGAGAACCACTCCAAGAATTGGTCCGCTAGTTGCTCAAAAGTATAAATACTTTGATGTGGTAAATGGTTGTACCAATCTAGGGCATCTCCCCCAAACATCTAAGGAAAAGTATGGAGCATGAGTGCATCATTGTTTTTGATTCTGAAGCACGCATTAATGAATCCAATCACATGCTCTCAGGGGTCCTCATCCCCCTTGAATTTGTCAAACTTTGGTATTTGAAAGTCTATCGGATAGGGTGATGATGGTACCAAAGCATGAATTGGATGATTGAGTAGCTACCTTAGAGTAGATTTTTGGTATTGCATACCCGATGTTTGCATGGCTAGGCTATCAATATAACTCTACAAAAATTGGAACTTTGGATCCTCTAGAGGGTTAAAACCCTAGTTGGTTTGCTGCTACTGGTAATAATGTGCATTATTGGTGGGGTTTGGATGATGTGGGATGTTAGCATGAAATGGATTATGGTATGGTTGTTGATGATGATTTTGATGGTGATGAGGGGATGGGGGTATGATGGCATGCTGACTTGAAGAGTTAGCATACATTTGATGAAGTGGATTAGTGGCTATGGTTGTGGTTGGGGGTTCAACACCCAAGATGGATCTTGAGTGAAGAAGGTGTGTGGATGAGATGTGGATGGTTGGTTTTGATCTATCCTCTATGACTACTACTATGGGTTAGGATTAATGCTTCGATTAGCATTATCCATGATCAGTTGTTGTAATTGCAAGAAGGCTTATTGCATGGCAATCATAGATGAAGATGGTATGGCCATGTAGGTGGTAGATGATTAGGTTGGTTGGGTGGCAACCATGTTAGTGGATGTAGGTGGAGGGTAAGTGGCAAAAGGTATTGTCATTGAATGGGGGATGTTATGAGACATGGGATCTATGGATGCAGTGGATGGGATGGATGTAGGGACCTATGAAGTAGCATTGACTTGCACTTCATAGAGGGGATTAGTGCAGGTGATATTTTGATTTGGAAAGATGAAGGGTTGTTGGTTAGATGATGATGGATGATTATGGGCTAGGGTGGTAGTAGTCGATTCAAAGAGTGGATTCATGAAGATTTAGTTGGACTACTATGATTGTGAGAAGATGGTTTCCTGATGTGGTGGAGGAAAGGTGTGGGGTGGAATGGTAAGTGGTGGCAATGATGGAAAGACCATACTAGCTACATTTAGGTATAGCCTAATGATGTCCATGTCCACATATGTGACATGACCATCCGATGGCGTAGGTGGCTCACTCCTAGGAGTCTCAGGGATGGTGGCATGAGTAGCCCTCTACATAATATCTATGTTCAAGATAGGGGCACTACTAGAGGGCCCAACATTTAAGTTCAAGGACATAGTAGGGGCTACACTAACTTGCCCTACCACCAAAGTGTTAGGGGCCTGACAAGACTGAGATGGAGGCTCCATGGAAGAAGGCAACTGACTCTGAACTTGGGCTAACTTTCTGGCTTGGCTATGGGTTGTTACCATATGCTAAGGAGGATGAGGTGTAAAATATGAATGTATGTGTGTGAATGTGTGATGGAAGCACAAAGAAAACAACATGCAAAGCAAACAAACAAACAAGTTTGCTCCTAAGTTTTCGCAAAGTTTGATTTTTGTTTTTGATTTTTGAAAAGTTTTTTTTATATTTTTATTTTTGAAAAGTTTTTGGTAAAAAAAAAATGATGTGCAAATGTTTAACCCTAAAATGAATCTACAGATTTCACCTAGATGCTCTCACACACTAACCCGATGATGAAGTTCGAGTTGTGAAACCCACCAAGACTTGGTGATGAAACCCAAATCCGATGAGGGAGCCTAGGTTCTACCGACCCTCACCCAGTTCACCGTGGGTAGTGATACACCCTCCGAAGAGGAATGTATGCTATTTTCCATGGCTACGATGGTTCTTGGATCAGCCTTGGCCAAATAATGGGGTAATATATTGGGGGTTGGTGGTGAAGTCCAACCTTTTCCAACGTTCATGTGCAAGTGTGTGAAGTCTTCGTTTATTATTGTGTAATGCAAGCTAACATGCAATTCTATTTATTGCCTAAATGTAGAAAGTAGAAACATACAATAGTAGATAAAAATAGATCAGGGGTTGAATGGCTAATTCTAGGTAAGATCTTCTAGATTTTTGAAATACAGAGCCAACCACCGATGGGCGGTTAGGACTGGTCAACCATGACTACGCGGTTAACCAACCGTGCACACATGTTTGGGAGTTCCCAACCATGGACCCATGGTTTCAACTGTATGCTAGAAAATAAGGTAGAGTAGGTTTGAAACCCTAAATGAGCCTGGTCTATTCCTAATCAGGCTATGCAGATGCTCTAATGATTAAACTAAAATGCAGAATTTTTTTTATTTCATTTTTTTTAAATTTAAGTATGCCTAGCCTAAGACCTAGATGCAAACAATGGAAAATAGGGACAAAGACTCCTAGTTAACCTAATGCAATTCTAAAGCAATAGAAAAGAAAGGAGGTTTTGATCATATAGATCCATGTATCCTTTCGTTGCTCCCTCCAATTCTTTCAACCATCGATCCATGGTTCCACAATGCTCCAACCATCGATGCATGGTTCCATAGAAGTCCAACCATTGATGCATGGTTTGTACAATCTAAACCACCACCACATGTGGTTCATTTGATATATAACCGTGCGCTCATGGTTGCTCAAGTGTAGGGTCGAATCGACATGGGCTCTAGATCCATCAATTTTAATTTCCAATCTTCGCATGATCGAGCTCCAAAAACCTACAATCATAGAAAAACATAGATCAATAACAAATTTAAGCAAGGTAATGACAAATAGAACCCTTAGGGGGTCCCACCATGATCACCATTTCTATAACCAAAAGAACTGAACACAAAAATATATATGAAATAGAAAAGAGAAGATTGCAAAAAATGATTTTTTGTATTAATACAGGGGAGCCTGAATCTCCCAATTTTACAATGCTTTTTAATTACCCCAATGTCTTGGGGGTAATGTTACAATGATCTCTCTCTTCTGAATACAATGATTTAATAAGGGGGGGTCTTCCAACTCTTCAACAAACTCTGTGTTCTTTGTTCCTCTACTACAACTTCAAGGGTGAGTGGGCTTTTGGTATCCAGCAAGGGGACCACTCCAGCTTCAATAGTGTTGGACATTTTGTGTGGATGAATTATCATTGATGTCGAATGTAAGTTTCAGTAAGCAGTGTAAAAGGAAGTTGTTCCGCAATCCGTGCAAAAATAAGAGTCCGCCTTTAGTTGGTCAAGACCCAGTTTCAAGAAGTCAGATATGGTCCAAAGTGCAAAGAAGAGGCCCAAGAAAATAATATTATAATATTAAAGAGGGAAATTTAAATTAATTATATATTAATTAAATATAAATTAATTTATTAATTAATTTAATTAACTTCAAAGTTATTTAAGTTAATTATATTTTAATTTTAATTTAATTATAAATTAATTTTTATTAATTTAAGAAACCCTAAAGAGGGTTATAAGTCTAAGTAACAAATCAAATTGGAAATTTGATTTGATGCGCCAACGTCACATAGCATGGAAAATTGTTTATAAAATGTGGAAAAGTTATTTACCTTACATCTCCCAAGCTAATGAATAAATATCCTATTCTAAATTTTTTTGTACGCAAAAATAGAAAGGTTCTTATGTTTTCAAAAATATCTCTAGTGGCAGAGGAATAAATTTAAGGGAGCGCTAAATCACAACACCAAAGGCATTGGTAGTATAGTTGGCAAATGGTGGAGGCGCTAGGGTGTGTGGTAAGCAAGGTGTGCAGGTTCAAATCCCTTCGAGTTCATTTTGGCTAAGAGAGGGATTTTGTTTTTTTTGTGCAGTGCTTAACACAGGGATAAAAGGAGGCTTGCACCTTACCTTTCCCATGGGAGCACCTAGCCCATGTGGTGGGCTAGCACCTTGGTAAGGCTCTCAGTGGAGAGGTCTCTTGTTCAAAATCCATTGAGGCCTTTTTGGTTGAGACAAAGGTATGCGCTAATATCATTTGTGTTGGTCGTTAATTTTGGATGTGCTAAGGTTGAAGGAAAATAAAAATATTTTTATGTGCCTAAGGTTGATTGTTTATGAGATCTAATTTTTTCCTGAATTAATTTGGTTATTAAGTATTTTTGAGGGAGATAAAAGGGTAGGAAAATACTATTTCTGAAGGATTAATTTTTGAAGATTGATTTACTAAATTGGATATTATAAGAAGCAATTTGAGTGATTATTTTTATGTGTGATTTGATGATTGCTAATTTCAATGAGTAATAAGGTGTATTTGAGATTGATTATTTTTGTAATTGAGAAATATTTTGAAAGAGTGTTAGTGTGAAATTTTGTCATCTAACCATTGAAATTGGAAAAGAAGAAAATTGTGATTGAGACAGGTTTTTTAAGGGCACTTCTACATCAAACAAAAGGTATGGGCACATCTTCCTAGTGAGTTATTGTTGAATGTTGTGAATGTTAAGTTGGAGTGAAAAGGGGTTTTCTAGAATAAGAGTTGTTGATAAAACCTTGTTTGATAAGCATTATTGTTGAAGTGATTGATTGAGTGAAGAACTTGAGCTAGGATTTGCAAAGATCATGAGTATCATTGTTATGTGAGATTGCTTGATAAGAATTATTGTTGAAGTGATTGATTGAGTGAAGAACTTGAACTAGGGTTTGCAAAGATCATGAGTATCATTGTTATGTAAGATTGTTTGATAAGCATTGTTGGAAATAAGTGAGTGAGTGTTCATATGCTTGGATTAGGGTTTGTGAGCAAGGATTATTTCATTGAATGATTGGTTGAGTAGAGTTGGTTGAGCCTAGTCAAGTGGATGTGATAGTTCAAGTTCTGTGAAACAAATTTTTCTATATTCTAAAATTGATTTGAGAAAGAGGTTGAGTGTTTGTGAGTGTGAAACATATTGAGTCTCTAACAATTCTCTATATGTTTCTATGGTAAAAATAAATATTAAAAGTGTTTAAGAATTGTGGTGAATGTGAAGCATATTGAGTCTCTAACAATTCTCTATATGTTTATGTGGTAAAAAGAGAGATTGAAAGTGATTAAGCATTGTGGTGAATGTAAAGCATATTGAGTATCTAATAATTCTCTATATATTTCTATGATATTGGACAAGTTCTAGTGAGGACTTGTTAAGAAGATTTGAGGTAAGTCTTAGAGAAGACTTGTGGACAGATTTGTGTGAGCTTTTGTGGAAGCTTACAATACAATTTGAGGATAGATATTGAGAGCAGAGTAGACAAGTTCTAGTGTGGACTTGTTGAGCAGATTTGAGACAAGTTCTAGAGAGGACTTGTGGACATATTTGTGTGAGATTTTGTGGAAGATTACAATACATATTTGAGGATAAATATTGAGAGCAAAGTAGACAAGTTCTAGTGTGGACTTGTTGAGTAGATTTGAGACAAGTTCTAGAGAGGACTTGTGGATAGATTAGTGTGAGCTTTTGTGAAAGCTTATAAGGCATATTTGAGACAAGTATTTGAGAAGACTTGTGAGAAAAATTGATTGATTAATTTGTTCAAACCTTGAGTTAAGGTTTGGGGTAGATCCAACAGAGTTGATTTGTGATTGAGTCAAGCTTTGTGTTAAGGCTTGAGGACAAATATTAAGGATAGATTTGTGCTAGACCAAAGGACTATGTTTAGTACAGATTAGAGGATAGATATTGAGGATATATTTGTTCTAGACTGAAGGACTATGTTTAGTTCAAATTTGAGGACATATTTTGGTGTATATTTGAGGATAGGTTTATGCCAGACCAGAGATAGAGATTGAGTAGATTTGTGCTAAACTAAGGACTGTGTTTAGTGCATATTTGAGATCAGAGTAGAGAGCAAGCTTAGAATGTGATAGAGTATAGAGGATGATAGTATCCAGTGGATAGAGATCCATTAAGCAAGGTAGTGAGGATAGGTTTTTTGAGTGAGGATAGGAGTCTTTAGTGGATAGATATCCATTAGCCAATGTAGTGGAGGAAATAGTTCTTCTAGAAGATCACCAACCAGAGCTAAGGAGAAAGGAGTTCTCCTATGGATAGAGATCCATGAAATTGATTAGGGGATTGGTGTCTCCTTTGGATAGAGGTCCATAAATATTGTAATAGGGAAAGGATTCCCAAGATATTGATTGAGAAAATTTTAGTGAAATATTTTCTCCGTGGAGTAGCCCACATTGGGTGAACCACGTTAAATTTGTGTCTCTATTATGTATGGTGATTTGTGCATTTCTTTGATTATTTTTGTTGATATTTCTATCTATACATTGCATAATATTGATTGGGAAAGAAAAGTAAAAAGTGGTATTATACTGTTCACCCCCCTCTCAATATAAGTTTATTTTATTTAATTGGTATCAGAGCAGATTCCTTCGGAAGAGTTTAACATATTGAATGAAAAACCTACAAAAATACAATGGATTCTACTAATGGGTCCTCAGATAGTTCAACACTAGTATTTAATGGAAGCGATTATATATTTTGGAGTATGAGAATGAAGATTCACCTAATGGCACTTGGCAATGAAATATGGGAAGTAGTTGAAAATGGATACACACCACCAGCTACTCCACCTACAGATAAATATGGTAAGCTTCTATATCATTACAATTCAAAATAAATGAATGAAATTTTGAGATGTTTGCATAGAACATAGTTTATAAAGGTTATGCATTGCAAATCAATAAAAGCAATTTGGGATAAGTTGCAAAGCATTTATGAAGGAGATAAAAGTGTCAAAAAGGTAAAGATACAAAATATCAAAGGACATTTTGAAGATTTAAAAATGAAGGATGAGGAAAACATTAGTACTTATCTACTTTGTGTAGATGAGGTTGTTAACGCCATGCAAGGACTTGGAATTGACATTGAAGAATCTGATGTTTGTGATAAGATCTTAAGATCTCTTCCAAAACGTTTTAGTGAAAATATCTCTGCTATAGAGGAATCAAAATATGGTTATTCTTTGACAAGAGATATGTTACTTGGTATTCTTACAACTTTTTAGATAAGAACAAAAGAGGAACCTAATCTACAGAAGGAAGGAGCCTTCAAATCTACTAAGAAGACAAAGAGCAAGAAGCCATATTCAAGCAATGATTCATCTAATGATGAAGAAGCAAATTATGGTAGAAAGAATAAGGATTCAAGAAGATTTAAAGATGCAAAATATGTTAGATGTTTCAATTGTGGAAAGTATGGTCACTATGCAACTGATTTTCAAGAAGCCAAAAATAGCAATGATGAAGAAAAATAGGATCACAAGAATAGGGAATCAAAAAAATACAGGAACTAAAAGAAAGGTGAGGATGGACAAAGCAAAAAAGGAAAGAAATTATTTCAAAGACAAAAGAGGAGCTACTATGTAGACAAGGCAAGTAAGTATTCAAGTGATGACAATAGTTTCTCAGATAATGATAAAGATGAAGTCATGTTTCTGATAGAAGGAATAGAAGAAGTTAAGAAAATGTCACCAATAATTGTCAAGTGTTTTAGATGTGGTAATTTTAGACATCTTGAAGATAGTTGTACAAAGAATAGTTTTAATTTCAATGATTATGAATATGAGGATACACTTGAAGGACTGGAAGAGAATATTCTCATGGCACTAGAAGAAGAATGAAGTGATCCTATAGAAGACAAGTCAAAAAATAATGAAGATGGTTCCAAAGACAAATAAATAGAGGAAGAATCAGAAAAAGGAGAAGTTGATATTGAGGGAGAGCTTATTTATGCTATTAAAACTTTAAATAAGGTAAGAAAGCAAAACTCCCAACTTGAGCTTCAATTTCAAGAATGTGATGAAGAGAGAGGAAAGATTATAGAGGATCTAAATAAGTCAATAGATAAGACAAAGAAGTTCAAGGATAAATTAGAAGCAAAGGTCTTAGAATGTGAAATATTAGAACAAGAAGTAGCTATAATAAGGGAAGAAGTAGATAAGTCTAAGGATAAGCTATACAAGTTTGGAATAAGATCAAAGAATTTGGATAATATTATCAAGTCACAAAAGCCTACATCAAGCAAAACAGATCTTGGTTTTGAAAAAGTACAAAAGAAGCAATAAGAAGAGTCAAATCAAGTTTTGAAGAAGAAGAAACTTTAGAAGAAGACAGTGTGAGAGAAAGTGAGACTTTTGAGGATGATTTGGATAATATAAAATTCAACAAGGAAAGGAATAATGCATAAAGAAGAAACATATGGAATAGGAACCAACACAGAGAAAAAGAGACTAAGAGACCAATGAGGTCAAGGCAAGGAAATTTCAATGGACGATGTTTCTCATGTCATAGATTTGGGCACAAAGCTTCATAGTGTAGGACACATGAAAAACAAGAAAATGGGAACTTTAGAAACATGTAAAATTTTCATGGGTATTGCTACTCATGTAATCAGTTTGGTCACAAGGAAATGAATTTTAGGGTTCATAATAGGAATAGATATGGCTTTATTAGGAGAAATCCCAAGATATTTGAACCTCCAAGGAATAATAACATTAAGTGTTATAAGTGCAATAATGATGGACATACAACAAAGTGGTGTAGAGTAGACATTCCAAAATCAAGCATGAATAGGAACAAGAACATGAACATGAATAGGAATAGTTAGATAAATTAGAAGAATCATATGAGAAGGAAAGTGGACAAAGGTAAAGATCAGTGCTTATTGGGAGTAGAAATACTCCTGACCCAGAATTAACCACCTCAAGAGGAGATGGGGGAGGGGATAAGCTAAGAGACTCATTCTTAGCCTTGATCCTCGAAGGTGAACCTTTGCCATTGATGTCAAAGGGGGAGAGATTTGAGTAAGGGGGAGAGATTTGATTTAAGAAGAGAGAATTGAGTCAGGGGGAGTAGAACAAAAATAGGTTAAGGAAATTGAAAAGATAATTGGATTGCCATCAATGAAAAAGGGGGAGATTGTTGGACATTTTGTGTGGATGAGTTGTCATTGATGTCAAGAATGAATGGTCATTAATGTCGAATTTCAATTTCAATAAGCAATGCAAAAGGAAGCAGTTTTGCAATCCATGTAAAAAAAGAGTCTGCCTTCAGTTGGTGAAGACCCGATTTCAAGAAGTCAGATATGGTCCAAAGTGCAAAGAAGAGGCCCAAGAAAATAATATTATAATATTTTATTATAATATTAAAGAGGGAAATTTAAATTAATTATAAATTAATTAATATAATTTCATTATAAATTAATTTATTAATTAATTTAATTAACTTCAAAGTTATTTAAGTTAATTATATTTTAATTTTAATTTAATTATAATTTAATTTTTATTAATTTGAGGGATATATAAGTCTAAGTAATAAATAAAATTGGAAATTCAATTTGATACGCCGATGTCACATAGCATGGAATATTGTGTATAAAATGTGGCAAAGTTCTTTACCTTACATATCCCAAGATAACGAATGAATATCTGATGGAGAGCCAAACTTGCTCAAAACAATTCTCATTCAAAAACTTGGAAAGATTTATAGAAATGGCAGCAATCTGCCAAACAAACTCCTTTATTCCAAAATATAGTTTATTATTTTTTTTTCTTACAACATTTCCCGCCCTGGAAGAAAAACAGCCTAAATAGATCTAGAATGGCCCTCTTGCCTTCAAATCTACCAAACTCTATTTCTACAGTTTTTTGACCCTTGTGCATGCCTTTGCTTCCCCCTTTTAAAAATTTTTGGCGTGACTCTCCATTTCCATTTTGTGGCCCTTCATTTCATTTCCCATGCCTCTTCGTTGTTTTGGCTTTTGATACGTTTTTCTTTCTGACTCTTGGTCTTCGTCTGCTTTCATTGCACCTTAGTGCCACATGTTATTCAGTGCTGCCACTGTAGACTTTGTCCGCCTGTCAACCAATGATGGCGTTCAGTATATCCATCGCTCGATAATTGCCCCTGCAACCATCTGCCATTTCTCTTCTCTTTTGTTCACGAAAATGCGACATGTCGCGATATCGCGACACTTTTTCCCTCTACGCCTTCTCTTGTCTTTTGGTTGCGATAATGCGACATGTCGCGATATCATGACACTTTTTCCCTCTGTGCCTTCTCTTGTCTTTTGGTCATGAAAATGTGACATGTCGCGATATCGTGACACTTTTTATCTCTTGCACCTTCTCTCGTATTTTGGTCATGAAAATGCAACATGTCGCGATATCGCAACACTTTTTCTCTCTTGCGCCTTCTCTCGTCTTTTGGTCATGAAAATACGACATGTCGCAATATCGCGACACTTTTTCTCTCTCGTGATTGCTCTCATATTTTGGTCGCGATAATATGGCATGTCGCTATATCGTGACACTTTTTCTCTCTTGCGCCTTCTCTCGTCTTTTGGTCACAAAAATAAGACATGTCACGATATCGTGAAAATTTTTATCTCTTGCACTTGCTCTCGTCTTTTGGTCGTGATAATGTGACATGTCACGATATCATGACACTTTTTCTCTTGCACCTTCTCTCGTATTTTGATCATGAAAATGTGACATGTCATGATATCATGACACTTTTTCTCTCTTGCAACTGCTCTCGTCTTTTGGTCACGATAATGCGACATGTCATGATATTGCGACACTTTTTCTCTCTTGCACCTTCTCTCGTATTTTGGTCACGAAAATGCGACATATCGCGATGTCACGACACTTTTCTTCTTTTTCGACATGTCACGATATTGCAATACTTTTTCTTCTTTGCCAACATGTCATGATATCGCGACACTTTTTCTTCTTTGCCAACATGTCGTGATATCGCGACACTTTTTCTTCTTTGCGGTATTTTGCTTTTCGTTGGATGCTCCTGCATCAATATCCTATGCTAAATTGTTTCATGTGCAAAAATAGAAATGTTCTCATGTTTTTGAAAATATCTCCAGTGGAAGAGGAAAAAATTGAATGGAAAACTAACTCACAACACTAAAGGTGTTGGTAGCATAGTTGGGAAACGATGGAGGAAACAATGGAGGCACTAGGGTATGTGGCAAGCAAGGTGTGCCGGTTCGAATCCCTTCGAGTTCATTTTGGCTAAGAGAGGGCATTTGTTTTTTTTGTGTAGCACCTAACACAGGGATAACGGGAGGCTTGCGTCGTTCCTTTCCTATTGAAGCACCTAGTCCACGTGGTGGGCTAGTACCTTGGTAAGCCGATCGACGGAGAGGTCTCTTGTTTGAAACCCACTAAGGCCTTTTTGGTTGAGACAAAGGTATGCGCTGATAAAATTTGTGTTGGTCGTTAATTTTGGATGTGTTAAGGTTGAAGGAAAATAAAAGTATTTTTATGTGCCTAAGGTTGAAAAATAAAATGTTTTGATGGTTTATGAGATTTAATTTTTGCTCGAATTAATTTCGTTATTAAGTATTTTTCAGGGAGATAAAAGGGTAGGCAAATATTATTTTTGAAGATTAATTTATTAAATTGGATATTATAAGAAGAAATTTGAGTGATTATTTTTATGTGTGATTTGATGATTGCTAATTTTAAGGAGTAATAAGCTATATTTGAGATTGATTATTTTTGTAATTGAGAAATATTTTGAAAGTGTGTTAGTGTGAAATTTTGTCATCTAACCATTGAAATTGGCAAAGAAGAAAATTGTGATTGAGACAGGTTTTTTAAGGGTAATTTTACATAAAATAAAAGGTATGGACACATATTCCTAGTGAGTGATTGTTGAATGTTAATTTGGAGTGAAAATGGATTTTTTGGAATAAGAGTTGTTGATAAAACCTTGTTTTATAAGCAATGTTGTTTAAGTGATTTATTGAGTGAAGAACTTGAGCTAAGATTTACAAAGATCATGAATATCATTGTTATGTGAGATTTCTTGATAAGCATTGTTGTTGAAGTGATTGATTGAGTGAAGAAATTGAACTAGGGTTTGCAAAGATCATGAGTATCATTTTTATGTAAGATTGTTTGATAAGCATTGTTGGAAATAAGTGAGTGAGTGTTCATATGCTTGGACTAGGGTTTGTGAGCAAGGATTTTTTCATTGAGTGATTGGTTGAGTATAGTTGGTTGAGCGTAGTCAAATGGATGTGATAGTTCAAGTTTTGTGAAACAAATTGTTTTATATTCTAAAATTGATTTGAGAAAGAAGTTGAGTATTTGTGATTGTGAAACATATTGAGTCTCTAACAATTCTCTATATGTTTATATGGTAAAAAGAAATATTGAAAGTGTTTAAGCATTGTGGTGAATGTGAAGCATATTGAGTCTCTAACAATTCTCTATATGTTTCTGTGGTAAAAAGAGAGATTGAAAGTGATTGAGCATTGTGGTGAATGTAAAGCATATTGAGTCTCTAACAATTCTCTATATGTTTTTGTGATATTGGACAAGTTCTAGTGAGGACTTGTTAAGCATATTTGAGGCAAATCTTAGAGAAGACTTGTGGATAGATTTGTGTGAGATTTTGTGGAAGCTTACAATACAAATTTGAGGACAAATATTGAGAGTAGAGTAGACAAGTTCTAGTGTGGACTTGTTGAGCATATTTGAGATAAGTTCTAGAGAGGACTTGTGGATAGATTTGTGTGAGATTTTGTGGAAGCTTACAATACAGATTTGAGGATAGATATTGAGAGCAAAGTAGACAAGTTCTAGTGTGGACTTGTTGAGCAGATTTGAGACAAGTTCTAGAGAGGACTTGTGGATATATTAGTGTGAGTTTTTATGAAATATTATAAGGGATATTTGATATAAGTCTTTGAGAAGACTTGTCAAAAAAGTTGATTGATTTATTTGTTCAAACCTTGAGTTAAGGTTTGGGGTATATCCAATATATTTGATTTGTGATTGAGTCAAGATTTTTGTTAAAGCTTGAGGACAGATATTGAGGATAAATTTGTGCTAAACTGAAGGACTATGTTTGGTGTAGATCAAAGGATAGAGATTGAGGACAGATTTGTGCTAGACCAAAGGACTGTGTTTAGTGTAGATTTGAGGATAGAGTTTGGTGTAGATTTAAGGACAGGTTTGTGCCAGACTAGAGATAGAGATTGAGAATATTTGTGCTAGACTGAAGGACTATGTTTAGTGTAGGTTTGAGATAGAGTAGAGAGCAATATTTGAAGGTGATAGAGTATAGAGGATGGCAGTCTCCAGTGGATAGCTATACATTATCTAGGGTAGTGAGGATAGGTATTTTGAGTGACGACATGAGTCTTTAATGGATAGATATCCATTAGCTAATGTAGTGGAGGTAGCAATTCTTCTAGAATATCACCAACCAGATTTAAAGAGAAAGGAGTTCTCCTATAGATAGAGATCCATAAACTTGATTAGGGGATTGGTGTCTCCTTTGGATAGAGGTCCATAAACATTGTAATAGGGAAAGGATTCCCAAGAGATTGATTGAGAAAATTTTAGTGAAATATTTTCTCCGTGGAGTAACCCACATTGGGTGAACCATGTTAAATTGGTGTTTCTATTGTGTATGGTGATTTGTGCATTGCTTTGATCATTTTTGTTCATATTGCTATTTATACATTGCATTATATTGATTAGGAAAGAAAAGTAAAAAGTGGTCATATACTGTTCACCCTCCTCTCTTAGTATAAGCTTGTGTTCTTCAAATAGCTCTCCAAGTACCTGTATCCTGTACACATGAAAAATCAAATGAGGGTTTAGTATCACATGTATATAATATTGAAAACAATGCAATAAAACCCTCAAACTAATGTTGTAGAAAACACAAAAATAAAACTAGATGCCTTGCTAAAAATCAACTTACTGATGATGTCTATCATACTTTTATGGTTTTTAGCAACCACGAATGTGTTATTGGGACTGGTAAACCACACATGGGTGGTTTGGAAACCATGGGAGGGTAGTTTTTACTATGTAACTGTGGACAAGTAGTTTAGGATGAATTTTAGAATGCTCCAAAAAATGACTTTGGGGCTTCAAAGTTTTGGTTTCCTTGGGATACATGCAAACTCCTAATGTAATTTTGGTAGCCTAATAGTGTATGTTCTCAAAATTTCTTGGTTTATGGGGTGAAGGTGTCTTTATAGGCCCCTTAGTGTCTTGGAGGGAAAAGGAGGTGGCAAGCTAGAATTGCCAAGTGGTAATCCAAGGCTGCCAAATGGAAGGGGTAGTTAGAGTGAGTCACTTAGGGTGTCTCACTTAACTGGGGTGATGTGGCTACAAGTGGAGTGAGGTGTGAGGGATGTACCATATGAAGGGACAAAGGGTACATGAGTGTGTGAGATGTGGTAAGGTATGTTGGTGAGGTGGCTAGGACACATGTCTAGTGATTAGGCAGGGTATCCTAGGCAAATTTTCTAGATTTATAAAATCTAGAAAATACTTTTACTATGTAAGATTTATATGCCTAATTTTGGACTTAGACATATATTTTATTATGTATATTTGTGTGATGGGATGTAAGAAGTGATTTTGTGAATGCCCATGTTTTGGTGTCTACAAAATATAACAATGTAAGACATTTCTTAGCCTAAGAAGCAAGGATCTAAAGAGAAGTAAGAAGTAGTTATGATAAAGCAACAGGTTAAGAAACCAATAGAAGAATCAAAAGTTGAATCTACAATAGCAATGACAATAGAGTCCATGGAAAAATTTCACAAGGACACACCAAAATAAGGGAACAAAAGATAAGAGCATGAGGAAAATTTTAAAATAAAGAAACAAAATGCTAAAGAATTAAGGAAATAGAATGTTAGGTTAAGGTTGCAACATATTTCTAGCCACATCATCTTGAGTGACAACAATATTAGAGGTATGGATTAGGGTATTGATATTATTATGAATGTATATGGAATTAGAAAGGCATCAAGTATGAAAATGGTTGTAATAAAAAGCATTGTTTCTAGATTTCAAAGAGGTGCAACAACATCAAAGAACAATAGGACAAATTGTATGAAATATTAGAGTAAAGTAGCAGATCTAATAGATCATTTATAGATATTCAAGTGGCATAATGGTAGCTTGAAATTATTGAAGACTACAACCAATCAATATTTTACTTGGATGGATGATCCATATTGATACTAGTTATCAACATTGTTTACAAGATCATATTATTTAATTTCTTGTCATGTTTCAAGGATGAAACATTTAGGAGGATGGAATACTATGGTATCTATAAATAGGTATATGGGGATATGATATTATATTATGTATAGGTATTATGGATATTTGGCATGGGCCACACATAACCCAAGGTTGATTATACTATTATATTGTATTATAATAATGGGTTATATGAGCATTTATAAGAGGAGTATATAAAGAAGGCATATTGTAATTGTAATCTTCATCATACTTATGGAGTATTACTTGTAATCATATATGGACATAAAGTGGCTTATGAGACTTTGCCCTCTCTAAATGGTGCTCTCATATTGGGAGATCTTGTGGATTTTTCCTTCTTTAAGGAGTATTATTGGTGTTGCGCTACACTAAGGGTATTATCTCTGTCTCATTTTGTGATTTTTATTATGGATAATTATTTATGGATGAATGATTTGATATTTCTACACAATGGTAAATGGTTTGTGTTAATGATAATACATTTTCATAACTAAGAATAACAATTACCTATCTGATGATAAGTCTAGATGGGTGCAAGGCCTACAAATTATGCTTATATATAATACAAAATATTCTAATAAATGATTTAAATGGTCTAACTATTTACATATAATCTAAACCAACTATATATACATACCAATTTGATAATTTCTTATATTATATTTTGATAATAAAAATATTTTTAGATTATATAATTTTTAGTTATATAAAAAAAATTAGGCATAGAATATTATCCCATTAATAATTTTTTAATTATTATTCAAAATAGAATAATCAATTTAAATATATTCAAATTCAATTACAAATCAATTAGTATCCCATATAAAAAATCAATTGAATGTATTTCTAATTATTATGAGGAAATTTTTTAATATAATAAATAATTAATAATATTTGCATCAAATTTCAATAATATATTAAAATAAATAAATATTAATTTAATAAAATAACACTATTTTTTATTAATGGTGAAAATCAAGGTTTTGAAAGGTCCCATAACCTTTTACATTAGAGGAGGAAGAGAAAGAGAAGTCCAATTAAACATAGGCCAACCTCCAAGGCCAAAAGAAAAAAAATTAATCCCCAATAGCCACCCAAGAGCATAGACTAGCCCACCACCCAGTAGGGCACAAAGGAAAATGTTTTATTCAACTTTCTTTTAGAGAAACCAACGATCCTACTATATTTTTCAATAAAAATGGAAGGGCATCAAATACATCAATATGTAGATAATAAAACCTCAATCATAGAGAGCAAGTGTGAGGACAAACCACCAAACATATTCCTTCAGAATGGAAACCACGTGGGAGCAAAAGGACCAACCCTGCAAAAAAGACCCCCTAAAGAGAGGATCACTACAACACAAAGGAGACCACAACCAAGTAGAAAGACAATAAAAAGGTCTAATGTATAGGTATACCAAATGCTTCCAAAGCAATAATTTTCATTAATCACAGAGGGAAATTATCTTTCCAAATTATGAATTGGATAATATCTATCCCTAAATTGGCCATAACATCAGCAACCTAGTTACCTTCCCTATAAATATGCTCAAATTTAAATTCTAACATACCTTCCATAATATTTGAGGTGTCCTTAATAATATTGAAGATGAAAAAATTATCAGTCTTTCCAACCTGTAAATCCTAAATGATGTTCAAGGAGTCACATTGTACGAGAAGTATTATAAAGGCCCTCTTAAAAACTTGATGAACCCCAAGAAAAGTTCCTTAACCTTAGCTAGGTGGTTCATTTAAATACAATAATATTTAGCATAAGCCTAAATAACCTCACCATTATCATTTCTAACAACACCCCCTCCACCAGTCCTCCCAAGGATACCTTTGGTAGCCCCATAAAAGTTCAGAATGACCCACTCTTTATCTGTTTTATGCCATTTAGTAGCCAATATTTTTTGAATAGTGGATACAAAAGCAAAAGACCCTAGATTAAATTTATAACTAACAACAACCCCTTTCTCCATAACCTTCCCTACCATTTTTAGCAACAAAGATAGCTAAGTTATTCTCAATAGCAATTTTAATCCTTCTAAATACAAAGTATTCATACCTAGCAATATCCTTGAAAGTTCTTATGTTCAAATCCCATTAGATACCCCATAAAAATGAGGAAGAACCAGATCCCACATCCTGGTGAGGTTGTGACTGATGAAGTGGGATTTCCACTAAGTGAAAATTTCCTTGAAAGTTTTAGGCAACACCCAGTTAATAGAAAAAAATCTAATAAAGCGTTGAGAACCTTATTTGAGAAATCATAATGGATGAAAATATGATCCATAGATTCAACATCCTTATAACACAAGATATAAATATTATGAAGATGGTAGCCTTTCTTGCATAAATTATAAACAGTCAAAATTCTATTCTACTATGAACATGGCCATAAAAAAAAGTAATCTTGGGGATCAAATGAGGATACCAAACCCTTTCCACTAGAAAAGATCCTCCCTTGGACAATGTTTGGGCCTCATATGAAGTCTTGACAGAAAAAAAGGCCTTTAGGACCATGATTCCATAGAAGGAAATCCTTATCATTTTTCTAAGGAAGAAAGTAATGTTGTAGCAACATGTTTAAATTTACCAAAATTTGAAGGATCCAAATATCAGTTGTATGTTGAAGAGACAAAAATGCAACACCAAATAATAGGAATATAAAGTACAAATAAAATAAAATAGTATTGCAAAATGAATGATTTTATTAATGGGGGGAGCCTCAAAAATACATTGTTACAATGAGGATATTTGAATCCTTTGATACATATTTTACAATAGCTAGGGTTCTCTAAAACCCTAGAAAAAAAATGTTGGTGGTGTCTCAAAATGTGTCTCTGCTTCCAACAGGAGTGAGTGGGCTTCTAGTTATATAATGCCATATCACTCTAGCTTAAGCAACTACATAATGCTGATGTAACACTTTTAGATCTACACACAATAAAATAGAAAATGAGTTAGTAGCAACTGTGAGGGCTCCATAGTGTGAGGCCCTCAAAAAGCAGATAAAAACCCTAGCTATGCAATATGAATAAATGAACAAAATCTAAAAGTGCATAAATGAAATACCAAATACAATATTTACCTTAATTGTAAGTTGTATTCTGATATGATGAACTCTATTGTAGTGGACTGGTGCGGCGATGCCCTAGCATCGCTCGAAGGCTAGGGGGATTTCATATTTCTAGCATAAAATACCCGCAGGAACTTAGTAGCTATAAGAAATACCTGTGGGCACTTAATAATGGTGGAATGCACCCAAAGGCACTTGGAAAAGGAGAAGAAAAAACCATAGGCACTTAGGAGTGACAAGAAGCACATGAAGGTGTTCGATGACTAATAGGAGAGGTCTGCAGAAGCAAATCTAGTAGGGTGAGCAGGACAATGATGGATGCAAAGGCTATGGTAGGTGAATATGGAAGACAAGTATTATCAGATTCTCCAAGGAACCTAGGGATTGCTTAGGACTCAAGGAATATTAAAGAAAAACTTAGGGTTTGAGCCATCAAATTGGCTCCTATTAATAATCCAACCTAGGGCATGCTAGGGTTTCAACAACACTAATCCTATGGCTGAGATAAAAGTATATCAAAGGGTGGATATTAAATCTAGGGTGTGGTATGGATTGATGTGGATGAATAGATAGGATTAAGTGAAATCGGATGGCTGGGATTAATTCATTTATATAAATATATATAAAATATTAATATTTAAATATATAAAATAAATATATATAAATATATATGAATAGTGGGTATAAATGGCAGGAAAGTTAGGATGGATGACAAGTGGCTAGTTTTTGGTGTCTATACATGCCCCTTTTTGTACTACATTATGTGAAACATAATGCGGTGCAAAAACACAAGACACCTATTTGGATTAGATGCAGAAGCAACTTTATCTTGGGATGTGAAACACAAGCTTGGAGACAAAATTATGAAAGAATTTGAATTTTGTGTAGCTTACCCCCTCAATTGGCAAATGATTTTGCAGATGAACCTCATGAGCGAATTGAAAAAAATTGTGCAAATGAATGATGCAAATGTGATACCATTTATGCCCCAACAGTGGGATGGGAATTGGTAAAAAATGTGACATGATGCATCTATTTTTGCCCCAACATATGAAGGGTTTGTGAAATATGTGATGAAAAATGTGTCTATTTTTACCCCAACAAATGAAGGGATTTTTGCCAAGTATAGATGCCATGATCATGTAATATGTATCCCATTATGGTAAAATCAAAACCAAATGTGGTTGCCCCAAATTTAGGGTGATTCAATGTTGTTGAAGAATATGCCTTCTGTTGTCATTAATATGCAAAAATGAGAATGCAAAGATAAAAATAGTCAACTTGGGAGGACCAACTAATGACTATCAGATAATTCCTATTATCATAACCAATCATCCTAGCTAAATCCAATTGGCATGATGAATTTCAAGGAAATGTGTAATGATAAAGTGTGATTTTATCCATGTGTTAGGCCCCACGAACTAGTCCATCAATGATAGCTTTTATGCAAATTGTTCTTGGCGATGTTTCACTCAAAATGTGAAGTACCAAATATGATTATGATTTTGAACAATGAGATATGGAATAATGAAAATGACCAGGTGTCCTTATGGTGGAATCTTCATCTTACCAAATTGCATGGATACAAATCGTTGCAATTGCCAAGTATATAGAATAACTCACTAGATACAAGGTTCACTTGAATGTTTTTTGAACTTAGAAAATATGCAAATTATGATATGGAATAGTATTGATAATGTGAAAATGATGTATTTGTGATGAGAATGATGACTATGGTCATTTTGTGAAGATTTGGACCATTTTAGAGTGTTTTTGTAACTTGTTAGGCAAATTTTGTGATTTGTGGTTGTAAAAAAAATTTATGGATCCAAATAAATTAGAATCTTCACAAATTTTTTTAATATGATGAATGATATGATTAGATGCAATATGGAGTGATTTGGTTGGTATAAGCCACTATTTTGTGAAAATTTGGTCTTTTGTCAAATTTTATGCCAAACGCCTGTTGCCGCTTTTGGCTTGTAGAAATGCCCACTGATGTTTGGGAACTCTGTAAATGCCCTGGTGCACTTTAGTGCACTAGGAAACACCCATGGGAATATCAAGGCACCTAAAGAAGCTATAAATAGCTACCAGGATGAGAAACCAAGCTCAGTTATGCACTTGAGAGTTTGAGACGCTACGTTTGGGAGAGTGGAGTGAAGTGAGGTAAAGTGACTTAGGTGCAGAAGATATGGTGAAGGAGGGAGTGGGTGTGGAGACCAGGGTTGATTCTAGGGCACAAGCTATTAAGGTAATTCCCTTATTTGTACATTGTTCAAAACTTTTGTGTTTTTATGATTTTGTTTTTTTTATGTGAAAAATGACAAGTGTTTTTATGTTATGCTACAACTTAGAATTTTGGAGGCTCTACACCGATTCTCACCTCTCATTCCTGGAATGAGGAAGGTGGTATTATATGAGGAGTGGAATTTGTTGGAGGATGTGGGGCTAGAAGAGGTATCCTGGGTTGATGTGGTGAGGGTGGATTTGGGGTACCTCTCTGCCTTTTTGGAGAGGTCAGATGCAGATAGGGGACTTTTTAGCTCCCTATAGGAGAGATGACTATGACCTTGGAGGATGTATATCACATTCTCAAGGTACCAGTGGAGGGAATATGAGTTAAGGTTGGGTGCATTTGAAATACTGAGATGATGAAGATGTTTGGTGATGGCTGACAAGGTGTGAGGGTAGAGAGTGGAGGCATACCTTACTTGTCCATGTACGTAGATAAGGAGTTGGATGCCCTCTATGCCTTGGTTATATTTGTGTTGGTAAACATCATGGCCTTGAAAAAACTTGATAAAGGTTCCCTTGGAACTTGATAAGAGTAGTGATAATTATGCTCACTAGGAAGCAAGTGTACGTATGGGCTCCTGCCTTGTTGGTGTAGGTATATTGGGAGCTTTATGAGGTAATGAGGCAATGGAGGAAAGTATTGGTGTGTAGCTTGCTATTGTAGTGTTGGGTATGGGAGTACTTTAGTTTGGCTTTATCGGAGGGCTTACTAGTAGTAGTCTTGGATAGGGAGAAACTCTATGATATGATATGGGTGGTTGCTGAGGAGGTACAATAAAGTTGGCATGTGCGGATGAGCCAATGGTACCAAGATTTATGAGCTAGATTAACATCCACCCAAGTGATATGGAGGCCATGACAAACTTGTAGATGGACCAATAATGGAGAGTACTTGTGATGAGTGTGGCAAGATAAGTGGGTGGTTGGGTAATATCGAAGTGAGGATTACTTTGAAAATTCATATTGAGGAAGGAGGTCCCGAATGAGCTAGTGCAGTATAGGAGGCATCGAGAGGAGACAAGGCTACCATGTATAGAGCCATAGAGGGTGGCTTGCGAGGATAACAAGGATATAGATCTCCTAGATGTAGATGATGTGAGGATTACCATGGAGTACAAGGTATGGTTCACTTCATAGCCACCATGGGCACCACCTCGAGTAGTGGCTAGTGGAGATGGTGATGAGGCTAGGGATGAGGGGACCTAGAAGGTCCCCAAGTGATAGTGACACTTTCGATTAGATAGTCAAAGTATGAGGACTAAGGGTGCAGTGAGGCAATCCTGAGAGTGGGTGTGATAGTGGATATGGAGATGATGTGGAGGCTTTGGATGGGACTCCAGATCAAATCAAGGAGGATTGAGTATAGTTGGAGTAGTAGGTGGCAGAGTGAGATGTGAGGATCATGAGGCTCCAGGTAGAGCTAGTAGAGAGAGAGAACCAGCATAATATCAACATAGCATGTATTTGGTATTGACATAGATATATCAAGGTGATGAGCACCAAAAATGCTCATTTTATATACACGTTTAAGTAGAATTATCACTGGTTCAATTAGCATATGAGATGTATTTTATATAACTTATGCATATAATTGATAGAAAATTTGGTATTATGCTTGATTGGTGTTTTTAGTGGGAAATGTGTATAAATGCAGGTTTTATTACTAATATGGTGTTTTCCAGTCTACATCCACTTGGACCTGACATACTTCTACTTTCAGAGACTAAGGCATGAGAGCAAGTGCCTTCCTCTTCAAGGAAGGTGCCCAACAGAAGTATGCGCCTTCCTCTTCAAGGAAGGTACCAAGCAGAAGTAGACGCCTTCCTCTTCAAGGAAGGCGCCCAACAAAAGTAGGCACCTTCATTATAAGGAAGGCACCCCAAAAAAAAGTAGGCGCCTTCCTTATAAGGAAGGCACCCGCAACAGAAGTAGGTGCCTTGCATATAAGGAAGGCGCCCAACAAAAGTAGGTGCCTTCCTCATACGAAAGGCACCTCCATGCCTTCATACTTTGCAAGATTTACCAAGTCAACTTTGACTGGTTGACCAAGTACTATGGAGGAGGTTGCACGTGAAGACAAAGGAGATCTATTTTAAGCATGCATTTATTAAATAGAATAAAGTATTTGTTATTATTATCAACCAATTGGTCGGTTGACCTTGTAAAGCTCCTAAACCATATTATTATTTTTAGGATGCATTAGTTTAGGATTTGTTGTTACGTACACCTAAGGATGTTTATATTGATCCTTATGGTGAATGAACATACTTTAAAATAGAAGAATAAAATATGTGTAGAATCAATTGTAACTAAATCACATCACATGATTAAAATAGACCGATTTGTTATTGTAATGAGATCTGGCTATGCTTTATATAAATACTCAGGCCATATGAACAAGGAGATAAATGATTAATTTTACATAGAACTTATTTTATTTTATTGTTTAATTAATTAAGAGTGCAACTCCTCTTATTCGAGCAAACTCTACATAGCTAGCCGGGTGGACTATTTGTGGGAGCTTGGGCCCACTCCTTGTAGTAGTCCTCCCATGTTTAATTTGTGCATTTGCTTTCTATAGATTAGTTTATTGCTTTATTTAATTTCATTTGTGTGTGTTTATTTCCTCGCATTTTATTTCCACATTTTATTTCCAGCACTTTACTTTTTTTTTATAATTTATTTATTTCATTTCCCGCACTTAGTTTATTTGTTTTGGCTGGAATCCAATTACACAAACCTCCCCACCAAACTAAATAAGGTACAACCAGATTTGTTCCCCAACACTGCAAGCATATACTGTGCATGACACTCATAAGTTTACGGACTTACCGGATTGATAATTTATGGAAGAGAAATGAATGTTTTTTTGGGACGTGAATTTCTACTCACCATTTTGGCGTCGTTGTCGGGGAGTGTCTAAAATGTAGTGTTCTAATTTATAGGTCAGATAAAAAGTCTATTTAAAATTACCTATAGATATTTTACCTGAGAAGTGTGAGTCCACCGTGGGCCTTTTTATAAGGCCAAAAATAGTTTTCGGCATAGTCAGAGCTAAATTCCATTGGTAACTATTTGCATTTTATAGCTTCTTAGGTAAACGTGGGAATGAACTTGATGTACCAAATTAAGTGTAGAAGTAGGAATAAAACGTGTTGAAAAAAATTAGAAAAAATCTAGCATTGAAGGATTTCCATCATATTTTCAATGGTTCCAAGAAATCAAATAAGCACAACCCAGGTCTAATTGAAAAGTTTTAGGGATGTATTTCTATATAGAAACCATTGAAAAAATTGTGCCTCTAGAAACTTGGTTTTAAATTAAAAAATTTTACAGGCTTGAAATTTTTGCAACATATTGGTAAATGTTTTTTTATGATGAAATTAATAATTCAAGGAAAATGATAGAGAATAATTTAAAGAGAACGCCTTGTTATGGAGTATGCTCTTCAATTGCACTTAAGGCGACCTGGTGAATCAGAAACTAGCGTGTGTTTTTAACATATTGCTATGTCATGTTTTCTTTAGGTTGTTAACTCGTGGATAGTCATTTGCTGGCCTGCACACTTTGCCATTACGTTGAAAGAATTTTGGTTGTGATGCCATGAAGGAAAATACTCTTCTCATGCTACAACATATCAGACTAGTTGAAAAAAAAAATTCGAGAAGACTAGTTTAGATGTAGGCATGGGGGAGACCCCACCTTCATCAATGCCGCCAACAACACAATGAATGCTATTTATAGTGTTCGTGAAAAAAAAAAAGAAAAAAAAAGAGAAAAAAATAAATCATCTACTGAAAAGGCTCCAAGTTAATGAGCAAATAAAAAATAGAGTTTTATTTTGCTGCTTGTTGAAAGAGAGTATCCTCTTTCCCGAGGACCAGCTTGGTCCAGAAGGGAAATGAGAAATCTCCAACCGGTAACTAAATAAAATAGGGAAAGAGATTGGAGGAGATCAGATTTCAAATGTCTGCACAAAGGCCACATGGTTCTTGAGCACGAAAAAAAAATGTGTGAATGGAGCTCAAGGTGGCTAGAAAAATAATAGCACATAAATCTCATCGAGGCATTTTATGAAGGCATCACACTTGAACACCCGACACATGTTGTAGATTATGGAAAATATTTGTTTTTATCCTCACTTTGAGAAATAGAGGATCGTAGGGCCACTCTAACTCCACCTGCGATGTAAATAATTCAAAGTGGGAGATCATTCAAATGCACATGTGTCAAGATTATGTAAATATTACTTAATTGAAAAAGTGATGTGTTCAGGGGCACATGATGAGAAAATAGTGCATGAAGATTAATCCTTGCAATGCATATGGAGAGTCCAATACTTGCAATGCATATGGAGAGATTAATCCTTGCAATGCATATGGAGAGATTAATCCTTGCAATGCATATGGAGAGATTAATCCTTGCAATGCATATGCATTAGAGTAGGATTAACATTTTTTTATGTGCTAATTGAGGAGGAGCTTGGTGTTTCAAAAAGGTGAGTTGTTGGTTGTCATAAAATACTTTCATAATGGTACATGGAATGTAACTTTCACATAGTAGGCTACGTAGTTACCTGACGCACACAACCTCCACTTTTGAGTGCACAATGCCAACATTATAGTTTTTATGGTAGCATTCTCATCTTGTTAAAATATGTGAAAAAAATATACAAAAGAGAGGCGGAGTCTCACTATGGTGGAAGATAACATCAACTTTGAGAGGATCCGAAACCATGGAGAAATCTGCTTTTCACAAAAAGTGTGAGGGCAAATATGTTTCAGTACATGGCACATTTTGCCAAATTCTTAGGATGGATCATTGACAAACCTCCAGATGTGAAAATCACCAGCTCAAATGGTTGAAGTTGACATTCTGTTATTTGATGCAGATGATGAAAAAATGATAATCCAAGATCTGTTATGGTCAAGGCAGAATAGACCAAAAAATAAAAAATAAAAGAAAAAAACAAATTAGTTAGAATTTTATTTTAATGTCTTTAGTTTAGATTTTTCTTTTATGTTTTGCAAGACAACGTGAAGTGCGAAGTAGAAAAATAAGGAGGTGTCTGTGAATATTTCATGAATTGAGAATTATACATGGAGTTTGTAATAACACTATATGAACTATCTCATGTACCTGATCGTGTAGCATCCAATATAGCAGGTGAAAGCTAGCAAAGTTTTACCTTGGCAACATTAGCTCCTGAAGGCAGGCTAAGTAACCCTGATCAAGCAAAAGGCTTCCATCCTAAGGTGCTTGTGAAACTTTGGGAATATTTTGCAGTAAGGTGTGTGACTGTTACAACCTGAGTAAATGATGAGCAGAGTCAAAGATGCTACACCACATACAAAGGAGAGTGTTGAGACAATGTTCAAGTAATGGTCAACGAGCTCTATTAACAATTGTCTCACATTTGTGAGAGTGGATCAGACATCGGCATGGGGGATACCCCATACCATACCAGTAGCTTGGACGAATGTTCAATCATTTGCTAAAAAATAAATAGAAGTGTAGACACCAAAACATCACCAATCCAATTATGTGACTGCAAACACTGATCGCATTGACACACACAGCCCCAAGGGCAGCCCCTAGAGGTCAAACAGTGGTCCTAACCACTCTCACAGCAGTTTTGGAAGGTCAGGAGTCAAGTTGGCACCTTCAAGCACTTTGCTCAATAATAATTTCACCCAGGGATGATTTCAAACTAGGATTCGCCCCACCCAGGGACGAATATCAGTATTCGCTCTAGGGTGGGGTGAATTGTAGGTTTGACAGGCAAAAATTCAAATATTGACAAATGGCAGCTCAGATCCACCACTTAACTCTTCCTTCATCGCATGGGAGTGTGGGTGAGTGTTTTCGAGTGTTAGAGGCAGTTGCAAGGGCAGTCATGAAGTCCCTAATCAGGGAGGAATCTACCTCCCCCTAAGAGGGCATGATTGCCAAGTGGCGCCTCTGCATGCCCAACTCAAGAGACCTCTAGGTCTATAAATTGGTGAGTTTCCTCACCCCAAAAAATATAGATAAGGAGCATTTTGAGCAATGAAGTGCTACCGTTTTACTCCCCCATACGCCCCTAGTTGATTTGTGCCTTTCACATCCGTGATCTCTTTTAGAGAGGATGTCATTGGGTGACTAGTGGAAGGATGAATCTTGATCCCAAAACCCGACATTTGACCATAGTATACCACCAAATTTTTTGACAACACTTTACAAGTGATTTTGGACTCATCCCAAGTGGATTGGTGCCAAAATCATGCCCCAAACAGTGGGCGGCCTGCCCAGGCACCCCCGTACTGCTGCAGGTCTAGTCGTCCTTTTTAGGAACGATTAGGAATCTATGGCCGATTTTTCTTTCTATCATGTTCATTTTTTGTATTTGATATTTATGCTGCTTAGATAGTCTGCAATTTTGATTTCATATCGTTTTGATCAATTTTTGTCATGTTCTATCATTTTTCTGCCTTCACTAACTCGTAGACGGCATCATCGAAATCTGGGCGTTAGAGGCCAAATTGGGGAAATATGACCATCTGGGTCATCCCAAAATACCCCCAATTAGCTAACCCCACTTTTGCAAGAGATTTGGAGCTATCCAGATGTGACATTTTGAGCGGTGCTATCTGGCATTTTGTTGCAGGTTTATTCATCCCGCCCCGAAATGAATTCAAATCTATGAGGGATTTCCCAACTGTTCCATTTGCAGTGTTTTATTTGTGAGGTCCTATTACCCTTGTCAAATTTTTAGATCATTTGGATATGTGTTGGTTATCATTTTATTTATTCTTTGCATGCACTAATCGTAGGCTTGGGGATTGCACATTTCATTTCATCCGTAGGTGCTACTGATTGTTTCTTGTTTCTTTGAATGTAGGATTAGGATGCTAGAGGAGCAGCAGTGAGTCAACATTCGTACACACAAGCGGTGGTGATGTTTTGGTCTTCCCATCTTACATGTGGGCACGCGGAAGAAGGAATGACATTCATGGATGTAACAAAGAAACAAACTTAACGCTCCTCGCCCCTAAAAATGGAGGAGGTAAATTGTAACCAAATTCCAAAATGTATCAATAAAAGAAAGGGCTATTTTTTGCATTGGATTTTCGTTTGCATTTCAATTCGTTCATGCTTTCCCCATTTCATGCATTTTCAATTCGTAGGATTTAGCGTTAAGTTTAGTTCCATTTTTGCATCGTGCTTAGAGATTTTTCATTTTTTGTTTCCGTATCCTTGTTCTTTCAAGAAGAAAAAAATAAAAAGAGAAGAAAAAAAAGAGAAAGAAAAGGAAAAAAAGAGAGGAGGATACGTGAAAAAAAAAAAATATATATATTAAAAAAAAAAAATGATAAAGTGAAAGACGCCTTGATCATCAATAAGGTGCCTTCCACATGAAGAAGGCACCATACAATGGAGGCACCTTCCGCATCAGGAAGGTGCCATACCATGGAGGCGCCTTCCACATGAGGAAGGCACAATACATTGGAGGTGCCTTTCACATCAGGAAGGCGCCATACATTGAAGGTGCCTTCCGCATTAGGAAGGCACCATACATTGAAGGTGTCTTCCGCATTAGGAAGGCGCCATACATTGGAGGTGTCTTTCGCATCAGGAAGGCACCATACATTGGAGGCACCTTCTGTATCAGGAAGGTACCATACATTGGAGGTGCCTTCTGCATCAAGAAGGTGTCATACATTTAAGGTGCCTTCCACACAACAAGCAGGCTCCTTCCACAACAAGCAAGTGCCTTCCACAACAAGCATGCACCTTAACATCTAGGGTGCCTTGATACATTTACCACACCTAGGTGGTTTTATGGAAAAAAAAATAGGAATAAGTGACGAGGCACCTTGATGGCATACAATAGAGGTGCCTTGATAAAAAAATAAAAAATAAAAAATAAAAAATAAATTATGCGAATCCTCCCAATGAAAAATAAAAGGCATAGAACATGTCCTTCTTAGCATAAAAATTTCTTTTTATTTGCTTTATAGGAAACCATGAACTGAATTACAAGTTGTAGGCATCCTGAGAGCCATGGCCTAACAGGCATGAAGTCATGACTCTTGTTTTACTACTTTTGTGTGTGCAGGTAATCATGCCCGATGAGTACAATCTGAAGGCATCCTAAGAGCTAGGTCCTTAAGCATAGGCCATGATTATTTTTTTCTAGTTTTTATAGGTGTAGTTTTGTAGTACACAACCATGAACATGATCTGTAGGTGGAGATGGCTTAAACTAGGCCTAACAGATGTAACATTTTATGCCCTACAATTAGGAGTGTGACAAAGCGGAAAAGGCACTTACTTCCCACTAGGAAGAGAGTGCCTACAATCAGCCCAATATAGTAGTGCCTTTTTCCATTTGGAGGAAGGTACCAATAAGCAATGTTCTTCTCATTTTATGGAGGTTCCTATTGCTTAGTGTGGGACATGATGTTTAGAGGGCTATAGATCTGTTGTACAGAGGGACCTGACACTGGCGACAAGGGCATCACCAATTTAAGTGGGGGAATATGCGGGTGAACCAGAACCTCCCGTAATAAAAAAAAAAAATTCTGTTGATTAGAAACAAAGCTTGTACGGGAACACCAATAGAAGAAGGCTCAACCTAAAAAAAAAAAATGAGTTCGGAAGGCTGTTGTCACGAGGACATGACAATTTTTAGAAATGGGGGGAAATACGCCTTATTGTCGATGCCTAACTTACTCCTATGAAAACAAAAAACACTTTTGTTGAAATAGCTCCACGATGAAATGCAAATCATAAGAAAAGTTTTATTTTTGCTTCCCGTTGGAACAGAGTATCCTATTTCCTGAGGACCAGCCTGGTACCGAAGGGAAATGAGAAACCTCCAACTGGTAGCTAAATAAAATGGAGGAGTTTGAAAAAAAATAGATGTCAAATATATGTTTCCTTCGGAATCAACGCATGGTAAGTAAGCACCTTCCTCTTCAAGGAAGGTGCCAAAAGAAGGTAGGCGCCTTCCTCTTCCAATAAGGCACCAAGAAAAGATAAGCACATTCCTCTTCTAGGAAGGCACCAATAGAAGATCAGTGCCTTCCTCTTCCAAGAAGGCACCAAGAAAAGATAAGCGCCTTCCTCTTCTAGGAAGGCGCCAATAGAAGTCCAGTGCCTTTGATGAGGCCTGGAAATGCCTCAATCATAACATGTTTTGAACACTAAAATTGCCTACAAAATATTAGGTTTAATCTAATATGCTAGTTAAGTTAATTCAATATGCTGTGTATTAACTATTTTCATGATGAATGTATCTAAAATACTATATTCTAATTTTTACAGCTTTTTGCATAAGTTTTATGTTGTTTTGTTATGACTTGCTAAATGCGATATGCTTAGATTGATAGTAGCATTTCACTAATCATGTTTTGATATGTCTCAAGCATTCATTTTACCTAAATCTGGCAACAGTTCAAGAAAACTATTACTGTGCAGCAAAAAAAGCGGGTTTTCCCATGTAAATTCCAACCAATTTGCCAATGAATGACAAGGCATGGAATTCACATGTGGAAAGAGATGAAGACCATTGGAATCTGATCCTGAGAAGTAACCCACATGAGAAATGCAGAGGAAATCATTTAAGAAGCCCACATTTGTTCATTCCGAAGTCCCTTCAAAATGAACAGATATCTTCAAAATGAGAAAACACAATGTCTTTAGAATGAGCAGATCTTCAGAATGAGAAAACACAGTGTCTTCAGAATGAGCAGATCTTCGGAATGAGAATTATAGTATCTTCGGAATGAGAATTGCAGTATCTTCGAAATGAACCACTTATCTTTGGAATGAAAATAAAATGTGATTTTTGAATTGTTGACCAAATTCTGACGCTGGAAAAAGGGAAATAAAGATTGAAAAGGGTAAGGGAAAATATCTTAGATCTGACTTTGCCGTCCTTGCTGACCAAAGCCACCATTTATGGAAAGATCAAGTTTGATCTTCTTCTAAGATAAAACCAGGAATTGTTGCAGCATAATAGGATTATATCTTTTGAGATATTCTCAGCTTGTTAGTAGATCTTAGGACATCTATAAATATGGCTCTCATTCAGGTTGAGCTAGAGGTAGTAAGAGGAGTAGAATATAGAGAAATCAGAGAATAGAGAAAATAGGTGATAATCAGAAAGTGACTGTTATAGTCCTGTAATAGGTTTTCAACATAATTATTGTAATCATGTTCTTGAATCAATAAAGTATACTATTTCTATTTCACATTGCTTGTAAATGAGTGTGAGTAAGATCTAAGAGAAAGAGAGACTCATACCTTCTTCTGGACAAAGAGGCTGGCCACTTCTAGACCTAGGAGGAGGACTAACCGCAGGTTTTTATTCTGATTTTGCTGCAGTAGAATGAGTTGTAGAACTTATCATTTCATTCCTTTGTAAACAACTAATGATATTTGCAATCTTAGCTTATTTTGTGTTTTGTGATTTATGGTTTGGTTGTAATACCCACTTTCAGCAAAGCTTTCAATTTATTGCAGACTGTCATTTCTAGAATTTACTATTTTTTGTAATTTCCTGCATTTTATGTTTTGCTGTCAACCCATGCATAAAATATTGACAACCTTCTATTACAGAGCCTTGACAAGGTTTCATTTCCATGTTAGAAGTAGGTTTTCATTGCTACAAAAGTAAATAGATTTCCTTTCTACAATTATAATTAGACTTTTAATTCTACAACTGTTATTTCTACAACATAATTAGGTCTCATTCTGTAATTGTAATTAGGACTTCATTTCTATAGTTAATGATTAGTTTCCAATTTTGCAACTTAGATTAAGGTTTAATTCATGCAATTTAGAGATAGGAATGTCCAAAATCCCCCACACAATTGGTTTCACCAATAAGACCTGTTGCTCTAAATTGACCTAAGTTATAACTTTGTTCACCCCTGCAAATAGCCTTGTACACTGCCCTGGATTGACAAATTCATTAAGAATTAATGATGTGTATAACGACTACGCATTATTTTTGCACCGTTTCCAGGGAATTGTGTTGCTAGAAGGTGATAACAGTCCAATAACTGTTAATTAGACTGAGTTGTGAAGATTTAGCATAAAATTTGAATAGAACAATTGGTTAAAGTAACAACTATTGACCTATAATTTATGTCATTTAAGAGTAAACATGAATGAGTAAGTCTAGGGATGAAAAATGTAGAATTAACCAAAAGGATCCCTGGCGTGTTCCATTAAGAAGATATTCATGCCTAAGGGGTGAATCACCTGTGTTTGAATTACCAGAAATATTGAAAGAAAAATCACCAGTCTCACCATCATTAGAACATTTTGAGAAAGTAAAATCACCAGTTTCACCATCATTAGAACATCCTGAGAAAGAAGAATCATCAGACTCATTATCAACAGAGGATCTTGGACCTCTTGAGAGAGAAATTTGGATAAGTTTAACTAAGAAACTAGAAACTATGGCAGAGGGAGGCAATCTAGATAGATATGGCCAACATGGTTATGTCCATGATGAAGGAGATGATTAGGATATTCCTCAACCTTCCAGAGCATTTGAATATCCTATTTATTTGAATCCAACATAAAACTCTCCAATGAAAACCATTTCACCTTTAGTACTTCCAACCTTTCGAGGTGTTGTATCTGAAGATCCTGATCAGTTTTTGTTTGAATTCAAGGTAGTGTGTCAAACCTATGATTATATAAATGACAATCAGAAACTTAAGGTCTTTCCATCAACACTCAAGGACTCAACATTATGTTAGTTCATGAGATTAGAGCCAAATTCCGTCCGAACCTGGGATCAAATGGAAACTGTGTTTTTAGACAAATATCAGGAGTATTTCCGTGTAAGGAATAGGAAATATGAGTTATTTAGGATTAAATAGGAATATGATGAAACATTAGAAGAATATCTTGATAGGTTCTCCTTTGTTCAAATGAGATGTGGACTTGTAGAACTAGAGTTATGTAAAACCATCTTTTTGAGAGGATTACAAGATGAATCCAGAGAAGTATTAGATTTGATGGGAAAAAGGGATGTAAATACTCCCAGTAATGAGGAAATTATGGGTCTCTGTAGAAATTACTCTCACAATAAGTAGGGAAGAATAAAAAAGAGTACAAATAGCACTGATGTGAAGGACCTAATAGAAGAACTTACAAATTTTAAAACTGATATTCTAGTGCAATTAAACACAACTTTGGGAAAATGTCTACAAAAGCAAAAAACATAGAACCTTTGGCAATTTATTGCCCAAGATGTAGAAATAAACATGCTTTGCAGGAATGTCCTTTGAATAAAACATCTATCTCAGTCGTTTGTAGTATCTGTTCAAAGAAGCATTCAACTGATCAATGCACCCTGCTACGACAACTCAAAATTGTGTTAGAAAGTCAGACTGAGGAACTCAACTATGTTGGACCAAAACAAGGGGGAAATTTCTCTCAATACCAAAATCTCCCTCATTTTCCTACAAATTGTGGGCATAATCCTAGGACTATACCTTGGGGACAATCAGAACCACCCCAATGTCCTTGGAATTATCCTCAATGGAAAAATTCCCAAGAATGGCCACAAACAAATTGGAGTAATTCAGCCTGGAATCAGAATCAAAACAACCCATCATGGAGTCAAAAACACCCATCATGGAATCAAAACAACCCATCCTGGAATCAGAATCAGACTAATCCACATTGGATGCAAAGTCAACCACAATGGAATCAACAATACCGGTCCTATCCAAGGCAGAAAAGAAATCAAGGTCAAAATTAGCATTTGCTGCCTGCACCTAATCAAAACTTTCAAAAAAAATAGAACCAACCACAACAAAAACAACAGGTGAAACAACCTCAACTTCCAGCTCAATCAGTCACTAATCCAAATAGCATGAGATAGGCATCTCCTGTCTATGTAGCTGAAGCTGAAGAAAATGTTGAAATAAATGTTATTGATTGTAGTAACATCCAACTTCATTCAGGAAAAGTTGTACCTGAACCTATTTTAAATACAAGCAAATAAAATGAAGAGAAAGAACCTTTGGAACTAGTTATAGTTGAACCACCAATAGAGAAAGAAGAAGAAAAAATAGAACCACAGGCAAAACAATTACCTTCATCAAGGATAATTCCATATCCTGAAAGATTCAATACCACAACAAAAAATTCTGAATCATACCTGGTCAAGGAACTTAAAAAGTTAACTATATAATTGCCCTTATTGCAAGTCTGTTGAGTGGTATTTTCACCCGATTGTGAAAACACACTCTCTGATAGGATTTGGGTTCCAAATCCTCTCTTGCAAAGAAATTAAATAAATAATTTCTCCAAGGTCTTCTCTATATTAGCATTTTACATTTGTGTATTAATAATCTCAAATAAAGATATTCAATTTAAATTCTTGGAACACCTTAGTGGTTGCAAGTAACTGAAAATAAGGGGCAATGTTGGTTTATTTTATTGTGAAACTTTAATGATTGTTTATTGAACCCAAATAAAGCGAATGTGATCTGGCCCTTATATGACCACGACGTAACTTCAAAATGGAAATTGATGAAATGCCATAAAACATAAATCCTTCAATGAAATTGGAATTTTCGTGAAGGGAATGTCATCATCGGTTCATGAATGAAAAACAAAACTAAAAATGAAATTCTGGCCTTAAAATGGAAATTTTCTATTTTTGGGTTTTTAAAGTCTGCAACAAAACAACAGCTGCGGTGAAATTTATACAACTCCAAAAATCAAATTTTAAATGCATATTTGGAATCTGCAGTATAACATACGCAATGATGAAAACTATTTTTGAATTTTGGAATTTTTAGTTTTTTTTTTAATTCCTGTAAATTAAAATAAAGTGCAAAAAAAATGAAAATAAAATGCAAAAGGAAAATGAAAAGTGCATTCAGTGCGATGCTACCCTATTTTGACAAAACCGAAGCTAATGAGGTTTTCTGCATACAACCTAACCTATTGAACCTATAAAACACGCACAATCCAGATAAGCTAGGTGCTGGTCTCTAGGGTTTTAACTATGATTTTCAGATTTAGAAATTCGCATGAAGCAACCAAGATAACTTGCATTAAACTTCACCTAAAACCCTAGAAATCTAAAAAGGGGAAAGATAAACATTCAATATTGCATGCAGGAAATAACTCCTTCTTTCTTGTCAATGAGGTGCAACTCTCTGAATTTTTTGTATTAAAAATTGGTCATTTTACAACAACAAAACTTTATGGTTTCCCAAACCCAGTCTATGGAAGAAAACAGCCTCAAAAGCAGGCCCAAAATGGCCCTCTGGCTTTCAGCACTGCAACTCTGCTTACAGAAATTTCCTACCTAGTCATATGTAAAGGAAAATATCCAAAAAAAGTGGAAGAAAAAACACTCCAAAAGTAGGCCCAAAATGGCTTATTGCCTTCGACTCTACAAGTCTACCCGTAGTGGTTTCCGACCCCTATACCTGTCTTTGGCTTGTGCTTTTAAAATTTTTGTTTTGGTTCTCTGTTTTGCTCTGTGACGATTCGTTTCATTTCCCAGGTCCTTTCATTTTGTCTTCCCCGTCTCCTCGTTGTCTTTGACTTTTTGTTTGGTGTCGAAACGTTTGATCTTCTCTGCTGAATGTAACCATTGGTCATGAAGCGTTACATTATAGCCCTTACACCTCTATGCCATGTGTTCAGCGCCTCCCCTGTATATTCTATAATGATCCGCCGTGAATCACAAAAGAAAATAGCATGTCGTAATATCACAATGTTTTTATGTTGACAGCTTAGCTTTTATTCTTTCATCATGAAAATGAGACATGTTGTGATATTGCGACACTTTATGCCTTTGGTCACAAGGATACAAATATGTCACGATATCGCGACACCTTTTCATTTTAATTCTATTTTGATCATGATTTCACGACATGTCACGATATCGCGACAATTCCAGCACCTTGCTTTGTTTGACTATTTTGATCATGATTTCATGACATGTCATGATATCGTGACAATTTTTTATTCTGCTCTCACCTCGTGATCTGAGCCGCAATTTCATGACATGTCACAATATCACAACAATTTTCAATTCTTCTCTCACCTCGTGATCTGAGCCACGATTTCATGACATGTCGTGATATCGTAACATTTTTCACTTTGTCTTTCTCTCTCCTCTATGAACCGTGATTTCATGACATGTCGCGATATCACAATATTTTTTGGTCAACTCTTCTTCTCTGCTTTGACTCTGATTTCATGACAAGTCACGAAAACATGACATGTCGCGATATCGCGACAATTTTCCATTCTACTCTACCTCATGATCTGAGCCACAAAAATGTGACATGTCACGATATCGTGACACTTTTATGTTGATTGTTCCCTTACTATCTTTGACTGCGATTTCATGACATGTGATATCGCGACATTTTTAGCCTCTTGTTCTGTTTGACCACTTTGACTGTGATTTCACGACATGTCGCGATATCGCGACACTTTCTACTTTTGCTGTATTTTGCTGATCTACGTCGTGAAAACGTGACATGTCGTGATATCGTGACATTTTCCATTCCTAGCCACGACAGAGCAACATGTTGCGATATCACGACACTTTTCATTTTCTTTGATTTTAGCATCTGGGCCGTTGCAGTCTTCTTGGAACGCATGCAAAAAGGGTGGGTCCCCAATTTTGGGGTGTGTTGTGGAGCAACCACAACACAAGCCATTAAGGATATACCAGTGATTAAAAGTACTATCCAATATTTGTGCATTAGAAAAGCAGGAAGAAAAAAGAAAGCATTTCCCAAGACTGTTCAGGTTGAAGGAAATATAGCTGATCTCTTATCTAGAAAAATAGTACCTCCAAAGTATAGTGACCTAGGAAGTCCAGTTATCACAGTTGCTATAGGTTCAGTACCAATATCAAATGTCTTAGTAGATCTAGGAGCTACAATAAATGTCATGACAAAGGATATAATGAAACAATTATGGCTCAAACATCTCAGCCCCACATTTACAGTTTTAGAAATGGCTGATAGGTCAGTTGCAAAACCTGAAGGTATCATTGAAGATGTTCCTATAAAAGTTTCTTCTTGGGAATTCCCTGCATATTTTTTGGTTTTACAACCAAGAAATTCAACACATGGATATCCCATCATTTTGGGAAGACCTTGGCTTGCAATTGCAACAACCTTCATAGACTACAGATCTAGAAAAATGACTATTTCAAATGGTATTGATCTAAAATAGATCTCTCTGTATCCTCCTACAAGACCCTCCAACAATTTTTTAGGTTAGTTATGGTTTCCTGATTCATATGAAGAATCAAATGAGGTTATTTCCACACTAGCCACCTTGGTAGTAAGGGAACACACAGAAGACCTCCATGACACATAAAACTTAGAAAATAAAACTATCCTAATGAATGTTCTGCATGAACAAGGGTTAGAAGAGGAAGTAGTAGATATCTAAAAATTGTTAAGGAATGAGGAGAACCAAAACTCTGAAGGTGAACCATTTGTACTATTACAGAAAAACTCTGTTTCACTACCACATGGGTGGCACCATCACCTGATTTTTCCTTCTCACTGTTCCATACAGGATATGCTTCCATCAGAAAATAATGAAATAGAAACTTCTTATTTCCTTCCATCTCAGCAATGTCCTCTTAACTCCCTAATCACTAAGTATGAAAAAGTGAATTCAGTCCTTCCAAATACAAAACAAATAGAAGTCTAGCCAGGCAAATTTTTGAATATTACAGCTAGCTTACTAGGGAAGAGGAAGACAAATTGATATTTGTCTTGTAGAAGCATGTTCATGCTTTTGCTTGGGACTATAAAGATATGTCAAGATTTCACCCTGATATATGCACCCACAAAATTTATACTGAAGAAGTCAAGCCAGTAAGACAACCCCAAAGAAGACTGAATCTTGCCCTAAGGGATATTGTAAAGGAAGAAATTGAAAAACTTTTGGAGGTAGGATTCATTTACCCAATTTCTGATAGCCAGTGGGTCTCTCCATTGGTTATAGTTCCTAAGAAAAATGGAAAAATGAGAGTGTGTGTAGACTATAGAAAGCTGAATAAAGTGACATACAAAGACCATTTTCCATTACCTTTCATAGATCAGGTGTTAGATACCCTTGCTGGAAAGAGATGCTTTTGTTTTCTTGATGGTTTTAGTGGATATAATCAAATTCAGATTGCACCTAAATATCAAGAGAAAACAACCTTTACCTATCCATGGGGAACATTTGCCTATAGGGTTTTACCTTTTGGTTTGTGTAATGCCCCACCAACATTTCAGCGAGCAGTTTTAGCAATTTTTTCTGATCTGACTACCAACAGTGTTGAGATATACATGGATGATTTCATAGTATGTGGATAGACTTTTGAATTTACATTAGCAAACCTTGACAAAGTTTTAACTCACTGTGAAACATACTAGTTATCCTTGAATCCAGAAAAATGTTTTATGATGATGAAGGAAGGAATAGTTCTTGGTTATCACATCTCTCTTCAAGGGATCCAGGTTGATCCAAAGAAGGTGGAAATTATCAAGAACCTCCTTCCTCCAAAAACTCAGATTGATGTCAGAAGATTTCTAGGACACATTGGTTTTTACCGTAGGTTTATTCCCAGCTTTAGCATAATAGCCAATCCCATGTTTGCCCTATTGACTAAAGATTCTGAATTTTCCTAGACTGTAAGGTGTCAGGAATCATTTGAAGCTCTAAAAGAGAAATTAGAAACTCCACCTATGTTAAGAGGACCTAATTGGACATTACCATTTCACATACAGGCTGATGCTTCCAATACTGCAATTGGAGCAGCATTAGGACAAATTGACAATGCTAAAAATTATGCCATCTACTACATTAGCAAGAATTTGACAGGAGCTGAGAAAAATTATACCACAACTAAGACAGAATTCTTGGTAGTAATTTATGCCATCAACAAATTTAGGCATTACATCATAGGTTATCAAATATTTATTCACATAGATCACACAACCATTAAATATTTGATGAATAAGCCTATGGTAAGTGCAAGAATTATTCGTTGGTTACTGTTGCTACAAGAATTTGATATCACTATAATCAACAAACCAGGAAAAGCTAATGTTGTAGCAGATTTCTTGTCCAAATTACTGAACACGGATGAAGGGGAATTAGTTGAAGACACCTTTCCTGATGAAAAATTATTTGCTATATCAGTCTAATCACCTTGGTTTGTAGATATAGCCAATTACTTGGTCACAGGGAAAGTTCCTCCACATTTCACTTCAAAATAGAAAAAATAATTGATCAAAAAGAGTTCTTCTTTTGAATGCATCAAGGGTATACTTTTTAAGTGCAGTCCTGACCATGTATTACGTAGGTGCATCCGAAAGGATGAGGTGTATGATATCCTTAGGGCTTGTCATGATGAACCCTCAAGTGGACACTACTCTATAAAAAGCACAATTAGGAAAATCTTAGGGACAGGATATTATTGGCCATCTCTTCACAAGGATGTGAAAAAGTACATCAGGCATTGTGATGCATGCCAAAGAATGGGGAAACCCACTCATACAAATGAAATGCCACTGTAGCCTCAATTGGTTTTAGAGCCATTTGAGAGGTGGGGGCTTGATTTTGTAGGACCTATTGATCCACCTTCTCAAGGAAAGGTGCATATTCTAGTATGCACCGATTACTTGACAAAGTGGGTAGAGGTGCGTGCTTTCAAACATGCTCGTGAAGAGAAGGTCACTGATTTCTTGTATACTCAGATTTTTTAGAGATTTGGAGCTCCCCGGTCTATCACCACAAACTAAGGACCCCAATTTGCATCTAAAGTCATTGAGGCATTTATAAAATTATATGAAATAAAACATAGAAAATCATCACCTTATCACCCACAAGAAAACGGTTAGGTTGAGGTAACAAACAGGGAACTAGAACGAATCTTAACAAAAATAGTAGCTTTTCATAGGAGAAACTGGCTAGATAAATTACCTGAAGCAGTATGGGCTTACAATACTACTTGAAAATCCACTATTGGAATCACACCTTATGAACTAGTCTTTGGTAAAAAGCCCCTCTTACCTATTGAATTTGAGCTACTAAAACTGTGCATAGCATTGGAAATTGGAATTGAATTGTCATAAGCACAAACAAATATGATTCTGTAGCTGAATGCATTGGATGAACTTATATTGGATGCTTTACACCAAACTGAAGTAATTCAGGAACAGAGGAAGATGTGGCATGATAGTCACATTCAGCAGAGGAAACTTCAACAAGGAGATTGGGCTTTACTGTTTGATTCTCACTATGAGGACTTCCATGGAAAGCTGAGAACTAGATGGCTTGGACCTTACCGGATTGAGGAGGTATTTGAAAATGGAGCAGTTCGTTTATCTCCTATTGATGGGTCACAGAGAAAGTTGGTAGTGAATGGACATCGCCTCAGGGTGTACCATACACCTATGACTAAAGAGGAATTCTTGCAGTAGCTTGACAGTTTGGATACACAACAGGTGGAAGAAATTTCTTCTTCCACTTCAAAACAATCAGCATGATCGTGGATTTGAAGAAAAAATAGAAAAATAGAAAAAAAAATAAAAATAAAAAAAAGTAGAAAACAAAAATATGAATAAATTCTGATTATGAATTCCTTCATGGGTATGATTTCAAGGAAATAATGAATTCCTTCATGGGCATAGTCAGAATCAAGAAAAATAAAAGAAAAAAAAGAGAGAGAAAAGGAGAGGTAAAAAAAAAAAAAAAAATGAATAACTCAACAGTGAAAACCTTTTCTAAGGCACTACTAGGTTGGTATGCATGAAAACCAGTTTTTTGGCATGCATAACCTTGAAAATTTCTGAACCATCATTGTACAAATTCACCAACTGCACTTGTTTTGAAATATTGCAGAAAATCTTAGCAGAAGATCAACGAACGAGTCATCTTTCAATAACTTGCATTAACTTGTTTTAATCAAGTATATATTTCTTACATTTCTTCATTGTAAATGATTGGTATATAGTATATAACAATTAACCATTAGCATAAAAGGTATCCATAAGAGTTGGCATACTTAAAACATGTTTTGAGAATGGGAATATTGATTTCTGCCTAATCTTCGAAACAAGAATTCCAAAAATAGTGCATGTTATCTTCTTCAGACTAATTGTTGTATTGTCTTCAGAATGAAATTATCTTCGGAATGACAGCAGAATGAATGTTGCAATTTGTCTTTGGAATGAAGCTTTGTCTTCAAAATGACAATTTGTCTTCGAAATGAAGCTTTGCCTTCGAAATGACGATTTGTCTTCGAAATGAAGCATCATCTTTAGAATGAAGCTTCATCTTCAGAATGAAGCAAGATTTGTTTTCAAAATGCAGCAGGAATTGTCTTCAAAATGAAGTTCTGTCTTCAAAATGATTTACCTTCGCAATACAGCCTAATCTTCAGAAAGAGGATTTGTCTTCGGAATGAGGATTTGATATCGTAAAGAAGCATGATCTTCGGAATGAAGACTTGTCTTTAGAATGAAATCATAATCTTCAAAATGAAGACTTGTCTTCGAAATGAAATCATAATCTTCGAAATGAATACTTGTCTTCAGAATGAAGTCATAATCTTCATAATGAAGTTTTTATAATAGATCATAATCTTCGGAAAGAGCATTCAATATAATATCTCCACGTGGCATCCAAGGAAGAAAAGAAACATGATCAAATAAAATTCTTTTGGATGCATACGAGAAATGAACATGTGTCAGTTAGGATATGGTTTGTTCTTGCACCCATTTAGAAAATACCAGAATCATGGAGGATGTGACCAACAGTATGCCACCAATTTTTGATGCTAATAAACATGCACGTGAGAGTCTATAGGAAAAATAGAAAAACTAAAAATGAGTAAGGTGGATCTGACGGCAAGGACATCTATGCAACCGTTGATGGACATGTGTTCGAAGCAAAAAATAGAAACGTGTGCCACTCTTCTTTTCGAAGACATATTTGCTAACGCAAAATGACTATGAGGTACAGTGCTAAGATTACGGTTCATTTCAAAGAACAAAAATAGGGCAATTGAAAACTTGGAACCAAACCCTGCAAAGTTGCAAACACCAAAAATCAGAGATCCAACAGAGAAATAGCAGCATAAGTAAGCAGTTTGTAACATACCAAGATAGGAAAATGGGGCAAAAAATGAGAATGGAACCAGCAGATACCACCCACCTATAGGAAATCTAGAAGTGCTACAGATTTTTGAAGATGGAGGGCTTATGCCATTTTTGGATAAGTTTAATGGGTCCTCTGAATATTTGGCCGACATTTTCGCCCACACATTCAGAAACAACCGGGCACACATTAACGACATGACTATTGAGGTAACCCTTCAAGTTTTGAGTCAAGTTATTGAACTGCCATTAGAAGGTCTTCCAATTTCTAGGTCTGGAAAAAATACATTGGTAAATATAGTTAATCAATTTCTAGAAGAAAACAATAGGGCACCGGAGTATTTAACACATAATAACACATGCAAGGGGGTAAAAAGGGCCAGCCTACAGGAACCCTGGGATGAAGTGGCCACATGGGTAATTAAATTTCTAACCTATGAAGGGCAGTATGTATTGTTGTCAGGGCATCATATAAAAATTTTAAAACATCTCAAACATGGTAGGCAACAGCCAGACGTTAGGGTATATCTTCCCCTATACCTGCACCAAGAATTGAAAAACATGGCAAAAATATATCGAGAAGGAAAAGGGAGTCTTCGCCACCATGGTCTCATCAAACTAGTTTGCCAGCACCATTTTATAGGAAACCCTAGGAGCTTTGAGAGGTTTTACTCTACCTTAAATGATGTAATTTTTGGAGATGAGGATGAAGAGGAAGAAACAAATACTACTGATGTTATTGTAGAAGATGTTGCAGAAGATGTTGTAGAAGATGTTGCAAAATATGAAACAGAAACTGCTACAGAAGCTCTTATAGAAAAAGAAACACACCCAATAACAGCAGCAAAATACCTTGCTCTAGAACCTTCAACTTCACAAGCCAAAAGGTAAAATAAAAGAGGATTTGGAACTGGTAGCAGAACAAAAAAATAGAATAAAGTCCATTTTTTTGAAGTTGCAACTGATTTGTCAGAACATGGAAATGAAGCACCTATCCCAACCGAGGAAGAAACAACAAAGGAAATAGAAGCATCTGAAAATGACCTCGCAACCCCTGTTGTCACCAAAAAATAGAGCAAAAAGAAGAAATTTGCATCTAGAACTAGGAGGTCTACAAGACTCCACTTGAAGGAAATGGTGGACCAGGTCATAGAACAAGAAAATGGACAAAACAGTCCAAATGTCACAAAGATACAACCAGCCCCTAAAAAATTCCTAGAATTCCCTGAACATATAATTAAGGAAGAGGCTGGGCAGGATAATTTGGAGGTGGCTACAGTTCAACAAGCCACAAAAATGGTAGATGCAATTATAGATAGTTTCATAGAGCCTCTTGAACAGAAGCAACCAGATGTTGCAGAGGAAGAGCCAGTTTTTGATTAGCCTATTGTAGCTGACTTGTTTGCATCTGATTCTAAAGCAAAAACAAAGGAGGAAGACATCACAAAGTAGCTGAGAGCAGCAAGGAGTGTTGTTAAGACACAAACCAGATGGATTGCAGAAAGAGAAAACATCATTGAGATGTAGGAAAGAAAAATTGTAGAGTTACAGCAGGAAGTGGCAGAGTTGAGAGAAAGGTTGTCATAGTCTAAAAAATAGCCAATCGTATCCATTGATGAGGACGATTTGGCTCAATTGCTTGTAGATTTATCTAGGGTAGATGACTCTGTTGAGGCAGACATAGGTGCTCAGTTTGAAGAAGAACCCTTTCATTTTGAAGATGTGCCTTCTCATTCAAAAGCACCCTTTCATTCTAAAGATGTTTCAAACTTGGCAAAAAGCATAGCAGAAAACATTGAAGATGAGTCACCAGCACAGGAACAGTCCAAGCAGCAACATGAAATAGATCAAGTAAGTACTTCTATTGATGTCCTTGTATTTCAAACTATTACACCATCAGTAGAAGTAGCAGATAAGGGGGTGAAAGTGGAATTACTGTATGATGAAAACCCAATAGAAATAGCAGATAAGGGAGTACAAGTAGAATTATTGTCTGATGACAACCTAATAGAAATAGCAGATAAGGGAGTACAAATAGAATTATTGTTAGATGATCAACTAGTAGAAGTGGCAAAAAAAGGGGTTCAGGTAGATCTGCTACCTAGATTTCAACCTATAGTCAGACCACCTAATACTATGTACCTAGAAAAATACAATGCAGACATAGCCAATTGGGTGATTAGATATGAGAAGCTTGCCACTAAGACTAAAAAATTCAAATTAGAAGGGAAACAGCTAGAGGCCAAGGAAACAGAGATTCAGGAATTGAAATAAAGGTGTCTGATTAATGTCAAATTGCTAAATTTTTAGTCCAATTCAAACGACCAACCAGATTTTACAGTCTTATTCTGAAGGAGAAGTACCTCATATGGTAGGTCATGAGGATTAGTTCAGGTCTTCCATATAAATTAGACACCACTACAGATTTCTTGGAAGCATATTTTGACAACCCTTTTGAGCATAAAAATCTCCTGTGTGAACTGTTTTTACATAGTTTCTTTATTCTAGAAGAAGTAGAATTTCATCCATAGATCTACATTGGAGATGTTCAATTGAGGGCATTCATGTCCACCTTGCAGAATCAATTTTATTAGGACCAAGAGAAAAGGCAGAACAAAGAGATTGAAACAAGAGCTGAATTGTTAGTTAGAGTAATTCAGCCAAATCACCCCATTATCATAAGACAACACTTCACTATGATGAACAGGGATGAAGTAAAGAAAATGTACTTGATAAACTTGAGGGACTATGTAAACAGATTCCACAATTTTTGTAATGACAATTTTATGCCAGCCTTATTAGTCAGTAGAAACAGATGGGCTGAAATTTCCATGTCTTTGCAGAAAATAGAACCCATTTCCCCCATCAACTTAGAATGGTCCAGAAGAAGGGCAGAAAGAGTAATACAGTTGATTGAAATCATGCAACATAACTGGATAGGTCTTAGATTTAGGCCTCTAACCATTATCACTCCAGTTCCATTCTACTTTAAAGAATATGCCCAACTTGATGAACAGTTTGAATAATGGCTCAGGGACCTTCATAAGAATAGGGGATTTTATATAGGCAAGAAGTTGTTTTACAGGTCATGGAATTTGACCATGGACATATGTGATTCCATACCCCAATAGAATGCATGAGGACATGCATCAATGTAAGTTGGGGGGAAAATGATGAGGCCTGGAAATGCCTCAATCATAACTTGTTTTGAACACTGAAATTGCCTACAAACTCTTATTTTTAATCTAATATTCTAGTTAAGTTAATTTAATATGCTGTGTATTAACTATTTACATGATGAATGTATCTGAAATACTATATTCTAATTTTTATAGCTTTTTGCATAAGTTTTATGTTGTTTTGTTATGACTTGCTAAATAAGATATGCTTAGATTGATAGCAGCATTTCACTAATCATGTTTTGACATGTCTCAAGCATTCATTTTATCTAAATCTAGCAACAGTTCAAGAAAACTGTTACTGTGCAACAAAAACTGGGTTTTCCCATGTAAATTCTAGCCAACTGCCAATGAATGGAAAGTGATGGGGACCGGAAGATCACACCTTCAAAAATTTCATGCTTTTCATTAAAATCTTCTGAAAATTATACACACATCAAAATAAAACAGCCCGCAGGCTTTACAATGACCAAGCTCGGCTTCGGTCTCACTAACTATGCTACTTCTCCCCGTTCTCCAGTCCACCACCCCCAACTGTTACCAAAATTCAATTTTTTAATGAGGTCTCAGTCCTCTAGGCAATTAATGCCCCCGCCTAACAAAATTTCAAATTCAATTTTCCCCCACGGTCGAGTTTTCAAATTTATCTGCCATAAATGGGCAACTGCCCGATCCACCATGAAGCTTGCATTCATGGCCTCCCTTGACCTGCAACCGCCGTTTTGGTCAGACTGTTCTTCTGCACCGCTGTCCCATCCTTAATGTCCGTCGCCTGTAACTGTTGTTTGCCAGAAATTTAAAAATGTGTGTGGCCGACATCTCTATTTTGAATTTACGTGGCCCTCATCTTTGTTTCAATACACGTAGTTGTCCGCGTGTTTAATTCGTCTATGTCTTCTTCTTGTCGCAATATCTTTCATACACGTGCCCTTCACAACTGTCTTGATACACGTGGCTGTCCACGTGTCAATTTTGGCCTTGCCTGGCCATCCGCTTATAAACTTTGCCCTGTCTTCTTATTGGCCGCGATATCGCGACAGGTCACGAAATCGTGACATGTCGCGATATCGCGACCAAAAGCGCCTTCCCCTGCCGAAGCCCCTTTGGGGTCATGATTTCGTGACATGTCTCCGACATGTCACGATTTCGTGACCCCCCTTGCCTTTGCCTTGCTGAAGCTCCTTGGGGTCGTGATTTCACGACATGTCGTGATTTTGTGACCCCCCCTCTGCCTTCTCTTTGTCGAACCTTGCCTTGCTTTGTTTTAGCTTTGGAAGCTGTTTCGAGTCCATGCCACGTGGCAGCTTTTCACTGGTCGTGATATCGCGACAGGACTCCCCCCTACGCCTTGTTCTGAAATATTGTCGTGATATCGCGACGAAACTTGCCCTTACCTTTTTCGTAGCTTTTGAGGTCGCGATTTTGTGACATGTCACGAAATCGTGACATGTCACGATTTCGCGACCCCCTTCCCCCTTGCTTTACAAAAACTTCCCCCTTGGGAAAAACTGAAGAAAAGTACTTAGAAAAAAAATTTGTAACAAAAAGTTTTGGAAGATGCAAGATTGCTCTACTGTCGTCGGATGCTCCTGCATCAGACACCCAGGGTAAAAAGGAGAAGTGACCTTCACTTCTATGTTGTTCTGTCTGCGTCTTCTGTAACACCTCCAAACAGTCATCTACCTTTGCAACCTGCTCAAATTCCGTCTCCTGGCAAAAAAAAATTCTGCCCTCTACCAGAAAAATCCTGGCATTGCTGCACACCTTCTCATCCACTGTCTGTAATGGCTTCAACTTGTGCCGCACTCCATATTTCATCAAGGAGTACGTATTTGCATGACCATCATGCACTGCACTCCGATCAAACTGCCATGGCCTTCCCAATAGCAAATGGCAAGCATCCATGGGGAAAACATCACACAGGACTTCATCCTGGTATCTCCCAATCTGGAACGTGACTAAACACTATTCATGAACCCATGCTCTGTGGTCCTTCCGCAACCACGCAATCCGGTATGGATGCGGGTGTCTCCTTCTCTCCAATTGTAACTTAGCAACCATCTCCTCGGAGACTAAGTTATCTGTACTCCCATTGTCTATAATAACATTACAGACTTTGCCCGCACTTTTGCATCGTGTGCAAAACAGGCTTCTCCTCTGCTCAGGTTTGTCTTCATCAATCAGCATGGTCCTCCTCACGATCATTGCTTCTCCTCTCTTAGCTTCTTCAGAATGTTCTGATTCAGCATCTTCCGCTGCCACAACAGCTCTGGCAGGACCCACTTGTTTCTTGTTCACTCTCTCGAGGTGCTGGGGACACTCATATGCCCGATGCCCCTCTTCTCCACAGTGGAAACATGTTCCCTGAAACACTCCTCTTCCATACCCACGTCCAGATCTACCTCTTCCTCTTGGGTAGCCATTGTTCTGAACTTGCGGTTTGGGTTCCTCATCTTCTTTCTGATTCTGGTTGCTGCTAACCTCTTCTTTATTTTCCTCTTTTCCTTCCTTTTTTCTTCCACCGGTATTTCCTCCGTGCCCTCTTCCTCTTTGCTTGCTCTCAAACTTCCTATTCAGTTTTTCTTCAACTTTTAGAGCAAACTGGTAAGCATCTTCAATGGTGCTCACCCGAACTAAGCTCAACTCTTCTTGAATACTGGGTCTCAACCCATTAATATAACGGGCCACCTTTTCTTTACTTGCTTCTAAATGGCCGGTTCTGATGGAGATTTTATAAAACTCCTCCATATATTCTTGAACAGTTTTATTCATCTGTCTTAAACCCTACATTTTTCTTAGCAGATCCAACTCATAATCTATCGGAATAAACTGTCTCTTTAATTTTTCTACCATCCGTTCCCATCTTGTTATCCGTTCTTTTCCTCTTCGGTTTCGTTCCAGCTATACCCCCTTCCACCATATGCTGGCATGACCTTTTAATTTAGTTTTGGCAAATCTGACCCGCTCGGGATCTTCAACTTCTTCATACTCGAAGTATTCTTCCAGGTCATTTATCCAATCAATCAATTCCTTCGGATTCAAGTTCCCAAAATACGTGGAAACTTCTATCTTCGACCTCTTCCCGATCTGGGATATGGCTTTGTACAGTCTGGCTTGTGCCGGATCTACAACTTCTTCTTCTTCTTCAAACTAATTTTCTTCCTCATCTACTTCATCTTCACTGTCTGCATCTCTCCTCGGTTCGTGTCCTCTGCACAGTTCTTCTTGCAGGGCCTGAAATTGCCATTGCAAAGCTCAAAAATCTGCTGCTGCCATGCCTCTCCCGCCAACGGGGTTTCTTCTCGGAGGCATCTTCTCACTTTCTCACGAGCCTTCCCATAGATCCTGGTGTTACTGCCTCACGTCCGACGATCTGTCGCACACTCAAGAACTTCCAGCTCTGATACCACTGATGGGGACCGAAAGATCACACCTTCAAAAATTTTATGCTTTTCATTAAAATCTTCTGAAAATTATACACACATCAAAATAAAACAGCCCGCAGGCTTTACAATGACCAAGCTCGGCTTTGGTCTCACTAACTGTGCTACTTCTCCCCGTTCTCCAGTCCACCACCCTCCAACTGTTACCAAAATTCGAGTTTTTAATGAGGTCTCGGTCCTCTAGGCAATTAATGCCCCCGCCTAACAAAATTTCAAATTCGATTTTCCCCCGTGGCCGAGTTTTCAAATTTGTCTGCCATAAATGGGCAACTGCCCGATCCGCCATGAAGCTTGCATTCATGGCCTCCCTTGACCTGCAACCGCCGTTTTGGTTAGACTGTTCTTCTGCACCGCTGTCCCATCCTTAATGTCCGTCGCTTGTAACTGTTGTTTTCCAGAAATTTAAAAATGTGCATGGCCGACATCTCTATTTTGAATTTACGTGGCCCTCATCTTTGTTTCAATACATGTAGCTGTCCGCGTGTTTAATTCATCTATGTCTTCTTCTTGTCGCAATATCTTTCATACACGTGCCCTTCACAACTGTCTTGATACACGTGGCTGTCCACGTGTCAATTTTGGCCTTGCCTGGCCGTCCGCTTATAAACTTTGCCCTGTCTTCTTATTGGCCGCGATATCATGATAGGTCACGAAATCATGACATGTCACGATATCGCGACCAAAAGTGCCTTCCCCTGTCGAAGCCCCTTTGGGGTCACGATTTTACGACATGTCGTGATATCATGACCCCCTTTGCCTTTGCCTTGCTGAATCTCCTTGGGGTCACTATTTTGTGACATGTCATGAAATCGTGACATGTCACGATTTCGTGACCCCCCCCTCTGCCTTCTCTTTGTCGAACCTTGCCTTGCTTTGTTTTAGCTTTGGAAGCTATTTCGAGTCCATGCCATGTGGCAGCTTTTCACTGGTCGTGATATCGTGACCTGTCACGATATCACGACAGGACTCCCCCCTACGCCTTGTTCTGAAATATTGTCACGATATCGCGACGTCGTGATATCGCGACGAAACTTGCCCTTACCTTTTTCGTAGCTTTTGAGGTCGCGATTTCACGACATGTCGTGAAATTGTGACATGTCGCGATTTCGTGACCCCCTTCCCCCTTGCTTTACAAAAACTTCCCCCTTGGGAAAAACTGAAGAAAAGTACTTAGAAAAAAAATTTGTAACAAAAAGTTTTGGAAGATGCAAGATTGCTCTACTGTCGCCGGATGCTCCTGCAATGTCGCAATTTTGTGATCCCCTTCCCCCTTGCTTTACAGAAACTTCACCCTTGGGAAAAACTGAAGAAAAGTACTTAGAAAAAAAATTTGTAACAAAAAGTTTTGGAAGATGCAAGATTTCTCTACTGTCGTCGGATGCTCCTGCATCAGAAAGGCATGGAATTCACATGTGGAAAGATATGAAGACCATTGGAATTTGATCCTAAGAAGTAATCCACATGAGAAATGTAGAGAAAATCATTTAAAGAGCCCACATTTGTTCATTTTGAAGTCTCTTCGGAATGAATAGATATCTTCAAAATGAGAAAACATAGTGTCTTCAGAATGAGCGGATCTTCGAAATGAGAAAACACAGTTTCTTCGAAATGAGTGGATCTTTGAAATGAGAATTGCAGTATCTTTGGAATGAGAATTGTAGTATCTTCAGAATGAGCGGATCTTCGAAATGAGAATTGCAGTATCTTCGAAATGAACCAATTATCTTTGGAATGAAAATAGAATGTACTTTTTGGCTTGTTGACCAAATTATGACACTGGAAAAAGGGAAATAAAGATTGAAAAGGTTAAGGGAAAATATCTCAGATCTGACTTTGCCGTCCTTGCTGACCAAAGCCACCATTTATGGAAAGATCAAGTTTTATCTTCTTCTAGGATAAAACCAGGAATTGTTGCAGCATAATAGGATTAGATATTTTGAGATATTCTCAGCTTGTTAGTAGATCTTAGGACATCTATAAATATGGCTCCCATTCAGGTTGAGCTATAGGTAGTAAGAGGAGTAGAAGATAGAGAAATTAGAAAATAGGTGATAATCAGAAAGTGACTATTACAGTCTTGTAACAGGTTTTCAGCAGAATTATTGTAATCATGTTCTTGAATCAATAAAGTATACTATTTCTATTTCACGTTGCTTGTAAATGAGTGTGAGTAAGATCTAAGAGAGAGAGAGACTCATACCTAATTCTGGACAAGGAGGCTGGCCACTTCCAAACCTAGGAGGAGGACTAACAACAGGTTTTTATTCTAATTTTGCTATAGTAGAATGAGTTGTAGAACTTGTCATTTCATTCCTTTGTAAACAACTAATGATATTTGCAATCTTAGATTATTTTATGTTTTGTGATTAATGGTTTGGTTGTAATCCCCACTTTTAGCAAAGCTTTCAATTTATTGTAGACTGTTATTTCTAGAATTTACTATTTTTTGTAATTTCTTACATTTTATGTTTTGCTGTCAACCCTTGCACAGAAGATTGACAACCTTATGTTATAGAGCCTTGACAGGGTTTCATTTACATGTTAGAAGTAGGTTTTCATTGCTGGAAAAGTAAATAGATTTCCTTTCTGCAATTATAATTATACTTTTAATTCTGTAACTGTTATTTCTACAACATAATTAGGTCTCATTCTGCAATTGTAATTAGGACTTCATTTCTACAGTTAATGATTAGTTTCCAATTCTGCAACTTATATTAAGGTTTAATTCATGCAATTTAGAGATAGGAATGTCCAAAATCCCCCACACAATCAGTTTCACCAATAATACCTGTTGCTCTAAATTGACCTAAGTTATAACTCTGTTCACCCCTTATTTCGTAGATAGCCTTGTACACTACCCTGGATTGAAAAATTCATTGAGAATTAATGATGTGTATAATGACTACACATCAGACTTCCTCTTCCTGAAAGGCACCAAGAAAATATAAGCACCTTCATTTTCTAGGAAGGCACCAATAGAAGGCCAACACCTTCCTCTTCCAGGAAGGTACCAAAATAATGCAAGTGCCTTCCTCTCACCGAAAGGCACCAACAAGAAGGCGCCATAGGAAGGCACCGACAAGAAGGCGCCACAGGAAGGCACCAATAGGAAGGTGCCATATGAAGGTGTCACTATAAGGCAAGCGCATTCCTCTCATAGGAAGGCATCGATAGGAAGGTGCCACTAGAAGGAAAGCACCTTCCTCATAGGGAAGGCACCCCTATTCTTCGCCCATTGACTAGACAAGCATGACATGGGCAACAAAAATTGGTGCAGTTCCAAATCTACGTCATGTAGGTTAATTTGGGGTTCATACCAATGGATGAGAACATCCTACCAATGCCAACACATACAACACATACATCTCAGCAATGCACCTGACAGATGTTGTGAATGATGAAAGAAATATTGTTTTTCCTCACTCTAAAAAATAAAGGAATGCAGTGTTGTTCCAATTATGCATGCAAAAGAAATAATTCAGAGGGAAGATCATTTTGGACGCACAAGTGTTAGAGGATGAAAAAAAAAAGGGAGAGAGTCAAGATCTATTCTGTTCATGGTATAACAGATAAAGATACATATAAATAAATAAATAAAATCTCCAGGAGCACCAACGTGAAGACGTCTCACACCACCAGCATCATATATATTAGATTCTATGAAATTCACCTAGGTATGTACTTATTTTCTTGTTAATTATGTGTATAGTTATTTTAAATCATTTATATGCTAATACCAGTCGACGCCTCTATAGTTTTTCAAAATATCCCATTAGAATTCAAACACATGATGTGCCTTGAAAAAAATATATAATTGAAAAAAAAAAAGAGGCTATGGCATCTACATGAATAAATTTGGCATCATTTTCATTGCCGCCTCCTGACAATGGTAGTCATATTGAGCGAACACATATAAATGATGTTACTCTCTACCAAAAAGGAGGTTCTGGAGATGCCAAATATGTTTCAGATGTGGGTAAAAGTAGTAGCTGGTGATTGCACTTGTTTTAAACAAATTTGGTCTCACCAAATTTGACTAATGTGCAACACTAGAAAATGCCAGCATTAGTGCAGTGGTAATTTGCCCCAAAAAGTGTGGTCATGATTTAACTATTTATCCAAAATGATTAGTCAATATGTGTTTCTAACTTTTTCTGGTGCCACATCGCTCTATGGATGAAGAATATCAACACTCAATGAAAAAAAAACACAGTGCTGAATAAAAAAATAGTACTGAGAAAAAATGGTAGTGCTGAATGGAAAAAAATAGCAGCACTCAGTGGCAAAGAAACAGATATGCTGAAGACCATTAAACTAAAAAAAAAAAAAGGAAAAAAATATATATCCCAAGGGTTGTTGTCACGAAGACATGAGAAAATTTTTGGCATGGTCAGCCTGCGAGAGGGATAACTTCACCTTTTGGTGCCACGAGGGCATGGCACATGTTAGGCATGGGGGGATGATAAGCACCAAAAATGCTCATTTTATATACACAGTTAAGTAGAATTATCACTGGTTCAATTAGCATATGAGATGTATTTTATATAACTTATGCATATAATTGATAGAAAATCTGGTATTATGCTTGATTGGTGTTTTTAGTGGGAAATGTGTATAAATGTAGGTTTTATTACTAATATGGTGTTTTCCAGTCTACATCCACTTGGACCTGACATACTTCTAGTTTCAGTTACTAAGGCATGAGAGCAGGTACCTTCCTCTTCAAGGAAGGTGCCCAGCAGAAGTATGCGCCTTCCTCTTCAAGGAAGGTACCAAGCAGAAGTAGGCACCTTCCTCTTCAAGGAAGGCACCCAGCAGAAGTAGGTGCCTTATTTATAAGGAAGGCACCCCCAACAGAAGTAGGCACATTCCTTATAAGTAAGGCATCCCCAAAATAAGTAGGCACCTTCCTTATAAGGAAGGCACCCAACAAAAGTAGGCACCTTCCTCATACGAAAGGTGCCTCCATGCCTTCATACTTTGCAAGATTTACCAAGTCAAATTTGATTGGTTGACCAAGGACTATGGAGGAGGTTGCATGAGAAGACAAAGGAGATCTAATTTAATCATGCATTTATTAAATAGAATAAAGTATTTGTTATTATTATCAATTGATTGGCCGTTTGACCTTATAAAGCTCCTAAAGAATATTATTATTTTTAGGATGCATTAGTTTAGGATTTGTTGTTACGTACACCTAAGGATGTTTATATTTATCCTTTTGGTGAACATAATTTAAAATAGAAGAATAAAATATGTGTAGAATCAATTGTAACTAAATCACATCACGTGATTAAAATAGAATGATTTGTTATCGTAATGAGATTTGGTTGCACTTTATATAAAGACGCAGGCCAGATGTACAAGGAGATCAATGATTAATTTTACACAGAACTTATTTTATTTTATTGTTTAATTAATTAAGAGTGCAACTCCTCTTATTCGATCAAGCTCTACATAACTAGCCGGGCGGACTATCTACGGGATCTTGGGCCCACTCCCTACAATAGTCTTCCCCTATTTAATTTATGCATTTGCTTTCTGTAGATTAGTTTATTGCTTTATTTAATTTTAGTTGTGCGTGTTTATTTCCTTGCATTTTATTTCCATATTTTATTTCCAGCACTTTACTTTTTTTATATAATTTATTTATTTCATTTTTTGCACTTAGTTTATTTGGTTTGGCTGGAATCCAATTACACAAACCTCCCCACCAAACTAAATAAGGTACAACCAGATTTGTTCCCCAACACTGTAGGCATATATTGTGCATGAAACTCATAAGTTTACGGACTTACCGGATTGATAATTTATGGAAGAGAAATGAATGTTTTTTTGGGACGTGAATTTATGCTCACCACAAGGCATTGGAGGATAGGTTTATGGAACATCATATTCCACTTTCAGATCCTCCCACCTCATCTGTATTTGAGGGTTCTAGGTGTAGCCAGTCTAGGCATAGCTCTAGGTCTAGGGCTCCTACTAGGTCATAGGGGTCCTCTTGGAGGGTGTAGCTTAGTGCTTAGATGCACTTTTTGTATATGAGCCTTGGTGCTCCATTGTATGTAGCCTTTTGGAACTCATTGTACATGCGATATTTATACATATATATATATATACATGGATTTTACCCTTTTGTGTTATATGTTTATGTGAATGCTTTTTTATGCTTTTGTGGAATGCATGTTTATATGGATGATGAATGTATATGATATGTTATGGATGATTAATGCAAGGTGGGATGCAAATGTGCTAATGATCATTTATAGTTTAGATCTTGCTTGGCCAATGTTTCTAGCATTTATTTTTTAATCAGGGGCACCAAACTTGGTGGCATATGGGATGAAAGACTCATGAAATGACATGGATGTTGACATGGAAGAAGACATGGATGTTGATATGGAAGAAGATATGGATGTTGATATGGAAGAAGATATGGATGTTGATATGGAAAAATAATTGTTTTGCAAAGACTCATACATACTAGTGGCATCAAACAAACTCACTAAAACTGCCTAATCCTTCTAGGACCAAATGTGTGTGCAGTGAATTCATTTACCGAATCAAGAGCATGGTAATGACTCAAGGCAATCAAGAACCAATGTGTGTGCAAGTGAGTTCATTAACTCATATTGAGTAAATTGGGTAAACCTATTATGGATGAAACCAAGAAGCTAGCTTATCCTTATGTGTGGTCAAAGGTCTCTTTAAAAGAGACGTGTCACCACACATGAGCATACTCCACTACTAGTCAAGCATCTATAGCTCTGGTGGAGGCTAACTCCATAGTCCATAATTTGTGTTTTTGATCTCTTAAGTTTTGGGGATGACTACCTAACCGTCTAACTAGAAATGTAGTATGATCCTTACAACCCAATGATCAATGGTGTGTGATGTAAAATATTTAGAGTTTTTTAGGGGTTTTTCCCTACTCTTTCTTTTATTTTTGGAATTTGTGATAGTGGTGAAAACCACTATTTTTGTGGACTATGTTGCATGATGGGACTAGCAAGGATGACCCTTTTCACTTCGAGGTTCATACCAAGTATGGTGTTATCCCTCTTTGACACAAGATGTTTTTAAGATGTGAAATTGTGTTTGGTTCAAGAGTGTTTTGGAGTCAATTCCCATAACTCAATATTTTCTTAGTGTATATGTGTGATGGTCCTAAAAATAACTTGACATGTATTTGGAGTTTGCTTAAAATACTAGGAGTGGCTGAGTGACCGAAAACACCTAGGAATTATGGAAATGTGGCTTTGCAAATGATAATTTGACTTGGTGGAATGGTGTGGGTGATGTTGTGAAGGTGCCCCTGATTAAGGCAACATGATTTTTTTGGACCAATTAAAACCTTGAACTTAATAAATGATCCCTAATATGACATGTGAAATGTGGATGTGAATGCAATGTAAATGAAATTTGTGCGAATACAATGTTTGTGCAATATGAAATGTGTGTTAATGCATTGTTTTTGAAATGAAGTGTATATGCAAAGGAAATGCAATGTTATGAATGAAATGTATGTAAATTTTTTTGTGTATTAGCCATGTATATATATACATATATAAAAATCAAATCATGCATAGAATTCTCTCAAGTGTATAACATTAAGTGGTTCGGATTCTTCCTCTCCCTCTAGATTGGAAAGCCTATAAGTACCATTACCCACTCTTTGCGTAACAATGTATGGACCTAACCAATTAGCCACGAATTTATCATGAAGATGCAGTAATGCATTGGTATTTTGTTGGTTCTCTTTAAGGACAATATCTCCTACTTGGAATTCACGTAGATGAACTTTGGTGTTGTAAGCACGTTTTAGGCGGTCTTGATAAACTCATAAATGATCTAAATCATTGACTTACCTCTCATCAAGAAGTGTGAGTTGGTCAAGATGTGCTTGTCTAGCAGTGTCATCATCTATGAATTCCTACAAAGAAATTTTCAAGGAGGGGATCTCGAGCTCAAGAGGTATGATTGCTTCGGCTCCATAGACCAATGAAAATGGTGTTGCCCTTGTAGGCATGTGGATGCTTGTTCGATAATCCCATAATACCAAGGATATTTGTGTATGCCAATCTCTATGATTTTCTTTAACAAGTTTCTTGAGAATAGCAATTAAGGTCTTGTTGGAAGCTTTAGCTTATCCATTTGCTTGTGGGTAATAAGGAGTTGAGAAACTATGTTGAATGTTATATTTATCACAAAGTGCTCGAACATCCTTGTTCTTGAAAGACTTGCCATTGTCTAAAATAATTTTTGAGGGAATACCAAAACAAAAATTGATGTGGTGACAAGTTGAGAATACACCAAAATCCATAATTCATTAATGGTCATAGCTATAGTTGGTTAAGACGAGATTAGGGCTCAATCCACTTTGTGAAGTTGAGTTTGAATGGATGTGATAGATGAATGTATGAAACATGACTCCAACACCTTGACCTTTCATGCACTTAGAGCCATCAAAGAATAGTGTGATATCGATGTCTTCCTTTATAATGACATCTTCTTCTTGTTTAGTGATAGCAAATACCGAATCATTTGGAAGCTCAATAATCAAAGGATGATCACTAGGTAGTGGAGCTTCCGCAAGTTGATTGACTATTACCTGACCTTTAATGGATTTTTGGCTAATGAATTCCAAGTCAAATTCAATAAGTAGCATTATCCATTTAGCAGTGCGGGTGTTATTGTAAGTGCGAGACATCATATAACGCAGAGGATTTTATCTAGCTATGACATAAGTTGTGTGGCTAAGCATGTAGTGTCAAAGTTTCTTAGTGGTAAAAACCACTGCTAAGCATAGTTTTTCTACATAAGTGTATCTAGTTTCATAGCTTACCAATGTTTGACTAATGTAATAGATAACTTGCTCTTGATTTTGTTCATTCTTTTGTGCAAGCATTGTCCCTAATGCAAAGTTCATTGTTGAGATATAAATATAAAATGGGACCCCCAGACGAGGAGGAGCTAAGACTGGCGGAGAAGCTAGGTATTGCTTAATGTCATCGAAGGCTTTTTGACATTCATCTATCCAAGATAATGACACCCCATTTTGTAGTAGGTGATTGAATGGCCTACATTTATCAGAAAGTTGAGCAATAAAATGATGGATTGATTGGATATTTTCTTGTAAACTACGTAAATCCTTTAAGTTAGTTGGGGGAGGCATATCCATGATGGTCTTGACTTTGTTAGGGTCCACCTCAATGCCTCTTTTGGAGATAATGAATCCTAGAAGTTTTCTCGAGGTAACACCAAAGACACATTTCTTGGGGTTCAACCTTACATTATGCTCTAGAATTTGGTCAAAAACTTTCTCCAATACACCAATGTGTTCTTGTCGAGTTTTAGATTTAGCCAAGAGATCATCCATATAGTCTTCGATAATCTTATGCATGTAATCATGGAAAATATATGTCATGGCACGTTGATAAGTAGCACCTACATTTTTGAGGCCAAAGGGCATCACCTTGTAACAAAAAGTTCCCCAAGGTGTAGTGAATGTTGTTTTGTGTTGGTCATCAGGATTTATTTGAATTTGGTTGTATCCTAAAAAATCATCCATGAGTGAAAGCATTTCATGGCAAATAGGTGTCGACAAGAGTATCGATGTTTGGAAGAGGGAAATCATCCTTAGGACATGCTTTGTTAAGATCTCGAAAGTCAGTGCAAACACGTATCACCCCATTAGGCTTGCGAATGGGTACCATGTTTGAAAGCCACTCAAGATAGTCGATAGGAACAATGAAGTTCACATCTAAGAATTTTTGAAGCTCTATTTTTACCAAGAGGGCCACGGTAGGATGCATCCTCCTAAGTTTTTGTTTGATCGGCTTAGCATCAGGCTGTAAGGTGAGATTATGGAAAACCAAACTAGGGTCAATACTGGGAATGTCCTTATAGGACCATGCAAATATGCCCTTCTTCCTCTTGAGGAGAGTAATTAATTGCTCTTGTTCATCGGGTGATAAGCTTTTGCCAAGCTTGACAATTTGGGGATTGTCTTTGTTTGAACTAAGGTCCACATCGATGGTATCTTCAATGGACATGTGGGAACCTTCCTCAAGTTGATGGGGCGTAGGGATCAGATGAATGTCATCTAAGATGTCATCAAACTCTTCTGGCTTATCCTCATCTATTTTTGCCTAGAAAACCTTGGGATCCAAAGGTGAAGGTGAAGGTGAAGGTGGAGGGGATGGAGGAATGTAGTTGGCAGAAGCCCTTAAAAATTCCTTGGACAAGAAAAATTTAGAAAAGGATGGAGGTAAGGAAATCTGGTCCATATCAATGAGACTTATGTCACATGGAATTGGTTTAGCCGGATTGTATGGATTACGGAGTGGGGTGAATAAATCAACAAGATTCATGTTGACTTATGGACAAGGTGGATAAGGTTGGATGGAATGGATGGAACCTAGGAACTGGTGCTAAGAGCTTGGTTAACCTGAACAGTAGCAAGAAACACAATTAAATGCATTTAACTACATGATATGCAATGCTAAAAAATAAAACATGTTTTTGTTGTTTTTTGATTTTTTTTATTTTTTTTTTTTTTGGTAGTGGTGAAAACCACTATTTTTGTGTTATGTACATATGTTACAATTTTGGCTTATGAAATGGCTTAATGGAATGGAGGTGGTGGTTCACAAGTAGGGTCAGCTCGTTCTTGTGGAAGAAGCAAGTGAAATATGGGCTCATGGATGGGGAACATGTTGAGATAAAACTCATCTTGTTCGGTATGGAGAATGATGGGCTCTGATTCTTCTTCAGATTCATCCAAAATTATCGACATAAGTTTAAATTCTTCATAGATTTCATCATCAAAATTATTGGGATGGAGGGCTTCTTCTCCTGAATTGAGATTAAGCCTTTGGAAGGCTTGTTCAAGAGAAGAGGTGGTGGAAAGTGGGTGGTAACCTAGACCTGAACGATCGTGCACCTCTTGATATGGAACATTGATAGGTTGATGCACTCCCTGTTCATGCAATCCTAGGCCATGACCTTGCCAATTAACTATGTGAAAATAGTGAGATGGAAATCCCGTCATGTTTGGAATGTTGGCAAGTTTTGGTTCTTTGGGTTCCTCTAGGGGAGCTGGACTTGATGAAGAATCAATTCCCCATACACAAAATTTATGCTATTTGGAGCTAAACCCATGTTATATACTACTCCTATGGCTAAAGGTGGGTCACGTGGGTGACCAAAATCCTTAGCCTTAGGAATGGTGAGGGGCATGACGATGATGTCTTGGACCACGTATTCACCAATACCGGGATTAGTGAGGTGGACTTCAACTTGGGAGGATATGGGAGGACCATGGTTGGATGATGGCTCGGGAAGTGGTGAAGATGGAGATGTCTCACAATCCATCAACTCGACTTGTGAAACATTAGGTGATGGTGATAGATTGGATTGGGAAGATTGTTGAGTGGATGATGATGATGAAGTGGATGGCAATGATGTTGATGATGTGGACTGATTGTGACCACATGTGCATGTAGTCAATGATGAAGATGATAGGGGTGTGGAATATTGATGGGGATTGGTGATAGGGAGCTCCTCAGGAATAAGAGCTTTTGATGCAGGAATTGATGAAGTGGTAGATGGATTGGATGATGGTGAAAGGAAAAAATGAGTGGAAGGAAGCATGGACTCATAAGGATTTGAAATGAAATTGCAATACTTAAATGGCTCGACGTCCGTTGGTATGCAATGTACTTGTCCCTCATGAACATATTTCAAGAATTGATGTAAAATGGAAGGGACACATCTCATTTCCCTCATCCAAGGTCTTCCAAGGAGTACATTGTATGCCATGGATCCTTCCAAGATGTGAAACATGGTGTGCAACATTTTGACCCCTACTTCAATGGGTAAAACAACAGTGCCAATTGTGGAACACAAAGCATCATTGAATGCTTTTAAGGTGAATGATGACTTGGTGATATGAGATGGAGGAAGGTTCAAATGATGAAGGGTGGATGTGGTGATGATATTGATAGAGGAACCAGTGTCAATTAGTACTCTTTTAAATGACTTCTTGTCAATTAGAGCCATGATATGCAATGGAGGGTCTACTGAATCCGATGATATTGGATTAATCTCAAAGTCATAAAATGTGATGGAAGGCTCCATGCATGTTTGGATGCTCCCTAAAAATTTATTGAAGGTATTATAATCTTGAGATTGTAGTTCAATGGACTTGAGAATATCCATTAATGCCTCATGATGTGGGGGAGATTGTTGAATTAACTCATAAATTGACAATTTGGTGAAAGCCATCTTTAGACTTGTGGTTAACCAGCTACTCAATGAGATGATTGGTCATGGTGGATGATTTATTGGGGGATTTGGAGGATTTGATTGGCTAGGGATATGGATGGGTGATGAAGGATTGGGGGAAATTTGAATGGGTGGCGATGTTGGAGGTTGTGACACACTTGCTTGAGGTGGTTGCCTTACATTTTGTTGATTGTTTCTTTGACCTCTAGTGACCACATGGATGGCCCCTACAAACCCTTGGTATTGTTGGACGTGATTGAATTGATTAGGAGGAGTTTTGGTATTATCCCCTCCTACATTTGGTTGCACCTCCTCATGATGAGGAAGTGGTGTTTGAAAAATACCAAGGTTTTGATTTTGTTGAGCAAGGGGGTTGTCAAGCTTGATTGCCCCCAAGTCAATAAGGTCTTGAACTATGTATTTGAATGTATGACAATTGTTAATATCATGCCCATTTTCCTATGATAAGGACAAAATAAATGTTCTCGATAGTGTTTACTACATTTTACGGGATCATCTGGTCTAATTTTGGGTAAAGCAAGTTTGTTTGTGTCATACAACCTTTGAAAAAGGGAAGCATATGACTCGGCTAAGGGGGTGTATTGGTGATTTTTTTGGATAGACTATCATCGAGGATGATTTTCTATAGTTTGCACTGTGTTTTGCATGGCTTGAGTTGTCGAGGGTACCACATGATAAGCAATTTTTTTGCGGTGACTATTGCACTGGTTGTTGTTGAGCCATTACCGACTGGCTCATGACCACTTGATTAAAGTGATTGGGTTGATTGGTTGGGGTAGCCTGTGTTGATTTTGGTTGGCCAGAATAGTTACTTTTATATTGGCCCTTATTTTTCCATTCTTTCTTTTTAGGCTTAAGTATGCCTTCTTGGATTTTGATTTCCTCAATGACACTAGCATGAGCTAAAGCTTCTTCAAATGAATGATAAGTTTGTAATTGAAGCATCCAAGAGATAGGTTTTAAACAACTCTTGGTAAATAATTTAATTAGCTCATCCATTGGTAGGGTGAATGGCAACTTGGTAATGACAACCCTCCAATGGTTTCCAAAATCATAGATAGACTCATCATCATGTTGTCTTAAAGCATAGACATCATACAATAAGACTTTATTTCTAACATTTAGGATAAAACACTCAAAGAATTGGTCAATCAATTGCTCAAAATTATAAATACTATGACTTGGTAATTGATTATACCACTCTATGGCATCCCCTCCTAATGTTTGAGGAAATTTTTTGAGCATGAGAGCATTGTCATTTTGAATTCTAAAATAAGCATGTACAAACGTGCTCACATGTTCTTTGGGATCCTAAATTCCCTTGAATTTGTCAAACTTAGGCACCATGAAATCTATCGGATATGGTGGTGATGGTACTGAAGGATGAATAGGTTGGTTGATCAATTGACGTAAGGTTGGCTTCTAGTTTATCAAACCAGGAGTATATTGTATCAATTGATCTATCTATTTTTGCATGGCCTTAATTCAAGGGTCTTCTTCAAGAATGTGGAAGCCCTAAATTACCTGATGATTTTGAGGTGGGGTGGAAAAATGTTGTGGAGTGACTAAATGATGTTGATATTGGTGATGATGACTAGGCGAATTTGATGGAAATTGATGCATGGGAGATTGATGGTGAAAATATGGAGAATTATGGAATGAGGTTGATGTATGAGGGTTATGGTTGGGTTGGCCAATGGGAATAGGATGGGTAGTGGTATGACTTGGTGGAGGAACAAGTATAGAAACCATAAAATATTGTGGTATCCATGATGGACCCTAGTTAATGAGGACAATATGAGTAGAGTTTGGTAAAGGCTTAGGGTTTACTTGCACTTGTTGTTGAGCATTTTGATGTTGCCTAAGCAATTTTTTCAAGTGTTCCCATGCCTCATTAATATCTCTATCAAAAGTGGAAGGTATGGAAGTAGATGGTATGGAAGATGTGGTTGGGGAACAAGTTACACTAGGTATGGTAACTTGTGAGGCTGAAACTTGTGAAGCAACATTTACATGTGCTTCATATAAGGGGTTGGTGTATGTGGATGTGTATGAAGTGCTAGGAGCACATGAGGGTTGGGGAATGGACATATGGGAGGATGGTGCAACTGATGCCTCAAAAAGAGGGTTGGTGTACACCTAGGTAAAGCTGGATGGTGGTTGGGAATAAATAGGCTCCTATTGTAAAGTAGGATCCTGTCTAGGTGAGTTGGGAATTGACTCTAAGACATAGTTAGAAGACTTCATGAGAGCTTCTACTCATGCCATGTCTATGTGGGTAATATGGTGATCAATGGTTGGTGAGGTTGACTCTTCTTGGGGCATAGCCATATGAAAGGTTGTGGATGACAAGGAATGTGAGGGACCTGTAGATAAATCTGCCTGTGTCACATTCAGGGAATCTACCACATAAGTGGTGGGGAAGGTGGATGAAGGTTCCATTGAATTATCTTGATTTAATGCTTTCTTTTGTTTTCTTGTTAATACCATAAAGCAAATAAACCAAAATACACATTATGTAGTAAAATGAAACACAAAATTTAAATTTCACAAGAAAAATAAAAAATCAATGCTAAGTTTGTTTAACACGTGTGTCTTACCTTATTCATTGATTATCTCCTTTTAATGTGAGTTCATTTCCTTAGGTTTCAATATTGTGTGTTTCAAATGTGCTAATATGAATTAATCCAAAGAAAGGTAAAAAACTATGGCTAAGTTGGGGCAACGAGATTCTTGCTGGTGATGAAATCTAGCAAGTTTGCTCAGGGGTGACCTAGGGTTTCTAAGGGTAGAGATTGGTGGATGGAGATGAAAGCCACCATCACCAAATATCAAGCAATGGCTGGTGATGAAATCCAACCACTACTATTAAATGTGAATTGTGTAGTGTGTGATTCTTTTTAAAATTTCTGATTTTCTATGGTGTTCATACAATGTTAGAAATATAACCACTTTTGATAGTCTAAATCAGAAGCCACTACTCATAATACCAATTTTTCCAAAGGATGTAGAGTACACCACTTAAAACCCGCTCTAAATAGTTGGGGGATTCGTCTACTCCTCCGTATGGAATCACCCAAGTACATGGATAATTTTGGTATATGAATAATGTTCCTACTTAGACCTACAAAAATAGGAATCCCTAACCCTATAATGCAAACTAATTATGCAAATTTTCAATTCACATGAAATCAAAATGCAATATTTTTCAATTTGTGAATACAACAAAAATCAAAAACTTCAAATAGAAAGTGTGGATGGATGCAAATGATTAATCTGAAACCTAAGATGCAAGCTAATATGAATGCCTTTTCCAAATTAATTAATGATGTTCTTTTTAGCTTAAAACCTGAAAAAAACATAAGATTGCCAGAATACATAAAATAGAAAAGCTAGGGTTTTAGTTGTAAACTTACAAAATAGTCTATACTTTTGCTCCAACTCTTTGTAAAACACCCTTGGGTGTTTCTAAAATGCACCTAGGCATTTTTTGGATAGCCCTCAAGCACCGTTGGGCATTCGCGCACCTTCTGCAACTTCCTACAAGTCTCAAAAACCCTAACCAACGAAAAACACTCGATTCATGCCTCTAAAAATCCTGCAAAATAATTCAAAAAACAACAAATAAATCAATAAGGCAAATCATAAAAAGAAACCCTTAGGGGGTCCCACCGTGATCACCATTTGAAGAGACAAAAATGCAACACCAAATAACAAGATATAAAGTAGAACTCAAAGAAAATAGTATTGCACAATGAATGATATTTTATTAATGGGGGAGCCTCAAAAATCCATTGTTACAATGAGGATCTTTGAATCCTTTGATACATATTTTACAATAGCTAGGGTTCTCTAAAACCCTAGCAAAACAATGTTGGTGGTGTCTCAAAATGTGTCTCTGCTCCCAACAAAAGTGAGTGGGCTTCTAGTTATCCGATGTCGGGCCACTCCAACTTAAGAAAATGCCCAATGCTAATGTAACACTTCTAGATCTACACACAATAAAATAACAAATGAGTTAGTAGCAACTGTGAGGGCTCCACAGTGTGAGGCCCTCTATAAAGTAGATAAAACCCTAGCTATGCAATATGAATAAATGAAAAGAATCTAAAAGTGCATAAATGAAATACCAAATACAAGATTTACCTTACTTTTCTATTGTATTTTTATTTGTGATGGAGATCCAAACTTTCTCAAACCAGTTCTCATTCAAAAACTTGGAAAGATCCCCTCACAAACCCTCGTTCTGTGGCTATATAGCCAAAAAACCCTAAAAATTGAAAATGAGTCGGATGGGGCCAAAAATTGGGGTGCGCATCCCTATTACAATATAAAATCCAAAAATAAAGTTTCAAGTCCTAAATATAATTACATTAGGAGATATTAACCTTCGAACAACTCAAAAAGCATAAAAACTAGGTAAGTAATTTTAAAACCTAATTTCGGGGCACTAGATGATGTAATTTGGCCCCGAAAACTAGATTTTTTTGGGAAAATAGGACTATACAGAGTCATATTTATTTAGAACTCTCCCAAATAGTTCCATATAAAATTTCACGTCAATCGGAGCTACGGTTGAGAAGTTATGGCCTCGACAAAATGCACTAAAATTTAGGAAAAATAAATAAAATTTCCAAATTTCGTTGGATGCTCCTGCATCAGACACCCAGGGTGGATTGAGAAGTTACCTTTACTTCTGTACTGTTAGAGGAAAACCTAGGTGGTCAACCTCTATTTTGGACAACCAAGTTGCATCTTCTATAGGTCTGTCCTTCCACTTGACCAAATATTCTGAATACTACCTATTCCTAGTACTTCTGCCTTCTCGAGTGTCTAGTATTTCCTCTATATCATCTGTGGTTAGAGTAGACGCTGGAATACTCCACAAATATGTACTTGGTGTCTTACTATTGCCTCCTTCATGGTATTTTTCCAAGTCTAAAATATTAAAAATAGGTGATATATTTAGCTCACTTGGCACTTCCACTTCATAGGTATTTCTTGAATCTCTTTTACCTATGATCCTGCATGGTCCAAACCTCTTCATCTTCAGCTTGTTGTAGGTTTTGCTAGGAAACCTTTCCTTTCTCAAGTGAACCATGACCTCATCTACCACTTGGAACTCCTTGAAACAAATCTTCTAATCTATTTTGGCCTTGTACTGAGTATTCATCTTACTGATATGTTGTTGTACCTCTTCATGTAAAATATTTATGTGCTCTACAAAATATTCAGCCTCAGCACTACTCTTTTCTCCTTTACCCATCATTCTCAACTCATAAGCATTCCTTGGGTTGTTCCCATACATAATCTAGAATGGTGATTTACCAATACTTTTGTTGATAGAATTGTTGTAAGCAAATTCTGCCTGTGGCAAAATCAAATCCCATCCCTTGGGATTATCTCCTACCAGGCATATTAGAAGATTACCCAAAATTCTGTTCACCACCTCTGTTTGTCCATCAGTCTATGGGTGGTATGTAGAACTGAACTTCAATTCCGTTTTTAGCTTCTTCCACAAAGTCCTCCAGAAATAACCCACAAATTTGGTATCTTTGTTAGATACTATACTCTTGGGTAGACCATGAAGGCATACCACCTCATTGAAAAATAAGCCTGCAACATGAACTGCATCACTCATTTTTTGACATGGAATAAAATGATCTATCTTTGAAAACCTATCAACCACAACAAAAATAAAGTCATTCGCTCATTGTGTCCTTGGTAGGCCAAGAAAAAAATCCATACTGATGTCTTCCCATGGTCTCTCTGGTATAGGTAATGGCTGATACGGTCATGTATTCTATCTCACTCCCTTAGCCATATGACACACTCTGCAACCCTGCACAAATTTCTTCACATCCTGCTGCAACTATGGCCAATGGTAGTTTTCACTAACAAGGGCAATGGTCTTATCTCGACCAAAATGTCCAGCTAGTCCTCCACTATGCTTCTCCTTTATCGATTCTCCCTCATTGAACATCTAGGAATGCACAATTGGTTCCTTCTGAATAGAATCTCATCTTGGATTATAAAATCCAACCACTTAGTTCTATCCAAAGTAGTAGGAGACAAACATGCCTTCCAAGCCTCTGTAAAATCTGGATCCTCTAGATACAAAGTCTTGAGTTCTTCAAACCCAAAGACTTCCACTTTTATCTCTATCAACAAATTTTGCCTTCTACTCAAGGCATCTGCAACTCTATTAGAATTCCCACTCCTATGCTTCAAAATAAAGGTATAACTCTGTAGGAATTCAACCCACTTCAAATGTCTCTGATTCAGTTTTTCCTGACTATTAATATACTGCAAAGCTTGATGATCAGTATATAAAATAAACTCTTTTGCTAACAAATAGTGTCTCCATTTCTTAAGATCCTGAACTATAGCATAAAATTCCTGATCATAAATAGAATATTTCTTCCTAGCATCATTTAACTTCTCACTAAAATATGCAACATGTTTACCTTCCTGACTCAACACAGCTCCAATGGCACTACCACTAGCATCACAATCAACCTGAAATACTTTATTAAAATTTGGAAGTACCAAAATGGGTTGTCCTATCACCTTATTTTTCAACATCTCAAAACTTGCACTTGCCTTTGTAGTCCACTTAAACTCCTTCTTATCCCATCTCATGGTTTTTGTCAGGGGTGCACAAATACTGCTAAAGTTTCTAATGAACTTTATGTATAAAATTGCAATATCATGGAATGATCTTACCTTAATTATGTTCCTTGGAGTAGGCAACTCAATGATAGCCTTCACCTTCTCTAGATACATTTTTATACCCTCATATGAGATGACAAATCCCAGATACACCAACTCCTTCACAAAACTGCACTTCTTCAAATTAATCAGCAACTGCTCCTCCCTCTGCTTTTCAAAAACTATCCGAACTTGCATCAAATGCTCTTCCAATGTCTTACTAAAAATCAGAATATCTTCTAGATAAACAATAACAAAATTCTCTAGGAATTCTCTCAACACCTCATTCATTAGCCTCATGAATGTACCAGGTGCATTGGTTAACCCAAATGGCATAACCAACCACTCATACAAACCTTCTTTGGTTTTGAAGGTTGTATTCCACTCATCACCCTCTCTAATATGAATCTGATGATACCCACTCTTTAAATAAATCTTTGTGAAGTATTTAGCTCCACTCAAACAGTCCATTATATCATCCATTCTAGGTAATGGAAATCTATACTTAATGGTAATCTTATTTATGGCTCTGGAATCAGTACACATTCTCCATTCTCCATCCTTCTTCGATGCTAGTACTGCAAGTACTGCACAAGGACTCAAACTCTCTCTAATAAACCCCTTCCTCAACAACTCTTGAACCTATTTGTTCAACTCTTAACTCTCCACGGGAGACATTCTATGGGATGCCTTATTGGGTAAACTAGCTCCTGGAATCAAATCAATTTGATGGCTAATATTTCTCACTAGTGGCAAACCCTCAGGCACATTATCTGACACAATATCAGGAAACTCTTCTAACAAAATTTCAACCTCTATTGGAATATCCATACATTGTTCCTTATTAACAGTAGGAATTAATGCATAACACATATAATCCCTCTTCAGGCCATCCAAAAATTTTCTACCATCTACCAAACAGATTCTAGCACTACTGCATACCTTTTCATCCACTTCCTTCAATGGCTTCAACTTGTGACGCACTCCATATTTCATCAGAGAGTAAGTATTCTCATGCCCATCATGCACCGCACGTATGTCAAATTGCCATGGCCTCCCCAACAACAAATGACAAGCATCCATAGGCAAAACATCACATAGAACCTCATATTGATAATTTCCAATATGAAATTTAACTAAACACTACTCACTGACTAATGCTCTATGATCTTTCTACAACCACGCAATCCGATATGGATGCGGGTGCTTCCTCTTCTCCAATTTCAACTTAGAAACCATTTATCCTGAAACTAAATTATCTGTGCTACCATTATCTATGATAGCATTACAGACCTTACCTGCACATTTGCATCTTGTGCGAAATAAGCTCTTCCTCTGATCCACATATTTCTCTCCTTTCATCAATGCTCTTCTTGTCATAAACACTTATCCTCCTTCTACTTCTTTAGAATGTACTAATTCAGCACCTTCATCTGCTATAGCAAATCTGGCATGACCCTCAAGTCTCTTATTTGTTCTCCCTTGGTGTTGGGGACACTCATATGCTCGATGTCCCTATTCCCCACAATGGAAACAGGTTCCAAGAAATCCTCCTCTTCCATACCCACGTCCAGATCTACCTCTTCCTCTTTGGTAACCATTGTTTTGATCACGGGGGTGGTAGGTATTCTCCTCTTTCTGATCCTAGTTATTACTTGTTTCACCAGTATTCTTTTGATATTCATATTTTCCTCCACTGGTTCTTCCACCAGTTCTTCCACCATGACCTCTTCCTCTTTGTTTGCTTTCAAATCTTTTGTTTAGCTCTTCAACCTTAAAGGCAAACTGATATGCATCCTCAATGGTGGTCATCCTGACAAAACTAAGTTCTTCTTAGATATTCATTCTTAACCCATTTATGTAACAAGCTACTTTCTCCTTATTAGCCTCTGAATGACCAGTTCTGATTGAGATCTTGTAAAAATCCTATGTATATTCTTTGACAAATTTGCTTGACTGTCTCAAAATATGCATTTTCCTCAATAGATCCAATTCGTAATCTGTAGGAATAAACTGCCTCTTCAACTTCTCTACCATTCGATCCCATCTAGTTATATTTTCATTTCCTCTTCTATTTCTTTCTAGCTACACTTCTTTCCACCATATGCTAGCATGGCATTTCAACTTCATTTTTGCAAACTTGATCCGATCTGGATCTAAAACCTCCTCATACTCAAAATACTCCTCCATATCATTGATCCAATCAATCAACTCCTTTGGATTGAGATTCCTAGAATACGTGGAGACATCAAAATTTGGCCTCTTACCAATCAGAGACATGGCCCTAAATAATTTAGCTTCTGTAGGATCCATTGCTTCTTCTTCATCTGATGGATCATCAACCTCCCAAGCTTCATCTTCACTATGGTCTTCTCTCCTTGGCTCAACCCCTCTTCGCAAATCCTCTTGTAGGGCTTGCACTTGCCTCTGCAAAGCTCTAAAATCTCCTTCAGGTACCACATTTCTCCCACCACCACGGTTTCTTCGTGGAGGCATTCTTCCTCACTCTCTTCTCACAACCCTTCCACAGATCCTGGTGCAAAATGCCTCACTTTCGGTGATCTGATCACACACTCAAGAACCCTAAGCTCTGATACCACTTTATGGAGAGAAAAACTTGCTCAAACCAATTCTCATTCAAAAACTTGGAAATATCCCCTCACAAACCCTCGTTCTATGACTATATAGCCAAAAAACCCTAAAAATTGAAAAGGAGTCGGATGGGGCCCAAAATTGGGGTGCGCATCCCTATTAAAATATACAAGCCAAAAATAAAGTTTCAAGTCGTAACTCTAAATACATTAGGAGATATTAACCTCCGAACAACTCAAAAAGCATAAAAAACTAGGTAAGTAATTTTAAAACCTAATTTCGGGGCACTAGATGATGGAATTTGGCCCCGAAAACTAGATTTTTTGGGAAAATAGGACTCTAGGGAGTCGTATTTGTTTATAACTCTCCCAAATAGTTCCCTGTCAAATTTCATGTCAATCGGAGCTACGGTTGAGAAGTTATGGCCCCGACAAAATGCACTAAAATTTAGGAAAAAGAAATAAAATTTCCAAATTTCATTGGATGCTCCTGCATCAATTTGATAAACTTTTTTGTAGTGTATTGGCATGGTGATGCCCTAGCATCACCCAAAGGCTAGGGGGACTTCAGATATCTAGCATAAAATTCCCATGAGAACTTGGTGGTTGCAATAAATGCTTGTGGGCATTCGGTAATGGTGGAAGGCACCTATAGGCACTTGGCAATGGAGAAGGAAGTGCCTAGAGGTTCTTGGGAGTGACAGAAAGCACATGAAGGTGTTCAGAGGTTGAGGGGAGAGGTCTACAGAAGTAGATATGGTGGGGTGAGAGGGACAACAATAGATGTGGGGTATGTGGTAGGTGATGATGGAAGGCAAGTGTGCTCAGATTCTCCAAGGAACTTAGGGATTGCTTAGGACTCAAGGAAGATTCAGGAAAAACTTAGGGGTTGATCCATAAAATTGGATCCTATTAATAATCTAACCTAGGGCATGCTAGGGTTTCAATGACACTAATCATGTGGCTGAGATAAAAGCATATCGAAGGGTGGATATTAAATCTAGGGTGTGGCATGGATTGATGTGGATGAACATATAAGATTAAGTGAAATCGTATGATTGGGATTAATTCACTTATATAAATATATTTACTAAACATATGTAAAATATAATATATAAAATATTAATATTTAAATATATATAAAAATATATATGAATAGTGGACAAAAATGGCAGGAAAGTCAAGATGGATGAAAAGTGGATAGATTTTGGTGTCTACATATGTAAATTCATATGCTTCCAGATCCTTTTGCCATTAGTGATTATTATATAATAAATTACTTTTTCTCCATATTCTAGTTATAGAGGAAACTTCACCTCATAAAACTCAAGACTAAGAAAGAGGGGTTCAAGAATAATCCAAGTATCCTCCTAGAAGAATACATCCTTACCATTCCCAATTTTCCACCACATCCCTTCTGTAATCAAAATTCAAATCCCTAACAAACCATTCCAAATCATAGAGCTCTTAGGAGGAGAAACACTTCTAAAAAATGGAATGTAAATTTCTAGATACTTACCTCTCATAATATATTTCCATAGTTGATCCTCCTCAACACATAATCTCTAGGCTATTTTTACAATCAATGCCTTATTGAACAACAATAAATTTTTGATCTCAATACCGCCTTCTTTCTTAGAAGTGCAAAACCTATCCCAAGATACAAGGGACACCCTCTATTTATCCTCCACCCCATCCCATAGAAATAATATCTAATCAATCCTCCTCCTAACTTTGAATGGTATTTTGAAAAGAGACATATAATAGATGATAATGCTTTGGAGGGTTTCTTGAAGCAATTGCAACTTACTTGCTTAGCTTAGGAGATTTGAAGCATAACAATCACACAAACGAATACAAGAAGTAGATAAAAAAGGAAATTAATTATATTTGCCACTTTAGGAGGGCTAAGTCCTTCACCACTAAGGAGGGCTTAGTCCTTGTGGATTACACAAATGATTATGAAATATGAAAATATGATCAATGATAAATCAAACTACAACCTTATATAGTAATAAATCAATAATTCGATGAACATTTGGAATATAGCCGACTAGCTATATTGGTTTGTAACATGGCTCCCCTCCTCGGAAAGATTTGTCCTCAAAGATGGAAATATCTCAAAGATACTTTTTATTTCCCATGTAGCATCTTCAATTGGTAGGTCCTGCCATTTGATTAGAAATTCTTTGATGTGATGGGATCAAAGAATATGTGATCTGCTCTACAAAATTGCTTTTGGTTGGAGATATATACGTCCTTCTTCATCAAGTACTGGTAGTTCTGATTGAGAATGTACTTTTTGTCTGATCACCTTCTTGAGATAGGAAACATGAAATATTTGATGTATATGGGATGAGGGAGGAAGCTCTAGTTGATATGCCACCTCACCTATGCGGTGCACTATCTTGTAAGGACCATAAAATCTTGGAGCCAACTTCTGACTGGTCTTGATATTCAATGATAGTTGTTTGTAGGGTTGAAGACACAGATAAACACCATATCACCTGTATTAAATTATCTTTTGGAATGGTGTGAGTCTTGTTGCTGCTTCATGTGATTTTGTGCTTGGACCAAATTATCTTTGAGAATGTTGAGCATTGACTATCGGTGTTGGAACCAATTGTCTACTTGGGCCACTTTGGAAGAACCTGGAACATAATCTGCTATTATTGGTGGTTTTACTCCATACAATGCTTCGAATGGAGACATCTTGATGGAATAATGGTACGAAGTGTTGTACCACCATTATGCTAAAGAAAGCCAATGACTCCATTGATATTGTTTATCTTGAGCAAAACATCTTAGATAGGTACCCAGACATTTGTTAACTATTTTAGTTTGGCCATATGTTTGAGGATGGTATGCAGAAGACATATTTAACTTGGTACCACTAAGACGAAATAATTCTTTCCAAAAATTGCTAGTAAAAATGGGATCACGATCACTTACAATATTTTTGGGTATTCCATGCAACTTGAAAATTGAGTCCATAAATACCTTAGCCACTTTGCTTTCTGAAAATGGATGTTGTAGAGCATTGAAGTGAGCATATTTGGAGAGGCGATCCACTACCACAAAAATTACTATTTTACCTTCTGATTTAGGAAGACCTTCAATAAAATCCATTGAAATATGTTCCCATTGGCGATCCGGGATAGGTAGTGGTTGAAGCAATCCTAGAGATTTGATTGTTTCACCCTTATTGCGCTGACATACTTCACATTCAACCACCCAAGTTTTGACCTCAGATTTTAATCCTTTCCAATAAAAGGATTGTTTTACCCACATATATGTCTTCAAAAAATTGGAATGTCCTGTTGATGGAGAAGCATGCGATTCTTCAAGAATCCTGGATTTGATGGTAGAATTGCGTGGAATGTAAATGTGATTATTTCTTCTTAATACCTTGTCATCATATGAAAAATGAGGATGCTTGGATGATCCTAGCATCAAATCTTGAATTATTTGAGTAGTTTCTGAATTTGACACCCATTCCTCTTGGAGCTGAGAAACCCATTGGGAACAAGGGCCTAAAATGGCGTTGATCACCACTTCATCTTCAAATTTATGAGATAATGCATCTTCTACCACATTTTCTTTCCCTTTCTTATACTCGATAACAAAATCATATCCCAATAATTTTTTTAACCACTTTTTTTGTTTTGGATAAGAAAATCATTGTTCTAGAAAGTGCTTGAGACTACTATGATCAGTTTTTATGATAAAACGACTACTAATTAAGTAGTGTCACCATTTCTCAACCACATGTAGAATAGCCAACATTTATTTCTCATATGTGGACCTTCCCAAATTCTTACCCGAAAGTTGTTTACTCTCGAATGCCAAGGGATGCCCTTCTTGCATTAGTACTACCCCAATACCTATTCCCGAAGCATCACATTCAATCACAAATGGTTTGTGAAAATTTGGGGTTGCCAAAACTGGAGTAGTACACATTGCTTCCTTGAGAGCCATGAATGCTTGAGTGGGCGCTTCAGACCACTGAAAAGCATCCTTCTTTGTGAGAGCTATGAGAGGGGCTGAAATTTTACCATAATTGCACATAAACTTGCGATAGTAACTAGTAAGACCCAAAAAACCATGAAGTTTCTTGATGGTTTTAGGTAAAGGCCAGTCCTAAATGGCCTTAATATTATTAGGATCCACTTTAACACCTTCATGAGAAATGATATGACCCAAATATTCAACTTCTTGAACACCAAAAGAGCATTTGGAGCGTTTGACAAATTTTTTTTCCTTATGTAATATATGAAGAACCTTTCCCACATGCATCAAATGATCCTTCCATGTTTTACTATATACTAGAATGTCATCGAAGAAGACTAAGACAAATTTGTGAAGGAATGGATGAAAGACATGGTTCATGAGACTTTGGAAGGTGGAGGGAGCATTAGTGAGACCAAATGGCATGACTAAGAATTCATAATGACCTTCATGAGTACGAAAAGTAGTTTTGGGAATGTCCTCATCTATGACTCTGATTTGATGAAAACCAGAACGTAGATCTAATTTTGTGAAAAATTTTGCAGCATGCAATTCATCTAATAAATCATCTATGATAGGGATAGGGAATTTATCCTTGATGGTGATTTTATTGAGGGGACAAAAATCAGGACACATACACCAAGAGTTATCCTTACGATGGACCAAAACCACTGGTGAGGAATAAGGACTAGTGCTATGATGAATGACTCCATGTTCAAGGAGTTCTTGGATAATATTTTCAATTTCTATTTTTTGGGGTTGAGGGTATCGATAAGGACGGACATTAGGAGGAAGGCTTCCTGGAACAAGATGTATGGCATGGTCATGAGATCGTTTGGGAGGTAGTCCTTTTGGTTCTTGGAAAACTTCATCATAGTTAGCCACAATATCTTGAAGATCCTTTGAGTGAATTTCAGGAATATCTTGTGCTTGCTTTTCCAAACAATTGATTTGAGCTATGAATCCATAACCCCCTTTCCTTAATATTTTTTCCATGCTGTGAGAACTCACTACCTTTTATGGAGGAGTTGGAATTCCTTGGAGGCGAATGGTCCTTCCATTTTCTTTCCATTCCACAAATAATTTTCTGAAATTAAAACTGACAGTGTCCAATTGTTCTAACCATTCAACTCCCAAAATAACATCTGAATTCCCTAAACTCATAACAAAGAGAGTTCCATGCCAAGTATAACTTCCCATTTGTATCGAAACTGAAGATGTTCTACCAATACATTGAGCATTTCCTCCATTTGCAACTAAAACTTGAAACTTATCTTGATTGGAGGAGTGAATGTGTAAGTTCAATGCCTTAGCAGTTTTAAGGTCAATAAAATTATGAGTACTACCTGAATCGATCAACACATTTATCCTCTTCTATCGAATGAATCCTGGTACCTTGATTGTATGGTGAGTTTTTAATCCCATAAGAGCATGTACTGAAATAGCCATAGTGTCTTCATCACATGTTGCTTCATCATGATCTATTTGTTCTTCAGGCATAGGTGACTCGTGTGAATTGATATCCTCGGCTTCCTCTTCGTCTTCCTTGTTATCATATTCTATTTGAAAGTTTTGTCTTGGTACACATGCTTGATATTTTGGATGATGATTGCGACATTTATAGCAGTAATATCTTGATGGTTGGTCATTTCTACGGAAGGAATTGTTGCGATATTGAGGATGATTATAGGAGTCACATTTGAAAGATGTCAAATTTTGCACATTTTTCTCACCCAACTTAGCAATCCTTATAGTGTCATCCAAAGAGTATGGATCTTGTAAGTCTACTTCAATTTGAATATTCTCTTTCAACCCATGTCTAAAGGCCAAAACCACCACATCGGTTTGTAAATATCCTGTATAAGCAAGAAGACTTGTGAATTCTAAAACATAATCTCTTACTGAGCCAATTTGTTTAAGTGCCAACAGATGAACTATGTATGAGGATGAAGTCCCTTCATCAAATCTCTTGAGAAAAAGCTTCTTGAATTTAGGCCATAAGAGGGGTCTACTATGTTGATGTTTTTGCCAAGCAAACCATTGGTAAGCTTCAATACCTAGTTTGGAGGAGGCATAAGGAACTTTTTCAGATTCAGGCACATGATATAGTTGTAAGATACCTTCCATTTTAGCTATCCAACCTCGTGGATCACCACCCTCAAATGTAGGTATATCAACACGTGGAATATTAACACTTGTAGGCCATCTTGCTTGTTGATAAACTTCCTCTGTATCCTGATCCTCATTATCCTAGTGTCTATGGTAGTTATTTGGGGAATGAGGAGCTTCTTGGTTCTGTTTCTTCAATAATTGCTCCAACATTAAATTCATGGTGCTCATACTAGTCATTAGTTGAGTTATACATGATTGGACATCTTGGTTACTTGCATTGGTGTTTTCCATTTCCTCATGTGTGAGATTATCATGGGATGAGTTGGAAGGAGCCATGGGGTTAATAGTAGGATGGTTGGGATCAAAGTTGTTAATGTGTAAAGGAGAGTTGTATTGTGTACCTTTATTTTGTGGAGGTCTTCTTGGTGACTTCGAAAGTCCTTCATTTGTATTATCTGTGCTAGATAATCGTCCATTTGGTCCTTTAGTCCACCTTCCACTCATGCACTTGCTAAAATTGCTGCTTTAAAATTTATCTTCAATTTAAAAAAAAATTACCTATTTATTGCAAAAAAATTTGACACTTCCTGCAAAAAAATTGGTTTATTTTTTTGCCTAATTGTCGCTCCAACTGCGATGCAGTTTTGAATTTCAACGACTAGTTATTTTTTAATCACAACAACTAGTTATCCCATGACTAGTTATTTTTAAATCACAATGGTTTTTTGATAAGGTGATTTAAACTTTAATAACTATGTGACCCATGACTATCGACAGGATGCATGACTCGATGACACAACAACCACCCAATGACTATTGATAGGCACAGGACTCGATGACACACCAACCACCCAAAGACTATCGGTAGGACTCGAGGACATGAAAACCAGACCAGGACTTGAGGATACAAAAACCACCCCATGGCTATCGATAGGATATACGACTCAAGTAGATGGACACATTTACAGCTAGGCAAAATATGACCAACGGAGATGCGATGGTGACTATGATGGATTGTAACAACTAGACACGAACCTAAGATCATGAAGGAGTGGACATGAAATAAAGACCACGAAGACTGAACGTACTTACAAGACATGAAATGCAAGGAGATTCGAACACATGGAAAAGACACGTCAACACAATACAAGTGAACACCTACCATATTGGCTATGGACGAGGGATAAATGCTCGTGTGGTTGAAGCCACGATTACCATAAGGCATGTTGGAGAATATAAATAAGTTTTGCTGATTCCCCTTCCAAATGTGGGATAAAATCAATTTATTTCTACTACGACTTTATTGGCACTTTAAGATTAAACTTAATAAAATTAAAGTTTTATATGGTACCTATACCTGCTAATTGGTTAATGTAAAATGAACAAGAAAAAAATTTAGGTCTCCAAAGCATGATTTTTAGTGTGCAAGATGTGGTTTCTTCTGAAGCCGACCTATGCACCTTTTGCCTAACATTTCAAATTGGTAAACAAGATCGCTTACCTGTTACGTCAAAAAATTCTTGGATGCCCAAATTTGAGAAATGATCACCAAATAGAATATTATATGAATCTGAGCTTGATATTTATTTGGTCTCCCTTCACATGGTTGGTAAATACCTGTATAATTTTGGCGGGTTTCATAATGAAACGTAGTGAATTTTTTTTAATGAGATTCTAATTTCTTAGTGCTTGGTCCTATTGGAAGCTATTTTTGGCTAGAATAAATAATCGTATGAGGGAATCAAAATGCTTGATCCTACCACATTTTTTTTGTAAACCTAAACCGCTTGTATGGAAACCACCGTGATATTTACCATGCAATTTTTTTTATAGTGAATAATTTCTTTGTAAACTATTGGAAAAATAGTTGACGTACTTCCAATGTCCTCACTTATGACAACGAATTATGTCACTCTTTTTGAACTTGATGCATATTATTTCATTCCTGCCAAATACAAATGTATGTTGCCTTAAGGCAATGATGCACCAACATGGAATTCACCCAAAAATAATCCTCCGGTTAGAAAACATTTTGTAGACTTCAATTAATTTTGCTTATCTACTAATTCGAATGCTTAAATGATGAATAATTTGTGCTGATCTAGGAAAGTGCTCTGATACCACTTGAAGCATAACAATCGCACAAACGAATACAAGAAGTAGATAAAAAATGAAATCAATTATATTTACCACTTTAGGAGGGCTAAGTCCTTCATCATTAAGGAGGGCTTAGTCCTTGCAGAATACACAAATTATTATGAATGATGAAATATCCTCAATGATAAATCAAACTACAACCTTATATAGTAATAAATCAATAATTCAGTGAACATTTGGAATATAGCCGACTAGCTATATTGGTTTGTAACAAGATTACCTTTCCATCTAGCTAAATTACATTGAATCCTATTCAACATAAGAGACCACATCTCCTCCTTCATCCTACCAATAAATAATGACATACCTGGATATAAATAATGAAGGTTAGTAATGCCACAACAAAAAATCTTTGCAATTATATGCTAAAGCTGCCCCCCAATATTCACAAAAAAATTGACTTTTATGGAAGTTAATTTGTTGGCTGGAAGCTTTCTCATATAAATGAAAAATATTCATGATTTCATTAGCCTTTCTCATAGTAGCCTCACCAAGAAGTACAATGTTATCTACAAACTATTGACAAGAAACTACCTCCACAATACTAGTAGGTCTAATATTCTTAATCTTAGAGGATAATGTAGTAGCAAGAATCGATCTTCCTAAAGTTTCAGCCATTAAAATGAAAAGATATGGAGACAAGGGATCACCTTACCTAATACCTCTTTGAACCCCCAAAAAACCACTCAAAATCCCATTGATGATGATAGAAAATTTAGTAGAGGAAATACAAACTCTAATCCACTTCCTTCATAGATACCCAAAACCAAATTTCTACAACACCTTGTCAAGGAACTCCTAGGAGACCCTATCATAAGCCTTTTGCATATTAATATTAAGAAGCATTCTAGCCAACTTGCTTTTGAACATAAAATATAAAGTCTCATGAACCATAATGAATCCATTCATAATATACCTACCATGAAAAAAACCACCTTGAAGAGGAAAAATTAAAATGGGGAAAAGCCTTTTCAACCTATTAGCAAGTGTCTTAGTAAACAACTTATATAGAGTATTGCATAAGTTGATAGGTTTGAAATCCCTTAGAGAAGAGGCACCATGTTTCTTTGAAACCAAAACAATAAAGGTAGTATTCCATGTATACAACAAAGAGGAAGAAGATTAGAATTCTCTTAAGGATTTTGAAATATCCAAATCAAAAAGGTGCCAAAACCTCTAAAAAAAATAGTAGGGAACCCATCTGGTCCAAGTGCTTTGTCCTTATTTATACTAAACATTTTGATCCTGATCTCATCATTAGAAAAGGGGGCATTCAAAATATTATTCATACCAACCATCACTACCTAGGGAATGTTCTTGAGAACTTTCTCTAAAGCATTACTATCTTCCTCCATGTCTCTAGAAAACAAATTCCTAAAATAAGGATATTGTGGTAGTAGCAATTTCTTCCTTATCTTTAATGCATTCACCAGAGTCCAATGTAATTTATCTTAATTTATTAGCACTCCTATATTTCAAGGTTGAAAGGTGGAAAAGCTTGGTATTCCTATCCCTCTCCTTAAGCCACCTATCTCAAGAATTTTACCTCCAAAAAGACTCCTTGTTAGCAATAATACTATGAAATTTTGCAAGAGTAAATTTCTCTTTGCTAGCTACCTCCACTCACCAACCTTAACTTTGGTCTTTTCCCTCAATTTCCTACAATTCTTGAATTATTTTTGCTTCCTATGGAAGAGGTTACCAAAAACATTTTGATTCCACCTCTTCAAATTAGCTTTGATGATTTTTAGCTTCTTGGCCACTTGAAACATCTTAGTGCCATAGAAATTTGTATTCCACCAAGCCTTAATCAAGCCTTCAAGATATAGATGAGAAAGCCACATTATCTCAAACCTAAAAGGATAACCTTTCAAATATCTCCATGAATTCTAACAATAATAGGTTGTGGTTAGAAGCAATCATGAACCATGGTAAGACAACTCACAAAATTAAGGGCCCTATCAATCCTAGATTGAATCAGACCTCCTCCCCTTATTTTGTTGTACCAAGTGAATTTAGAGCCTTGTAAATCAATATATACTAGTCTTATGGAGGTCAACAAATCACCAAACTCTTCCATACTATCCAAAAAAATAGTCGAGCCTCCAAGTTTCTCACAAGGGAGTAGAATGGAATTAAAATCACCAATAAGTAGCCATGGAAGGTCAAACAAAGAACCAAGGGCTTTTAAGTCAACCCAAAGTTTCCTTCTATCCACAACAACATTGGGAGCATACACATTGGTAGAAATCCAAGAAAAAATAGTTTTTTTTTTTTTTTTTTTTACAATAGAATAAAAAAGAGAACCTATAAACCTGATGAATGATATTGTCCTCCATAGAATCAGGATTCTAAAGCATATACAACCCTCCAAAAGAACCACGAGCAACCCTACTTACACCTTTACACCTCTTCCAAACAAATCTTTGTAATCTATCAAAATCCTCATTACCCATCTTAGTTTCTTGTAAGAAAAGAATATTAGGATTGAAACTTTTTTGAAATATTTTAGCACTCTTTGTTTAGTTGGGGCATGTAGACCCCGAATATTCCATGAGATAATCTTCATTACTTCAAGGATTACGGAGCCTTCCCTCCACTCAAAGGTAATGTAGGCTAGGAGCCATTAGCCACATCTTGAGCCATTTTTTTTAAGAGCACCTCAATTTTTTTTGGTCTTCCTAGCCCCTTCCCACTACTTAGATTCATTTTTTTTCGGGTGTTTTTGATGGGCCGCATAGAGCCAATCATTCTCTTATTGCTTGATTCTACTGATTGAGGAAGGAGTTGCTACTATTGAGTTATCTTCTTTAGTTTCATCTTTCACCTATTTAGAACTTCTTGAAAGCCATCTTCCTCCAAGGAAGATGAGACCTCCTCTGATTCCTTTTCCAATGCATTTGTAGAAATCTCTCTTGCTTCTACATCCCAAAGAGACTCTATGATAGCTTCATATTTTTCCTTATCAAGAGAGGAAAAAACCCTCTTATTATACAAAACAAGGGAAACTGCTCCCAAAAACACCTCAACATGAGCCTCCTAAAGGAGGGACAAAGGAACTTGAGCATAAGGTAGTTGATCCCCTTGATAATCTAGGATCTCAAATCCCTTATCCGGAATAGCATCCAATCCAACCTCAATACCAGAAGGTAGAAACTCTTTTAAAAGAAAAAAATTATTTGGATTCACCTCTGCACTCTTGGAATGTCTATCAACTTCTGGAAAAACCCCAAAAAATTTAGACTAGTCTTCTTTTTTATTTCTCCAAATCTAGGCCTCCTACTTTTGAGGAGGTTTCTTCTTAGGACACTTAGTCTATAAATGACCAACCCTTTTATAGTCAATGCAAATGGGCATAGAGGTTTCATATTCTATATCCTGGATCCAAACTCTAGAATCTGAAACCAACTTAATAGAAGAAGGAAGAGGCTTAGAGAGATCAGAGTTAACACAAAACTTAGCAATAACCATCTTTATTTTTCCTCGACTAGCCAAATCCATTGCAATCAAGCTGCACAATGATTTAGCAATACCCTTAAGGATGCCATCATACCAGAAGACCATAGGTAACCTAGGTAGATGCACCCAAAGGGGTGCCCTATTGACATTCTTTATGGACATATTGAAGTTCAGGGACCATTTCCTCAAAAAGAGACCTTTTCGACCAAAGAACCATGGTCCCTTCATAACCACAACATGCATGTCTTGTGAGATCTTAAAATTAAAGGGTAATTTCACCACTTTCAAATCCCTCTTTGGCCTCCATTTTTTAGCAATCCATTTTTTGATAGAGTCCAAATCTGGTCGGACCCCAATAAACTTCCCAACCAAGGAGTTTTCTCATTCCACTATCATTCAATGAAGAATAGGTTGAGGAATTCGTAAAGAAGAAATATCAGCCTCTATCTCTAGAACCAAATCAAAGTGAGTCTTAACAATAGGGTCAACTCCCAATAACACTTGAGACCAGGGATGGTTTGAATTATCCATAGAGGGAGAAGAAGACATCGAAGACTTTAGACCCTCCTCAATGCCTAGGTCAAACACATCAAAACCCAGACAGAGCCCCAAGGGCCCACCTACCACATCCCCCTTACCATCAATGCCTACCTCACTTTGCACATCTTCCACTCTACCCTTGCACCCCTTTGCCCATGCAAATTCCATTTGAAATTGATGCCATCTCCTCTAAAGATGCTAGGACCAGATCTCCTGACATCACTGCTTAGATTCTACTCCTCCAGTGGAAACTCCACTCTACGCACCTTTGTCAACACTCTCCACATTTGCAACTTTGAAACCCCTAACTTTCCACAATCACATCTTCAAAAACCCTCTCTCCACAATCATAGCTCTGAAAACCCTATCTCCAAAAAAACCTCTACAATCGCAACTCTAAAAGCTCTCCCTCTAACATATTAAATTAAATTTTAATTTTACTTTTTATTTTTTTTTCAAACTCTACAAACCCTCTAGCTCACAATGGCCACTCTGCAAACTTGTTCTACAAACCCACTCTTCAAGCCCTCTGACTCACTCCCAATCATTATGCTCTTTACCCTGTTGAATCCTTCCTGTGATTCTCAAATCACTGCGCTGAAAATCTTAAGACGTGAATATTAATTTTATTTTTATTTAAAAAAAAAAATACAAACAAACCCACTCTACAAACCATAAACTACAAAGATAATTTAATTTTAACTCTACAAACCATAAACTACAAAGATAATTTAATTTTAACTCTGCAAACCATAAAGTACAAATATAATTTAATTTTATCTCTGCAAACCCTTTGATTCAGTTTAACTCACTCACAATAGTTGTGCTCTTTACCCCTGTTGTATCCTCTCATAAATTAACGCTGTTAATTACACCCTTCCAGAAAGATTTTCCCATCACAAATTATTATATATATAATTTAATTTGAAAATAACAAATGCCAATTCCTTAGCCTTCCCTCATACGTCACCTATGGACAACGCTCACTAACCTTTCACAAGATTTCATTAAAAACGTTGAGCTCAGCTGCTTTCTTATCAATGTAATAATGTGAAGATCTTTTATATTATTTTATTTTTTTTATTTCGAGCTCTTTCTATATTTGTAAAACTCCTTCAATTCAGTCATTGTTCCTTTAAAGAAAGAAGGAAAAAAAAAAAACACTACACCCATCACATACACTATAGGGAAGGCAGTGAATTTCAGAAGCAAACTCGTCAAGTACGTGATATCATCTGTCAATGTCTCTTCCCTTTCTTGCGATCGGCTGTATTGATAACAACGTTTAAGAAAAGACGTGATTCGCAATATTACAGTTAATGCCAGTGTGGAGTCACGGGTGCAGATTTGGAATTATCTTATGAACGGTATTGAATACACGTATTACTGAAAAGATCTTTTGGAAGCATCCAGCATCTTCAAACAATTTGAAGGAATCTTCCATGAAATACGATTTTTGGTTCTTATCCTGCTTTCAAAAAATAAAATTGGCAATCACAAACTGTTAAGTCTAAATAATTTTTACCCCGTGTGGTTTGTCACTCTGCTACAAAATAGCAAAGTTTGACATTTTTGAAATGGGCAGACTTTTTACCCCGTGTGGTTTGTCACTCTGCTACTAAATAGCAAAGTTTGACATTTTTGAAATGGGCAGACTCTTAGGAATCCAGTGGCATCTGTTGTAAATCCACATCAGTATGCATGTTGAATTCCTTTATTTATATTTTTTTACACAAGCTCAATCACACATATGCATATATACCACATCTCAAAGTATCATATGCATATATACCACATTTCAAAGTAATAAACTTGATTTGAATCTAAATTTCCTCAAAACTCAAAACCTAACCCCTACAGGCATCGCATCGTGATACTGTACAGAAGATATGTTACGATTCTACTGTCACATTTTGTTCACTTGTGCACATGATTTCACTTGTGCACATGATTTCCTTATTCTTCCTTTTATCTTCCTTTTATGTGAAAAAGACTTGTCACTAATTCTTTTTGTCTTGCCCGATAGGGGTCAGAATACTATGGAATGCATTGGAATCGGTTTGGTCATTAAGGCAATGACTATATTGCCTATCTGAGTAATCATACATTAAAGCAGAACTTAGAAACAAGTTTACGTGGGGTAAGCAGGCTGCAGAGACATGTGATTCGTTGAACTGTACAACATACGTCCATTCAGATAAATCTACCTAGATGAGGCGTGTTCCACTTAGCACCTGATATGAGAGAAGGACAAAACTTAGGGATAAAATATTATTTATAATGTAAAATATTTAATGTTAATATGATTTTTAATTTATTTAAGTGTCTATAATATAGATGTAATTTTTTCGAAACTATTTAATGAAATGAAATTATATATCGCTTTGGTGGTGATCTTTTAAATATAATCTTAACTTTTTCATTACTAGTTCTATGAGAAAATAGAACAATGTTATTATTTTTTCATAAAAACAAAAATTTGATGAATTTTTAAAAGATATAAATATGTTATATATAGAGGTATAGGAAAACTTCTATAAATCATAGTCAATTGGGTAAAGATGAAATCAAGAGACTCTGACATTCAACGAAATCGAACTAGCAATCAACCAATCTATTTTTTTTAGGGTAAATTGGAGGTTTTTGAAAGGGGCTTGGTCCCTTGTGCAGTGGTTTGAACTTAAGCCTTCTAGATGTTGGATGGAAAGCAGTATCTATAGTAAATAAACACATGGAAAAATGACAAACAACCAAACATAGTCTAAATTTCTATAAGCAAAATGCAAAGGAAATGCAAAGTATTTTGTATTAAAATTTTAGACGAATAGTTGTTGTTGTAGCATTACAAAAATTTCTTGCCTCTTCTCCTAGCATATCATGCTCTGTTTTCTTCTCTATAAATCAGGTGAGAGTCTCCTAAGGAAATGCAAAGCATGGATGAAAATAAGGTCTATCTAACTTTCCATGGTAATATTAAATTACAAATCAGGTCATAGCTATTTTCTAAGCAAATGGAGCTAACAAACATTAATGCTTGTAATAGGGGAGTTGTTGCTTTAATATGGAGAAGAATGTTGCTAGGTAGAAAATGTAGATAGTGTTAGAAAGGAAAATCTGGGTTAATCCCAACATCCTCCCTTAAACCAAATTTCTCAAAACTATGATACCAAAAAAATTCTTCAACTTGTTCCTTTAACCTTAAAATTTTTAATTTGATTTCATCAATGAGTTATTTTTAAGAAGATCGTGAGATTGCACCTAATCCAAGATGAAATATGTACCTTGAAGTTTTTTTCCTATCATCAATATTTTTAGCCCAATCACTATCTATATACCCAACAAGTTCAAGTTTATTTGATGTTGCATAGAAGATCCCATGATATTGGTTAGCTATTCTACATTCTAAATTTCTTTAGAACATCTTTTACATGTTTACTTTTTGAAATAAAGATACCATTGTTTGATATAGAGACTTCAATTCCAAAGAAATATTTCATCAAGCCTAAATCTATCATTTCAAATTTACTCTTCTAAATTCATCAAACAACACATTATTGTTGTCACTATAAATTCAATTATCTGCATACAAACAATTTTTTAGGATTTCTCCTTGTTTATTTGTCTTAATATAGAGAGTGTGCTTGTATGGATATTTTAGAAAACCATTTTCCTAAAATAAAGAGTCAATGCAACTATACTAGGCCTTAGGTGCTTGTTTGATTTCATACTCGTAGACACAAAAATCTAGCCACTTGTCATCCATCCATAGCTTCCCACAATAATTATCCATTATTTATATATATTTGTTTAATATATATTTAAATTATAATATTTTATATATTTTATTCATATATTTTTAATAAATATATATTTATATGAATTAATTCTAGCCATCCATCATGTTTTAATCTTAGCCATCCATCCACCTTAATCCATGCCACTTGCCCCACTTTAATATCCACTCTTCCTCATGTTCTAATCTCAACCACATATTTCATGTCATTGAAACCCTAACATGTCTAAGGGAATATTATAAAGATGAGTTATTTTGATGACTCAACCCCTAAGTACTTTTGGAATCTTAAGTTCTCTAAGTTCCTTAAGATATTTTTGGAGTCCAAGCCCTAGCCCTCCCTCATTTTCATCCTCCTCTCATCGTCATTTGCATCTTCTACCGCACACCTTGCATGAACCATATCATGTTATGTGCTACTATCATCAATTTTCAAATGGTCTCTCGAGTCTACCGAGTGCTCGTGGGTATTTCTAGTTATGTCGAGTGCCCACCAGAGCTTATTGAGCACCCGTCGGAGCCTACAAAGCATATCTAGGTATTTTTGGTCAATACCAAGCGCTTGTGGGTGTTTCCCATTCCATATCTATAGCCCTATGGCCCTCAGGTGTTGTTAGGGCATCTGCATAATCACTCCCTACATTAGCAATGAAGACAAAAATAACGTTATTCAATAAGGTAAAAGTTCATTGTATTTCATTTATGTTTTTATGCTCTTGCTCATAGTTTTTATTGCAATACTAGGGTTTAGTTATTTTATTTGTTCTGAGGGTCTCACGTAGTGGATCCCTCATAGATACTACTAATCCTTGATACTGTTTGTTGTGTGTAGGTGTAAATACCACATTATTTGGAAGCTGTCGAAGTTCAAGTGGCCCTACATAGGATACCAAATCCCACTCACTACTCTATTGGGATAGAATACATCACGAAGACACCACCATTTATGTCTAACTAGGGTTTCAAAGAACCCTAGTGCTTTGTAACAATTATATCAAAATAATAAGTATTGTAAACCCCTATTTGGAATAAATTGACTGTAATACAGGAAAACCATCGACAATAATAAAATAGTTCATTTATTTGTGCAATCATTTGTGTTATCTTGCTTATTCACTTATTTCATAGTTTATGTTTGGTGTTTCTTGATTTTTGTATTCACACATACAAAGCTTTCTTCAATTTGTACATATTTCATTCTTTTCCTTTCAATTCATAACCTGGTGGGATCTATATAGACCTCTTCTTACAACACTCCATTTAGGAAAGCAGATTTGACATCCATTTGATAGACTTTCTATTTTTTTGAGGTGTCAATGTTAAAATCATTCTTACTATGTCAATATTTACTATAGGTGAATAAACTTCATGATAATCAATTCTTGATTTTTGTGAATATCATTTCGCAACTAGCGTTGCTTTATATCTTTCAACATCTCCATGAACTTTAAACTTTTTTCTATGTACCCATTTCACACCTATGATTTTCTTTGTTGTTGAAAGATGCATTAATTCCCATGTTTGATTTTTCTCTATAGCATAAATTTCTTCATCCATGGATTTTACCCATTTACTATTTTTAATTGCATCTTCAAAGGAGATGGGATCGTTTCAAAAAATAAAGCAAAATCAATAAATTCTTCATTATTATTTTGATTTTTTTTACCTCATATATTTCAGATAGATTCCTTGTCTTTGATGGTGTTCTCGTGATAGAATTGAACCTTGTTCTTACACTTGATGGTGAATTAGGTGATGAATATGGATTATTTTCTACATTGGTACTATTGCTTGAAATAGAGGGTTAATTTTTACTTTCTCCATTCAAATATTCCATCTGAATGATTGATATCCCTTGATAATTTACTTTGATATTCTAGTTCTAAGCTTCATCCTTAATGAATTTCACATCTCTATTTACAATTATTTTCATTGTAGCAAGATTATATAGTTGATAACCTTTTTATTATTCACTATATCCAATAAAAATACATTTCTCTCCCTTGTCATCCAATTTTCTTCTCTTTTCTTCTAGAATGTGTGCATAAGCTATACAACCAAAAAATCTTAAATGTGCAACACTTGACTTTTTGTTGCTCCATGCTTCTTGAGGGATTACATCCTTAACACTCTTTGTAGGACATCTATTCAACAAGTAAATTACACATGCAATAGCTTCTACCCAAAAAAATTTGGTAATGCTTTTGATTTTAGCATACTCCTTGTCATCTCCATTATGGTTTTGTTCTTCCTTTATGCAACACCATTTTGTTGTGGTGTGTATCTAGCTATAAATTATCTTTTGATTCCATTTGCCTTACAAAAATCATGAAATTCATTTGAAATGTATTCACCTCCTCCATCAGTTCTTAGTGTCTTCACATAATATCCACTTTGCTTCTCAACCAATGCTTTGAACTGCTAAAATATTCTAAATGCTTATAATTTTTGCTTCAAGAAGAATACTAATATCTTTTGGCTAAAATAATCTATAAATATCAAAAAATATTTATCATTTCCAAATGATCTTGTTACCATATGATCACAAATGTATGAATGCACACGTTTTAAATGTTGTGAAGCCCTCCATGATTTTCCTATAGGAAATGCATCTCTATGTTGCTTGCCTATAATACAACCTTCACAAACATGATTCAGTTTTTCTATTAGTAGAAATCCTTTTACCATTTGCTTCTCATACAACATGTTTAGACTGTTGAAACTTAGGGGATCAAATTTGAGGTGCCACAACCTTAATTATTTCTTACAATAGAACTAAATGAGAGCAACATTTCACTCTAAAATTTTAAAGGAAAAATTCTATTGTTTGTTATAGTCACATTTGCTATAAGTCTATTTTCACCATCTCTAATGATGCAAGCTCCATCTTAAAAATACACTTTGTGACCCTTTTGCTCAAGTTATCCAATGCTCAACAAATAATTTTTTAGCACAAGCACATAATAAATATTAGGAATGTGTTTTCTTTCTCCTTTATTTTTGCAATTTAGAATATTTCCTTTTCCCGTTATAGGAACCTTGCTATTGTTTCCCACCTTTACTATATATTTGATAGTTTCATCTAATTTTGAAAATACTTTTTTATTTTCAGACATGTGATTGTTGCAACCACTATTTAGATACCAATCATATTTTTTACTTTCTTTATCAGCATTGTAGGTTAATAACTATAATGTTCAAAGTTCTTGCAATAATAACACCAATTTTTTTATTTATCACATCTTTGATATGAGCCTCCTTGTTGATATCTATCATTACCTCTTCCTCTTGCTTCATGAAATTTGTAGCTACTTTATCCTTTGTTAAAATAATTTTTGTTTTCTCCTCTTTCAAAGCCTCTACTTCCTCTATGTCCTCTTCCTCTTTGAGAACTTGTAGGTACTCATATTTGAATGAGACCTATATTTTAAATGCATGCTCCAAAGAAGAGTGTGATGTTCGATTCAACATTTGTTCATGTGTTTGTAAATAACCCATTAACTCATCCATAGATAGAATTGATAAATCCTTTGATTCTTCAATGACAATAATAACAGATTCAAATATTGTTGGTAGGCTTCTCAATACCTTTTACACTATTCTTTAGTATTCATTGTTTTCTCCATTCATTCTAATTTGATTAATAACAATCATTATATAGGTAAATAAATCACTCATAGATTTAGAGTCAGTCATTTGTAAATTTTCAAATTCTATTCTCAATATCTACAATCTTACTAGTTTTACTTTGTTTATGCCCTGATATGAATTTTTCAAAATTTCCCATGCCTATTTTGAGTTGGTTGGTACTGTATTTCTTGGAAAGATAGATTCATCAATTGCCTAGATAATGGAAAAAAATATTTTTATACTTATTTCAATTTTCTTTCAATATATCTTTCTAAGCTTGAGTGAGTGCATTATACATTGTTGCATTTGTAGGTTTTGCATACCCATTTTCTACTAAATCTCAAATATCCTATGACCCAAATAAAATCTTCATTTGTATGCTCCAATATTCATATTTTTTATCATTTAAATATGGGATTTGTAACTAAAGTGGATTATCGTTGGAGGTCATTATTCAAACATTCTCTTTACTATTAAAATTCTAGCCAAGTTTGACTTAGACACTTTCAAAATGTCTTCTTGCATATACAATGTACAAAAAGTGGTTCTTGCATGCATGATCAGATCAAAATAAAAATAAGTGCATTGTCTTCCCAGTTTTTGAAGAGATATTTAAATGTTTCCTTTTATAGTTATATTAAAACCAATCTAGATATCTATAAATAAAAAATAAAATCATAGAAGTTTCCCTTGCTGTGATGAGGAAGAACAAATTATTGTGCTCATTGGTTTATCTGGCATTATAATCCTTTATATGACCATCAAAATAGTCTTTCCTAACCTTTTCCCTACACTATTGTATTCCTCTACCTTATATGACTTATCCATTGCAATCGATGAACACTTTAAAGCATCCATCCTATCAAGCACTAGCTCATATTTTGAGAAACAATTGCTGCTACATATACTTGTTGATTTAAAATGTGAAACTAAGTTAGGAATATCTAAGCAATAAGATTCTAAGAAGATGACACATCTGGACCAACTCTACAACCTTTCAACAACAACATAACTTTAATCATTGAAGGTCTATGGAGGGTATCAAGAATAGAGTAGAGCAATACCACTTTAGTAACCAAAAGGAACACCTCCTACTTGGAGGAAATAAGATCCACCTCCAATAGATTCGAATCAAATGAATTTGATACCAATTGTTGAATGGAAATATCACTTGCCTTTATTGTATATGTAGTAAATAAACACAGAATAATGACAAACAACTAGACAACCACATCCAATCCAAATTTTGTAAGCAAAATGCATATGAAGTGAAAAATATTTTGTATTAAAATTTCTAGACTAACAACTCCTATTGCAGCATTACAAATTTATCTTGCCTCTTATCTTGGTGCATGATGCTCTATTTTATTATCTACAAAACAAGGGTTAGTATCCAAAGAAAATACAAAATATGGATGAAAATAAGGTCTATCTAACTTGTGAGGGCTATATTAAATTATAAATTAGGTCCTAGTTATTTTCTAAGAAAATTGAGCTAACAAGCATTAATGTCATACTGGAGATTTGTTGCTTTAGTATGAAGGAGAATGTTGTAGGAATAAAATGCACATAGTATCAGCGAAGGAAATTTGGGTTAATACCAACAATGGATGAGAACTCAAAGATATACCACTATGGTGTCCCAACACGATAAAAAATAAAATATTTATAAACATTCAATCTAACAAATAATATAAAATTTATAATATAATTATTATTGTTTATTTTTTATTTGTAAATACTTTCTATCTTGATAATATTTTCTCATAAAAACTTATGCATTTGTAATTTATATATATATATATTGTGCTACATTGTGTAAATTTAAAAGAAATTAAAATTAAAAAAAAAAAAAAAAAGCTAGAAAAAATGGAAAAAGTTAAAGTTTTATGCAAATAACTTATCTTCTAATAAAATATAAAAATAATATTAAGATTATATTTTATATTCTTAAAAATATAATAATACAAATAATATTGTATTGTTTCCTTTTCTAGTACAAGTGAAGAAGGTGAGCCTAGAAGTTAGTTGTTTCTCACATTAATCAAATCTAAAAAAATAATACAAATAATATTTATTCCACATAAAAATTGAAATGAAGATTTTTCCTTAAAATATTTTAAAGTTTTTAAAATTTTAAAAATATATCCATAAACTTTAAAAAATAAAACTATATAAATTTTTAAAATTACATATTGCATTTATATATATATATATATATATAAATGATGTGGTAAACCAGAAATCCCTAGCACTCACCATTTCTCATATATCTATGTTCCTTTATTATTACACAAAATTTCATTAGTAATACTTAATTCGCAATGTAATAATATTGTGAATTTCCAATACTCATAACATGAATTTTGATCCACTTACGTGTATGGTTGCTAAAAATATGTCTTTTATTATTTTGATGAATTTTGATCCCCTTACGTGGGTGTTGGCTGTGCATGTACTTTTCCTTTCTCGTGATCGATAAGTCTTTGTTGTTGTTCGCGGATAATATTGAGACGTCTTTGTTGTTGTGCGCGGATAATATTGAGAGTAACGCAGTTTCAAACAAGAGACGGTGACTCGCGAAATTGGCATTTTCGAAAGAGTGCAGTCACCAGTGCACCTTCAAAGTTATCTTAACATCATCATCGATTCCCTTACTAGAGAAACAGACTTCTGGAAGCAAACCTTCACAAGCTAAAAATTACAGTTATCATGCTTTTCTGAAATCGACATAAGCTTAGGCCGCTGGTTCCATCTTAACATAAATTGTCAATTTGAAAATATGATTCCCCATAAGAGCTACTACATGGGCTGTTTGCAAGAGGAAACAACAGAATGACCGGATTTTATATCAGAGGTGGAGTTTAGTGTGGATTTAAATTACATTAAATTTAAGGCAATATAGTCTGATAGTCTGCGACTCTGCAGTACATACCAAGAGTGTTCTGACCTCCGGTAGAATCTCTTCTTGAATCTTCATTAATGGCTGCACCAAAATCCAAAATAGCAAAGGTGACCCAATAGGTATATGAGGGCTTAATCCTATGGACAACAGAACCAAATTGGTTAAACCATTTCAATACCTCTGCTTGAAAAACATGGAGTCACACCATACAAACAAACAGTAACAGCTAGCTTAACTACGAGAAGAAGTCCATCTGATCCCTCACTGTCCAGGCTTTCTGAAACAGAACATGTGAACGTTCAAAGCCTTGCCTTCTTTTGTTCCCACTTCCACCTGCATTTCAGGGTGAATGATGCCTATCACATTAAATCATATTACTGAAAAAAGCGATTAGAAATTAATAACAAAGAATCAATGAAGCCTGCAGATAAGCTTTAGTAAAATAAATAAGTTGATAACTAAGCAACATATTCAAAGAAATTTTTCTAAAAAATGGAGTTCATTGAGAGGGAGCAGAGCATTAGTTTTTCACCTTGCATCTGTTCTTGTTTTTGATGCAGTTGAATAAGGGAAATAGAAGAGAACATCTTGAGAGATAAGGCAAGAATTCTCTACGGAACGAAAGAAAATCGGCCATGAATGATAGAAGAGATGCATTTCTTATTGACAGTTCCTTCCGGTTCCATGCCAATCCATTTCAAAAGCTGCACACTTTGGGCAATCCATTTCAAAAGCTGCAGACATCTTTCTGTGTAGCATTCTCAGGGAACCATTGAACATATTTATAATGTTAGCTATGGAAATATGATCGTGGACAGCTGTGTGTGACTCAAGTGGCATCTTGTTCTTGATAGATCCAACGCTTTTTTATTATTTGGAATTTTTCTAATAGTTTTATAATATTCTTTTAAATATTTGATAAGCATGCCGTATATTATATAATGTGATGTATCTGGGATTTAGTTTGTAGTATCTTTTTCATTTTTTCATTTATGACTTATTTCTCTGATTCTCTAGTAACGAAAGATATAGAGTGATAAATCTCACTTTGGATGGCTGTGCATAGCACTAAAAGATAATATATATAGAAAGAGGTCCTCTTGCATCTCTCCAAATTGAGAGCTCTAAGCCTCGTGACCCTCCGAGCTGTACACATAATTGCAATTGTAAGATAAGCTCTATGCCTCGTGACCCTCCGAGCTGTACTCATTATTTAACAAATCTCAATTGAAAGATAAATTTCCTCTAAATGTCTCTCTAGATTATCAAAGCCAGATATTTCTGCGGTTTGATTCATCTACTTAAATAAAACCCGTTTTAGGTTTACTTTCACAAATCGGAAGCCCCCACGTAAAATACCTATTTTACCTAGCCATGTAATTCAAAAACTAAACCTAATTTTTCTGTATTCTCATCGAACCCTGAGATTTTGCATTAGAAACAATAGTATATTTATTTTTAGGGACATTTTGTTTGAAAATGGTAGTAGTCTGATTTGAATTCATTGATTGTGCACCAAACCTAAACCTGCACCATACCTGTATGAATCCCAAGAGACCAGTGGTCCCCTTCACACCGGGTCAACAATAACTAGGTGGAATAGGTTTGGTAGTAGCAGCCCATGTGTTTTGAACCTTGCCCTTGTTCGTTACTAAAAATAGTGTGGTTGTGACGGTCACAACCACACTATTTTTAGTAACTAACAAAGGCAGGGTTCAAACCACATGGGCTGTCCCCACCAAACCTATTCCACTTCATTATTGTTGATCCGGCATGAAGGGGACCATCACAACCACACTATTTTTAGTAATTAACAAGGGCAAGGATCAAACCACATGGGTTGTCCCCACCAAACCTATTCCACTTCATTATTGTTGATCTGACATGAAGGGGACCATCATCGCTTAGGATTGTCATCAGTCTGGCATGCACTCAGAGGATTCACATCACACTACTACCTTTGTAAACAAGCTGCCCTTGAGGTTTGAACCTGGGTGTCTTCTTAATAAATGTGTGACCATACAATCACTTGCCAATCCACCTAGCCCTCAAGGACTTTTTTTTGGTTGGTTAGAGTGAGAAACCCCTACGATCAACACACTACACACTGAGCAATCTCCTCTCAATCATGACCCCTCGTAAAACTGAGAGCTATGCTTTTCAATAGGGAATTTAACACGCAACCACACACTTACCCCCTCACACACTCATCCATGCCACACACTTGTCCACACCATGGATTGAACCTTGGACCTCCCAAAGAAGAGCCAAAGCCCGAACTGTTGGACTTGACAATCTATTGATTTATTAATAACTCTTTTTATTGGTCTTATTCACACTCCTAATATTCCATGATATCATTTTCATTAACACTTTTTATTCTTGTGCTCTTAACCTTATTTATTGTTAACACCTATGATATTTATTTTTATTTACCAAATCAAACCTTTGAGTTTCATTTTATCTTTATTGTCTTTTTGAGGGTCTTTCTTTTCTTTTTCCATTACCACCAACAATTTCATCTTCATCAATCTCTTTTATTTTTCCATACTATTTATAATAGGAGTTATCTTTAAAAAATTATGTTGCCCTAGGAAATCTAAATGCAAGGAATAGCCTCACAATCACCTTCTCCTTTATGTTTCCTTACAAAATGTAAAATACAAAAATTAAATATTTATAGTAATTACTTTCTTATATTGTTGTTAAAACCCTACCTTATATTTTCTTATGCTACCTTGGAAACACTAAATTTCCATGCGTATAATCCATATGTATTTATTTATCATGTTTGTCTTGTAATCCTAAAGGGCATGGGATACACTTTATACTACTTTCATTGTTATTGCAAGCATAGGATTTTATAGTACATGTCTAAAATAAAGGTAATTTTCCTACATTAACCTTGACCCTTTTGTCTTATTTGCTTTAAAGTTTCCTCTCAATATTCATTTGCATTGCTAGCTTTGTTTGAATTCAAACTTGCATGTTCTACTTCATCAAACCTTACGTTATTTTTCTTCTAATAGTTGATTCAAGTAAATTGTAATGACCTTGGTCATTTGATGATGTAAAGGAGATTTCTTTGATACTTTTTGGGGGGATGGAAAGTCCTTGATTTGACTCAAATTCTACTATGATATTATCTCCTTGCTTCATATTAAAGTTTGTCTCATATCCAAAATTTTCCATCTCTATGTCTATCATTTTTACATTGTAATTTCTTGTCATGTGTCTAGTCTCATAATATTTGTGACATCAAAATACAATTTTTTATAATCCACTTGTTCATCATACTCTTTTGTTTTATATTTAGTCCTAATGGACCATTGAAAAGGTTTTAAAATATTCATGGTAACACATATTAAGGTGTTTTTAGCATGCCTCTCCTTAGTAGTTGGTCCATCCTAAATGAACTTCCCTAGAGTATTACCAATATTATTTGAAACTTCCTTATTGAGACTTTTATATAGAAGTATAAAAATCCAAATATAGAATATAACCTTTTATTCATAGATAGATAGATAGATAGGTATTAACATGGAAAGAAATTCCAATCATAGAAAAAATCTCACTCCATGACCTTAAATGTAATGCACATCCCCCCTAAACTATGTGATGACATCCATTGTTTTATTCTTTATTTCTTAATTGAAGATGATGAGGAAAAATATTTTTGAAATAAATTTCATGGAGTAATTTGAATTCAATCCCCATTTCACTTGATCCAATTTAAAATCTTCAAAAAAAAGGATAGTATTTATGGAATTTGCATATTAACCTTCTATTTTTAAGAACATAATGTCATTCTCAATCATGTCATCCCTAATAATCACTTTTAGTGTAATATCTACTACTTGGATAGGGTTTTTCATAGATTTATTCTTCCCCTTTTCCCCAAAGGGTATCCTTACTTCTAATTAAAACTTTCAAAAATGACTTTCTTGATATGCTACTTTTATCTTCTTCATAAGAATACTTTAGCTTTTAATTTATTGAAGTATCAAGAGCAAGAAAAAATAATGCTTCCACTGGCTTCTTGATTAGACTTGCAACACTTGCTCAATTAATAATTTAAACTTTACATCTTTGTAAGATCTATATATCTTACTTATAATTATTAACTTATTAAAATTTAAAATATCAAACTTTTATATCAATATGTTTGTAAAGTTCAACTAAATTGTTTGTTAGGCTACTAAACATTAATTAACTAAATAATAATTTATAAGTTTAATACTTAATTTTAAATATAAGGTATATGGATTAATTAGCAACACATAATTAGTCACCTACATTATCATTTTTATAGTCCATTTACCAACCTACCCACACACAATTAAATTATTAAAAAATTAAATTAAATTGTTTGAATATCATTAATTTAAAAAATAATCCCTATATAGATGAAAGATGACATACCATGATTCATTATAAAGGATGATATGATCAAGCAATATAATGATTCTTAAAAGCATGGGGTTAATATGCAAGTTTTATGAATACTATCAAAGTTTTCTAGAAATTCAAAAGTGGATATTGAGTTTAAATTTTTTCAATAAATTTTCTTCTAGAATTTCTTTATTTCATTATATTTTCTAGTTCAAACATTAGGGATAAAGTAATGGGTGATGCTATGGTTCAAATGGATTTTTATTAAAACCATGGAGTGAGGGATTTTCTATGGAGATAGCAACTCCTAGAATGCTTCTAGTATGGATTGAATTATTTGACTATCATATGAATTAACAAATGAGGAGATTTTGAGGAATATTAATAATATACTTGGGGTATTCATTTAGTATAGGTTAATTATTGAGGAGAAAAATAATGTTGTGTATACTCAAATATGTGTTGCCATAGACATTTTCAAATATTTGATAGAATCTATCAAAGATCAAATCTAAATTATTAAAAAATATTAATAGGTGCATTATGAAATATTTCATTTCTCTATTGCAAATTACATGAAATTCAACATGTTGCAAGTGATAGAAAGTGAAAATGATTAAAAAGAAGATGAAATTTTTAGGCCATGAGACAAACTCAATTATCAAGAACTATGATCATATTATAGTCAAATATGGCTTAGGTTCGGGAGTCTTTTACTCCCCAAAACAATTTGCAAAGAAATCCCTTTTATTTCATCAAATGGTAAATCCCATTATGGTCCATTTGAAAAAACATTAAAAAATTAAGAAGGATACATAGAATGAGGAAGCAAGTTGTGCAAGTTTAAATATAGAAGAAATTAAAGGTATAAAGAAAGACGCATATTTGATATTCAAAGTGGAGAATGTCAAAGATTTTAAGTTCAATCCAAGTAAATCCTCTCAAATTTTCCTAAATACTAGAAAATCATCTATGTAAAGTTTAATACTCAAAGTGGAGAAGGTCAAAGAGTTTAAGTTCAATCCAAGTAAATCCTCTCAAATTTCCCTAAATAGTAGACAATAATCTATGTAAAGTAAAATAAGAGTAGCTTAGGGGATTTCCCTTGTATATTAGGGCTTCCAAGTAAGAATAATAGAAATACCAATATGAAAAATGTGCATTGTACATTATGGTTTTTTTTGTAGATAATACGTAAATATTATGGAGATTACCCAAATGTAAAAGCATAGTATTCTAACATAGTTTTAGCCTATTTCATGACACTATTTAAAAATAAATAATTATATATATAAACCTATTATGCTTAACTTCATCAAGGAATAAATGCTATTTGGGTTGAGAGTTAAAGCAAGGTATAAATTGAAAAAATATTTTAAATTAAGCATAGAATATGAATATAATATTGTTATTAAAAAGTAAACATAGATATATTAAATTATGTATTTATGTATAGGTTATCGTTTTTAAAAGTTTTACCAATACAAATTAAGCATGGGTGACAAATAATTCCATATAACATGAGAATTTTAACAAGCATTCTATAAGCATGTGTTTTACATAAATAAATCTAGATGGATATATAACTTTTATATTTTTTATCAATATTTTAATTCTTATTTATTTTCAACTCAAGAAGTAAAAAACACTTTGATAAATTGTTGTGTTGTTGTGAGTAGATATGTTGGGGCACCAAAAATGAGTATATTTTTATATGGAATAAAATTAGATAAATAGATCTTGTGTATATGTGTGTTCTTGCCTAAGGATAAGAGTTTATTTTTATTTTTAAACATATCTTTTAAAATAAATCAAATAAAATATATTACTATAATAAGATTAAAGAAAATTTAAAATTTTAGAATCTATATTACAATACCCACACTTCCATAATTTTTACTATAAAATTATATGCTTTAACCCATATAAGCCCTCCAAAGTTGTGTTAATAATATTATCTACACAAATGTGGATATAAATATAAATATATAAATATGTAATTATAATAAAAATAAACAAAATTTATATATTTAAAATTTATATTCCAATTCCTATCACTCTATATTTTTCATTGCAAAATTATATGATTTGATCTCATTTTGAGGCCTTCAAATTACTAATGATCTACAAGATAATAATTCTAGATATCACTAATGCGTTTCATAATACCATGCTTTTATTGCCCTTGTACTTTGGGGTTTCTAGGCAAGCATAAAAATGAAGTGATTTTAAGGGTTATGCCTTCCACTTATAGATGATAAGTTAATTTTTCAATGGTATGTAAAAATAAAAGATATTTATGAAGATGTAAGTATCAATGTGAATAGAAAATGAAGAAGAAAATAATCATCAAAGCAAGACAAAAGTAAAAACAAATGGATGTTAAGTTGAGAAAGAAAAATAGATATAGTAAGTCCTAATAAAAAGTGGATCTATTCACACAAATAAGAATAAAGGTGATGATGAAGATTGTATCTTGAAATATTATAGTATGAATACAATCCCCCGAAAAAAAGTTTTTAAGGAATTAATTTAGTCTTTTATAATCATAAATTTACTTTAGTACCTGCAACAAAATAAGTAGTATAAGAATAAAGGTGATGATGAATATTCTATCTTGGAATATTTATAGTATGAATCCAATCCTTGAAATAAAAGTTATTAAGGAATTAATTCAATCTTTTATAATCATAAATTTACTTTAGTACATGTAACAAAATAAGTAGTGAGGAATGTAAAGATGCATTTTTTAAAAATTAAAATATGAGGGGTTGTGTAGCAATTTATTCTATGTGATATTCAAATGGTATTGAAATAGTATAGATTAATACCTAATAGGTGTTATCTATGCAGTCCTTCCAGCACATGTTCTTTCACTATCCCTTATCCACTGAAGTGTTGAACCATGTCCTTCTATTCTTAGGGTTTCAATGGGTTTCTCCATTGACAATTGTAGAAGTTTATATTCAATGGGCTACTCCCTTTAAATCTCCTCAATTGGTTAAGTTCTGGAATTTCCTTCACCCTCATTTGTTCTGGAGAATTTGGTGGGAGCAGAACCAAAGAGCCTTCAAGAATACCAAGAGATATGCGAAGTCATTTTTATTGAAAGTTATTGGAGCAACTGTGGAAAATATTTCTTCTTGTTTCCCTGATATGGATGGTGGGATCCATGAGGAAGCCTTGGTGGAAAATAGACTTGGCTTCCCTCAAAATAATTAGTTTACAGATATACCTCCAGCATCATTGAAAAGTATAATGAAATGGGTCTCCTCCTAGGGGTTGGATTAAGCTAAATTTTGATGGTGCTTCTAAGGGGAACCCGTGACTTGCAGCAGCAAGAGGTATTCTTAAAAATGAGAAAGGAAAACTGATTTGTGCTTTTGCTGAATTCCTATCAATATAGAATTTTTCTTCTGCAGAAGCTAGGGTATTATTCTTAGGTCTTTTGGTGATCAAATATTTGGGCTTTCGAAAATTAGTTGTGGAAGGGGACTCTGAATATTATTAATCTTGTAAAAATTTTCAAGCCCACAAAATTGGAATATTACCAACATAATTGAGGAAGCTATTAGAATTCTTAGCTCAAGATCCGAGGTGCAAGTGCAACACATATTCCATGAAGGGAACAAAGCAACAAATCTAATGGTAAATATTGGCCTGACTCAGCAAGGTCTTATGGTGTGGAAATCCAAATTCCTCATAACCTTCAAAACTTGATCATGGATTATTGAGGAGGAAATTATATTTGTTCATATTTAACCCATTCTCGGTTAGTCATTCAATCATAAAGGAATACGTGTATCAGCCCTGCCACCTTCCTTGGATTGGTGGGGTAGTGGTCAGAATTGGTTTTCTTTGGGCACTACTGGGATCGATGAAAGTGGCTATTTTATTGTTAATAATGTTTAGGATATTGGTAAGAAGTGATTGAATTTGATATCCCCCCTAGGGCATTGGATACGAGGGATTTGTAGGTCTTTTTGCTGATTCTTAATGTCCTCCCTATGGGTTTTGTTTGTCTGGTTATCTCCTGTTTGTGGTTCTGTTTGGATATTCCTTCTCTAGCATATTGTACCCTTCTTGTATTGTGGTATTTTTCATGAAAGTCTTAGCTTATAATATGGCTTTCATGTAATAGGGTTTGGGGATCCTCTCAAAATCCCTACTTTTACCTAATCAAAATAAATAAATAAATGTGATGGAAAAGTTTTAAAAGGAAAGATAAAATGGTTTGTAGTTTCTTTTTTGTAGTAAAAAGGAAGATATAAAAATTGGATACATAAATGTGTATGATCCAAATATACTCACTATTTAAGATAGTTATTGAAATAGCCAAACTCTATTCATGTCAAATTCAATGATAAATTGTGATCTTTGGATTCATAGAGGGATTTCAACTCAAGCTTGACTCCTTATTGGAAGAGGACTTCAAGAGAGCAAATTATGAACTATTTATAAGGATAGATAAAGGTCTCCATTATCAAATATTTTTGTAACATATTTAAAATAAACAAGGAAATTAAATCTAAGTTTAATTATCTGCAAAAAATAATGAGAATCAACGGAATGGAAAGAAATGCTTATGTGCAAGAAAGATGATTATTATTTATTATCATAACATACTGCATTACAAATGGTTATATTGAGACCAAAATTCTAGGAAGATATGGATTAAAAATGATTATAGAAATACATCAATTTTTCATGCTATTGTTGAAATAGATAGTTTGTTTCATTAAGTAAACAATATTTCAACTCTAGATGGAAGAATTATTTAAAAAATACTACAAATGAAAAAAAAATACTTACACTCATTATCCTATAAAACTTTGGGTAGTATAAGGAGGCTCAAGGTGAGATTTTACAAAATATTATATTAATTATCATGTAAAGACAAAATAGAAGTTTGATGAGAAATATATTATTTGTTGAGCTACATGAAACAATTTTGGCTTTCCACCTTAATAAGGCATCTAGTCCTAATGGTTTTTCTATAAATTTATTTCAAATATTTTGGGATAGTTGAAGAATGAGATGTTGGTTGCAAAAAATAAGTCTACATAACAAGAGAAATCAATTCCATCTCTTTGCATTGGTTTCTAAAAAATATGAAATAAAATATTTTGATAATTTTTGTCCCATAAATGAAGTGCTTGAGTAGGGAAATAAAAATAACCTCAAAATTTTTATTTATAAACATATTAAACGAATAAGGTTATGATAGCATAAATGCCTCTAACACATAAATTTTTGAAGTTTTGACAAGATTAAATGTATTATACATGTATATAACTATCATGAGTAAAATATTAATTACTATTTTAACAAATATATTTTCTCATGTATACCTAAATATTTGATACTAGGATCTGAGAAAATCCTAGGAGCTGAGAATCCGCCTGCATCTATTTCATGGCTTTCGCACAACTGGTAGCTTAAACTTATGGTAAAGCTACCGGAGCAAGGAATTACACCAAGGAAGAGGTCTCGCAAGTTCGTACTGAACATTTTACACAAGATAACAATGCCAATCCCATTGTTGAATTATTTTTATTAAGTTTGATAATGCATGCAAGTGGCTAGTAGAGAATACCCTGATAGGATATTTCTTGGGTTGTATTTCGAATGATACTTTGATTCAATCTTGGATTCAGTGGTATTGGCAACCTTATGACATTAAGATAAAGAATATCCAAAATTTGTCAAAGGGGTTTTTTCTTTTTCGCTTTGTTGATGCTCCACATGCACAAGAAGTTTATAGTCGGGGTCCCTAGTATGTCCAAAGCTCTTTGCTTATGTTTCAACAATGGTCCAGATATTTCTCTATCAATGATGAGGCTTCTCTGGAAGAGCCTGTTTGGGCTGAGTTCCCTAGTCTTCCAACAACCCTTTGGCCATTCTTGCAAAGTATTGCTTCCACCCTTGGGAAGGTGGTCTACTTAGAACTAAATAAATTCTATAATGTCCGCCCTAATAGGCATGTGTGTATCAAATTCAATCTTTCCAAGGACCTTACTGAGTCTATTGACTTGAATATTGGTGACAAGGTTTTTACACAGCATGTTGTGTACATTAATTTACCCAATACTTGTTACCATTATAAATAAATAGAGCACAAAATTAAATATTGTCCACTTATGGATGATAAGTTCAAATTGTGCAATGTTTTTGTTCCTCCCCTTGCTCCGACATTTCTAGCTCTAGGAGCCAAAAAACCTCAAGATGAATGGACTATAGTGTCAAACAGGAAAAATCATCTACCTAAGCAGTCGGTGTTTCAGGGAGGTTCCAGTTCCAACCCTTTGGTATAACAACCTTTAGCACCACACATGCCAGCTCTTCCAGCTCCAACTGCTCCAGTGCAACTATCTCCCTTGGCACCAGGAGGGTCCCTTTTTGTACCAACTTTAGATGGAGTTTCACCACCTCTAGTATCTTCTTCACCCGATGATCATGCTCCTTCCAATATTAAGAAAGAATTACCAAAGAATGTATCATTCTCTAGGTCCCATTTTTCACGTAGTCCAACTCATGAGGGGTTACATCAAGAAAAGAGATGACAGACTAACTTTCCTATGGAAAATCATGAATGATTTCTCAGCAATTCATACACTTACCTAGAAGATTCTAAAGAAATTTCTGAGGGAATGAACCTTGATTGTTCGCAATGATTTTTTGTCCTGGAATGTAAGAGGACTGACGGATCCAGTCCAAAAATATCAGGTTCACAGAGAGATTCATAATGTTGCTTACCTGCATGGTAGTTTGGATTTTTTGTGTTTGCAAGAAATTAAGGTTGTTGACTTAATTTTGGATAGTACTTGTACATTATTATGGCAAGCAAGTAATTTTTTTTGTTCCCATAATACTCCTGGTAGAGGAGGAGCTGTCACTTTCATTTATTCTAGATGGCATTCTCATCTTGTCACATGGGGGGTGGACCCTTCAAATCAAACAATTTGTACTATTTTTGAAGTTAGTGGTATCCCTTTTGGTTTTATTAATGTATATACTTCTAATAATACACCAAAAATATGTGCTTTATGGCGATGGATAGCTCTTTACTTTCCTGAAGTGGTTTGGGTGGTGTATGGTGATTTCAATATGGTGGATAAATCGATTGACAAACTTGGTTTGCTCCCTATGCGTTTAAATATTGGTGAGTGGGAAGCATGGTTTTTTAAAAATAATATTGGACTGAGTGACCTTAATTCCTTATTTATACCCTATGATTTTCTTGAGTCTATGTGGTATACCTGGTCCAAATTTCAAGCTCGCAATGCCCATATTTTGAAGTGCCTTGATAGAACTATGCTATCTCAACATTCTCATTTTCATTTCCATCACTTGTCAGCTTATCTACCCTTTGTTTCAATTGTTCCTGATACCACCCTTTTTGATCATGCTCCCAATGTGTTTTCCATCTCTTATTATCCACCTCCACCTCGTCAATTCAAGTCTCAGTTTTATCTAAATGTTTATTTTTTGAAACATCAATCTATGTTTTTTCATATTCACAGGATTTGGAATCTAGTTCCTTGACCAACTGGAATTCATGGTAGAATTTCTTGGTGGAATGAAACTATCTCTAGAACAACTATTCTTCTTAGGAATTTAGGAGTTGAAGTTGCCAAGTGGAGACGAATCTCTAATGCAACCCTTAAAGCTAAACTAGCTCATACTTTTGTCAGACTAGAAGCGATCCCTCTAAACTCTATTCTTCAAGCCCAACCTGCAAGTATTATGCATGAGCTTAAAAAAATTGAGTTTTAGGAAGCAAGGGGATCTCAACTTCATGCTCGACTTCACTGGCTGAAAATTGGCGATAGTGTTTCAAAAGATTTTTTTCAAAAAATAAAGCCCTTGAGACAATCCATTCAATTCAATGTTATTCAGGATGTAGGGTGTTGGCCCGGCTTTCATGCACACCCCAGGAAAGGATGAAGCAGGGAAGCTCCGGAGACACCCACGGGACGGATCCCACTCGCTTTAGGATCTAGCTGGTTATCCAAGGTGCGAGTTACAGAGTTGGGTCGAATGGCAATTCACTCTTTTCCACTTCTGAATAGATTTCAATATGGATCGGTCTGTTACCTTACAGGGGGTTCTTGAACTTGTTCAGTAGTTGCAAAAGTTGTTTATCAGATTTAACTTGAATTCTTGATCTAGCTCTCATGGGTCAGCAGATTTAAATAAAAGACAAACAAAGAAAATAAAAATGGATCATTCATGGTAAGCAAAGAGAGGGTAGGGTAGGGCAGAAAAGAGAAGTTTATCAAACATCAACTGTAAAACCTAAACTATCAATTTTATCTATGCTACTAGCTTCACAACATAACAAATCAAAGAAGAAAGTGTCTAGTCAGTCTAAGATCACTTTCAACTAAGAGCACAAGGCAGAGTGAAACAGATCTAGCAAAAAATTATAAATCCAAAGGCAGCTGGTTAAAAGCGGTATCTTTCACCGGCAGACCTAGCTCACACGATGAAGATAGAGCAATTAGAAAAAACTTAACCTTCAAATCAGTAATTTCCCCTAGCAGACAAGAGAACAACTGAAGCCTAACAGCATATTTAAACTTGATAACTCATATTTACAGCATATATCTAATAAACTTTAAATAGAACGGATAACAAAAGAAGATACACTTATCACACTCTACAAAATATTAGGCTCCTGGCCATGCTATCACAGAAAATCTAAAGCACATCAACTCCAAGTCCAGAAACAAAGGATTTCACAAAATTTGCAAGAAATTGCTTATAAGCCTTTTATTTCTAAGTCTCCGCCTCCTGCGATTACATTTAGAATCTGTATTTATAGACTCAGGACAGACCCTGATCTTTTCAAAATATCTTGCTCAAACCCTAAATATTATCACACTTAAACCCTAAGACCCGGGTTTTACAATAAAAATCCATTTAAAATCAAAGTCCAGATAGAACTTAAACCTTCGGCAAATTAGTGTAGTTAGCTGCCATAAATGGAGAAGATAAAATCTAAATCCACTTGCATTCATCCACAGCTACAAATAAATGCCTCCATTAATTCTGCTGGTGAGCCGGATGAGTCACCACTTCTCTCAGATCTGATCTCCGTAAAGCCATCCCTATGTTGAAATTGTCTTCATGCTATCAAGTCTGCAATAAATTTGTCATTGAATGCTCTCACCGGAAGCTTCTCTTCCAGCATGGCGGTCCTTGACTAAATCCGCACTTTAACTTTGCCTTTATGGCTTTTCCCAGTTGTCCCGCAAGTGCCAGATGGAATCCTACATGAAAGACAAAAAGATTATATTAGCTCTTTAATAAACATTAAATCCAAGATTAAAACATTAAAATAGATTAAAAACCACAAAATAAGATTGCATGTCGGCCTCTGTTTGTCTCATTCACGCTTTGACACATGTCGCTACCCCAGGATACCTTATGTTTCCCGTCGAAATGCACTTCTGGTCAACTTTGAGGACTTTCTCTCTCCTATCGTAATTCTGCGACATGTCACGATTTCGCGACATGTCGCGAAATCGCGACGTCCCCAGCGCATCGGCAACTTCTTCCCCTGTCGGCCGCGAAAACGTGACATGTCGTGATTTCGCGACATGTCACGAAATCACGACCTTCCTGGCCTCCGTACAACTTCTTGATTTTCAGCCGCGAAAATAGAACACGTCGCGATATCGCGACAGTTCCCTTACCTGCATGCGTTGATCGCGTTGACCGCGATTTTGGAACATGTTTGCGACTTAGCCTATTTTCATTCTACAGCCCACTTTCTCTCTCCTACCGCAAAAATGCGACATGTCACGATTTCGTGACATGTCGCAAAATCGTGCCCTTTCGTACGTTTTCTTTCTCTCTCCTCCAGTCGGCAGCGATTTTGCGACACTTTCCAAAAATGGAAACGTCGCGATATCGCGACACTTCCAAAAATGGAAACGTCGCGATATCGCGACACTTCCAAAAATGGAAAGTGTCGCGATTTCGCGACACAAAAATGACTTGGCAGATTTTCTATTTTCCTCAGCCCACTTTCTCTCTCCTACCGTGAAAATGCGACATGTCACGATTTCGTGACATTTTTCTCCCCGGCTTTCTCTCTCCTCATCCTGCAGCGATTTCGTGACGCTTTTCAAAAATGGAAATGTCGCGATATCGCGACACTTCCAAAAATGGAAATGTCGCGATATCGCGACACTTCAAAAATGGAAATGTCGCGATATCGCGATCACTTCAAAAATGGAAATGTCGCGATATCGCGACACTTCAAAAATGGAAATGTCGCGATATCGCGACACTTCCAAAAATGGAAATGTCGCGATATCGCGACACTTCCAAAAATGGAAATGTCGCGATATCGCGACACTTCCAAAAATGAAAAGTGTCACGATTTCGCTACACAAAAATGACTTAGCTGCTTTTCTATTTTCCAGTCGTGATATCGTGACATTTCCAAAAATGGAAGTGTCACGATATCGCGACACTGCCAAAAATGGAAAGTTTGATTTTTCATGAATTTATGCAACTGTTTTTAGCATTTTTCTCGGTACCGGTGTAGGATTTGGCTTAAGCATGAATGATTTCTAGCATGTAAAAGTTAAGTCCAAGAAAACACAGGCTAGAAAGACAGGAAAAGCACAACTTAAAAAGGAAGCAAGCAAATTGAAATTTAAAACCTGAAAAGGATCAAGAGGGTCCCTGCTGCAAAAATGAAAGTTCAAAATTTTCTAAGGATGGAATCTCATTTTTCAGTGGGGGTGTGTTGCTTCTCAACAAATGGTGATATCTACGGGTAAAATAGTAACACTATTTTAGAACCCAAGACTCGCTTCAAAACAAAAATACCATGCATCATGCCTTGCCACATACATTCTTCACAATAAATTGACTGCTAACTGCAAGCTATTAAAATTTCCCAAGGACATACTAGGCTGGATTACTTCAAGGAAGATTTCTGATGTGCAATTTCAAAGGGTATAAACTTTCTTCAAGGATGACTGGTTTGAATGATAAACTTGGATTAATCAACTTTTCTAGATTGTAAAAGGGGAAACCGAGTAGAGCTCTGTTTACTAGTTTAGTCTTTTACAGCCTAGACAGAGTTACCCTTTAGATTTACACGACCCAATTTACAACTGCAGGGCAAAATCTATAACTTAGCAGAAAATATTTTTAGAAGTATTGGCTGCCTCTTTTAATATATAACTCTTTTTTCTTTTTTTTCTTCTTTTTTTTTTTTTTATATCTCTCCCTCTGAAATATATCAATATCTGAGATGCTTTTAGGGAAATCACAATTTTTTTTTAACATTTGATCAATCTAGAATTGATCAATCCGAAACTGCTTCAGTCTAGGCAATGATAGCCTCTGTGGATACCCAAATAATTAAATGGCATAGTCCCCTCTCATAACCAGCTTTTCTTGGATTCCCCGGGAGTTCCTCCAACTAAACGAAGCATAGCGCTTTTTCTATTATTAAAACAAGCGTGGCAAGTAAGACACAAGATCCAATCATCTCTCTACCTTTGTCCTGAATAACAAAATAGTTCTACTGTTCAGAGTAAGCAGACTATCTCAATTGGAATGGTAAACAGAATGGGGGACTGGATTGAGGATTTATCAGCTAGAAATAAAACAATTCTCAACAGGCTAACTTTTCATTGATTGCTCAGGCAAAGGTTAAAAGACAGATTATTTCAGAAGCAAAAGGACTTTGTACAGACTTCCAAGGACAGACACAGGCTTTAAAGCAAAACAGAATAAAAACTACACAGACAATTAAAGAAAACTGAAAAATAAATAAATTAAAACTGCAGAGCATTAAAATTAAACTGAAACAGATTAAAACTGTACAGACAAAGAAATAAAACTAAAAAACTGAAAGCTTACTTACAATGGATGCAAAGCACAGCTGTACAGGCAGCAAAATTAAGCTAAAACAAATAAACTAAGAACTGAAGCAAATAAATTAAAACTGCACAGACAACAAAAGAAAGCAAGCTGACATAAAAAGACAAAGAAAGGAAATAAAAAGCACAAGAAAGAAATAAACTGCACAAGCTAAAACTATACAGACAACTAAAGATTAAAAAAAATAAGATGAAGCAACTAAAAGAACTGCAGAGCATTAAAAATTAAACTGAAACAGATTAAAACTGTACAGACATTTAAAAATAAGACTGCACTGACAAAGAAATAAAACTAAAAAACATCAAAGCTTATTTACAATGTATACATATGTTACAACTTCCCTTCATACTCAAAAAATGCAGCAGTTGGGAAAGCAGAGAAATGGTGCCTTAAAAAAAATTGGACCATGCAAGTAATTTAAAAAAATTACCTTTCAGGTCCTATTGACGAAATGCACTCCAGACTGTGCTTCAAAATTTTGCTATCTGGGAAAGACTTGTGTTTACTGTCTTCCCTGTCCCATTTGAAAAACAAATCTGCAACTCCTTCAAATTAAACAAATCATATAATAATAAATCATATGATAACATTTTTATGCTTCTACTTGAAGGGTTTGTAGAATTCTTTCAAAAGGACTAAATGTAAAAAACCCCCAGGATCAAATACCTTAAAATCTTGACAGACCCAGACCACCACATTTTCAAAATTATGTAACAACTGAAAGAAATCATGTTTTATTTGAATGCCCTGGTTCTTAACAAATTGAACATTTTGTGGTTGTTGTACTGCTTCAATATCTAAGACTTCAATTTTTATCCCTCTAGTAGAATGCTTACAATTTTCATTTTCACCTTAGCCTTGCTTAGATTTAACCTCATCAATGTGCAATGTCCAAACATCATTGTTGTGATGGATTGGAGCTGTAACCGTTCCCACATTTTCAATTGCCAACTTATAAACTCCAATATCTGCATCAACACAGTTTATAGCCTTTTCTTTGATATTACAGTTTATAGCCTTATCTTTGATATTATGTTCAGAAGTTGCAAGCTTATGTTGAGGCAGTTCATCAATTCCAAGTTGGCTGACCACATTCATATTTACTATCTTTTCCTCCTTTTCTTGAAATCCAACAGGTGGTCCAAAGTAAGCCTCAATCAAGTTAACCTTCTGTTCAACAATCTGAGGCAGTTCATATAGGGTGATGTCATCTTTAAGTTCCCCCATATCCTCAATGATGTTATCCTCCTCAGTTACTTCTGCATAGTGATATTGAATCTCACTTTCATCATCCTCTGATGAGGAAGGATCATTATTAAGTTCTGGACTCTCATATTTCAAGTCATAACTGTCCATTTTGAACTGTTGAAAATCTTGCATTTCATCCGTAGGAGTCCCTACAAGACTTTCTGACTCTTCGGGAAAAGTAACAGAATCTAAAACCCTGGTTGTACTGTTTTTGGGTGAACTAGAAATATCAATATTTCTTTGATCTCTAGGAAAATTTAACTCACCAGGAAAAACTTCAGATTTGGGTGGTGTCAGATCATAATTGTTCAGTTCAAGCACTTCCACTTTGAACTTGTCAGAACTTTTCTCTGTATTTTGCACATGCTGAGTGGATGTCACAGTTAATGGAGTCTCCTTGGGTAGAGCATGACATGTTGGCACTAACTCATGATGTGGAATGGGGTCTGGAACAGGCATGTTCTGTGTAACATAGGATATCAAAGGACTGCTCAGAATTTGAGGCCCTAACTGTCTTTCAAGAATTAAGGCTTCTTTATAAGCACTTGCCAGGGTTGTGATATTGATGTCTCTCTTGAGGAAAATAGAGGTCATCGAATCCAATGCATTCTTGTAGATTTCTAAGGCCGGATTTGCATTTGGGATGTAATGGCCAGTCATTCTATCGTAAGCTCTTTGGAACCTCATATTGAAAGACCTGACAGTTTCTCCCGACTCTTTCTTGATGTTGGAAAATTGTTGGTATAACACACTGGGGTCTATCACTTCCCCAAATTGTGATATAAAAGTTTTCTCTAGGTCATCCCAGCTAGTAATGGAATTGTTGGTGAGGTTTAAAAACCAGTCATAAGCTCTCTCCTGGAGAGTGAACGAAAACAATCTGCAGGCAACATCTTCATGCTGTATATTCAACAATTTTAAAGCATTTTTAAAAGCTAGCAGATGTTCTTCTGCAGTTCTTGTCCCATCATGTTTGTATCTGGGGAGATATCTTTCCGGGCTTCTGGGCAAGTCATGGGCTATACCCGAAATGTTCAAAGCAGTGGGGCCCAACCAAATTGCCATTATTACTTGGCTAATAGTGATGTTCTGAGTTGTGATTGGATAACTGCCAGTGGAGATAAAATTGTTCTAAACTTGAGGTCTTCCCTGGAAATTTTAAAAACTGTACTGACAACTTATAAAACTATACTGACAATTTACAAAATTGTCCGGAGTTCACTGTGGGTCCTTCAAATGTTGTTGTTATGCCCTTACAATACTTGAACTAAGTTCAGGCCCTCCTTCTAGCGCCAATTAGATGTTGGCTGAGGAGGAGGGGAAAATTGGCTACCAGACTTTGGATAAAATACAACTTTACAGTTCCACATACAGTCAGATTTCTCAACTCAAGTGCACTAAGAACAGATGTTCTCGGCCCTCCTTCTAGCGCCAATTAGGTTGTTGGCTGAGGAGGAGGGGAAAATTGGCTACCAGACTTTGGATAAAATACAGCTTTACAGTTCCACATACAGTCAGATTTCTCAACTCAAGTGCACTAAGAACAGATGTTCTCGGCCCTCCTTCTAGCGCCAGTTAGGTTGTTGGCTCGGCTTTCATGCACACCCCAGGAAAGGATGAAGCAGGGAAGCTTCGGAGACACCCACGGGATAGATCCCACTCGCTTTAGGATCTAGCTGGTTATCCAAGGTGCGAGTTACAGAGTTGGGTCGAATGGCAATTCACTCTTTTCCACTTCTAGAATAGATTTCAATATGGACTACTCTGTTACCTTACAAGGGGTTCCTGAACTTGTTCGATAGTTGCAAAAGTTGTTTATCAGATTTAACTTGAATTCTTGATCTAGCTCTCATGGGTCAACAGATTTAAATAAAAGACAAACAAAGAAAATAAAAATGGATCATTCATGGTAAGCAAAGAGAGGGTAGGGTAGGGCAGAAAAGATAAGTTTATCAAACATCAACTGTAAAACCTAAACTGTCAATTGTATCTATGCTACTAGCTTCACAACAGAACAAATCAAAGAAGAAAGTGTCCAGTCAGTCTAAGATCACTTTCAACTAAGAGCACAAGGCGAAGTGAAACAGATCTAGCAGAAAATTATAAATCCAAGGGCAGTTGGTTAAAACTGGTATCTTTCACCAGCATCCTAGCTCACACAGTGAAGACAGAGCAATTAAAACAAACTTAACCTTCAAATCTATAATTTCCCCTAGCAGACAAGAGAACAACTGAAGCCTAACAACATATTTAAACTTGATAACTTAGATTTACAGCATATATCTAATAAAATTTAAATAGAACGGATAACAAAAGAAGATACACTTATCACACTCTACAAAAGATTAGGTCCTGGCCATGCTATCACAGAAAAGCTAAAGCACATCAACTCCAAGTCCAGAAACAAAGGATTTCACAAAATTTGCAAGAAATTGCTTATAAGCCTTTTATTTCTAAGTCTCCGCCTCCTGCGATTACATTTAGAATCTGTATTTATAGACTCAGGATAGACCCTGATATTTTCAAAATATCTTGCTCAAACCCTAAATCTTATCGCACTTAAACCCTAGGACCCGGGTTTTATAATAAAAATCCATTTAAAATCAAAGTCCAGATAGAACTTAACCCTTCGACAAATCAGTGCAGTTAGCTGCCATAAATGGAAAAGATAAAATCTAAATCCACTTGCATTCATCCGTAGGTGCAAATAAATGCCTCCATTAATTCTGCTGGTGAGCCGGATGAGTCACCACTTCTCTCAGATCTGATCTCCGTAAAGCCATCCTTGTGTTGAAATTGTCTTCATGCTATCAAGTCTGCAATAAATTTGTCATTGAATGCTCTCACCGACAGCTTCTCTTCTAGCATGGCGGTCCTTGACTAAATCCGCACTTTAAATTTGCCTTTATGGCTTTTCCCGGTTGTCCCGCAAGTTCCAGATGGAATCCTGCATGAAAGACAAAAAGATTATATTAGCTCTTTAATAAACATTAAATCCAAGCTTAAAACATTAAAACAGATTAAAAACCACAAAATAAGCTTGCATGTCGGCCTCTGTTTGTCTCATTCACGCTTTGACACGTGTCGCTACCCCAGGATGCCTTCTATTTCCCGTTGGAATGCACTTCTGGTCAACTTTGAGGACTTTCTCTCTCCTGTCGCGATTCTGCGACATGTCGCGATTTTGCGACATGTCGCGAAATCGCGACGTCCCCAGCGCATCGGCAACTTCTTCCCCTGTCGACCGCGAAAATGCGACATGTCATGATTTCACGACATGTCGCGAAATCATGACCTTCCTGGCCTCCGTACAACTTCTTGATTTTTAGCCGTGAAAATAGAACACGTCGCGATATCACGACAATTCCCTTACCTACATGCGTTGACCGCGTTGACCGTGATTTTGGAACATGTTTGCGACTTAGCCGATTTTCATTCTACAGCCCACTTTCTCTCTCCTGCCGCGAAAATGCGACATGTCGCGATTTCGTGACATGTCGCAAAATCGCGCCCTTTCGTACGTTTTCTTTCTCTCTCCTCCGGCCGACAGCGATTTTGCGACACTTTCCAAAAATGGAAACGTCGTGATATCGCGACACTTCCAAAAATGGAAAGTGTCACGATTTTGCTACACAAAAATGACTTGGCGGATTTTCTATTTTCCTCAGCCCACTTTCTCTCTCCTACCGCGAAAATGTGACATGTCACGATTTAGCGACATTTTTCTCCTCGGCTTTCTCTCTCCTCATCCTGCAGCGATTTCGCGATGCTTTCCAAAAATGGAAATGTCGCGATATCGCGACACTTCCAAAAATGGAAAGTGTCGCGATTTCGCTACACAAAAATGACTTAGCTGCTTTTCTATTTTCCTGTCGCGATATCACGACATTTTCGAAAATGGAAGTGTCGCGATATCGCGACACTACCAAAAATGGAAAGTTTGATTTTTCATGAATTTATGCAACTGTTTTCAGCATTTTTCTCGGTACCGGTGCAGGATTTGGCTTAAGCATGAATGATTTCTAGCATGTAAAAGTTAAGTCCAAGAAAACACAGGCTAGAAAGACAGGAAAAGCACAACTTAAAAAGGAAGCAAGCAAATTGGAATTTAAAACCTGAAAAGGATCAAGAGGGTCCCTGCTACAAAAATGAAAGTTCAGAATTTTCTAAGGATGGAATCTCATTTTTCAGTGGGGGTGTGTTGCTTCTCAACATAGGGGTTCATTCGAATTTGCTTCCTAATATTATTAAAAAAAAATTCAAGCATTATCATAAAGTTTTTGCTTCTCAGGAGTTAACTCCTGAATGATAGGCTACAATTCAATCTTGCTGTGTAGTTGTTCCTGAGAAGCTTTCAGCTCTTCAAAAGAAGCTTGTGATCATCCTTTATCATTCTTTATCATTGGATGATCTTGTTGAATCTCTATCCATAATGGCCAATGATAAATTTCTAGGATTAGATGGATTTCCTTGTTAATTTTATGAGTATTGGGACATGGTTGACCCATATTTACTGTATGTTTATCAGGAAGCAATGGATTTTGGCTCTTTAGGTTCTATAATTAATAAGGGAAATATTAAATTCATCCCTAAGCAGGGGGATCTAGAAGTGCTCACCAATTGGAGACCTATTACTTTACTCAATGTGAGTTACAAAATTATTACTAAGGCTTTGGACTTACGCCTTAGACCTCTATTGCCACTTATTATTTATCCTGAGCAAACTGGGTTTGTGTAGAATAGATATATTTTGGATAATGTAATTGCTATTTGGGAGGTCATGTAATGGGTTAGAGCCACTCAACCAAATACTCTTTTCATCAAGATTGATTTTGAGAAATCCTATGATAGGATTGAATGGAATTTCATCCTTATCATACTTCAAGCTCTTGGTTTTGGGTCACATTTGTTGAGCTTGGTTATTATGCTTTTTTTGTATGCTTCAGTTGTGCTTACTTTGAATAATTATCAGTTTGAATCAATTGGATAGTTCAAATCTATCAGAAAGGGTTATATTTTGGCTTCTTCTCTTTTCATATTTGTAGTTGAAGCTTTTGGATACCTTCTTGCTAACCAATTAAATCAATGTAATATTGGGGGTATTTCTTTACCTAGAGAATCTTCTCAACTTATAAATGGACATTTTTTGGATGATTCTTTTTTGAATCTTCATGAGGATGAACGCTCTGTCAAATAGGCTCTAGATTGTTTGGATATTTTTGGCAATGCATCAGGATCTAGCATTCAATGGAGGAAGACCTCATGCTATAGGCAATCCTCTTTGGACCTTCCAAGCTGGCTTGAAAGCTTCCAGTGACAATGGATCCAACCAGGGGAGATGTTTAAATTTCTTGGCAGCCCATTTGCTTTCTAGAGTTCCCTTGTTGTCTTGTGGAATTATGTTTTACAAAATGTAGAGAAAAAAATTTCCTTTTGGATCACCAAAAAAATTACTCTAACTGGTAAGTTTCAGGTTTGTTCCAAAATTATTGCTTCTACTCCTGTGTACTATTCATCTTGTTGGGTCCCTTCTAAAGCCTGCTATAAAAATTTAAAAAATATTTTAAGGGATTTTCTTTGAGATAACACATCACATAAACGAGGGTTTCATAGAGTTTCCTGGGAAATCTATTGTCTTCTCAAAAAATTAGGAGGTATGGGACTGCATGATTTTCAAATACAAGGTTTTTTTTTATCTACGAAATGGATTCTTTGAGCCTTAAGTGGTTCTGAAGCTTGGAAATTTCTCATTCAGCACTGCATCTCCACTGGTTTACCTCTTGGCAGGAAGGCTTGTAAAGGCATTAATTTTCAATCCTTCCTGGTTGCTCGTATCCCAGTTAAAATTCAAGGCTCTTTTGCCATTCAGACCATATGGAGGACTTGGGAGAAAATTAAGTCCTGGTTGAGTTGGCTAGGGTATGGGCATCGAAAAGGTACTTCTATTTCCACTTATAATGTTTGGTGGTCACATTTTATTACTCTTCAAGGTTCCCCTCTTGCTTTCGTGCAATGGATTCATGCTCAGTGGTTCTTTAGGAAAGGGATTTCAATAGTGGTAAATTTTTTTTGAGATATTCCAGGGATTGGATCCCATGGGATGATTTCAGTAGATTGTTTGGTCTATGACCAGATGATAAGATTACTTATGACACTGTTTTGGACTGTATACTCTTTTCCCTTTGGCCCATGATTTCTAGACATTCTCAAAAGCCTTGGTGGTCTAATTGGGGATGGTTTAAGAAAACCCTACTTCTTAATTAGAAACCTAATTTAGGGTATGCTTGGCTTACTCCCAATGTCCCTATGGTTCAAAGACTCAATGCCCGATGGGATATTATTTCCACTCAAACTCGTTGGAGTCTAAGATTTAAAATGGCTTGGGTAGGATATATTGAACCCAAATAGGCTTTCTTTGCTTGAAGCCTCTTATCCTATGGTCTTCCTCTTGGACAAATATTAAACTACCTTGGAATAGAGAATCCTTCCTATCATTTTTGAAGTGCTCCAGAGGACCCACTTCATATTTTTTGGCAATGCAGGAAAGCTCGAATGACCTGGGATTGGCTTGAGACCTTCTTTCGGCCTCATATGGCCAGTTCATTCACCTGGAATCATGTTTTGCTTGGTGACCCACCAGATTTTTCCTTTCCCTTTTGGAAGTGTGGAACATTCTTCTCATCAGTGTGCTCTTTCATATTTGGAAAACTTGTAACAAAATTATCTTTTCTCAGTGGCATAGTTTAGATGAATTTTCAATTTCTAATAAGTGCATAGTTTACTCTAATTTTTGGCTCCAAATTTTAGTTCAAATGGAGAAATTTCATATAGAGGTGGAGCATCTTCGTGCTCTTATGCAACACTGGGGTAATACCCCATGTACAGTCATCCGAGTGCCTTCTATACAACCTTCTCGATCTTGTCTCTAATGACATTGATGGTTCTAGTACAAGTGATAACGTTGGCACGCTTGGGAAGGATGGGTGGCTCATTTCCATGCCTTCTAATATCGGTTGTTAGCATATGGAGGGTGATGGACATTCATCTCGTGAGCATACCTCCATAATTGACATGATTTAATGCATATTTTTTTTTGTTTTGGTTGGTGACAGGTTTAATCCTATTTTTATTGTTTTGAGTAACGTTGCCTAACTCCACCTGAGTTAGTGTGGCTACATATTGGGGTGTGTCTGTCCACATTTTTTTTTGGGTTGTAAAGACTTGTATTTTTAAATTAATTAAAAGTTAGACCTTTACGTTCAAAAAAATATTTGATAACATTTATACTTAAAACTTCTCCTATTTAACTAACATTAAATATTTTCTATTTTAAAAAACTTTATAACTATAACCTTTACTCTTAACACAAAAATAATATTATAATCATTACTTACTAAACTAAACTATATGATTTAATAACTACCATTTAAATAATTTGTGTTGCCAAGATAGTTTATTTCAATATTAACTATCCCTTCTAATCTATCCTTGATGACTATTGGTCAGAAGTGAACACTCTAGCACTAAAAAATTTACAAGAAACTTTATAGAACCATTTAATATTCTTGAATAGAATTTTCTATTCGATTCCTATTGAAATTTTGTATGGGGAATGCCTCATTGTAGCACAGTTATTTAGCCTCTATTATTATCACTCAGTAGCCGATAATAACGTGTCCAACTTTAAAATTTGGTTAGCTACGCCACTTAGATTTAAATGTGGTTACTTCTGACATGTATGAAAATATTAGATATATTGGAATTTTTATAATTTTTAGATTTTTAAATAAAGTTGAGTTTAATTTTTTTAATATTTTAAAATGTAGAATTGGAAAGCATTTGGTTATTACTAACCAAAATTTTTAGGTACAACATGAGTTTGAAAGGACATGTCTCTTTGTATCTGAGTTTAAATTTATATGAGAGTTTAAACTTGAATTTACTAAATTAAATCTCAAAAACATGAGTTTTAAAAATTTGTTAACATGAGTTTTAAAAATGATTTTTAGACAGGGTCTCGATCCTTTGTACAAGGTTTGAATTTGGTCTTCTAAAGAAAAACTTAAAAATATACCACTACAATATTCCTTACTAAACATACCACTACAGTATCATTTACAAAACTATACACATTCAATTCTACGACATGGTGTGCAATACCCAGCTAGATCGAGGGCAAGGTCGAGTCAGATATTGCAATCATCATAGGCATGGAACAAGTTGACATGATCGCAAACAACATGGTATCAAGTGCACAAATACAAAGAGATCAAAGATAAGTGGGCGAGTCATCTAAGCGAATATCCTATCATCGGCTAATGCTTAGGGTGAATTTTTTATTTTTATTGTTTTATTTTAAAGACCTTAATGCCTTTCTTGTAGTTCACGTTAGCATTAATTGCATTTAATATTGAACTTTACATTCACCTTTCACATTTAAATCCAACTTATTATAGCATACAAACATTACAAGTGTAGTTTATTTTTACTAAATTTTCAAATTCTACCTTGAGGATGAAGATGGGAATTTTTGGTGCGTTGGGAATTAAATTTAGAAATTTTCATTCTTTATTTCCTACTACTACTGGGTTTTAGGAAATAGATAGGGATGAAGGAATATTTATAGAATTATTTTATAAAATAATTCAAGTTACAAATGAGAAGAGATTAAAGTGAAGTGTTATTTCTGAATTTAATTTTAAACTAATACAGAGAGTGTTGGTCACAAATCTGCCTAAGTACAAGATATGATCACTTGTGCGCCCTAGACTCGGCCAACATTGAAAGGCCGAAGGAAAGAGATGTCCTCCGGACCAATCTCCAGAGAGGGTTGGTTCCCTTACTAAATCCTACACTGTTGAAGACTAAAGTTGCGGGAAAGAAATTGGAAATAACCGAAAGAGATGGGAAATATGGCCAGGGAGGAATTTCACTCAAGCACATGAATAGCATATAATAAAAGAGAGCAACATAATTTACTTACAACCTTGCACAGATAACCTCCAGGATTGCATTCCAAAACTCACTTCCTCACCAACAATATTTAAACTCAGATGCAAAATTTAAATTTAACTAGCAGATAAGAAATACGAGCATAAAAGAGAAATGCATAAAATAGAAGGAAATCACACATAAAGTCACTTGCAAAATTAGAAGCCAAATATCTCTTATTTACGCAGAGAACTTGATAAGTTTTCTTGCAAAATGTCTCTCCTCCTTTACAATGGAAATTTGATTAGTATTTATAGAGGTTTTCGCCTCTTTCATTAAATACATTTGGAGGCAAGGTGTCGGCCACTCAGACACCAATAGCAGCAACTTTCTCCTCGGCAACAACAATGAACCAATGAACAAATGCCAAAGAAAATATATACTGATTTTATCACATGGCATATCAAGGCTTCAACGAGGAATCAACGATCTGATTTCATTCTCTATGGTGGCGCCTTGGAAATGCATACCCACGAAATGGTCGGTGCCTCAAAAATGAACAATATTGCACTGGAGTCCAAAGCACCTGGCAGTTTTGGTGATAATATTGCCACAAGAATTAACTTCATCAATCTTAATCCTTTTTCAAAGAAGATTTTCATTGAAAACATGAAATTTCACCCAGAAAATGGGCCTTCATCTTCAATTAGCCTGGAACGAGCTTTTGCTTGGAATGTGCATTTAATACTTTCATCCTATGTGAAATGAAATTGTACCCCAATATTTGTCCTTTTCTTTCGACTTTTTCTGGGAAAATATTCTACTGCCATAAGTGGGGCCAATCTTGGAAACTTGATTTTTTTTTAAATTAATGAGAACAAAGAAAGCAAAAGGCCTTTCGAAAAGCAAAAGGTATTTCGGAGAGTGAAAAAGCCATTTTAGAAAAAAAGCATTTTGGAAAGCAAAAGGTATTTCGGAGAGCGAAAAAGCCATTTCGGAAAGCGAAAAGGCCATTTCGGACAAAAAGCATTTTGGAGAAGGGAAAAGCATTTTACTTTAATTGCGCCCGAAATTACATCCATCAAAAATGTTCAATGTGTGAAAACACTCAAAAAGCATTTGTAAGTTTTACTGGCAAATTTACAACAAAATTTCAATGTGGCAAAAATGCCAACATTTTTGGTGGCTCGTGGGGTATTCAGCTCGCCTGAATTCAATCGATCCCAGGTCTTCATTCATTGGGCGCAGAGTCCCCGCTATCAATTGCATTTGATGGTCAGCTACTGGTACCAACTTCATCCTACTTTTTGAGATGTGCCACTATAGATTCATACACTGCAACTGCATCAGCCCATGCATCTACAGTAATTGCCTCATGAACTTTGAGTGTATCCACAAGATATCAAAAAGTCTCCACCTTTTCTAGATCAATATATTTAGCCTTTTGGCTGAGCTCCAGTAATCCAGACTCAATGCGAATGAATTTTCTCATCAATGATAGTACATGCTCTTCGGTGATGGGCTCCTCCAAGTTATCAATATCTGAGGTATCATTCATGAAAACCACCCATAATGCATCCAGGTCTTTCTTCGCCAGAATATTCCCTTGATCATCAACAAAGCTAGGAAAACCATTAGCTGCGATGGTTTCAAAGTGATCCAAGGAAATGCGCCTCTCATGCTCAAATGTCTCCTGTAGTCTACGGGCTTCTTTAAGCAGTTCCATTTTGGAGAAAAAACTATGCACAGTAATCTTGGCACTTGCCCAATCATGGGCTATTTCACTCATTGGATGAAACCAAAGATCCATTTGAGTCATTGATTGGATCTTCATGGCCATTTCCAACTTTGGCTCTAAATCTTGCTCTATGTTGTCCACTATAGGCCCGCCATATGAAACAACTGCTTGTACCTCCTGAAGAAACATGAGAACTAATGTAGCCTTGATTGCCATCTTCCTACAATCATTCAACAATTGACTATGGGCTTCTTTAATCTTATCCTTGGTAAGAGTCACGGATTGCATTGCTTTCATCGCCAACTGATTCTGCAAGTTCTGAAGCTGGTCCTGCAAGGCTTGGATCTTTAATTGTGCTTCTTGCTCTGATGCCTGGAACTGAGTAGCTGCCTGTTTGATCTCCATGATTTCCTCTTCCAAACGAATTGCCTGCTGCTGCCACTGTTGAGATTCAGACTGTGCAGTATCTAGTTTGACCTTTTGTGCTGCTAAGGCCTCCTCTAGCTCCTTGATCTTTGCTTCAGCCTTGATGAAACAATCCTTATAATGCTCAGCTTGCAAGTAAATTGAACTCGATGCCACTTGTATGGTGCCCATTTGCTCTGTTGGATCCATATTTGTGAGGTCCTCGATGATTGCTTGGTAGGAATAATCAGTGGGCGCCATTTCTCCTTGAGGTTTCTGAACCTGAGGAACCATTGTCACCATGTGCATTTCCATTGTTGCTGGATCAAAAGTTACTTTCTTCATTGGTTTTGCCATGGCTAGCGCATCCTTTCTCTTGCGATTCTTCAACCATCTTGATGAACTTTGTCATCCTGCTAATTTTTTTTGCTATCGAGCGCTCAGGTAACAACTCCATCTCAGAAGCTAGTGGCTCCTATACTGCAAAAATTGGGGAAGACAAGAACAGGGCTTGTTGAGGATTGGATTCAACCATAGGGATAGAAGTGGAGGGTGCTTCAGCCACACTTACTCGAAGAGGAGCTTGCATGGTTATAGAAGAAATAGGATGAGAAGGCATGGAAGATGAATCTGAGGATAATGGAAGGAAGAATGGATTTGGGGTGGACGTGAATGAACTGAAAGAAAGGGAAAAGGATGAAATGGGTGAAACTGGGGAAGCACTGGTGACCTGTGACTATGGGACAGAAATGGGGATGGAAGAGGTGGATGTAGCAATTGGGGGTGAAGTTGACATGGGAACTGTAGATGAAAAGACAGTGGTCACCAAATGCTTGTTAGAAAGAGAAGAAGAAAGAAAATGCATACCTGCAGGCTCTAACATTGATTGAGCCGATGGTGAAATATTGTCCTCTCCTTCTGATCTTGCCTTCTCCACATTCGGATTTATTGTTGTCGCCATTGGACCTGATTGTTCCAACTGAGCCAAAGAAGATATATCCGAAGAAACAATTGGCTCAATTGTTGGTGAAGGAAGCAATTTGGTGCTCAACGCAGAAAGGGCCCCACTCCTAGGTTTCTTCACTATGTTAGGGAAAGGAACTCTCATAGCGACACTTCTCTTCTTTTGTGGAAGTTCCTCCTCCAACAAAAATTGCTCTTCTTCTTCATCTTCAATCATTATCCTCTCTTCTTTAGAAGCTTCCTCTTGTCTCCTTATATCTTCCTCTCTATCTGGACTGCTAATACTTCTAGGCACTAAATCAGCAAGGGAGAGGGGCTGGTATTTTTCATACTGTTCATCATAGATCATTGAAAAAGCATCATCCATAACCAATGGATAATTTGCCTTGGGCTTATTTTGATGAATCCTCATGATCCACCAGTCAACAATCTTCTCATCAGACCAATCAGGCAATTTTGTCTTCATTTGTTCAAACAGACCTGAAGGAGGAACTTGCTCTGGATGATTTTCTGGATCATATTCGACCTCCATATCATAAAAATCATGCCAGGGAGGAAGTGACATCATCTTCTCCACATGCCATTCAAGGTCATGACCTTTGGGATTATTCCTTTGTTGTACGATGTCTTCTCTAGGGCAACAATGAAAAGTCTTGGCCTTGATGTGACTGGAAAAAATACCCAAAGGATCATACTTCCATCATTGAGGAAGCTCAACCAATCCATGGTCATAGAGCATCTCAACAATTAATTCATTCTGCCCACTCTGAGTAACTGTTATATCACCAAACTTGAAAGGCATAGCACATGTATTCTTCTTTCCCTGGCCTGACCCATAGGTATCATTGATGAAATCACTTTGTCGGGCTACTTCCAAGGCAAAAAGGTGTTCGGTTGTAAAATATGGCAGCAAAAAAGGTTTACCAGTAAAACCAAACATTCTAACCACCACGCCTTGTGTCAGTAAAAAGACATCACCTCTTTTCTGATCAACCACTTCTGCTTGCAAGGCCCGAGGCACTCTGTTGCATACTCCATAAATTAACTCCAAGGCGGGTCCTAAAAATATCCTGTTGAAGTTATAATAGGACTCCTTCTTCGACAAACTTTGAGTCCATGAGTATACTGGCAATGCTTTTCCTGCTTCATCTATCTTATTTATTGCTATGAAGGCAAAGTGAGAGTGCATATGATAGAAAAAATACCATGCCAAAAGAGAACAATGCCTGAAAGTAATGTCTTCTCCACTTTGTACCTTTTGCAATTGTGAGTGTATCCTCCATTCCAAAAAATCTGCCCAATCAAAGAAAATCGGGTTTGAAGTTGTTGTCATGGCGGTCGGAGCATAAAACCCTACTTGTGAAATGCGTTGCACCAATGACGCTTGCCATTTGTGCACTATGGAATCTGAAGATAGTCCCGTCAGCCATGCTATCATGGAATACAAATCTGGGCTCTTGAAATTCTTTAATGGCGCTGGTAGTTTCGGCAACTCTCCAAATCGTGGTGTCTTCAATAACTGGCTCTCCATGAATTGTCGCATGTGAATGGTGGATTGATACCTCTCTTCCTCTTCTTTAAAATTAAGCTTTTTGTGTGTGGCATAAGATGGAGGTTGCACACCACAAGCAAACGCATCCCGTATGGAATTAGCTGAAATACTGAATAAATCTTCTTCATGGGCATTTTGGACAGTTCTTGAATCAACATTATAACATTGCGCAATTGCCCAAATCAGCTCGGGACATGGGTGCACGGGTGTACACAGGTACCAGGAGAGATGAGAATGAAATGCTATAGTACGGGGATGTTCAACAGACATGTTTTGTGCAGCAAATTCGACATCCAAACGCAATTTTTCTGCTCCTTTGTTGGTGATATTGCAATCATTGATCTGCGCTAGACAATCATCATAGGGTTTTAATTCAACATCTTCATCCTCGTCCGCTCGAGCTTTTCACTGCTTCTTTTCGATTTCAGGCTTTTTCTGCACTTTCATCTTCTTGGCTTCCGTGGCTTTCTTCCCCATCTTCAACTTTCTTGGAATATGCAGCGAAGAACAACAAACCCGAGGGCAAAAGAAACTCGCAAGACTTCTTCACAGGAACTCTGCAAATGCTTGATTGAAAATCGAAGAATTGGCCTCCTTTTATAATTGTTCATGTGTATCCATTGGAAATCTTGCTAATTTTATGGGCACAACATGCATTCCAATGATGATTTTTTTTTTTTTTTAAAGCGTGATGAATGGGCGGAGTGAATGACGTGGTGCGAAGAAATGGAAATATGCGGAGATGACGGGTAGTGCAGTACGGAATGGAGTTTCATGGAGGAAAATACGGGCATGAGGGTTTGAATGGAAGTGGGTGTTTTTTTTCTTTTTTTTCAATCGAAATGGCATTTTTGGGAGACGAGACGGGCATTTCGGGGGCCGAAAAGGAAATTTCAGGGAAGAGGATAGAAGGAATAATATTTTTTTTTTAGGGCAGAAAGATATTTCAGGGCCGAAATAGGCATTTCGGGATCCGAAAAGGGTGTTTCGGAATGGGAAAAGGCAGGTTCGGGAATGGCGAAGGAGGGAGTTTTGGGGGAAAAAAAATGTTTTTTTTTTTTTTTTTTTTTTTTAAAAAGAAATTCGAAACCCGAAAAAGGTATTTCAGAATCCGAAATGGGCATTTCAGGGGGAACATTTTTTTTTAGGTGGGAAAGTGTTGGTGGGAAAATTTGAATTCGAAAATTCAAATGTAAAGTCTATGGAGGGAAGGAATTTTTTTTTTTTTTGGTTCATGGCAAGAGGAAGGGAACGGGGAAAAAAAAGAAAATCCAAAAAAGGGGGGGTTCTAGGTAAGGCCATGCCATGGTTCAAAAAAGGCCCAAAAAGTGGAGCCTTTGTTTTTTTTTTTTTACACCTCCAAAATTTTGGATCCTCTAAACACATCATCCCATTTGATCTTCTGGTTTCAATTTTTCTAAGAACTACCTAGTTAAGCATAACCTTCCTAGAGTAGTACTCGGATGGGTGACCTCCTGGGAAGTCCCGGTATTTGACCACTTTTTCAATTTTTTTTTTTAAATCAGAAGAAAGAAAAGACGTAAAAAGGAAAATATGTACATATTTACATCCACAATCTCTATTTTCACTGATAATAGGCCTTCAAATGAAGACCATTAACTAGAATTGACAGTGCATTACCGTCCATATCTTGCAAATAAAAAGAATTAATTTGATTGGCACCTGTAATCTGAAATGGACCTTCCCATATTACCTCGAACTTGTGATGTTTGTCGGGCTTTGACTTCTTTTCATTCCACTTCAATACAAGGTCGCCAACCTTAAAGGTCCTTTCAGAAGCCTTTTTACCGAACCATCTCTTCGTCATCTCAGCATGCTCTATGAAGGCTTGGTACGATTTCTCCCTTTCTTCCTCCAACTATAAAAGTTGAGCCAACCTCATGCTCATGGGATCAAACTCATCATTTTCATCATCAACCAAATGCCAAGTTTGGAGGGCTGGTAATTCAATATGAATAGGCAAAACAACTTCTTTACCGTATACCAAGGAATAAGGGGATGTCTTGATGGATTTTTTTACCGAGATGCGATCAGCCCATAATGCTTGGTTCAAAAGCAAGTGCCAGCTCCGCTTATTGTCGCCAAGGGTCCTCTTCAAAATTTTGAGCAGGTTCTTGTTTGTTGACTCAGCCAGGTCGTTCCCCTACGGATAATAATTAGATGAAGTTTTCAAATAAATTCCATACGTACCCACAAATTCACTAATTTTGGTGCCTATGAAAGGAGTTCCATTATCTATTATAATTGCATCTGGGACACCAAAGCGAGTGATCAATCCTTCGAGAAAAGTAATGACCGTGGCTTGATCCACTTTCTTGGTTGGAATTGCTTCAGTCCATCTGGTGAAGTAATCAGTCGCAGTCAAGATATACTTGTGGCCAGCAGATGAGTTAGGTTCAATAACCCCCACAAAGTCAAGGTCCCACTACTGAAAAGGTGCTTCTACTTGAATCGGGGAAGAGGAAATGCTCCTTTTCTGACTCTACCAACATATCGCTGACAACTGTCGCAATGAGTACTTACTTTGTGAGCATCAACAAACAAAGTAGGCCAAAAATAGCCTGCTCGGATGATTTTTAAGGCCATGGGCCTTCCCGCATAATGACCACCTGATAGTCTAGAATGAAATTCTTCTAAAATATTTTCTTTTTTGGAGTCCCTCACACACCTGAGAAGAATTCCATCAATGTTTTTGTAAAATAGCCCTTCAGGCAACAAAGTATATCTGAGAGCTTGCAACCTGAATCTTCGATGTTGTGAAGCATCAAGGCGAGATGGACATATGCCTGAGTTAAAATAATCGATCAGCTCTTCGGTCCAATCAAGATCGTTGGTGGTATGGTTTGCACAAATTTTTTCATCCAGACTATCCTCATGCAACATATCTAATGACTCAGAAGTTGCACTTTTGGCTAGTTCCTGACATAGAGCTCTCCCACGAACTAACTTGGTTGGTCGGATCTCCACATCATATTCTTGAATTTTTGAGACCCAACCTGCTCTCTTGTCTCCTAATTCTCCTTGGAGAATAAAATTTCTTACATCAGGGTGTATGACATGCACAACCATTTTGCTCTGAGAAACGAAGTGTCGAAATTTCTTCAATGCTTTCATTACTGCATATACTTGTTTTTCAATAAAATTATATTTCTCTTGATGAGGAGAAATAACCTGACTCAAGAAAGCAATTGGCTTCTCACCTCCATCCTCTTGCGGTTGTGTCAAAACTGCAACATAACTCTCTTGTTCATCGACTGCATAGAGAATGAAATCTTTAGAATAATCAGGATTAATCAATACTGGAGCCTGAGTAATCCTCTCCTTGATTTCCTTGAAAGCCTATTTTCTTGTGTCAGTCCATTTAAACTCAACACCTTTCTTCAAAAGCTCAGTCATGGGTTTCACCACTTGAGCGAAATCAACAATAAACTTACGAATGAAATTGATTTGGCCAAAGAAATATTGTAAATATTTTTTATTGGCCGGCAATGGTAGCCTCAGGAGGGCTTCAGCTCTTGCAGGATCGATCGCCAATCCTTCTTGCGAGATTACATGGCCCAACAGCTTCCCTTCTTTGACAGCAAATATGGACTTCTTAGGATTAATCGAGATCCCAAACTCACGACACTTCTCAAACACCTGCCTCAAATGAGCAATGTGGTCTTCTCTACGACGTGAAAACACAGTCATATCATCAAGATAGATTACAATAATCCTATTCAATAACTCACCGAAAGCAATGTCCATAGCCCTCTGAAAAGTGGCACCAACATTTGAAAGTCCAAATGGCATCCGCTGGTAGGCGAAAGTACCCCACTTGGTGGTGAATGTTGTTTTATACTGATCCTCATCTTTCACCCAAATCTGATTATACCCAGAGAAACCATCAAGCAATGAGAATCTCTGGGCGCCAGCTACTACATGAAGTATTTGATCGATCTGAGGTAGAGGGTAATGGTCTTTTAAAGATGCCTGGTTTAGATTGTGAAAGTCAACACACAACCGAATGTCTCCATTATTTTTTCGTACTGGGACCAGGTTAGCCACCCATGTTGAGTGCTTGATTGGATAGATTATCTTGGCCTCTAGCATCTTCAACAACTCCGCTTTCATGAGGACTTCAATCTTGGGATTGACAGGTCATTGTTTTTGACGAAAAGGTTTTACCCCTTCCTGCAGTTCTATAGTATGTTGGATCACATTCTTATCATAACCCCTCAAATCATGGTAGCTCCAGGCAACAATATCTGGATACTCGAAACACAATTTCTTGATATCTTCCAGCTCTTCTGGGGTGCCATCTATTCCAACCTTGATGACTTTCTTAGGCTCCAAATTCAACTCTCTATAATCCTTCGCATCTATTCTAATCTTGTGCTTCTCAACCCGATCACTCTGGTCAAACAAACTTTCAAGTGTAATCAGTCCCCTAGGGATGTGATTATTTTTCAGTTGAATCATCCCTTCTCTCTCTTCTTTGGCAAGAACTCTATCATCAATGCTTGTAGTTTCTTTAAGTAGGAAATTGACTATCTGCTCATCATTGTCAAACACTTGCCAATGAATATTTTTGTCGAGAACTGAGGGTCTATAAATTACCCTAACTATCTTAGGCTTTCTAACTACTTGCTCCACAGGGGAGTAGTTAGCACCAAGAGAGGCCAGAATATCTGCATGTTTGTTTAGCTCTCTCAAAATCGCCTAAACATTTAAAGTAGTGAAAGATTCAAACAAGTCCCACACTCTATTATGATAAGCTTTCAAGTAGTGTTGCTTTGACACACACCTGTTAGTGATCTGATTAATGATGAGTTCAGAGTCACCAAAAATCTGTAGTTGTTTAATACCTAACTTCTTAGCTTTCTTCAATCCAAGGCATAGTGCCTCATATTCAGCTGCATTATTTGTGCAACCCCAAGTTAGCCTATAAGAATAGGTCTTTTGCAATCCTTCGGGAGAGATCAACACAATGCCAGCTCCTGCACCATTCTTGCATCTGGCACCATCAAAATACATTCTCCATAACTGGTCGGCAATAGGATCAAGAGAATCAGGAACCTTCTCTTCAATCTGCTCTGGCTTCATAATAGTATAGCAGCCAATGTCCATTCCAACCATCGCATTGAAGTCCATGAGTGAAAACTCATCCTCAAGGTGAAGCTCACCCAATGCTTCTTCCATTAAATCAACTTCTTCTAACTCCTCGGTCATCATGTTAACCGCTCCTGGGGAACTTTCTTCTTCCAACTTCTCAATGTGAAAAGGTGAGGGCTTCTCATTATGAATGTGAATCTTCTTTCCCTTGAATGGTATCTCCAAATGTGAGTAGTCTAAGGAAAGATATCCTCCCAGCTTAGCCATGAACTCCCTTGAGAGGCACATGCTAAAGTATGGTTCCAGGTCAACTACTACCACTTCTTGGATGACCATGATTTGTGGCATACTATGAAGGACAATGGGAATATCCTTGATCACACCTACTATTTTCATAGGTGTCCCATCCAACTGCAAGACTCCAGGGCTACTCCTTGTATACTCCATACCCATGACTTCACAAACTGCCTTTGGCATGACAGTTGTCGCAGCACCAGAATCAATCATGCAATTGTGCACTATCCAACCTTCCATCCTGAGTGACAAATAGAAAGGAGGTGGTCTATTCTTTCCAGTGGCTGAAGTAGTCAATGCTTGAGCAAAAATTGTCTGGGTAGGGCTTTTCCTACTATCTTTCATAGACTTCAATGATTCTTGTAACAGATCAACTTGCCCAGGCAATTGTAATGCATCATAAAGACTAACCTTAGCAGGAATCTTCTTCAACTCCTCAACAATGTTGTATGCGGATGTACCAGACTCCTCTTTGTTAGTGGCCTCATATTTTCTTCGATATTGTTGTGTGGCTTCTACCCTCTGTATTTTAGTCAAATATGGGTACTTGAGCTTTTCTCTGGCTTGTTCCTCTATTTCAGCTCTTGCCTACGAAGTCGATGCTTTTTCTTGTAATCTATCCTTCGCTTGTGGTGGTAAAAGGTCTTTCAATAGAATAGGTGAATTTGGATTTGGTGTTGGAGTAGGAGCTTTCACTTGTTTCTTCTCATATTGCACCTTTGGGTCAGCAGGTACCCTTAACGGTTCCATTTCAGCTAGATCTACTGTAACTGGCTTCTTTCCAGCTCTTGTGAGAACTAAAACTTGTTCTTCGGATGGAACCATGAAATTGTGATCCATTTTAGTAATCATGTTAACCTGACCTCCAGAAGAGCTTGCAACTAGTGTTTGCACGTAGTTCAAATGAACCATACAAGTCTCCTCACCATGTGGATCATTACATGTAGAGCACTAGTATGTTCTATCTATGGGGCCAGCTTCCTCATTCATCGATACATTTGGGTTCCTTTCAGGGGCCTTGCTTGTTGAAGCCGCTTGTTCCCTGGTGATTGGTGGAGGTTGAAATCTCCTAGGTTGGAAATCTCTCTCGGCTTGCTTTCTTTCAATAACTATGATTTTATTGCCCATTGCTCTTATAGCTGAATTAGCGGACTTCACTTCTTGTAAAAGTGTCATATAAGGATCAAGATTTGAGGGGGCAGGAGGTGCTGGTAAAGGTAGTGGTGTTGGTGGTGCAGGTAATGTAGGAAATGGGATAGATGGAGGTCATTGAGGAGCTGACGGGGTAGGTAATTATGGAAAACTAGAAGTTGATTGTTGTGATACCGAGATAGGAGCGATCGGAGGGGGTGCCAAATTCCATGAGGGGATTGGATACATTGCTGGCATTGGCTATGAAAACATGCTAGAATGAAGATATTGTGGGAGATCGAGAATAATGGGTATGGTTACCTTTGGGGGAAGCCTACCTACAACAATCAAATCAGCTTCGGCCTTTTGAGCTTGTGTATACAAATCTAGAAATGTGTTCACATTGGCCTGGTGCACTGCCATACCAATATCAGTGCTAAGCGCTCGAAGGTAATAGAACATCGCTTGTTCATGCGTAGGCCTCAAACCATCTGGAACTCTTTGCCAACTTTACACAAATCGGACATTAAAATCTACAATCTCTTCTTGAGGATGCCTCTGAATGGTGGTAAATTGGTGCAACAAAGAATATGGATCAGCCTGCTCATGGAAATTCTTGATCAGCAACTCGGCCAACTGATCCCATGAAGTAATGATGCCAGGCTCCAACGATCGGTACCAATAGAGCAATTTTCCCCTCAACGACAAGACCAACAACTTAACCATCACATCCTCATCTAGAATGTCATGAATCATTGCCAAAGCAGCTACATCTTGGATATGCTCATATGCAGTTTTTCCAGTACCATCATAGGTCGGCAAAGCTTTTAATGCAGCTTGAGGAACCGGGTTCTGTGCTTGCAAATTCAAGGCTCCCGAGTTGTTCCATGCAGGGAACTGCCTTGGTGGCTGTTGTTGTTGATGTGGCTATGCCATGTGAACTGGAATATGAGGTGGGGGTGGAGGAACACTGGTGGCAGTACTAACTGGACTTGAAGAAATAGAAAACACACCAGCTATTTGTGAGGATGTTGCGAATGACGTAAGTGATGGGGTGACCAACCTAGGGCTTTCCCCTAATTTTTGGATATCGAGTTCAAAAAACTCAATGGGGTTTTCAGATTTTTCAGCCTTCGATCTTGTGATCATGAAGTATAGCTTTCACCATCCCCACGTTCAAAGATTTTTGGATATGATCGAGTCGCCAGATGTTCTAATCATTCAGCAGAAAAAAGGTGAACATCAAACCTAAATTCTACTAGGAATGGACTCTTTTAAGTCCCACCGGGCATGCCAAAAATTGTTGGTCACAAATCTGCCTAAGTACAAGATATGATCACTTGTGCACCCTAGACTCGACCAACATTGAAAGGCCGAAGGAAAGAGATGTCCTCCGGACCAATCTCCAGAGAGGGTTGGTTCCCTTACTAAATCCTACACTATTGAAGACTAAAGTTGTGGGAAAGAAATTGGAAATAACCGAAAGAGATGGGAAATATGGCCACAGGCCAAAAATGTAAGATTGGGAAAATATTAACAGTAGGAATTTCACTCAAGCACATGAATAGCATATAATAAAAGAGAGCAACATAATTTACTTACAACCTTGCACAGATAACCTCCAGGATTGCATTCCAAAACTCACTTCCTCACCAACAATATTTAAACTCAGATGCAGAATTTAAATTTAACTAGCAGATAAGAAATACGAGCATAAAAGAGAAATGCATAAAATAGAAGGAAATCACACATAAAGTCACTTGCAAAATCAGAAGCCAAATATCTCTTATTTACGCAGAGAACTTGATAAGTTTTCTTGCAAAATGTCTCTCCTCCTTTACAATGGAAATTTGATTAGTATTTATAGAGGTTTTCGCCTCTTTCATTAAATACATTTGGAGGCAAGGTGTCGGCCACTCAGACACCAATAGCAACAACTTTCTCCTCGGCAACAACAATGAACCAATGAACAAATGCCAAAGAAAATATATACTGATTTTATCACATGGCATATCAGGCTTCAACAGGAATCAACGATCTGATTTCATTCTCTATGGTGGCGCCTTGGAAATGCATACCCACGAAATGGTCGGTGCCTCAAAAATGAACAATATTGCACTGGAGTCCAAAGCACCTGGCAATTTTGGTGATAATATTGCCACAAGAATTAACTTCATCAATCTTAATCCTTTTTCAAAGAAGATTTTCATTGAAAACATGAAATTTCACCCAGAAAATGGGCCTTCATCTTCAATTAGCCTGGAACGAGCTTTTGCTTGGAATGTGCATTTAATACTTTCATCCTATGTGAAATGAAATTGTACCCCAATATTTGTCCTTTTCTTCCGACTTTTTATGGGAAAATATTCTACTGCCATAAGTGGGGCTGACTTTTTTGTATGGGGAATACCTTATTGTAGCACATTTATTTAGCCTCTATTATTATCACTCTGTAGCTGATAATAATGTATCCAACTTTAAAATCTGGTTAGCTAGCGCCACTTAGATTTAAATATGGTTACTTCTGACATGTATGAAAATATTAGATATATTGGAATTTTTATAATTTTTAGCTTTTTAAATAAAGTTGAGTTTATTTTTTTTAATATTTTAAAATGTAGAAATGGAAAGCATTTAGTTATTACTAACCAAAATTTTTAGGTACAACATGATTTGGAAAGGACATGTCTCTTTGTATATGAGTTTAAATTTGTATGACAGTTTAAACTTGAATTTCCTAAATTAAAACTCAAAAACATGAGTTTTAAAAATTTGTTAACATGAGTTTTAAAAATGAGTTTTAGAAAGGGTCTCGATCCTTTGTACAAGGTTTGAATTTGGTCTTATAAATAAAAACTTATAAATATACCACTACAATATTCCTTACTAAACATACCACTACAATATCATTTAAAAAACTATGCACATTCAATTCTACGACATGGTGTGCAATACCCAGCTAGATCGAGGGCAAGGTCAAGTCAGATATTGCAATCATCATAGGCATGGAACAAGTTGACATGATCGCATACATGGTATCAAGTGCACAAATACAAAGAGATCAAAGATAAGTGGGTGAGTCATCTAAGGGAATATCTGATCATCGGCTAATGCTTAGGGTGATTTTTTTTTTTAAAGACCTTAATGCCTTTCTTGTAGTTCATGTTAGCATTAATTGCATTTAAGATCAAACTTTACATTCACCTTTAACTCAAACTTATTGTAGCAGATAAACATTACAAGTGTAGTTTATTTTTACTAAATTTTCAAATTCTACCTTGAGGACGAAGATGGGAATTTTTGGTGTGTTGGGAATTAAATTTAGAAATTTTGATTCTTTATTTTCTACTACTACTGGTTTTTAGGAAATAGATAGGGATGAAGGAATATTTATAGAATTATTTTATAAAATAATTCAAGTTACAAATGAGAAGAGATTAAAGTGAAGTGGTATTTCTGAATTAAATTTTAAACTAATACAGAGAGTGTTGGTCACAAATTTGCCTAAGTACAAGATATGATCACTTGTGCACCCTAGACTCAGCAAACATTGAAAGGCTGAAGGAAAGAGATGTCCTTTGGACAAATCTCCAGAGAGTGCTGGTTACCTTACTAAATCCTACACTGTTGAAGACTAAAGTTGCAGGAAAGAAATTGGAAATAACCAAAAGAGATGGGAAATATGGCCATAGGAATTTCACAGTAGGAATTTCACTCAAGCACATGAATATCATATAATAAAAGAGAGCAACATAATTTACTTACAACCTTGCACAGATAACCTCCAGGATTGCATTCCAAAACTCACTTCCTCACCAGCAATATTTAAACTCAGATGCAGAATTTAAATTTAACTAGCATATAATAAATACGAGAATAAAAGAGAAATGCATAAAATAGAAGGAAATCGCACATAAAGTCACTTGCAAAATTAGAAGCCAAATATCTCTTATTTACGCAGATAACTAGATAAGTTTTATTGCAAAATGTCTCTCCTCCTTTACAATGTAAATTTGATTAGTATTTATAGAGGTTTTCACCTCTTTCATTAAATACATTTGGAGGCAAGGTGTCGGCCACTCAGACACCAATAGCAGAAACTTTCTCCTTGGAAACAACAATGAACCAATGAACAAATACCGAATAAAATATATACTGATTTTATCACATGGCATATCAGGCTTCAGCAGGAATCAACGATTTGATTTCGTTCTCTATGGTGGCGCCTTGGAAATGCATACCCACAAAATGGTCGGTGCCTCGAAAATGAATAATATTGCACTGGAGTCTAAAGCACCTGGCAGTTTTGGTGATAATATTGCCACATGAATTAACTTCATCAATCTTAATCCTTTTTCAAAGAAGATTTTCATTGAAAACATGAAATTTCACCTAGAAAATGGGCCTTCATCTTCAATTATCCTGGAACGATCTTTTTCTTGGAATGTGTATTTAATACTTTCATCCTATGTGAAATGAAATTGTACCCCAATATTTGTCCTTTTATTTCGACTTTTTCTGGGAAAATATTCTACTGCCATAAGTGGGGCCAATCTTGGAAACTTGATTTTTTTTTAAATTAATGAGAACAAAGAAAGCAAAAGGTATTTTAGAGAGCGAAAAAATCCATTTCGGAAAAAAAAAACATTTCGGAAAGCAAAAGGTATTTCAAAAAGTGAAAAAGCCATTTCGGAAAGTGAAAAGGCCATTTCGAACAAAAAGCATTTCAAAAAGCAAAAGGTATTTTGGAGAGCGAAAAAGCCATTTCGAAAAGCAAAAAGGCCATTTCGGACAAAAAGCATTTCGGAGAAGGGAAAAGCATTTTACTTTAATTGTGCCTGAAATTACATCCATAAAAAATGTTCAATGTGTGAAAACACTCAAAAAGCATTTGTAAGTTTTACTAGCAAATTTACAACAAAATTTCAATGTGGCAAAAATGCCAACAAAGAGTTAAATAAAATATAATTTATATATTTTATTTTATTAATTTAACTTTTTTAATCATATATAGTTGTATTTATAGGGTTTATAAATGGGAAGAGATTAAAGTGAAGTGGTAATTTTGAATTTAATTTAAAAAAAAATAATAATCTATATGTTAAAGAATAGAGTTATATAAATTATAATTTATATATTTTATTGATTTAATTTATTTTAATAAGGTTTTTAAAAAATAAGTAATTTATGCACAATGATTAAAATTTATATTTTATTAATAATATTAATGGAAATAATATATATATATATATATATATATATAATTTCTATCATGTTTTTACAAAAGATAATTACTTTTAAAAAAAAAATTAAGAAAAAAATGTTTATTTTTTTAGTGGTTTAATTAAAAGTTCATCGTACCTAATTCATTAGAATCATAAACAAATAAAATACAATTTATCGTTATGAACATGACATTATTTTTTTATGCAAATTAAAGTTTAAGAATGATTATTGAGTTCATCAAGAGGTAAAAATATTCTATTACAATAATTTACAAATATTTCAATGTAATGACAATGATATATTCTTTTTAAACTTCCATCAACTCTTAGATGAATACTATGACAATAGTCAAATATAGCTACTAGATATTTGCTTTTGTTCCACTTCCACACTTCCACACACACACACACACACACATATATATATATATATAGAGAGAGAGAGAGATTAGATCTAAAAATAATCCTCTACTTTTCTATAGTAAGATTTGGATACAACCATATTAGGTTTATTGACAATGACAATAGAATCTACAACATGGTTTTTGTGGGTGAATTACATTGCAATGTTTCTTATGAGAGGTCTACTTTTTTAGAATATAATATAGGACTATCAAAGCAATTACATCATATTCATGAAACTACTACAAGGCAAAGTACAAATTATATAGAAAATTTGTATAATTAAAATTGCTATTTTTAGTGCTAATATATTTGGGACCTATGGTGTATATCATATATTTATTGAGAATCTGATATGCATCAAGGAAAAACTTGTATAAATGCCAAGGATTGGTACATGTTAATTTCTACTCAGTTATGACACTCAACTCTAGTTGATTTAGTCTTGGTAGCAACCACTAGCATATAGGGAGGGGTGTTTTCAACCTCCCACCAAACTCTACTAGCATAAATTTTATTTGATTAGCTGAAAGAAGAGGTTTTGAAAGGATCCCCAAATCTTATTACAAAAGGAACAACTAACACCCTTTTAGGGAGAGGGATATTAGCAAGCTAAATAGAGACCAACATCTAGAACCCACGTAGGAGAAACTAGCAGGACCACCACTAGGGCAAAAAAAAATTGACTGATAGAAGGAAGACTAGATAGTCTACAACCAACCCCCATAACCCATACATATCAACCAACATTGGGGTACCCATGCACAGAAAATAAATGAACAAAAATAAAACACCTAAAATATGACATCTTAAGGATACTCTCCAAAAGACCTCCTTCCTACCCCCCATAGTCCACCTTAGACAACCTTAGGGTCAATTTAATGGTTTTGACCACTATTTATCACTTTCTCCCATGGTAATCCTAACTATCTTGACTCAATACTATCTCAGAGTCATGATCGTCTCAATCTGAGATGGTCATGAAAAACCAAAAAAATAAAAAAATAAAATATAACTAGAAACCAAAACTACTACTAAAAACTGTGCATGATCTTGCACCGACGTTGAAAACCCTGCATGAGTTAATTTTATCAAATTACATGCAATTAGTTACTTTGGGGTATGCATTTAATTTTTCAATGTAAATTGCCCCTTTACTTTTTCATTTAGAGTGTCCTTGCTACATTTAGCCTCTATCCAAGAGGTCCATAAAATGATAGTCACCCCTCAATTTTAAAGGTCCCCTACTTTCGAGTTTTCGATTTCATTCCATAAAGTGCTACCAAAATCAATTTGCCAAGTTTTCTTGCTTCCTCGACCATGCTACTGGACTACCACATAGGATTGAAAGTTGTGCTTCCCTACCTTGCATAACCAATACCCTCATTTTGATGATTATTCCAACTCGTTAACTCACATCTACACTTCATGAATCCATTGATAATACATCCTAGGTCACCTTAAATGTTGCTCAGGACTGGTGACATAGAAATGTAAGCCTATGAAAATGATCATCTCACCCTGAGATGGTCCATAGATGAAACCATCTCAACCCAAGATGGTCACAATCAGGTGATCTATTTTCTAGTTGTATTTTTAGTTTATCTTAGATCAGCTTATTTCATTATTCTGCATTAGTTTAAATTTCATTTAGCACATACATGCACTTATTTTTTCTTCATTTCATACTTTCTCATTATATGTGGGTCCAACTTTGGTGGGCCCCACACATGATATTGATTTATTGTTATTCCTTTGTGTGTAGGTTATAGGTACAAAGACGATAAGAGACTTCAAATTCACATCATATTCAACGTGAAGGTTCCTACGAACTATGCTAGCAAGGAGATATTGATATTGCACCAAGATACCCCTTTTGTGGAAGAGAGGGGAAACCTATTCCCTGCATTTTGTAATATTTGTATCAATATTAAAATATCCCCTAAACGAATACTATTGTGACACTTTGAAAAATACAAGATCAATACAAGGATTCTCTTTATTGTGCTTTAATACATCTATGTTTACTATTACTTTATTTGGTGCAAATTTATTGTTTTTAGATGGCGATCACAGTGGGACCTACTCATTTTTTTGAATGCAGATTTTCTTACTAACTATTGTTTATTTTTGTGATTTTCTTGTACTTAGATGTAACCATCTAGGGTTGAGATGGTCCATGTGTTTTAGTCATATCAGGTTGAGATGGTCTCTAATCAAAGGCTAAATAGTATCATATTTACAAAAATCCATCAAATTTAGACTTTCAAGGTTAGCTTTTTGTATTTTTGTCTACACTTGCAAAGCTTTTATCTTAAGTCAGTCAAACTGTAATCATCTCAGGTCAAGACGATCTGTGTTTGTGATCATATTAGGTCAATATAGACCCCTATTTGTGATCATATTAGGTCAATATGGTCCTCTATCTATGATCATCTTAATGAGAAATGGTCTCTCTATGTTATTTTTTTGTTTGTCTGTGTTGCTGCCTACTAAAAGGCTGATCATTATCTAGGAAATACTACATCTCAGAGCTAAAATTTGCTTTAAGAAAAGTCATTGACTATTGTTTGATTTTACTTTCCTACAAAAATAAAAGGAACCTACACACACTCATAAGTAATCTAAGATATTGGTTATTCAGATTTCATCACCAATTATCGATAGCAATCACCTATTGTGGGCATTCATCTCCCACCATAGGTTGGCCCCCTACACACCTTAGTAGCCACAACGAGTGGATTTTTGGAAATTATCACAAAAATTCCCCTAATTTTGGGTGCATCCTAAAGTAGGGCAGGTTTATATGCCCTTCATTCCCAGGGCTTAATAATTTACAGTATCGTAGCTATTATTTATGCCCAAGATCACATGAGGGTGAAGTGAAAGCCTAGTTGGGTTGGTAGAAAGGTATCAGATAGTGTGGCCCATTTTAGGGGTATTCTTTCCATAAGGTTACCACAAGCCATATCCATCTAGAAATTCATTTTTAGTCTTTATTGTATTGCTTCTCATCATAGAGGTGGATATCAACACACCCGATTAGTTTGCATCCCATAATCTCATTTATAGTTCTAGGATTAGGTTCATCATAACACAAAACAAAAAATAAATCAAAAATAAAATAAAAAGCAAAAGAAGAAGATTGCACAAACAGATAACATCAATGGTTAAAAACAATATAAAGACATTCAAGCCATCCCAACTGATCACCCATGGATGAGTTGTAAGTATGATTACATGAACATGTACACCACTCAAGGTCATAATAAAACTACCATTTTGGCTCATGTGTTTTTCATGTCGACTCATGGGTCCAAAATGTTAATCCTCCCTCTTCACCTTATGATAGATAGTATGGTCAAGGATGATGTGCTTTAGTACCTTCTAATTACATGAAACCTATCCTATGATATTAGTATGAAGTGAATATCACCGCTCATGACCATGGGAAGCAAGTCATTGATCTTTCCAAGGTTGAAGCACAAGCCACACCCATCCACATTACCTATGTGTGTGCTCACACAATGAATCAGGTGAATAGATCTCATCAAGCACCTAGACCAAGCATAGAGGATGATGCACCAAAGATTGCCTATGTCTACGCATCAAAGGCAATAAATTCAACATCATCCAGAACACCAAACTCAACATCATAATCTTCCACAATGATCAAATTAGAACCTTCCCCCTCATCCACATTCAAATCCATCTTGTGCCCAACATTAGAGGCCACCACCCATCCATCATCAAGAACCTCATACACCTCAACAATATCGATATCAATAGGAGGAGGAACTCTATGAAGAACACCAACAAGAATATCAACAACAAGTAGATACCTATCCTAAATTAAATTATGGTGAGGTAGTTGTAGCCCCAAAATGGCCACATCCTTAAAAAATATTGAAAATTATTCTAAGGCATGATAAAATTCCATTTTGCATGGTTCCTAGTGTATTTTGGAACAAATCCACAATGAGAGTTCCAAAATCCGTTCAACACTTAGTTTTTTTGCCTTAACAAGCTAAAACTCCATTTTGCTCGGTTCCTAGTGTATTTGGCAACGGATTCCATGCGAGCTCTGATTTTGCAAAACTTTTGGGCAAAGATGACATCAAAATGATAAAAAGTATGAAATGATGATTCTTTGGGATTCTACACACTCCACCGACAAGTACTGGGAAGTCTAATTTTACTAGTTTCTAATACTAAAAGTGAGTGGAACGGAGAAAATCTCATTTTATACTACTAAGAGTGCGAAATGGTGATCGTGGTTGGTTTTTACAAGCTCCAAGTGGCTAAGTGTTGACAAGTTTCGATTCCGCTGAGTTCCAAGAGTATTCTAATATGAAATGGTGACTTGAAGGCTGAAAACACTACAAAGAGGGCAAAATGACAACAAAGACTATTTTGCACTACATCTGGAGTGAAAGGATGACAAAGGATTAGTTGCACTAGCTCTAGTGTGGATTTACGTTTCTTCATTTTGATTAAGATAAGATGATGTTAGCATACTTTGTTGTGCATATTGAGATTTGTTTGAATCCAAAGAAGAAAAAAGGAAGGTTAGGTAGTGGATTGATAACAGACTACATCCCGCTCACTCCTTAGTGTATTTCACACCAAGATCTTATTCTACATAATTAAGGCTACAAAATATGATATCAACAATTAAAATGTGTGGAATGGAATTTTTTTCTTTCCCTACCAATTTGTAGAGTATTTTTAGAGGTTTAATCATAGTCATCCATGATGAAGATCAATGGTCTAGATTTTTCTAACACTGATGAAGTATTTAAAATAAAATTCTTGCTAGAGCAGAGAGCAATTAGTTAGAGGGCAAGAAGATAAACTGTCGAAGGGTTTTCAAGATCAGGAACCAGAGTGTTTGTAGATCTATGGTAGAACGGAGCTTCCAAGAATGATCAATGGATCAGATGCAATTTTCAACCACCTAAACTCCAACTACCACAACAAGTTGTAGAGAAAGTAGCCATGGTGGATTACTCATAGTGGATTTCTTAGATTTCACCAGCTAGTAAGATAATGCTAGAAAAAATCTCTACTAAGCTATAAATTTGTAATCTTTGTAATGTATCCTCAAGTTCTTTCATTTTACAAACTATAAATAGAGGTTGAACCCTCATTTTTAAGGGTCATCTCTAGTGTGTTTGCTTGCCCTACTGTAAATATTCCTGTGAGCTAATAGAAGGAGCATTACTCTAATTTTTGACTCAAAAATTTTCATCTTAACCATATTTGTGCAAGAGGTTCAAAGCTTTCTGTTAATACTTTAGCAGTTAGTTCATTCCGGCTTATTGGATTACTAATTATGAGAGTAATTGAAAGCTATTCGTAGTTAGATCTATATTATTAGAAATTTTATTTCTAGTAAATCTAACTATTGGTCTATTTTCCTTTTGTATTATCAATATTATATTTTGGAATTATTTTTACAATATATCTTTGTTTATGCTTTAATGTATAAATATTTCATGGGTTTGGTGTTGTTAATATTGAGTTATGGGACACTGGAAATAGTTTGTGGGAGCTTTTTATTGTAGTTGCCTATACTATTAGCCTATCCGACCACTATTTTGCATAATATCTCTAACCCTAAACCTTTTTCTAACCCTTTTCTAAAAACCCTATTTGAGCTTTAATTGTGTCAACACCATTTAAGTTGACAATGAATTAGATGTTGAGTTACCTTTGGTCCATCCAATGTTGAGTGTTGAGTTGTGACTATCGGGTGCATGCTTGGATAAAAATTGGAAGATAGATAGTCATAGTGTCAAGTAAAAATTGATGTCAAATCAGTGCCCAATAACTTTTGGCATGCTTGGTGGGACAAATTTAGAAGGAACATGAAAACCCATCATGTGAGTTATTATTTTATCTCTACCCAGAGTAATCAATATTTGGTGAATTTTATTGATCTTGCTAAGTGGAGAATAGAAAATTCACTTGGTGACTCCCTGGTATTTGAACCCAAAAAAGAATTACCCCTATAGACCATAGTTCTTTTATGTATACCAAGTCATTCAAAAGAAATAACCCTGACTCTTTCTTCTATTGTGAGTTACCTTATAAAGGGTCTACTGTTATATGGAATTTAAGCCAATATTTCCATTCAGAAGAAGAGCCTCCTAATGAAAACCTTGTAGTTAATCCAATAGCCCCTCCAAAATGACCTACACCTAGAAACATGGTAGGAAATGCAGCCCAAAATCAAGGAAATGTACCCCCAAATCAGCCTTTATAGAAGTACCCCAACTGGAACACAGTTAGCCCCCTCAGATTAGCTCATATGCATGATAATCCTTAAGCTATTTCTAAGGCTATTCCCACTTATGATGGATCTAGAAATACTGCATATGAGAACTATCATGATATTTTGAATCTGGAAGCAATCCACAATATAAAGAATGAGGATGTTATTATGAGAATACTAGTCTTTTCCTTTATAGGAAAAATTTACATTGGTTTAGGACTCTTGAGGATAACACCATCACTTTATGGGAAGCATTGGTTGAGATTTTTTTGGAAGAATTTAATGAATCTCTTGACCATTTCTCCTTGCTTAAAAAATTCACATCTATGTTAAAACATCAACAAGAAACTATCTCATATTTTAATTTAAGGTTTAGCAGAACCTGGAAAAGCATTCCTCCTACAGCTAGACCAGTTGTACACATTTCTTATATGTATTATATCAGAGCTCTTGGGTTAGAGCTAGACCTATAAACTCAATAATCTAGGGTGGAAATATTTCCACAGGTTTATAATGCAACCGTTCATGCAAAAAATGTCCTAATTAATGTGGAGAGATTACTTCCCAAAATTGTGCTACCTTACAATATAGAAACCATTAATATCCAAATCCAAGCTACTAATTCATCTTATATTGACCCTCCTATATTGTTGTCCCCATTTCCACAGATGACTCCCATTCCTTAGCCAAAAGCATCATCTATTACAGTTCCTTTCTCTCCACTTCCTTCTTAGACTCAAGAGTTTTTTGTCATCCTTGATATACATAATAATTTGAGAACTTTGAGAAACAAGATGAATTCTATGGAGAAAATAGAAATTGAAATATCTCAACAAAGTATATTCTCATATGTGAATAAAGATCAAAGACTTGGTCCTAGTAATAGTACTAGGGTCAGAGTAAATGCAACATATGAAGAGCCTGAGTGTTCTTCAGAGACAAGTCTAGTAAATATCTGATTTTTGGTATGTAATGATCCTCATGATTCAAAATATTGTGTTATGTACCAACACCATATCCAAAAAGCTATGGATCAAGCAGAAAGAAACCATAAAGGAAGGGTAAACATGTTATGGCAACCTGACCAGATCATGGTTGGAAAAGATTTAGATGAGGATGGACCTATCACTATCATGAAAAGGTCTAGTAAGAAAACACTATAAGTGGATCCATAGAAGATGGGTCAGTTCTAGGTCCCCTCTCAGAAGAAGAGTGATCCATCTCCCCAAAGCAGTAACATTTTCCCTATTCCCCAGGTGAAGGAAAAAGAAAATTCTTCCCAAGATATTTGAGAAAAACACTGAGGGAGATAGAATGAGGTCTAAGGATGAGTCTCAAGAGAGGCTTAGATTCCCTTATATTACCAAAATATAGATAATAGAAGCCACTCAACAATATAAGAGAAAATATGGTGAGCCAGAAAGAAGGCCTGAGAGACCCACCTTGGCTAAGTCTAAATACAACATTGTAGAAGAAATGAATAGAATACCATAAAAAGCTAGTCTATATGACACCCTCTTCATTCCTGGCTAGATTGACCTACTAAAATTTTCCTTGAACAAGTATCTACAAGATAGGTAGACCACCACAATTCTTAGTGTACCGTTTGAAAAGAAAGAGATGTCTCCTATTGTTTTAAAAAATAAACCTCTCCCTTTCTACATTTCTTTGAGGATGGAAGGTTGGGTGGTCTGGAATTGTATGATTTACTTAGGAGCATCTACTATAGTTATGCCTAAATTAGTCTATGAGGATATGGGTATGGAGTATTCCTGTCTTGGAGTACTACAATTGGATGGAACACCTATGAAGATAGTAGGAGTAATCAAATATGTCTTAATAAAGATGCATAGAGCACCGAAGGTAACTATAGTACAAGAAATAGTAGTGGTGGATCTAGATCCTTATTTTGGCTTATATATTTCAAGAGAGTTAGGTGGATGCATGTATATGGACTATTCCAGCACGATTATTTCTTTCAAAGTAAAGCAGATAGGGATAACACCTAAAATTCTTGTGTATTACCACATTGAAAAAATTGAGAGAGACATGTGCAATCTCACTCCCCTTGAGAAATTTGAAATAGTGGATAATTTTGAGGAGTTGGAAGTTGAATATAAACTACCTTTAAGAGAGGATTACAACCATTTTGGGACAGGTATGGGCATATACAATATTTCTGTAGAATCAAAGAAGAAAGTTCCTATTATATCTAATCAGTATCTGAGAGAAAATGAAACATTGACCATGCACTTTGATGGTGCTAGATGTAGAAATGATGTTGGTGTTGGTGTGGTATTACAGTCCCAATAAGAAGGGACACAGATTTTTGCCTACATATTAACATAGAAATGCACCAATAATGTTGCAGAATATGAGGCTCTATGCCTTGGACTAATGCAAGCAAAAAATATGGGCATTAAGATCTTGAACATATATGGCGACTCTAAGTTTATAGTAAATCAGGTAAGATAAAGGTGTAGCAGTAAGCATCATTATCTGAAAGCATATAGAAATAGGGTATGGAATTTGATGGATTCCTTTCATGCCCTAAACATAAATTTTATTCCCAGAGGAAATAATACCTTGGCATATTCCTTGGAAATAAGGGGAGCTAACTTCAACCCTTTTGCAGACATAGGAGTTAAGAATGACAAGGGAATCAAAATGATTTCAGGCCTGCGATGCCAGATAAGAAATTTTTTTGGCAAGTATTTGACAGTGATGAACAAATCATTGATTTTATGATAAGATAAGCTTGTCTATCCACTATTCAAGAGGAAAATCTAGAAGATATTGATAAACAAAATGTTATTAAACTTAAGAATAATCACATACCTAGAGTTTTGGTCACTCTAGAGAGCCTGTTTGACAAGGAAGATAGGCAAAGAATCATATCTATGGAAGTAAATGATAAAATATACAAAGAAGTTGAAGTAGAAAAAGAAAAGAAGCTCAAGATGGAATTCGGTGCTCTCTAGAGGAAGAGGAGGATACCAAATATTTATGTATAAAGTACTAAGACATTGTGTCTTGATCATATGAAGACCTCAAAGTATATGACAAAAAGGTTATCCAACATACCATTTATCTAGAGCCTAATGCCAAGCCATTCAGGAAAAAGCAAAGGCCTATAAATCCAAGGATATAAGCCATAATGAGAGAAGAGCTCTTGAATTTATTGAAGGCTAAAATCATATATCCAATTAAACATTCAACTTGGGTAGCCAACTTGGTACCTGTGAGGAAAAAGAATGGTGATTTTTGCTTATGTGTGGATTTCAGAAATCTTAACCAAGCATCACTTAAGTATCACTACCCCCTTCCACCGATTGATAAAATATTATAGATAGTGGCTAAGATAGAAAGGTTCTCGCTATTGGATGGCTTCTATGTATATAACCATGTTTGGGTGAATAATTAAGATCAGTATAAAACAACATTCACCACAAAATGGGGTACACTTGCCTACTAGAGAATGCCTTTTGGGTTGTCTAATGTGAGAGCCATATTTCAGAGAGCCATGAACTATGCCTTTGGGGAACTGATTAACAAGGTTATTCTAATCTATTTAGATGACATGACTATGTTTTATCACAACAATCATGACCAATTAGCACACCTTGAATAAGTTTTTTAAAAGTGCAAATAATTTGGCATCTATGAAGACAGTAGGAGTAATCAAATATGTCTTAATAAGGCTACATAGAGCACTGAAGGTAACTATAGTACAAGAAATAGTAATGGTGGATCTAGATCCTTATTTTATCTTATATATTTCAAGAGATTTATGTGGATGCATGTATATGGACTATTCCAGCATGGTTATTCCTTTCAAAGGAAAGAGGATAAGGATAACACCTAAAAATCTTGTGTCTTATCACATTGAAAATTTTGAGAGAGACATGTGCAATCTCACTCCCCTTGAGTAATTTGAATTAGTGGATAATTTTGAGGATTTGGAAGTTGAAGATGAACTACCTTTAAGAGAGGATTACAACCAGTTTGGGATAGGTATGGGCACATACAATATTTCTACAGAATTAGGGGAGAAAGTTCATGTTATATCTAATCATTCTTTGAGATAAAATGAAACATAGACCATGCACTTTGATGGTGCCAAATATAGAAATGATGTTGGTGATGTTGTGGTATTACAGTCTCAATAAGAAGGGACAAAGAGTTTTGCCTACATATTAACATGGAAATGTACCAATAATGCTGCAGAATATGAGGCTATATGCCTTGGATTGATGCAAGCAAAAAATATGGGCATTAAGATCTTGAAAATATATGCTGACTCTAAGTTGATAGTAAATTAGGTAAGAGAAAGGTGTAGCAGTAAGCATCATTACCTTAAAGCATATAGAAATAGGGTATGATATTTGATGGATTCCTTTCATACCCTAAACATAAATTTTATTCCCAGAGGAAATAATACCTTGGCAGATTCCTTGGCAATAAGGGGAGCTAACTTCAACCCTTTTGTAGACATATGAGTTAAGAAAGACAAGGGAATAAAAATGATTTCAGGACTGCGGTGCTAGATAAGCAAATTTTTTGGCAAGTCTTTGATAGTGTTGAACAAATTATTGATTTTTTGGTAAGAGAAGCTTGTCTATCCACTATTCAAGAGGAAAATATAGAATATATTGATCAACAAGATGTTCAACTTAAGAACAATCACATACCTAGAGGTTTTGTCACTCTATAGAGCCTGTTTGACAAGGAAGACATGCAAAGAATCAGATCCATGGAAGTCAAAGATAAAATATATAAAGAAGTTGAAATAGAAAAATAAAATAAGTGCAAGTTGGAATTCAGTGCTCTCTAGAGGAAGAGGAAGATACCAAATATTTATGTATGAAGTACCAAGACATTGTGTCTTGGTCATATGAAGACCTCAAAGTATATGACAAAAAGGTCATCCAACACACCATTGATCTAGAGCCTAATGCCAAGCTATTCAAGCAGAAGCAAAGGCCTGTAAATCCAAGGATCAAAACCATAATGAGAGAAGAGCTCTTGAATTTATTGAAGTCTAATATCACATATCCAATTAAATATTCAACCTGGGTAGCAAACTTGGTACTGATGAGGAAAAAGAATGGTGATGTTTGCTTTTGTGTGGATTTCAAAAATCTTAACCAAGCATCACTTAAGGATCACTACCCCCTTCCATAGATTGATCAAATATTATAGATAGTGGCTAGGACAGAAAGGTTATTACTATTGGATGACTTCTCTGTATATAACCAGATTTGGGTGAATAATGAAGATCAATATAAAAAACATTCACCACAAAATGAGGTGCATTTGCTTACTAGAGAATGCCTTTTGGGTTGTCCAATGCGAGAGCCACATTTCAGAGAGCCATGAACTATGCCTTTGTAAAACTGATTAACAAGGTTATTCTAATCTATTTAGATGACATGACTATGTTTTCCCACAACAAGCATGACCAATTAGCACACCTTGAACAAGTTTTTCAAAAGTGTAAAGAATTTGGCATCTCCCTCAACCCTAAGAAATCATTTTTTGTAGTACATGAGGAAAATTTGCTAGGTCATGTGGTCTCAAAATAATGTATGGCCATATATCCAGATATAATCAAATCCATTCTTGCTCTTCCATTACCTATAAATAAGAAAGCCTTACAGTCCTTCTTTGGTCAAAAAAAATTTGTCAGGAAATTCATATCTAACTTTGCTCAGAAGGTGAGGCCTATATCTAAACTATTGAAGAAAGATGTAGAGTTCAAATGGACTGAAGTAATAAAGGAAGCCTTTGAAATTATCAAGAATTCCATTGCAACAGCTGTAGTGCTAGTCAATCCAGATTTCATTAGAGATTTAATCCTTTATGTTTATGGATCTGAGGAAAGTTATGCATCAATGCTCACCCAAAAAAATAATCAAGGAGAGGAACACACTATATTATTTTGGAGCCAAACTCTCCATGATTACCAGGTTAAGTATAATTTTATTTAGAAATAAGTATTTGCTGTAATGAAATCATTTAAGAAATTTAGGCAGTACTTGGTTCAAAGAAAGACCCTGGTTTATGTTCATTCGAATGTAAGAAGTTTTATCCTAAAAGGTGAAGTAGGAGATAAAAGAGCTGGTTGGATCACTAAAATCTAGTAATATGATGTGTAAATACATCCTACCAAGTTGGTGAGAGGCAGATCCCTATGCCAAGGTCTAACAGAAGTAGCAATCTTAGTAGAGGTAGCATCTTGTTAGGCAATAGAAGCTGATCAGATTGAAGGATTGTATTCAGGTGAATCAAACTAGGTAGATCAGATGATCAAGTACTTTCAAAATTAGGTATGCCCTCCTGATCTTAATGCATCACAAAGAAGAAGATACATATTTTAAGCTTTGAAGTATGTCTTACTTCTAGAGGACCTATACAAAAGGAACATTGATGGAGTTTTCCTTAGGTGTTTAAAATATGATCAGAAACAAAAGCTCATAGAAGAATTCCATGGAGGACTATTTGGACGACATTTCTCAGGTAGACTTATAGCTTTGAAAATTATTAGAGCAGGCTATTACTAGCCTACCATATTTCCTGATACCTTCAAATTCACTAGAGCTTGTGACAAATGCTAGTGGCATGTAGGGAGGACAAGGAATGCTTCATTTCGCCTTAATCCAATCCAGGTGGAAGAAACCTTTCAACAATGGGGTTTGGATTTAATAGGGGTTATCAACCCCCATTATTTGGTTGAGCACAAGTATATTTTGACTACTACAGACTACCTCACTAGATGGGTAGAAGTTATTCCTACAAAGAAATTAGACCAGGAAGTGGTGATAAATTTTATGGAAAGCTTGATTTCAAAGTTTGGTGTTCCAAAAACCTTAGTGAGTGACAATGGGCCAGCATTCATAGGATCCAAGTATATTGAGTTTACTATTAAGTATGGCATCACCATTAATAATACTTAAAATTACTACCCTCAAGGGAATGGTCTTGGATCTGCTTGTTTTGGTGTAGTGGTAAATGCCCTGGGTGCTGGTAGAGGCCGACCCAGGTTCCATTCCCCTTGTCTCCATCCTGCAGATATATGGTATAGTTAGGAATGTCCTATGTGTTGGTAGAGGCCGACAAGGCTCCATTCCTCCTATGCCTAACTTGTTGAAAGTGGCACCTCGAAAGGGGTGTTTTCCACTATAAATTAGTTTATCCAGGTGTTGTAGGTGAGTTGGAGAGGAGATGGAAATCCTCCAAGAGAGGTCCCATGTTCAAATCTCCACCCTACCAAAAAGCTGAATTGGGTATCCAAAATCCAATTGATAATGTTGGTGCAAGCAGGGTCAGGTGCGACTCTCGAGTGACTTTGACGGTGTAGAACCCCCTGTTCGTGGTATCTCAGACCAAGGCGGCCCCGCAAGGGGTTTTTCGCTTTTAAAAAAAAAAAAAAAAGGGAATGGACTTGCAAAATCAACTAACAAGAATCTATTAAGGATTTTGAGAAGATAACTAGATAGTAATAAGAGAATTTGGTACCAAATGTTGGAGCAAGCTTTGTGGATAGACAAAATTACTATTAATAATTCCATCAAGACTTATACTTATGCCTTAGTGTATGGCAAGGAGGCAGTTTTACTTGTCCATTTGGAGATTCTGGAACTCAAGCTAATAAACATAGAAGAGGAATTCTAGATAAAATCTGGTGGAAATAAGGCTGACACACCTAATACAGTTAGAAGAGAAGAGAAATTAGTCCTATGAGAACTTTCAAAAGCATTCAGAGGACATCAAGGAATGGTTTGACAAGAAGGTAAGGTTTAGGAAATTCCAATTTGGAGACTCTGTACTTAAGTGGAAAGTTGAAAGATCTAAACTAGGACATCATAAAAAGTTTGAATCCTTCTAGGATGGCCCTTTCAAGATAGTAGAGGTTAAAGAGACCAGTATTTTCCACATTGAAGATATGGAGGGAAACATACAACCGATTTCGGTTAATGATTTTCATCTAAAACTCTATTTTGATTGAAATATAAGCTCATTGTAATATATGTACATACTTTGTATCATATTATTTTTTGCATTTTATATCAAGTTTTGTTTTGGTAGCACATTGTATATATATAAAAAAATAGGAATAAAAGAGAGTTGCAAAATAAGCTAAGTGTTCCCAATGAGTAGCAAATATCCAATCCACACTAAAATGCACTAAGGAAGCAACATAATGCAACAAACTTCCATTCCACACTCAGATGAACTAAAACGCCAATGGAATGATGCATGTGTTATATTTCGTACTAAAAAAGACTAAAGTGGTAGTAAAATAATGGAGGATGCTAATCCGCTGAATTTCAAGTCTTCCTTTGAGCGGAATAAGGAAAGTTACAATCCACCAAAGAGTATTTTTGAGTGGAATATGGATTCTGCATTGCGCCACTTCCAAAAGAAAAAATATGCGTAAATTAATGTTCAAAATTTCCCATTCTGCTCCAACTCAAAAATGGGAAAAGTATAAGCGACATCGCAAGGGTATGGAGTAGGTTTGAATTTCAGCCAATCAAAAATCACAATTGTACCTCCAAGCTATCGAAAGGAGTGAATTTAATTTGAAAAGCATACCAACAGGTATTTCACATAGTGGTTGCATTAATGGTGTAGGGTGCACATGCATGGGAATTTAAAAGTGTTGAAACACAGAAATCCACTCATTTGACCAAGAGTAGTGTTCACTAAGCAAAAAATAGTAAAATTATTTTTGGGCATTGTCTATGAATTCTAGAGAAAGAATTTGAGAATTACTAGCAGAAATGGCCTTTGAAGACACCCAAGAAGCTAAAACATCGACAAAAGAGATTGTGGGGCACTATATCGATAAGGTAGAAGTTGTGGTAGATATCGATATGGTCCTCACAAAGAGAACAAATATCAGAAGGAACATCAACAACAGATATAAGAAAATATATGCTTTGTCGACTCAAGGTAGATGTTTTGTGCTCTCTTTCTTGTCTTTTTATATTTTTGATTTCATTCATCCTTGTATGGATTTGATAGCGGCTATCATCAAATTTTATGTCCTGAGGGCAAAAGTAGTAAAAACCATAAGGGGTAATACCCTATTTAGCATTACTATTGTAGACTATCATAAAAAATTTACCATAGGAGCAAATCCACCCGTAAGGCCAAAATATTTCAAAATGATCGACTAGGTTGGGTATTAATCTTTGCAGAAGTGATATCACGATGGTGAACCCTTTATAAAATGGTTCTATAATCAACTCAAAGACACTAAACCTAGGAAAGGATTGCCCAAGGTCCTAATTCCCATTGATTGGTTTATACACCTAGAGTTATATTCTATGTTTGCTTGTATGGAGGATTTGGATTCTGACAGAATGGTGAATGATTGCCCAAGGATGTATGAATAATTTTTAAAAAAGAAAGGTATTAGGGTTATCTATTTTGATTGTCCAAATTTCCTTGCTTAGAGAAGACATGAGCAACTAGTAAGAATAAAAAGGAGTCCTGATGCACCTTGCTTTCAGCATTGCTTAAGTTGGGTCTAGATGTTATTTGCTGATGTAAGGGACATGATGCCCTGGATTCCGATCAAGGATAAGAATGACCAAGGATACCTCATTTTAGTTTACTATTGGACTTATTATATGAGAAGAACTAAGTCTGTATATATATTCAACTTGAAATTTTTAGGGCTAGCATTGAAAATAATGTATGGATAATACCCTATGCTACCACCTCTGGCCAAGAAATTGTTAAGAACATAAGGTGCAGAGGAAGGAGATTGGTACCTCCTAATAGAAGGTACCATCATTAGACTATATGGATTCATTGGTAAGCCTTTTATTCTACCCCATTTTATTATAGATAGGCTATTCACCTTAGAATACTTGAGGCAAATAGATTTTATAAATTTGAACTATGGTTCTCGGAGTAAAAGGAGGTGTTTGTTGACCTACCACAATGTTGATGATATAACTATTACCAAGAAGTGGGAAGCTGAACAAATTGACCAATACTTGGATAGGTTAGGCCTATTTTACATCCCCCAAAGATGGAGTTATGACCCAAATGATGTATTCCACAAGAGGATCATAGTCCTAAATGGAGAAAAAGCCTACAAATTTGATAAAATACCCAAGCCCCATTTTTAATAGGATAGAAATAATAATGAAACTATGCTTTTGGAGTGGAATATGTCCAATATGGATCAACTACCTCCATGGTTAGACTTTTATGAACAAATTGTTGATTTTTATCCAAACAATAATGCAAAACATAGGTTGAAGGAGTCTACCATCAAAGAAGTTGAGGACAAAACTAAAAATAAGAATGAAGATCAATCACAATATTCTACCATAATTGGTAGTGAAAGTAAAAAAATGGAACAAAGCTAAGATATCAGACTGGTGGAGGATGAGAGTTGAAATTGGTAAAGAGAAATCCAAGTTTGGGTTGAAAGTTGATGATGAATTTTCTGATAGACATGACAAGAATGTCACAACTTGGAAGCCAAAATACCCAAGGAATATAGTTATAATCTATAAGAAGTTACAAACAGGGTCTTATTCCCCATCACCACCTTTAGAAGAAGTTCAAGAAGAGGAACCTGATACTCCATTGATTGTTGTTGAAGTTCTAAAGACTTTTCAGCCTTCAACTAAGCAAATAGATAAATTTTTGAAAGGGGCACAGTTAATGAGTAAGATGCACTATTCTAATGAAAGGCCTATCAATACATAAGTCATTCATATAGTAAGTAGGCCCAAATACCTAGACCTGGGTGGATAGCCCTCAAATATAGATATAGACTAGAATAAGAAGGATGAGAACTTTAGGTTCACACCTGTGAATTTTACCACTGCAGCCATAGTGGAATTAAATCCTATTTTTGAACAAACATTATAGGATGAAATGGTACAGAAAAGGTTGTCTAAAGAAGACACGAGAAGTGAGAAAGCATCCATGTAAATTTTTAATAGAAAGGCCAAAAGGGCACTGAAAAAAAACTTAGAAAGAAATTTCTAAGAAATAGAAGTTGGATAAAGAGGAAATTGTTAAAGAAATAATTGTTTCAACTATGGAAGAATTGATACAAGTGTAGAAACAAAACATAGATACAACTCCAGAGCACCCTACATCAGTAGGTGAAGCTATGGTCTCTAATACATATTATCCTCCTCCTCCTTTGGATTCCCCAAGAAAATATACCTCCATTTCTAAGCAAGATATCAAAACTAAGGTGCCTTCTTCCCCTCATAGTTCACCCCCTATTTCATCAGTAAGTACTGAGGTGCAAACCAACCCATCTCCTCCAAGGTCACCTTAAATTCCACCTCATCATCTGATATTCTCCCTTCATATTATCCTATAGTTCCATCCTTGCCATTACAACCACATCCATCATCTGAGAAGTAAACTATTTTGAGTACACCCACTCACCCATCTATGATTTTTGATTCAATTTCCATGAGTCTGCCAATTGCAAAAATAGCAGTGGTCATAGATTCCACTGTGGTCACATACTCCACTATAAATACTTCTTCTTAGCTAGTATCAACTGTTGATTTTTCTCTTGCATACCTTATAGCCTCTTCTCCTCTCCTTGTGAGTTATCCTACTCAAAAAAATTTGCAAAAATATTAGGAATCTTCATATAAAATTCAATATTTATAGGTAGAGAAGTTGTCCAAACCTTTCAAGAGAATGGCCATGAAAATAAGAAGCATGTTTGTCAATCCATTTTCAAGGCAAAGGATACATATATTCATGATTCCTCTTGTGAGAAATCCTGAAACTAAGATGAATGTACAAGATTATCACATAGAATAATATACAAAAGATATTGAAAAGTTGTCTACAAAATATGAATTGGTTGTGGCCAAAGCTCACTTGGAAACTTTTTATGTGAAAAATGATATATACAAAGAAAAGGTGGACAAGTTGGAAAAGAAAATAGAAAAGCTTCAAAATACCATTGAAAATCAGAAACAAGTGGAGAAGGCTTTGAAAAAGGAAGCAAATAATTGAAAATATAAGTTTTAGGAGGCTAATAAGCTCAAGGAGCAAATAGAAGAGCACAAGAAGAAAAATTAAAAACAAGCTAAGGAGATATAGAGTTTGAAGTGGTAGCTTCAAATAGAAAAGGCTAAATCTTTAGGATTTTGCAAGGCTGGGCTAAAGAAAGTAAGAAATGAATTGCTCTCTGAAGTTTTGGAAAAATGCTCAGAGCTGCAACCTATTATTGATTATTTGGATGATGCTAGCCACCTGCTCCAAAATATTCAGAAGGATCTTGATAATTTCACTAGAGAGATACAACCTATGGTGATTCCAACTGAGCAACTTTACAAACTGGTATATAGTAGGCTCAGTGAATATGCTAACCCGATTCCTAATAAGGAGTGGAATATTGCTAGAATTGCTTCCAAGATTATAGTAAATAAGCACAAGGCCTTCCAAAAGGCTCGACTATTGTTTGAAAAAATTGAAGGTGTGATCAAGGATGTAGTGGATATTAATAAGGAAATGATTAAGAATGATTTTAGAGGATTATTGATGGAAGACCACAGCTTGTTATCAGTAGAATAAATTAATAAGAGTACTGATGAGATATTACAAGATGAGTCTGAAATTGATGCTCTAGAAGAGCCAATCGATTAGGAGCAAGCTTCAAAAATGATTATTGATTTTACCAGGCTCAGAGATATAATGGAAGACTTGGTAAACAAAGGAAGTGTTGAAAACGATGAAGATATTGGTGAGCTACAGTACATTTATAAGTAGCTAAAGGAAACTTCCAACCCCTTTGATGCAGCTTGGAAATAAGACCTGCAGACCTTGAAGCTAATGTTGTAGTTGTTTGGTAATAATACGAGGAAAATAAAGAGCAAACTTCACCATAAGAGGAAGTATCATGACCTATCTTAATATCACAACCAAAATAGCCTAAAAGGCTTCATGTTTAGGAAGTATCATGATATCGTCACTTGTATGGATATCATGGCCACTAAGGCACTAGAAGGTTGAAGAGCAGCAGTGTGTCATTAAATTGTACTTATTCCTCTATCGTGACCATAAACATAGAAAAATACCTAAGATAAGAAATTATCATGATGTCATGACTCATCAGTATTTCACGATCTCCAAGACTTAAGAAAGCCCAAAAGTAAATGATATCACAGAGTCAACTTGTTCCAGTTTCACCGTCACTAAGTTTTTGAGTTGAAAAATATGAATAGACACGATGATATTGCAATATGTTCCAATTTCACAACTATAGGAGGAAAAAGGACCCCAAGTAGTAATAGAGTTGTGACATTGTGACATGTTCCTTTATCATGGCCATAATGAAGTTATTACAAATAAGATATTTTACGAGTGGTTCTAGTCTGATGCAACTATTACAAAATAAATGATGGCAAGCAATCTTGAAGAATGAAGGATGGACCAAATTCTAAGTTCACCTCCACTACCCATTCGTATGCATGAATAATTAGCTTGTAGTTGAAAATCAAACATTATGTTCCATTTTGAGCCAATGACAATGCATTATATTTTAACATATTGGCCACCTAGAATGTTGTTGTAACAATTTTTGAATGTAACTATTTTAAATTCTATATTTTTGAACCATATAGGTATTATAAATAAGAGTAACATACTCTAGTTAAAGGGTCAACTCTTAGGCATTTATAAATTGAATGTATAAATAATTTTGAAGGAGCAATACAATAAGAAATATTTTTTTGGCCTTTAATTCAACATTTTGCAGTCAAATGTATGTATGTATGGGTGAATTCTTCTATTTAGCTATTTGAAGATGCATGGCATTAATTTTATTTTCTGGATTCTTGCATATATTTATTTGATAGTCTTGGAGTTAGTAATTTTTGGATCTGCTTATTGATTTAAGGCATATGGTAAAATTGGTTGGTCTATTAGGAGATTCTAAAGGCTATTCTATTCATTATCTTTGTTCATCTTCTTGTTGTTTTCTAATATGTACCACTCTAAGTTCTAGCATTAGCTATATTTGCATCCCTTTCAACACTCTAAACTCTCCCTATCTTTGTTTTAGCAAGTTAGAACCTCATAGGAACCTACCTTCTCTAGAGATTGAATCAAAAAATCTCTATAGCTTGCTCGGTATTTCAATTTTGGCCATGTCTTGTGTGAAATAATTAACCATATGAATATTTTTGACCAAAAATTTTTGGCACACTCGGTGGGACCAAATCTCACTACCCACACATTGCAAATATTTGGTGTTTTTCTTTGCTTTATTTGAATCTAAATCACCTGGTGACTCTATTCAAAAGACCAAATCCATAATAGATTTCTATCCATTTATTGGTGAATATCTAAATATTTAAAAACTAGATCAAAAGTAAAAAAATAGAAGAGCCTATTGAGTTATTATAACTACCTCTTGGTATTCTTAAGATAAACCTGGTTCCAACACCTAGACCAGTATCTCCCTCTACCATCACCACAGGATCGATCAGTGTTGCAAATCCTACTCCTACAATTCCTCCTAGAACAACTACTTATGGATATTCTAGCACAACCAATCTTGCTCCTATAACTTCAATTAGCATAGTAGCAATAATGAACACTAATCAGAATATCCAACCTTATCCAACATGGAATCATGTAGGCCCCTTGAATCTGGTTGTTCATAATCTTATTCCTCTAGTGACATTTAAGGCATTACCTACTTATTATGGTACAATAAAGACTTCTTATGAACATTTCCATGATGTGGCATCACTGGTAGCTATACATAATATAACAGATGAAATTTTTTAATAGGAAACTAGTTATATCCTTGAGAGGTAAAATACAATATTGGTACTGAAATATCCTTGATCAAACCATAACCACAAGGGTAGACCTTGTTTTTAAACTCATAGAAGTATTCAATGAGCAAAAATACCCTTTCTCCTTGCTTACATAGTTAATTTTTATCCAAAAGCATCCTTAGGAGGAATAAATTGATTCCAATATCAGGTTCATTCGCACCTGGAAGAGGGTTCCTAATGGACTTAGGCCTAAAAATGAGCAAGCAATTTATTACTACCTAAGAGCTTTTAACTCATATTTAGGTATGGTAATAAGGTATTCTAAGGTTTTAACATTCCTAGATATATTTCAAGAAGCCCTCAAAGCTAAAAAAGACCTTATACCTATTGGGAGATTGCCACCTAAAATGATAATGCCTATCTTCCTATATTTCCCTCAAGTATCTAGTATAGGAATGACTTATCCTACAATAGTTCCCATGATGGATATTCCAAAAATTGTCTAGAATTCTCATTGTCCCAACAATACAAGCCCCTCTTGTACTCTTAGCTCTGCCTCCAATACCTATATTGCTTGCTTTACCTATCCCTAACCCTCAGCTTGTAGTACTCCTAGAAATGCAAACAACCATGAATTTAACAAATGAAATCACCTCAATGAAGAGGCGGGAAGTTAAAAGGACTTTTCAACCAAGGAGGTTTCCACAAGTCTCAAAAGACAAATTTGCTTCAACCAATAATTATCCATATAGGTCAGGTACATTATATGCAAATCAAGAGAACGAACCATCTACATCCTTGATTGAAGCTGATTATTGGTGTTCCACATGCAATGCTCCACATGGGTAAATTGCATGATTGATTCACTAGCATCACCTACATAAATTTGCTATCGAGAAAGTAGAAAGGACTATTAAGGAATAGTTCAATATGATAAGGAAGACAAACCATAATTTCATGATGCCATTAGTGGAACAAGTTGCAGTTCTAACTAAGTTTGGGAAGAAACCTTTCCAAGTTGATCCCAATGAGCTTAACCCTCTAAAAGTACCTTCTGGGATAAATATCCAAACTAAAAAGGGTAACTCCTCAGATACTATGCTGCTAAAATTAGTGCAAAGATAGGAATCAAAGATCATAAATGAGGTTGCATAGAGAGAAGCAGAGACTCAAAATTAGGCAAGATACAAATTGAGATACCCTTCCTTAACCAAGCATCAAATGATAGAAGTAACCCAATGTAAAATAAATAGATATTATTCACCTATAAAAGGAAATGAGAGGCAACCTGGTGCACTCACTTATAATATAGTGGAAGAATTGAGAAAAAAAATGTCGGCAATTTTGGGTACCTTGGGTACATTGCCTTTGCTCTAAGTGTAGATGTTGTCATTGATGTCAAAGAGTTCCTGAAGTAATTTGATTTGATGTCAAAGAATGTGTTTTGATGAAGGTTTTAGTTTGGATAGTGAGTTTCCAAGAATATCAGAGTAGCCCAGTTGAAAAAGATCAAGAAAAAGATAAGTAAGAAAAAGTATGCAGGCGGCTGGAAAAACTGTCATGATTTCGCGACATGTTTGAGGAGAGAGAAAGTGTTGGAAAAACTGTCACGATTTCGTGACATGTTTGAGGAGAGATAAAATGCTAGCAAAACTGTCACCATTTCACGACATGTTTGAGGAGAGAGAAAGTTCGGGCAAAACTGTCACGATTTCACGACATGCTGGAAGAAAGAGAAGAAGCTGGCAAAACTATCACGATTTCGTGACATGTTGGCAGAGAAGCAGAGCAAGATGGAAAGTGTCACGATTTCGTGACATGTCACATTTTCGTGACTCGGAAAGCACAGGAATGCAGAGAAATAAAAGTGTCACGATTTTGCGACACATTGCCAGGAAAGTTGTTCGGACGAGCAAGTGTCACGATTTTGCGACATGTTGCAAGAGAGAGAGTCTGAAAGGAAAAGTGTCGCGATTTCACAACATAATGCAGAAGAGAGAGTCCGAAAGAAAAAGTGTCATGATTTCGTGACATGCAGCAAAGGGAAGAGCCTGAAAGGAGAAGCGTCATGATTTTGTGACAAGCTGCAAAAGAAAGCGTACGAAAGCCAAAAGTGTCACGATTTTGCAACAAGTTGCAGGAAAAGCTTTCGAAAGCTAGAAGCGTCGCTATTTCGTGACAGGCTACAAAGAAGTTGTACGGATGAAGAAAGTGTCACGATTTTGTGATAGGTTGATATGGCAGCATTAAGTTGCAAGAAGTGTCGTGATTTCATGATAGGATGAAGAGAAAGCTTGCGAATGCAGAAAGTGTCACGATTTTGTGATAGGTAGAGTTGGCAGCTTTTAGTTGGAGAAAGTGTCACGATTTCATGACAGAAACTAGAAGAAGGTCTTCTATAGGAGAAGTGTTGTGATTTCACGACAGAAGCAGAGAAGAAGGCTTTGAATACAGAAGGGTCACAATTTTGCAACAAAGTTGGAGATGACATCAGTAGAAGCAAATATGTCGTGATTTCACGACAAAAGTAGAGGAGAAGGCAATGAAGTCTAAAGTGTCATGATTTTGCGACAGAGTGAAGATGACATCAGAAAAAGTCTGGAGTGTCACAATTTTGCAACAAAAGCAGAGAAGAAGGCAATGGATTCTAAAATGTCATGATTTCACAACAGAGTGAAGATGACGTCAGCAAAAGTCTGAAGTGTCACAATTTCATGACAAGAACATTGTCAAAGCAGACAAAGTCCAAAAGTGTCACGATTTCGTGACAACAGGAAATAGAATGTGTACGGCAGGCAAAGGTGTCATGATATCATGACATGTAGAAGTTTCACGCCAGAAGCTACAGGGAGGCAGTGAAGCCGATAGAGTTAAATCTAGGCCTATGCAGCGTAGGGTTTTGCAGTCGACGTGGTTGAAGGGTCAATAGCCGACTAAAGATTAAGTTTTTGATCATGAATTAATGCTATAAAAGGAGGACTATTTTTTGAGTTTCATATATCAAATGTGTGCATCAAACTTGCACAAGGGAAGTCCGTGGTGCGCAAAGAGCGAGTCAAGTCGATTCGAGCGAAGTGTGCAAGATGTAGCCATAACAACGCAGATAGCGTAGAAGTGGCGAGTTGATGTGTAGGATGAGGAGTTCAATCGCAGAGTGTTGAAGTGCTGTTGTATTTGTGAAGAAAGTGCAAAAGTTGGAATTCGATCAAGGGCAGCTGTGATTGCGGCTGTGTTTGCACAAAACAGATTTGTGTTTCATGTTCTTAAGAAAAGCATATTACATCTATCTTATTCTTTTGAGATTTGATATTGAGATTAGGAATTAAGTATAGAACATATTGAGTCTCTAACAATTCTCTTTATGCTTCTATGAGGTTGATGAATCACATTGGGTCCCTAACAATTCTCTTTGTGAGTTCATGCTAAGCAAGTCTTCTTTGTGAGCTTGCTGAGGTTTTGGGCAGGTTCTAAGTAAGAACTTGCAAAGCAGATCTGAAACAAGTCTTGAAGACTTGGGTGAAGATCAAACTAGCATTATTACAAGCTGGTGAACCATTTATATAAACCATATTTGAGGACCAGTTGGGGAAAAATATTGATGTAGAGTTGAGGTCAGATTTGTGCGAGAACGAAGGACTGTGTTTGATGCAGATCAAAGAAAGAGGAAGAAGACATTTGTGCCAGACCGAAGGACTATGTTTGGTGTAAATTAGAGGGTCAGCTTTGGGGTGATAGAGTTGAGGACAGAGGTCTCCAGCCAGAGCAGGGAATACAGGTGTCTTCTATGGATAGAGATCCATTTGCTAAGGGCAGCGGAGGCAGAGGTCTTCTAGAGGATCACCAGCCAGAGCAGAGTTAGGGGAAGGTATCTCCTTTGAGTAGTGGCTCATAAACATTGTAATTGGGAAGGTTTCCCAAAGAACTGTGATATAACTTTTAGAGAAAATTTTTATCCATGGAGTAGCCCACTTTGGGTGAACCACGTAAATTTTTGTGTCACTTTGTGGATGGTTTTGTACATTGCTTTGGTTATATTGCTTTATTGTTTTGAAGTATAAAGAAAAAAGTAAAAAGCGGTCTTATATTGTTCACCCCCCCTCTCAGTATAAGCTTGTGTTTTTCAATTGGTATCAGAGCAGGTGCCTTCGAAAAGTTTAATAGCTTTAAGGAAAATATTACAAGAACACAAATGGCAAGGAAAGGCAAAAGCAAAAACATGAGACACAAGAAGAAGAAAACACACATGGTCATGAAAGAAAATGAATATGAACTCAATGTTGCTATTTTGGGAGGAAGAATGGAAATAGATTCAAGAGATGAATCAAACAGTGGAGAACAGACCAGATTAATAAAGTTTTGCACCAGATGTGGGAAGACCCGTCACTTTGCAGCTGATTGCTCACAAGGTAGAGAATGTTTTGTTTGTGTTCAACTCGGTCATAATGAACGTTAGTGCCATGGGTTTAGTAGCAATGAAGATGAAGATGATCCATTCAAAATTAGTGAAGAAACAAATTCAGAACAAGAGTTTGATGAAGAAGGAAGTGATGCAGAAGCAAATTGGAAACAGAAACTGATTTCAGACCTAAGTAAAAATATTGAGGATGCAGAATATATAATCACCAGTTTGAAAGTACAAGAAAAATATTATAAGAAAATTTTTGAAGATCTTGAAATGCAATCATCCAGAAAAATAGAGTATTACAGCAAGCTAAAAAAATAAATTGATGGTTTAAGAATGCAGACAGAAGAAATGAGTAATAAAGTCGATATATGCAGCAAACATGAAGAGGAATCTAACAAAGTTGTTAGCAATCTGAAGTTGCAAATAGAAGAGTCCAAAAGGAGTGAAGAAACTCTCGGGTCTCGGATCAATGAGAAAGAGACTGTTTGCTGCAAACAAGAAAAATAGATTGTTTCTTTGAAGAAACAACTAGAAGAGGCCAATACAAATCTTAAAATCAAAAATGATCTTATAGAAAGTCTTGGCTTCTCTATGACTAAGACACAAGAACTCAAGGACAAGTTAGAGTCTAAGATTCTTCAGTATAATGAGTTGGAACAAAAAATGGCTTCTTTGGAAATGGAAACTAAAGAGTACAAGGATAAGCTGTACAAGTTTCAAGATAGCTCCAAAAAGGTTAAGTCTCTCATCAAAGGTCAAAGAAAGACAACAGATAAAATAGGCCTCGGTTTTGTTGAGCCGCACAAGGAACAGGTTGGTGAATCTAGCAAGAGATTTCAAAAGGAAGAAATTTATGATGAAGAAAGTAGTTCAGATCATGAGTCCATGAGTGATAGATGCTCAAAAATAGAAAATGAAATTCAGATTGAGAAGAAGAAGTTTTCGGGACCCAAGAGGTTGAATAAAAGAAAATTTCACGACAGATATTTTGCATGTCACAGGTTTGGTCACATGGCTATACATTGCATGGCTCAAGTGAAGAAGGTAAATGATAGTTTCAGAAGTGGTAATGTCTTTCATGGGTATTGCTACTCTTGTAATCAGTTTGGGCATAAGGCAATTGTCTACAAGGCTAATAACAGGTTCACGGTTAGTCAGAACAGGTGGATTCAAAGAACATATATGTCTAAAAGAAATTATAGTGTTATTTATTATAAGTGCAAAAATGCAGGTCACACAGCTAGACAGTGTAGAGCTGATCTTTCACAAGAATAGAAACAATAGTATGAATAGGTCCGTGGATCAATGCATGGACAAGAACAGGGATGAGAACAAGAGCAAGAACAGTAACAAGAATATGGACAAAGAGTTCAAGAGAAGGCCCAGCAAGGAAGTCATAGACACTGATGATGATCAGTGCCTCATGGGATATTTACTCCCAACCCTATTTTAATCACCTCATCAGGAGGTGGGGGAGGTACTAAGCTAAGAGGCTCATTCTTAGTCCCGAGCCCTAAAGGTGACCCTTTTCCATTGATGACAAAGGGGGAGAGATATGAGTAAGGGGGAGAGCTTCAAGTGAAGAGGAAAGCTTCAAGTCAGGGGGAGCAAAACTTCAAAGAAATATTCTCAGTTGTCAGCTCAGATTGATTTTAGTTTTGGCTCTTGAAGATGTGCTTTTAGTAAAGGTTTGCCATCAATGACAAAGGGGGAGATTGTTGGCAATTTTGGGTACCTTGGGTACATTGCCTTTGCTCTAAGTGTAGATGTTGTCATTGATGTCAAAGATTTCTTGAAGCAATTTGATTTGATGTCAAAGAATGTGTTTTGATGAAGGTTTCAGTTTTGACAATGAGTTTCCAAGAAGATCAGAGTAGCCCAGTTGCAAAAGATCAAGAAAAAGACAAGTAAGAAAAAGTATGCAGGTGGCTAGAAAAACTGTCACGATTTCGTGACATGTTTGAGGAGAGAGAAAGTGCTAGCAAAACTATCATGATTTCGTGACATGTTTGAGGAGAGAGAAAATGTTGGCAAATCTGTCACGATTTCGTGACATGTTTGAGGAGAGAGAAAGTTCGGGAAGAATTGTCACGATTTTGCGACATGCTGGAAGAAAGAGAAGAAGCTGGAAAAACTGTCATGATTTCATGACATGTTGGCAGAGAAGCAGAGCAAGATGGAAAGTGTCACGATTTCACGACATGTCACATTTTTGTGACTCGAAAAGTGCAGGAAGGCAGATAAAGAAAAGTGTCACAATTTCGTGACACATTGCCAGGAAAGTTGTTCGGACGAGCAAGTGTCGCGATTTTGTGACATGTTGCAGGAGAGAGAGTCTGAAAGGAAAAGTGTCGTGATTTCATGACATAATGCAGAAAAGAGTCCGAAAGAAAAAGTGTCACAATTTTGCAACATGCAGCAAAGGGAAGAGCCTAAAAGGAGAAGCGTCGCGATTTCGCAACAAGCTACAAAAGAAAGCATACGAAAGCCAAAAGCGTCGCGATTTTGTGACAAGTTGCAGGAAAAGCTTTCAGAAGCTAGAAGCGTCGCGATTTCACGACAAGCTACAAAGAAGTTGTACGGATGAATAAAGTGTCATGATTTTGCAATAGGTTGAGATGGCAACATTAAGTTGCAAGAAGTGTCACGATTTCATGACAGGATGAAGAGAAAGCTTGTGAATGCAAAAAGTGTCATGATTTCACGACAGGTAGAGTTGGCAGCTTTCAGTTGGAGAAAGTGTCACGATTTCATGACAAAAACTGAAAGAAGGTATTCTATAGGAGAAGTTTCATGATTTCACGATAGAAGCAGAGAAGAAGGCTTTGAAGATAGAAGGGTCATGATTTCATGACAAAGTTGGAGATGATGTCAGCAGAAGAAAATATGTCATTATTTCACGACAAAAGCAGAGGAGAAGGCAATGAAGTCTAAAGTGTCACGATTTTGTGACAGAGTGAAGATGACATCAGCAAAATTCTAGAGTGTCACGATTTCACAACAAAAGCAGAGAAGGCAATGGAGTCTACAGTGTCACGATTTCATGACAGAGTGAAGATGAAATCAGCAAAAGTCTGAAGTGTCACGATTTCGTGACAAGAATGTTGTCAAAGCATACAAAGGCCAAAAGTGTCATGATTTTGCAATAGCAGGCAATAGAAGGTGTATGGCAAGCAAAGGTGTCGTGATATCATGACATGTAGAAGTTTCGCCCCAGAAGCTATAGGGAGGCAGTGAAGCCGACAGAGTTAAATCTGGGCCGATGCAGTGTAGGGTTTTGTAGCCGACGTGGTTGAAGGGTCAACAGCCGACTAAAGATTAAGTTTTTGATCATGAATTAATGCTATAAAATGAGGACTATTTTTGGAGTTTCATATATCAAATGTGTGCATCGAACTTGCGCAAGGGAAGTCTGTGGTGCATTGAGAGCGAGTCAAGTCTATTCAAGCGAAGTGTGTGAGATGCAGCCATAACAACGCAGATAGCATAGAAGTGGCAAGTTGATGCACAAGATGAGGAGTTCGATCGCAGAGTGTTGAAGTGCTGCTGTATTTGCGAAGAAAGTGCAAAAGTTGGAATTCGATCAAGGGCGGCTGTGATTGCGGTTGTGTTTGCACAGAATATATTTGTGTTTCATGTTCTTAAGAAAAGCATATTACATCTATATTATTCTTTTGAGAATTGATATTGAGATTAGGAATTAAGTATAGAACATATTGAGTCTCTAACAATTCTCTTTATGCTTCTATGAGGTTGATGAATCACATTGGGTCTCTAACAATTCTCTTTGTGAGTTCATGCTAAGCAAGTCTTCTTTGTGAGCTTGCTAAGGTTTTGGGTAGGTTCTAAGTAAGAACTTGCAAAGCAGATCTGAAACAAGTCTTGAAGACTTGGGTGAAGATCAAACCAGCATTAGTACAAGCTAGTGAACCATTTCTGTAAACCATATTTGAGGACCAGTTGAGGACAAATATTGATGCAGAGTTGAGGTCAGATTTGTGCTAGATCGAAGGACTGTGTTTGATGTAGATCAAAGAAAGAGGAAGAAGACATTTGTGCCAGACCGAAGGACTATGTTTGGTGCAAATTATAGGGCCAGCTTTGAGGTGATAGAGTTGAGGACAGAGGTCTCTAGCCAGAGCAGGGAAGACAAGTGTCTTCTATGGATAGAGATCCATTTGCTAAGGGCAGCGGAGGTAGAGGTATTCTAGAGGATCACCAGCCAGCGCAGAGTTAGGGGAAGGTATCTCCTTTGAGCAGTGGCTCATAAACATTGTAATTGGTAAGGTTTACCAAAGAACTGTGATATAACTTTTAGAGAAAAGTTTTATCCGTGGAGTAGCCCATTTTGGGTGAACCACCTAAATTGTTGTGTCACTTTGTGGATGGTTTTGTACATTGCTTTGATATTGCTTTGGGTATATTGCTTTACTATTTTGAAGTATAAAGGAAAAAGTAAAAAGCGGTATTATATTGTTCACCCCCCCTCTCAGTATAAGCTTGTGTTCTTCAAAAAATCCAAGGCTAGTATGTATGATGCCTTGTTTCTTCTAGAGTAGAATGACTTACTATAGGAATATTTGAAATTAATCAAGAATAAAATTAAGTTTCATCCTTAGTTGAATCTATCACAAGTAAACTCAATACTAGCCATAGGTAAGAACAGACCTCCCCCCTTCTATTTGTCTCTTCAAATGGAAGTATGGGTAGTACATAATTGTATGATAAATTTAGGAGCAACAACCACTATAATGCCTAAAACTATGTGTGACATTATGGGAATGTAATACACCAAAATTAGCCTAGGAGTTCTACAGTTGGAAGGCACCCCAATCAATATTGTGGGAGTGATTAAGGATATTCCAATATTATTGAACATAATGTCCCAGATCATAGTCATACAAGAGGTGTTTGTGGTGGAATTAGAACCCTACTTCAGAATGTGCCTATCAAGAGAATTCATAGCTAATATAGGAGGGTATCTATTCCTTTATTACTCACACATGGAGGTCCCATTCAAGGATAGAAGGATTAATATCTTCAATGAAAAATATTCTTCTTTCCACATTGAGAAAAATGAAGAAGATGACAAATAGAACATAGTGTAAGTATGATTTCTAAAGAAATTGCGGGATAGATCCAATGGAAGAAGTTTTGGAAGAATTCCAAACTGAAGATCAATTTTCTATAAAAGATTTTAATGCTATGGTTAAAACAGGGATTGGAACCTATTCAATCACAAATCCCCAGAATGTTGAACCCTATAAACTACTAAAACAATATTTCCCCACAAATCAACTCTGGAAACTCTTCTTTTATGGAGCCAAAGTAGGTATAGTATTGATTTCACCAACTAGATGGTGAGCAGAAATTATGTTCAGAAACCAATCATTTCTTATTCAATAAATTATCAATCCGGTAAGTTCATAAACTTGCGAGTGTCATGCAGAGTATGTGTTTGCAGTGTGTGGGAATGAATCCTTATGTACCTATTTAGTTTTGTGGGGTATGTTTGTGCATTTTTATCTTAGCCAAACCAAATAAAATAAAGTGCAGAAAAATAAATTATAAACTAAAATGTTTAAAATGAAATGCTGAAAATAAAAGTGCAGGAAATTAAATGTGCAGGAAAATAAAACATACATCTAAAATAAAATAAAGTAGGTAATAAAAAATTAAAGCTAATCTACTAAAAATAAATGATAAAAATAAAATAGGGGAGGACTACTACAAGGAGTGGGCCCAGGCTCTCATAGATAGTCCACCCGACTAATTATGTAGAGCTTGCTTTAAGCAAATAAGAGTATTTGCAACTCTTAATAAATTATACAAAAAAATGAATAAAATAGTTCTCTGTGTAATTGATCATTCCCCCCTTCTCTTAGGGAAGACCTGTGTATTTATACAATGCACAACCTTCCTCTGTTACAATTTTAGGCAAGCCTATTTTGGACTTGCAGTTACAATAGATATGCATTAAGCATTACAGTTGTTCAATTATAATATTCATGCACTAATTATAACAATAACGCACTAATTTTTCCCCCTCGTAGGATAAATCAGGCATGTTCTATTTTATCAGAGTAGAATACATCTGATATTATAATCAAGCTGGCAATAATAAATCCATTTGAGTGGTTGTCCATCTTAGTCGCTAATGAGAAATAGATTATTTTCTTGGTTCATCACATTGTTTGTTTACCCATATCGGTCACTGGAAAATCGCTACTCTGATTTATCTATAAGCATGATAAAATAATGCTCACCTTACAAATTCAACCGATCAACTAGTCAATAATAATAATTATTTATCTTATTATATACATGATGCATGATTAGAATATTTCCCCTTTGTCTCATGTGCAACAAACCTCCTTAGCCCATTTGTTAACCAATCAATGTTGAATTAGTGCATCTTCTGAACGGGAGCAAGGCACCTTCCAAATGTATGAAATCAAGGCACCTCCAAATGTATGGGATCAAGGCACCTCTAAATATATGGAATCAAGGCATCTCCAAATGTATGATATCAAAGCACCTAGAATACATGGGATCAAGGCACCTAAAATACATGGGATCAAGGCACCTAAAATACATGGGATCAAGGCACCTCAAAATACATGGGATCAAGGTGCCTCAAAATACATGGGATCAAGGCACCTCAAAATACATGGGATCAAGGCACCACTAAAAACATGGTATTAAGGCACCTCAAATACATGGGATCAAGGTGCCTCAAAATACATGGGATCAAGGCACCTGAAATGTATGGGATCAAGGCACCTCTAATGTATGGGATCAAGGTGCCTTTTACCGTAATACACCTTGGCTCCCATGAAATATAAATATGCTAGGTCCAAGTGGGATGTAGACTAGGAAACACCAAATTAGTAGCAAAACCTGCATTTATACATATTTTCCACTAAAAATACCAGTCAAGCATAATACTTCATTTTCTATCATTTATATGCAAAATTTATATAAAATGCATCTCAAATGCTAATTAAACCAATAACGATGCCCCTTAAAAGTGTATAAAAATTGAGCATTTCTAGTGCTCATCATCCCCCCATGCCTAAATATTATCACATCTTCATGACAATAGCCCCCTAGAATAATTTTATTTTATTTTATTTTTATTTTAAATTTTTTTATAGGAGTAAGGCACCTTTAAATGGGAGTTAGGTACCAGGAGTAAGGCACCTTCATATGGGAATAAGGTGCCTTTATATGATATTTAGGCATCAGGAGTAAGTCACATTTATATGAGAGTTAGGCACCTCATGTTTTTACATGGAAGTTAGGCACTGGAAGTAAGGCGTCATCAAGAGTAAGGCGTCTCCCACCATTATTTTTAATGGTCCTAGGGTAATGAATTTTTCCTCATGTATGAGGTATGCCATGTGGCAGAATTGTAATGGGAGATTTTGACAAAGGGAATTATGGAGGCATCTACTGGTATTAACATAAAAATGTTTTTTTTAATAACTATGCACATAATTAACATAAAACTTAGTACATACCTGGGTGAATTTTGCAAAACATGATGTCTATGATGTTGATGGTGTGAAATGTCTTCATTCTTCTTGTAATCATACCAAAACACAGGGTTGTTGTAACATTGGTGCATCTCAAAATCTTTTTTTTTCTTTGGCTGCCTTCATCATCCACACCACTAATCATTTTTGTTGTTCTTCCTTTAAGCGTTTTTGCACCAGTAGTGAAGCTAGTAAATTAAACACAAACAACCAAATCATAGTGATTATGAAGCAGTGTAGGTCTTTGTCTCCTCTAGGAGTTAAAATCACAATTTTCATCCAAAATTGCATTGACATGGGACCTCCAACACTAATATTTCTATCATCTTGATATGGTGTGTTAATTTTAGGATTGGGAAAATATAAAAAATTTACCATAGCCAGTAGTGTGTACACTAAAAACTATGATGGCAGTGTTGTGCAATGGTGTTTGTGGTCCATTTGAATTTGTACTGCAACCACGTGGTCCCCACCACTACAACCAATTTTCTCTTCATAACTTCACAACTTAGAACAAATTATGTAGACTGAGCTAGTTTCCATTCAATAACCCTTGGTAGTTAGTGAAGACAACATTATTTCTCATGGATTCTAAAAACATGAAAATCTGGAAAATAACATAGTTTTGAATTTCCCTCGATGATATTTTCTACGCAGTTTCTAGAATGCAACAGAGAATATGAAACTTTTGTTGCACAACCTTTTGCACTATAGTCAATCTTACCCATTGGGGGTATTCTTTCTATAGGTGTGGACTTTAACAAGTCCAGCATTGCAGCCATAACTTACCATTTTTTTTAAGCTTCAGCCTAAGCCATCTTCTACTGGTGTTGTTGTGCAATGACATTTATCCTCTTAAGGGTGATGGTGCTACCATAAAATACAAATTCTAGCTTCACGCTCCTCCCTTATTTTATTTTGTTGTTGCTGTTTGGATGTTTCTCATTCCTCTTATGAACCAAGATGGTTCTAGGGAAAGAGGATATTTTCTTCCAACAAGTAGCAAAAAATAAAGCTTTGTTTCTGATTTGCACTTTAACAAGAGATTCAAGCTCACCCATATTCTCCTCCACTTACGTCGGTGATGCCCTCATCAACAGTAACAGGTCCCTCTATCACACTAAAATAGCTTACATTTAATTTGTCAATCCAGGTTAATCGATTTAAAGAATAGACAATCCCGTATAGATTATTCCATGACATTAACCAACTTACTTAATTCAATTTCTTAAGATCAGGTTACAGAAAATAAAGGTTTGCAAGAATGAAATTGTGCTTAATGTAAAGAAATGCAATTTATGACTTAGTCTAATGTGGATCCATGTAATTATTTACTAATGCATTATTTATTTAATGTATTCTATAGTTTTATGATATGCAATTTTAATAATGTTTATGTTCTAATTTTATCTACTATGTTAGGGGGGGAAGATATTTAGGGACTAACCTTTCAAAGTGGGCCCTGCCTTCGAAAGGTTAGTATTAACCCCTTCTCATTTTTCTATGCTATTTTTACTTCAGTACTTTACTATTTCATCTACTTTATTCTAACTATTGATTATTCATTTATTGCAGGAAAATAAAAGTATTACAGAGTAAAGTAAATCATTATGAAAATAGAATAATCATTGTGAAAGACATGGAAGAAAAGTAATACTATTTTATTTTTGGAATTTGAACAGGTACATCACTGGAGATTACATCCATAGTCGACTTCTTCAACTCACATTATAGATGACTCAAAAAATAATGTGAACAAAAAGGTGAGGCAAGGCTAGAACAAACTAGGAACTAGGAGCCAAGACCTTTTCAATGGCCTGCCTATTGTAATTTATACAATGATATTCAAAGAAGTATTTTCGTAACTTCTTTGTATTCTCCAGCTAATCAAAATCTAAATCCTAACTAAGTACTAACAATTTTCTAAAACAAATATAATCTTGTAACAAGACGTAACTTTGACTAATCAACGCTAACACATGTGCAACTGACTTGTTCTAACCAAACATGAATTTCTAACAAATATGACTTGGACAAATTATTATGAGGCCAAGTGGCATCTACTTAACAACTTTCTTAATATAAGAAACAACAAAAATAATCTTGTGCCCTATTCTCAAGGAAAGAGAATATTAGTTGGCAGAAATAAATCAATAGTTTGGATCCTTTCCAACTTTATCAAATAAATATAATATGCCAAATATTTAGTTGCCCACATTGACAACCAAATGAATGATTGTGTAAGTTGTGCTCACGTTGGATATGATGTGGCACAAAATCTTGGTCAAATTTTGACTTTAGCTCTTTGTAGCACTTCAGTAACACTTCTTCGTAACACTCCATCCACAATGCCTGTGAGTGTGCCATGTGTCCAACCAGTCTTCATACATTTGTGTTCTGGTTCAACATCCACGGTCATTCATCTAGCTTCATACATAGTTACCTAATAACACACAAACTTACACAAAATCCATGTAAAATACACATATAATAACATTTATAATAATTAATCTAATTAACACATAAATGACAATATTAAGGTAAAATAACAGTAAAAAGTATTCATATCCATTCATGTATAAAGAAATATATAAGTAAATCAAGTGTAAATAATGTAACACTTTGGCACTCATCATTCCCCCAAACTGAAGGAAATGCATGTCCTCATGCATACAAGTTTTGAATACCACAACATAAAATATTGCAAATATTATAGATGAGATACAACAAATTTTATAATTGAAACATTGTAGATATAATGAATGAAATATTGTGGTTTTATAGAAATAACTCTGTAGATGTATAAAATAAAACATTGTAATTGTTTATGGAGAAAATAGTGCAAATGTATGAAATCAACATACTTGATTCTATCCCTTGTATAGCATGTTTAGGTGTAATTAATTTAAATTCCATGTGAAATCATTGTTGAACAACCAAGGTATTGCCCTAGACATTTTATGGAAAAGACGGGTTCCAAAATTAGGGATTTCTTTTATGTTTCTCCATGCACCTTTGATCATGATTTGTTCGATGGTTTCTATATCTTGATCTATTTGCTCCTTGTTGCTAGCAATTGAAGTATTATCACCAAGAGCATATTAAATAAATAAATATAAAAATCAATAAATAATATAATAATAAACTAGTACAAATATAATAAGATTATTATCATAATAAATAACTATTATAATAATAATAAAATATTTATAAAAATATTAGACTAATAATATTATAATATAATAATAATAAACTTATTATAATAATAATATAATTATAAGTATAGTATTATAAATTAATAATAATTATTATAATATTATAGTTATGAACTTAATAAAATAATAATAATATTATAAACTTAATAATAATATAATTATAGAAATAATATTATAAACTAATATAATAGCTAATAGTACTATTAATAGTATAGAAGAAAATCACTTCTAATATAATATAATTATATTATATTTTTTTCACATATTAGTAATATTAATATAATTACATAAATAATCACTATTATATTATTATATTAATTATAGTAAATAAATTATTATAAAACATAAATACTATCGTGATAATACTATAAACTACTAAAAATAATATTAATATTATAATATAATAATATTAATAATATTATAAACTAATAATAGTAATATAATATTATGAACTATGAAATGGTCATAACAATGACACGTGAGTTAATATGTATGCTTTATCATATTATGCGTTTATCTCCTTTTGTGCTAAATATAGCATGTTATCAATGCTTTCCAACAACCAGTCACCTCTCCCTGACGACCAGTTATCCAAGTCACTTCTCCATGACAACTAGTTTTTCCAAGTTCAATGTTATCTCACATACTTTTGATAGGGCAAACACAGTCGAGGGTTTCAATTTTGAAAAAGCAAATTTGATGGAGCTAGTGAACCAGGGGCCATGTGGGAGCCAATACAACACAGGAACTAGAAGTCAAAGTTAACGCATGCACGCTCGCTTGGATCTACATCAGACACTATGCACAAATAGGTAAGCGATCTTCCATCTTCCATAGTTCCATGCATTAAAACATCTTATGATTTGACACATGCCCCAAGAAACAAATAGTTAGCATCTAGATCCAATGTGCTTTAGGTTGGATCTATGACTTGATTTCTGCCCCAATTCTCCCGAGATAAAAACAGATAAATTTTAGGTTACTTCCCTTGATATTGATGCATATAAATATAATTTAATTTAGAAAAATATAAGTTATTAATATTTTTTTATTTTTTAATGTGTATTTGATTATATATGTATACAAATATATATTTTAATATTTTATTATTATTTAATTTTAATTATTAAATATTATTATAATAAATATTTTTGTTCAAAAGAACTCGTGAATGCAAATTTTGCTTTTTATTTTTTTTAATTTATGCAATTAATAATAATTTAATTTTGAATCAATTTTGAATAACAATTATACATGATAATACAGTTTCTAATTTTAGGTTCAAATAATATTTGCAGATTAAATTATTTAAACTATAGATGAAATGTTTTGTTATAATTTCAATTTATTATGAGTGGCGTTGAATATATATATAGTTATTCATACTCTTTGTATCTCCTATCAAACTTTGACATCTTCTGTCTATGTGATTTAAAGAGAGTATTTTAACTTTTATTGATAGAAAATTTTATTTATTTATTTATTAAATATATATATAAGAAAAAATGTTCAATTAAAATTAAAATTAATATATATATATATATATATATATATAAGCAATTATATATTTCATCTGTACAATTAGCATCTTGAATATATATAATATTAAACATGAAAATTATATTTTATAAGTGTTATATTATGAAAAATCTTCATATATTTTATTAATTATATTTATATATATTATATTTATTATTATTATTATTATTATATATTTATTTATTTTATTATTATATTTATTATTCTAAAATATTATATTCCTGTACTACTCCCCCAAACTGTAATTTTGGCTATATAGCCAAAATAAAAAATAGAGGAAGATATTTTTATATAAAGATGCTTATATTTGTAGGAAATTTATATATTATTTTAAATGGTATGGGGGTAAATATATATTGATGTATTATTATAGATATTATATATATGATATAAATTATCATTATATAGATATAAACTATTTACTTATTAATTTTATATATTTTTTATCATTTATTATATTATTTTTTATTTTTTATTTTATATATATATTATTTTTTTATTTTTTTATTTTTTATTTGGAAGATTTTCTTCTTCTAATTTCATAAGGAGTTATGTGGGATGAATATCAGTCATCAATATATAAAATGGATCTTTTATCATAGGCTTGGATGATTTTAACAAGATATTAGGGTTCTTGGAAAATACAAACCACACTTTTGTAGGATGGGATAAACCATAGTACTTAGGAATTAGCTCATGACTCTTGCTTGCTTACAACATTATAGGGTTGTTTTACAAACACTCATACATCCTAGAGATTTTGAACAAATTCATTTATTTGTCTCACGAATCAGTATGATGTTTAGGGTGTCCTAATGTTTTCAAGCCTCTTGAGGACTAACTGTGTGTGTAGTGATGTTCATTCCTCATCATGAGTAAGGATTGAGTAAACCAATGGTCACTTTTGCAAACAAGCTAGCTTATCTATGAGTGTCCATAGGTCATTTCCAGACTTAGCGCTATTGTGTAAGGATACCTTATTGCCAAGAGGGTTTCATTCAACCTATTTATGTAATGAGGATCACCCCATGGTTTTCAAAATACTAAGAATTTGAGGGATTCAAGCTCTTCACCCTTCTTTTATTTAATTTTATTTGGGATACTTGTTTATTTTGAGAGAAAGCAAGGGATTTTTATTACTTTTTTGGATTATTGCTTATTTAAGAAGAAGCAAGAAGATAATTTTTTGGGATACTTGCTCGTTTAGAGAGAGAGCAAGGGATTTTTAATTTTTTATTTTTTTAAGGGGGGTTCTTGCTCATTTTTAAGAAGCAAGAAGATACTTTTTGGGATACTTGCTCGTTTAGAGAGAGAGCAAGGGATTTTTTTTTTTAAAGGTGAAGGGGGAGCTTGTCCTTTTGCCAATTCATTAGCTTTCTAGACCATGCGCATAATCCTTATATATATATATATATATATATATATATATATATATATATATATAAAGCAACAACTTATTTAATAGTAGTGATTTGCGGTTTAGATATACACTACAAATTAGTTTGTTGCTTAATATGGTGCATGAAATCTTCTTTAGAACGTGGCTTTTTATATAATTTAAGCCTATGTCCATTAAGTAGTAATTTTTTTTGGTTGAGTCCTCAATAGGCTTTGAATTTTACTGCACCATTTCCAAATATTTTTTAATTGAAATATTCATGATACAATATGTTTGTCTTGCCACTTTATAGTTTCATTAGTTCAGTCATGTATAATATTTTATTATTATTATTATTATTATTATTATTATTATTATTATTATTATTATTATTATATATTATTTTTATTATCATTTTTAATAATAATAATTTTTCTTGTAATAATTTCTAGAGGTTTATTGTAGCAGATTGTCTAAGACAAATTTCTACCATCTAGCAACTTTTTACTTCTCTCTCTATATATATATATTTGGTTATGTTTTTTTTTTTTTTTTTTGTTTTTTTTTTCTAAACAATTCCTATTGTACTAAAACTAAATGGATTGGCCAACTAATTTCAGCATAATAAGAAAAAGTAAAGTGTTTGTTGTTACTATTTTACCTCTAAGAAATGTTTTCACTATGACTGTGTCACTCAGTCACACCTACTTCCTGTACTACCTTGTGTTTCTATAGGCCAAAGTATTAGATTTAAACTAGCAACAACCACACTGTGCAGGAAAATAAATTGCTTGAAAAATAAATTACTAAAAAGGAAATTGTTGAAAAAGTAAAGTCAAGTGTTGTTATTTGTTTTACTTCTAAGGGATGTTTTCACTGTGGTTGTGTCACTCAGTCACACCTACTTCTTGTACTACCCTATGTTTCTATAGGCCAAAACCTTAGATTTTAAACTAGGAACAATGACACTTGTGCAAGAAAATAAATTGCTGAAAAATAAAGTGCTGAAAAGTAAATGCTTTAAAAATAAATGTTGGAAAATAAATACTGGAAAATAAATGACTAAACAATAAAAACTAATTTTAAGAAAATTGGAACCTGGTCCACCTAAGGTGGAGGATGCTTGTTGTGCGTGTGCGTTGATCACTGCTTGTGCCACCCTCCACACACAACTCTATACGTGCATTGATCACTACTTGTGCCACCCTCCACGTATAGGCCTACACATGCATTGATCACTACTTGTGCCACCCTCCACGTATAGGCCTACACATGCATTGATCACTACTTGCGCCACCCTCCACATGTAGGTAAGCTTCCTTCCTTACGTGGTCCAATAACTTGTAGATTAATGTAATGGCACTGCTCTCCCCAACAACAATGCCAAAATGTCATGCTAAAATAGCTTACATTTAATTTTTCAATCCAGGTTAATCGATTTAAAGAACAAACAATCTCGTATAGATTATTCCATGACATTAACCAGCTTACTTAATTCAATTTCTTAAGATCAGGTTACAAAAAATAAAGGTTTGCAAGAATGAAATTGTGCTTAATGTAAAGAAATGCAATTTATGACTTAGTCTAATGTGGATCCACGTAATTATTTACTAACACATTATTTATTTAATGTATTCTATAGTTTTATGATATGCAATTTTAATAATGTTTATGTTCTAATTTTACTCTATGTTCTAATTTTATCTACTATGTTAGTGGGGAAGATATTTAGGGACTAACCTTTCAAAGTGGGCCCTACCTCCAGAAGGTTAGTATTAACCCCTTCCCCTTTTTCTACGCTATTTTTACTTTAGTACTTTACTATTTCATCTACCTATTCTAACTATTGATTATTCATTTATTGTAGGAAAATAAAAGTATTACAGACTAAAGTAAATCATTATGAAAATAAAATAATCATTACGAAAGACATGGAAGAAAAGTAATACTATTTTATTGTTGGAGTTTGAATAGGTACATCGCTACAGATTACATCCATAGTCAAATTCTTCAACTCACATTACATATGACTCAAAAAATAATGTGAACAAAAAGGTGAGGCAAGGCTAGAACAAACTAGGAACTAGGAGCTAGGACCTTTTCAATGGCCTGCCTATTGTAATTTATACAATAATATTCAAAGAAGTCTTTTCGTAACTTTCTTTGTATTCTCCAGCTAATCAAAATCTAAATCCTAACTAAGTACTAACAATTTTCTAAAATAAATATAATCTTGTAACAAGACGTAACTTTGACTAATCAGTGCTAACACATGTGCAACTGACTTGTTCTAACCAAACATGACTTTCTAACAAATATGACTTGGACAAATCATTATGAGGCCAAGTGGCATCTACTTAACAACTTTCTTAATATAAGAAACAATGAAAATAATCTTGTGCCCTATTCTCAAGGAAAGAGAATATTAGTTGGTGGAAATAAATCAATAGTTTGGATCCTTTCCAACTTTTAATAAAACTTTACAACTTTATCAAATAAATAGAATATGCCAAATATTTGGTTGCCCACATTGACAACCAAATGAATGATTGTGTAAGCTATGCTCACATTTGATATGATGTGGCACAAAATATTGGTCAACTTTTGACTTTAGCTTTTTGTAGCACTTCAGTAACACTTCTTTGTAACACTCCATCTAAAATGCTTTTGAGTGTGCCATGTTTCCAACTAGTCTTCATACATCTGTGTTTTGGTTCAATATCCACGATCATTCATCTAGCTTCATACATAGTTACCTAATAACACACAAACTTACACAAAATCCATGTAAAATACACATATAATAACATTTATAATAATTAATCTAATTAACACATAAATGACAATATTAAGGTAAAATAATAGTAAAAAGTATTCATATCCATTCATGTATAAAGAAATATATAAGTAAATCAAGTGTAAATAATGTAACACTTTGACACTAAACACCCTTTGTGCAACAGGTCTATTGCCCTCTGAACATCAGGTGCCATACAAAACAACATGTACTCCCAACCTAGGGAGAAGAAGTTTGAGCATAACAGCATAAATTGGGTCTGCAACCCTCTTCACAAGGAAGGCCTACAACTTCCACAAGGCTTCTTCTCTTTCCCAGCTGTCAAATTCTCCACAAGGCTTCTTTTTTTTAATCAAATATATGGGCACCACTCTTCCTAGTGGAATATTGGTACTGCTTATTGGTGCCCACCTCTAGGTGGGAAAAGGGTACTATTGCACTAGGATGATTGTAGGCACTATCTTTTTGGTGGGAAGTAAGTACCTTTTTTTGCATTGCTGCACTCCTAGCAGGCCACAGGATGTCTACGTCTATTAGGCCTAGTTTAAGTCAGCTACCTATAGATTATCCTCAGGCCATGTCCTACAAAACTAACCATGCAAAAGCTAAAAAATAGTATTCCTGGAACTTGTGCCTAATAGGTCTAGGTTACCAAAGCTATGTATAGATTGCATTCAGAATAACAATTCCTGTAAAGTAGAAACACACAAAAGTAGGAAAACATGAATCGTGGAACTTTTTCCTGATAGGCCTAGGTTTCCCAAGCTGCCTATAGATTGCATTCAGGATATAATTTCATGTAAAGCAAAATAAAAAGAAATTTTATGTTAAGCAAGATAGGTTCCATGCGGTCTTTTCTCTTTTTTTCTTTGCAAGGCGCATTCCATAAAGAGGGATCAAGGTGCCTTCCTCCTGATGTATGGGATCAAGATACCTTTATCCTTATGTGTGGGATCAAGGTGCCTTCCTCTCGATGTATATGATTAATATGACTTCCTCCCTATGGGATCAAGGAACCTTCCTCTCGATGTATAGTATCAAGGAACCTTCCTCTTGAGGTATTGGACCAAGGCACCTTCAGATGCATTATAATAATCTATATTTTTTTTTCAAGTTACCTTCCACCAGGAAGTATCAAGGTGCCTTCCACCAGGCAGGATCAAGGTGCCTTCCCCCAGGCAGGATCAAGGCACCTTCCACCAAGCAGTATCAAGGTGTCTTCATCCTAATGTATGGGTTAAATGTGCCTTACTCTTGATGTATGGGATCAAGGTGCCTTCGGGCACATTATAATAATTATTTTTTTCATGTATTTTATTTTTTTCAACAATGAATGTGTGAACATTCATCAAAACTATTGGTATGGTATAGGGTCTCCCCCATGTCGATGTATGATCCAGTCTCACAAATGTGATATGGTTGTAAATAGATCCCATTGAATGTTACTTGAGCATTGTCTTGGTATTCCCCTCCACTTTTAATGTAGCATTTTTGACTCTGTCTACAATCTACTCATGTTGTAATAGTCATGCACTTTGCAACACAATTTCCACAAGTTCCACAAACACCTTGGATTGGAAGCCTTTCACTTGATAAGGGTTACTTAGCCTGCATTTGGATGCTTATGTTGTCAATGCAAACTCTGCTTGCTTCACCTATTTTTATTGGATGCTACATAGTCGAGGTATACAATATGGTTCATATAGTACTACAGTTCCTTATTCATCTACATTGCACTTCATTCTATCCTACAAAACATAAAAATAAAAATCTAAACTAAAGGCATTAAAACTAATGGCTTTAAAATAAAATTCTAACTAAATTTTTTTTTATGAACACTATGAACAACATTCATTGTGTTGTTGGTGGCAATCATGAAGGTGGGGTCTCCCCCATGCCTACAACTGAACTAGTCTCTAAAAATCATTCTTTTATTTATCAACTAGTTTGATATGTTGTAGCATGAGAAGAGTATTTTTCTCCATGGCCTCAAAACCAAACTCTTTCAACTTATTGGTAAAATATGCAGGCTAGAAAATGACTATATGCGGGCTAGAAACTACAAGAAAACATGGCGTAGCAATATTTTAAAAACATGTGCTAGTTTTTGATTCACCAGGTCACCTTAAGTGCAAGTGAAGAGCATACTCCATAACAAGATGTTCTTTTTAAATTCAGCTCTATTATTTTTCTGGCTACTAATGTCATCGTTAAAAATTTACCAATGTGTTAAGAGATGTTAAGCCTGTAATTTTATCGTTAAAACTAGGCTTCTTGAGGCATAATTTCCTAATAGTTTCTATGTAAATAAACACATCCCTCATAGTAAACATTTTCAACTATATCAGACCTGGGTTGTGCCATTTCTCTAATTTTTTGAAACCATTTATATGGAATTCCTTCATTGCCTAATTTTCTAATTTTTTTCAACAACACAATTTATTCCTACTTCTACACTTAATATGGTACATAGGGTTCATTCCCATATTTACCTGAGAAGCTGGTAAATTTAAACTATTGCCTTATGGGATTCAACTCTGGTTGTGCTGGCAATTGTTTTGACCTTAAAAAAATGCCCTTGGTGGGCTCATGCTTCTCAGGTAGAAGATCTACAAGTAATTTTAAATGGATTTTTTAACTGAACTATGGATAATAAAACTATATTTTTGACACTCGCCGACAACGACACCAAAATGGTGAGCAAAAATTATGTTTAGAAAACAATCATTTCTTTTTCCATAAATTATCAATTTGGTAAGTTCGTAAACTTAAGAGTGTCATGCACAATATATGTTTGTAGTGTGGGAGAATGAATCTTTTGGTACCTATTTATTTTGGTGGGGGATATTTATGCATTTTTATCTCAGCCAAACCAAATAAAATAAAGTGTAAAAAATAAATTATAAACTAAAATGCTGGAAATAAAATGCTAAAAATAAAAGTGCAGGAAATTAAATGTGTAGGAAAATAAAACACACAACTGAATTAAAATAAAGTAGGAAATAAAAAAATAAATATAATCTACTAAAAATAAATTATAGAAATTAAATAGGGGAGGACTACTACAAGGAGTGGGCCCAAGATCCCACATATAGTTTGCCTAGCTAATTACATAGAGCTTACTTTAATAAAATAAGAGTATTTGCAACTCTCAATAAATTATATAGAATAATGAATTAAATAGTTCGCTATGTAATTTATTATTCTCCCCTTCTCTCATGGAAGACTTGTGTATTTATACAATGCATAACCTTCCTCTATTACAATTTTAGGTAAGCTTATTTCAAGCTTGCAGTTACAGTAGATATGCATTAAATATTACAGTCGTTCAATTATAATAGTCATGCACTAATTATAACAGTCATGCACTAATTTTACCCCCTCGTAGGATAAATCAGGCGTGTTGTATTTTATTAGAACATAATATGTCTAATATTATAATCAAGCTGGCAATAATAAATCCATTTGAGTGGTTTTCCATCTTAGTCACAAATGAGAAATAGATTATTTTCCTGGTTCATCACATTGTCTATTTACCCGTATCGGTCGCTAGAAAATCGTTGCTTTGATTTATTCGTAAGCATGAGAAAATAATGCTCACCTTACAAAGTTAATCAGTCAATCGATCAATAATAGTAGTGCTTTATCTTATTCTAGCCATGATGCACAATTAGAATATTTTCCCTTTGTCTCACGTGTAACAACCTCCTTAGCCCATTGGTCAACCGGTCAATGTTGACTTGGTGCATCTTCTGAATGGGAGCAAGGCACCTTCCAAATGTATGGGATCAAGGTGCCTCCAAATGTATGGGATAAAAACACCTCCAAATGTATGGGATCAAGGTGCCTCTAAATGTATAATATCAAGGCACATGGAATACATGGGATCAAGATGCCTATAATACATGGGTTCAAGGCACCTCAAATACATGGGATAAAGGCACCTCAAAATACATGGGATCAAGGTGCCTCAAATACATGGAATAAAGACACCTAAAAATACATGGAATCAAGGTGCCTCAAAATAAATGGGATCAATGCACCTCAAAATACATGGGATCAAGATACCTCAAATACATGAGATCAAGGTACCTCAAAATACATGAGATCAAGGTGCCTCAAATACATGGGATCAAGGTACCTCAAAATACATTGGATCAAGGCTCCTCAAAACACATGGGATCAAGGTGCCTCAAATACATGGGATCAAGGTGCCTCCAAATACATGGGATCAAGGCACCTCAAAACACATGGGATCAAGGCACCTCAAAACACATGGGATCAAGGCACCACAAAATACATGGGATCAAGGCACCTAAAATGTATGGGATCAAGGTGCCTCTAATGTATGGGATCAAGACATATTCTACTGCAATACATCTTGGCTCCCTTGAAACATAAATATGTCAGGTCCAAGTGGGATGTAGACTGAGAAACACCAGATTAGTAGCAAAACCTGCATTTATACACATTTTCCACTAAAAACACCAATCAAGCATAATACTTCATTTTCTATATATTATATGCAAAATTTATATAAAAATACATCTCAAATGCTAATTAAACCAATAACGATATGCCTTAAAAGTGTATATAAAATGAGCATTTCTTGTGGTCATCACTATAGATGAGAAATTTTTCTCCTACATACTAATATGGAGTTACACAAAAAATGTAGTAGAATACGAAGCACTCTATTTAGGCTTAAAAAAAAGGCTAATAAGCTATGGATTAAACAACTATAGATTTATGGAGAATTAAAACTGATAGTGAATCAGGTCACAAAAAAGTGTGTCATCAAGCAACATTATCTCAAAGCCTATATTAACAAGGTGTGGGATCTATTTAAATATTTTAAAGCTCTAAACATTAAAGCCATTCCTAGAGAGAAAAATACTCATGCTAACCTACTTGCATCATTAGGGGCCAATTTTTGTCCAATAGCTGATGTCATACAAAATTCAAAAATAGTAAGGCTAATATATAGAACTTAAGTACCAGACAAAGACACATTTTAGTAGGTATTTGAAAGTGATGAACAGGTGTTGTGTTTCCTAATACATGAGATGAACTATTCAAGTTACCAAGCCTTAGAAGACGAAGAATATGAAGAACCGATTCAACTAAAAAATAATCACATACCAAAAGTTCTAATAACTCTTGAGAGCATTTTTGTCAATAGTGATCGTCCACTGCCATAAGATGAAAGTTGATAAACATAAGTATAAATAAATGCAAGTAGAACCTGGGAAGATGATCAAGATTGAAGTTCAGTGCTCAAAATAGAAGGCTAGACAAATTCAAAATTTATGCGTATATTTCCCTGATATCATAGTTTGGCTATATGATGACATCAAAGTGTACAACAAAGAGACCATACAATGCACCCTTGAGCTTGATCCAAGATCAAATTCTTTCAAGAAAAATCAAAGGCCATTGAATCTAAAGATAAGTCTTGATGAAGCAATATTTGTTGAAGTTGCTCAATGCTAAAATAATCTACCCCATCAAGCACTCCATATGGGTTGCAAATATAGTGCTGATAAAAAAAAAGAATAGAGATATAAGGTTATGTGTGGACTTCAAAAATTTGAATAGAGATTCCTTAAAATATCACTATCCTTTGTCTCTAATAGACCAAATATTGCAATTTGTAGTAGGAGAAAAGAGACCATCTTTGTTGGATAGATTCTTCAATTACATTCAGGTATGGGTCAAGGATGAAGATCAACACAAGATTGTATTTACTACCAAATGGGGAACTTGGATTGTCCAATGTAGAGGAAACTTTTCAAAGAGCAATGGATTTAGCTTTTGGAGAGCTTATGAATAAAGTAATAGTTATCTATTTGGATGATATGACAATATTATCTCACAAGAAAGAGGAGCATGTTGAACATCTAAGAATGGTTTTTAAAATGTGTAGGGAGTTTGGTATCTCTATCAATCCAAATAAGTCCATATTTTCTATTGAAGAGGGAACACCCCTACATCATGTCATTTTTGAGACTAGCCATTGACCCAAATAGGTTAAAATCCCTATTAGACCTTCTTTTTCCATCAAATAATAAGGGGTTGTAGTCCTTATTTGGAAAAATCAACTTTGTGTGCAAGTTCATTGTAAACATTACATAAATTGTAAAATGGATGACCAAATTGTTGAAGAAGAATGCATACTAAAGGTGAAAAAACTTAAAGAAAGCATTCAAGAAAATTAAGGAAGCAATTGTGCAAGCACCAGTACTTATCAATCTAGATTATTCAAGAGGCTTAATTCTATATACCATCGATGAGCAAGAGATTTATGTTGTAGTCCTTACTCATAAAGGGTAAGATAATAAGGAGATACACATTGCCTTTCTAAGCTGAACTATGCAAGATCACGAAGAAATATATAATTTCATTAAGAAGAAGGTATATGTAGTCATGATATCCCTAAATAAATTTAGATATTTATTGTTTCAGAGCAAAAACCTAGTATATGTGATACACCTTGATGTCAAGAACTTCATAATATAGGGGGAATGATGAGGATTGATGTTTGATCTTTCATATGACCCCTCTAGTAGTTCCTAGCTAGGTTTGCATAGTTTATTTCTTGCAAATTAATAATTGTAAGTGAGTCTCCTTCTCACATGCACTTGTGGGCACTAGTTATCTTCTAGTTGTCATTTAGAGTGTTAGTTAGTAAGTGTGAACTCAAAGTAGGAAGTGTGTACTTCAAGATAGCTAAAATGGATCTTCTAGTTAGCAATATTCCTTTCTCTTAACTTAGAAGTTTACGTGCATTCTCCTTTGCACTTTTGTAGCTTATGGTTAAGCATATTGGATCAAATCCATGATTTGATGGGTTTGGTTATGTATTTTGGGCCATTAGTGCCTATATATTGAATTGTAAATAATAGAACACTTAGTTGGATTTTCAATCCTTTTCATTGGTATCAGAGCCTAGTTCATGTTTGCACTAGGGCTTGTGAGGTGAGAGGATAGGAGATAATTTTGTTATGAGAAATATTTTCTCATTGAGGACTCGATTTAAGCTCAAGGGTAGCTTGAAAACCATTCGGAGAAGGAAGTTCCTTCGACGACAAACTCCTCGTTCCAACTTTTTGCTTATGCTCAAGAGGTATAGGAAAAGTTTGCCTTAGAGTTCTTCGTATTGTGATCCTTGGAAGGGATTGGATCGTAGCTACGGTCCAATTAGGATTAGGGAGCCATTTGACCCTATTGCCCCCCCCATTTTTGAGTACTGAAGAGCTCCAGGAGGTCATCAAAGCTAGGTCGTGTGTCGACTTAGATCTGGTTGCCTTTCAAATGCTGGTCGTGTGTCGACCGGATCTTGAAAGGAGAGCTACTGGAGGGATCTGGTTGCTCGCATTTTTACAAATTAAGTTTTTCAAAATTTGGAATTAACCCCCCTGGTTAATTTTTAAAAAAATTTAGTTTGTATTAGAAAAGCTTTTATTTTAATTAATATATTATTTTGTTAATATATTAATTTATTGCTGCATTGTAAAAAAAAAAATATTATATTTTTTTTTAGCAGTCGAAGGCCTTGCAGCAGGCTTCGGCTGCATTCGACAGCATCGGCCAGGCCACGATGGCTTTCGGCAGCTCACGGTGCCTATCTGTCGTTGCTTGTCGATCGTCTGTCGTCGGGCAGCAAGCCGACGGTAATCGCTATCCACAGTGACAATTATTGCGGCTGTCGCCCGACGCATTTGTCAGGTCTGACAACAGATCTAAGTTTGCTGTCAGACTGATATCACCAAGCACGATAGCCTCGATCGTGGCTATTCGTCGACAGCACAGCACCCGGTGTCGAGTCGATGACAGTTTGCACTATCTGTCGGCCTGACAGCTTGTCAGGCTTCGGCTCTGGTGTGGCAGGCTTAGCTGTCGTAGCTCTTGACAGCATTGTCAGGCATCTACAGGCTTGGCTACCTGCGACGCAGCGCCTGACAAGCCTGTCAGGTGACTGTAGGGCCTGTTGTCCGCAGTGCCGCTATGACAGCGTTTGACAGTGTTGTCAGACGTCTGTCGGGCCTGCGGCCAACAGCGCCAGGGGCGGCTGCATGCTTGGATCCCATTCTTTTGTGCACGAAAACTTTGTGCACAGGAATTTAGTGCACAAAAGTTGTGCATGGAAAATTATGCACGGAATTTTGTGCCACATAATTGGAATTTTTGTGCCACTATAATTTTTTGCACTTAACTGGAATTTTGTTGTTGGTTTATTTTACTCGGGAAGCGTGCCATAGGAGTTTTGTGAAGTCTGCCTCAGGAAGTGTGCCACAGTAACAGCAGAATTTCATGCACTGAAATTAAGTTGGAGTGCACTGTAAGTCATCTTGAAGGGTAATTTTATTGTAAATTTTTAATTTTTACTATTTAAGGTTGCATGTTAAATTTTGTTTTTATTAATTTAATTTTTAATAACTTGATTAAATTCATTAATCTTGGATTAATTGAAATTTAATTTTTAATTAAGTTATTTTTAAATTAATAAATGCTAAATTGCACCTTAGATTAGTTTAAAATTTCAAAATTTTCAGCCTTAGGAGTAAAATTTTCAAATTCAGAAGCACTCCATTGTAACAAGGAAAATTTCTATTTTCTTTCCTTGATTTAGTGCTTTCCCATTTTTACTCCTGGCTTATACCCGGGTTCACATGGCTTCGACTTGGCTGCCCAAGTGGCGAGAACTTGCCCATGTTGTAAATGCTTTAGCAGATAAAGCTAATGACACTACCATGGCATAAGTCCTTGGCAATCTTGCCATGAAGGTAAATGACATTTCTTTGCATAATGCTTCAACTTCTGCTCATGATTCTCATCTGAGAGTTCATTGTGAAGTTCCATTGTATGATGGATCCAGGAACCCTGATGTCTTGAATAGTTGGATTCTTGACATGAGTTCTTGGTTTTCTTACTCTCAACTTTCAGAAGACGATGTAGTGCCTTATGCTAAGCTAAAACTTTCTGGTTTAGCCAAAGTACTTGTTGAACGAAAAAGAGGACAGGATGCACTCACTACATGGGATGAGCTTGTACAATGTCTTAAGACCAATTTTTATCCTTCAAATTATTCTAGGGAATTGGTTATTAAATGGTTTCGTTTTCGACAAGGTACTAATATGTCTGTACAAGAATATATTTTCCAGTTTAACGAGTTCGGGATACTTGTGAATGTGGAGGATGATGTTCCAGGTTTGATTCTCAAATTTCAAAGTGGCTTGTTAGAGCATTTGTACAGGGAACTAATGTTTGTTTCTATGGAAACGTTGGATTCAGTTTTCAACTAGGCGCAACTTGCGGAGGACAAGTTTAAGGCGCAATCGCAGGCATTCCGCACACCTGTTACTCAAGTGGTTGCAAACTCATCCAAAGGGAATAATTATTTCTCACAAAAGAAGAATTTTGCTCAAAAGAAGAATGTGTCTTCTCCATCTCCTTCTTCTCCTTCCCCTTCCGCTTCTACTCCTTCTTCTTCTTCTTCTAAACCTTCTTCTTCTTCTAAGAAATTTTGCAATTATTGTAAGAAGAAAGGCCATGAAAAAGTTGATTGCTTTAAGCTTAAAAAGAAGAGTTTAGTAATTACTACTCAAGAGGAGGATGCTCCCAAGGGTCCCCTTGAGTCTGTAGGAGAGAGTAGAGTATACAAAAAATTACGAGGTAAGCTTAATGAAGTTACCTTGGTAAATGTAAGTTCATCAGAAGGGGCTCGTGATGCTTTGTTCATCACTCGAGCCCATTTGCTTCATAATTTTGCAACTGATTGTATAGTGGATAATGGCTCACAAAAAAATCTAATTGCGAGGTCCATTGTCGAGCGTTTGAAGTTACCTATGGAGCCTCATCCTCAACCTTATTCTTTGGGTTGGAAGGATAGTGGAAGAGGCTGAGAAATCACTCACACTTGCACATTAAAATTTGCACTTGGCCCACATTTCATAGATCAAGTCACTTGTGATGTGACTCCTATGGATTGTTGTGGGATTTTTCTTGGACAACCTTTTCAGTATGATAGGAGAGCTGTTTATGATGCTTTCAAAAGAACCTACACACTTCAAAAATATGGTAAGGTCTTTCTCATTAAAAGCACCAACACTCCTAACATCATTCTAAGTTCCAAGCAAACGAAAAGAGTAATTAAAAAGGGTGGTGATGTTGCTCTAATTTTCATTCGCTCTCAAAACACTTCTACATCCACATCCATTACAAAGCAACACTCTTCAATGGATAAAATATTGCAAAGTTATTCACACATATTTCAGGAGCCAAAGTCTCTTCCTCCAATTCGCACAATTAATCATAGCATTGAAATCATTCCTGGTTCTTCACTACCTAATGCACCCATGTATAGACAATCTATTTTGCAAAATGAAGAAATAAAAAGGCAAATAGAAGATTTGTTGTCTAAGGGTTTCATTAAGGAAAGTACTTCTGCTTGTGCCTCACCTATTTTTTTGGTTCTTAAAAAATATGGCACTTGGAGATTGTGTATTGATTTTCGTGCTTTGAACAGAATTTCTGTAAAGAATAGATATCCATTACCATGCATTGATGATTTATTAGATCAGCTTCAAGGAGCTAAGTTCTTTTCAAAAATAGATCTCAAAAGTGGATATCATCAAGTGCGTATCCAAGCTGAGGATACATGGAAGACAACTTTTAAGATGAAGATGGGCCTCTTTGAATGGTTGGTCATGCCCTTCGGTCTTACTAATGCTCCTGCAACCTTCATGAGGTTGATGAATGATGTATTTCGTGATGTACTTGACAAATTTGTCATAATATATCTTGATGATATATTGATTTTCTCAAAAACTTGGGAGGAACACCTTAGGCATATCCAACAAACCCTTGATCTTCTTGCGAAGAATCAATTATATGCCAATTCTTCCAAGTGTTCTTTTGGCAATACTTCAGTTTCTTACCTTGGCTATGTGATTAGTGAAAGTGGAATTCAGGTAGATCCCATAAAAGTTGATGTTTTACTTAAGTGGTCCCCTCCTACAACTCTCACTGAGTTAAGGAGTTTTCTAGGACTTGCGAATTTTTATCGCAAGTTCATTCCTCAATATTCCACCCTTGCAGCTCCATTGCATTATCTCACTAAGTCCAAAATTCCATTTCATTGGGAGAAAAGCCAAGAAGTTGCCTTTGAGAAACTCAAAAAGAAACTTTGTACAACACCTGTGTTAACTTTACCCGACCTCTCTCAACCTTTTGAGATTGAAACGGATGCCTCTAAAGTTGCCTTAGGAGTTGTGCTCAAATAGAATGGTCATCTAGTTGCTTATCATTCAAAAACTTTTTCTACTGCTAAGTTGAACTATTCTACATATGACAAGGAGTTGTATGCTTTAGTTCAAGCTATTAAGTATTGGAGACATTATATTTTGGGAAAATATACAGTAGTACACACTGATCATATGCCTCTCAAGTTTTTACAATCTCAAAGTAAAATTGAAGAATCAAGACATATGAAGTGGGCCTCTTACCTCCAACAATTTCACTTGGTGATCAAGTACAAAAAGGGGAAGAGTAATATTGTTGTTGATTGTTTGAGTAGGCCTCCAGCCGCTCTTGCCTTAATAGTTATGTCCACTTCACACTTGGGATTTCAGACTTGGCCTAATCAGTATTCACAGGATCCTGATTTTGGAAAAATATTTGAGCAAGTGAGTAAGCCTTCTTCTTCCAATTTGCGTCCTTTCCAAGATTTCTACATCAAAGAAGGACTTCTTTACAAATTGGACAAGGTTTGTGTTCCTTGTGAGCCTAGAGTGTCACTTCTTAAGGAAGCTCATTCTACACTTTATGGTGGTCACTTTGGGAAGCATAAAACACTTCATCATTTGCAAAGATTTTTCTATTGGCCTAAAATCCAGAGGGATGTGTTGAGATTTCTCAAACAGTGTGCAGTTTGTTGTCGCTCAAAACCAGCTAATAGGAAGTTTGGCTTAGGCATGCCTTTGCCCATTCCTTCTCATCCTTGGGAAAGCATTTCCATGGATTTGGTTAGTGGTTTTCCTATGACAGTGCACCAACATGATTGTGTGTTCGTGGTGGTTGACAGATTCAATAAAATGGCTAAGTTTATTCCATGCCACAAGACAAGTTCTGCATCAGACTTAGCCCAATTTTTCTTTGACAACATTTGGCGTTCCTTTGGTCTACCTACTAGCATTATCTCGGATCGTGATTCACGCTTTGTGGGTCACTTTTGGCGTTCTTTGTGGAAGATTTTGGGAGTTTCCCTTAACTTTTCCATCGCCTATCATCCGTAGTCCGATGGGCAGACTGAAGTGGTAAACCGTACACTTGTGCAAAGTTTACGAATCTATCATCATGCTTCACCAACAAAGTGGGACTTGAGTCTCACTCATATTGAACATGCCTATAATAGGGCCCTACATTCTTCTACAGGTCATTCACCCTTTGAGGTTTGTATGGGATTTCAGCCCTTGGCACCTTATGAGTTACCTTTGTCTTTGCCTTCTCCTGTCACTTCACATCTTCAGAAGGAGCAAGACAAGGCACACTCATTTATTCAACACTTGCACAATCTTCAATCAAAGGTGGTTGAGATTTTGCAAAAGACACAGCAACAACAGAAAAAGGCCATGGATCGACATCGAATTCCTCATCCATTTTAGGTTGGTGACAAAGTTTGGTTGCATCTTGACAAGCGGCGTTTTACTGATAAGACTCATAGAAAAATCAAACCAATTCGCTATGGGCCTTATACTATTCTTCAACAAGTGTTCGAGAATGCTTTTCGCCTTGATCTTCCCGCACACTTGGGAATTCATGATGTCGTCAATGTAGATATTTTGAAGTTGTACTTTGACTCTACATTGGAGACTGCACCAACTATCAGTCATCCTATGGACGTGGTTCCTAAATCTTAGTTACCATTGGATGCAGATCAGATCTATGACACGAAGACTCGACAGACTCGCCAGGGGTCTACCACCTCATATCTTGTGGCTCGGCGAGGACAGCTGCCGCATCAGGCTCGTTGGATTTCTTTTCATCAGATGTCCCATGACTTTCCTATTCTTCTGAAAGCATTGGAGTCCAATGCTTCTATTGTGGGGAGGCATGATGAGGATTGATGTTTGATCTTTCATATGACCCCTCTAGTAGTTCCTAGCTAGGTTTGCATAGTTTATTTCTTGCAAATTAATAATTGTAAGTGAGTCTCCTTCTCACATGCACTTGTGGGCACTAGTTATCTTCTAGTTGTCATTTAGAGTGTTAGTTAGTAAGTGTGAACTCAAAGTAGGAAGTGTGTACTTCAAGATAGCTAAAATGGATCTTCTAGTTAGCAATATTCCTTTCTCTTAACTTAGAAGTTTACGTGCATTCTCCTTTGCACTTTTGTAGCTTATGGTTAAGCATATTGGATCAAATCCATGATTTGATGGGTTTGGTTATGTATTTTGGGCCATTAGTGCCTATATATTGAATTGTAAATAATAGAACACTTAGTTGGATTTTCAATCCTTTTCAGGGAACTTGGTGAGAAAATGGTTGGTTGGGTATCAAAAATCCAAGAGTATGATGTAGATATTCATCCAACCAAGTTGGTACGAGGTAGAACTATATCCCAAGAGTTGGAAATACAAGTTGTAACATAATATGTAGCATATCAAGCCCCTAAATCCATCCAAGAAGATGAACAATTTTTAGAGACCTCATATTGGGTTGATGAACTTACAAACTATTTTTAGATAGGATAATTCCCAAATGGTATGAATGCATCATAAATAATAAGGTATAGGATGTAGGCTTTGAAATATACTCTGCTACTGAAGGGCCTGTATAAAAAAAATTGGATGGTGTTCTATTGAAATGTATCAAATATGATGAAAGATAGAAAATATTGGATAAATTCCACAGAGGTTTTTCAGTTGGACACTATTTAGGTAGGACCACAACCTTGAATATACTAAGGATAGGTTTTTATTGACCCACTATATTCTTCGATACTTTCAAAGTAACTAGAACATGTGAAGAATGTTATAGGTATGTAGGTAGAAAAAAATGCTTCCTTACCTCTCAAATCCATTCAATTAGAATATCCTTTCCAACAATGGGGTTTGGACTTCATAAGGATGATAGAGCTCAATTCATCAACAGGTCACAAGTACATCCTAACTTCCACATATTAATTCACCAAATGGGTTGAAGCTATACCTACAAATAAAGTTGATCAAGAAGTAGTTATTGAGTTTATCGAAAGTCTGATCACTAGGTTTGGTGTACCTAAGGCATTGGTTAATGATAGTGGACCATCCTTCATTGGAGAAAAGCTGATTAATTTTTTTTGTAGATATGGGATCTATCTAAAAACTTCTTCCAATTATTATCCATAGGGCAATGGCCTAGCATAATACACAAACAAGAATTTATTAGAATTCTAAATATAACTCTAAAAGACAAGAGGATTTGGCATTCATTAATAAATTAGGCACTATCGGCAAACAAAATTACCATTAAGAATTTTATAAACACATACCCTTATGCTTTGATGTATGGTAAATAATATTTTCTCCCCATCCATATGGAGATACCTGCTCTAAAATTACTCAATCAAATTGACACTACAGAATGAGACTCGGTGGAATATAGGTTGATGTTACTATTATAGCTAGAAGAAAAAGGGAAAAAAGCATATGCTTAATTCCAAAAACACCTAGGGGAAACCAAAATGTGGTTTGATAAGAAGTCTACTTTCAGAAAGTTCAAGGTTTTAGATCTTGTCCTAAGTTGGAATGAAAACAAGGCAAATCCAGGAAATCATCAAAAATTTGATGCATTTTGGGAAGGCCCATTCAAGATAATTGTTGAAAATTAGCACAATGCTTTCCAACTTCAGGATGAGCAAGGAAGAATCCAACCTATCGCTATCAATGGTTTCCACCTCAAACTCTACTTTCACTGATAATCTCCACCCCTTGTTTTTTTATGTATCATATGTACTTTTTCATGTTTTTTGTGAACGTGTGACAATTTTGTGGCATGTTCAAGTCTCATGGAAACATCAAAGGTAGGATTCTAGGGTATAAAAGTGTCATGGTTTCATGACATGATAGTGTAGACACTAAAATTGTGTAAATCGAATAATACTGCTAATGCAACACTCGGGTTAATTAGGGTTCCCAACCACTTTTGGAAAAGTTTACCCCACTTTTGGAAGGTTTTGGGTCATGTAATAATGTTTGTCCCACCCAAGGACAACCACAATTTATGTTTATAACACCTAGGGATGACCACATGCAGTCATCCCTAGGTGGGATGGCCATGACCCAGACCCCTCAAAAGTCAAAGGGCAGGATAAATGACAATCAATTTCTACCATTTATCCCACCCAATCAATCATGACATATTGGGAGGTTGTCATGGCCATTAGGACCTGCAAATTGGAGGCCCAAATGGAAGGCCTCTTCCCCCTATGCATGGCAAATGCATTTCCAAGTGGTGGAACTTTCCTTGCATGCCATAACTTGCCCCTTTACCCTTTATGCCCTCTTGTGCTATAAATTGAGGTGTTTTCACCTAATTCAAATAGAGGGAATTTTGCAATTGTTGACCATGAAGTGCTACTAATATTTGCCCTCAACCTTTGCCCACTTATTTACCTTGGAAACCTCTTCAATTGAAGGTGATTTTAGGATGTTCTAGGAGATGTTCATTTGCTCCCAAACCAATCAATTCTGAGATTTAGTTTCCTAAATTTGACGACAACACCCCTAGGAGGTTTATTGACTAAATCCAAGTGGAATTGGTGGTAAAAACCACCCTAGTTTGTGGCCATCCCTCCTAGGATAGTTAGCAGGTCTTATTGGAACTCCTATGGATAGCCATGAATTGGCGCATAATTTTGACTTTATTTCTATGTAGTTCATTTCTATAGTATTATATTAGCATCATATCCAAATTTGGTGAAGTTTTGAGTAGATTTGATAGGTCGATTAATGTTTTTATGATTGTAGTCTTACTTGTCCCTCCTAGGAATGGCCACAAGTTCTACTAACAATTTCACTATGATTTTTGCTTAGACCTTTACTAAATCACCTATTAAACATCATACTAAAATTTTAAGTCATTTGGAGTTGTTTAGAATAGTCACAAATAATTTTTATATTCATAGATGCATAATTTTTATGGTTTTTATAGTTTTTATCATCAAACACATATGCTATTAACATCATTCAATATCTCGTGTGTAGGTGCAGGTATTCTATGCATGAGGGACAATCTAAGGAGCTGAATAAACATATCCCAAGATTATATCTCAATTGTAGGTTGCAAGAAGAGCACTTGATGTGCGCCATTAAGCTCATGGAGGGATTTAATTCCTCAATTTTTGTAAATTGAAATGTATAACATTTAAAATACCTCAAGGGGATGTATTTTAACCATTGAGTTGATAAATTAAAGAATACAAGGAGAACCCCTCTTTTTATTTAACACATTTGTCAATTTTAGAGCTTACTTTAGCATATTTCTTATGCATGCTTTAATTCAGTAATTACATTAGATTGCATTTTGATTAAATCTATTAGGTGCATCCATTTTTCTTGCTTCTTAAGTGGTGATCATAGTGGGACCTATTCCCTTATCTTTGTTTTTCATTTTCTACCATTTTTAACCTTGTTTTTGTGTTTTATATGCTACGGGTTATGGTCATTTTGGGCTGAAAAGGCCACAGAATTCCTAATTGGAACTTCCAGGGATGACCAACGCAACCATTCAACCTAGGTTTAGCCCCCAAATTTGCAGCCGTCCCACCCAAGGATATCCAAAAAACCAGGTTTTTTTTGCAAAAAATTCCAAAAATAGTAGTTTCCAGAATAGATAAGGTAAGTTCCTAAACCATCAATTTGCAGCTAGGTTGTTTAAAAAAGGTTAAATTTAAGTTTTTCATGTCTTTTATGTGTGGTTGAAAGTTATATTTCCCTTTCCTAAATTCTGCATTAACAAATTGAAGAAAAACTAGAAAAATAACAACTTTAGACATGCATTTGAGTGGTTTTCCTACTTGTGACCTGCCTAAGGGTTAGGGTTTCATATAGGTTAATAATTTTGTAGGTTCCTTACTTATTTATGCATCAAAATATGAAAGTAGAATTCTCTTTATGCATTTAATAAAAAATCATTGAGTGTTGTTTTGTTTACTTTCATTTAATCATAAAAGGAACCACACACACCACACTTCTTTTTAACATTAGTGAGTTGGAATTCATCCCCAACCACTGATAGAGTTCAATTACGGTGGGTTTCATCTCCATCCATCGGGTCAAATCCTACATACCCCATTTTTTGCCAAATACAGTCCAATATCTGATGTAGCTTGGAAAATTTGCACGTACTTCTCTTCAGATGGTATAATGTTGACCAAGTGTGTACTGGGTGAGTACTGGTAGGACCTATACTCCCTGATTTGGTATGGGCTTCATATCCATATCTTGGTTGGTTCATGTGACCGGAATTTCATTTTTTGTTGTTGAGCTATGAGTATATAGGTGAAATCCATTTTAAACAATTGAGAGTTACATCAACAAATATTCAAAACACATGAAAGGGATCCTTTACAAAAGCAACAAATTACAAACACATCAAATGTTTTAGGAGCACATAATATTTAAAAGAGATAATCATTTGTATTCTTGTGTTTTTCTATTTTTATGTGTTTGAATATATAAAACTTGTAAAGGATATAATCACATAGAGATTAGAAAAATTAGTTATGGTATATACCCGTAGCCAAGCCCACTTAAGGGTAGATGCTATGGGGAGTAGGTAAGGAGACATGGATCATCTCCAATTTGATCCCAAGTACATGGTTATACCTCCTTGGTGGCCACCTACTCTCCCAAGTCCTATATTTTTAGAGAGGGGACCTAGCTTACAAGGAACCCCTACACGAGGTACCCCTACAGGTCATAGTCCCACTCTGGGAAATTACTTCCCAATTATGGATACTTCCAATGCCTTCTTTCAATAAAGGCAATCACACAATGAGGCACCTAAAAATAGAGAAATACCACACATTCACATGCCTTCTAAGTATACTCCTCATTCTTGTGTTTAGGATCAAGACTATAAACCAAGGGTAGGGTTAAATTATCATATTATGCTCTCAAATCACCTTTCCCCAAAGTTCACATATCCAGATGAGTATGATACTCATCACATTGGGCAATCTAATTCCACCCTACCATTCCTAATTTATGAGGAAAGACCTGAGGAATATCATAATTATCCTCAATCGCATCATTCCATGCAAGCACGATGTGCCTCTATGCCAAAATATTATCAATAACATATGTTTAGGAGTGAGCCTCAAGTTAATGTGACTTCCCTCAATCAAGGGAAAGCCATAATAGACCTCACAAACCCCCCTGAACAAGATAGGTGTTAGGGAAATAATGCTAAGGCACATAGGTCCAATATAGTTGATCAATTTAATCAAGTAGTCAAGAGGTATGTTGATCATCAAGCTAAGCTTAATCAACTTCAGATAGATAAACAATGCTTGGATCTCTTAGAGCATTGAAAGTAATTAGAAATATAAAAACTTGAATATAAGATTCAAGAAACATTACGTAATGGAGTTCCTACTCCAAGCATGCATAGACAAGAGGCTCAACAAAGGCATCCCACTTTCCATCAAGATAGGTCTCCTAGGCCTAATCAAATTTTGTCGCCTTGACCTCCTAGGCCTGATCAGAACTTACCTACTAGGCCTAATATATATTGCCTTCAGTAGGCATTAGTTCCTCCTTATAGGTCCATTCCAGAAACACCTTATTGGGCTTATGATGATTTGGAATAAAATTACGAATACCTAGAGGCACCTCATGGAGGTATGGGTGATGAAAATAAACCACCTAAACATGTACTTAACATTCCTTGTACCCATCCACGGGGCCAAAATAAAGAAGATGAGAATAAATCCTCTGATGCATATCAAGAATTGCTTTAATTCTTGGAAACTATAGAGAGTAATATAGTTGGGATTGGGCTCCAAAATCCCACCTTGTACCAATTGCACAGTCAACCGCTACATCCATCTATACCTTCCCCTACATACCTTGAGCATTTTAAAATACCCAAATTGGACAAATTTAAAGGGGAAGAATATGCTCAAGAGCATGTCACCAGGTTCATGAACCAATGCTTCAAAATATAGGAGAATGATGCATTACTCCTGAGAATATTTTTAATTACCCTCTATGGCCCTGTCATTAAGTGGTTTAATCAACTTCCAAGGCATAGCGTCTATACCTTTGAATAGTTTGTAAACGTATTTTTGGAATGTTTCACCTTCAATAACAAGAGGAAGGTGACCTTAACTGACCTTACGAGGTTAAAACAATATTACGATGAGTCTATCATTGACTATGGGAACATGTGGTGAACTCTCCTAGCTAACCTACCCTACCTAATGTTAGTGTCTAAGTTGACTCGGATGTTTGCAAAGAGTTGTCTAAAAATGATATCTTTATTATTATAACTCCATCAATATCCCACTCTAGAATATTCTCTATAATAGGCTAGAACCATATAAGATATCAAAATCTAAGAGGGGGAGATAGCTAAACCTCACAAGAAGGAGTGGACTAAAAATCCAAAGAGCAATCTAGTCCCATCAAAGCTAGCAATGGTCAATCAAGTGGCCATTAATGTCCTAGGGCCTACACAAATGACACCTCCTCAAAAGGCTAATTATTAAGCCCAACCTCCTACGATTTATAATAATAATACTTAAGTGAATTAGGGCCAAAATTAGCAACATCACCCTAGGCAACAGTTTACGTCCTTTGTTGAGTCAATGGACTCCCTATTCTATCATTTATGGGCTGCTAAAATGGTTACTTTGCCAAAAATAAAGCCTATAGACCCAAATACAGGCAAACCAAAGCCTATGGGATGTCGAGAAGAGCTATTTTATAGGTATCATTGGTAGAATGGCCATGACTTGCCTACATACTATGGTTTCAAAAACATAGTGTAGGATATGATAGTGAGGAATGAGCTCCAAGTGGATAATCCTATTGCCCTAAATAATCAACAAAAGGGTGCTTTCAAAGACCCATTACCTACTCATGAGGTACATGCAACTCCTTCTAAACAAATGAATGAGGTCAATATGGAACCCCCTCTATAAGGGTACGTTGAGATGATTAGTATTGTGACTAGCAATAGATGCTACCCAAGTCAAGTTGCACCACCTACAACTTCAAGTGATTTTCCATCAATGTCATAGCCTCTCCCACCTCTAGTAAATATCCTTCCACCTAGGCCAGTAGTGACAATAAAAAGTAAACTTGCACAAAACTTAAGAACAACATTGGCTATATTGTCCATTTACAAGCTCATTCAACAATCTACACCTCATAGAGAAGCTCTAATGGATATTCTTAAGTCGATAGAGTTGCAACCCCAGAAGTCTAACTTTTTTATCAATTTTTTGGGGCATGTGCAATAGTGTAAGGAACTAGTGGTCATGTTCTATGAGCACGAACTAAAACTCATAGCATGTGATGCAGTGGACCCTCCTTTACACATCATTTCATGTGTGAATGACATATCATATAAGAGAATTCTGATATAAATTGGTTCATCAAGAAACATAATAACCACTAGTGCTCTTAAATACCTAGGAATTATAGCATCTCATGTTGTTGCATCTACCTACACCCTCTGAGCATTCAATGATACGATATGCTCCATAGTCGGCACTATAATCCTACCCATTCAAGTTGGATGCAAAACTATACTAACATTATGTCATATTTTGGAGGGTGTAATGGCCTACAACATATTATTGGGTAGACCTTGGATCTAGGATATGAAGTGTGTCCCTTCCATCACTCACCAATGTCTAAAGTATACTTATGAAAGGTAGGTACACGTAGTCTCTGCAAACCTTGAGCCCTTTAATTACTACAACATGGTGCAGCAAATCCCTGAGTCAAAATTTCCATTGAATCATGTGGAATTTCAACTAAAAAAATCCATTCAAGATCCACTCCCATCTCCATTACCTTCCATTACACCATTACTATCTTCATCCATGCCATCGTTATCATTGAAACCATTATAAATGCCTTTGTCATCATCAGATCCTCTACATAGGAACATGTCTAAGAGGCTAATCGATGAGATTTCTCCCATTATTTCCACCATATCTATGGAAGAGATTCCTAGTATAGTAGATGACAAACCATATCAAGAGGTACACATTGAGTCATCTCAATCCTCACTTTCATCTCCTCCACCTTCATCATCCTAGGTTACAATCTATATGGCTAGTATAGGGATAGGAGAGTACTTAGTCAAGAACATCATAACAGTTCCATCCATAGAGATGGTGCAAGATATGGTATGACCACATCTTCCCATAGGTAGCATCGTACTTCTAGATATACCTCCCAACAAAACAAATTTATATATGGGGATATCAATTATGGAACGTTGTCAGTTCCTCAACAAGAAGAATATGATGACCCTTTCTCTAAGGATATAAACTACATGTCAAATCCTAACTATGTTATGTGATATCTACATCACTAAAATTTGCATGGTTTTGGTATAGGGTTGTATGAACAGGGTACTTGTGTTCCTTGTCAGCCATAGTATCAGTTACCATATGATAAATATGGGTTGGGACACAATAAGCTAGTACCTTTAGATGTACGCACAAAGGGTTTGGAACACTTATGTTTGAATTATAGGGATAGGCTTGCATGTGATCCCTATGCCAATCCATATCATGTCCACTCATTGGGATATTATTTTCTCATAAACATGGTAGATCAAGGGTTTTCCAGTGACGTTGCTCAACCTCAATAAGTGGGAGAGAGTTTGCACACTTTTCAATATGATAGTGAGGAAGAGGATCAAGGTCCTCATCATGAATGGACAATAGATGATGAGTCATACTATGGTATAGCTCCCATAAATTACCCAAGCTCATATGATGAACACAATCAAGTCATCACTTTGGACGATGAAGAAGAGTTCTATATTTGCATGTTTTGAGTACAACATCTTATTTGGTGACAAATTTTACCACTTGAGTAGCAATATCACTTTTCACATTGACCACCACCGGTCATTCCACCTCCACCATATCCACCCTAGCAAGTCTAGAAATAACCCATAGATAGGGGGTCTATAGGTAGGGGATCCATACCCTAAAATACCCCTAGGTGGTCTATGACCATCTAGGTCAACCTACAACATCCTTAGGAGTTCTATGACCATCTAGGTCAATCTAAAACACCACTATGGGGTCTACGACCATCTAGGTCAACATAAAACACCCCTAGGTGGTCTACCACTATATAGGTCAACCTAAAATACCCCTAGGTAGTCTACGACCATCTACATCAATCTAAAATGCTCCTAGGCATTCTACAACCATCTAGGTCAACCTAAAATATCCCTAGGAGGTCTATAACCATCTAGGTCAATCTAAAATATTGTTAGATGATCTACGACCATCTAGGTCAACCTAAAAATCCCCTATGACCTACGACCATCTAGGTCAACCTAAAATATCCCTAGGTGGTTTACGACCATCTAGGTCAACCTAAAATATCCCTAGGTCGTCAACGATCATCTAGGTCAACCTAAAATACCCGTAGGTGGTCTACAACCATCTAGGTCACCCTAAAATGTCCCTAGTTGGTCTACGACCATCTAGGTCACCCCAAAAACCCCAAAGACATCTATAAGCTCTTTGGTCACCCCAAAATGCCCCAAAGGTGTCTATAAGCTCTTTAGTCACCCCAAAAGACCCTAAAGATATCTATAAGTCCTTTGGTCAACCCAAAAATTCCCAAAGGCATCAATAAGGCCTTTGGTCACACCAAAAATCCCTAAAAGTATCTATAAACCCTTTGGTCATCCAAAAGCCCCAATGACATTCACTAAGCCCATTGGTCATACTGTATATACATATATATATCAAAAATCCAAAAACATTATTAAAACATCAAAAACACAAAAATATTGCATTGCATTGCATTTCATATCATTGCATTACAACATCATTTGCATTATACATTATTATCATTGCATTGTGCATTGTTAGAAGTTGATCATACATGCCTAACACAAAGTCTGTACACTAGGCACATGGAATAATTAATGTTTTCAAAGGTCATTTTTAACACCTATTTACATTATATTTATCATTTCCATCCACATTAGATATTGTGTGTCTATTTTACTTAGCTTAGACATTGTTCTAGTCATCTTTAGGGTTTTTGGTCACTCATCTATATCTAATTTTATTTTCAGATTTTGTAGAAATCTATCATGATTTTTAGAAGGTAGAATATTGCTTAGATTGTACCTTGTATATATCAAAATCCCAACACATTTTCAAATTAATACATCTAGTTTAGCATAAGGAAAGATGAAAACTACAAAGTGGTCTAGGTTACCTTAAGCAAAAAAGTTTATCTTGCTCATCCCCATGTGCAAATGGTTCAAAGATGCAGAGAATTGACAAAAGGACAAGTTCCTCATTACCCAAAATAATAAAAATCCCTTGCTTCACGTAAAATTGGGGTAAGTATCCAAAAGAGAAAAATAAACAGTGGTTATTACCACTAAAAATATTCAAAAGAAATAGTGGTTTTCACCATTAGCAAAAATTAAAATAAACAATGGTTCTCACTACTACTAAAATCCATTTCTCACCATAAAAAAAATGAGCAACTCCATAACACAATTTAAAGATAAAATAAAATAAGGGAGTATTGAACTTGAATCCCTAGAATTTTCAGCATTAGATAACCATATGGTGATCCTAATTACAGGTTGGGTGCCATCAAGCCCACATGGCAATGGTGGTATCCTTACGCATGATGATATGTCTGTCACATAAGCAACTTGCTTTTGTAAAGACCAATGTTTACATGCGGATGAGCTAGCTTTTGGTAGCCTATATTGCTTAGTGGTCTAATCCAACTACATACAAAACTTAGGATAAAAATACTCATAGGGTGACCTTCAGTAAAAATGGGCTAAATCAATCCTATTTGGCACTGGGGTAACTTTATGTGTTATCATAGTAATGAACTCACATGCACACACAATAATATTGAACATCTTGGTTATCTTAGCAGATTTATACTTTACCAAAAAGTTTTGCATGGTTACTATACAACTTGTGACTAGGTAACTAGAGTGTTTGAGTCTCCTGAAAATCCCAAACACATCATCTAAAAATTATACTAATCATCACAATTCATATCATGCCATCACATGTTTGTCAGTTTACATTTACATAAGCCATTACATAGTATCATGAGAACATTAAAATAATGAATAGATGAATTGTGTACAATCTATGTTGCTAGTATTTAGTGTGCCAATTAGTATTCACCATCCATAATATACATTAATAAATCATCCATTTCATTATGCATATACATATCTACATATGATCAAATCACATCATAGTACAAATACATGCATACATGGTAGACATCGATCAAAAGCATCATAAATAAAATATAAGAATTGCATACATCTCATAAAGCAGTAAGGAAATACATGATGATAATAGAAAACTCATATATGTATATATATATATATATATATATATATATATATATATATATATATATATATATATATATGTATATATATATATATATATATATATATATATATATATATGTATATATATATATATATATATATATATATATATATATATGTATATATATATGTATGTATGGAACCAAAGCTACATCATCATCCATAAATTGCCTATAGGCTGCAATCAAGTGGGTCCTCAGACCTCATGCTCCCAAAATCATAAAAACAATAAAAAAATCAGATGAAGTAAAATATCAAGTATACTATTTTCCTTATACACTTGGTAGTTGCAATGACTTGCACTCCATGCAATTTGGCAAGATGAATAAATTACCATAATGCTACTTGAACCAAATTACTCATAGTCGAACTGAAATGTCTTCGCTTAAATCCCCAAGAATGCCATTTTGGTTGGAATGATCCATGGGAATGAGGTATTCATTTTATTTATTCTATGAAATCTCATCAAAAATACAAAATTCAAAAACAATTAAAACACAAAAAAAATCCCACAAAAATAGCTAAAAAAGATCACAAAAAGGGCCTAAAACCCACCAAAAATAAGTCAAATTTGACAAATTAACAAAGGATCAACATTGAATTCAAAGGATTCATGGATGCTCTAAAAATTCTCTATTTCACTCCACAAGAAGTCCATTATGGCTGTACCCATCCACGGGAATGTGGTATTTAGTCTTTTGCTTCCATGAAATACCGCCAAAATGATCAAAATCTTCACAGAATTGATAAATCTTATAATGGGCAAAATTGATGGTTATCCCAATTAAGTCATATGAATCAAGTGACTCATTACTTTATCATTGGTCATGACCTCATTGACTTATCACTTGAGAGTGTAGTCATAATAACAAATTCATAATCAAATCAACACTTAAAAACACTAAAAAGTGCAATTTTCATACATTCAAAAGAATCTTTGCCAAAGACAAATTTTCAAGCCCATGCTGGGGAAAATAATTAGAAAATGCAACAAAACAAATTTTTGACCTCCTTGAAGCCTCGGGAATTCACCCATGCAAAGTATTATAGGGATACAAGGAACCAAGACCAAGTATACCCTAAGCCCATACAACTGTCACTACAGTGCGGCTGAAAGGTATACCACAATCAATCCTTCAACTATGTCAAAAGTAAGGATTCCAAGAATGTATGCTCTTTCCATAATGTAGGTATATAAATTTGGTTAGGTTACTTAATAACCTCAATAATTTAACAATTTAGTCATGTATTTTTGCTCAACGTTGTGTTGCACATAATGCATCTCAAAAAGGGGTATCTATAGACACTAAAATCATGTAAATCGAATAATATTGCTAATGCGACATTCTTATCAACATTATATGGCCCCATTGGGCAACCCTCAGGGATTAATTAGGGCTCCCAGCCACTTTTGGGAATGTTTACACCACTTTTGGATGGTTTTGGGGCATGTAGCCATGGATGTTCCACCCACGGATGACCACAGTTCATGGTCGTCCCACCCATGGATGGCCACATGCAACTGTCCCTGGGTGGGATGGCCATGACCTAGACCCATCAAAAGTCAAAGGGTAGGATAAATGGAAATCAATTTCTACCATTTATCCCATATAATCAATCATGATAGATTGAGAGGATAGCATGGCCATTAGGACCTGCAAATTGGAGGCCCAAATGGAAGGCCTCTTCCCCCTATGCATGGCAAAGGCATTAACAAGTGGCGACACTTTCCTTGCATGCCATAATTTGTCCCTTTTTCCCCTATGTCCTCTTGGGCTATAAATTGAGGTTTTTTCACCCAATTCAAAAAGAGAGGATTTTGCAATTATTAACCACAAAGTGCTACCAATATTTGCCCTCAACCTTTACCCACTTATTTGCCTTGGAAACCTCTTCAATCGAACGCAATTTCAAGCTATTCTAGGATACGTTCATTTGCTCCAAAACCAATCAATATTGAGAGTTAGTTTCCCAAATTCAATGACAACACCACTAAAAGGTTTATTGACCAGATCCAAGTGGAATTGGTGGCAAAAATCACCCCAATTTGTGGTCATCCCCCTAGGATGGTTAGTAGGTCTTATTGGAACTCCTAGGGATGGCCATGAATTGGACCACAATTTTGATCTAATTTCTATGTAGTTCATTTCTATAGCATTATATTAGCATCATATCCAAATTTGGTGAAGTTTTGAGTATATTTGATAGGTCGATTAATGTTTTTATGATTGCAGTATTACTTGTCCCTCCCAGGAATGACCATAAGTTTTGCTAACAATTTCATTGTGATTTCTACTCAAAACTTTACTAAATCACTTATTAAACATCATACTAAAATTTTAAGTCATTTGGAGTTGTTTAGAATAGTTGCAAATAATTTTTATATTCATAGATGCATACTTTTTATGGTTTTTATAGTTTTTATCATCAAGCGCATATGATATTAACATCATTCAATATTTTGTGTGTAGGTGTAGGTATTCTATGCATGAGGGAGGAGCTAAGGATCTGAATAAACATAGCCCAATATTAGATCTCAATTGTGGGTTGCGAGAAGAACACTTGATGTGTGCCATTAAGCTCATGGAGGGATTTGATTCCTCAAGTTTTGTAAAATGAAATGTATCACATTGAAAAGCCCTCAATGGGATGTATTGTAATTGTTGAATTGAAAAATTAATGAATACAAGGAGAAACCCTATTTTTATTTAACACAATTATCAATTTTATAGCTTATTTTAGCATCTTTATTATGCATGCTTTAATTAAGTTATTACATTAGATTGCATTTTTATTAAATCTATTAGGTGCATCCGTTGTTATCGCTTCTTTAGATAGAATTTCATAGTCAAACAGTCAAGACCACAGTCACATGATGAGAGAGAGAAAAATATTTTTGAATTTTGAGAAATTTCTGGGAAGTGTGATGTCTTTAATGCAAGGATGGCTATAATTTATCCAAAGAAAGGTGGTGCACAAACAGATCAAAAACAACATCTTCAATGATTTATCGAAAAAGAAGCCACACAATGGAGTTATTGCATGTTATCCTAACTTTTGCACAAGCTCTATAAATTGTGAAATAAAGCCTAGCTGCTCTCCATTTTATTGAAATATTTTTGCAAAGTGCTCTCTACAACTAAGCTTCCCCTCTCACTCTAGTATTTTTGAAATAACTTTTCAATACACTAGCATCGAAGAAAATAAAAGCAAAATGATGGTAGCTTCCTCCTTAGCTGCTAGAGCAATAATGTAGACAAAATATGAGAAAAATGTACGGTTTCAAGATAAATACATAAGAATTGTAGATATAGTGGTCACGTGAAAGAGTATCAAGAAAATCAGAATGAACATCAAAGATAAATTTTTTACAGGTATTACCCCATCATTTCCTAGTACTTTTCATTTTTATTAAATGGTTTTTGGTATGTCTACACTTCCATTCATCCCTGCCCTAATCTATTTCATGCCATAGCCAAGTTTTATGACCCCAAGTGCAAGCTTGTCCAAAATGCATGGGGAAGATTCCTCTTCACTCTCATCCCAAATTTTTACATAGCTACCTTCACCGTGGGTTTGACCCCCACTCTTTTTAGCCCCTCCTATATCAAAAGGTAAAGCTACTGTGTACATCGCTACATAAGAGCAACTAAAATAGTATGCAAAAGTACCCCTAATAATGCAAAACATGGGTTATGAAGGAGAAGGTCTGGGAGAACATTATTAAGGAATAACTGAGCCAATCCAAGTGTAGATAAGGACAAGACGGTTAGCTCTAGGATCAAAAAGTTTTGAAGACAAAGGCCTTGAATCTACTACTCTAAATTTCATACCACCTGGTAGTACAACTCCTTCCTTGGTTAGGGTAACATAGTCACTACCTTAGTGTTAGGACTCAGAGATAGACTCTAATGATGCCCCTCTCATTTTGTGCAAAAGGAAAACAAGAAGTAAATTTGAAGGGGAATGCACATAGAAGAGAAACACATAGGGATAAATTAAAAAAAAAGAAGTTATCCCAAAACAAGTTGAAACTACAAAGCAACTACTTCAATAGCAAGATATGGCTACCTTTGGAGAGAACCGATTTCTCTCTGGTCTATATTGCCTCACACACGTAATAATAAATTCATGCATTCACAGACATATAATAATAGTAAGTAATAACAACGATGAGGATGGAGGAATTGTAAATAAATTTTATAATAAATATTCTGCCACTTTAGGAGGGCAAAGTCCCCGTCGCAATGGGCAAATACAATAGCGCAAGCACAGATGAATATATGAACAATAGATAAGATAAGATGAGGTGGAACTATCTTCCATGAAACTATATATAATGATTAAAATTAAATGAATTCCATCAGCCGACTCTATTGGGTTGTAGCATGACTCCCCTCCTCGAAAAGATTTGTCCTCAAAGCTGGAAAATACTGGAAGATACTTTCAGATTCCCATGTTGCATCTTCTTCAGGTAAATCCTACCACTTGATAAGGAACTCCTAGATGTGATGAGAACGTAGCCGGTGAGTCCTCATTTGCACCACTACTTCTGGTTGTAGATAGATATGCCCTTCTTCATACAACACTGGTAAGTCTGACTAAGATTGTACTTTCTATATAATCACCTTTTTGAGACAAGAGATGTGAAACACTGGGTGTATGCGAGAATATTGGGGTAGCTCCAGTTGATATGTTACTTCCCCAATGCGATGCACAATTTTATAAGGACCATAAAATCATGGTGCCAACTTTTGACTAGATTTGAGTTTTAATGACAACTGCTTATAGGGCTGAAGACGGAGGAATACCATATCACCAATATTGAATGAACTTGCATAATGTTTCTTGTCCTGTTGCTACTTTTTTCAATTTTGATCTTGGACCAAATTGTCTTCTAAAATAGTGAGTGTTGCTTGATTCTTCTACAACCAATCATCTACGTGGGCTACTCTGGATGCACCTGGTACATAATCAGCTACTATTGGTGGTTTTGTTACATATAATGCTTCAAAAGGAGACATATTAGTGGAATAATGGTAAAAATTATTGTACCACTGTTCTGCAAATGACAACCATTGACTCCATTGATATTGTTTATCTTGTATAAAACATCATAGGTATGTACCCAAACATTTGTTAACGACCTTTGTTTGACCATCTGTTTGTGGATGATATGCAGAAGACATGTTTAATTTGGTACCGCTAAGTCGAAACAACTCTTTCCAAAATTTACTAGTAAATATGGGATCTCTATCACTTACAATATTTTTTGGCATTTCGTGCAACTTAAAGATTGAATCCATAAATACCTTGGCCACTTTGCTTGCTGAAAATGGGTGTTGTAATACCCGAAAATGAGCATATTTGGAAATACGGTCCACTACCACAAAAATTACTATTTTTCCATCCAATTTAGGAAGTCCTTCAATAAAGTCCATGGATATATGTTCCCACTAATGATCTGGAATAGGTAATGGTTGAAGTAACCCTGGTGATTTAACTGTTTCCCCTTTATTGTGTTGGCAAAATTCACACTTAGCTACCCACTGCTTGACCTTTGCTTTTAACCCTTTCCAAAAATAGGATTGTTTAATTCATATGTATGTTTTCATAAACCTCGAATGACCTACAGATGGAGAAGAGTGTGACTCCTCAAGAATCTATGATTTAAGTGAAGAATTTTTGGGAATGTAAATACAATCCTTCTTGCACAATATTTTGTCCTCATAAGTGAAAAGAGGGTACTTAGAAGATCCCTTAGATAAATCCTATATTATTTGAATTGTTTCACTATTAGACGCCCAATCTGCCTGTAACTGAGATACCCATTGTGCACATGGTCTGAAGATGGCATTAATGACTACTTTGTCTTCGTATTTTTGTGATAGTGCATCAACGGCAACATTCTCTTTATCTTTCTTATATTCAATCACAAAATCATATCCTAGTAATTTGGTCAACCACTTGTTTTATTCAGGATAAAAAAACCTTTATTTCAAGAAATGCTTGAGACTGTTGTAATCAGTCTTTATAATAAAATGGCTATTGATTAAATAGTGCCTCCATTTTTCCACTGCATGTAAAATAGCTAACATTTCTTTTTCATAGGTGGATTTACCCAAGTTCTTTCTTGAAAGTTGTTTACTCTCGAATGCCAATGGATGACCCTCCTGCATTAGTACTGCTCCAATACCTGTTATGGAAGCATCACATTCAATGACAAATGGTTTTTGAAAATCGGGAGTGGCTAAAACTGGAGTAGTACACATTGCTTCCTTGAGAGCCTCGAAGGCTTGGGTGGCTACTTCAGACCATTTAAAAGCATCCTTCTTGGTGAGAGCTATGAGAGGACCTAAAATTTTACCATAGTTATGCACAAATTTGTGGTAATAGCCTGTAAGACCTAAAAAATCATGAAGTTTCTTGATGGTTTTAGGCTAAGGCCAATCCTATATTGTCTTAATATTATTAGGATCCACTTTAACACCTTCATGAGATACTATATGACCTATGTACTCAACTTATTGAACACCAAAGGAGCATTTGGATCTTTTTACAAACAACCTTTCCTTGCTTAGGATATGGAGAACTTTGCTTAAGTGTGCCAAGTGATCTTTCCAAGATTTACTATAGATGAGTATGTCATCAAAAAAGACAAGGACAAATTTACGTAGGAATGGATGAAACACCTGATTCATGAGGCTTTGGAAGGTAGATGGAGCATTAGTGAGCCCAAAGGGCATGACCAAGAATTCATAATGACCCTCATGAGTTCGAAAGGCAGTTTTTGGAATATCTTCTTCTCGAACATGAATTTGGTGGAAACCTGAACGTAAATATAATTTGGTAAAGAATTTGGCACCATGTAATTCATATAGTAAATCATCAATGATAGGAATAGGAAACTTATCTTTGATTGTGATTTTGTTGAGGAGGCAAAAATCTGGACACATACGCCAAGAATTGTCCTTTCGACGAGCCAACACTACTGGTGAAGAATAAGGGCTAGTGCTATGATGGATGACCCCGTGGTCTAATAACTCTTGAACAATCTTCTTAATTTTGTTTTTTTTGGGGGTTGAGGATACCTATAAGGATGACCATTGGGAGGAAGACTTCCAGGTACTAGATGTATGGCATGGTCATGCGATCTTTGGGGTGGTAGTCCTTGTGGTTCTTGAAATACCTCTTCATAGTTAGCCACAATGTTTTGGAGATCTTCTTGGTTGATTTTCGGTGTATCGTCTTCTATTCTCTCTATGCAATTGATTCGGGCTATGAATCCCTCACCTTCTTTTCTTAATATCTTTTCCATGCGATTTGAACTTATGACTTTTGAGGGAGGTGTGGGTAGTCCTTGAAGATGAATGGTCCTCCCATTCTCTTGCCATTCCACAAAGCGGTGTATGGGATTAATACCCATAGTGGTTCTTAATTGTTCCATCCATTCAATGCCCAAAATAACTTCTGAAGTTCCTAATTCCATAACAAAGAGAGAGCCTTGCCAAGTATAAGTACCCATTTGTAATGTAATGGAAGATGTCTTACCTATACATTGAGAAGTTTCCTTGCTTGTTGTTCTGACCTGGAATCTGTCTTGACTAGATGAGTAGACGTGTAGATTTAGTGCTCTTGCAGGCTTTGCATCAATAAAATTATGAGTGCTTCCAAAATCAATTAGCACTATTATCCTCTTTTTCTTGATGAATCCTGCCACCTTGATGGTATGGTGGGAAGATATCCCCATAAGAGCATGTACCGAAATAGTCATGGGGTCGTCATTGGCTACAACCTCCTCGTGCTCACTTTGGTCCTCCCCTGTGAGATCACCAGGTGTGTTGTACTCCTCTGTTTCCTCCTCCTCTTGGTCAGTGTATTCAATCTGAAAGTTTTGGTGTGGTGTACATGCTTGATCCTTTGGATGATGAGTGTGATATTTGTAGCAGAAGTACTTTGATGGTTGATCATTTTTGCGGAAGGAGTTGTTGTTGTTGTTGTGGAATTGCAACCACCCATATGAATCATGTCTGGTGAATGGGCCTACGTGTACTCTTGTCTCAGCCAACTCTGCAACCCTTATACACTCGTCTAACGTGGAAGGGTTTTGTATGTTTACTTCGACTCTAATATGTGCTTTTAGTCCATTTTGAAAAGCTGTGACTATCACTTCTTGTTTTATCTCTTCTATGTAGTGAAGCATACTAGTAAATTTCGAGACATAATCCCCTACAGATCATGTCTGCTTAAGTGACAACAATCTTACTATGTAAGAGCCTGTGGAACCTTTGTCGAATCTATGAAGAAAAGCATTCCGAAAATGATGCCAATAGTAGGCCTGATCGGGCTTCTCACGTCTGAACCAAATGAACCATTGATAAGCTTCATTGCCTAATTTGGTTGTTGTAAAAGAGACTTTTTTGTCATCCTGGATTTGGTAGACCTCTAGGATTCCTTCCATTTTTGCTATCCACCCACGTGGGTCCTGACCTTCAAAGGTAGGCATGTCAATACGAGGATAATTAGGTCCTAGAGGACCTCTTTGTTGATAGTTGTTTCTATCTTGATAATTATCATCCCTTTGGTGTTGGTTGTTATTGTGGTAGGATCTGTTAGCTTCCCTTGGTTGATTCCTTATATCATTGGTACACCACTCATCCTGATTGTGGTGATATATATGGTTTCATGATTGACTATTTTGACCCATCTGGTATTTATTATTGTCATAATGAACATCAGTACTCCAGTGGTCGGTACTAGGATGATTGTGTTGGGGTTGTTGGCTAGAAGCTTCTATGCAGCTAGTCATATTGTTATTTTTGGTTACTAATGCTTTTAGCACATCGTCATTTATTACCATGGAGTGACTATTTTCCACTTGAGTGAGGTTCTCTTGTGAGGAAGTTAGAGAGGTATTGGATACCATTGGATTGATTAATGGGTGAGTTGGATTATAACTACCAATTCTAGCCAGATAATTTTTTATACCTAGGTTTCGGTGAGATCTTATTGCACTTGTGGGAGTTGCTAAACCTGATAGACATTCGTTAGACCCTCTAGTCTACTGTTTGCTCATGCACTTCCCGAATCTCTTGCTTAGAACTTGTGAGATTCAATTCTGCAAAGTTTTGTTAAGTCTGGCAAAAAATGGTATTCTGCTATAACTGTCACTCCAAATACGATGCATATTTGAATCTTGGCTCGCATCCTTCATAGGAACTTCTAGAAACTTTTCAATTTTGACAATGTTTCAACGATTTTTGGACAACTTTTTGAGAAACTTTTTTTTTAACAACTTATTTTTGAACAACTTTGTGATGAATTTTAGAGCAATTTTTTTTTTTGACAACTTTCTAAGATAGTGGTGCGAGAACTGAGAACTGACATGACAACAATATTAATGACAACTGGACCCGACTAATAAGCAAACGTGATAGCAAGACTAACCGATAGCTAAACTAGGGAAATTTGGATTGACAATGAAGCAGGACACACGAAGGCACTTTAGGGATAGCTAGATTGTCAGCGAAAGCAGAAATGTCAACACACACAGGTAACAAAAGAGAAGTCGTGCATGTGGCCAAATACACAACAACACTATGGATTGTACCTTTTAAACTCTATTATGGACTCCACACCTTCGATGTGGGATAAATGAGACCGCACCAAAAAAAAAATTTACCCGATGATGTCACTTTAATAAATTTAAAAAATACCTTAGCTTGTGGCTTGTTTTAATGTTTAATCGAACGTGCAGATTGGTCGGCGGATGGCTTGAGGAACAGGGATGCCTGTGCATATTTTTCTTGCTCATTTTTGTGGCTCCAATCACAGATTGAAAGGCCATGGCCACCGCTAATATTTTGATGACTACCAGGTAGCAACTTGGACAATAGAAAAACTTGTGCTCACTCCTTGAAAAATTCATCACCACTGTGTTCACTGTACAATGCGTCTATTGTGATGGAACAAGTTTAGTGAGTTGCATAGGGAATCCACCCAAATTTGGATGCTTGAACCATCTAGTGACTAGTTTAACCTACTATCACCTTATTTGAGGAAGAAACGTTGTGATATTCTTGATGTTGAGTTGTTTGCATGGAACCTCACTATCTTCTATTTGTTGCTAAGCACTTGGACCTACTGTCGGATGCCCTAGTGAGATCGAAACTAAACAATATGATACCACTTGGATAGAATCAAATTATCTCTGGTCTATATTGCCTCACACACTTAATAATAAATTCACGCATTCACAGACATATAATAATAGTAAGTATTAACAATGATGAGTATGGAGGAATTATAAATAAATTTTATATTAAATCTTTCACCACTTTAGGAGGGCAAAGTCCCTATTGCAATGGGCAAATACAATAGTGCAAGTGCAGATGAATATATGAACAATAGATAATATAAGATGAGGTGGAACTATCTTCCACGAAACTATATATAATGATTAAAATTAAATTAATTCCATCAGCCGACTCTATTGGGTTGTAGCAACCTTTGAGTATGAAGAAGTAGTGAAGCAATAATTTTACATAGGAGGTATAAGCGAACAAACTCAACCACTACCAATGGTGTCAAGTATGGATTCTCTTCTCCCATATTCTTCTCTTCCTCATCTCATCCCAAAAATTCTCCCTCCATTTCGGTTTCAAAATATGTTCAACTATCTCCAATTTTGTAGCCTCCACCTTCACCACCATCATCTCTAACTCCACAACCTCCACCTTCACGACCTCCATCTCCAACTCCTCAGCCTACACCTTCACCACCACCCATTTCATCTACCTTGATTATGATAGTCAACATCCCATCATTCCCTATTTCCTCTACTGTCTCTCTAGCAATGTTCATTGTAGCTCCCATAAGTGTGGATTCTACCCTTATGACAATCCCATTTTCCTCTAATGTTCATTCCCATTATTGCAGTCACTTTCGGTTTCCTCTGCTAAGAACTATACCACTACCTCCATGCTTAAGAAGATCAATAAATCCAACAAGAATGCCTATAACTAGTGGAATACTCAAAGTGCCTAGGCCTCCAAAAAGCCTACTCATCCTTAAGAAATGGTTGCACTAGATCCCACCACTATGCAAAGGACTAAGATGAAAATCATACCATTGGTCAACAATATTGAATGAGATATGACCATAGAAGATTACCAAATTGAGGTAATAACTAAATATATTCTCCTGCTCCCAATGCAATATGAGTGAGGAATGACCCAATCTCATCTGGGAACCATTTACCTACATGGAGAATACTTTAAGGAAAAGTTTTTAAGGGCTTAAGAGACCATAAAAGAGCTATAAGTAGCATTGGATGAGTAGAAGACTACTAAGAAGGCCTTGAGGAATGAGGTCAAGAAGTAGAAATATAGGTTTCAAGGGATGGCTAAGTACAAAAAGGAATCTGAAGACACCACTAAGAAAAATTAGATTCTAACTGAACAAATCAAAGGTTTTCATCAGTAGATCCAATAAGAGAAGACCAAGGCCATAGTATTTTCAAAGAAAAAGTTAAAATATGTTAATAAGGATATATCCAAAGACATCCTGGAAATAAGCCTTAAAGTATGACCAATGTTTTTATACTTAGAAGAAGTGAGAGAAGTGTTGTAGATCTTGGAGGATGAATTCAAGGGAGTTGAAGACTTCATGCAATCAAGATTGACTATAGAAATAAATATCTAAGATCTATCTAAGAGCATATTTGAAAGGGTAGAAAATAGAACCCCTAATAGAAGATGGTCAGATGCCAAGATAGCTACCTAATATTTCCTCAAAAGGCATAAGCTTATGACTCATGGTTGGCAGCTCATTCATGAGCTAAAGGTTGAATCCAAAGGTATACTGAAACATCTAAGTCTGGCCAAGAAATGTGGATTCCAAGGATTTTGGAGTGAAGATGCCACCATCGTAGGATAAGAAGAGCTCAATACTACCCTAAAAGCTTCTATGGAGGATGAATCTAAGATAAATGAATGGCCAAAATCTATGTAACAAGAACTCATATTCACACCGGTGTAGAACCTTACTCAGATTGAGTCGTGCTTGCATGAACTAATTTTGTGATATAATACTTTCTCCTATGATGAATCCTTTGATTTTCAATTCATTCATCAATAGTTCATAGATTCTTCAAATCCTAATGATAAAACCTAGGAGTTGTCTTGAAAATCCTACAATGAGATCACAAAATATACAAGATCTAAATGTTGAGAATAGAGCCCCAAAAAGGGAAAAGGTGAGAAAACAAACAAAATAAAGAGTTGAAGCAAAAATAGGGGAAGTAGTAGGAGGTGACACAAAAAATGAGATGAATAAGAAGGGGGAGAAAACAAAGTAGAAGAGTTCCTTGAATATTAGAGGGTTGAATAAGAGAGTCTTTTCCCAGTCCTAAGAAACTCCCCTCAATTTTATTTTTTTCATTCCACTTATTTTTACCTCCATTTATATCATTTACCCACCTCTTTGTTTCAAAAATTTCATTCATCCATTTTACCTAATTTCCCCCTCTTTTTTTAGACTTTGTTACCCAATCAATAAGGCTCTAAGTTCTATAAATTTTGTGAGAAAAATACCCTAGGCACCAATAATGTCGGTCAAAATGACTACATCAGGAGAAATAAGGCAATGAACCTCTAAAAATTTTGGATTAGAGAATATGGGTGTGATATCATGACCCATATTAATATCGTAGTTGAAATAGCCCAAAATCCTTCATTTTCAGGATGTATCACGATATCATGACTTGTACGGATATCATGGCCACTAAGGAATTGAAAGGTTGAAGAGTAGCAGTGTGTCATGAAATCATGACTTATCCCTTTTTCATGGACACAAACATCCACAAATAACTAAGGTAATAAATTGACACTATGTCATGACTCATTAGTATTTTGCGGTCTCCAAGACCGAAGAAATCCCAAAAACAAACAACATTGTGAAGTCATGACTTGTTCTAGTTTCATTGTCACTAAGGTTTTGAGTTGAAAAAGATAAAGAGACACGACGATATTACAACATGTTCCAGTTTCATGATTATAGGAGGAAAAAGGACCCCCAAGTAGTAAGAGAGTCATGATATCACAATGAGTTGCTTTTTCACTACCACACAAAGAAAAGAGTCCAAAAGTAGAAAAGTGATGTGATATAATGACATGTTCCTTTATCATAGCCATTGTGAAGTTATTACAAATATAATTTTCTATGAGTGGTTCTAGTCTGACGCAAATGTTATAGAATAAAAAATGGTAAGCAATCTTGAAGGACGAAGGATGGACCATATTTTGAGTTCACCTCCTCTGCATATTCGCATGCATGAAGCATTATATTGCAGTTGGGAATTGAATATTCTATTTTAGTTTGAGCCAGTGATGATGCATGATATTTTAATAGATTATATACTGGCCACATGTCATGTTGTTGTAATAGTTTTTGTTCCATTTTGATCCAACAATAATGCATCATATTTTAATATACTGGCCACCTAGCATGTTATTGTTGTAACTATTTTTATATTCTATATTTTTGAACCATAGAGGCATTATAAATAAGAGAAACATACTATGGTTAAAGGGACGACTCTTAGGCATTTACAAGCTGAATGTATAAATACTTTTGAAGGAGCAATACAATAAGAAATATTTTTTTGGCCTCTAGTTCAAAATTTTGTAGTCAAATGTATGTATGTATGGGTGAATTATTCTATTTAGCTATTTGAATATGCATGGCATTAATTCTATTTTTTGGATTCTTGCATATGTTTATTCAATAGTCCTGGAGTTAGTAATTTGTGGATCTGGTTATTGATTTAAGATTAGTCTACATATGGTAAAATTTATTGGTCTATTAGGAGATTATGAAGGTTGTTCTATTCATTATATTTGTTCATATTCTTCTTGTTGTCTAATATGTACCAATCTAATTTCTAGCATTAGTTATATTTACATCCATTTCAACACTCTAAACTCTCCCTATATTAGTTTTAGCAAGTTAGAACCTCACAAGAACCAGCCTTCTTTGGAGATTGAACTGATGAAGCTCTTTAGCTTGCTTGGTCTTTCAATGTTGGCCATGTCTTGGGTGCAATAATTAACCATAGGCAGATTTTGGACCAACATGACTGAATTATATAACCTTCATCATTTTTAATATAATACAATTATGGAATATAGTAATAGGTGGAGAGTAGTTATTAAAAAATTACCCTTCACCCTACCCATCATGGAGCTAACTCACTTGTTCACTAGAAGTTGCTCAAAATAGATATCACTCTTATTGCAACTTCAATAATATAGGACATTCAAGGAAGAATTCCCAAGCCAAGGTCATCGAGGACATTAATGTCCAAGAAGAAGACATTAAAACCTAAAATAAATAATTTCCTAATAAGAATGCTAAAGGCAGAAACAATAAAAAAAAGGTAGCTACTATGATTTGGGTTATTTTTAGTGTTCTTGGGCTTTCAAATAAAACCCCACCTTTATAGCCTAATTATAAAACCCAACCTCCACCCATGTAATATCACACTCAACCAACCCAATAACCCCAACTAAACCAATAGCCTTCTCAACCGAGGCATCCACCACACCAATACACACCATTATTGAAACCCTTGGCAATAATATTTCATCGATTATGTGAGGGGCAAGCTATCACACTCCTTATGATTCACCCCTTGGACCTAACCTAACCAAAATCTAAGGGTTACAGAGAATATATCTATTGTATCTATCACAAACAAAAAGGGGTATGATATCCAGTCATGCTACAATTTCAAAAACCTAGTGCAAAACATGATAGAAAAATGGGAAATCCAAATTGATAATCCCCTTGCCACCTCCAACCAAAAATTTGGTATCTTCCAATATCCATTACCTACACATGGGGCCCCTTCAGCATTGGCCATCCAAACTAAATAATCCAAGTTGGTTAATCAGGTGCACATAGATCGATTAATGACACATTTGATTTTCCTAATCTAGTTGGTGATATTCACCTGATCCCTACTCACCAATTGAAAGAGGGATCCCATATGTCAATTGAAGAAACAATTGATATTGATATCAACACTGATCCTAAAAATTCTTAGGTCATCAAATTGTGCTAATTTCATCTACTAAATGTGCTAATTTCACCACTTTCCTAATGCAATATAAGAGGGCTTTTGCTTGGTCATATAAAGACATGTTGGGTCTTGACCCAAATTTAGTTGTCCATAACTTAACACTCAATCCAAAAATCAAGTTGATCAAGCAAAAGCTCTGAAATATGCATCCAAAAATAACATTAATGGTCAAAGATAAACTACAAAAAATATTGGATGTATGCTTCATCCAATCCATCAATTATCCTAAAAATATTTCCAACATGGTACCTATAAAGAAACTGGATGGGGAGATTCGCATATGCACTAATTTTTGAGATCTTAACAAAGTGAGTCCTAAGGCTAATTTTTACCTCCCTAACATCGATGCACTTGTATATGCAACTGTAGGTCATTAAATACTTTCCCTTATGGATGGTTTCTTAGGCTATAATGAAATTTGTGCTAATATTATAGATCAACCCACAATGGCTTTTACCACACCATGGGGGACTTTCTGCTACAAAAGTCATGACTTTTGGGCTTAAAAGTGTTGGTGTTACTTATCAGTGGGCTATAACATATATATTTCATGACTATATGCATATGATTCTTTAATATTATATCAATTATTTATTGGATAAATATTTATTGCATCATGAGCATCTCGATGTGTTCACCTCTTAGAGCACAATATTTGATTAAATTCTAAAAAGTGTGTTTTTTGAGTAACATATAGAAATATTTTAGGCTATATATTTTCTAAATGAGGTATTGAAGTAGATCCAAACAAGGTCAAGGCAGTCATGAACATGCCTCCCCCAACCAACATTAAGCAACTCCATAGCTTACAAGGAAATATTCAGGCCATTCAATGCTTCATAGCGCAACTCTTAGATACATGTTGGTGACTCAATCATATTCTACAAAAGACAATCACCTTTGATTAGAATCATGAATGCCAAAAATTATTTAATGACATAAAATAATACTTGGAATATTCACCAATATTATCTCCTCCTTGACTAGGTGTTCCATTTTTATTATACATTTCAACCACTAACTTTGCCTTAGGGACCATGTTGGTCCAATAGAATGAGGTAAATAAATAACATACCATCTATTACATTAGTCGTACCTTGGTCAACTATGAAATCAAAGATGCTTATGTCAAGAAGATATACTTAGTGGTGGTTTTTACCACCAAGAAATTATGTTGTTACATGATCAAACAAACAAGGTATGTTATCTCTAAAGAAAACCCCTTGTGGTATATGATTATTTGCACATATCATAACAGTTATACCACAAAGTGGATCATGCTTTTGAAAAAGTTTGACTTGGAATTCATAAGTCAAAAATCTATCAAAGTTCAGGTCATCATGGACCAATTAGTAGAGACTCATCTTCTCAATGATAATCCTCTTACCATCGAGCTATCTGATGATGCAATCTCTATATTATCAAACTTGAGAGAACCAAATGAACCAAAAAATAAATCTGATTTAACATTATTATTTGATGGTTCCAAGTGTGAGCAAGGGAGTGGTTCTGGAATTGTATTTTTCACATTGCAATGGGCTCTTATTCCTCTTTCATTCAAGCTTGACTTTCCATGCACCAAAAACAATATCAATTATGAAGCCCTCCTTTTGGATCTTCAAAAAACCCTCACCATGAATATCAGGAAGCTTAAAATATTTGGTGATTTCTTGCTCATCGTTAACCAATTAAAAGAGATATATCAATGCAAGTGCCCAGTATTGACATCTTACAAGACCCTCATGGAAAAATTACTTAGTAAATTTGAATGGTATGACATCAAGGTTTTCTCTCACTCCTCCAACTATTTTTCAAACACAATAGCTTCCCTAGGATACTTAATTGCACAAAACCCATAAGATAATGTCAGCATGATTCATGTTAAAATACTCTTACAATCCATGATTTTACGAGATGATTTTAAAGATGAATAAAGCATCCACATGGTACCGATTGAATCGTACAAATATTAGCTCTCTCAAATTCAATATTTTTTAAGAGTTGCTTCTTGGGGATCCCTAGTCCTGCAAGTACATTTTGATAATGGTACAACCATTTATCTTAAGGTCTTCTCTTAATCCACATTTATACAATATGCTTCTAGAGAAGAGCAAGTGGTTCATCTAGTCCAAACTAGGCCATACCAAGATTGGTTCTCGCAACTCAAAGATTTATTAAAATTGAATAACATTTTTTCTATATTTTTGCATGCTACCAAATGCACATTTAAGAAAAAACAATTAAATATGTATTGCTATGAGATATACTATATCATCAAAGCTATGATGGTCTTCTCCTTCATTTCTTAGAGCCCCAAGAATCTACTTGGGCTATTTATCAAACTTGTGATGGTACTTGTGGTGGCCATTTTAGTGGTATGGCTATCACAAAGCACATATTTTGAATGGGTTATTATTGTCCTATGATGGAGAAGGAATATTACACTTATTTCAAAAAGTGTGTTAATTTTCAGAATTAGGCTAATCTATCACATATACCTTTTTAGGTCTTACAATTGATACATTAGTTGTGGCCTTTTTCATAATGAGGCTTTGATTTAATTGGTAAAATTTCACCCCTATATTTGAGCTAACATATGTTCATTCTAATGTTCACTGAGTGCTTCACAAAGTGGGTGGAAGTTATGACCCTTACCACTATAATAGGTGCATGCATTGTAGAGTTCATACTCCATAATATCATATGTTGTTTTGGTATTCCATCCAATATTATTTTGGATAATGGACTACCATTTAAAAATAAGGATGTTCGAGCTTTGTGCAACAAGTATCATATCTAGAATAGATTTTTAAATACTTATTATCCCTAGACTAATGTGTAGGTTGAGGCCTAAAAAAAATGGTCATTTTCATTCTTAAGAAAATATTAAATGATCATCACAAGGATTGGCACCTTCAATTACCTCTAGCACTTTGGGCTCATAGAACTAGCATTCAAACACTGACAGGGCAACTCTATTTTCTATAGTATATGGTGTTGAGGCCATCATGCCCTTGGATCTTGAAATTCCTTCATTGTGTATATCCTTACAAGAGTCCATTGATGATGACACTACATGATAGACTCACCTAGATCAACTTGCCCTTCTTGATGAACGATGCATTATTGCTCTCGAGTATCTTCACATTTATCAAGATCATATTAAGTGAGCCTATGATAGAAGGGTTCATCCTAGGGAGTTTCAAGTTGGTGATCTTGTGTTAAAGGAGAACCAAAAAAATTCTAACTTGCCATCTCATGTGTGTGATGAATTCATGATAAATTGGTTAGGCCCATTCATCATAACACAAAAGTTGGGCCTAAGTACGTATTGTCTATCCTCACTTGAGGGTGACAAGGAACCCGAACCACTTAATATTCTCCACCTATGGGAATTTTATGCATTAAAAAAACAACATAAAATAACAAAAGAAAAAATTACAAACAATTTGCATTTCACATCACCATTGCATTGCATATCACCATGCATAACACTTTACATTTGATCATCTTAGGATTAGTCATGGATTTTGGCTAATTGCATATTAGTTACATTACATTAGGTATTTTTTTTTGCCATAGTTGCATCCATCTAGTCTTGCATTGAGCATTTTGTATAGCATCACATTTGTAAAAGAGTCACTTATCTTGATGTAATATCTTTTATCTTGGGCATACACCCCAATGCATTTGATCATACACATTCACATATCCATGATGTCTATCCATCACTTGTTTATTCCCAAGTAATGATTGCAACGTGACCACTAGGGTCTTTCGGTCATTCAGTCATCCCTAGTTGTTCTTTCATATTTTGTTATAAACCATCTTGATGTTTGATGATAGGATATTGCTTTGGTTGTACTTTGTTTATTTCAAAATCTCACACACATTCTCATAATCTTAAATATAATTTTTAACAAGGAAATATGACACTACAACATAAGTCTTGCCTCAAAAGTAAATAGTTTTCCTTGCTCTTCCTATTATGCACATGGTCTAAAAATATAAGAATTGAAAAAATAACAAGCTCATTCTCCCATCCCTAAAAAAAAGAGAGAAGAAAATCCCCTTGCTCCTCTAGAAAACAAGCAAGTATCCAAAAAAAAAAGAGAATAAAATCCCCTTGCTCCTCTACAAAATGAGCAAGTATCCCCCCCTAAAAAAAGAAAATATAAAATCCCCTTTCTCTTCCACCAAATGAGAAAGTATCCCAAAAGGTATAACAAAGCAATAAATCTCTTCCTCTTCTCCACAAAACGAGAAAAATCCCCCCCGAAAAAAACAAAATCCCAAAGAAAAATAAGAAAAGGATCTTCAATCCTTGGAATTCTCTATTTTTGACAACCATGGATTGACCTCCATAACCAACAATGGTCTATAGATGCTAGCCTAATAGTGGATTAGCCTTATGCATGGTGAGACATCTGTCACATTAGAAACCTTATTTTGTACAAATCAATGTCATCTTGTGGTTGATATAGCTTTTTATGGCTTGCATTCAGAGTAGTTAAGTCCAACCGAGTCCAAAGTAGGGGTAATGAACTTCATTATTCACACATAGGGATATTGAATATCTTGGTCTTCCTAGTATATTTTTATCTTTCAAATTATTATATGGTCAATACATCATTTTTTATTGATCAAATAGGGTTTTTGAGTCTCATGAAAAGCCTTATTGTTCCCTTGTGACCTCTCACTATTTAGAATCCATCATTACATATCATTTATCACTGGATCCCTGTTCAAGTGTATGAGCTATATGAGATTGTTTACATCTTGATTTGTGAATCTAGTACATTTTTATAGTGCATATACTTAGTATGTTATTGCATCATAGAATAATCCATTATGTTTCATTATTTAAGCATACATTCACAATTTGTGTTAATTATGTTATCATGTGTCATTAGTACATTATAGACATACCTAGTTCCATGGATACATGTTAGCTCTATCATATCAAAAATATCCATTGATCTAACATAAATGCATCATCATATATACAATTGTTTGCATACATATATAAGAATCTATCATACATCCATGCATCTACAATCATACATATATACATACATAATGAACACATGATAAGCACCAAATAAGAGATATATCATATATATATATATATATATATATATCATGAAATAAATACATCAATGCTACAAAATGCTTGTAGGTTACAATAATGGGTCCTCATACCTCACATCCAAAACAAGAAATTAATATGCAAAGACCCATACTTAGCCCAGCCCTGCACCACCACTCTCACCATTGCCCTTGACATCGTATCTACAAAGTTATTTGGATCTACTGGCCCTTGATATTTGGGATGCACTTGATGCTAAAAACCATGGAAAAGGTGGTACAATTGATGGCTCTCCTAATGCCCCACTCTACAGACTCTATGATGACTAAGAAGTATATGGATGCATAGGGATGGCAATATCATTAAGAAACAAAGTGTTATCGAGTAGCCACACATAGTCTCTCTCTCACTCTTGTTAATTCATGAAGGTAGATGACCCCTAACTACATGTCAATCTTTAAGACCCCATAAATCATAGATAATTACACTTAGTTTGTACATCATATCACTCAGATGTAAGTCTAGCAACCTCATCTTTCAAGCTTTATACCATAGCCCATAGGGTTTCCCTCTCCTCTGACTGACCTCACCATATCTACCTATCAATACCCCATTGGCTCTACATTATAGTGTGGAATATGTCCCTATCAATCAGTTCACCTTGGAGGATGTGCACCTACTCTCTTAGGGTGATGATCTACTCCTGAGGATCATCCTCATTTGTACCATCACCCCTATCACTCCTCATAGGAGTCTTTGAACCCCCACTAGCTCCCTATGATGATGTACCCATCATTGTTGGGAACCTACCTGAGTCCCACCAATCCCTACCTCTCTATTCATTTCCCCTCCCTAAAAAATTTAGGCTACAAACCAAGCATCATACTCGATAGTGGTATCTAGATAATTTGCATTAACATATATCAAAGGTGCATTTGAATCATCACCCATATGATCAAGTCAAAGCCATACTAGTTGTGTCTCACTAATCCTTCATTTATACACAATTGGGTGATTATAAAAATCCTATCTCACCCTAAGTTTATAGGTCACCCATGAGTACTAAAAGTACTCATGCTTTATGCCATGGTAGCCAGTCAACAATATACCATGTCACACCCACCTTAGGTGCTTCTCCTCCTCATCCTAGGTTAGAGCTACCCTTTAAAGCATCTATGTCACCTACCTTAATTGTAATATAGCCCATGAATCTGCATAGTGCTTAATAATATCCTAAAAAGGGTGGATCTTGCCCTGTTATTTTTGATGTAGCCACTACATAGCATAAGAAATCTCTTGGTCAACCATATCTTAGCATGCAAATCATGGTAACCCAATCGATCTATCAACATTGAAGAACTCCCATCCCCATACTTATAGGAGGAAGTTGCATCCCAATCCTAGATGACTTATCTACTAGATCCCATAAAGCTTGTAGTACAGTTGTCCCAAGAAAATAGTACCCCATGCCATGATACTTGACTGCTTAAATGAATCTTGAACAAAGCCCAATAGGTTCTAATGGAACCTTGAGCTAGAAGAGTCTAGTAGGATAAAGTCAGATATCAATGACATAAGTATTGTGTGTCTAACTATCAAAAATCTAGTGATATAACGAACATTGATTCTCAACCCACTATTTTCCAAGTCATAGTCCACATGTCTCTAGTGATCTTGATAAACTTGTCATAGTACTACCTCTCACGGGCTAGTTAAGACAATCACAATGGGCTCTCTCAATAGGGACCTATAGTATTTGGTATACATCCTCTAAAGTCACTATAATATTACTAGTGGAAATGTCAAAATGTTATGTTGACTATCTCATCTATTTATCAAGGCCATCAGGTAGGCCTAAACTACATGAATGGACTCTAAGTGAGTCATGTACTGAAGAACAAGGTCCTTCAGCCACGTCCAATCATCATTAGACAACACTACACGAACCTCCATGAAGGTGTTTGTGAAATGATGGTTAGCTCTAATAAGCTACTACAAGTGCAAACACTTATTAAAAAAAAAAACAAAAACAAAACAAAACAAAAGCAACCAAAATAGTCCCAAGCACAATCATCCTAAGCCGAAATAGTTCCAAAACACAATAGTCTTAGTCTAAGACGGTTAGGCATGAGACCATCTCGAGTTGATATGGTCCCTAAATAAGGTTTTCTTGAACAAGATGGTCATAGAATGGAACCATATTAAACAAATATGACCCCTAAAACACATAAAAAAAGCATACAAAAAATTAAAAGCAAAAGAAGAGGGAGAAGGGAAGGAAAAATCAATAAATTCTAAATACCTATTCCCCATTTTCAATTTGCCTAGGCTACCCATCCCACCCATTATTTACTATTAATATTAGTGTGGGTTCATTTTACTAATAATGATAAGTTAGGATTTTCATATTTACTCTCCTATCATTGGTTCCTCCGCTCATCGACGTGCCTGATGGGTCCATAGTACCTATTGATTGGTTTTCTAGTAGCGCTTCACTTCACAAAATCACTCTACTTCTCCTCGTCTCCCTCGTTTCTCATCTTGAATGGTTAAAATGATCTTAAAATCATGAAATTTATTATTTATAACTTTATGTGGTTGCAATTATTTGATATGATTATGTGGGGGAATGCGGTTGTCCAAGATGGTCATGATTTTGCAAAAACAAAACATTTAAATTGCCATCATCCTAGGTCGAGATGGTCTCAAAACTCCATAGTATCCCAGGTCATCCAAGTTAATCACTTAATTATAGTCAATAAACTCATTTCTATCATGATTTTATATCTCCTCTATCAACTCATCGCTTGAGGGGTAGTCAATAAATGTAAAATTCATGATTCAAAATCAAGTCAATAATCAAACACTCAAAATTACAAATTGTGTTCATTCAAGAATCATTGTTAGAAATGATCATACACCCTCCTTGCTCGGGTAAAAGCAAAAATATTAATCAAAAAACCTTTGGTATACCTAAAGCCTAGCCTATAGACTAATAAACATCTACCCATGGCTGAAAGGTTACCAAGATCATATCAATGGTGTACCTAAATCCTTGAGCTCGTAGATTAACAACATCTACCCAAGACCAAAAATTCACCAAGATCAAACCTAAGTCCATCAGTGTATTAGAAGCAATGACTCAAAGACATGCACACTTTCCATAATTGGGGTATTTCACATTGACTTGTTTAATAAACATTATCCATAATCAATCCAATCATTTTAGATCATCTATTTTTGCTTCGCATTGTGCTTATGCACAAAGCATCCCAAAAAGGGGTATCTATAGACACCTAAAATATGTCATCTTAAGGAGACTCCCCAAAAGACCTCCTTTCTACCCCCCATAGTCCACCATGGATAGCCTTATGGTCAATTTAGTGGTTTTAACCACCCATAGAAACTTTTCCCCATGGGAAGCCTAATCGTCTCAACTAAAGATAGTCTCAGAGTCGTAACTATCTCAACTTGATATGGTCATAAAAAGTAAAAATTATAAAATATAAATGGTAATCAAAACTACCAGTTAACACCACACATGATCTCACACTAATGTTGAACACCCTGCATGAGCTATTTTTATCAAATTACATGTAATTACTTATTCTGGGTTATGCATCTACTTTTTCAATTCATATTTCCCATTTATTTTTTTATGTAGAGTGCCCTTGCCACATTTAGCCTCTAGCCAAGAGGTTTATAAAATGGAAATCACCCCTTAGTTTTAAAGATCCCCAAATTTTTAGTTTTCATGCCATGAAGTGCTACCAAAATAAATCTACTAGGTTTTCTTGCTATGTTGACCATGTTGTTGGACTACCACATGATTGAAAGTTGTGCTTCCCTACCTCACATAACAAATACCCTTATTTTTGTGACTGTTCCAACCCATTAACTCACATCTACAGCTCATGAATCCATTGACAATACATCCCATGTCATATTGAATGCTACTTAGGCCTAGTGACATAGAAACATAGGCCATGATAGCAACCATCTCACACCAATATGATCCGTAGATAAAACCATATTGAACTAAGATGATCACACTCAGGTGATATATTTTCTAGTTTTATTTTTAGTTTATCTTAGATCAACTTATTTCATTGTTCTACATAAGTTTAAATTTTATTCAACATATACATGCACTTGTTTTTTCTTCATTTCATACTTTTTGATTAAATGTGGGTCCAACTTTGATGGGCCCTGCACATGCTATTTATTTGATGTTATTCCTTTGTGTGTAGTTTATAGGTACAGGGATGGCAAAAGACTCCAGATTCACATCATATTCAATGTGATGATCTTGGAAAACCCACTCCTAAAAAATTGTGCTAGAAAGAAGATATTGATATTGCACCAGGATACTCTTTTGTGGAAGAGAGGAGAAACCTATTCCCCACATTTTGTAATCTTTGTATCATTCTTAAAAGATCCCTTCAAGGGATACTATTGTAACACTTTGAAAAATACAAGATCAATACAAGGATTCTCTTTATTGTGCTTTAATTCATATGTGTTTACTAATACTTTATTTGGTACAAATTTCCTACTTTCATAAAAAACTAAGAAAGACCTATTAAAAAATGGGCCCTTGACCATTACTATTCATTTATGTTTGGTTTGTCCTCACTGGGGAACTCTAAAAGATGACCTGTATATCCTCAACTTAGCAGATATGTCTCTAGTATCTAAATTTTTAATACCTGGTATAAAATACTCTCTCCAAATAGTTAGACCATCCTGGTTCAACCCCAAATTTACCAATAAATCAATTGATTTATTACCTTCCCTATACACATGCTTGACAATTACATCCTCAAAGTTATGAAGGATTCTTTTTGCCTTATAAATAATATTATCAAAAAAAGGACTATGAGTTTGAGAACCTTTCACTAGATTTATGATATTAAGGGAATCATCCTCAATGATGACCTTACTCTACTTGAATCCACTCAATAGAGAGATCCCCTGGAAGAGAGTACGAGCTTCAACAAAATGACTTGATTGAGGTCCTAGCTTCTCAGTAAAGACAAGAAGGATTTTTTAGCTTCTATTTTGAATTATACCATCTACACTTGCCTCTCCTAGTTTACCCTTAGAGGTCCCATTGAAATTGAGTTTAATACAACCTATAAGGGTTGGTTCCCAATAAATATATCTTCTCCCACTCAAATCCAAATGGGTAGTAGACCTCAAAAATGTTCTAAACCCCAAAGCATGCTCCAGAGCTAATTCCCCAACAAAGGAGACTGATTCCAAAGATATGATAGAGGCATTCTCCACTATCATTGCAATGCTCTTGGAATATATAGAGAGGGCTGAATTTACTTTATTTTTAAAAGTCCTCAACTTCCTTTCCTTCTAGATACACCACATTATGTGACCTAAGATAAATCTCCAGAATAAACAAATTTGGGTAGAAAATAAGGGATGGTCCCACTAGTATAAAATATTAGATATTTGAAAGGGTCATACCCAACAGACACTAACAAAATTGAAAAATGAAGAGAAAACATCCTTATAGAATGAAAATAAAATAAAGACATGTTGTACCGACTCAACATCCAAGCCACAAAGGTAACACCGGTTTGGAATAATCATACCTCGGGATTGTAGATGATCTATGGTCAAGATTTTATTTTGTATAGCAAGCCATAGAAAAATATTTACCTTAGGGGTTAATCCCTTCTACCAAACTAGTCTTCTCAGGAACCAAGGGGGCCAAGATCCTCTAGGAGGAAATATGTTGATTTCATAGAAAATACTCCCAAACTTTTTGCATTCCAAAAATGATTTTCAACTTCATCAGTAGATTTTATGACTTGAAACTTTAGGAGGTCTAAGATATTCTCAAGGACCATTTTCTTGGCCAAATATAATTCAAGACTAAATAAAAATCTCAATATCTTCCTATGATTTGCAGTTTTGATATAATCTTCAACCTTAGAACCAAAGGTACATCTACATAAAGTCTTCAACCACTACTAATTCTAGGATTGAAGCCAATAGTTGGTCCATAAACTAGGTATTTGACCAAAAATCAATTAGATGGCTGTTACACATGTTCCATATTCCTCAATTTCTAATATTGCTCCTAGAATTAGGTAAACTGGTCCAAAAGCTCAACCTATATTTTGGCATGTCATCCAACAAGAAGTCCTCCCCATTATTTGGATATTTTTCTTTTATAATATTAACCCAATCAAAATGTTCATTATAGGTTAGGTTCCAACCTTGTTTAACAACTAGGACCTTATTCATTTGGTTCATCCTTATTAGACCTAGACCTCCAAAATCCCTTCTACTGTAGATCTAATCCAATGCTACTAATTGGAATATCTTCTTCTCCTTAAACCCAAACCACAATAAGTACTTCTAAAATTGCTCAATATTCTACATGATTTTAACTGACATCTTGAACAAGAACATAAAGTAAATTAGTATACTCTGAAGTGTAGATTTCACTAAAACATCCTTACGTGTCTAGCTTAACAGAGCTCCTTTATGACTAGCAAGTTTGCATTGCACCCTTTCCACCACTAAATCCCATAAATATTCATTGTACCTCCATTTAAAAGAGGAAACCCAAGGTAAGTCGATGGAAAATCTGCTATCTCACAACCCAACTCCATCACTATTATTCTTTGCCTAAGAATCAGGGAATTCAAGAAGAATATTTTACTCTTCATAAAGTTAACCTTCTACCCCATTGCCACTTCATAGAAAATTAGGATTTAATTAATTGCCTAGGCTTGAGGAATTGAGGTAAGGAATAAGAGAAGATTATCATCTTTGAATTAATGATGGGAGATCAGTTCCATGCTCAAGGATGGTTTTATACCAACCAAATAGAAGGAGACCTTGAGGAACATATCCAATGATTTTGACATGATATTAAATATATAAAGGAAGAGTGAGTCTCCCTAATGAATACCACAAAAACTATGGAAGTACCCAGTAGGGGAACCATTTACGAGCACTAAAAATATAGCTAATGAAATGAAATTTTTGATAATAAAGATCCATCTCCTCTCAAAGCTAAACTTTTAGAAGACCTTAAGGAGAAAGTCCCATGAGATCTTGTCATAGGCTTTATTCATGTCCAATTTTAGAAAAGCTCCTAATCGACCACTTTTATCCACTGAATGTATGATTTCATGAACCAAAATAACTCCATCTAGGATCTAATGACCCAAAATAAATCCACTTTGAGTAGTATCAATAATATGAGACAAGAGAGGTTTAACCCTATAGTCCAAAGCTTTAGTGAAAATTTTAAATATAGTATTACAAAGGCTAATAGGACAAAAGTATTTGAACTCAATGACACCAGTTGATTTTGGAATTAGATCTAAGAAAGTGGTATTTAAAGCCCCAAGAAAACTCCAATGGATTGAACTTCACGCAAAGCTTCACCAATATCCCTACCAAAGATATGCTAGAAACTTTGGAAAAAGACTATGGGAAAGCCATACAGGCTAGGTACATTTAGTATTTTAATGGAAAATAGTGCTTTCTTAATTTCATCATAATTAAGTAGACTATTGAGATTATCATTCATTTCTTTCATCACAAGGTGAGGAATGTTCTGAAGGAGTTTTTCTTTCAAAAAATCACTTCTCACATTCGTCTCATAGAGGAGAAATTAAAACAAGGAGATAGCCTCTACCCTAATTTCCTAGATATTCTCTATTTTAGAACCATACACTTTATGAATATCCTTGATTTGGTTATAGATTATGTGATGAAAAGTTGAGGAATTAAAAAAAATTGTATTTTTATCTCCATATTTGAGCCAAAGAGCTCTAGAATTTTGTCACCAAAAAACATCCTTACTACTCAGGATATTATGAAGCTCAAAAAATATTCTTCTCTCCTCCAATATATTATTCTATGAGAGGACATCCACTTCCAATGAAGATTGAATAGCTTGTAACTAGGATTTGATATCCTTTTTATTAATCTAGAAGTCCCCAAAGACAAATTTGTTCCAATATTTTAGATTATTTTATTAGTCCTAACTTAAAAACCACCTAATTAACACATGGGCCAAAGAATTTAGTGTTCCACCATTCCCTAATACTTACCTCTAGCTCTAGATGAGAGAGCCACATGGCTTCAAATCTGAAGGGTATCAAGTAGAAAGTAGTATTAGAATCACTATCAAAGAGAAAGGGGTTATGATTGGATGCAATATTGGGCAAGGAGTGAGATAAGAGTCCCCAAATAGAGGAATTGCCTCTTTGGAAATAAAAATCTATCCAATCTAATTTGTATGTGATGGTCCCCCAGGCATCTGTTACTTCATGCATATTTGGAACCTTTTAATTCTAAGTCCATGAGCTCCTGATTATTTTTTTATTGAGTAAATACTTCTTATACATATACATATCCACCATGGGGATTGAACCCGGGTCACATCACCGATAATGCAAGTGGCATACTTTTTGGTAGACCACATCACGGGGATAAGCTCTTGATTATTGATAAAAGTAGCAAATTATTCCATACTTCTCAAGATTGATGTATCCCCCTTTCTTTTCCAATGGGTACAAAAGATATTTTAAGTATCCTACTAGAATATAAACCTCATTATTAAAATATTATCTCATTGAACTAAGTGTGGACCATAGATAGTTTGTGTGTATTTTGGAGGTAGGGGTATAAATGTTGGTCAAAATCCATTTTTAACCCAAATAATTGCAACAAAACAACATGTTAATAATTCTATCTATAACCAAAATGGATGAGTCAGTGACTTTATTGGGGTTCCATAGACACAAGAGACCCCTGAGGCTCCTTGTGTCAAATTTGCCATAAATTTGACCTCCTTCCAACCACCTTTCTTACCTCATCTACCTTGATACTATCTATCTTTGTCTCTTGTGGAATAATTATATCTAGACAAACCTCCTTTATCAAAGAAGATAAATCCCTTTGTTTTGAGGTCCCATTTAGACCTCTAATGTTCCATGATAGGAACCTTATTTGTGGATTTTGTAAATTTTTTAACCCCCATCGCATTAGGAGTTATGACAAAATGTTTCAATCATGAGTTTTTTTCCCCTTGTTTCTTTGATATTATCAACTTTTAACAAGGTTTGAGATCCATCCACCACATATATCTCTGTCTCTTTGGACCGATGTGCTTTGTTGGAAGGTCGACCCACCTTGCACTCCATTCCAACATCAATCCCTTTTTGTGACTTCTAGTCTTTGGAGGGGACGCAAGAGTCAGAGATTGGGCTAATTCCTCAACTAGGAAAATAGGTTGAGTAATTTCTTCTTCCAAGGTTACATCTTCTAGCAAGCCAGATTCATAGTCCAAGCAGTCATATGAATACTTTAACATAACAGCTAGACCATAAGGTCCTAAAATGGGTCTAGAAAATATAACCTAAAGATGTTCATTGGCCTCCAAATTCTAAAAAGAGCTTCCACCCATTGCCATAATATCCCTCAAAGTGGGTTCTCCTTGGGTTAGATCTACTATTTTTGTGTCCTTTAGCGAAATAATTTTAGTATTTAGAGTTGTACACCAAATACTAAGGTTTTTAGGAGTTGTACACCACCTTCTTAAGGACTAAACCTTCAGGCTTAGTTTACTTAGGCTAGCCTTCAACAAATTTCTCCTCCCTAACTTTATCCTTCTTGTTAAGGATATTAGAGCACTATGAATATAAATGACTAGGTTTACTACAACCAAAATACTATATGGGTTTGTTTTCAAATTTGATAGGCTAATTCCATGAGCCTAGTTTCAAAACAAGCTTAATATAATATGGAAGAATAGCTTTTGAATCGACCATAATGCACAACCTTACAAAGAACATCCTAGATTTCACTCTAGTCACTAGGTTTATTTGAATGAGTTCACCAATGCTTTTAGCTATCCTTCTCAAGATGTATTCTTTCTAGTGGTTTAAGGGAAGACCCATAAGCCTAATTCAAAGAGTAACTAGATTCACATTTTGGGTATTCTAGTTGAAATCATGATCCCATTTGTGAAGAAGCATACCTATTTTCCCATAGAATCAAGGGCTCCTATTATAAGATTCATTTTGAGTCCTCTTCATAGTTTAAATTTATTATGAAATTTTTTTTTGTAAAACCACTATATTTAAGGACCCCAATGGCTTCCATTTCACCAAAGCCCAATGTCTAATAAAAACTATATTGGGTTTGTTTCCCTAGAATTTACCTACCAGATTCTACGAACCCTATTCCATAGCAATATATATGATCTCATCAAGAATATGAATCTCATCACCTATCACAGTGATATTAAATAATATTTTTATCTCTTTAGGTTAAAAAACTCTTACAATCACCTTAGAAAAAGACTCTCTTGGGTCAAAAGGATGTCCCATCCAATAGGATCCATCCGATTTGCCACCTAGATCGAGTACCATAAAGGGGATTGTATCACTAGCACTTGTTTCAATTTCTTGTGAGTACACAACACCCAAAAATATCATAGAACCCACCTTGTGACTCTCTACTCTCTAAGCCTAAATAATACCCTACACTAGAATGCCCTCCAAAACATGAATATGATCCCTTGTTTGCTCCTTCTCGACTGCCTACTCCTCTCCTATTAGCTCCTTCCCACTCACCTGCAACTTCCCATCCTTGAGATCCTTCCTGCTAGATCTCATTTTCAACTCTTATACCACTACTCATATTCCTCTCCTCCTTTTATATTTCTCCACAATAGCAATCATGCACCATAATTGTTTTTTTTTAATTCTACAAAACCTATGACACTGCTACTCAGATTTTTTTATTGAAACCCTCTGATTCCACTACTCATATTTTTCACAAATCCCTTTGAATATATTGCTTAGTTTTTTTTTCATAAAACCCTCTGACACCACTATTCAGGTTTTTTTCTATAAAATTCTCTCTAATGCCTCAGTTTTCATATTTTTCCACAAAACCCTCTGATGTCATTGCTTAGATTTTTTTTCCACAAAAATCCTATTATGTGGTTACTCATTTTTCATAAAAACACTCTGACATCATTGCTTAGAATTTTTTTTTCACAAAACCCTCTAATGTCACTACTCAGATTTTTTCCAAAAAACCCTTTGATGTCGCTACTGAGATTTTTTTACATAGAAACCCTATGATGCCATTGTTCATATTTTTTTCCATAAAAACCTTTGATGTCGTAGTTCATATCATTGAATAGATATGATTCTAGCATAAATAGTTTGATAATGATATAATATAAGGTGATTAGATTTTACAATAGTGACTTGATCATGCCAAAATTGTGAGGTGGGATTTTGGATCAATATTTAGCGAGCTCTATACAGATAAACACAAATATATTTTTTATTCTTCAAAACCATTTGTCCTTTTTCCTTCCAAATGTTCCAAATAATTTAACACATCTATTAATGGAATTTTCCAACCATAATATTCCTCTATCATACACAAGAAGTTTTTCTTCTTCATTCCAAAAACCTCTCTACTAACATAATTGGATCACATTAAAGGCTTTAATATTAACCTTAGTATATAAACATACTAAAAGTTTACACGAATCTATCAAAATCCTTAGGATATACACAAAATAGGTATTGTACAATCAATTTAAACTTTCCTTGGGGTACTTGAGTCCCACCAAGATTCATGGTTCTTTCAATTATCTTCAACTTAAGAATGCCTACATATAAATCCCTAAAATGCAATCCCTACATATAAATTAGATCCCAAAAATTCAAATTATGTACTTACAAATTAGATTCCCTAACATTTAGTATAATTATCCCATTGTATTTTCTTCCCCATCCTCCAAGGTTTTCTACTAGTAGACATCATAGAAATTCACTGATTTTGGGATTACACAAATCCTATTCACATATGAGTCTCATAGATATACACATAATATTAAGGATATGTATTCAGTAAGGATATAAAAGTAGTTGACACTCAATTATGAATAAAATTTACTAAACTTCACATTGACCATTCCATACATTCTATTATCTTAGTTAATTTATGAAATATTATTTCAAACTTGAATATATAACTAATTTATTCCATTCTACCATTGTTTCCTCTTATCATGTGCACCTCTTCCCAATCCACTCTACTCTTCCATCCAACCAAAGTTTTATCCTTTCAATCTTCATGCCATTCCCTTTTCTTTTATTCTCTTTCATGTCTATCTCCTTCCTCTTATTTCCATATCAATTTCTCCACCCATCACCATTCAAATTTAATGCTTATCCTCTTCCATATCCAACCCCTCTATTTCCATAGCTACATTTAGTTTCGTATGAATTCCAAAAATATCATAAAATATTTTTAATAAAAAAATATGTATTCATATAATTATTATTTTTTTAGAAACATAATAATTTAGCACCAATTCAATGAAATAATTTTCACATGATCCATACACATACATAATTGATATGATAAATCACCATAAACATTGAAATGTGATACATTTATGAACCTTATAATTACATATTGATGTACAATATAATTCATAAACAAGGTTTGAATATTTGGTTTAAGTATACTCCACCATAGTTATTCTTTGACACTTACAATTATGTCATAAATACAACTTTATCCATTATAGGGTTAGTTTTAGCATATATTACATACATAAAATCATCACTACATCTCTATCTATCAATCAATCAATCAATCTATATATATATATATATATATATATATATATATATATATGGTGTCCTTTTTGATTATCATTGACACCATATGTGGAGACTAAATATGATCGGGATAATCATGCCTTGCATAGAGTGACACAACATATATATATATATATGGTGTCCTCTTTGATTATCATTGACATCATATGTGGAGACTAAATATGATCGGGATAATCATGCCTTGCATAGAGTGACACAACATGGCAACTTTGAGTGTATAGAATGTGGCTCGACTGGATTGCCTTAAAGGTTTTTTACAAGTTTCAATCCTTTTAAGATATGATATTTAGTGATTTTTCTACTTTATCCTAATCTAAAAAAATTTAGGGGGAAAAGAGAAAAAAGAAAAATCAAAGAAAACAGCAAAAAGTAAAATCCTAAGCTAACCAAGGATGATGTGACAAGATCATAAGATTATCCTACACAATAATAGGATAAATTAATGCATGAATTTAATGCATAAATATCTCAAAGGTGAATACTTCCTCCTCTCAGCATGCACAATTAATTACATATTGCACATACAAAAACTAGGATAGATATTAGATAGTCATGACCTCTTATACCCTCATTAACATAGGACAACTTGACCACAATGTAGGGATTATCCTTCAATTCCCATAACACTTAAAGGGTAATTCATTTTTCCTAACCCTACTTAAGTCGTATGTGGGTTTATTTTGACATAATACCTTAGTGCTTAGTTATCACAGTTTCATGGCCTAACTAAGGCCATTACCACTCACTTGGTAATGAGTAGGATCATCCAATTCTCATCCTTCAAGGTACCACCATTACTAACTTATGAATTATTCTTAGACCTCACAACATATGACTTCCCAAAAGCCTCATCACATTGGGTACACCCAAGCCTCACATTTTAAGGCATAACATTGACAAATATATAGTTATTACATCACCAGAACTCCTCCTAGATATATACCTAGTTATTGCATCATTGTAACTCCTTCCAGGATTGGGATTACCTTTTTGAATCAAGGGCCCGAATATGGCTCTAGATTCATGCACAAGAACCCCCACCAAGTTCCAACTCCAAGAATAATATAATAATTAAACATTAGCATCTCTCCCATAACAAATTATAACAAATTGTCAAAAAGATAGAACTTAAAAATTTTCATTTAACACTAGTATTTAGTATTTTATAATGGGCATCATATAAAGGTATTATAAACCCAAAATGTAGTTAAATTATAGCACATTCCTTCATATGTCTTCCAGTTATTTTTTAAAAACAATACAATATTTAATTTCCATAAATAAAATTCTATTCCAAGATCTTAATTAAACGACATACACTAAATCCTTTTAATGATCAAATTTTGAAATACTTAAACAAGAATATTTACAAAAATATTTCCTCTATCTCAAAATTACAATACATCATTTTCCATATATGAGCTATTTCTCAACAACAATGTTATGAACAAAACCAATGGTCCAAAGATCCTCTTTCTTTTTCAAGGTCCTCCTCTTGAAGATATTTCCCATGAACTTGATAAGAAATCTAGGGATAAATACAACTCATGGTATGCATATGCAAGCCTATATGCCTACATTCTTATGCAAGAACATTCGAAAAATATGCAAAACATCATGCAACAATCCATGAAATAATAATGGGAGAATCTCATACTTCTCCCTATAATGGATCACTTATCTACATAAGCCTTAGGAAACCATTATATAAGTTTTCCATAACCATTTCTTTATATATTTCTAAAACAATACCATACTTAATCCATATGATTAAAAATGCATTAGCCCTAAAGTTCCTTATCTAAAGTTTATCTCAACATACTTTCACAAAAATATAAAGTTTTTTTTCCTTAGTACACAAAGCAAATTTTACCCATGTAACTTAACAACACTTTTTTCAACATACCACATTACTTTAATAAATAAATTCACATGCTTACTTACACATTTATCTCTACTTAATAGAATTCTTCAATTAACCAAAAAAACTAACTAACATTACAAATATTTAATAGGTAACATAATCCTTTAATCCCATTAAGAGAAAATAGAATACAATGGTTATAACATGCACCATAATAAACTAGAATGTGCAAGCACAAACAACATTCACATCAATCAAACACTCCAACTATTGGTCCTCTCCTATATGGGGTATGCAACACCCAAAAGCAAAGTAAAAATGTACTAAATCAAGGGTTACTTAAAGACTAAAGCAAAAGGACCTCTAAAAAGACTTCACTACAATAGAATACAACATGTGACTACATAGATCAGGTTCACCTAACCAAACCCAAAATATTAAAAAGGTAAAAATAATAAATCCAACATAGCCTTCAGCCATCATAACAAAGCAACAAACAAACTAGAAAGAGGACTCGAGGACCAATATATTGAAGTAACAAAGTGAAGGCTAGAGAACACTTGATCCAGTCTAATGAAGCCAATAAAACATTAGGTAGAACCAAGCAATACTTTCCATAAGATAGCATAGGAATTAAGCCTAAAAAAATATATCTATTGACTCTAGTACAGCTACCACAGGTATGTAAGGACAACACACATATTTAGATTCAGATCAAGAACTCAAAATGTAAATAGAACAAGGTTTTTAACCATAAAAAAGCATATAACAAAAAGAGCCTTAAACCAAGGTATAACCAAAAAAATCTAGAGATCCAAAAAGAAAGCAAACATTAAATAGAAGAAAATGAATGTCTAACATCCATCAAGCATTTGTTAAACTAGAAACAATAGAGCAAATACCTTTGTATATGCACTTCCAAACAAACATCTTCCTCAATATTTTTTGATCTAGAGTCTTCCACTTTATTTATTCCTAACCCCCAAAATTTGCAAAACTCTCCCTCATATAACTTTTTTCTCCAAGAGTTTAATTTTGGATTTGATATTTCATGCATTTCCACCATTCCACCAAAGTAACATTTACGAAACTGCATTACAAATATCACCCACCATGTTTCCATATTTATTCTAATTAATGTGCTTTACCCCCATAGGTTTTTTTAAACTTATTAAAACTTTAATTAATTAAAACCCAAAGGTTAAGCTTAGAAACCAAATGATAAACTCATAAACTCAATTACCAATTTTATTTCCATTATTAGAATTTAATCAATTATTAATATCCTATAATTTATTAATTAATATTGAATATTATTATTGACCAATAACATCGATATTATTATATCAATATAGTATTAATATTAATACTTGACTTACTAAATTCTTTAGCCAACCAACTCAAAACACATTCATGAATGCATCATAACCACAAATTTCTAGACTAAAATGCAATCCTTAGTATGCACAACAATGTTTATTCCTTGAGTAGGTGGTTTTACGATAACTAAAAATTTATCCTTTGCCTACTAAGTATGGTTCTTTTTCTTAAGCAATATCCTTTCCAAAAGGGTACATTCAAACAACCACACATATGCAATGCACCTATATGAAGGGTTTTATTTTACCCTTGAGTTGTTGATGAGAATGCCATTCATCATTTCCCATTTTCTCTCAACTCTAGTGGTTATCCCATACCAATCTACTCATGAGAGTACCTAGTCCTATAACCATAAATTCATTAGCAATACCATATTCCAAAAGTATATAATCAAATCATAAAATGTAACTACTAACCCAACTTAATAGGATAAAATAAGATTAAGTATTAGATATCCACACATCAATACATAAACCAAAGATCAAGATCTTTTCCTATTAATAAGGGTCATTACACATAATCATAGATACACACAACAAACGAGGCAAAAAAAGACCCATAATTCATAATTTTTAATCTATATATCTATCTATCTATCTATATATATATATATATATATATATATATATATATATATATATATATATATATATATATATATATATATATATATATGAGTATGTAATATACAATTCATACCAGAGGTAAGGGCTTGAAATCTTACCCACAATACCACTCAAGGTTTAGGTCCATATTGTAATACAAATAAAATGATAGGAAGGTTATACAAATGGCCAATCCTTTATAATGTTGAACTAACTACTATATGTAGACACCTAAAACATGTCATGTTTAGAAGAATACTCATATGGGCACATCCGAAGGCCATATGATTGATTTTAGACCTTTACAAGAGGCAAAAATGGTCCTAACCACTCAAAAAGGGTAGTTACAGCCCATTCAGGCTTAACCATTGTCAATCAAAGTGACTGCCAACACTAGATGTTGAAGCTAAGAGTGGCCACACCTAGCTGCTGCTCTGGATAGTGACTAGCACCAAAACATAGTTTGGTCATGAATACAGGTCCATATCATGCAACTTGACTACACTTGCATTTCTTATTGGTGGTTTTTAGTGTGGAACTCCTAGAGCTCCTCCTAAATGCCCCTTTAATGCAAATTTGTGATTAATACTTCCCCCTGGGATGGTTAGTTGCATACAGATCTAAATTTTGGCTTCTCCAAGAAGCCAAGATCTAAATCTAGATATTAATCTAGGAGGTCTACATATGGAATCTCCCATGCAAATAAAATGATCCATGAATATCAAAATTTTGTGTAGTGAAGCTCCAGCATATTGGAGAGAGATTCTATACCCCTTGGAGGAGTAGCGAAGCTCTACCCAATTTAGCAATGATTTATCACCATACAACAATTTAGATCAAGTGTTCTCCATCGCCAATCAGTGTACGGACACAAAAGGTGACCCTTGGACATCAATTTAGATAAGGAATCTAGTGTTATAGCCCTTGGTCTACAAGAAGAAGGGTTTCAATTCATGACCATTGTCCTTTACAGTGGCCCATAGGAATAGCCTAGGGTTTTAAGGTATTATTTTCCAAGTATTAGCTTAGATTTGTCATTACTTTTTGCTTTATTAATTAATTCTAACATAGATATGGTTTATTTAATGCATTTGCACTATTATTTCTTGAGTTATCCATGCATTTATCATTTAGTTTTGCTACATTTTGATCTTCTTATGCTTATATATCATGCTTCACAAATTTTATAAAAAGCCTCATCACGAGAGGCTACCTATACTACTGATTTACTACTATTGTTTCTTGTACGTAGGATATAGGTTACAGGACCAAGCCAAAGTGTTTAAGCATTAGATACCTCCAAGCAAGCAAATGAGAAGGAGGCTTTAGTAAGCCCCCCATACAAGTCCGTGCATGATATCAGGAGGCCTACAAAGTGCACCATCCCCTTGTAGGGGACTCCATTACTTCTACTTGTATTTCATTGTATCAAACTAGGTATCCCTAAGAGGGATTGATATGTAATATGAGTTTCAAATAAATCAATAAAATATATCTTTTGCATTTGTCACTTCCATGTTATTTACACTTTTATGGTATTTTATTTTATTTTGATATAATATTGCAAGTAGACTAAGGGCACACAACTTCCTAGGGTTGTACAGGTGGCGATCACGATGGGACATTACCCATAGTATGAAATATTGGTGATAATAGTATGAAATATTTGAGGAAGCCTTGGCTCAAGCCAAGCTAATATAAGACATCAAGGTTGATGAAGGAGACCTTAACCTCTGAAACAAAAAGGACAGGAACAATGCCAACCACAAAAATAATCAATAGAAGAAATCCAATCCTGATCAAGTCAACCAGGTGGTGTTAAGCATGCAAAATAGAGGCAATAGCCAACAACTATAGAGCTATTAGTCTCACCCCCTATCAACCAATTACAACCCCAAGAAAAACCAATGTTGAAATAAAGAGCATCGACCATCTCACTATTTCACGTCTTTATCAAAATCAATGTAATCGATATTCAACCAGCTAAGCGAGGCACAAAGAATCAAGCTACCTAAGATGTAACTTCTTGACCCTAACTATCCCAAGCCTAAGGGATATAGGGAATATCAATATTACCCATATCATAGAATACATGGGCATGACATCGAAACATGTACCAGATTCAAGAATGTTGTGGAAAACATGATTGAGAAGGGTGATCTAAAAGTTGAAAACCAATTAGAACCTAAAAATAGATACATGGGCATATTAAGAAATACATTGCCTAATAATGAGGTCTCCAGAGATTAGGGTGCTCAATTGAACCAAGTCTGAGTCGAACCTCCCACTCATGGGTGCATCAAAATGGTTGAGATAGTCAATGTGGCAAAAATAAATTGATGATATAACCAACTAGAGCCTCTAGTGGTTCATATTCATATCTTGGTTGCACCTCGATAGAAGCAAGTATAAAATAATCCTCTAGGTCCACTAGCACGACCTGTGGTAACTATCCAAAGTAGACTAGAGCAAAATATCCAAACGATATCAACCAAGTTATCAATTTATGAGCTCATTCAATAGTCCCCAAGACACAGAGATACTTTAATAGAAATCCTGAGATCAATTGAGATTCAAACCTAGAACCCTGATGCATTCTCAAACTTCATGGAATAGTTCCAATAGTGTCAAAATGTTGTGATCTATTTCTACGATCATGAAATCAAGGTAGTGCTAACTACCATAGCATACCCACCTTTGCATATCATAACATCCATCAATGACATACCCTTTAAGTGGGTCCTAATCGACATGGGATTATCTATTGACATTATCACAACATCCTCCTAGGGCATCCCTAGATAAGGGACATGCAATACATCCCCTCAATTTTTCACCAATGCATCAAATATGTGCACGAGGGACAAGTGCATGTGGTTCCATCAGATGAAGAGCCATTTAAATATGTCCATGAGGTTGACTTTTTGGGGAACTTTGTCCTTTCATTGATACACATGTACATAAGGCCTTCATCTCCCATCACATAGATAGAAAGTAAGTCTAAATCACTACGATGTGACCCATCCAAATTAGCACCACCTATTGCATCTAAAGCTCCAGGTACTTCTAAGAAATCCATAATGTATAAATTAAAGGAATCTCATAAGCTAAAAGCACCCCTAGTGGAGGAAGGACCTAAATAACTTCCAACTATAGCAGCTGCAAAAATTCCAAATCCCATGGAAGAGGAATATTCCTAGGATATATCTGAGGGGGTACCTCAACCTACCTTTTCTACTTCATCAATGACATCAACTGCACCATAGGGTACAGTTCATTTAGCCAACACAGGGTTAGGTAAATATCTTGTGCAGAGCATGACTTTCATGCCTATTATCAAGTCTACGCAAGACATGGGATAACCAAGAGTTTCAAATTTACCAATAGGAACAATGGTTCCACTAGGGATTTTCCCTAACCAAACCAACTTCATTTACTCTGTTTTGTATTGTGTTCATAATGCTTATAATATTCAAGATGATGAGGATGAACCATTCACCATGGATTTTTATTACTTGTCAAATCCTAAGTTTGCTCTAAGGTAATTTTAGTGATGCCATTGGCATGGCTATGGCTTAGGTTTGTATGAGCAAGGATGGTGGCTTCCATTTGAGCCACAATACCAGATGCCTATTGATAGGTTTGGTCTATGATATCAAATATAAATCCATGATGATTCATTGGTAGTAGCTTTGGATATACTAAGCTTGGGGTTCAAGAAAGACATCAACTAGAATCCCTATCAACTTGCTAATATAAAGTACTTGTGTGACAGATGGGTGGCTATGGTCAGCATCAAACCACCCAAGGAGTATCATCCAATTTCCTCTCTCAAAATGCACCCATTAGGAATCATCCTATGGGAGGATGATCCAATTTATGGTTATGAGCAAGATAAAAATGAGTATGTAACTAGTGAATCCGAATATGAAGCCAGACTAGCCTGCCATGGGCCTCAGTATATACAATACCTTGCTTGGGAAGGTAACACAAAGAGCAGATACATATCAGATGAGAGTGGCTATGAGTTAGAGAACTCAACTGATATGGCCTACTTTGGGCTTAGACATGCATGCCACACTACGAGGCTAGTGGAAGTAAACAATAGATTCTTCATATATTATAGTGACTATGAATATGAGATTTAAATGGCCTATCTTGGGCATCAACATTTAGTTCAACACCCAATTCTAGTGTGCAGGAATGAGGGGTTCTTCATAGATGACAACCACTATGATGACAAGACTAAGATGGCTTATCTTGGGCCTTGTCACTTACATCAGGTCAATCTACTTGTTGAAAGAGAGGTGATACTCTGCACCATAGATCCTAACCTTCACTTCATGGGAAGACCAGTAAATCTAGATGTCATTCATCACATGGTCAACCTAGATTTGTCTACATTTAGAGATTTGTTGCAGCCTAATGATCCCATCATATCATCTATCTATAGACCTGATCCTGAGATCCCCATATTCCTAGAGCCACATGTTGGGTATGGAAGGTAAAACAAAAATGCGGAGTTTCACCCACATGGTCCTGGAGATTTCATCCTATCTATCAACATGATCTCCATCGATTTGACCTCTCTGCTACACAACCCAGTAGATCAAGCAAAATCATTATGTATTAATTTAGATGCTATTGATTGGGATCACGTTGATTCACCCCTAGAGCCTGAATATTTCTTCCCTAATGAAGAAATGCTACAACCCTTCCATTTTGCACTAGGCTATGCACATGATGTCTATCACACTGGTTTTGACAATGATTCATTGGAATATTTAAACCCAGCAGATGATATCTATTTAATCCCCACTTCTCACCAAATTGAGGAGGGGTCACATATGGCAATAGAGGAGACTTTCAAATTGGACATCAGTGATGACCATTCTCATCCAAAGAAATTCAAGTTTAGAGAAATCTTATCTCCAGAAGAATAGACCATTATTATTCCTCTATTGAAAAAGAGACCAAGTATCTTTACTTGGACCTACAAATATATGCTAGGAGTAGATCTGAAATTGGTTGTCCACAATATTTCACTAGATCTCATGAAGAAAATAGTCAAGCAAAAGCTTAGAAATATGCATCCAACCGTCACTTTGATGGTAAATAACGAGTTGCAAAAACTATTGGATGTAGTCTTCATTGTTCCCATCGACTATCGATAATGGTTATCAAAAATGGTGCCCATAGTAAAACCTAATGGAAGAATCCATATTTGTATGAATTTTAGGGATCTCAATAAGGCTAAACCAAAGGATTCATTCCCATTACCCATCATAGATGCTCTAGTAAATGCAACTATAGGTCATGAGCTGCTATCCCTAATGGATAGTTTTTTTGGTTACAACTAGGTTCAGATTAAACCTAAATACTAGCATAAAACCATATTCACTACTCCATGGGGGACATTTTGCTACAAAGTAATGTCATTTGGTCTTAAAAATGTTGGTTCCACACATCAGCGGGCTATGACATACATTTTACATGACTACATGCACAAGATATTAGAAGACTATATCAATGACTTACTGGCCAAGTCATTACTGCGTGAAGAGCATGCTGAGATCCTCAATAAGGTTTTTGATTGTCTTATTGAACACAATGTCAGGTTGAATCCCAATAAATGCATCTTTGGTGTAACTTCTATAAAACTCTTGTGATTCATCATTTCTAAATGAGGCATCGAAGTAGACCCAATAAAGGTAAATGTTATCCTAGGAATGACCCCACCCACAAACATCAAAGAGCTAAGAATCTTACAAGGCAAAGTAGCATCCATAAAGTGATTCATCATACAAATATCGAATAAATGTTGACTCATGAATTGACTGCTACACAAGGGAGTCCCATTCCAGTGGGATGAAGAATATCAACAAGCCTTTTCTAAAATCAAGAAGTACCTGGCAACACTACTATTCCTAACTCCACCAAGGCCATATATGCCATTTTTGCTATATATATCCACTATCGATTTTACTTTGGGTACCATGTTGGCTCAAAAGAACATGCAAGATAAAGAACAAGTGATAAATTACATCAACTGCACCTTGGTGAGCTACGAGATAGGGTACACATACGTAGAAAAGTTTTTCTTAGCCATGGTCTTTACAATAAAAAAAAATCACCACTACATACTGAGCAATACAACATATGTAATATCCAAATAAAATTCTTTGTAGTATATGATGAGCAAGACATATCACAATACACGTACTACAAAGTGGATCATGTTATTGACATAATTTGACTTGGAATTCATAAGCCAAAATTCCATCAAGGGACAAGTCATAGTTGATCAACTGGCTGAGGCACCTCTTTATAATAGTAGGCCCCTCACCATATAACTTCTTGATGATGTAGTATTTACATTATTAGAAGCACCCAAACCCAAATAACTTGAAAATAAAGCTAACATAACTTTATTCTTCGATGGTTTGAAGTGTGATAAATAAGGTGGTGTAGGTATTATGTTTTTCATGCTACAAGGTGCTCTAATGCCCTTTTCATTTGATCTAGACTTCCATTGCACAAATAACAACACCTAATACAAGGCCCTAATATTGGATCTCCAAACAACCATCGCTATGAAGATCAAGAGGCTAAATATCTTTGATGACTTCCTTCTCATAGTCAAAAAATTTAAAGGACTATTTCAATGTAGGGATCCAATCCTAAAAGCTTACAAGGAACTTGTTGACACATATCTAGCCTAATTGGAGTGGTACGCCATTGAGGCAATCCCTCGCACATCAAACATATTTGTAGACACTATGGCATATTTGGGATTCTTGATCCCTCAGAATCTGTCTACTGATTTCACTACCATTCAAGTGAAAACGCTCTCACACTCAGCGATGGAGCATGAGTCTTTTGATAACAAATAATTAATCAACATGATTCATATAGAACCAGACCATTACTTGTTCTATAAAGCTAGATATTTTTTAAAGAATGTGCCTTGCAGGTCATTGATCTCATAGGGTCCTATGGGTAATGGTACCACCATTCACCATAAGGTTGTTTCTCAATCTGTATTTGTGCACATCGAATCATAGGAGAAATAAATCATCTTATCCATTGATGATGTAGCTTATCAGGACTAGATGCCCCAATTACAATATTTCTTGAAACTTGGAATTGTCCCACATGGACTTTTGCATATCAAAAGATGAGTATTCAAGAAAAAAATGACAAGATATGTCTTTCTAGGAGGCATATTGTATTTTCGAAGCTATTATGGAGTCCTCCTTCATTTCTTAGAGCCCCAAGAATCAGCTTGGGTAATTTTACAAGCTCACGATGGTACATGTGGTGGCCACTTCAGTGGCATGGCCATCATCAACCGCATCCTTCGAATGGGCTATTATTGGCCCACCATTGAGAAGTATTACTATGAGTATGTTAGGAAATGTATTAAATATCAACATCATGTAAATTTAACACACCTACCATCTCAAGCCTTACAGCCCATTCAGGCAGCTTGACCATTTTATTAGTGGGGTTTTGATTTAATCAAAAATATTTCTCCCCCATCATCGGGTCAACACACATTTATCTTAATGACCACTGAGTACATCACAAAATGGGTGGAAGTGATCCCCTTAATGTCGATAATAGGACCTCACATTGTGGATTTTATACTACATAATATCATCTATCGCTTTGGGATCCCCTTAAAGATAATCTCGGATAATGGTTCATCATTCAAGAACAAAAATATGTGGGCTTTGATGTACAAATACAACATTCAACATATTTTTGTGACACCATATTATCCATAGGCGAATGGGTAAGAAGAGGCCTAAAATAAGACAATAGTAGCTATATTAAAGAAGATGGTGAAAGAAAATCACAAGGATTGGCATTTGCAATTACCCCTTGCATTATGGGTTTACAGGACTAGCATGCGGATGCCCACTAGGGCAACACCATTTTCACTTGTATATGGTGCTGATGCCATTATGCCCTTAGATTTGGAAATTCCAACATTGTGTGTTGCATTGAAAGGGTTCATCAATGACAACACTACGTGGTAAGCTCACTTGGATCAGTTGACCCTTTTGGATGAACATCACATCAATGCTCTTGAGCATCTTCACATTTACCAATATCATCTAAAATAATATTATAACAATAAATTCTACTTGAGAGACTTTAATGTTGGGGATATTATGCTTAAAGAGAACCAATAGAACTTAAATCTACCACCACACCTACAAGACAAATTTACGACCAACTAGATAGGTCCTTATATCATCTCTAAGAAGATTGGACCTGGGGCATATCGCCTAACATCACTAGAAGGTGTTGAGGAGCCAGAGCCTCTCAACATTATTCATTTAAGGGTATTTTACACATAAGCACAAAAAAATACAAAAAAATTTAAATAAATGTCAAAAATATCAAAAACATTCAAAAATTTCAAAATTACAAAAATAAAATAAAAATTCAAAAGAAAAAATCCCCAAAGGCATCTTAAAGCCCTTTGGTCACATCACAAAAGGCTACAAATGCATATTAAAACCCTTTGGTCACATCACAAAAGGCTCCAAAGGCATCTTAAATCCCTTTGGTCAAATCACAAAAGGCTCCAAAGGCATCATAAACCCTTTGGTCAAATCACAAAAGGCTCCAAAGGCATCATAAGCCCTTTGGTAAAATCACAAAAGGATCCAAAGGCATCTTAAAGTCCTTTGGTCACATCACAAAAGGCTCCAAAGGTATCTTAAATCCATTTGGTCACTTCACAAAATCCCCAAAGGCATATTAAAGCCCTTTGGTCAAAATCCAAAACACAAAAGCACAAAAACAACTTAAAGTCAAAAGGTTCAAAAAACATTCAGAATAATCAAAAAAATAAAAATAAAAGCATCAAAAATACAAAAACATTTGCATTTGGAATTTGCATTCATTAGTTGCATTGCAATAGGCACATTGCATCCATTACATTTGCATTATGTAGTTTGTGTTCACAATTTTACAAATGATACCATGTTTGTACCTCAATCATGCATCATCAAAATCCATCATTACCCATAACCCATGTGTGTAACTATGTTTTTCAACACAACCCCTTCCTATTGCTATAAGGGATATACTAGGGTTTTTTGGTCACTCATCCATACCTAGTGATTTCATAATATTTTGTAGAAAGATATCTTCACTAGCAGAATATGAGGTCTAGTTTTGATAGCACCTGGTATATTTCAGAATCCTATCTCTAATCAAAAAACTAAAATCCTAGTTGGAACAAGTGAAAGATGAACACTAAAAAGTGGTACTAGGTATCCTAAGAAAAAGGTTTCTACTTACTCACCTTGTGATGCACATGGTCTAGGATTTTGATCATTGTAAAAAGGAAAATATCCCCCCTACCCAAAGAAATCCCTTGCTTTCATCAAAACAAGCAAAAATCCTAAAACAAAGTAAAATTCAAAAGCAAAATAAACAATGATTATCATCACTACAAAAATCCCTTGCTCAAAAGAAAATGGATTTTTTTTTAGTGATTTTCATCACTAAGCATGAGAAAGTATCCCAAATAAATGTGAAGAAAAGAAGAGGGTGAAGGGCTTGAATCCCTGGAATGGTCTATCTTCACAAACCATTGAGTGACTTCTAATACAACAATGACTTGCATGAATCCTACCTAACATTAGGGTAAGCTCTAAGAAATTTACAAAAAGGGCTAGCTTTAGGTGTCCTATATCACCTAGTGGTCTAATCCAACTAAGTCCAACTTAGGATTAGGATGAAAATTTGAGGATCCCCAATACATCAATGGGTTGCATGAATCTTGCCTGGAACTGGGGTATGCTTATGTTTTATCTAATATATTCATTTGCACACACAAGGATAATGAGTATCTAGGTCTTCATAACAACAACCTTATCTTTCAATATTCCTGTATGGTCAGTATGTATCTTTTGATGGGGTAACTAGGGTGTTTGAGTCTCATGGAAAACCTCAAAAATTCCTAATAGCAATAAATCATCAACTTTATTTAAGAGGTTTTGTTCATTAAACGGTGTGCATGAATAGGATAGATACTAAATAAATATCAGTAATGTATTTATATGGACACTGACTATTTTGTACAAATATTTTAATTTATAGAAGCTTATAAAGAAAGCTCATACATACCACATCATCTCATCTCACATCTGAATGATTAAATGGTTAATTCTTATGCTAAGAGTTATTATTTACATTCATCATGGTTATACATTATGTGGTGTCGCCCATTATATTTTTGAACTCATATCATATGCATTCCTTATATTTTAAGCAATTAAAGTATACATGTTCATTTACATTAGAGCATCATCATATAACTAATGCATGTAAACATATTTCATTTACCATATCATAACAACATAAGTTAGATGCATACAATTAGATCAAAAATTAAGCATAAATTTAACAATAACATTGCATCCATATATTCATACATCATAAGTAGTCCATATACCCATATAGATCACACCATCTAAAGCATACATCTATCACCTAGCTAGAGCATGTAAATCAATACATCACATCATATAGCATAAAATCATAATACTACATCACATAAACATAAAAGCAAAAATATATAAATACACATAATGAGTCTCAAAATGTTGATATCATATATATATGTGTCAAATAAGTACATAAGGGTATAAAATTACCCACAGGATATAGCTATGTAGGTCATTTGACCTTACACTAAAAAATAAAACTAGAACCATTAGAATCATCAGACTGGGCCTACGCCCCTAGGCTCGCCTCCACCCTCAGCTCCGTCCCTATGAGTGTGATGAGAGCTAGTCTTGGAGATCCACTTTGTATGGGTCATGGTCCTCTAGCTAGGTTGACCTGAAGACTACCCTGACATTTTTTGTGTGCTCCGCTATGACCCCCCTACTATAGGTCTATCTTAAGGAGTGGCACCTAGCATCCAAATCTACATCTATATAGCTGTAATGTACATAGAATCTCTTGTAATCTGAGCATTGCAGTCATCCAAGATACCCTATAGGCACCTAGCCTCTGCACTTGGATACAAACCTATTGGCCCCTATATAGTAGGAATAACTGACACCACCTATCCTTGTGCAACATCCCTCTTAGAAGTGAGCTACTCTATCCTGAGTTACGCTGAGTCAATATGTGTCTGGAGGGTGGCCCTCTCCCATTCAAATCTCCTAACCTATGTTTGAAGCCCGACAATAGTAGATTACCACTGCAAGATCTAAATATAAGCTACCTAAAGCTTAGCCTCTATGTGGTGCAACTAATCTTGGAGAGGAGACTCCTGCTCCTTTAGGGCTAACTCCTCCCCCTCCTTGGGAGCTACCTACTCCTCTATTTCCTGCTCCTCTACTAGTTGCTCCACTTTGGCCTATCTCCAGTCCTTTATCTAAGCTTGCACTTGTTACCCATTAGGATCCTCATCTCTAGCTACCTCATCCTGATCTCGACCTAACATGCCACCACACTACCATAGCTGCACAACCCACCACTAGGTATATGCCTTAGTCACCCCGACATCTGCTATGTTAGCATCCACTACTAGAGGGTCATCATCCTCTGTAAATGTTGTAACTTAGGGTAGTGGAATATCCCTCTCTATGATGACCCACATGTACAAAATGGTCTCTAGAGGTACATATTGTTGTAGGCTATACTATCAGAGCACCCAAGAATAGTGAAAGAACTCTTTGATGTTGCCCTTGTGATCGATGACCCATCGATCACACCTATTTTGAGTCGTGAGCCTGTCTACCTCTGCCCGGGTGGGGAACTCATGATAAAACCTCCAAATAATATCCTTAGCCTATAGGCCAATTATATTTATTGCATAATGAGAAATATCCCCTATGTGACATCGACTCATACACTCCTTAGGCTCTCAGAGCCACCTACATATGTAACACTGAGCCACATCTATAATGGTTGTAATATTGATAGGTAATATGCTCCCATCCTTAGATCTGAAGGAGAAGACTACAAGAAATTCTAGCTCATCCATGGTATTGAATCCAGTAGACCTCATCATAGTACTGGGCCAAAAGTGCACTCCCCAAGCCATGATTATGGGCTCCTCACTGTCCATCAAATCTTACACCATAGCTAGGAGGTTCCATGGGAACCTCACTTCAGAGCAGTTAGGTAACATCATGTTACATATAAACAGTATAAAAATGGCCTGATGCCATGGGAAGACATTCTCTCGATACCACTGATCCACAAATATCCTACCATGATGGTAGTCACCAAATACTGTAGCTGCATGACCTCTAAAAATCCTCACAATGATAATGTCTCTAGCATCGATATGAGAGGACACAACAGGGACACCATAGAAAGGGATCTGGAAGATCTTGTATACATCCTCCAGGGAGATCATCATCTTTCCAGTATGGATATAGAAGGTGTTAGTCATGGAATCCCACCTATGTGCCAAGGAAATGAGGTAGGTCTATTTTGACATGATCATTAGTAGCCTCGTGATATATTGGAGCCCGTGAGCATCAAGCCACTCCCAATATATGTCATTCATCTAGGGTAGAATTTGAACAAGCAAATTAGGGTCTCGAGCCCACACATATAGAAGTTAAGGGTGCAAATTAAATTGTCTAAATTAGATGCACTTAATAACTAAAACAACCAATAAAACAAAACAATGCAAAATAAAACTAAGATAGCCTAAGGCTACAATCATAATGGCTAAATGCACCTAAACACACAAAAAAATCAAAATACACACTTTAAAAAGGTAAAAAAATCAATTAATTCCCTTAAAAATAAAAAAATAAAATATTTACATAAGGTTGCTCGGTTGCTCATTCCAGGAGCAGCCGCATAGTGGCCACTAAAGCCAACAACGACCAACTACCAACGATCAAAAAATTGATCGTTGGGATTTAAGTTGATTGTTGACAATAGAAATGACCCCTCTTTGTCTATTTAGGTGCCACTTTGAGTGTCAGTAGCCACAAGGAAACACGCCAACGATGTCCACCCTCGTCTAAAAACAAAAAAAAATGAAATATGTAAAAACTAAGCTAAACCCACTAAAATTAAGCTAAACCTAGACCTATTGACCAGTTTGATTCATTTCCAACTGGTTTAATTTGGTTCATTTACCGATTAATTAGTGAGGTTCATTTTACCCAATAAAACAAATAATAAGCTAGGGTTTGAGAGATACATGTGAGTCATCGACTCCTCCACTTGTCGATGCCTCACCCTGCTCCACCATGGTGTCTAAATTTGGCAGTGTCCTGGGTCACTCTCTCTCACCTTAGAGCTCAAAAGTGCAAATTTCTAGTTGGCAAATAATGAAAAGTCAAACCCTAACTTTTCTTTTATATTTTCTAGTTTTTTCATAGTAGTTGATGGCATCAGTGGACCACATTCTCTAGCCACTAACATTGACAGGGGTCACAATTTGGTCACTACTACTGTTAGTAGCTAGCCAACAACAATAAATGCACTAAATATCTCACCACAAGGAGCCTCAAAATGGAAAAATGAACACACCTATCAGTCCAAAATAATCAAAAAGTGCATAAATACCAAAAAACATCACACAAATCAAAATTCAAAAAATTATAAAATTTAAATTAACAAAAAAAATTGAATAACGAGAAAATCTCAATTAATCCTAGTATTTAGTTATTTACCCTATAAACTTGGCCGTTGCAGCGACTTACACTCCATGCATTTTGGCAACGTGAGTAGATTACCATAAGGCCATTTGGAGCAAATTAGTCATCGTTTAATTGAAAAGTTACACTTCAATCTCGAATAAGGCCATGGCGGTCATACTACCCCATGAGAACGAGGCTTTCATTTCATTTCTTCTATGATATGTTTAGAAAATCATCGAAGATAGTGACTCAAAATAGGCTTAAATAGAATTGTTATCATCTTGATTCTCTAAGAAGGCAATTACAGCTGGAACGCTCCATGGGATAGAGATGTACAATTACTAAAAATGGTTGAAATCACACCTGAGATGGTACTTGCCCTAATAACAAAGCAAACCTCTAAAATATTCCAAATCATTCATCTTGGTCAAGTGACTCATTGCTTTATGCATTGTCTTTCCCTCATCAACTCGTCATTTGAGGGGGTAGTCATAATAGCAATAATCATAATCAAAATAAATAAGAGATCACTTGATCATGTCAAATTGCATTTGTCTTGTGAATCATTGCCAAAAACTATCATAAGCTTACCCTTTTCTAGAAAAAAAAAGCAAATATGATAGTTAAGCTTGTAGCTCTCCTCCTTTCGGACCTATAGTAGAACTGAAGCTACCCGATCGCCTGATGGACATGGATAATATTTCATAAATTTAAGCCTTCCATCCTATTACAAGCAATTATTATACAATCAACACCCTTTCTCATGACTGGGGCATCCAAAGATGATCAAATCAATGATCATCACACAACATATAATGTGGCCCTAGGTGGTCTATTTTTGCTCTGCGCTGTGTTTTCCCATAACACATCCCAAAAATGGGTATCTATAGACACCTAAAATATGTCATATTTAGGATACTACTCATATGGGAACATCTAAAGACCATATGAATGATCTTGGACCTTTACAAGAGCCAAAAGTGGTCCTAACCACTCAAAAAGGGTAGTTCTAGCCCATCCAAGCTTAACCACTGTCAATCAAAGCGGCTGCCAACACTAGATACTAAATTTGAGAGCGGCCACACCTAGCGACTGCTCTGGATAGAGGCTAGCACAAAAACATAGTCTCACCATGAATACATGTCCATATTACACAGTCTTACTGCACTTGCATTGCTTACGGGTAGTTTTGGTGTGGAATTCTTAGAGCTCTTCCTAACTACCCCTTCAATGCAAATTTGTGACTGATCCTTCCTCCTAGGATAGTTAGTTGTATGCAGATCTAAATTTGGATTCTATAAGAATCCAAGATCCATATCTATATCTGAATCTAGTAGGTGTACATATGGACTCTCAAAAGAAAAGCAAATGATCCGTGAATATCAGAATTTTTTGCAGTGAAGCTCTAGCAGATTGGAGAGAGATTCTATACCCCTTGGAGGAGTAGCGAAGCTCTACCCAATTTAGCAATGATTTATTGCTATACAACCATTCATATTGAATGTTCTTCATCACCAATCAGTGTACACACATAAAAGGTGATCCTTGGACATCAATTCATATGAGGAATCTAGTGCTACAGCCCATGGTCCATGAGAAGAAGGGTTTCATTTTACGGCCGCTATCCTTGACAGTGGCCCACAAGCATAGCCTAGGATTTTTAGGTATTATTTTCCAATTCTTAGCTTAGATTTGTCATTACTTTTTGCTTTATTAATTAGTTCTAGTATAGATCTGGTTTCTTTAATGCATTTGCACTATTATTTCCTGAGTTATCCATGCATTTATCATTTATTTTTGCTGCATTTTGATCTTATTATGCTTATATATCATGCTTCATAGATTTGATAATAAATCCTCATCATGAGAGGCTGCCCATGCTACTGATTTCCTACTATTGTTTCTTGTACGTAGGATACAGGTTATAGGACCAAGCCAAAGTGTTTAAGCATCAGATCCCTCTAGGAAAGCAAAGGAGAAGGAGGCTTCAGTAAGCCCTCATACAAGTTCATGTACGAGATCGGGAGGCCTGTGGAGTGCACCATATCCTTGCAAGGGACTCCATTAATTTTGCTTGTATTTCATTGTATCAAACTAGGTATCCCTAAGAGGGACCGATATGTAATAGGAGTTTCAAATAAATCAATAAAATATATCTTTTGCATTTTTCACTTCCATGTTATTTATGCTTTTATGGTCTTTTATTTTATTTTGATATAATATTGCAAGTATACTAAGGGTGCACAACTTCTCAAGATCGTACACACTATATATATATACAATTGAGAGGATTTTCCCTCTAAAATTATGTAGGAATTTCTAGCAATGCTTCTCTATTGCTTACCTGATCCAGTCTATGTTACATCATTTAACTCCTTCAAGGTATCTAGATTAGATTAATCAATTATAAGTTGTTGGGTGCTTAATTGCTACTAGAATTCCTCAATTTTCACCCTTGAGATCCTAGGATTTGAATATAAAACATATTTTATAATTAATATTGTCAAACTTGGGTTTCTGGTATTGTGGCTACTCTCATGTTGCTTTTAATGGATGACTCACTTTTCCTAGATTATTAAGCCCAAGTGATGCTAATGGGTGATTCTCAATAAGAGCTTATCATTTTAGCTCAACTACCTCTTTCAAATATTATGCATTGGTAGTGATTTCTTGCAATTAGATCCTTCATATTATTACTATTCTCTCCTTATATTTTATTCTAAATCCCATAGTGATACCCACTATTGATCTTCATTTTTGATGGTTCTCAAAAAATTTTATTCATCCTACTATGCCAAAATTTATAAAAATTTGAGGCCTAGATAAATATTTCATCAAAAGTATCGCAACACCTTTCTCCTTCTCATCGGACCTTTTTGTATGACCATTTGTTTTGACACTTTATGTTATGTGCCTTTGGATATTTCGTGCAACTTACATTCTGATTATCGAAACTCTTCTTCTCTTCTCTTTTTCAAAACTTTCAAAAACTTCCAATCCTTGGACATTCTACTTTTCTTGTGCCCTTTAGGAAAAAATTTCAATTTTAAAAACCTTTGCAAAACATGGGTTTTTAGATCTTTTATCTTTCTTTCTTAGATGAAGATTTTAGAACTTTTTATCTTTAGAAATCTAGCCTCCATTTGCATATCTCAAAAATTTTAGCCATCCTCAACTTTTGGAACCTTTGAATAGCACAAGCCATTTAAAAATTAGTGTGAACTCTAAATCAAAACCTTTCTAACCCATATAGATTTAAAGCCTCTTTCTTTACCTTTCGCTAGATTAACCTCTTGACTATTAGTCTTCTTCCAAGTTCTTTTAAGGCAATGTTTTTTTAAAAACCCTCTCAAAATGGCATAGACTGTATATGGTGGAATTTTTTAGTTCGTGGGACCTATGATTTGAAGTGTTATAATATGTCACTTACAACTATATTGTTTCTAAGTGTAAATATCCTTCTTGAAGGAGTCACTATTGTAGAGAAGCTTAATCTAGTGGCATGCTTGACCAAATATGATAGAGTAAATGTATCACAAGATCTCTTCATGATGAGCTCTTGTGATTCTTTATCTACTTCCCACAACTATTGATTTTCCCCCAACTAACTCTCCCAACAAATATGTCTTGTGCATGTGATGGAGATATGATTAATGGGTAGTTATGAGAATTGAACCCAAACAAATATGGATAATAAGTGAGATTTCTATATCATCTATAGGTCTAACCTCCACCAATGGTAGTCATTTTAGTTATCACTAAAAAGGCTCATAAGATGCTACCAATGGTAGTGTTTTCAAATTATTTATCATTGAAAAGTTTATAAGGAATCACTATGGGCTGCTAACTATTAAGATTTAGTGGTCAAATTAGCCTCATAGCTTAAGGGGTTTTACACCCACATTCAGCCTTTGGTGATAATTTCTTGGTAATTCTTCAAAATAAGTTTCCTAGTGATCAACAATATTTTGAGGGATTTTTATTTTGCATAAGGTTCCAAATCAATGTCAATAGTAAAACTTCACTACAATTTTTGTGGATCATAGGGGTATTCTACTCATAGAAGGAGATGAAACCAAAAAATAGAGTCTTATTTATTGGGTGTGGAGATATTCAAAGGTATTTTCAATAATGAATAAAAAAAATGTGAAGCAATAATTTTATAGCATTTGACTTGTGGTGGATGCACCTACTTGCATTAAATTTCCCTCATATGAATTGATGCTTTCCCACTTATTTTCCATATTTACTCAATTTGATCTTATATTGTCTTTGTTAATGTGATACAATAAAATATCTTCCCTCCTTTAAGTGTTGGATTTGCATAATGCAAAATTACTCTTCCTTTGTGCTTATGCTAGATGATAGGGGTATACCATTACCTTTTGTATAAACTCCATATTATGTGGCCTTGGTGTTGTCATTGATTGGATGGTCAATAATTGTCTATTGATAATCCCTAGGAGATATCTTTTTTAATACACTCTAAAAGTCTACCACATTTCAAAAAATTGTTTTCTCATGTAGTTGCAATCTACTTGTACCTTCCCACAACTCATGATTTGACAACTCACACCATCCTGAATTTTGGTCCAACATCTAGATTTTTTTTGGAGAGGCTTATTTTCCTCATCATGGCATAGCTCATATTTTCTAAATAGGTTTTGTCTGAATGCATGTTTCAAGAAATTTTCCTGTAAAAATAAAACTTCATTAGAATAATGCCAAAATCATATCCTCCTTTTTATTTTATAACTCAAGGATAGTTGTTTAGATAAATCAAGGATAATTATTTATATGAATTTTGTAGAAGGGTATTGGGAGAACATCTATGTCCATGGTCTCAAGCTTGAATTAATTTTAATATTTGCAAGTAGCTATAGTATATTGCTAGTTCCAAATCACGTCAAACTTAGTATGATGACCTTATTTGCTTCCATCATCCCATTTAAAAAATAAATCACCAACCTCAATATTTTGAAGTATGGATTTTTTATCAAACCATATTTTGACCATTTTTTGATGTTTTAGCAATTGTTCTCTAGTACATTTTCTTAGTTCTTCAAGCTTTATTTGTTCTACCATTCTTACAGTCATGGTGTGATTCTCTTATAGTTTCATTTAATGCAAAAATTGAAGCATAGGAAATTCCATGGATATAGGTAGCTTAGCCTCTTTACCTTATATCAGGCTGTATGGGGAACATCCTAAATATTTATTTGGGGTAACGCAACCTTCCCATAAGGCCCTTTTTAGGTGAATATTCCACTATCGCTAATTTTCTAAGTTGGCTCTTTTTAAAATTTGCAATAAGATATTATTTGTAGATTTTTCTAGATCGTTGCCTTGCAAGTAATAGTTGAAGTATTCACATAAATACCATGTAAAAATGTGAAATGAGTAATATTATATCCTATGAACACTTTGGCATTATCAATTATTATTGTATTGGGAATACCAAACTTGGTAATGATATACTCCAAAAGTTCTATAATTACCTAATAAATAGTGTCTTTTAGAGGGACTACTTTAGACCATCTGGTGAAATAATCTATAGTAGTGAGGATCTGTTTGTGACCCTCACTAGATGGTGGGTTGATCATTCCAATGAAATATATGCCCCATTGGGCAAATGGTTCATCTACAATTATGGATTTCAAGGACATAGGTGCATTCCTCTTCCTTTCTATAAAGAATTTGCATTTATCACAAATCATAACCCAATGATGGGAATTTGTAAACATAGTATGCCAATATTAACATAATTTCATGATTTTTTTAGCTATTATTTGAGCTAAAAAATTCCCACTAGAGAACACTTAATGAAATTATTAAAGTAGAGACTAATATTGTTATTTATTGATGCATCCAAGCAAGACTCCATCAAAGTTTATTCGTAATAGAACTCCATAAATAAATGTATAATGGAAATTTTACAACCAAAAATATCTTCTCTAAGATTTTTCCAAATTAAGGGGACACTTGCTTGTTTGCATATATTCAATCCTTTGATATACTTAGTCTAGATCCTTTTATTCCTCCTTCACAAAATACCTATTTGGATCCTCTTCCTTTTTTTATGGTATATAAATCCATTTCTTATTCAATAATATATATATCCACCCTTTGAAAAAGTTATCTTCCCCTAATCAGCCTTCTAGGCTTGATTTCCACATCATATTCCAAAATCTTAGTGATCCACCTCACCCCTTTTTCATCAATTTCTCCATCCATTATGTGTTCTCAAACACTTGAATGTATGCTATGAGTAATGAATTTATTATTTAAAATAATTTTCTTGAAATTATTCAAACTTGTGATTAAAGCATATGCCTACTTTTTTATAAAGTTATACTTCTCTTTATACCCTTTTAGATTTTGGCTAAAAAAACAACTAGATGCTCATGTTGGTTATCATCCTTTTGTGTTAGCAAGTTGCTATACTAATTTCTCCTCGATATGCATAGATGATAAATTATTTTTCAATATTTGGGTTAACCAAAATTGGAGCTTCTACAATAGCCCTTTAAATATTATCAAAAGCCTCCCTTCCTTCATCCATCCATATAAATGGTTGGTCCTTATTTAACATAGGAATCATTGTCTTGATAATAGCTATGAAGTCTAGGATGAATCTTCTAACATAAATTATATACCCAAATATATATTGTGGGCCATTTTTGTGCATTGTTAGAGAAAGGTGTTTGCTTTTTTTTACTTTATTAGTATCCATGACAATACCATCTTTTGATACAATTTTCCCTAATAATTTTTCTTGCAAGACACAAAAGAAATATTTCTTTGGATTGAAGCATATTTTGAATTCCTAATATTACTTAAGGAACTTATTTAAGTGATCTAAGTTATCTTATTTCTTCTTATAGAAAACTATGAGATCATCTAAGTAGATTAATATTACCTTATTGATCAAGTCCTAGAAATCATTGTCCATAGCTATTTGAATTTTGCTCAACATTAGATAGCCCAAATGACCCTCTAATATGTGAAAGTTACCCATTTAATGGTGAAAGCTATTTTGTGTTGATACTTATTCTTCATCCATACTTGATTAAAATTAGAGAATATATTTAATAGTGATAATATCTCAGAACCCACAACTATTTAGAGAACTTATTCTATGGAAGGCAAAGGGTAATGATATTTTAGGGAAGTTTTATTTAGATATCTAAAATCAACACACAATTTGATCTCACCATTATTTTTACTCATATGCACCATGTAGTGTGCTTGATTAGATATATGAACCTTGATTCAATTAGCTTGTCGATCTCTTTCCACATGAGGGGCTCAATTTTTGGATTAATTGACCTTTATTTTTGCTTGACAATCTTGGACTTGGGATCTACCACAATTGTATGCAGGTTAATATCCTTACTATATCATTTAATTTTTCATAGTTCCAAGCCATTACCTCCTTATATTTTTGCTATAGTTGAATGAGAGATTCATTTTATGCTTACATAGCCACTTTTCCTATTTTTAGCACTTTGCATGGGGCTACTTCTACCTCTTTGTAGTTTTCTTTATCAATAGTGGTTTTATTTATCCATTTGAACCTAATTTTTGGGTTTAATAGAGATTCTAATGTGGTTAAATCCTTTGGAAACTTGTTGGATATCAAATAGATGATCAGATCTCCATATATTTCTTCAATCCTTAGAGCCATTTATTCAACATATTCATCTACTTACTGGAGGAAGTGAATGATATGTTTATCACTTTCAAAAACCTGTCAATTTAGTTTATTATAAGGGATAACTAGCATGATTGTTATATTCATCAATTGATGATTATGGAGAAAATCAATTACTAGATAAAAATGCAATCCAAGTATTACCATTCAATCAGCCTCCAAGTTTTGAACCCTTGGAATAACCTTGAAGTTTTTTTTTGGTTAATGGAATTAAAGGATCCAATTAGGTATTATATCCTATGCCTATAAAACTCCATTAGCCTATTTTTTCTAAACATTGATATATTACTTATCCTATTATTAATTTAGTATCACCAAAGACCTAAAGTAGCTTAATACCTCTTTTTTCTTCCATTTGAAGACCAAGTGATAAGGCTTTGTATTTAGCAACATTATTTGAACAAATAAATTGTATTATGTATGCTTGTAGTAACTTTGATCCTTTTGGTGAAATAAAGCATACACTAGCACCAACCCCCTTTTTGCTTCTAGTACCATCAAAGTACAATTTCCACATCCTAGTGGGTTGCTCCTCTTTCTTTATGATTTCAAGGACAAGTAGTATTTCTTCTTGAATAAAATAATTTACCATGCTAATTTTTCAAATTCCTCATCTAAATAGTACATGTTGATAGCCAATTAACTTATTTGCTTATTTAGTATAGTAGAATGAACTTTTCCATCAAATTTTTTACCTGATATTGAAAATTTTTGGGGGTACAAAACTAGTCTCCCTTTAATATGATTAAATGAACCTACTCTATATGGTTCCAATGAATTTGTTCCATTGGAATTCTTATCTTAACACAATTTTTATCACTTAGAAACATATGTGTCCATTCCAAGGACAAGTATCCTCCTATTTTAGTAGTAAAATATCTCAATAAGCATATGCCAAAAGTGGATGGGAGTTCAATTACTACTAGGTCCTAATGGATAGATATATTTTTTCATGCTTGTAGTTTTAGAGGGAGGTATTTTACTATTCCAATAGCTTGGATCAGGGTTCCATCCAATTGAACCACATCCTAACTAATTGGCTCATAGCTTAGTCCCAATGCATCAACCACACTTTTAGATATTACTATAGTACTTGCTCCCAAATCAAGTAAAAAAATATGAATCAATTTGTCACCATAGATGAAAGTTAAATAGAATGGTACTATTTTTTTTTTGGTTGCTTTAGGAGCATATATTTACAAAATAGAAAGTGCCTTTAATCATCTGAGATTGTTTGCTCCTTCAATGCTTCTTCTAAATGCCTCATTTGTCTTGGCATTATGATTACTTCTTGCAACATGGCTATAGAATATTTCTTGAGGTGCTCCACTATATTAAATTAATTTAGAGAATGGATATTTTGGATAACAAACTATATTGTGGATGTATTTCTTCTACCATAGGTGGTTGTGGAACATTTTCCGTTATTGCATATTGGTCACCTCTTTTTCCTCCATTGTTTTTCTTTTGACCCTGGTCATATAACATGCCTATAAATTATGTATTATAACTTATTATACATTAGATACTTTATATATTTCTTCTCCATCCCAAGTTTCTAAATCTTACATGGACAAACTATCATCTATAACTAGATAAATACTCTTGGTTGGAGCTTAGAAAGTGGATAGCTATGAACAGAATGATTTTTTTCTTCTATTTTAATGCAAGCATTCAAAGGATATAGCTTAAGAAAGTACAAAGTTTCTAAATTTTCTAGAGAGTCATTTTGCATGGAATCTAGATTTATAATTAGGCTTGGAAAAGGTTTTTATGATGGAGTTTATCTAGAGGTATTCCTATGATTTTAGGTTGAGGGCTAACCTAGGTTCCTATTGGGATTTTGATATCTATTTGTAGGATTCCTAAATTCTTGATTGTATAATTAGAGATAAAGGAAAAGATGATTTTGTTATTGGATCTATTCCATTTTAGTGGTTAGTATATCATTAGAAGCTATATTTAATAGACTTTTCATTTCCTCTAACTTAGAGCTATTTGTAATAGTGGATACTATAATTGTAAGTCAAGTAGGGATTGTAGGTAAGACTAAGGTTGGATGAAATTTTGTTGGCTATATGACTAAAGGTGGATGATATGGATATTACACACTAGGATACAAGGGCATAGGAGGCTTTGGATCCATTATTTCAATGTAAATCATGTTAATTTTAGCCATGATGGTTGTCCTACATGCATATGGTGGAGAGTTCCCTACCTTGGCCTTTGTCATCAGGGAAAATTTAGAATCTAAGGCCTTTAGTATATAAATGCCATACCTAGAAGGGGATGATTCTCTTTAGGTATTTTTTGTCATACCTTAGGAAATTGGAAATTAAAATTATCCATAGTCTGCATTGATTCTCTATTTATGGTTGATAATTAATCTAATAAATAGATTCCATCTACCTTCTCTTTGAGTCTTTTTATGAATACGAAAACAAGATAGTCCCAATTGGTGATTGAGTATAGGAGAAGAAAATATACCTTCTCTAACCTTATGTCTAAATGAAACCAGCAACAATCTCATAGCTACATTTTGCTTTTTCACATTATGTAATGCACATAGGTTGACCATATTTTGTAGATTCTCTAGTAGAGTTGTCAAATATTCCTTGATGTATTATGGGAGATATTTTAGTGCATTTGTCAAAATATCCCATATAGCCAATGGTATAAGATTTCTCAAGGGAATTCTACTACTTCACGTGAGAAATATTCTAGGTGGTGGAGTAGCCATGGTTGGGCCTCAACCTCTTCTTCTTGGAATGGTGTTGAGCAGAGGTACTAGCATGTGCACATGTGGATAAGAAATTATAAAGGATATGGTCATAGGTATTTCACTCATAAAATTTTAGGTCTATTATTTTTAGTGAATTCTCTAGGTGAATACGACATTTTCTCTTCAAGCTAGTAGATTAAGATCTTCACTAGAACCTCAATCTAATGTCCTTATGAGTGGTTTCATTTAGGTATTAATCTTGAGAGAAGTTATCAAGTAATATTTTTGAATTATTTAATAAGCAGATAGGTAGGGACCGTCACTAGAGTCTCAACCAATTAGATTTCTCTTTGTTGATCCTTGGGATACCTTTTGCTATGAGGTTATACCCTTTGGCTTAAAGAATGTTGGTGTAACCTACCAATATGAAATGACATACATCTTCCATGATATCATATAAGACTATGCTAATTATCTTCTTGGGTGATCCATGAAATGAGAAGATCATGCTAAAGACATAAGGTGAATCTCTAAATGACTTAAAGAATATAATTTTTTTCTTAAATCATCCAAATGTATATTTGGGGTAAGGTTTGGCACTATTAGAATTCATAGTATTTATATATGGTATTGAGGTAAATTTTAACAAAATATTTACAATAAATAACATACCACTACTAAAAACCTAACCCAACTTTAAAGTATGCAAGATAAACTACAAGCAATTAGAATAATATATCCCAATTTGCCAACAAATGAAAACCCTTTCCCATACTGTTAAGAAAAAGGACTAAGTTCAATTGGGATGAAAAATATCAAAAAATATTTGTTTCCTTGAAAACATATCTTCCATCTCTGCCAATAATAAACCCATCATATCCCCTCAAGCCAGTTTTGCTCTATATTATAACAATAATTCATGATTTAGGTGCTATGCCGGTGCAATATGATGATCAACATAGAGAAAGAGTCATCTACTATATTAGTAGAATAATTATTGGTTATGAGGCTAGGTAAATTATCTTAGAAAAATTATGCCTAGTAGTGGTATTTACCCCAAAAAGTTGAAATATTGCATGTTGAGTCATAAAACCTATGTTATAGATACGATCAATTTTTTGAGATACCCTATGTTTAAACCTTGTATTTTAGATAGTATATCCAAATGGGTGGTGAATCTCAATGAATTTGACCTAGATTTCATAAGTCAAAAGTCAATTAAGGATCAAGTTATTGTTGATTAGCTAGCAGTTGCCCCTTTACAAGTTAGACATCCCTTAGTAGTTGAGTACCTTGATGGAATGGTAGGCATCTTGGATGTAGCACAACAAGATTCCTAAACCCCTTTTTTTGGTATAGAAATATTTATGAAAGGTATAGGGATAGATATCATACTAGTATCTCCTTAGTATATTGGCATACCCTTATCCTTCAAGCTTTAATTATCATATACTAATAAAATGGATGAATATGAAGTACTCATCCTTGGGATTTAGGTAGCCTTAGCCATAAAAGTGACCTTGATATCCATATTTGAAAATTCATAGCTAATACTTAATCAAGTGAATGGATTTTATTAAACTAAATATGATAAGCTCAAACCCTATAAAGATATTATAGATAAATCAATGGCTTCTTTTGATAAAGTCACCATAAACACTATTCACATTTAGGAATCACCAAGTAGATGCAATGGCTACAATCACATCAATTAGACCTCTAGAATTTGAGGGTGAGCAATAAATAATCATAATTTGATAAATAAGGAAGCCTACAACCTTGTAATCTATCCAATAACCTTTATATATATATTCCACCCAACAAGTACCTATTATTGATGCTTAGGATAAGGAAATTTATGAATTCCTTAAGAGTGGAGTCTTGCCTAAAGGTCTAAAGTGGAATGATAAAAACCTAAGGTAACAAGCTTGTAGAAATTTAATAACTAGAGATATCCTATATAAGAACACTTTGGGTGGCATCCTCCTAATATGACTAAATTTTGATGAAACCAAGATAGTGGTTTGAGATACCCATGAGGGGCATGTGGTGGTCACTTAAATGGATGTGCCATCACTAAGAAGCTTATTTACATGTAATATTACCAGATTACCATAATATGACATCCTCATACATGAACCTTGTCAAGAACTCTAGTCCATAACATCCCCTTAGCCCTTCTCTACATGGGGGCTAGACATGATAGGTAAAATAAATTCTATGTCATACAATGGATATAAGTTCATAATAAGTATAGTTGAGTACTTCATCAAGTGGCTAGAGACCATACCTTTATCCTCTTACACTAGAGCTTAGATATCAAAATTCATATTAAATCAAGTCTTCTCAAGATATGGTATCCCTAACATAGTTCTCTTTGGTAATGTCCCATATTTCAAGAACAAATATGTGGCCAAACTTTGTGCCAAGTTTAAAATCCAACATAGGTTGTTGACACCATATTACCCATAAGGTAATGGTTAGTCCAAAGATTCAAATAAAATTAATAATATATTAAAGAAAATTGTTAATAAAACTAGTAGGGATTGGCATTTGCAGCTATATCCCATTTTATGGGTTTATCACACTAGTGTTAGAACTTCAACTGTTGTTGTTCCCTACATATTAGTCTATGAGACTGATGTCATTTTCCCCTTCAAACTATAAGTCCCATTCCTTCAAATTATTTTGAAGAGCATGTTTTTTGGGGATGAGTATCACCATGCATGCCTTAACCAACTAGAACATTTTTATGAAAATTAGATACATGATCTAGAGTATCTATTAGTCTATCACCAAAGACTCAAAAGAACCAACAAAAAGAGGATTTGACCTTGTTCTTTTGAAGTAGGTGATTTAGTCATTAAATTAAAATTAAAATAATATTAATGCAAAAGAAGATAAAAAATACAAATCCAAACCCAATTGGCCAGGTCTATTCATAGTAACAACCAAATTCGGGTCAGGTGGTTACTACTTGGCCATAATAGATGGAAAATAATATAAGAATTATATAAAAATAATGCAATTAAAAAGATATTATGATTTAATTTGTATGTTTATATTCTAAATTTATTTATTGCATGAATGATTTCATGCATGATTTCCTATATAACATTTCTTTTTGTTTTCATGTGCTTGTTTGCATGATTTTCCAAGTCTATTTGTTCATCCCATAAATTCATGAGGGGGCATCTTGAAATGAGGTGATGAGGATCCTAGGTAGAAAATAGAGTCACTTGCATTGCATTTGTAGTATTTCACTAAGGTAGGGGACCTTCTCAATGACTCCTTGAAATTTTATGACCCCTCATCCCCTTGGTATTTTGGAATCTAGTAGAGGGGTTGAGTTCTTGATGATACAATCTTTAGCCAATTTATTAATAAACAATCATTAGGAAAATGTATCCCCTTTGAGAGAGACAATTTTACCAACCCAAAATTAAGACCTCTTCTTCTACCAGATTTCTAAATATCATCTATATAATCATACTACATTTTTTCATTGCATGTTTGCTTATCATAAATACATGGTTGTTTCACTTACTCCACATGATCTACTTGATATTATGCATTTGATCTACTTGTGCATGTATCATTACATTTATGGGTTGGAATATGAGAATTTTTTCTTTATCAAGTAGTATTCATATGATAATGGGGATATTCATAGGGAATAATGTTGGATATTTTGAGTAAATGAGTTGTCATTGATGTCAAGAGTGAATGGTCATTAATGTCGATAGTCAGGTTTAGTGAGCAGTGCAAGGAGAAACAGTTCTGCAATTAGTGTAGAAAGGAGAGTCCGCTTCCAATTGGTCAAAACCTAGTTCCAGGTAGTCATATGTGGTCCAAAGTGCAAACAAGAAGCCCAAGTGAATAATATCATAATATTTCTTTATAATATTATACAAGGAAGTTTAAAAATTAATTAATATAATTTTATTATAAATTAATTTATTAATTAATTTACTTAACTTATAAGTTATTTAAATTAATTATTAATTAATTTTAATATTAATTATATATTAATTTATGGTTACTTTAAATAACCCTAGGGTGGTTTATTAAAGTCAAATATCAAAATGTGTATAAAAAGGGACTCCTCCACCTTAGCCCAAGATATAATATGCATTTTAATTAATCCTTGTGTTATGTGAGCTTGTGTGAATCATTCTGTGCAATAAAGAGGATTTAATTTTTGTTAAAGTTCCAAAGAGGAGGCATAGGTACTTCACCCACCAATGAAGGTGCCTTGGTCACCAAGCATAGGTAGTGCAACTAGAAACCGCAGTGGAAGCAAAGCGTTAGGGGCAGCAAGTGGCGGAGGTTTAAATCCGTAGTAGTATTTTTTGTTTTGTGTGAAGTCAATGATGGACGAAGGTACAAGAGGAAGGAAGCTTCCCTTCCTTCTCATGGGTGCCTATAGCCCACGCGATGGGCACCAAAGTGCTAAGGCACTTAGCACTTGGGGAGACAGTGGTTCGAAACCCATCGAACCCCCTTTTGGGGTAAAGGACAAGGTATGCACTTAGTTTGATGCTAGTTTTTTGGGAGGAATTAATTTAAGCCCTAAAGTTTAATTTTTGCCTAATTTATTTAGTTTATAAGGTTTTAAGGGGAGTTATAAGGTTTAGGCAAATATTATTTTGAGAGATAAATTTTTGGAGATTGATTTATTAAAATTGGAAATTATAAGGGGCATTTGAGTGAGTAATTTTTTGATGTGTGATTTGATGATTGCTAATTTCAAGGAGTAATAAGGTGTATTTGAGTTTGATTATTTTTGTAATTAAGGAATATTGTGAGAGAGTTTTAGTATGATATTTTGTCATCTAACCATTGAAATTGACAAAGAAGAAAATAATGATTGAGATAGGTTTTTAAGGGCACTTATACATCAAACAAAAGGTATGGGCACATCTTCCTAGTGAATGATTTTTGAAAGTTGTGAATGCTAAGTTGGAGTGAAAATATTTTTTTGGATTAAGAGTTGTTGATTAAACCTTTTTTGATAAGCATTGTTGTTGAAGTGATTAGTTAATGTTGGCAATTTTGGGTACTTTGGGTACATTGCCCTTGCTCAAATGTATAAGTTGTCATTGATGTCAAAAGGCATTTTTGTGTTGATATCAAAAGAGTGTGATGTCAAGAATATCTTGAGAAGCTTCATTGTTAAAGGGTTTTTATTAAAACCATGGTGACAAGGTTAAAGGTTTTTCTTAAAACCATTTGGACTCATTAAGGGTTTTTATTAAAACCAAGCTTAACTTAATGCAAAGGTCCATGTTTATTATTAATAATTAAATTAACTCAAACCTTTGTCAAAGGTCCAAGTTTAATTTATTATTAATAAAATAATAATAATTATTATTTTAATTATTATTATAGGGTCTTTCAACCCTTAAGCGACGGAAGTAAAAGAATTCTTTCGCCGATATGATGCCATCGTTGGAGGAGCGCCGACGTCAAACTTTATGGAGAAATGGCTATATAAGTGGGGATGTTTTTCCAAAGTGAGTACCACGAATTATTTGACATCTGCGATTTACGATTGGCTCTGTATCTTGCGATTTGCGCTTGGCGTCTGCGATTTTGCGTTTTCTCTATTCTTTCGAACAACGCTTTGTGTTTTCGATCTCCGATTGACGTCCTTGAAATCGTGCTTGTTCTGTGTTGGAAACCATGCTTGGCATATTCGAAACTGAGTTTGGGCTGCATCCTTACCTTTATGCTTGACGCCGGTGGATTGGCAATTGCACCTGGACTACGGTTTTCAGACTGTGCTGTGAGATGATAAATGCAAGCATTCTATGAATTACGTTTTGGACAGCGCTCACCAGTTTGCATGTGACTTGTGGAAGACGTTTACGTTTTCCAGTTTCTTGGCGTCAAAGGAAGATAAAAGAGAGGGCAGTGTTGTATTTCTTCGTTGGGCACTTGTGACCCAACGACGGAGGCGTTTAAGCGAAAGCGCTAGACGGCAGAGGTGCCGAGTTCGATTCTCTTCATTGGGAATTTCTTTTTGGTCACGGTGTGCAAAGGATAGTGGCTGTGAATGCGCGGGAGGTATAAGGTTAAGGTATCATATTTGTTTTTGACATTGTTTTATTGATGTTTAATGTTTATGTGGAGTAATAAGGTGTAAAGAGGTTTTACTTTGTATGTATATTGTACTTTGGTGTTTTTACTAAGTTGGAGAAATAAGGTGTTATTTTGGATCTTTATTATTGTGTATTATTGTATAGTTGCTAACTCTAATTAGTGGCAAATTGAGAGTTAGTGTTGTGACAGATTTTGAGTTCTCCTTCTTCATCAAAGTAAAGGTATGGGCAACTTCTTCCATGTATGTTGTTGATGGTATATTTTCTGAAATTGAGTTTGGAGTGAAAAGGTTGTCTACTAGGTATCTTTGGTGTAAATCTTATTTTCTGGATATTGAAGATTGTTTATGCATTAAAATCATTGATGAGTGTTTGGGTGAATGCATAATTCTGGTTGAGGAAGAGGAAGCATTTTTGCACTAGGGTTTATGTTAGTAAGTCTTGCTACTTGCATTGAGATGATGAAACCCTTAGTTGGCTATTTTGATATTGATGGATGAGTTGCTTTCATAGAGGTTGTTGTTGATCAAGTTAGTGCTTTACTTGATACATGATATTGGGCTTACTCCATTGAGTTGATTTGAACAAGTTATTATTTGCAATTGGTGATATTGTGTTGGTGGCTATGTTTTGTTCAAATATCCTTGGAGGGAAAAGGATTTCTACTTGTTTCCTTTTCTTGTGATGATTGGTTAATGCTTCAAGGTTGATGTTGAGTTGAATGTGTTGGTGGTCTAAACCTTGTTTGATGAGCATTGTTGTTGAAACTCTAATTGTTGGTAAAAAGAATATGAGTATCATTGTTATATGAGATATTGCATAGTTGGCAATTGTTGGGTTGTGTTTCATATTCTTGAGAAAAGCATACTACATCTATCTTATTCTTTTGAGATTGAGATTGAGTTGAGATTGAGATTGGGAGTTAAGTATAGAACATATTGGGTCTCTAACAATTCTCTTTATGTTTCTATGAGATTTGAGATTGAGATTGGGAGTTAAGTATAGAACATATTGAGTCTCTAACAATTCTCTTTATGCTTCTATGAGGTTTATGAATCACATTGGGTCTCTAACAATTCTCTTTGTGGGTTCATGCTAAGCAAGTTTTTCTTGGTGAGCTTGCTGAGGTTTTTGGACAGGTTCTGGTGGGGACTTGTGAGCAGATTTGGACAGGTCCTAGCAGAGGACTTGTGAGCTGAGTTTTTGAGAGTTCTATCAGAGAACTTGAGGACAGAGGTGCATTGGTTCTTTGAGAAGAACCCGAGGACAGATTTGGCAAGTCTTTGAGAAGGCTTGTGTGCAGAGGATTGATTTGTTCATAGAGTTGGACAGATCTGACAGACAGAGGAAGACTTGTACTAGACCGACTGACTATGTTTGGTACAGGTAGCTGAGCTACTGTGGACGTGATCATAGAAGGAAGAGGTCTCTTAGGCTAAGCATTGAGGACAGGAGGTCTTCGATGGAAAGGAGTTCCACGTGCTGGCAAGAGGGAGAGGCAGTTGATCTTCTGAGGGATCATTTCCAGAGCGAGGGGAAGGTATCTCCTTTGAGCAGAGGCTCATAAATTCAGATTGGGGGAAGGTGTCTCCTTTGAGCCGAGGCTCATAAACATTGTAATTGGGAAGGTTTCCCAAAGAACTTTGAGATAACTTTTAGAGAAAAGTTTTGTGGACGTAGCCCAAGCATTCTAGGGTGAACCACGTTAAAATTGGTGTCACTTTGTGGATGATTTTGTGCATTGCTTTGATATTGCTTTGGGTATATTGCTTTACTATTTTGAAGTATAAAGGAATAAGTAAAAAGAGGTCTTATACTGTTCACCCCCCTCTCAGTATAAGCTTGTGTTCTTCAATTGGTATCAGAGCCGGTGCCTTCGAAAAGTTTAACAACTTGAAGGAAGATCTTACAAGAACACAAATGGCAAGGAAAGGCAAAAGCAAAACCATAAGACACAAGAAGAAGAAAACACACATGGTCATGAAAGAAAATGAAGATGAACTCAATGTTGCTATTTTGGGAAGAAGAATGGAAATAGATTCAAGAGATGAATCAAACAGTGGAGAACAGGCCAGATTAATAAAGTTTTGCACCAGATGTGGGAAGACCGGTCACTTTGCAGCTGATTGCTCACAAGGTAGAGAATGTTTTGTTTGTGGTCAACTCGGTCATAATGAACGTCATTGCCATGGGTTTAGTAGCAGTGAAGATGAAGATGATCCGTTCAAAATTGGTGAAGAAACAGATTCAGAACAAGAATGTGATGAAGAAGGAAGTGATGCAGAAGCAAATTGGAAACAGAAACTAATTTCAGCTCTGAGTAAAAAGGTTGAGGATGCAGAAGATATAATCACCAGTTTGAAAGTACAAACAGAAGAATACAAGAAAATTTTTGAAGATCTCGAAATGCAATTAACCAGGAAAACAGAGTATTGTAGTAAGCTAGAAAAAGAAATTGACGGTTTAAGAATGCAGATAGAAGAAATGAGTAATAAAGTCGATATATGCAGCAAACATGAAGAGGAATCTAACAAAGTTGTTAGCAATCTAAAGCTGCAAATAGAAGAGTCCAAAAGGAGTGAAGAAACTCTCAGGTCTCGGATCAATGAGAAAGAGACTGTTTCGTTGCAAACAAGAAGAAGAGATTGTTTCATTGAAGAAACAACTAGAAGAGGCCAATACAAATCTTAAAATCAAAGATGAGCACAACAATCAAGGAAAGAGGTATTCTCACAAGCACAAGAAGAGTTTCTACCTAGACAAAGCAAGTAAGTGTTCTAGTAGTGATAGTGAAAGTTCTTCAAGTGATAATGAAAATGAGATGTTGTTCATATCAGAAAAAGAGGAAGAACCGAAACATAGATTCATTATCATGAAATGTCTTAGATGTGGAAATTTTGGTCACCTTGAGGATGATTGCACAAATAATGATTTGGTTTCTAGTATGTATGAGGATGCTTCAGAAAACTATAAGGAAGATGCATGTATGGTTTTTGAAAAGGGTAGCACCTCTAGTGATAAGAAATCTGAAAAAGGCTTTGATGATTCAAAAGGAAATCATATAGAGGAAGGTGAAGGATCTTGAAAGTGAACTTATTAGTGCTCTTAGTGCTTTGAAAAAGGAAAGAAAGAAGAATGCTAGACTCAAGGATAAGTTAGATGAATGTTGTATGGAGAGAGATGATCTTATAGAAAATCTTGACTTCTCTATAGCTAAGACACAAGAACTCAAGGATGAGTTAGAGTCTAAGGTTCTTGAGTATAGTGAGTTAGAACAGAAAATGGCTTCTTTGAAAGAGGAAACTAAAGAGTACAAGGATAAGCTTCACAGGTTTCAAGATAGCTCCAAAAAGGTTAAGTCTCTCATCAAAGGTCAAAGAAAGACAACGAGATAAAATAGGCCTTGGTTTTGTTAAGGCATCACAAGGAACAAGTTGGAGAGTCTAGTAAGAGACTCCAAAAGGAAGAGAGTTCTGATGAGGAAAGTATTTCAGATCATGAGTCATTGAATGATAGATGCACAGAAATAGAAAATAGAATTCAGAATGAGAAGAAGAAGTTTTCAGAACCTAAGAGGTCAAATAAAGGAAAGTTTCAAGGCAGATGTTTTGCTTGTCACAGGTTTGGTCACATAGCTTCACATTGCATGGCTCAAGTGAAGAAGGTAAATGACAGTTTCAGAGGTGGTAATTTCTTTCAAGGGTATTGCTACTCTTGTCAATAGTTTGGGCACAAGGCAGTTTATTGCAAGGCAAATATCGAGAACAGGTATGATCAGAACAGGTTTGGTCAATTATAAGTTTGGTCGAAATAGGTTTGGTCAAAACAGGTTTGGTCAGAACAGGTTTGGTCGTAACAGGTTTGGTCAGAACTGGTGGATTCAAAGAACAGGTATGCCTAAAAGAAATAACATTGTTACTTGTTATAAGTGCAACAATGAAGGTCACACAGTCAGACAATGTAGAGCTAAAATTCTAGAATACGAGAACAGAGAACAGTGGCATGATCAGGTCCAAGGATCAAGGCATGGATAAGAACAGGGATGAGAACAAGAACAAGAACAGTGACAAGAATAGGAATATGGACAAAGAGTTCAAGAGAAGGCCCGACAAGGAAGTTATAGACGCTGATGATGATCAGTGCCTAATGGGAGTTTTACTCCCACCCCAGAATTAATCACCTCATCAGGAGGTGGGGGAGGGACTAAGCTAAGAGGCTAATTCTTAGTCCCGAGCCCCAAAGGTGGCCCTTTGCCATTGATGACAAAGGGGGAGAGATATGAGTAAGGGGGAGAGCTTCAAAGTGAAGAGGAAAGCTTCAAGTCGGGGGGAGCAAAACTTCAAAGGAAGATTCTCAGTTGTTAGCACAGTTGGTTTCAGTTGGTTTCAGTTTTGGCTCTTGAGAAGTGTTTTCAGTAAAGGTTTGCCATCAATGACAAAGGGGGAGATTGTTGGCAATTTTGGGTACTTTGGGTACATTGCCCTTGCTCAAATGTATAAGTTGTCATTGATGTCAAAAGGCATTTTTGTGTTGATATCAAAAGAGTGTGATGTCAAGAATATCTTGAGAAGCTTCATTGTTAAAGGGTTTTTATTAAAACCATGGTGACAAGGTTAAAGGTTTTTCTTAAAACCATTTGGACTCATTAAGGGTTTTTATTAAAACCAAGCTTAACTTAATGCAAAGGTCCATGTTTATTATTAATAATTAAATTAACTCAAACCTTTGTCAAAGGTCCAAGTTTAATTTATTATTAATAAAATAATAATTATTATTATTTTAATTATTATTATAGGGTCTTTCAACCCTTAAGCGACGGAAGTAAAAGAATTCTTTCGCCGATATGATGCCATCGTTGGAGGAGCGCCGACGTCAAACTTTATGGAGAAATGGCTATATAAGTGGGGATGTTTTTCCAAAGTGAGTACCACGAATTATTTGACATCTGCGATTTACGATTGGCTCTGTATCTTGCGATTTGCGCTTGGCATCTACGATTTTGCGTTTTCTCTATTCTTTCGAACAACGCTTTGTGTTTTCGATCTTCGATTGACGTCCTTGAAATCGTGCTTGTTCTGTGTTGGAAACCGTGCTTGGCATATTCGAAACTGAGTTTGGGCTGCATCCTTACCTTTATGCTTGACGTCGGTGGATTGGCAATTGCACCTGGACTGCGGTTTTCAGACTGTGCTGTGAGATGATAAATGCAAGCATTCTGTGAATTACGTTTTGGACAGCGCTCACCAGTTTGCATGTGACTTGTGGAAGACGTTTACGTTTTCCAGTTTCTTGGCATCAAAGGAAGATAAAAGAGAGGGCAGTGTTGTATTTCTTCGTTGGGCACTTGTGACCCAACGACGGAGGCGTTTAAGCGAAAGCGCTAGACGGCAGAGGTGCCGAGTTCGATTCTCTTCGTTGGGAATTTCTTTTTGGTCGTGGTGTGCAAAGGATAGTGGCTGTGAATGCGCGGGAGGTATAAGGTTAAGGTATCATATTTGTTTTTGACATTGTTTTATTGATGTTTAATGTTTATGTGGAGTAATAAGGTGTAAAGAGGTTTTACTTTGTATGTATATTGTACTTTGGTGTTTTTACTAAGTTGGAGAAATAAGGTGTTATTTTGGATCTTTATTATTGTGTATTATTGTATAGTTGCTAACTCTAATTAGTGGCAAATTGAGAGTTAGTGTTGTGACAGATTTTGAGTTCTCCTTCTTCATCAAAGTAAAGGTATGGGCAACTTCTTCCATGTATGTTGTTGATGGTATATTTTCTGAAATTGAGTTTGGAGTGAAAAGGTTGTCTACTAGGTATCTTTGGTGTAAATCTTATTTTCTGGATATTGAAGATTGTTTATGCATTAAAATCATTGATGAGTGTTTGGGTGAATGCATAATTCTGGTTGAGGAAGAGGAAGCATTTTTGCACTAGGGTTTATGTTAGTAAGTCTTGCTACTTGCATTGAGATGATGAAACCCTTAGTTGGCTATTTTGATATTGATGGATGAGTTGCTTTCATAGAGGTTGTTGTTGATCAAGTTAGTGCTTTACTTGATACATGATATTGGGCTTACTCCATTGAGTTGATTTGAACAAGTTATTATTTGCAATTGGTGATATTGTGTTGGTGGCTGTTTTGTTCAAATATCCTTGGAGGGAAAAGGATTTCTACTTGTTTCCTTTTCTTGTGATGATTGGTTAATGCTTCAAGGTTGATGTTGAGTTGAATGTGTTGGTGGTCTAAACCTTGTTTGATGAGCATTGTTGTTGAAACTCTAATTGTTGGTAAAAAGAATATGAGTATCATTGTTATATGAGATATTGCATAGTTGGCAATTGTTGGGTTGTGTTTCATATTCTTGAGAAAAGCATACTACATCTATCTTATTCTTTTGAGATTGAGATTGAGTTGAGATTGAGATTGGGAGTTAAGTATAGAACATATTGGGTCTCTAACAATTCTCTTTATGTTTCTATGAGATTTGAGATTGAGATTGGGAGTTAAGTATAGAACATATTGAGTCTCTAACAATTCTCTTTATGCTTCTATGAGGTTTATGAATCACATTGGGTCTCTAACAATTCTCTTTGTGGGTTCATGCTAAGCAAGTTTTTCTTGGTGAGCTTGCTGAGGTTTTTGGACAAGGTTTCGGTGGGGACTTGTGAGCAGATTTGGACAGGTCCTAGCAGAGGACTTGTGAGCTGAGTTTTTGAGAGTTCTATCGAGAGAACTTGAGGACAGAGGTGCATTGGTTCTTTGAGAAGAACCTGAGGATAGATTTGGCAAGTCTTTGAGAAGGCTTGTGTGCGAGAGGATTGATTTGTTCATAGAGTTGGACAGATCTGACAGACAGAGGAAGACTTGTACTAGACCGACTGACTGTGTTTGGTATAGGTAGCTGAGCTGCTATGGACGTGATCATAGAAGGCAGAGGTCTCTTAGGCTAAGCATTGAGGACAGGAGGTCTTCGGTGGAAAGGAGTTCCACGTGCTGGCAAGAGGGAGAGGCAGTTGATCTTCTGAGGGATCATTTCCAGAGCGAGAGGGAAGGTATCTCCTTTGAGCAGAGGCTCATAAATTCAGATTGGGGGAAGGTGTCTCCTTTGAGCCGAGGCTCATAAACATTGTAATTGGGAAGGTTTCCCAAAGAACTTTGAGATAACTTTTAGAGAAAAGTTTTGTGGACGTAGCCCGGGCATTCGGGTGAACCACGTTAAAATTGGTGTCACTTTGTGGATGATTTTGTGCATTGCTTTGATATTGCTTTGGGTATATTGCTTTACTATTTTGAAGTATAAAGGAATAATTAAAAAGAGGTCTTATACTGTTCACCCCCCCTCTCAGTATAAGCTTGTGTTCTTCAATTAAGTGAGGAACTTGAAATTATAATTTATGGATCAAGAGAAAATATGATATATTTACAAAATAGAACAAATCTTTATTTAATAAATCTCGTAGAGCTATTACAATGTTCAACATAACTATGGAAAAACTCATCTAATTTATATAAAGGGAGAAGAGGTTAAAGGAAAAGTGGGAAGGGAGGAAGTCGAAGGAGAAGATGAAGGGAGGTTGGAGTGATAAGGGGGAAGAGGGAATAAAGGAGAGAATGGAGGGATAAGGGATATTCAACTAAAACTTTGAGAATTTGCCGACAACTAACCTAGTCTAGCCACTTAATTATCTAGAAATTAGAGAGGATGTTCACACTTGCTACATTCTCCCCCTTAAATATGAGAGGACTGACAAGACAGTCTCTCAGCTTTACAAATTGAGCTTTAGACAGCACCTTGGTGAAAATGTCCACAACATTCTCCAAAGTAGGGCAATAGTGAAGCTCAACAGTTTCAATTTCCACCATATCTTTGATGAAGTGGTACTTCATATCAAAATTCTTTGATCTACTATGGTGGATATGATTGTACGCCAACTGAATGGCACTAGTGTTGTCACAGAATATCCTTGTTGGACCACTTTGCTGCTCTCCAATTTCTTCTAATACCTTTTGTAGCCATAGAGCTTGAGTACTAGCATGAGTGACCGCTATATACTCAACTTTTGTTGAAGATAGTGCTACTACTGTCTGCTTCTTGGAACTCCAAGTTATTAGTCCCAATCCCAGACTAAAACAGTTCCCGAGGTTGATTTTTTGTCATCAATGTTGCTACCCCAATCACTATCACCGAAGCCTACAAGCTTGATAGTGTTACATTTATGGTAATGGATTCCAAAATCCTATGTACCCTTTACATATCTGAGAATTCTCTTAGCTTCCTGCAAATGCAACTCAGAAGGATTAGACATAAATCGAGAGACAAGAGAAACAGCATATTGAATATCAGGTCTGGTGTTGGCGAGAAACATCAAACTCCCAACCATGCTTCTGAAAGTGGTCACATCAACTTTTGATGCTCCATCATCTTTGCTTAATTGGAACCCATGTCCAATTGGAGTTACAACTGGTTTGCAATGCTCCATAGCAAACTTCTTAAGCATGTCCCGAGCATACTTATGTTGACAGATGAAGATCCTTGTATCTGACTGATGAACCTCCATTCCAAGGAAGTAGTACATTAAGCCAAGATCCTTCATCTCAAACTGCTTCATCATGGAGTGTTTGAAATCCATAATCATTTTTTCATTACTACCCATGAATATGAGATCATCCACATACAAGCAAACTATGAGGATGTCATTTCCTTGTTGTAGGTAGTAAAGGGTGGGTTCATTGCTACTTCTGGTGAACCCAAATTCTTTGAAGTACCCATCAATGCATGAGTACCAAGCTCATGGTGCCTGCTTGAGGCCATAAAGTGCCTTATTCTGTTTGTAAACAATATGTTCCTTGTATTTCTCTTCAAATCCTTGTGGTTGCTCAACATACACTTCTTCTGTCAAGTAACCATTTAGAAATACACTTTTCACATCCATGTGTTGGACTTTCCATCCCTTATGTGCAGCTAAGGCAAGAACTGTTCTAATAGTCTCCTATCTGGCTACAGGAGCAAAAGTCTCTTCATAATAAACTCCATATTTTTGAGTGAATCCCTTTGCAACTAGTCTCGCCTTGTGCATTTCAATGCTACCATCAAAATTAAACTTGGTCTTGTATACCCACTTACATCCAACATATTTCTTGCCTTTAGGAAGCTTTACCAGCTCCCAAGTGTCATTGTTTTTTATAGAGGTTATCTCCTCTTTCATGGCATCTTGCAAAATTTTTTGAGTACATGCCTTCTCATAACTAGAAGGTTCAAGTTGTGCACTAGTTAACAAAGCATAGTTAACTTGATCTCCCCTAGGTTCCTGCTGGGAGACATCATCACCATACAGGTGCATACTTTCTAATCTGTGTAAAACATAATCCATTTCACTAGCTTGACTCCTAGTGTATCTTCTTGAAATTTTTTTATCCAACATCTGATATGTGGATGATACTATAGAGTTCTCTTACCTCTGGATGGAGAATCAATGTCCATTGGTGAGGAACTTACGAATCACTGTGGAGAAGGACTTGGTGAAGAAGTGGAAATATTACAACCGTTGAGGCTATTACAAAACAAATATTTAACCTTGAAAGGGGTTCCAAGGGGCTATTACAAAATTTTTTGGAGGTGCTAAACGGGCGTTTCGAAAGACTTCCCATCACTTTTTTACAATACTTGCCTCCTAGGCTATTACACAATTTTGCAAGGTTTTTTAAACCCCTTGGGCGATTATACAACTTGCCTCTAGGACAATAGGTTCAAAATTTTTCTAAAGTTTTAAAAATCAATATTTATAAAATATTTTAATACTTTTTAATTTAATAATTAAAAAAGATTGCTTTAAAAACTATTTTTTAAAAATTAAAAAAGAATTATAAAGCAATATGTTTTTTTTTTTAATTATTAAATTAATATTAAATACTTTAATAAATTTGAAATTAACTTTAAAAAACAAATTTAAAAAATGAACCTTTAATCAGTCGAGCGATTCAAACTCACAACCTCCTTCGTCCTAGCCAAGAGTCTTAACCAATGCGCCCCCGTGGCTTCTTTGAAACAACAAATGCGCCCATGGCCTTTATCCTACAATATTGATGATTTAAAAAAAAAAATTTAAACCTTGCACCAGGTGTCCCCGATGGGTTTCGAACCCGGGACCTTAGCCTTGAAACTCAACCGCCCTCACCACTCGCTCTACGCCAACTGGTGTGCTTACAAAGGAATGCACAGTTATATTTATTATATATCGCGATCATGTTTTTTTTTAAAAACAATAAACAATGCCTTTGTCCCACATGCACTAGGATGAAAACTGTTGGGGCATTTATATACACGAAGGCTCACGTTAAACAACGATTGCCTTCGGGTAATCATTCTTGCCCTCCTTTTTATGGAGACCGCCAACCCTTGGATGCCACCGCAGCACCCCTATACGCAGACGCCCATGTGTCGCAGTCGGCTCATTTTGCCACCTCAACATGCCTCTATGCCACCTCAACGTCCGTGCCACCTCAACCAGCCATTTTAGCACCTACTTCGAATTGCATGTCACATCTTAGTGCTCCACCTCAGTTTCAGCTCTCAACTTTGCCATAAAAAATGTGCCCCACTCTGCCACCTCCTTGATCCACTTGCCTAGCTCCTCGATCATGATGCACCCTTGGGACACGTGCCCAGCATGCTCACCAGCTAATCATCGTGTGACCTCATGATTCATGCCTAGCACGACCTCGCCTACCAAGCTCTGATACCAAATATAATTTATGGATCAGGAGAAAATATGATATATTTACTAAATAGAACAAATATTTATTTAATAAATCTCGCAGAGCTATTACAATGTTCAACATAACTATGGAAAAACTCATCTAATTTATATAAAGGGAGAAGAGGTTAAAGGAAAAGTGGGAAGGGAGGAAGTCGAAGGAGAAGATGAAGGGAGGTTGGAGTGATAAGGGGGAAGAGGGAATAAAGGAGAGAATGGAGGGATAAGGGATATTCAACTAAAACTTTGAGAATTTGCCGACAAGAATTTGCCGACAACTAACCTAGTCTAGCCACTTAATTATCTAGAAATTAGAGAGGATGTTCACACTTGCTACAAAAATAGGGTTTGCAAAAATCATGAGTATCACTATTATGTGAAGTTGTCAAAGATCATGAGTGTCATTGTTATGTGAAGTTGTCAAATATCATGAGAATCATTGTTATGTGATATTGGTTGATAAGTATTGTTGGAAACATTTGAGTGAATGTTCATAAATTTGGACTAGGATTTGTGAGCAAGGATTATTTCATTGAGTAATTGGTTGAGTAGAGTTGGTTGAAGCTAGTCAAGTGGATATGTTGATGTGATAGTTCAAGTTCTATGAAACAAATTTTTCTATATTATGAATTGATTTGAGAAAGAGGTTGAGTGTTGATGAATGTAAAACATATTGAGTCTCTAACAATTCTCTATATGTTTTTGTAATAAAAGAGAGATTGAAAGTGATTGATAGTTTGTGAGTGTGAAGCATATTGAGTCTCTAAAAATTCTCTATATGTTTCTATGGTAAAAAGAGAGATTGAAAGTAATGAATGTGAAGCATATTTAGTCTCTAACAATTCTCTATATATTTCTATGAGATCGGACAAGTTCTAGTGAGGACTTAATATTTATTCTCAAGCCTTAACACAAAGCTTGACTTAATCACAAAATAAACTCTTCTAGATCTATCCTAAACCCTAACTCAAGGTTTGAATAAATCAATCAATCAACTCTACTCACAAGTATTCTCAAAGAATTATCTTAAATCTGACTTGTAAGCTTCCACAAAATATCACATTAATCTATCCTCAATATTCTCTAAGACTCTATACAATATTCTCAATAATCTCTATCCTCAAATATGTATTGTAAGCTTCCACAAAATCTCACACAAATATGTCCTCAAGTCTTCTCTAATATTTTCCTACAATTTTCTCAACAAATCCTCACTAGAACTTGTCCAATCTACTCAATAATATCTATCCTCAAATCTGTATTGTAAGCTTTGACAAAAGTTCACACAAATCTCTCCATAAGTCTTCTCAAAGACTTGCATTAAATATGCTCAATAAGTACTTTATAGAACTTGTCCAATCTATTCTCAATCTCTGTCTTCAAACTCTGTATTGTAAGATTCCACAAAATCTCACACAAAACTTTCCACAAATCTTCTCTAAGACTTGCTTAAAATCTACTTAACAAGTCCTCACTAGAACTTGTCCAATATCATAGAAATATATAGAGAATTGTTAGACTAAATATGCTTCACATTCATCACTTTCAATCTCTATTTTTACCATAGAAACATATAGAGAATTTTTAGAGACTCAATATGCTTCACACTCACAAACTCTCAATCACTTTCAATCTCTCTTTTATTACAAAAACATATAGAGAATTGTTAGAGACTCAATATGTTTTACATTCATCAACACTCAACCTCTTTCTCAAATCAATTAATAATATAGAACAATTTTTTTCACAGAACTTGAACTATCACATCAACATATCCACTTGACTAGCTTCAACCAACTCTATTCAACCAATTACTCAATGAAATAATCCTTGCTCACAAATCCTAGTCCAAACTTATGAACATTCACCCAAATGTTTCCAACAATACTTATCAACCAATATCACATAATAATGATTCTCATGATATTTGACAACTTCACATAACAATGACACTCATGATCTTTGAAAACTTCACATAATAGTGATACTCATGATCTTTGCAAACCCTATTTCTGTAGCAAGTGTGAACATCCTCTCTAATTTCTAGATAATTAAGTGGCTATACTAGGTTAGTTGTCGGCAAATTCTTATCGGAAAATTCTCAAAGTCTTAGTTGAATATCCCTTATCCCTCCATTCTCTCCTTTATTCCCTCTTCCCCCTTATCACTCCAACCTCCCTTCATCTTCTCCTTCGACTTCCTCCCTTCCCACTTTTCCTTTAACCTCTTCTCCCTTTATATAAATTAGATGAGTTTTTCCATAGTTATGTTGAACATTGTAATAGCTCTACGAGATTTATTAAATAAAGATTTGTTCTATTTAGTAAATATATCATATTTTCTCCTGATCCATAAATTATATTTGGTATCAGAGCTTGGCAGGCGAGGTCATGCTGGGCATGAATCTTGAGGTCGCACGATGATTAGCTGGCGAGCGATGCATCATGATCGAGGAGCTGGGCAAGCGGATCGAGGAGGTGGCAGAGTGGGGCACATTTTTTGAGGCAAAGCTGAGAGTTGACACTGAGGTGGAGCATTGAGATGCGACATGCAGTCCAAAGTAGGTGTTGAAGTGGCTGGCTGAGGTGGCACAGACGCTGAGGTGGCACAAAGGTGTGGTGAGGTGGCAAAATGAGCCGACTGCGACACATGGGCGTTTGTGTGTAGGTGTGTTGTGGTTGCATCCGAGGGTTGGCGGTATCCATAAAAATGAGGGCAAGAATGATTGCGCAAAGGCAATCGTTGTTTAACGTGAGCCTTTGCGTATATAAATGCCCCAATAGTTTTCATCCTAGTCCATGTGGGACAAAGGCATTGCTTTTTGTTTTTTTAAAAAAATGTGATCACGATATATAATAAATATAACTGTGCATTCCTTTGTAAGCACACCAGTGGGCATAGTGCGAGCGGTGAGGGCGGTTGAGTTTCAAGGCTGAGGTCCCGGGTTCGAAACCCATCGGGGACGCCTGGCGCAAGGTTTAATTTTTTTTTTTTTAATATTCAATATTGCAGGATAAAGGCCGTGGGCGCATTTGTTGTTTCAAAGAAGCCACGGGGGCACATTGGTCAAGACTCTTGGCTAAGACGAAGGAGGTTGCGAGTTTGACTCGCTCGACTGATTAAAGGTTCATTTTTTTAATTTGTTTTTTAAAGTTAATTTCAACTTTATTAAAGTATTTAATATTAATTTAATAATTAAAAAAAAAACATATTGCTTTATAATTCTTTTTAAATTTTTTAAAAATAGTTTTTAAAGCAATATTTTTTAATTATTAAATTAAAAAGTATTAAAATAATTTATAAAGATTGATTTTTAAAACTTTAGAAAAATTTTGAACCTATTTTCCTAGAGGCAAGTTGTATAATCGCCCAAGGGGTTTAAAAAACCTTGCAAATTTGTGTAATATCCTAGGAGGCAAGTATTGTAAAAAAGTGACGGCAAGTCTTTCGAAACACCCGTTTAGCACCTCCAAAAAAATTTGTAATAGCCCCTTGGAACCCCTTTCAAGGTTAAATATTGGTGAGGAACTTATCGGATCTAGTTCTCTTACTACTATTGATATTTCTATCTATACATTGCATAATATTGATTGGGAAATAAAAGTAAAAATTGGTCTTATACTGTTCACCGCCCTCTTAGTATAAGCTTGTGTTATTCAATTGGTATTAGAACGAGTTTCTTCAGAAGAGTTTAATAGCTTGAAGAAAAAGCTTTCAAGAACACAATGGATTCTAAGAATGGGTCCTCAGATAATTAAACACCAATATTTGATTGAAGTGATTATGTATTTTGAAGTATGAGTATTAGGATTCACCTGGTGGCACTTGGTAATGAAATATGAGAAGCAGTTGAAAATGGATACACACCACCAACTACTCCACCTACAAATAAATATGGTAAGCTTCTACATCATTACAATTCAAAAGAAATAAATGTAATTTTTAGAGGTTTGCATAGAATATATTTCATAAAGGTTATGCATTTCAAATCAGCAAAAGCAATTTGGGATAAGATACAAAGCATATATTAAGGAGATAAAAATGTCAAAAAGGTAAAGATATAAAATCTCAAAGGAAAATTTGAAGATTTAAAAATGAAGGATGAGGAAAATATTAGTACTTATCTACTTCGGGTAGATGAGGTTGTTAACGCCATGTAAGGACTTGGACTTGATATTGAAGAATCTGATGTTTGTGATAACATCTTAAGATCTCTTCCAAAAAGGTTTAGTGAAAAGATATCTGCTTAAGAGGAATCAAAATATGGTGATTCTTTTACTTGGTATTCTTACAACTTTTTAGATAAGAACAAAAGAGGAACCTAATATCCAGAAGGAAGCAACCTTCAAATCTACTAAGAAGACAAAGTGCAAGAAGTCAGATTCAAGAAATGAGTCATCTAGTTATGAAGAAGTAAATTATTGTAGAAAGAATAAGGATTCAATAATATTTAAAGATGCAAAATCTGTTAGATGTTTCAATTGTGGAAAGTATGGTCACTATGCAACTGATTGTCAAGAATCCAAAAATAGCAATGATGAAGAAAAACAAGATCATAAGAACAGGGAATTAGAAAAATATAGGTACCAAAAGAAAGGCAAGGATGGACAAAGCATACAAGGAAAGAAGTTCTTTCAAAGACAAAATATGAGCTACTATGTAGACAAGGCAAGTAAGTATTCAAGTGATAGTGATAATATTTTTTCAGATAATGATATATATGAAGTCCTATTTTTGATAGAAGGAATAGAAGATAAGGAAATATCACCAATAATTCTCAAGTGTTTTAGATGTGGTAATTTTGGACAGCTTGAAGATAGTTTTACAAATAATGGTTTCAGTTTCAATGATGATGAATATGAGGATACACCTGAAGGACCATAAGATAATATTCTAATGGCATTAGAAGAAGGAGGTGATCCTATAAAATACAAGTCAGAAAAGAATGAAGATGTTTTCAAAGGCAAAAAAATAGAGGAAGAATCAGAAAAAGGAGAATTTGATCTTGAGGGAGAGCTTATTTATGCTCTTAAAACTTTAAAGAATGTAAGAAAGCAAAACTCCCAACTTGAGCTTCAGTTTTAGGAATGTGATGAAGAAATAGGAAATCTTATAGAGGATCTAAATAAGTCAATAGCTAAGACAAAGAAGTTCAAGGATAAGTTAGAAGCAAAGGTCTTATAATGTGAAAATTTAGAACAAGAAGTAACCCTACTAAGGGAAGAAGTAGAGAAATATAAGGATAAGCTACACAAGTTTGGAAGAAGCTCAAATAATTTGTATAATATTATCAAGTCATAAAATCCCACATTAAGCAAAACAGGTCTTGGTTTTGAATAGGCTCAAAATAAATAAGAAGGAGAGTCAACCTCAAGTTTTGAAGAAGAATAAACTTCAAAAGAAGATAGTGTAAGAGAAAGTTAGACTTCTAAGAATGAGTTGGACAATAGAAAGTTCAACAAGGAAAATTAAAATGCACAAAAGAGGAACATATGGAATAGGAACCAACATAGGGTAAGAGATACTAAGAGACCAATGAGGTCAAGGCAAGGAAACTTCAATGGATGATGATTCTCATGTCACATATTTGGGTACAATGCTTCAAAATGCAAGACAAATGAAAGATAAGAATATGGGAAATTTAGAAGCAGGTAACCATTTCATGGGTATTTCTACTCATGTAATTAGTTTGGTCACATGGCAATGAATTGCAGGATCCATGACAGGAATAGATATGGCTTCACCAGAAGAAATCCTAAGATATTTGCACCTACAAGGAATAACAATACTAAGTGTTACAAGTGCAATAATGATGGACATACAACAAAGTGGTGTAGATCAGATATTATAGAAATAAGCATGAACAGGAACATGAATAGGAACAGGAACATGGACATGAATATGAATAGTCATAGAAATCATAAGAATCAGATGAGAAGGAAAGTAGACAAAGATAAATATAAGTGCTTTATGGGAGTATAAATACTCCCATCCCATAATTAACCACCTCAAGAGGAGGTGGAGGAGGGGCTAATATAAGAGACTCATTCTTATACTTGAGCCCCAAAGGTGACCCTTTTCCATTGATGTCAAAGGGGAGAGATTTAAGGGGGAGTGATTTGATTTAAGAAGAGAGCATTGAGTCAGAGGGAGCAGTTTCCCAGGGGTGGAAGGATAGAAATAGGTTAAGAAAATTTAAAAATATAATTGGGATGTCATCAATGACAAAGGGGGATATTGTTGGAAATTTTGAGTAAATGAGTTGTCATTGATTTCAAGAGTGAATGATAATTAATGTCGATAGTCAGTTTCAATGAGTAGTGCAAGGAGAAGCCATTCTGCAATCAGTGCAGAGAGGCGAGTTCGCTTCTAGTTGGTCAAAACCTAGTTCCAGGTAGTTAGATGTGGTCCAAAGTGCAAACAAGAAGACCAAGTGAAAAATATTATAATATTTCTTTATAATATTATACAGGGAAGTTTAAAATTAATTATAAATTAATTTACTTAACTTATAAGTTATTTAAATTAATTATTAATTAATTTTAATATTAATTATATATTAATTTATGGTTATTGTAAATAACCCTAAGATGGGTTATTAAAGTCAAAATTCAAATTTCAAATTTGACCATCGAGCATCGATGTGGGAGTTAAATATCAAAATGTGTATAAAAAGAGACTCCTCCACCTTAGCCCAAGATATAACATGCATTCAAGTTAATCCTTGTGTTATGCGAGCTTGTGCGAATCATTCTATGCAATCAAGATGATTTAATTTTTTTTAAAGTTCCAAAGAGGAGGCATAGGGACTTAACCCACCAAGGAAGGTACCTTTGTCACCAAGTGCAGGTAGCACAATTGGAAACCAGAGCGAAAGCAAAGCATTAGGTGCAGCGAGTGGCAGAGGTTTGAATCTGTAGTAGTAATTTTTGTTTTGTGTGAAGTCGATGACAGATGAAGGTACAAGAGGAAGGAAGCTTCCCTTCCTTCTCATGGGTACCTATAGTCCACGTGGTGGGCACCAAAGTGCTAAGGCGCTTGGCACTTGGAAGATGGTAGTTCAAAACCTGTCGAACCCCCTTTTGGGGTAGAGGACAAGGTATGCACTTAGTTTAACGCTAGAGTTTTTGGAGGAATTAATTTAAGCCCTAAAGTTTAATTTTTGCCTAATTTATTTAGTTTATAAGGTTTTAAGGGGAGTTATAAGGTTTAGGTAAATATTATTTTGAGAGATAAATTTTTGGAGATTGATTTATTAAAATTGGAAATTATAAGGGGCATTTGAGTGAGTAATTTTTGGATGTGTGATTTGATGATTGCTAATTTCAAGGAGTAATAAGGTGTATTTGAGTTTGATTATTTTTGTAATTAAGGAATATTGTGAGAGAGTGTTAGTGTGATATTTTGTCATCTAACCATTGAAATTGGTAAAGAAGAAAATTGTGATTGAGACAGGTTTTTAAGGGCACTTCTACATCAAACAAAAGGTATGGGCACATATTCCTAGTGAATGATTGTTGAATTTTGTGAATGCTAAGTTGGAGTGAAAAGGTTTTTCTAGATTAAGAGTTGTTGATAAAACCTTATTTGATAAGCATTGTTGTTGAAGTGATTAGTTAAGTGAGGAACTTGAACTAGGGTTTGCAAAGATCATGAGTATCATTGTTATGTGAAGTTGTAAAATATCATGAGTATCATTGTTATGTGAGATTGGTTGATAACCATTATTGGAAACATTTGAGTGAATTTTCATAAGTTTGGACTATGGTTTGTGAGCAAGTATTATTTCATTGAGTGATTGGTTGAGTAGAGTTGGTTGAATCTAGTCAAGTAGATGTGTTGATGTGATAGTTCAAGTTTTGTGAAACAAATTGTTCTATATTTTGAATTTATTTGAGAAAGAGGTTGAGTGTTGACGAAGGTGAAACATATTGAGTCTCTAAAAATTCTCTATATGTTTCTATAGTAAAAGAGAGATTGAAATTGATTGAGATTTTGTGAGTGTGAAGCATATTGAGTCTCTAACAATTCTCTATATGTTTCTATGGTAAAAATAGTTATTGAAAGTGATTGAGAATTGTTATGAATGTGAAGCATATTGAGTCTCTAATAATTCTCTATATGTTTCTATGAGATTGGATAAGTTCTAGTGAGGACTTGTTAAGAAGATTTGAAGCAAGTCTTAGAGAAGACTTATGGACAATTTTGTGTGAACTTTTGTGGAAGCTTACAATACAGAGTTTGAAGATAGAGATTAAGAACAGATTGGACAAGTTCTAGAAAGGACTTTTTGAGTAGATTTAAGGAAAGTCTTTGAGAAGACTTGTGGATAGATTTGTGTGAACTTTTTTGGAATCTTACAATACAGATTTGAGGATAGATATTATTGAGCAGATTGGACAAGTTCTAGTGAGGACTTGTTGAGCAAATTTGAGGTAAGTCTTAGAGAATACTTGAGGATAGATTTGTGTGAGCTTTTGTGGAAGCTTACAATACAAATTTGAGGACAAATATTATTGAGCATATTGGATAGAGTCTTAGAGAAGACTGAGGATAGATTAATGTGAGCTTTTGTGGAAGCTTACAAGGCAGATTTGAGACAAGTCTTTGAGAATACTTGTGATCAAAGTTGATTGATTTATTTGTTCAAACCTTGAGTTAAGATTTAGGACAAATCCATGAGAGTTGATTTTGTGATTAAGTCAAGCTTTGTGTTAAGGCTTAAAAACAAATATTGAGGATATATTTGTGCTATACTGAAGGACTATGTTTAGTGTAGATCATAGGATAGATATTGAGGACAAATTTGTGCTATATAAAAGGATTTTGTTTAGTGTAGATATGAGGACAAATTTTGGTGTATATTTGAGGATTGGTTTGTGCTAGACTAGAGATAAATATTGAGCAAATTTGTGCTAGACCAAAGGACTGTGTTTAGTGCAAATTTGAGACAGAGCAAAGAGCAAGCTTTGGAGGTGATAGAATATAGAGGACAATAGTCTCCAGTGAATAGAGATCCATTAGCTAGGGTAGTGAGAACAGGAGTCTTCAGTGGATAGAGATCCATTAGCTAGTGCAGTGGAGGCAACAATTCTTCTAGAAGATCATCAACCAGATCTAAGGAGAAAGGAGTTCTCCTATGGATAGATATCCATGAACTTGATTAGGGTATTGGTGTCTCCTTTGGACAGAGGTCCATAAAAATTGTAATAGGGAAAGGATTCCCAAGAGATTTATTGAGAAAATTTTAGTGAAATATTTTCTTTGTGGAGTAGCCCACATTGGGTGAACCACATTAAATTGGTGTCTCTATTGTCTATGTGGTGGTTTGTACATTGCTTTGATTATTGCTATTGATATTTCTATCTATACATTTCCTAATATTGATTGGGAAAGAAAATTAAAAATTGGTCTTATACTGTTCACCTTCCCTCTTAGTATAAGCTTGTGTTTTTCAAATAACTCCCATATTCTCTTTTGCAAAATCCCTAACATGTTTCTATGCATAATTTTATTACTACCATTTTTGCATATATTTATGACTACGTGAGATTGTAGAATCAGGGGACTCCACAATGAAGTGATGATGATAACTAGTTAGGATAGCTCACTTGTATTCAACTTACACTAGGTCACTAATGCTAAGTGGGTCCCCACCCTTAAGACTCTTGGTGCACAATTTGTCTTTCTCTATCAAGATGCAGTGATTGTATTTTATACTTGGAATCATATGCTAGTGGACTTTTATTTATTTAAATTATTTTTATTACACATATTTAGTCTATGATTTTTAAGGATGGTATGATAGGGTTTATTTCTTTCTTGATGAATTTCACTCATCAACACATAACATTGATAAGAAATAACCTTCTCATCATCTTCCTTACCCAAAACATGTAAGCTCAAAATGTCCAAGGGTTGGAAGGTGAGGATTATTTCTTACTAGGATAATTTTCATACATAACCATAAAATATAGAAGATATTTACAAGAAATAATTCCCATCCTCCTTCACTTAGAATCATATTAATTTATTTCTTATTGATATTATTCTTGTGCATAACTATCATGTATGCATATTTGCCCAATTGATTGAGTACTTGCTACATGATTGAGTGCTAAGTCACTTTCTATTTTTTATATGCTTATTGTTTACATAATGAATTGAGATGATTTTTCATGACCCATGATAATTCTAGTTAGGATAGATTGCATTTTAGCAAGGTATTGAGGTAGTGAATTTTTCAAAAAAATCTTCATAACTATTTTTATGAATTTATGGCTTGTACTTGTGGCATATATGTACTTTCATTCACATCTTAACAATAATATCTAGGGTTATTTCTAACCATTGGCTAAAATGTGATGGGCATATGCCTATATTTTGTTAGATCATTTCATGGCTCTTAAAAGTATTAAACATTCATGCTTCCACTTTTCACACAAATTGGAAAGATCACCCATATAAAATTCCAATAAAAATAGACAACTCATATCATAATAATCAGCCCCATAACCAAGGGTGTTTGATATACAAACATAAAAACAAATACAAATAGATATATGGGTGCCAAAAGGGGATCCCATGGAGGCAATGGCCTTGATGGATCCTTTTCCCTTTGGGATACCACACTCGAACATGAGGGAACTACTATTGCCTTATCATTTGTGTATTTTCCAAGCTCTCATATTTTGCAAAGTAGAAAGTTTTAACGGTTCACAAAGGGAAGTTTTTATTTTCCTATATCCAGTTTTATGTGTTAATTGTGCAAAACATCTAATTTTTCTAACCTAAAGTCTACTGCAAATGATGAAATGGAAAATTCAAATGAAGACAATGGTATAATGAACAAAATTCCTATATCAAATTTTGATTTTTGATGCTAGTTCTAAAGTCTAAGATATAACTTTGTGAAATAATTTTTTTTATTTTCTTTCTTTTAGACAAAAATATAGACAAATAAGCTACCTTAAAGCACCTTCTATATGCAGTTTTTTATTTAAAGGCCTAAGAGGTGAAAACAAGAGGCCTAACATTAAGCTAAAAGGGGATTCCTTAATACCCTTTTTGAATTTAATGTTCTTAAATACTATTTTTACTACTGTAAATATGAATCAAACACATAAATGCATGTGTACAAAAGCTAGCCTAGAGATGCCTTTCACTCTTGATGAATTCTACATTAAATAAAAAAATAAAAATAAGTTCTTTTTAACATTTTTCTTTGCGAAAGGGTGAAAGGATAATGCATGGAAAAAAGTGTAGCCTAAATTTAATATATATGCATTTCTTTTTTTAAAGCCTAAAATATGTACTTCCTTTAACATTTAGTGAAGATCCTAAGTTATTTGATTGGAATCCTCTTAATGTCTTAATACAATAATAGAAAGTAGGAAATAAATAGTAGACAATGAACAAATAGAAACTAAAGAGTACCTACCTATCTCAATGGCCAAAATAAAACCACTACCTATATCCGAATATACCTCCTCTATCAAACCACTACTTATAACTCCTCCAAATGGAAAATTCACCAGGGACATATAAAAGAAACAAACTAGGAAGGTAATTAGTTTTTTGGGGGTCTACCAAATATCCAAATATGTATAGCTATCCATAAGGCACAATTAAACCCCTAAATATGTATAAACAATATTGAAATATCCAAAAACTAGATGTCATATCCCTTGTCATGAAATTGTTTCCTATAGATATATTAGACGATGAATTTGCACTATAGTTAGGAATAGAGTAATTAAAAGTTGGGAAAATATATAGAAATTGGATGCAATGATAGTAGTTACAAATCTAGTACTTGCAGATGTATTGGATGATGGATTCATGTTGTGATGGTGAAAAAATTGATCAACAGCCAAAAATAGATCTAAGAATAGGATGCAATAGTGGAAGTCATGAATTTGCCACTTGAAAGTATTATAGATGGTAAATTTGATCTAGATGATGAATCAAAAATGGAATAACATAAAGAACAAAAAAATGATAGTACAAAGTTATGCAAGATTGATCAAATAGAGAACATCCTTGAGTTGTCCTAAAAATTCTTTAGCTAAAAAATCTATAACCTAACTTGGATGGACGCAATAAATATGATATATGTGGGTGAGTGATCAAAATAAAGGTCTATATGCATAAATCCTAAGTCATATCAGGAGAATGTAGGTTACTAGGATCAATTAAACCAAAGGGGAACAATCTAAACTATGGATTAGATGACAAAAATGGCTTGAAATGAATCCTCCATTTGAAGAAGTTTCATTTGGAAAATTCATCTTGGATAAAGGGAATCCATAATAAATACCAAGGATTGAAATATGGCTTATATTTAGGGTGTTAGGGACTACAGTAATCAACCTATTGACCTGTAAATGCCTTAAAATTTCCTATAAAATGAGCTCATATGCAAACACTAAATAATACTTGTGAAGGGAAAACAAAGATGATAACAATACAATGAAAACAAGAGAAAATGATAACAAATTGGAAGGAAGGAAGAATAAATAATGGAGGTAGAACTCCCATTGGAATATTAATGCCTTATCATCCTCCCTATTCTAAAAACATGCAAAAATATAGACCAAAACAACTTTAAAATAATATTTGAATGAAATCGAAGCAACAATTTGTTATTCCAAGAAGTCATGTCCAAAATGCTTCTCTAAGGGATCCTTATATAGGTAAAAGGTGACCATACAGGGGGATGAGGTGTCAATATATGGTGATTTGGAGGGTTTTCATGGCTAGTCAACTACCTTGATTAGTATTTAGAGGATGATTGAAGATTAATTGAAAGTTAGGAGGATTTGATTATGAGTTTGATTACCAATTAGAGATGTTTGGTTGGGTGTTTGAATGTTGTGTTAACAATATTTGATTAGTAGATGATTTATTTAACTAATGGAAACAAAGGGGGTAACTTCTTATGATAGGAAATTGTAGGTAGGCAAGGACATTACCTATGCACCTAACATGAATTTATTGCCTTCGAATAAACCATCAGTGGATTCATCATTTAAAAAATTGAACTCCTAATAATTGCACATCAAAATTTACCAAGGGAGGTAGGAAATGGAAGGGAAAATTTATTTTCATTAATCTATTACCTAAGATAACAAATTCATTGTCCAATAAATTTATCCTTGGATAACAAATTCATGCAAGACTGGTCAAGCTACAAAAATTGAGTTTGACGATGTGGATCATATTTAATTTGACTCATTGGTGAACTAATGATGATATTGGTTTAATTGGGTGGTCTAATTTTAGGTATTTATATTTTTTCTCTTTTTATGAATTTAAAATAATAAATATATCAAAAATTATTATAGATTCCCATGGCTTTTTAAGAAGAATGGATGCATTCAACTTTTATTGATCAATATGAGGTAAAACATAGTGAATATTGGCTTGCAAGCATGATAGATTACCCAATACTTTTATCTAGTAATTACTTTGATATATAGAGAGAGAAAAAAGAGTTTTCTAATTTACACCTAGCTTGGGTGCCCTCTCAAGTTTCTCAGGGACCCAATGTAGTCTCAATGAAACTTGAATAGGTTGGGTGTAAAATGGGTACACAATAAAAGATGACACCAAGAAACAAAATAAAAAACGAGTGGAAATAAAAGAATTTGTATTTGTATTGAACAATGGAGCCTTATTATCCCTTTTACAATTCTTTGCTTGAGTGTGTAGGGGTATGATTACAATGGACCAAAAAATGAGGGAAATTTGTTATAACCAAGTGGTGGATGGGCTTCAACCATCCTCATGGACCATCCTTACTACAACAACCTTCATTAACCTACTTTTTGCACCCATGAAATTGCAAGGGGATTAGTAGCACATTATGATGTACATGAAAAAAACTACCATACAAACCCTAACATTAATGCTTGTAGATTGTAAATGATGTACATGAAAACAAAAAGAACAATAAACATGATACCTTGTTGATTACCTGCTCCAATCAATATTTATTTTTGACTAAAACTTCTCCAAATAAAACATGAATCTATATTTGGGTCTAGCTAACTGTGGTTTGGCATTTGGAAAATGCCCTATTGCATTTGAGACTATGTAAATATAGGCTAGCATTTATGGTTAAATGGCTGAACTGCCAAGGTTTCAATCTCGAGCTCCAATGAGTTGATCTCCAAGAATATCAAGGATATACTATAGAAATTTTGGTAGCATGATGATGTAATTTTTCATCCCCTTTTCTTGATGAAATGATATTTGCTTTTATAGTCATTTTGAGTTTTTGGAGGGAAAATATAAGTGGTAAGCCAGGGTTGCCAAGTGGCAGGAACTAGGTAGCCACCTATCCTGTAAAGTTGCAACGAGTCACCTGAGTGTCCCACTTAGGTGGATTGGTGGCATGTGGGTAGGTGCAAGTGGAGTAAGGTGTGTAAGATGTGGTAAAGGGAGGGGAAATAGTAGCCAAGACAAGTGTCAAGTGCAAATACTAACCATCCTGGGAGGATTTTCTAGATTTTCAAAAATAGGATTATGTGTAGGGTTTATACACCTAATTTTAGACTTAGGCATATTTTGTTATGTATAATTGCATGATGGAATGTAAATGCCTAGATTTAGGTGTCTAAAAATACCCATTTTGTATCACACTGCACCAAGAACAATGTGATACAAAAACAAGAGACACCTGGCTTTATTGGATGGAGAAATGGATTTTTGTTGCCTTAGTGAAAAGATGTAGTGATTGATGAAATATTTGAATGGGTGAAATATGGAATGGATGAAACCCATGAGTTGCTTGAAAAACTTTAGATGATGGAGGGTCGTGATGTGATGGATGCAAATGTTAAAAATCAATATCAATTTGGTTGTCCCAAGTTTGGATTGGACATACATTGTCAAAAATTTATTCTTGGTAGAGTGATGAGCATTTTTATGTGGTAGATAGACCAAGAAATGTGGTTTGTGTGTGTGATACTTGAATCATATGAGGTGATTTATACACTTGATTTTAGTTACTGCATTTAGACTCATACATTGGCATGGTGCATACTGATTTGAGAGATTTCCACTTTGTGCCCTTGCAAAGAGGGTTTTTGATAGAATTGTGCAAATTTTCTTGAATGAAATTGCATTCCAAATTTGAGTTACCAAATTTATGATGATTTGGGACAAGTTGACATGGGATGATGTTATTGTGCATTTGATGATATAATGTGATGTTTTTGTGAAGTTTTTTAGCATGATTTTATGGTTTTTGTTTTTTGAACAAGCATACTTATGGTGATCTACCCATCCTACCAAATTGCATGGATAACCAATCATTGCAACCACTAGGTGACTAGAGTAAATCACTAGATACAAGGTTCACTTGAGGAGTTTAGGTTCACTTGATTTGTGACAAGATGAAATGAGGTGAGAGGTTTCTTGAAGGGTTATTTCATGATTTTTGACATCTAAGGTTTATTTTATGGGTTTTTTTTTAACAAACATCGTTATGGTGATCTACCCATCCTACCGAATTGCATGGATAACCAATCACTGCAACCACTAGGTGACTAGAGTAAATCACTAGATACAAGGTTCACCGAGGAGTTTAAGTTAGCTAGTGTAGGAAATAAAAAGCTATTCTAAGTGTTGACCATATGGGTTTAGTGCCTATAGACCATTTTGAACTAAAAGTGACTAAAGGGTTTTGGTGCATTTCAAGCTTTTTGAAGTGATTTCATCAAAGGGGTGTCTTCTATTGGAGTATTTTGACTTGAATTGACCAAAGGGATCTCCCCTTTAGAGCTTTCATATGGAATTGACCAAAGTATTTTGGTTCCTTTGGAGCCTTTTTGAATTTATTTGACCAAAGGGGTGTGCTTCCCTTGGATCATTTTGAATTGAATTGACCAAAGAAATGTTTCCTTTGGAGCCTTTTGGATGGAATTGACCAAAGGATTTTGGTTCCTTTGGAGCCTTTTTGAATTGATTTGACCAAAGGGGTGTCCCCTTTGGGGCCTTTTGGATTGAATTGACCAAAGGAGTTTGGTTCCTTTGGAGCCTTTTTGAATTGAATTGACCAAAGAGGACATTGGAGCCTTTTTGAATTGAATTGACCAAAGAGATGTCCTCTTTGGAGCCTTTTGGATTGATTTTGACCAAAATATTTTGGTTCCTTTGGAGCCTTTGAAGTGAATGTGTTTTAGCAAAAATTAATACAACATGAATGTACCAATAATTTAAAATTTTTGAAGGTCCTAAGAAGGTACACTTTTGTGAAGATTTCAGGTCTGAAGTAAAATATTTTTTTTCTTCATGAGCATATACAACCCCTAAGTAGCTAATGTTTTTATTTCATTAAAATTTAAGGGGTTCCCCACCTTTTCCTTATAAATATTTCACTTTTTTGTTGACTGATAGAAAGTTTTAGCTAATAAACAGAAGTTTTCAAAAGCTAAGCACTCTTTAGTTGAATTTGAAAAGCAATCGACCAATAGAAAAGAGTGATCGGTTGAATCTAAATATTGTTAAAAGTTCTTCAGTTGATGCCATCAGAAGAAGAGCTAACATTTTTACAAGCAATTATTTTTGAATAACACAAGCTTATATTGAGAGGGGAGGTGAACAGTATACGACAAAATTTTACTTTTCTTTCCTAAACAATATTATCCAATATTATCAAAGGAAATATCAATAGCAATAATTAAATCAATGCAAAAATCATCACACACAATAGAGAAACCAATTTAACGTGGTTCACCCAATGTGGGATAATCCATGGAGAAAATATTTCTACTAAATTTTCTCAACAAATCCTCTTGAGAATCACTTCCCTATTAAAATGTTTATGGACCTCTATCCAAAGGAGATACCAATCCCCTAATGCTCTACTTTGTGGATCTCTATCCACAGGAGAACTCTTTCCACTTTTTTAGTTTGTGTAACTTGACCCAGGAGAACTCTTTCTCCTCAACTGGTTTGTGGATCTCTCTCCATATAAGAACTCTATCTTCCCAACTACTTCATGGATCACACTCCACAGGAGAACTCTTTCCCCTTGCTCTGGTTTTTGGAACTCTATCCATAGGAGAAATATTTCCCCTATTATCTGGTTGATGACCTTCTAGAAGACTACTACCCCCACTACACTGGCTTGTGTATCTCTCTCCATAGAAGACCATTGTACTCACTTAGAAGACATTTTTTCACTACCCTGGATAATGGATATCTATCAAATGGAGACTACTATCCTCCACTCTATCACCTCCAAATATTGCTCTTAACTCTATCTCATATCTACACCAAACACTGTCCTTAGTCTAGTACAAATCTTCTCTAACTCTGTCTCAGGTCTAGCACAAATCTGCTCTCAAATATGTACCAAAATCTATCCTCAAATTTGTCCTCAAGACTTGACACAAATCTTGATCCAATCACAAATTAACTCTACTTATATTTACCCCAAGTCTTAACACAAATCTTGAAAAAATCAATCAACTCCACTCTCAATGTTGTCTCAAGTCTTCACCAAGACTTGCTCAAATCTGCCTACAAGTCTTCATGAAAACTTACCTTAAATCTGCCTTTAAGTTCTCTCAAGAACTTGCTCAATATGCTCTCAAGTCTTCACAAAGAATTCCTCAGATATGCTCTCAAGAACTTGCTCAAATTTCTATCAATAACTTGCTCAAATTGCTCTCAAGTCTTCACCAAGACATACCTCAAATATGCTCTCAATTCCTCTCAATAACTTGCTCAATATGCTCTCAAGTCTTCACCAAGACTTGCTCAAATATTACTACATGTATTCATCAAGACTTGTCTCAAATATGCTCTCAAGTCCTCTCAATAACTTTCTCAATTTTCTCTCAAGTCTTCACCAAGACTTGCTCAAATCTGCCTACAAGTCTTCACCAAGACTTGCCTCAAATCTACCTACAAGATTTCACAAAAGCTTGCTCAACACTATTCTTAATATTTCACAAAATATTACACAAGTCTATCCTTAATATTTCACAAAATCTTACTCAAATATTCTCAAACACATGCTCAAAATAGCTCACAAGATATGCTCAATCAATCTCAAATTTTGCATAGAATGCTATCAATTACTTTATCTAATATTCAAAGTAATTCCTTTAACTTGAAGCAGTTTAGACATATTCTATTCAAAATTCTTTTAACCTCTAGAATATATAGAGAATGATGTACTTTATCAAGAAATCAATATGTTCTACTCAGTCATTAAGTCTATCACTTTCACAAATTTTATTTCTAATGTTTGCACATTCACTTTCAATATCATTCAAAACCAATTCTCAAGAACTTTACTCAATCATTCACTCAATGAAACACAACTTGCTTACAAACCCTAACAAAGTGTTTCACTATGTTTCCAACAACTCACACTATGGGTCTTAAACCTTGACTAAAAATTATTCCAATGTCACATAACAATGGTACACTTGTTCTTTCACAAAACCTAGTTCAAGATAGTTCTCAATCTCACACAACAATGATACTCATTTTCTTTCACAAATCCTAGTTCAATATAGTTCTCAATATCACATAACAATGATACTCATGTTATTTCATAAGCACTAGCTCAAATAATCCTCAATTTCTAACTCAAATATTCTCTTAATTATTCACCAATCATGCATATGAAAACATTTCCAACAATTAATGAGTGTCATCAATTATTCATCATTTAGTCATTATACTTGTCAATCCAGGGCGGTGTCCAATGGTTGTATACGATAGGAAAGGTAAGCAGTTTAAGGATCAGTTCATTCAGGAGATGGCTTTATTGGTGAAACAGTTAGTGTTTGGGGGTTTGATGTCACCTCTAAATCCTATAAACTGAAATTGACTCCTATTTACCCTTGCAGAAATGAAATTGCAGGAATTGAAACTTTGCAGGAAAAAGAAACTATCTTAATTTGTAGAATCTGAAATGACAGAAATGAAATGATGCAGAAATGAAACTTGCAGAATTGAAAATCACACTTTGCATAAAGGAGAACCTAATTACAGTAACAGAATTCAAAATATAGTAATCAAATGTTGCAAAGCTGGAACATCAAGAAATTCTCTAATGCAAACTGGAAATGCCAAAATCTGAGAATACTGTGAGAAAATAGAAAATGCTATATGTTGTAAGATGCATGAATCTACCCTAGGTGTTCAGCTGAAATGCACTAATTATCACAAAACATCATATGCAATCTAATACCACTAGTAATATGCAAATAAAAATTGTTAGGTTCTTGCTAATCTGCTGCAACAAGAAATGAGCAGAAAACCTGTCAATGAGGTCCCTTCTCCTAGGCCTGGAAGTGGCCCTTGCTCCCTGAACCAGAAGAAGGTGAAAAGAACTTGTTCTAAACTATCTAAACCTTACACATTCATTCAGAATGCCAACATAATGGAGAAATTGCACCTTTATTGATTCTGCAATAGCATTACAGTAGTGCAGGAGAAAGCCTACAAAATACTGCTCTGCTACAAAAACTTACAATACCACAATACTAGAATTCCTCTATACCTCTATCTATCTCCTATATGCTCAACCGAATGGGAGCTAGGTTATTTATATTATCTTATTACAATGCTGATATAGTCTGTTGCTGCTTTTCAGAGATTTTACAACTATTTTTAGAACTGTCTCCCTAGAATGCAGGACTATTTTTCTACAACTTATCCATTTCCTTTGTTGGGCTGCATCCATTGGAAGAAATGTACTGGAAAAGGTAATACAATCCCTCATATAGCTGCAATCAATGTTACCTCACCATTTGCCACCTTTTTGACTATTTTGTGGATGTTTTTGACCAAAACTATTCTTGCTCCGCTCATTCCGGAGCTGCTCTAGAATATCAAGTAGTGTAACAGTTCTAGCACTTATTCATGCATCAAATGCATAGGAAAGTGGTTTTGACCGACTAAATAGTCTCCCTTTGTTCCTAGAAGACCTATTCCTCAGTTGGTGCATGTTGGAACTGACCAATTCCATGCCATGCTATTCATGCATAGCTGGCTGGAATTTGTATGGTCAAATTATGTTTCCTGCATAGTCAGATTACTTTGAACAGGTTTTGGTGCCCTTTTGGTCATTTGAAATGATTAGACGGTAGGGAAAGCAAATGGAATGTTTTTAGAACTGAAGACATATCAACATATTTTATTGCAACTTCAAATAAATCCTAATATGCTTAGAGAATTCAGCTAAAATAGGTCAAAAAAATATAGAAAAATAGTTAAAACAGAATATATGCCCTTCAACATTTAAAACATGTAAATACTAATATATAATGCATTTTATCACCATAATTAGCATCAAAACATAACATAAGGTGTTCCAAATAGTTTATAAGTTATCAAAACTAGTCCATGGATGAGGTATTTGTAGGCCTCATCATTTTCCCCCAACCTATTCTAATGCATGTCCTCATGCATTCTGCATAGCCACAATAGCACAGAGATCCATGTCCAGATTCCATTCTTCATAACTGAGTTTTCGCCCTAGAACTTTATAGTATCCTCTGATTTCTTGTATTTGTCTGAGCCATTCCTAGAATTGTTCATCTGGTTGAGGATCATCATCAAAGAAATATGGAACAAGAGTTATAATAGTTGGCAATCTATATCTCAAACCTACCCAATGATCCTTTAACTTGTGGATGACCTGTACTATGCCCTCAACTCTTCTTCTGGACCACAACAAGTTATTGGGTGAGATAGGTTCCCTTTTCTGTAGTGATATTGATAATTCTCCCCACCTGTTCCTACAAGCAGATAGAGCATTACCAAAATACTGGTTACAAAAGACCTAAAAATTCATTATACAATCAGTAAGATTGCCTAGATAAACCTTTCTGATTTTTGGCTCCCTCATCATAGAAAAGTGGTCATTTATGGAGGCCCTATAATTGGCATGAGATGGTCTTATTAGTAACTCAGCTTTCAATTCCATTTCTTTGCTTGCTTTCTTCTCCTCCTCCCAATGGATCTGATTTTGTAGGTTGGACATAAAAGCCCTCAGTTGAATATCCCCTGTAAAAATATGTGGCAAAAATGTTACATCTTTTGGCATGAGAAATTTGTGCAAAAATAGTTCACACAACAAATTCTTCTGTTCTTCTGGGTTGTGCAAGAAAGCTTCCAAAAACTCCTCTGCAGTGCTTATTTCATAGGGGAGATCAGAACAAATTCTCATTACTTGCCAGCGAAGGTACTTTTATTTCAAGATTAGACTGTAAAATCTAGTTGGCCTACGAAATTGAACTAAGTACTCTAAAACCTGGCAAAGATACTGAACCTATTTCTGCAACTTCTCTATTTCTTTATTTTGAGTATCAAGCTTCTTCTCCAAAGACTTTAAAGATGAAATTTGTGCCTCCATTCCTTGACATTTAAGCACCCAATGTGCTATATCCTCATTATATTTTGTCATTGTAACTATTTGTGGGGGCCTTATAATTGATTGTATTTTTGGAGGTAAGTCCACTTGTATACCAATTTTTGATGTGTTAACAGAGAGCAGATTTACTTGCACCCCAATTTCTGTTGTTTCAACTTGAGATGATTCAGCTGTAATTAATTCAACAAAAATTTGAGGAGAATGCACATTTACCTATTCTTGTACTTCTCCCTATTCATTGGCCTCCTCAACTGCTTGTGATGTTTGTTCTTCCTATTGTAAATTTTTAGAATGTTCTACAGAAGCTCCTGAATCTGTCATGCTGACATCCTGCTGGAAGATTTGTGTTGTTGTCTCTTCTATTTCCACTCCTCTGATGGGTGATTCTTCCTCAGGTAGGGCTACCTCCCTATGATCTTCTACCAATTCTAATAGAATTCTGACCAACTCATCCTCAGAATCAGATTTTGTAGGTTGTTGCTCCAGATTGGACAATTGAACCTTTAATTTGTTCACTTCTTCCTGCAAACTAGCAATAAGCTTATCTTTTTCTATGATAGAGGCTTCATGTTGTTCAATCCAACCCATCTATGTCTTAATGACACTTTTAGCAGCATGCAATTGTTCCTGTATGTCTTCCTCCTCATCCTCTGCTATGGATTCTTCTTCAGAATCAGAATAATCAACAAGGGGAACATGTATGTTGTAAGTATTTCTGTGTCTGTGATTGTTGTTTCTACCTCCAATTCCTCTGTGTTTATATATACTTCTTCTGATCTTACTTCTACAAATTTCTCTACAAGTACTTCTTCCTGTAACATCACTCCAACAGATGCATCAATGTCTTTCTCCTGCTCTGTATTTATCTGTTGAGACAGTGATGACACCTCTACATCCACTACCTCCTCCATTATTTTTTGTTTTTGAAGTCTAGAAGACCTTCGCAACCCCACAGTAGTTTGTTTGACCTTTTTAGGGGACTCTGGAGAAAATTCTGATGATTCTGGAGCAGAACCTGCTCCAGGCATTTCTTTCTCCATTTGCCCTTCCCTGCTTGAACTGCCAGGCTGCTCAATGGGTTGTGTTGGAAAAATAGTTACATTTTCAAAAAATGTAACTTTCCTTATTTTTCCTACAGAATATTCCCTAGACTACTTTTCTCTTTGTTTCCTGGTCCTGGAGGATGGAGGTCCCTGTGGTGAGGAGGGAATTTCTCTTTTAGAGGATTCAGTTTCAATTTCATGTTCAGAACTTTCAATTTCTATTTCTGCTTCAGATTCAAGTCCTTCAACCTCTACCTCTTCTTCAGATTCAGGGCTTTCAACTTCTAATTCATTCCATGCAGAGAAAAATCATTCAAAACTCCTAGGGTTTCCCCTAAAGTGGTGTTTGCAGATGAGCTTGATGAGCCCATGGTGTTTTGGAGTCCCTCTTCCTTCTTGGTACTTTCTAGCCATAGTTTTTAGCTCCTGGTGAAGGTATAAGGGAAGATTTACTCTTGACCTCCAGGTTTGAGCCACCATGCCTTAAATGGTTTAATATTCTAATATGGTGTCCAGACAAAATGACAAATTTTCCATCACAGGTTAGAAACCTAGATTACCCATACTGCTACCTCCTCCCATGGGTGTTGGAAACTAGTTCGTTTTACCCCTTTGCAGACATTCTTATTCATTAAAAATTCAATAGGTCTATCTTCTTCTTCTCTAAACTGATTAACTATTTCTACCAAGGTATTTTTACCAGTTTTAACAATTTGAACCCCTTGCAATGGTAATTCAATGATTTGACTTAGAATTTCTGGTGTTACCTGGATGGTCATGCCACTGATATGGACTTGGTTGTTCCTGAAAGTGCGAGCAAATTTTGCTGCCAATCCTTCAAAGTGTCCATCGAATTTACGTAGAAATGGCATCAACCCTCCTTCCATAAAGATACACAGTGATTCAAGATCTCCCTGTAGACAATCTACATTTTTTGGCTCAATTTTATTCTTCTTACCCCCCATTCTCAATTTTTTGTGCTCTATTTTCTCTCAGCTTTCTGACGTAATGTCGTTCTTGGGTCTGGATCGAACAATTTGCAGTTGTGGGGGCTAAAACATTTTTGGGCTATGGAATTAAATTTTCACAATACTAGAAAAATGCTTCGAAACGTGTTGAAGCATTTGGAAAATTAAATTCCCCTTTTACGTCTCACATGGCAGATTCCTATTTCCCATAGGAACGTGATTTATCCATTTCTGTTGTATTGGATTAAATAATTATGATGTGCTGATGTGGCAGTTAATTATTGGCTGCATCATATACAACGTGCAAAATTTCCCTTTTTCCAAAGTGTCTTGTTAAGTGTGCCAAAGATTTTGCATATCATGAAACGTGCGATGATTTCCAACAACCTTATTCCCACCATTGATGTTGGAAACCCACATCTTGAAATCTGTGCCATGATTTTTTCCTTACGTCAAACAATAGAAAAATAATTTTGATGCCACATGTCATTTCATATTTTAACCTTGCTCATTCTAGAGTTTTCCCCGAAGTATGAACACTTCTTCATTCCGAAGCATAACCAATTTTATTCTAAAGCTGCTCTTGTTTGTTTTGGTTCTGGAGCTTCCATCATTTCGAAACTATTATGAGCAACATTCTTATTTCAGAGCATTATCATGTAGAAGCATTTGAAGACATTGATTAAAACCTTTCATGATCATATCATAGCCACATTTCCCATTGACCAGATGGATAACTTCTGAATCAACCTTATGTATGCCTTATATACTAACTAGGGATATTATACACTACATACTAGATATTAACAATGTTCTAAAATAAAAAAGGCACATACCTGATATAACCATTTATCTACATTTGTACAGATGGTTGTTTCTACTGATTCCAGCTGGTTGCTCTACTGACTAAGATAGGTGCAATCTGAAAATAGGTGAAACAATGATTGTGAGAAAATATAGAATAGTGATGGTGGGTCCAAATTGTGATTTCAACAAGGCAAACATGCCGAAAGACTGGTTTTCATGCAAGCCTTATTCAGAAGTGCCTCAAAGAGGTTTTCACTTTCTGAATTATTCATTTTTTTTATTATCATTTTTTTTTTTTTTATTTTTTTTCAATTTCTTTCATGTTACTCTATTGCATCCGGTGTGGAAGAAGTGTTTTCTTCCAACATGTGTACATCCAAGTTTTCCACTTGCTTGAGAAACTCCTCTTTAGTTAGTGGTTTATGGTATATCCGAAGATGATGTCCATTAACCACCAACTTTCATCATGAATCATCAATGGGTGAAAGGTGAACAACTCCATTTTCAAATACTTCCTCAATCTGATATGGTCCAAGCCACCTAGTCTGCAACTTTCTAGGATAGTCTTCATAATGAGAGTCAAACAACAAAGCCCAATCGCCTTGCTAAAATTTTCATTGTTGAATGTGACTGTCATGCCATAATTTTTGTTGTGCTTGGATCATCTCAGTCTGGTGCAATGCATCCATTCGTAGCTCATCCAATGCATTGAGCTTGTAGAATTTGGTCTATTTGTGCCTGTGACAAATCAATACCTACATCCAAAGCAGTTCGAAGAGTCAATAACTCAAATTCAATAGGTAAAAGAGGCTTTTTACCATAAACCAATTCATATGGTGTAAATCCAGTGGTGGATTTCCAAGTAGTGTTGTAAGCCCAAATTGCTTTAGGTAGTTTGTCCAACCAATTCCTCCTATGGGCTGCTATGGTTTTGGTTAAGATTCTCTCTAATTCCCTATTAGTCACTTCAACCTGTCCATTGGCTTGTGGATGATAAGGTGAGGATTTCCTATGCTTGATTTGATATAGTTGAGTGAAAGCTTCAATAAATCTTGAAGTAAACTGAGGTCCTTGATCTGTGGTGATGGATTGTGGGGCTCCAAAATGTAGGAAAATCTATGAATATAGGAAATCAACAACTTTGTCTTCTCGAGCATGCTTAAAAGCATGGGCTTCTACCCATTTGGTTACATAGTCAGTACATACCAAGATATGCACTTTTCCCTGGGAAGGAGGGTCAATGGGACCTACAAAATCTAACCCCCACCTCTCAAATGGTTATGTTCCTATTTGAGGTTGTAATGGCATTTCACTAGTGAAGGTAGGTTTTCCCATCCTTTGGCATGCATCACAATGTCTGACATACCTTTTCACATCTTTATGTAAAGATGGCCAGTAATAACCAGTACCCAAAATCTTTCGAATGGTGCTTTTTACTGAATAATGTCCTCCTGACGGTTCATCATGACATGCCCATAGGATATCATATACTTCGTCCTTGCGGATACACCTGCGTAAAACATGGTCAGGACTGCATTTAAACAATAAGCCTCCTATCCATTTGAAAGAAGAACTTTGCTTGATTAACTATTTCTTTTGCTTAGGAGTAAAGTGAAGAGGAATCTTTCCTGTAGCCAAGTAATTAGCTATATCTGCAAACCATGGAGATTGTATAGAAATAGCAAACAATTTTTCATCTGGGAACGTATCTTCAACCAATTCTCCTATATCTGCATTTGGCAACCTTGATAGAAAATCTGCTACCACATTAGCTTTTCCTGGTTTATTAACTATGGTGATATCAAATTCCTGCAACAATATTAACCAGTGAATAATTCTTGCACTAACCAAAGGTTTATTCATCAAGTATTTTATGGTAGCATGATATGTATGAATGAATACTTGATATCCTATGATATAGTGTCAGAACTTATTGATAGCATATACTACAACTAAGAATTCCTTCTCAGTGGTGGTGTAGTTCTTTTCAGCTCTTGTCAAGTTTTTACTGATGTAATAAATGGCATAATGCTCCCCATTTTCAATTTGTCCTAATGCAGCTCCAATAGCAATATTGGAAGCATCGATCTGAATATGGAATGGTAGTTCCCAATTAGGTCCTCTCAATACAGGGGGAGTTGTTAACTTTTCTTTCAATACTTCAAAAGACTTTTGACACTCAGTAGACCAAGTAAATTCAGAATCCTTAGTTAGTAATGCAAACATTGGATTGGCTATGGTACTAAAATTGGCAATAAATCTATGGTAGAAACCAATGTGTCCCAAGAAACTCCTTACATCAATTTGAGTTTTTGGGGGAGGAAGGTTTTTAATGACTTCCACCTTTTTAGGATCAACCTTGATCCCATAAGAAGAAATATGATGACCAAGGACAATCCCTTCCTCCATCATTAAGAAGCATTTCTCAAGATTAAGAGACAGATGGTATGTTTCACAATGTATTAAAACCTTTTCAAGTTGTTCTAAGGTATACTCAAAACTATCTCCAAACACTATGAAATCATCCATGTAAATTTCTACACTTTCATTTGTCAAATCAGAGAATATGGCCAAAACAACTCTTTGAAATGTTGTTGGAGCATTACACAAACCGAAGGGCAAAACTTTGTAAGCAAATGTTCCCCAAGGGCAGGTGAAAGTAGTCTTTTCCTGGTCTTCTGGTGCAACCTGTATTTGATTATAACCACTAAAACCATCAAGAAAATAGAAAAATTTCTTGCCAACAAGGGTATCTAACACTTGGTCTATAAATGGTAATGGAAAATGGTCCTTATGTGTAACCTTATTTAACTCTCTATAATCCACACACACTCTCATTTTCCCATTTTTCTTTGGAACAATGACCAATGGAGAAACCCACTTACTATCTGAAATTGGGTAAATGAATCCTACATCTAAAAGTTTTTCAATTTCTTCTTTAACAATATCTTTCAGAGCAGGGTTCAAGCGTCTTTGAGGTTGTCTCACTAGTTTGACATCTTCAGTATATATCCTATGTGTACACACATCAGGATGAATGCCAATCATATCCTTGTAACTCCAAGCAAAATCCTGAACATGTTTTTGTAGAACAACAAATAATTTGGCTTCTTGTTCATTAGTCAACTAACTATTAATATTTAGAACTTTCCCTGGCTGTATCTCAATTTGTTTAATCCCTGGATAAACAGAATTGACTGCTTCATATCTATTGATTAAAGAATTTAATGGACAATGATGTGGCTACAGAGTATGAAATACTCTGGATTCTGTTTCATAAGTGATACCGGATGGAATCATTCCCTGCATAGGACATGTGAAAGAGGTAAGAAGATGATGATGCCATCCATGTGGCAGTGTGAAAGAGCTTTCTTGTATGGGAATAGGTGACAAATATTCTAAAGTTTGTTCTTCATCCTTCCATAGAAAGTGATGAACAATGATTTGATCATCTTTAAGTCCTTCCTTTTGTAATGTTTCAACTAGGACAGTCTCATCTTCAAAAATTTCTCTTTCTGGTGAGTTGATTTCCTCTATGTGTTCCTTCACTATTACTATGGCCAAAGTGGCAATAGTTTCTTGTTATTCATCGGACTCAGGATACCATATCTGTCCAAAAAATTTGGTTGAAGGTTGGGCTGGTGGATACAGGAAATCTTCTTAAGGTCAATTCCATTTGAAATAGTCATTTCTCATTATCTACAGTCTATAAAAGCAGTTGCAGTAGCAAGCCAAGGTCATCCTAGAATGATGGGATAACCATTAACTAAATTTCTAGGCTGCAATACCAAGAAATCTATAGGATATTCCCAGGAAGAAACTTCAATGGCAATATCTTCTAGGATCCCTTCTGGCTTGGCAACTGACCTATCTACCATTTCCAAAACTGTAGTGGTAGGACTGAGATTACTGAGCTACAATTTTTGCATTGTTTCTTTAGTCATTACATTAATTGCAGCTCCAAGGTCAATTAGTACATTTGGAATTTGCACTAACCCAATAGTAATTGTGACTACTGGACTTCCTGGATCACTATATTTGGGAGGCACTAGTTTTCCAGATAGTAGGTCAGCCAACTTCCCTTCTACTTGCATAGTTTTAGGAAAGGCTTTCTTCTTTCTACCAGGTTTCTTGATACACAATTCCTGAATGGTTTTCTTGATTAAGGGCACATCCTTTATTGCTTGCAACAAAGGGAGGGAGATAGACATATTTTTAAGTTTTGTAACCAATTCTGATTCAGGAGTAGTGACAGTATGATCAAACCTTTCAGGGTATGGCACTACTTCTGAAGAAGGTTCCTTTTGCCCTTGCATTTTTTTTGGTTTCTCTTCTTTTTCTTTTGTTTGCACTAGTTCTGAATGTGGAGACTCTTGCTTTCCATCAATTTCTTCAATGGTGGGTGGGGCAGGGTCAGGTAAAACTTTCCCTGAACGTAACTGGATATTACTACAGTCAAGTACATGAACTGCAGTAGTGTCTTCAGACTCAGCTCCATAAATAGGGGCTGCTTGTCTGGTATTATTTGGGTTAGCCATAGGCTGAGCTGGAAGTGGGGGTTGCTTAACTGGCTGTGCTTGTTGAGGTTGTATTCTTCCTTGAAAGTTCTGATTAGGAGCTGGCAGCAAGTTTTGAGTTTGCCCTTGATACCTTTGCTGCCCTTGATATGATGGGTATTGTGGCCCCCATATTTGCCCATATTGTTGATTATGTGTCCAAGGTGGATTAACAGGATTCCAGGGAGGATGTGACCAATCTTGGGAAGATGCCCAAGATTGATTCCATGGTTGTGAAGGTGGTTCTGAATATCCCCAAGGCATATTCCAAGGATTTTGTCCCCAACCTATAGGAAAATGAGGGGCATTCTGGTATTGTGAAAAGTTGCCACCTGGCCTCTGCCCAATAACATTAAGTTCTTCAGTTTGAGTTTCCAAAATAGTTTTCAGGTGAGGCAACAGATGACACCTATCAGTTTTATGCTCTTTTGAACATATGCCACAAATAGTTGAGATAGAGGTTCTATCCAAAGGACAATCATGTAGGGCATGCTTATTTCTGCATCTAGGACAATAGATAGCCAGGGGTGGTGAAGAATTGGATTTTGAATTCCTTTCCCCTAATGCGGAATTTAATTGTACAAGAATATCAGTTTTCATGTTAGCCATTTCTTCCATCAAATATTTTATATCAATATTACCAGGATTCTGCTTCCTTCTTCTTTGCCTAGTGCGGGAATAATTTTTGCATAACTCTACAATATCATTAATCTCAAGCTGGTTTATATCTCCTTTTCCCATTAAATCCAATACTTCTCTGGAATCATCCTGCAAACCTCTCAAAAATATAGTTTTTAATAAGTCAGTTTCCACAAGACCACATCTCTTTTGGATAAAGGTAAATCTATCAAGATAATCCTCTAAGTTTTCATCCTCTTCTTGTCTAATCTGAAATAACTCATCCTTCCTATTTCTCACTCTACAATACTCCTGATACTTATCCAAAAATGTAGTTTCCATTTGATCCCAAGTGCGGATTGAATCTGGTTCAAGGCTCATAAACCATCGTAAGGCTGCATATTTGAGTGTAGAGGGAAATAACTTCAGTTTCTAGTTGTCATTGACATAGTCATAAGTCTGACACAGAACTTTGAATTCAAACAAGAACTGATCAGGATCTTCAAAAACAATTCCCCTAAATATTGGCAATACTGAGGGTGAAATTGTTTTCATAGGAGCATTCTGAGTAGGATTCAGATGAATAGGGTATTCAAAAGTTCTAACAGGATTGTCAGCATCATGACCAACAATTTCCCTATCATGTTCTCCTTGTTCTGCCATAGGTGCTTCCTCAATTTTGACTTGTTCAACTAGTTCAGATGGATCAGCCCTATGGGTATGTCTAGAAGCAAGTGCCTCTAAGAGTTCTTCTTGCAAAGATCCTAAAATTTTAATTGATGAAGAAGATGATTCTCATTTAAGTCTTTCAGGAAGTTCATACACAGGCAGATCTTCACTTGATCATGAAGAACGCCTTGGTGGAAAAGAGCCAGTTCTGATAAACCTTCCTCTTTCGTCTCTTGGCCTATTCATCCATGCTCATCCACTAAATGAACTAGAATTCAGTTTTCAAGGATTGTTACCTGTAACAGGACAGTTCCTGAACTGCTATGCTTCTCCTAACAACACCTAAAGTTTCCCCAAAAATGACACCAAAAATGATGAGTGTCATCAATTATTCATCATTTAGTCAATATACTTGTCAATCCAGGGTGGTGTCCAATGGTTGTATACGATAGGAAAGGTAAGCAGTTTAAGGATCAGTTCATTCAGGAGATGGCTTTATTGGTGAAAAAGTTAGTGTTTGGGGGTTTGATGTCACCTCTAAATCCTATAAACTAAAATTGACTCCTATTTACCCTTGCAGAAATGAAATTGCAGGAATTGAAACTTTGCAGAAAAAGGAAACTATCTTAATTTGCAGAATCTAAAATGATAGAAATGAAATGATGCAGAAATGGAAATAGTAGAAATGAAACTTGCAGAATTGAAAATCACACTTTGCATAAAGGAGAACCTAATTACAGTAACAGAATTCAAAGGATAGTAATCAAATGTTGCAAAGCTGGAACATCAAGAAATTCTCTAATGCAAACTGGAAATGCCAAAATATAAGAATACTGTGAGAAAACAGAAAATGCTATATGTTGTAAGATGCATGAATCTACCCTAGGTGATCAACTGAAATGCACTAATGATTACCAAACATCATATACAATCTAACACAACTAGTAATATGCAATAAAGACTATTAGGTTCCTGCTAATCTGCTGCAACAAGAAATGAGCAGAAAACCTGTCAATGTGGTCCCTTCTCCTGGGCCTGGAAGTGGCCCTTGCTCCCTGAACCAGAAGAAGGTGGAAAGAACTTGTTTTAAACTATCTAAACCTTACACATTCATTCAGAATGCCAACATAATGGAGAAATTGCACCTTTATTGATTCTGCAATAGCATTACAATAGTGTAGGAGAAAGCCTGCAAAATATTGCTTTGCTACCAAAAACTTACAATACCACAATACTAGAATTCCTCTATACCTCTATCTATATCCTATATGCTCAACCGAATGGGAGCTAGGTTATTTATATTATCTTATTACAATGTTGATATAGTCTGTTGCTACTTTTCAGAGATTTTACAACTATTTTTAGAACTATCTCCCTAGAATGCAGGACTATTTTTCTACAACTTATCCATTTCCTTTGCTAGGCTGCATCCATTGGAAGAAATGCATTGGAAAAGGTAATACAATCCCTCATATAGCTGCAATCAATGTTACCTCACCATTTTCCACCTTTTTGACTATTTTGTGGATGTTTTTGACCAAAACTATTCCTGCTCTGCTCATTCCGGAGCTGCTCTAGAATATCAGGCAGTGTAATAGTTCTAGCACTTATTCATGCATCAGCTATGTAGGAAAGTGGTTTTGACTAACTAAAAAGTCTCCCTTTGTTCCCAGAAGACCTATTCCTCAGTTGGTGCATGCTGGAACTGACCAATTCCATGCCATGCTATTCATGCATAGCTGGCTGGAATTTGTATGGTCAAATTTTGTTTCTTGCATAGTCAGATTACTTTGAACAGGTTTTGGTGCCCTTTTGGTCATTTGAAATGATTAGACGGTAGGGAAAGCAAATGGAATGTTTTTAGAACTGAAGACATATCAACATATTTTATTGCAACTTCAAATAAATCCTAATATGCTTAGAGAATTCAGCTAAAACAGGTCAAAAAATACAAAAAAATAGTTAAAATAGAATATATGCTCTTCAACATTTAAAACATGTAAATACTAATATATAATGCATTTTATCACCATAATTAGCATCAAAACATAACATAAGGTGTTCCAAATAGTTTATAAGTTATCAAAACTAGTCCATGGATGAGGCATTTGCAGGCCTCATCAACAATGCTTATCAAACAATCCTTTTCACTCCAAATTTATATTTCACAACATTCAATCCAACAATATTTCACTCATAAGGATGATGTACCCATACCTTTTTTATTTGATGGAGACATGTCTTCAAAATATGTCTTAATCACAATCAAATCCTCTTTGCTAATTTCAACGTTAGATAGCAACAACCTATCTCAAAATCTCCATACAAATATTCTCCTCAAATTTCACAATAAAAAATATCAAGTCTCAAGTACACCTTATTATCTCCAATACTCTCAAAATAACATTCAACACATATAAACAAAGTTCCTTTGTTTACACCTTATAATCTCCAATTGTCTCAAAATAATATTCAATACATAAAAATCATGTTCCTTTACTAACACCTTATAAAATCCAACTTTTTCAAAATAACATTCACCATATAAAAATCAAATTCCTTTGTTAACCCTTATAACTCCAATTCTTTATTTATTTTCCTAAGCAACAAAAATATAAAATATTTTTAATTAACCTTATGACTCCCTATGCATTCAACCAATGCACTTTATAATCACGTGGCTTTTATAATACTTGCACCTTCCAAACTTCGATGAATTTAAATAAAAAATTTAAAGTGCTTAACTTATATCTTTGGCCCACATTTCAAAAAAATAAATTGCCGACGTCTTGGTTGTGCCCAAACTCGAACCCATGACCAACTACCACCGAAGTGCCTTAGCCCAAGGTTAAGTTTCCACCTGGGCTACACGCCCACATGTGAACCTAAGTCCACATCCTTTAACTAATACCTCTACTCAAATTTTAGTGCAAACCAAAATTCTTCTCCCTTCTTTACAAAATGGATCACATGGGATTCGAAACCATGACATCTACTTCACAATTTTCTTAACCAACCTCTGACCACCGACTACACTATCAAGAACATTGGAATCAATTGGGTGTGCCACACGTACTTCAAAAAATATCTGTCTCCCTTTAATTAAAATAACACAAATCCTTTTCTCTTTTCAATAATGCAGTGCATAAAATAAAATTTCAATATTAGCATTCGAATTGCTTAGGTAATAGAAATGAAAATAATTTCCCCTTTTTATACATTTTGTCCTTTGTGCTTAACACGTCGACCTATTTCAAAATTCGATTTTAGAATTTAAATTTAATTTTAAACTTTGAAAACTTTGGCGCATGTTTTTATTTAAATTAAAATTTTAACCATAGGTTAAAATATTTTAATTTAAATAAATTAAATTAAATCCTTTATAATATACTCACTAGGTATTTTTAAGGATAGATCATTTTTAAATATTCCTTGGACCTCATTTTCTTCACCTCATCCTTTTGCCCAAAACATTATAATATTAAACATTATAATATTATTATTTATTTTTATATCCACTTCTCTTTCATTGGGTCGTCAACCTTTTAGGCCCCTTTAGGCATATAATATTTATATCCTATTTTTTTTAACTTCCTTGCCTTTTGGAAAAACAACCTTATGATATTAATGACGAAGAAACTGGGCACCAACCTCTTGACATCAATGACAACAAAACTTGCTCAAATTTCCAACAATATCTCCCTTTGTCATTTATGGAAGCCCTTTTTCCTTTAACCATTTCTTTTATCTTTTTTAGTTTTGCTCCCCTTGTGAAACTACTCCCCCTGACTGAATGCTTTCCCCTAACTCAAATCTCTCCCCCTTTGATGTCAATAGCAAAGGGCCACCTTTGGGGCTAAATATAAGACTCTTAGATCAGCCCCCTCTCCACCTCCTTTCCTTGAGGTGATTAATTTTGGGGTGGGAGTATTTATACTCCCATCAGAAAATGATGTTTTTCTTTGTCCACCTTATTCCTCAATAGATCCTTCTAATTCCTCTGAATAAACCTATTCCTGCTTATCTCTAGAAATTTTGTTCTACACAACTTAGCCATATACCCAAAATTATTGCACTTATAGCATTTAATGTTGTGATTCCTAGAAGGTGAAAATATCTTGAAGTTCCTCCTGGTTAATCCATATCCATTCCTTTCATGAACTCTGTAATTAAATGCTTTATGACCAAACTGATTACAAGAGTGAAAATACCCTTTAAAGAGATATCCATTTCTAAAATTTCTATTGGTGAAACGATGTCCTTGTCTTTCATGTGTCCTGCACTGCATAGCCTTCTGACCAAACATATAACATGAGAAGTAATGTCAATTGAAGAAATCTTGCTTTGACCCCATTGGTCTCTTAGTCCTTTCTTCCTTGTGATGTTTCATGTTTCTCATTTGTGCATTGTTCCTTTCCTTGTTGAAATTTCTATTTTTCAACTTATCCTCAGAAGTCTCACTTTCTCTTTCACTCTCTTATTTTGAAGCTTCTTCTTATTTGGAGCTTAATATTGACTCCTCTTCTTGTTGTCTTTGTTCCTTTTCAAAACCAAGTCCTATCTTGTTTGATGAAGATATTTGTACCTTGATAATTTTATCCAAGGTGTTTAAGATTCTCCCAAACCTATGTAGTTTGTCTTTAGACTCTTTCACTTCCTTACTTAGTGAGATTACCTCATGCTCTAATATTTTACATTATAAAGACTTTTCTCATAACTTCTCTTTAAGTATTCTTGTCTTAGATATTGAATATTTTAGATCTTGTATAAGTTTTCCTTTCTCTTCATCACATTCTTGAAATTGAAGCTTGAGTTTTGAGTTTTGTTTTCTTACCTTTCTTAATTCCTTAAGAGCACAAATAAGCTCACCTTCAAGATCAACTTCTCCTTCCTCTTCATTTTTTGATTCTTCTTCTATATTTTTGTCTTCAAGAGCATATTTATTCCTTTTTTATTTATCTTCAGTAGAAGCACTTCCTTCTTCTTCTATTGCCAAGAAGATACTTTCTTTTTCTATATTTTCAAGAGCATCTTCATATTCATCTTCACTGAAAGTGAACTCATTTTTTGTACATTGATCTTCAAGATGACCAAAGTTACCACACTTGAAACATTTGAGAATTATTGGTTTCCTTTTAGCTTCTTTTCCAACATCTTCTTTTTCTACTATCAAAAATATAATTTCTTCTTCTTCATTATCTGAGGACCTTCCATCACTATCACTTGAAATATTGCTTGTCTTGTCTACATAAAAACTCTTCTTATGCCTTTGGAAAAACTTATTTTCATGCTTGTTTTATCCATACCTATTCTTATTTTGATACCTGGATTTTCTTGCTTCCTTGTTCTTATGATCATGTTTTCTTCATCACTGCTACTTCTTGCTTCTGGATAGTTAGATGCATAGTGACCATATTTACCACATTTGAAACACTTAATTGATTTCGTACCTTTGTGCTTTTTTGTGTCCTTGTTCCTTCTACCATAGTTTGCTTCTTCATCATTGGATGACTCATCACTTGAATTTGTATTATTATATTTTGTTTTATTTGATACTTTGAAAGCTACCTCTTTCTTGGGACTAGGATCCTTTCCTATTCTCATATCAAAAGCTGTGAGAGTTCCATGTAACTCATCCTTGTCAAAGTTTCAATATCTTTTAATTTCTTCTATAGCTGAAACCTTTTCACTATACCTCTTAGGGACTGATCTCAAAATATTTTGACAAATATATGTTTCTTCAACTTTAAAACCAAGTCCTTGCATGGAGTTAACAATCTCATCCACATGAATTAAGTATGTAGCAATATCTTCTTCATCCTTCATATTTAGGTCTTCAAATGTTTTCTTGTGATTTTGTGATTTTGCCATCTTGACCTTTTTGTCTCCCTCATATGTTTTCTGCAACTTTTCCCAAATCTCTTTTATTGATGTGCAATGCATAACTTTTACAAAATTTGATTCACATAAACCACTTAATATTCCATTCATTTCATTTGAATTATTCAGTTGTAGGATCTTACCATATTTATATGCAGGTGGAGTGGTTGGTGGTGTGTACCCATCCTCAACTGCTTGCCATATATTATTTCCTTGTGCCATTAGGTAAATATTCAGTCTTACACTCCAAAATGCATAATTGTTCCCTTCAAAAAATGGTGCCTTATAACCTAAATATCCACTCTAATAATCCATTTGTGTTCCTTTAATCTTTTCCTTCAAGCTCTTAAACTCTTTCGAAGGAACATGCTCTAATACCAATTGAATAACACAAGCTTATACTTAGAGGGAGGGTGAACAGTATAATATCAACTTATATTTTTCTTTCACAAATAATATTATGCAATATTATCAATTGCAATATCAATAGCGGTAATCAAAGCAATGCACAAATCATCACACACAATAGAGACACCAATTTAATGTGGTTCACCCAATGTGGGCTACTCCACGGAGAAAATATTTCTACTAAATTTTCTCAATAAATCCTCTTGGGAATCACTTCCCTATTATAATTTTTATGTACCTCTATCCAAAGGATATACCAATCCCCTAATTATTTGCTTTGTGGATATCTATCCACAGAAGAACTCTTTCCCCTTTTCTTGTTCGTGGAACTTGACCCAGGAGAACTCTTTCTCCTCAACTAGTTCGTGGATCTCTCTCCATATAAGAACTCTATCTTCCCAGCTACTTCATGGATCACACTCCATAGGATAACTCTTTCCTCTTGCTATAGTTTGTGTAACTCTATCCATAGGAGAAATATTTTCCCTCTACTTTGGTTTATGACCTTCTAGAAGACTACTACCTCCACTGCACTGGCTTGTGGATCTCTCTCCACAGAAGACCTCTATCCTCACTTAGAAGACCTTTGTTCTTATTGCCTTGGCTAATGGATATCTATCCACTGGAGACTACTATCCTCTACTCTATCACCTCCAAAGCTTACTCTCAACTCTATCTCAAATCTACACCAAACACTATCCTCGATCTAGTACAAATATACTCTAACTCTATCTCAATTCTAGCATAAATCTGCTCTCAAATTTGTACCAAACTCTATCCTTAAATTTGTCCTCAAGCCTTAACACAAAGCTTGATCCAATCATAAATTAACTCTACTTATATTTTCCCCAAGTATTAACACAAAGCTTGAACAAATCAATCAACTTTGCTCTCAATATTGTCTCAAGTCTTCATTAAGACTTGCTCAAATATGCCTACAAGTCTTCACAAAGACTTACCTCAAATATACCTTCAAGTTCTCTCAAGAACTTGATCAATCTACTCTCAAGTATTCACAAAGACTTACCTCAAATCTACTCTCAAGTCCTCTCAAGAACTTGCTTAAACTGCTCTCAAGTATTCACCAAGACTTACCACAAATCTACTCTCAAGTCCTCTCAAGAAATTTCTAAATCTACTGTCAAGTCTTCACCAAGACTTGCTCAAGTCTAGCTATAATTATTTACCAAGACTTGTCTCAAATCTACTCTCAAGAACTTTCTCAATATGCTCTCAACTCTTCACCAAGACTTGCTCAAATCTACCTACAAGTCTTCACCAAGACTTGTCTCAAATTTGCCTATAATATTTCACAAAATCTTGCTCAACACTATCCTTAAGCTTTCACAAAATCTTACACAACTTTGTCCTTAAGCTTTTACAAAAGCTTACTCAAATCTGCTCAAACACATTCTCAAAAAATCTCACATGATATGTTCAATCTATCTCAAATCTTACACACAATGCTATCAATTACTTTTTCTAATCTTCAAAGTAATTTCGTTAACTTGAAGCAGTTTTAACATATTCTATTCAGAATTTTTTTAACCTCTAGAATATATAGAGAATTATGTATTTTATCAAGAAATCAACATGTTCTACTCAGTCATTAAGTCTATCGCTTTCACAAATCTGATTTCTAATGTTTGCACATTCACTTTCAATATCACTCAAAACCAATGCTCAAGAACATTACTCAATCGTTCACTCAATGAAACACAACTTGCTTACAAAACCTAAGTGTTTCACTATACTTCCAATAAATCACACTATGGGTCTCAAACCTTGAATCAAAATGATTCCATTGTCACATAACAATGGTACTCATGTTCTTTCACAAACCCTAGTTCAAGATAGTTCTCAATCTCACATAACAATGATACTCATGTTCTTTCACAAAACCTAGTTCAAGATAGTTCTCAATATCACATAACAATGATACTCATATTCTTTCACAAGCCCTAGCTCAAATAATCCTAAAATTCTAGCTCAAATATTCTCTTAATTATTCACCAATCATGCATATGAAAATATTTCCAGCAATTCTTATCAAACAATCCTTTTCACTCCAAATTTGCATTTCACAACATTCAATCCAACAATATTTCACTCATAATGATGATTTGCCCATACCTTTTGATTTTATGGAGATATATATTAAAAACCTATCTTAATCACAATAAAATCCTCTTTGCCAATTTCAAGGTTAGATAGCAACAATCTATCTTAAAATCTCTATACAAATATTCTCCTCAAATTTCACCATACAAAAATATCAAGTCTCAAGTACACCTTATTATCTCCAATACTCTCAAAATAATATTCAACACATACAAACAAAGTTCTTTTGTTAACACCTTATAATATCCAAACTTCTCAAAATAATATTCAATACATAAAAATCATGTTTCTTTACTAATACCTTATGAACTCCAACTTTTTCAAAATAACATTCACCATATAAAAATCACATTCCTTTTTTAACCATTTTAAATCCAATTCTTTATTTATTTTCCTAAGCAACAAAAATATAAAATATTTTTAATTAACCTTATGACTCCCTATGCATTCAACCAATGTGCTTTATAATAACATGGCCTTTATAATACTTGCACCTTCCAAACTTCGGTGAATTTAAATAAAAAATTAAAAGTTCTTACCTTATAATCTTTGTCCCATATTTCAAAAAAAAAAATTACCCACGTCTTGGTTGCGTCAAAACTCGAACCCGTGACCAACTACTACCGAAACACCATAGCCCAAGGCTAAGCTGATGCCTGGGCTACACACCCACACGTGAACCTAATTCCATATCCTTTCACTAATACCTCTACTTGGATTTTGGCATAAACCAAAATTCTTTGCCCTCCTTTGTAAAATGGATCACGTGGGATTTGAAACCATAACATCTGCTTCACAAGCATCTTAACCAACCTTCGACCACTGACTGCACTATCAAGCACCTTGGAATTGATTGGGTGATCCACATGTACTTCAACCAATATTTGTATCCCTTTAATTAAAAGTACACAAATACCTTTCTCTTTTCAATAATGCGGTGCATGAAATAAATTTTCAATATTAGCATTTGAATTGCATAGGTAATGGAAATGAAAATCATTTCCCCTTTTTATACATTTTGTCCTTTGCGCTTAACACATCGGCCTATTTAAAATTTTGATTTTTTTATTTAAATTTAATTTTAAACTTTGAAAACTTTGGCACCTTTTGTTTATTTAAATTAAAATTTTAACCATAGGTTAAAATATTTTAATTTATATAGATTTAATTAAATCCTTTATAATCTGCTCACTGGGTCTTTTTAAGGATATATAATTTTTAAAGATTCCTTGGACCTCATTTTCTTCACCTCATCCTTTTGCTCAAAATATTATAATATTAAAAATTATAATACTATTATTTCTTTTTATATTTGCTTCTCTTTCCTTGGGTCTTCAACCTTTTATGCCTCTTTAGGCATATAATATTTATATCCTATTTATTTTAACCACTTCCTTGCCTTTTGGAAAAACAACCTTATGATATTAATGACAACGAAACTGGACATCAACCTCTTGACATCAATGACAACAAAACTCGCTCAAATTTCCAATAATTTTTTGGTTGACCGATAGAAAATTTTGATAAACCACTCGGACCAAAGAGCCCAAACAAGAAGAGCACGTAAATTTTTAATCGACCAACAAAAAGATGATCACTACTGAAGCTATTTGGTCGATCAAATTTTGGTTCATTAAAAATCCCTTTTCGGCCAACGAGAAGAAGTGGCAATTGAAGGTAAAAGGTATTTCAGCTGACACCAAGTGAACAGGAGCTGATCAACCAATTGGTCGATCGTGAAAGGCGATAATTTTTTGGTTGAACACAGTAAACATTCGACCAAAATATCAACCAAATGTAAAATAATTTGCTCTATGAAAACATGAATTTGGCCAAAAATAATGAAGAGATGACCAAAAATTCAAAGATCCAATGAATATTACTTTGGCTGGCAAAAAAAAAGTCAACCACTCAGCGAAAGCAAAATTTTTAGTTCGGTTGAGGAAAAGCCTTCATCGATTGGACAATGGTAAGGATCAATCGATAATTTGGTCAAAGTGCTACTATTGAAATATTTTTGCCAATAAAAGAAAATCATTAAGTATCCTCGATCAATCACATCCTTGCTATCAAAATATCATTAACCAAATGAGATCAACGTATGAGATCAACCCAACCAATCAAAGGTAAAAAATCACTGATTAAGGTATGTCACCTTTTAATTTTACATGCACAATATCTTAATTAAAAATTGCTATTATTAGCTGACATCCTTAATAAAAGCTATCTTGAGTTTTAAAATGCAGTGCGTGTAGAAGTACCCAAAGCCATATCGGTTGAATAATGGCACCCAACATCCGAATATTTATTCATACAAAATGAAAGTGATCCATAATCCGAGATCTAACATAAGGAAAGAAATAATTGGTCGATCATCCAATCAATAGACTATATGTCTTCTCTTGAATTAAAACATTGAGTGGTTGATATGTCATTGATGATAGCTAAAGCACAAAATCCACATCAGTGTACCTTCACCTAAGAAAAGCTAATGCGATGCTCAAATCAATTATAATCCTACTGACATGGCTGAACCACTTCAAGCATTACAAGAACATAGACCATATATAGACCTCAACCTTAGATCTCCCCAGGCATAGTTCTTAAGGCAATGTGTACCGATCGAACAGACCAAAATCTAACACTTGTAGAATTTGATGGCTAGTTACACAAATCAACAGATAGTGGTGATTCAAAATCAATCGATCATTATGGAATATTGAGGTGACAAGCTAAAAATAGCAATAATGTAGAAAATATTGGTATGATGTTAATAATTCCTCATACACAAACCAATTTAAATACATGAAGATAGCAGCAACTCACAATGCTAACAATTTTTTTGAACTATTCGATGAGCTGAGAATACTAGTGTTAGAGATTAGAGAAATGGCCTCCTCCAACAAGGCAGCCCTCAAGACGAGAATTGAAGCATTGGATGAGAAGATTCCATTCATTAAGGTGAATACTATAAATATGGGATAACAAGTATGGGATGAATATGAACTCATTAAGTTCTACTTCCAATCCAACACATAAGAGTGGTGATGCTTGCACTATCTATTGAAGACACTTGCACTACCTATTGAAGAACATCTTCAACTAGACATACAAAGACAAAGACAAGAGAGCTCCCCACTACAATAAATAGAGAACCAACCTAGAAAAATTATTGTGCCCAAGAGAGAATTTCTCCTCTAAATTGTTGATATGGCTATCCATATCATATGATCTGAGGACTAGGGCCATTGTAAATGGTTAAAACAAACCCATTTATAGGATTACACCAAAAAATATTGAATAGGTATTCAAGTTAGAAACAACCAAGAAATGCTATGATGTGAAGGTGATTTCAATGCAGGTACGCCACATGTTCGGTACCACTTTCTATGATAAGTTGTTTGACTATGACAAACCAGTGTTGAAAATTTTTCCAATTCATAAGAACCAGTTCCATAAATGTGTGAGAGACTACGCTAACATGATTAATGTAGTTTTGGGATTCGAGGACCTCAACTGGATCAGCATCAAAGTAATGTATTTGATAGTATAGTGCAACAAAACCTAAAATATTCCCATGTATAGATGGCAAGACATAATATACGACATAATAGATAAAGAATTCAAGGAATTATAGAATGCCATAAAGAAATATATGGATATCATGCCTTGTTTCTCACACTTCTCATTCTTGGTGCACCTAATCATCGAGCAATTCAAAGATGATGCCATACAGCAACTTGGAGGAATTCTAGGGGATATTATCTAGGATAGGTTTCCTTGCATCTATGATGGCACTTCCTCTTATTCAGAGTTTTTTAGAAGGTTCTTAGCATCAATGTACTATGTACTCACCAATAAAGAACCATCCGTAATGAGCCCAAATATAATCAAGTACATCCAAGAAATGAAAGCTGGAGATTACTTTCTTGATGAAAATTTTAGTTTTATAAGAATATACAAAGGCAAATTTCCACCAAAAGCCTTACTCAAATATTGCCCAAAATTGTTGGTTGTCGTAGAGATAGTAAGGTAATCGGCAGAATAAGCCAGACTAATATGGAGGAAGAAAAATACCAACGTTCCTTGGCTCATAGCTCTAGGGAAAATAGGGTAGTATGTATACAAAATATATCTAGTGATGTTAAAAGCTTTACCCGCAATAGACTCTTTCTATTTCTTAGAACTTACTATAGAGGGGGAAAACTGCCCTACCATGTACAATTCCCAAACAAAAGGGTTGGATCCGCAAGGAGGGAACCCTTTTGTGGGGTGAACCACGGGGGTATGTTGTACTCTACACTCGGTGCTAGGGGGAAGGGTTCACCAGGAATGGTTTAAGGACTCGCTCCAAGTCCTCGGGATATTCAGGATTGTTTGATGTATTCAGTTTTAGGCAATCACCTAAATTTGGCCTTTCTAGATCTAAGCTAGAAAAGATAAAGGACAATGCAAAAAATAGAATAATGCAATTGGAAATAGAATGTAGGCATACAAGAGCTATCCTAGAATGATTCTTTCTTTTGAATGCTCACTAACCTAGGGTTTTATTTCAAAAAACCTTTAAAGCAGAACTATGCAGGAGTAAATACACAAAAATTATCCCTAGATGCAAGCTAGATGCTTTTCACTTTTAGATGCCTAGAAATCAACAATGAAACCAGATTCTCAACCAATAAGAGTGATAGAGCACTTATCTAGACCGGTGGTTGATTTAGCCTTTTTATGCCTCTTGTCCAATGATATCAAAGATTCTTGTTCCTGCAAGATCACTTATGAAACACTAAAAAATGAAATTAGTATTAGGGGGCCTGCATAGGCCGTTGTATGATAGATCTAGCAGCAGTCAAGCCCCCTAGGTCCTTTTAGATGACCTTGTAATACAAAAGCGAAAATTGACCTTTGGATATTTAATCATAAATCAAAAAGACAATAGCAGAAAATAGAAAGAAAAGTATAGTAGTATGATCTAGAGACAGAATGGAATGTAACAGTGAAAGAAGAATCTAAAAATTACCCTTGGTGTGCCCTAGGGAAAAATCGTGCCTCGCTTGGAGCAGGTGCAATATCGTAGTAGCAAAGTCATGCCTTGCCTAGATGGGGCGTGATTTCGCTTTTGCGAATAACTTTGCCCTAATTAGGGCAAGCGAAGTTGCACCTCGCCAATGCCAGGCATGATTTCGTTGTAGAATAAAGAAAAATAAGAAGCGAAAGCAGAAGATGAAATAAATGTAGACAACAAAGTGATCAAACCCTAATGGACATTGCAGAAGTAGGCAGAAGAGAACCAAGTATCCAGATGGGCACTCTATCTCTCCAAGCTATGCCACGGATCCACCAAGTCACACAACAAATCAATCCAATCCACGCAATAGAAGATCAAATCTAAAATTTACACTTTGGGGGTTAGCTTGCAGTAGAGAAAGTAAATTAGAATGAACTCTAAATAATTTGCATATAGATCGCACATAGAAAAGTTCGCATATCACACTTGCACTTAAACTTCGCATGTCTCTTGATTTGGCAAGAACATCCTTCCTTTTATAGACAATCAGAAGAAGGAAAGCGGGCACAAATAAACTCACAACCGATGCCAAAACATGCGAGGAGGTTTAAACCTGGGTCTAAGCGGGCTTAAAAAATAATAAAATAAAATAAATTAAAAAACTTGGGTAAACAATGAAGTCGCCCCGTCTTGACGGGCACGATATCGAGTCATGCCCCATCTGATGGGGCACGATATCACTGGTACGAAGTCGCGCCTCGTAAATATGGGGCATGATTTCGCTAAAAGATAAACAAATTAAAAAGGGGAGGGACAGAGGCCTTCCCTTGCACTTGGCAAGGGGTGAGGGCCTCTTAAGGGCACTAAGGAAGATTGCCCACTCAAAGTGGGTCAATTTTTCATGTCTACATTTTGCCCCCTCTTTGATGCATTTATGGCCTAGTAAATGCATCAAAGAAAAGATGTAGGCACACACTGAAAAAGAAATAACTACAAACAAAAATGGGGTAGTTGGGTTAGAAGAAAAGGATGGTGCAAAAAGGGTGTCATTTCGGACACTTTATAATTTGCATGTAAATCGAGGCATTAGGGACATTAATGCCTCTATAGGCTAGGGTGCCCCCTCGAGTGATTATGAAAAATTAATATTTCATAAGAACTCGAAAGAACTCGACACAAAAGAAAGAAGAGAAAGAACAGTGATAATCAAAAAAGAAGAGGAGAGAGAAAATCCAAAATAGGGTTTAAAAAGAAAATAGGGGTAAAACCCTAATTCACTTTTACTGCGAGGAGGAGAAGAAAAGGGCTCTAGAGAAACAGTGATGGCACTTCTAGTTCATCGAGTGACGACTACGAGGGGTGAGGCCGAGGCTCAAGAATGGGTAAGAATCATCGATGTCCCTCTTTTACAATATTTTTTTCTTAGTTCGTGCAATTTAGGATTTTTAGGGTTTTTTTGGAAAATCATCATAAAAATCAGTGAAATTCATGCCACAACTTGGGCATGACTTTGTGGCCTAGGCACGATTTCACTTTTTGAGTGAAACATGGTGAAATCATGCCTAGGAAAAACCAAGCACGATTTTGTGAAGTCACGCTAGAAAAATAGGGGGCACGACTTCGTGAGAACTCAGAAAAAAAAAGAGAGGAAGAAAAAGAAACAAAAGGAAACAAGGAAACCCAAAGTGTGAAGGATGATTTGAAAATTCTTTATGCTAAATCAGAAAATTTTTTATTAATTAATTTGATTTTTATGATGAAACTGATTAAATTCTTATGTTTGTTTATTAAATGCAGCTAGGTATTCTCGAGACTCGAGAGTGGTGAGCAGGGGCTCTGGTAGAGCTAGATGCACTAGGGTAGGCAGAGAGGGTGAGACTAGAGGTGGTTGGGCTAGACGACATGGTGAGGATGCCATGGATCAAGATAGATAGGGCTATGTTGACTGCCTTGGTGGAGCGATGGTATCCGAAGTCCTCTACTTTTTGGCTACCAATAGGGGAGATGATCATCACACTAGAGGACGTGTGGTGGATCTTGAGGATCCCCATCAGGGGGAGAGAGGTTTATGAGGCCCGAGGGAAGGCCGCTACACTACAATGATTTTCTATAGGCTTCACCCACCAAGTGTGGGAGGGCACCATAGCAGTTGATGACCTGGTTGGCCGCTACAGAGTGGATCCTTTGATTGTGGTACTTGTAGGGGTGGTGGTAGGTCTCCTGACTTGCCACACTAGTAGATGATACTTGCCATGGGCACTGGTGGGGGTAGTGGTAGACATGCGATAGCAGGGAGTCCACTTTGCATGGGGTCCTTATGTGTTGGCCCATTTATACAGGATATTGTACAATATCATGTATAAACGATGTACAAGATTGGTTTGTACGACATTGCTCTAGGTGTGGTGTTGGGAGCACATTGTGGTGTGGATACCGTTAGCACTACTAGGACCATTGCTTGACCCAAAGTGACCAGTAGCATACAGATGGCCTCGATCCCTAGAGAGGACCATGAGGGCCTATGCAGGGAACCTACCACTAGCGAGGTGGGTGATCGATGAGTTGCGAGAGGTGCAACTCATCTGGAGACCATGGAGGCTTCACCCTAGTTGGGTAGAGGATAGGATAGAGCTAGCGAGGGTGAGGAGGGTCAGATGGCTGAGGTCAGAGTAGGGAGAGCCAGAGGTGCTCAGATTTGATCGAGTCCTGAGGTAGTTCAGGATCTTATAGGGAATCCCAGACTTGGGGGACTACTGGTATCAGAGGGTGACCCGAGATCCAGTAGGGGTTAGAGGTAGGCCAGACTTCACCAGGTGGGCTGAGGAGGACCAGGATGACCCTCCTTACGTTGACCCAGGGGTGGATGATGCAGGATGGCCATCGGGTATAGGTGGTGGTATAGAGGGGTTGCACCTCAGAGGATCTCACCACCCATACCAGTGCAGAGGTGCTAGGTGATGAGCCTAGGCATGTAGTGGGTATTCTAAGAGGTAGCTCGTAGGACCACAGAGAGGGTGTAGTAGGCCTCGACTATGCCTAGATAGAGGCTGACATGGGTCTAGATCCAGGTGGTGGAGGAGACCATCCCTAGAGTAGAGATCGAAGAGGGAGGGATGGGGGATACCCCCTTATAGGTAGAGGGGCCATGGGCTAGAGACCCTAGGGAGGCATCAACATCAGTAGTGATGGGTGGCCAGAGCTAGGGCATAGAGGAGTTGTAGGTACAACTAGCTTCTCTGTAGGCACAGGTGGCCCGACTATAGATGGAGAGGGACACTGCATGAGCAGAGGTGTCCCAACTATAGGGAGAGGTGGTCCGACTAGATGGAGAGTACCAACGGGCCTAGGTTGAGGGGATGGCTACTATTGGGAGTAGCCAAGTAGGGGATGTGGTGCAACTCCTTCAGGTAGAGTTGCGGTGTACCAATGATAGGTTGGAGATGGCCATTCAGAGGGCCATGTTTTTTGAGATGGCTTACTATGCAGCTGTCCCTCCAAAGTAGAGGATGGAGCTTCCTCCATCCCTTCAGGTAGCTAGTAGGTCATGGTCTCGATCATAGGTGTCATTGACATCTCAACAGTTGGTGGCACCACTGAGGCTACCTCCACCCTAAGGAGGGCCAGAGGGAGCTGGCTCTTAGAGCTAGGGTAGGCTAGGCTAGGGATCGGGATGATGCACCAATTTTTTATTGTGGTGTGCATCCCTAGGTTGAGTGTATCGAGTCTGGATTGTGGTACACCAACCTCACATGATGTACTCTTTTGTCTTACGAGTAATACATAGCTATGGATTTTATCTATTTTTATGTGTAAATTATTTAATGCATGTTTTTATGTGTTTATTTTATTTTATTTATTTAAGTGTTTTGAATGTATGTAAATTATCCTAATGCACACTACATGAAGGGTGAAATGAATGCAAATAGAAGAAGAGGAAAGGGGAAAAGCAGAAGGAGAAACCAACAATGAAAACAAGAGAGAAAGAAGAGAGAAAGGAGGAAGAAGAAGAAAGAGGAAGAGAAGAAGAAAGAAGAAGGAAAAGGAAGAGAAGAAGAAAGAAGAAGAGGAAAATAAGAGAAGAAGAAGAAAGAAGAGGAAAAGAAGAGAAGAAGAAGAAATAAAGAAAAGAGAAGAAGAAGAAAGAAGAGAGGCCCAAAGGTCAACCATCAGAAAAGGAGAAGAGCGAATGACCCAAAAATATAAGGCTAGCATAGGTTGCTATGAACCAGTGTAGCCAAACATTATGGATCGGATGAGTGAAGTTGCTAGACCCACTAAGGGTACAACACTTGCCTTAATGTGACCAAGTGTGTGGATTTTTGACCCACTATGGGTGGTTGCTCCCTTATTGATTGCTATGAGGTGATTACCCGCTAGGATGTATGTCGAGGTCTACTAAAAATGACCAAGGAGCTTATCCTATAATGGGGTGTTAAGCCTACTGAGTCAAAAGAGAGTATGACCCGATAGAAGATCATGAATAGTATAATACCTACTAGGATGTATAAATATCCCGTATGGGGTGTAATATGTATGTATATAAAATATTATGCAAGTGTTGTCCTAGAGCGGGACTATGAGGAAATTGTTGAACAACATTACGAAGACATCAAAAAAAGGAGGATAAGAAATCACAAGAAAAAAGGAAGGAGAGAAAGAATCCCTAGGGGGGATCTTGCTAGGCATTAGAGTCCTAGTGAAAAGTGCAATGCATGTGAGCTATGACCTAACTAGGTATCATCACATGCCATTGTCGCAATATCCCCAAAATCTATATGAGCAAATAGTCATGAACAAGCAGTCATGCATTTATGACAAGCAAACATGCAAGGTGTTAAATTAGATGTCAAGCAATCATGCAAAAGGATGACAAGCAACAATGCAATATGAACAGGCAAGTGGATGCAATGAAAGTGCAACTACATGAAATTTTTTTTTTGTTTTGTTTTATTTTTTTTTTAAGAGTTGAAATCAATGCAAAACCTAAATGCACCATTCATCTTATTAAAATGGATTAACGTGCCATGAGGTGTCGGATCAAAGATATCCCCAAGGAGTGCATTTTCTCGATGATGAAAAGCATGAGAAAGTCCTTCCAAGGCTCTTCTTTTAACACCCATAGCACGATAATCACTACATTTTCTAACAACACCATTTCTCTTAGCAAAAAAGACATTAAACAAAGATTCTTCATTTCTTAATACAAAGGTGAAATTATCTTTAGCACAGACAAAACCAATCATGTTACAAAACATTACCTTTGAAGGAAAAGAAAAATCAATACTTTTATTATCATCTATTGACAACTTTTGATATTCTATATATTCTGCATAAGTCATAAGATGGTCATCATCCTCAAATGGCAAAGGTTCATTTTTTTTAGGTATAAAACCTATACCACATCTCCCAGGCCAAATCTCAACATCCAAGGGCTCTTGAATACCCTTTTGTTGTGGTCCCAATCCTTTACCTGCATACCCCATACCGGACAAGATCTGCTTAGGAAGGGGATAGTCATTAGTGAGATAGCATTGAGCAAAAGAGTGCTCATTGAGAGATGGGTTGCTACCATGAAGCTTTTCTTTGGAGGCCATGCCCCCAAAGATAAAAGCACACGTGCCAAAGTGTACAACTTCACCCTTCTTATGAGGTAGGCCCATAGTTCTAGGTGAAGGTGGTAGCTTAGCTAGATCCAGAAGAGGCTCTTGAAGAAACTGATTATCATGATCCGAGGAGAGAATATGGGTCCTATGTTCCTCACTCACTTTTAAACTTTGAAAATGCTCAAAAATTTGAGAGGAGGAACATGAGGAAGTTGTTGAAGAAATAGAGGGACAAGAATAAGAATCTATTTGGGCTAGCTCTATATTTGAACAAAATTCAAATGGTCGAGGGTCGCCTAGAATGGTGATAACTTGATTCTTAAACTCAAACTTGAGACACTGATGAAAAGTAGAAGGGACGACCTTCATAGCATGAATCCAAGGTCACCCAAGAAGAAGATTAAAAGAAGAAGGACAATGTACCACATAAAACAAGGTATCCAATATCCTTGGCCCCACTTTCAATGGGAGAGATATGACACTGCAGGCTTCTTGGGACTCATTGTTGAAAGCTTTAATGATGATATCAATTTTTGTTAAATCTTCCTCTTTTAATCCAAATTTTTGAAAGAATTGATATGTACACAAATTGAGGGATGAACCATTATCAATCAATACTCACTTGACAAGGGTATCCCCAATAAGTGTGGTGATGTAAAGTGATGAATCTTCATGCAAGTTTGAGGAAGGTTTATCATCATCTAAAAATGAGACATGATGTATCCCAAAAGAACCTACAGTGTCAACTATGGCATCAGGGGGATATCTGGGAAAACAGATTGTTGTTGTAAAAATCTCATTAAAGCATTCCTATGGTCAGGAGAAGTTTGCAATAGTTCTAACACTGATATCTTTGTTGGAGTACTAGCTAGCTGCTTCTGAAGATCAAATGAAACCTGTGACTGTGGTCTCAATACTATAGGTGGAATCCTTGTAGCTGAATCTTTTCTCTGGATTTCCTTTGAAACTGTACTGGGCTGAGATACCAAATTTTGTCCTTGTTGATGTTGCTAATTCTGAGCCTATTTTCTTGTGGTTACCCCAACCATACCAACCACATTGCTATGGCATAGGGAGTCATCTTGGTGAGCCACCTGATTGGCTGCTTGTTGCTCATGCTTAGGTAAAGGATCCTTAAATATTCCCATATCTTGATTTGTTGTTGGAGCTTGTTGAGTAGGATTTTGACTACTCATTGATTGGATATTTCCTAAATCAATACGTCCCGCATCAATTAGATCTTGAACCACATGCTTCAATTTCTTACAAGTGTTCATCCAATGTCCTTCTACTCTATGATAAGTGTAATATTGTCCTGCTTTATACCAATGAGTTGTAGTATTTGGCTGTCTTATTGGAGGTAATTCTATTTCCTTAGCATCTAATAGTTGCTTTAAAATTGATTCCATAGGGATACTAAGTCTCGTGAAATTCCTTTGAGGAGGTTTCTAAAGCACAATATTCTGTAGGCTATTATTGACATTATTAATAGGCCTACTATCACTATTACCTCCTATATGTTTATTCTTAGGTTGAGACTTAGTTGGCTTATCTTCTTTAACCTTGAGTTGACCTCTCCTGATGAGGGCTTGTTCCACTTTTCTTGCTAACTCAATTGCTTGGTCTAAATATGTGATAGTAGTAGTTTCTAAAGCATAAGATAATTGTTCTTGTAAATTTCTCATAAATATATCAAGCATATATTTTTGAGACACAGGCTGTCTTAATCGGCCAACTAAACTTCTCCAATGAGCTAAAAATTTTGAAAAAAATTTCCTCTCTATCTTGCTTTAAATCATATAGATCTCTCATGGTCACTTCCTTTTCAATATAAGCACTAAAATTATGAACAAACATCTCTACGGTCTTCTCAAAACTTTTCAAAGAATAGTTGGGTAACCGATAGTACCATTCTAATGCTACTCCGACAAGACTCTTTGGAAATATTTTCAATAAAAGCATATCATCATAAACAAGATCATGGTAAGCTATTCTGAATCCTCTCAAATGCTCTATTGGATCTTCAGTCCCTTTGTAGATCGGCAATACTGGCATGGGAAAATGCTTAGGATAAGGCCTGGAAACAATAATAGGATCCAATGGTGATGCAAGAGCATCCGAAGGTGGAAAAGCAATCTTGCATCACCCAAAAATATATTTTTCTTTAAGTGCCAAAGCTGTCGCGAAATCGCGACACTTTTTGAGAAAGGGCACCAAAGGGTCAAACTGTCGCGATATCGCGATGCTTTTTGAGAAAAGGGGCCAAGGTGCAAAATGGTCGCGAAATCATGACATTTTCTAAGAAAAGCAGTCTGGACTCAAAATGGTCACGAAATCGTGACATTTCCAAAGTAAAGCAGTCTAGATGCAAAATGGTCGCAAAATCGTGACATTTTCTAAGCAAAGCAGTCTGGACGCAAAATGGTCACAAAATCGTGACATTTTCTAAGCAAAGCAGTCTGGATGCCAAATGGTCACGAAATTGTGACATTTTCAAAGCAATGGAGCCAAGGTGCAAAATGGTCACGAAATCATGACACCTTCGGAGGCAAATCTCTAAGGCACAAAGTGGTCATGAAATCGTGACACTTCTGGAGGCAAGACTCGAAGGCACAAAGTGGTCATGAAATCACGACACTTTCAGAAGCTGGGCTCGAAGGCACAAAGTGGTCACGAAATCGTGACACTTCCAGAGGCAAGACTCGAAGGTGCAAAGTGGTCATGAAATCATGACACTTTCGGAAGCTGGGCTCGTAGGCGCAAAGTGGTCACGAAATCATGACACTTCCAGAGGCAAGACTTGAAGGTGCAAAGTGGTCGTGAAATCGTGAAACTTTCGGAAGCCGGGCTCGAAGGTGCAAAGTGGTCACGAAATCATGACACTTCCAGAGGAAAGACTCGAAGGCACAAAGTGGTCACGAAATCGTGACACTTTCGGGAGCTGGGCTCGAAAGCGCAAAGTGGTCGTGAAATCGTGACACTTTCGAAAGCTTGACTCGAAGGTGCAAAGTGGTCATGAAATCGTGACACTTTCGAAAGCAAGGTGTCAAGGTGCAAAGTGGTCACGAAATCATGACACTTTTGCGGCAAAGGCACCAAGGGGCAAAATGGTCGTGAAATCGTGACATGTCGTGGTTTCGCGGCCTGAAGGAGAAAACCGAGGCCGAACACCAAAACATCGCGATATCGCGATCGAAGAGGAGAGAGGGCGTAAGGAAGCAAACACGTCGTGATATCATGACAAAACTCTCATGACTTTAGACCAGCCGGCAGTTGCAGAGACCATCGCAGAAGGGCACATGGCATCAAATCATAGGCGGCCATAGAGCACTAGGCGGTTACAGATGCCATGGCAAGAGGGCACATGGTAGCAGATTATAGATGGCTAGAGCATTCCTTTGAATGATGACTCGACAGGTGGATGCATAGGTGGCTGTAGGGCACTCCACCACCCCATGCCATGATGAAAGAAGATACCTAGCCACAACATGCATGCGGTGATAGAACACTCATGCGGACGGTTACAAGGAATCTTGCATTCTATGTAATGATGTACGAAGGGGGTCGAGTCTGTTATAAGAGAAATGCATACATTGTAAAATGGAATTTTGGCCATTTTGAATAGAACCATTGTATTTCTGAGTTCGAGACCTCTATTAATGAAATTCACATGAATTTCTCTATGTTTATCTCAGTTCTGCTTCAAGTGGTATCAGAGCCAGAAGGTTCTGAGTGTGCAAACCGATCACCGATAGTGAGGCAGTTTGCACCAGGATTGTGGTTGTGGATGTGAGGAAGCGAACAGGATGCCCCCGCGTAGGAACCATGGTGGTGTGAGGAACAGGAAAGCAGAGGTCGATCTTAGAGCCTTGCAGAGGCAAGTTGAAGCCCTGTAGGAGGAAATCAGAAGAGGAGTTGAGCCAAGAAGGGAGGAACCCAGTGAAGATGAAGTTTGGGAAGAAGAGGGTCCATCTGATGAGGAAGAAGCATTGGTGTATCACTCCAAATTTTTTGCACCCCTACCTTCAGGCTATTGGATCCGTGCCCGAAAGGAGGATGGGAAAAGGATGGTGCGGTACCTCGGACGAGAGGACTTTGCGAAGGTCCCGCCTCTCAAGGGAGGTGCATTTTGGTGATTTTTCGATGGATGGTGGGTTCACCAGGAAACATTTGACGGTAGTTTCCACGCCTAGGTTTGGGAATGAGTTTTGATGAGTTCGTTTTATTTTTAAACATTCATCCTAGGTTTGGCCGAATGATTCTAACTTGAAATACATGAAAATGCAATTTAAATGCATATAGCAAACAGAAAGGAAAACAGAAACATAGAATTTGCAGGAGGCCAATGAAGATTACCTGATCCGGAAGTCTGATGGAGTTTCTGAAGCTTGAAGTAATCTGGATCATCTGCAATTCAACAGAATCACCTTCAATTTGATAAAATCATCTAAACTGACAGGATCTTCTGTAATCTGACGAATTTGTTAGATGAATTCATCAGAGACCTGCAAAACAGCAAACAAATGCGAAATACAAGAAATTCTATTTTGCAAACAAGGGCAAACTATGTGAAACAGTAATATGAGTGTTGAACAATATACAAGAACAGAAGTAAATGCAAATCACTGTGTTTAGATAGCAGAATATGATCTTAATATGTAAACTAGACAAAATGGGTGAACTCCAAATGCAATATAGTATAAAAATTGAATAAACAATCTAATTTATAGTATAAAATGATAGATAAAAAAAGACAGAAGAACAAACTCCAGGCACTGATTGCCTCGATGTGTGCTGTAGTCGAAATCGTCTCGCATCAGTACGAGATCGTCCCGAATTTGATGAGATCACCTCCGATCTTGACAGGTTCGTCGACTGCGATAGGTGCTGGCTCCGGCTGAAAACCAATGATGTACCTGCAATGAAATGACTATAGGACTAATGCAAAATATGAATTACGATGTTTTAGAGCATAAGGGTTCAATTTGCATAAAAATTCAGCTAGGGGTTGGGGAGGGAAAAGCCTTAGAGTTAAATAGGCATAGGATAGTTGTTGGGAGGTTGGAGATCATCCCAATTTGGGAGATCTCCAATGGGGGAAGGGTCCCAATGACGCAGACACGCTTCTGCCCGGATTGGAGACCCGTTGGAACGGATTCCAACTATGCAAATTCAGTTTTGCGACGAAATCGTCTGGACGTTCTAGTCCAGACGAAATCGTCAAATATGGGGCGATATCTTCTGATCGGAGACGATATCGTCAAACGGTCAAAACAACTACTAAAAATGGCACGAAAAAGGAGGAAACGGGTTTCTCGACGGTTAATGGGCGGTTTGGGAGGTTAAATTTGAATTTAAATTTATTTACTAAGGTGAATGTAATTATTCCAATTTTACTACGCCAATTTTAGGGTGCTACAATTGGATCCAGTAGAGGCTAGGCTGTATAGGGCCATATCCTAGATCAAGAAGAAGTCGAAGTTTGATGTCTCTACTTATTCTGGGAATCTTAATCCTGAGGAGTTGATAGATTGGATCAACGACATGGAGGAGTATTTCAAGTATCAAGAGATCTCAGATTCAAATCGAATCAGGTTTGTAAAAACAAAGTTGAAGGGGCATGCTAGCATCTGGTGGAAAGGAGTGCAGCTATAAAGGAACAGGAGGGGAAAGGAAAAGATCACCAGGTGGGGTAGGATTGTAGAGAGGTTGAAAAGGCAATTCATCCCTGTAGATTATGAGTTGGATTTGTTGAGGAAGATGCAGAGTCCTAGATAGGCAAGTAAATCTGTCAAGGAGTATATGGAGGAGTTCTACCAGATTTCGATTAGAACCAGCCATTTTGAGGCAAATAAGGAGAAAGTCACACGATACATCAATGGATTGAGAACCTGCATTCAAGAAGAACTGGGTCTAGTTAGGATGAGCACGGTTGAAGATGCATACCAGTTTGCATTAAAAGTGGAGGAGAAGCTAAATAGGAGATTTGATGGTAAGCAGAGAGGAAAGGATCGAGGAGGAAGAGCTGGTGGAAGAACCAATGGATGAAGATACAGAGACGTGGGGAAGACTGGTGAATCAAGCAGTAGCCAAAAATAGAAATAGGAGAAAGAGGAGAATACCCAATGCCCACGCAATCAGAACAACAACTACCCGAGGGGAAGAGGTAGGCCTGGGCGAGGGTTTGGAAGAGGTGTCTTTCGAGGAACTTGCTTCAACTACAAAGAAGAAGGACATCGGGCATACAACTACCCGTAGCATCAAGAAAGGCCTAATCAAAGACCTGAGGGTCAAGCCCAAGCTGCTATAGCAGATGAAGGTGTAGAATCTGAGCACTCTGAGGAGGCAAAAAGAGGAGAAGCGATGATCATCAGAAGAGTCTTGTTGAATGAAGAAAAGAAGGCAGACCAGAGGAACAACTTGTTTTGAACAAGATGCAAGTGCGCAGACAAGGTCTGTAATATCATCATCGATAATGGAAGCACTGAAAACATGGTTTCTGAGGATATGGTTGCCAAAATACAGCTGGAGAGGAGAAAACACCCGCACCCTTATCGGATTGCATGGTTGCAAAAGGACCATCGGGTGCTGGTCAGTGAGCAATGCCTAGTGAAGTTCAACATTGGAACTTATCGAGATGAGGTTTTATATGACATATTGCCTATGGATGCATGTCACTTGCTGCTGGGGAGACCATGGTAGTTTGATCGAAGTGTTGTACATGATGGTCGAGCTAATACATATTCCTTGTCAAAAAATGGAGTTCGGCATAAGTTGAAACCCCTGAAGGAGACGGATGAGAAATATGCAGCAGTGCACGAGTCTATCTAGTTGATGGGAGAAAATTTCTAGATGGCCTGAAGCAAGATCGTATGTGTTATGCAATAATCCCTAGGGTTAGGGAAGAAGAATGTAAGGAAACTCTAGTGGAAGTCATGGGACTATTGGAGGAGTTTCCAGATATCATTTCTAATAATGTTCCTGAAGGTTTACCACCTATTAGGAAGATTAGTCACCACATAGATTTGGTGCCTGGATCGAGCTTGCCGAATAAGGCTGCACATAGGATGACGCCTGTAGAAACTAAGGAGTTAAACCGGTAGGTTCAAGATCTGCTCAAGAAGGGATTGATTAGGGAGATTCTAAGTCCATGTGTAGTACCTACAGTTCTAGCACCCAAGAAGGATGGGGAATGGAGAATGTGCACAGACTCTCGGGCAATTAACAAGATCACTATTAAATACAGGTTCCCATTGCCTAGGATGGATGATATCATGGACTGTTTGGGTGGAGCTGAGTACTTCACAAAGATTGACCTGAAAAGTGGTTATCATCAGATCTGCATTAGAGAAGGGGATGAGTGGAAGACAACCTTTAAAACCAGAGAGGGGCTGTATGAGTGGTTGGTTATGCCATTTGGGCTAACCAATGCATCGAGTACCTTCATGCGGTTAATGAATGAAGTCCTGAAGGAATTTCTAGGCAAATTTGTTATTGTCTACTTTGATGATATCCTTATTTTTAGCAAAACCCTGGAGGAACACCTGATGCACATCAGGAGGGTTTTTGAGAAATTACGGGAGGAGCAGCTACTGATAAATCTGAAGAAGTGTAACTTCGTGAAGAGGGAGCTAGTATACCTAGGATTTGTTATCTTAGCAGATGGTCTCAAAATGGACCCTAAGAAGGTGAGGGCTATCATAGAATGGCCTGCTCCAAGAAGCATGACTGAGGTGAGATCATTTCACGGTCTGGCCAATTTCTACAGAAAGTTCATTAGGAACTTCAGCAGTATTTGTGCATCCCTTACTGAGACAATGAAGGGGAACAAGAAGGAATTCAAGTGGACAGTTGGAGTAGACAAAAGCTTTGCTATGCTGAAGAAGGTCATAGAACAACCTGTCTTAGCACTTCTAGATTTCAATAAGGTGTTTTAGGTAGACTGTGATGCGAGTGGCAGTGCCATAGGAGCCGTATTGAGCCAAGAGGGTAAGCCTGTTGCTTATTTTAGCGAGAATCTCAATGATGCCAGAAGGAAGTATTTGGTATATGATCAGGAGTTCTATGCCATAGTTCAGGATTTGAAGAAATGGAGACATTATTTGTTGCCAAAGGAGTTTGTCCTTTATACTGATCATCAGGCACTGCAGTATATTAATAGCCAAGGGAAATTAAGAAATGGGTGGAGTTCCTGCAGAGCTACACCTTTGTGTTGAAGCACCGAAGCGGGAGATCCAACAGTGTTGTAGATGCCTTGAGTAGGAGGCAATGTTTATTGATGGAGATGAAGGTGGAGGTTGTAGGGTTTGCTGAGCTCAAGGGTTTATACCCTGTAGACCCCGACTTCGCAAAATCTTGGAAATCTTGCACTACGCCTGTTACATTGGACAGGACTAAGTGGTTGAATTTTCTGACTCAATATGGAATGCTATTCAGAGGGAACCAATTATGCATTCTGAGGAGCTCAATGCAAGATAATATCATCAAGGAAAAGCACAATGGAGGTTTAGCTGGACACTTTGGTCGAGACAAGACCATCTCACTTGTTAGTGAAAATTACTACTGGCCGCAATTGCAACAAGATGTGGCAAAATTTGTGCAAAGTTGTAGGATATGCTAGATGGCAAAAGGTGTGAGGTAGCCTACTGGTTTATATCAACCACTACCTATACCTGAAATGCCATGGGAGGATATTAGCATGGATTTTATTCTTGGTTTACCCAGGACGCAGAGGGGACACGACTCCATATTTGTGGTAGTGGACAGGTTTTCAAAAATGGCTCATTTCATTCCCTGCCAGAAGACTAGCGATGCGATCCATGTGGCTGGTTTATTTTGCAAGGAAGTGGTATGCCTTCATGGGCTACGAAGCATCATTGTTTTGGATAGAGATACCAAATTTGTAGGGTATTTTTGGAGAACCCTGTGGAAGAAATTGAAGACGGATTTAAAATTTAGTTCTGCATACCACCCCCAAACAGATGGTCAAACAGAGGTGGTGAATAGGAGTTTAGGCAATCTACTAAGATGCTTGGTCAAATACAAGCCCAAGGGATGGGATCTAGTTTTGCCATAGATAAAATTTGCTTATAAAAACTCAGTCAACAGGAGTACCAATAAGTCACCATTCCAGATAATCTATGGGAGCAGCCCAAGAAACGCTTTAGAATTGAGAAGGATGGATATAAGAGAAAAATGCAGTGCTGAAGCTGAAGACTTTGCTGAACACCTGAAGGGAGTGCATGAGGAGGTGACAAGGCACATTTCCAAGATGAATGCTCAGTATAAGGCCAGGGCAGACCAGAAACGTCGGGTTAAGGAGTTTGAAGTAGGAGATTATGTCATGGTCCATCTAAGGAAAGAGAGGTTTCCTGCCAAGACCTATAACAAGCTAAAAATGAAGAAGTTTGGGCCATGCAGGATCATTGGAAAATGGGATTCGAGAAATGCATGAGGTGGAGTTGCCGAGTGAACTTAACATCTCATCGGTTTTTAAAATTTATGATTTGGTCGAGTTTCATGAAGGAGATAGCAGTGCAACACCAAGCCCATATTTGTGGAGCATTCCCATGATTACTCCATTCACAGATGAGAAAGAAGAAGTCCTTGATACGCGTGAGGGCTGAAGTACTCAGAATAGGAGTTATTCTGAGTATTTGATCAAATGGAAGGGCAGGCCCATCGAAGATGCAACTTGGTTGTCGAAGGCAGAGGTTGACCACCTGGGTCTACCTCAGACAGATCAGAAGTGAAGGTCACTTCTCAATTCACCCCGGGTGTCTGATGTAGGAGCATCCGAAGGTGGAAAAGCAATCTTGCATCACCCAAAAATATTTTTTTCTTTAAGTGCCAAAATTGTCGTGAAATCGTGACACTTTTTGAGAAAGGGCGCCAAAGGGTCAAACTGTCGTGATATTGTGACGCTTTTTGATAAAAGGGGCCAAGGCGCAAAATGGTCATGAAATCATGACATTTTCTAAGCAAAGTAGTCTGGACACAAAATGGTCGTGAAATCACGATATTTTCGAAGTAAAGCAGTCTGGACAAAAAATGGTCGTGAAATCGTGACATTTTCTAAGCAAAGCAGTCTGGACGCAAAATGGTCATGAAATCGTGACATTTTCTAAGCAAAGCAGTCTGGACGCCAAATGGTCGTGAAATCATGACATTTTCAAAGCAATGGAGCCAAGGCGCAAAATGGTCATGAAATCGCGACACCTTCGGAGGCAAAGCTCTAAGGCACAAAGTGGTCGCGAAATCGTGACACTTCCGGAGGCAAGACTCGAAGGCACAAAGTGGTCACAAAATTGTGACACTTTCAAAAGCTGGGCTCGAAGGCGCAAAGTGGTCGTGAAATCGTGACACTTTCGGAGGCAAGACTCGAAGGTGCAAAGTTGTCCCAAAATCATGACACTTTCGGAAGCTGGGCTCGTAGGTGCAAAGTGGTCACGAAATCGCAACACTTTCGGAGGCAAGACTCGAAGTCGCAAAGTGGTCGTGAAATCATGAAACTTTCGAAAGCTGGGCTCGAAGGCGCAAAGTGGTCACGAAATTGTGACACTTCTAGAGGTAAGACTCGAAGGCGCAAAGTGGTCGCAAAATCGTGACACTTTCGAAAGCTAGGCTCGAAAGCGCAAAGTGGTCGCGAAATCGTGACACTTTCGAAAGCTTGACTCGAAGGTGCAAAGTGGTCGCAAAATTGTGACACTTTCGGAAGCAAGGTGTCAGGGTGCAAAGTGGTCACGAAATTGTGACACTTTTGGGGCAAAGGCACCAAGGGGTAAAATGGTCACGAAATCGTGACATGTCACGGTTTCGTAGCCCGAAGGAGAAAACCAAGGCCGAATGCCAAAATGTCACGATATTACGACCGAAGAGGAGAGAGGGCATAAGGAAGCAAACACATCATGATATCGTGACAAAATGCTCATGACTTCAGACCAGCCGACAATTGTAGAGACCATTGCAGAAGGGCACGTGGCATCAAATCACAAGCGGCCATAGAGCACTAGGCAGTTACAGAGGCCATGGCAAGAGGGCACGTGGGAGCAGATTACAGATGGCTGGAGAATTCCTTTGAATGATGACTCAGTAGGTGGATGCACAGGCGGCTATAGGGAACTCTGCCACCCCATGCCATGATGAACGAAGATACCTAGCCACAACATGCATGCGATGACAGAACACTCATGCGGGCGGTTATAGGGAATCCCGCATTTTGTGTAATGATGTCCGAAGGGGGTCGGGTCTGTTATAAGAGAAATGCATACATTGTAAAATAGAATTTTGGCCATTTTGAATAGAACCACTGTATTTCTGAGTTCAAGACCTCTGTTAATGAAATTCGCGTGAATTTCTCTGTGTTTATCTCAGTTCTGCTTCAAATGGCTGACTACACATATCCCTATAGTTGTATGTAAACCTTTATGGTTGAATCATATCCATTCTTGAGACCAATTGATTCATAAAACTTATTAAACTCTGCATTTTTGGATTTCTATGTGTGTTCCCCAGACTCCCAAAAGGAAGAATGTATGCATGTTGAAATCCTAAAGTTGGATTTAAACTTAGAATACCTTGGTTGTATGTGGTATTTTGATAACAACTAATATTTTGTGGAATAGAAGCAATAGTGTTGATGTTAGAGGATGCAGGAGGAGATTGAGAACAAATTTTTGGGCCAATACTTGTTAGAGGGACTTGCAGATTCCCTCCAACATTGGTGGTATTAGTATTGGTACAAGTCACTTGATATTTAATATTACTTTGATGCAAATATATAGGAATATCATGATGAATAAAAGGAGACCTATTAGGAGGGGAAGGAGTAGCATCATCTTTTTCAAGATGAGCTTCTCACTCCATGCATTCCAATAGCTTTTCCTTATGATCTTTCATGAATTCCCAAATGTGATCAAATGATGAAAATACTAAACTTCCATTAGGCCCAACAAGAGGATCAAAATTATTTTCGGTTTCCATATTTATATATTCTTGCTCTTATGGATCTATATTAGGGTTTTACCTATCAAAATGATTATCTTCCAAAGGAACATAAATAGATTCTAATTATTTCCTTTGAATTCTAAGAACGGTAGCAATTAGAAGTAGTGAAAAACAAAAAAATAAAAAAAAAACTATTAAACAAATTCTAAATTACTTAAAGATTTTCCAAACAAAATTAATGGTCTTGCTTAGTGTTTAAAATAAAATGATGTGTTCATGTTGGGTTCACCAAAGATATAGAAGAAGAAAACTGCTCTACCACATACAATTCCCAAATAAAAGGGCTGGATCCATAAGGAGAGAACCCTTTCGTGGGGTGAACCAAGGGGGTATGTTTTACTCTACACTCAGTGCTATGGGGAAGAGTTCAACATGAATGGTTTAAGGACTCGCTCCAAGTCCTTAGGATATTTGTGATTGTCTGATGTATTTAGTTTTAGGCAATCACCTAAATTTGGCCTTTCTAGATCTAAACTAGAAAAGATAAAGGAAAATGCAAAAAATAAAATAATGCAATTGAAAATAGAATGTAGGCATACAAAAGCTATCCTAGAATGACTCTTTCTTTTGAATTTTCACTAACCTAGGGTTTTATTTCAAAAAACCTTTAAAGTAGAACTATGCAGGAGTAATACACAAAAATTCTTCCTAGATGCAAGCTAGATGCTTTTCACTTTTAGATTCCAAGAAATCAATAGTGAAACCAAATTCTCAACCAATAAGAATGATAGAGCACTTATCTAGACTGGTGGTTTATTTAGCCTTTTTTTGTCTCTTGTCCAAAGATGTCAAAGATTCATGTTCCTGCAAGATCACATATGAAACACTAAAAAATGAAATTAGTATTAGGGGGCCTGCATAGGCCGCTGTATGATAGATCTAGCAGCAGTCAAGCCCCCTAGGTACTTTTAGATGACCTTTTAATACAAAAGTGGAAATTGACCTTTGGATATTTAATCATAAATCAAAAAGACAACAACAAAAAACATAAAGAAAAAGAGACAGAATGGAATGTAATAGTGAAAGTAGAATCTGAAAATTGCCCCTGGTGTGCCTTAGGGTAAAACTGTGCCTCACTTAGAGCAGACATGATATCACAGTAGCAAAGTCGTACCCTACCTATATGGAGTGTAATTTTGCTTCTACAAATAACCTTGCCCTAATTAGGGTAAGCAAAGTCTTACCTCACCAATGCCAAGTGCGATTTTACTGTAGAATAAAGAAAAATAAGAATCGAAAGTAGAATATGAAATAAAAGTAGACAAAAAAGTAATCAAACCCTAATGGACATCGCATAAGTAGATAGAAGAGATCCAAATATCTAGGAAGGAACTTTGTCTCTCCAAGCTACGCCACGGATCGACCAAGTCACATATAAAATCAATCCAATCCATGCAATAGAAGATCAAATCCAAAATTTGCACTTCAGGGGTTTGCTTATAGCAGAGAAAGTAAATCATAATAAACTACAAATAATTTGCATATAGATCACACATACAAATTTTGCATATCGCACTTGCACTTAAACTTTGCATGTATTTGATTTAGCAAGAACATCCTTCCTTTTATAGACAGGTAGGATAAGGAAAGTAGGAAAAAATAAAATCATAGCCAATGCCAAAACATGTGAGAAGGTTTAAACCTGGGTCTAAGCAGACTTAAAAATAATAAAAATAATAAAAATAAAATAAATTAAAAAAATTGGTTAAACAACAAAGTTGCACCCCATCTTGATGGGGCATGATATCGCTAGCGCAAAGTCACACCTCATAAAGATGGGGCATAATTTTTATAAAAGATAAAGAAATTAAAAATGGGAGGGATAGGGTACTTCCCTTGTACTTGGTAATGGGTGAGGGCCTCTTAAGGGCACTAAGCAATATTGCCCAATCAAAGTGGGCCAATTTTCCATGTCTACACTTACCTAGAGACCATACGATCCCTAGGGTCATTACAAGGTAATTACTTTAGATTCTAATTCAATGAAACATAGGGAAAATGAATCTGAGAAAAATATTCTATGGGCACAGAATGAAGGAATTTATCTCAAGTAGATATGGAACAATAAAAACCTGGTAAGAACACATAGTCATACATAGGCATTTGGGGACTACTTCGCAGACTTGAGGATGGTAAGAAATGATACAATAGATAAAAATGTGCCTCAAGTAATTGCCATCCCACAAGAATATTTTGCCAACCCTATTGTTGAGGTAATGAGCCTAAATCCTAAGCAAATCTATATCATAGCAAAAGTACAAGATAAAGTAGTGGAAGAAAAAGTTATAACTCCTACTTCTCAATCCCCAATTATGAGAGGAGGAAAGGACATTGTTCCTATTTTTGTTACCCCAAGGAGACTCACAATCGAGAGTTTGAAATTAGCTCTAATGGCCTCACAACATCTACAAAAAATAGTTGCAGGTTCACCACGAGCAATACCAATAGCCTTCATAGAAAAAAATAAAGAAATTAAGATCTCTATCATGGCATGGGAGAGAATAAAGAAAGCCAGAGGATTCAATGATATCTTCAAAAATTATCAGGTAGTAATGCCTGATACTACAAGACCTCCTCCTCTCAAGAGAGCAAGGATTGGATAGAGCACAAATGAGCCTATGAGAATCACCCTAATCATGAAAGAAAACTTTGTATAATTCACTGCTGAGGAAGAGGAAAAAATTGAAGCTATAATGGAGGACAAGGTGACGGAAAGCTGAAGTAAAAGTAAAGTGTATATTTTACCTCCATCTAGTTTAGAGCCTACTTCCAATACCACCATATTAATTCTAACTAATAGGATACATTCCTCCCTAGATCCCAAAATAGGTGAGTGCAAGCTCATGCATAAATCGCTCTAGCCATAGAGAAGGAAGTAATAACTTGGATATCCAAGGAAGAATCATTGCACTTGAAGAATTAGAATCTAAAGTCTAAAATAAATAAAACTTATAAAAAATGCCTTTAAATAAAGATTCATTACAAGTTCCAAATCTTGCATATAGATTCAAGAAGAAGATGGTCAAAATAATTGAGAAAGAAGAAAAAATGATAGAGACTTATTGCAAGAATTTTGGAAATATAATAGATATAAATAAGGAGACAAAATCCCTATTATTAAATGTATATAAGAATATAGCAACTATATCATTGGTCTATGAAAGGTACAAGGCCAAATATGAACAAATTAGGTCCATGCAAGTGACCACCATTGATGGGAAGGTTCATAGCTGCCTAGGAGAGTATGAAAAAGTTGCAAGTCTAAAGGCAAAAATACCTAGATAGAACAACATGGTTAAAGAGTTAGAAAAATAAGAAAAGGATACAGTTGTCCATCTAAAGTGCCTTAATGTTGATCCCCAAAAATTACTCAGCACACAAGGTTTGTCTCAGATAATCATCTGGGATATCAGAGAATTTTATTGTGAAGAGGTTGATGAAGATAATATCTCTAACCAAATTATTTCTTTGACCACATATTCCCTTGACATCATTAGGTTCTTCCAGAGTAGGCAGCCATTCGTAAGAGAAGAAAAAATCAAAGGAATCAGAGCATTAGATAGGATTCACACAATTAGTGAGATCAATAAAGAAATATGGATCATTATAGAAAATTCCATTGGTGCAAGTCAAGATGAGTGAGAGGCAATTAAAAATAATCAAAAGACATATGAGTCAGCAAGTAGCATGAGGCCCATGATGATAGAAAAAGGGAAAGAGAAGGTCAGTGACAACTGAGCAGGGCTTAGGCCAATTTTGCTAAAAATATTTTTGAGGCAATTAGATAACAAATTGTACAACACCCAATTGCTGACAAGGAAAGATATGACACTAGGTGGAAAGTTAAAATTTAGGTATTTCAGGTAGTCGTAAAGTTGCTACAACTATAAGAAAGATATGACATAGCATATTTTTTCTAAGAGGTATACTTGAGTGCCCATTATTTGATATCAAGTAGATATGGAACAATAAAAACCTGGTAAGAACACATAGTCGTACATAGGCAGTTGGGGACTACTTCGTAGACTTGAGGATGGTAATAAATGATACAATAGATAAAAATGTGCCTCAAGTAATTGCCATCCCACCAGAAGATTTTGTTGACCCTATTGTTGAGGCAATGAGCCTAAATCCTAAGAAAATCTATATCATAGCAAAAGTACAAGATAAAGCAGTAGAAGAAAAAGCTATAACTCCTACTTCTCAATCCCCAATTATGAGAGGAGGAAAGGACATTGTGCCTATTTTTGTTACCCTCAAAGGACTCACAACCAAGAGTTTGAAATTGGCTCAAATGGCCTCACAACATCTACAACAAATAGTTGCAGGTTCACCACGAGCAATACCAATAGACTTCATGGCAAACAATAAAGAAATTAAGATCTCTATCATGGCATGGTAGAGAATAAAGAAATCCAGAGGATTCAATGATATCTTCAAAAATTATCAGGTAGTAATTCCTGATACTAAAAGACCTCCTCTTCTCAAGAGAGCAAGGATTGAATCGAGCACCAATGAGCCTATGAGCATCACCCTAATCATGAAAGAGAACTTTGTATAATTCATTGCTGAGGAAGAGGAACAAATTGAATCTATAATGGAGGACAAGGTGACGAAAAGTTGAAGTAAAATTAAAGTGTATATTTTACCTCCATCTAGTTTAGAGCCTACTTCCAAGACCACCATATTAATTCTAACTAATGGGATACAGTCCCCCCAAATAGATCCCAACATAGGTGATGCATCAATAGGAGGAGACTTAGTCTCACTACGAAAACATGGAGTGCAAGTTCATGCATAAACTGCTCTAGCCATCGAGGAGGAAGTAAAAACTTGGATATCCAAGGAAGAATCATTGCACTTGAAGAATGAGAATCTAAAATCTGAAATAAATAAAACTTATAAAAAATGCCTTTAAATAAAGATTCATTACAAGTTCCAAAGCTTGCAGATAGATTCAAGAAGAAGATGGTCAAAATAATCGATAAAGAAGCAAAAATGATAGAGACTTATTGCAAGAATTTTGGAAAGATAATAGAGATAAATAAGGAGACAAAATCCCTATTATTAAATGCATATAAGAAGATAGCAGCTATATCATTGGTCTATGAAAAGTACAAGGCCAAATACGAACAAATTAGGTCCATGCAAGTGACCACCATTGATGGGAAGGTTCATAGCTGCCTAGGAGAGTATGAAAAAGTTGCAAGTATCAAGGCAAAAATACCTAGATGGAACAACATGGTTAAAGAGCTAGAAAAAGAAAAATAGGATACAATTGTCCATCTAAAGTACCTTAATGTTGATCCCCAAAAATTACTCAGCACACAAGGTTTGTCTCAAATAATCATCTGAGATATCAAAGAATTTTCTTGTGAAGAGGTTGATGAAGATAAGATCTCTAACCAAATTATTTCTTTGACCACATATTCCCTTGACATCATTAGGTTATTCCAAAGTAGGCAACCATTCGTAAGAGAAGACAAAATCAAAGGAATCAGAGCATTAGATATGATTCACATAATTAGTGAGATCGATAAAGAAATATGGATCCTTATAGAAAATTCCATTGGTGCAAGTCAAGATGAGTGAGAGGCAATTAAAAAGAGTCAAAATACATATGAGTCAGCAAGTAGCATGAGACCCATGATGGTAGAAAAATGGAAAGAGAAGGTCAGTGACAACTGAGCAGGGCTTAGGCCAATTTTGCTAAAAATATTTTTGAGGCAATTAGATAACAAACTGTACAACACCCAATTGCTGACAAGGTAAGAGTTGGCACTAGGTGGAAAGTTAAAATTTAGGTATTTCAGGTAGTCGCAAATCTGCTACAACTATAAGAAGGATATCTATAGCCATAATAAGGATCGAGCTTTGACATAGCATATTTTTGCTAAGAGGTATACTCGAGTGCCCATTCTTTGTTGTTGTATCTCCTTTGTTTTCTTTCTCCTTTTTCATCTCTTCATTCCTCCTATTTTTGTGTAGGTTTATTATAGGAAAGTGCCCAAGAAGCTGAGAATATTTCCATATTATTGAGCCAAAGGTCCAGAGACTCAACTGTTACGATATTTCAATGGAATACCAAAAGGTCCTTGTTGCAATATTCGAACAAGGACCTTTATTGTATTAATATTTCTAAGAGTTAAATGGTGATTCCAAGCCAACTCTTCATGTAATCTCATTCAAATATTAATACAATTATGGGCTTATTTCCTGTTATATTTATTTTTTTAGCTCTATGTGTGTCTTTTTTATGGGTTACATTATTTGAATGCATAATGAACACTTATTTTGTTGGTCAACTGTTATGTTTATTACAATATTCGAATGAACGTAATTGCATCAATTATTTTGTCTCTCCTTTGTATTTTTATTGAAATGTTATTAAATATTGCTACAATAGCCCAAAGTATTAAAGCATCGATCATACATAAGGCATAATAGAACTATTATCATTTTAGCTTGGTCAAATTTTATAATTGTTAATTCATCACCATAAATCTAGAAGAGCATGAACTTAAAGAATTTAATCTCACCTCAAGGGTATCCTTACCATACTTGGTCTATCCAAAAAATATTAAAGAACTTTATTCCTAAGTTAAAGAGGCAAGTCAACTAGAGCCTGTAATAGCTCATTAGTAGTAAGTTTTCCTGTAGCATGACAGCTCATCCTACGGATGCTAAAAAAATCCCCAACAATTTTTTGGCACCGTTGATGGGGACCAAATGTTTAATTTTCATTATAGTTTTGAACCTAATGATAAATATTTATTGGCAACAATTAGCTTAAAGGAATCAAAATATCAGTTTGTCTTAAAATATTTTTCATCCTGTTTTCCTTCTCTGCTCATAGACTCGAATTTTTCTTTTTTCAAGAATGATTGGTTATATTATTTTCTTGATTCTCTGAGTTTCTTGATTTTATTTATTCTTAAAAAAAATTATACCCTGAGCGATCGAGATAATTTTAAGTTGAGAAATCTCAACCAGACATTCATTCCTTCTGCACACATTGTGTTGGCGACTCTAACTAGATAAATCCAAAAATACCATTAATATTAAAAGAAGAAGAACAACATGCTAGCATGAGCCAGGAGAAAAAATTAGGAGATTTACCCCAAAATCTCATATCCAGAGGTATTTTTTAGAACTAATCCTTCTTATTCATCTCCAAAAAAAATTGACATTGATATTGTTACATTAGGAAGTTTATTTGAAACACCTCCTAATATTCCCAGTGGAATTACTAACACACCTCCTACTGTAATTCAAGCACCTCTTGTAGTTAACATGGCTAACTCACCACCTGTTCAATTATGGAGGACTAATAGATATAGACATTTTCAGTTACCTACACCTTTACATGACCTTCCCAGTAAAGTGCACAAATATTTACCTAAGTTTCAGGGAAACAATGCAGTTACTAGAGAAGATCACATCAAAAGCTTCTTGTATGCCTTAGACAGTCTAGAGGTAGAACATGAAGATGTGGTGTTGAGGTTGTTTTTATAGACTCTAGAAAAATATGCTAGAGAATGGTTTAATACTCTTCCTAATAATGACATTGCTAATTTTACCAAAATGGAGACTATATTTTTAAAGAAATTTGGTGAAAGGAAGAATGAATAGTCACTATTGATAGATCTGGCAACAATGAAAAAAAAAAAAAATGAATCAGTAAGTGATTTCAATAGAATATTTTCTAAAGCTAGAAATAATATTCCCATTTCTCTAAGGCCAAATGATATCCAGTCCATCTATTTTTATAATAATGCTTTTCTTAGAGAATTCAACTGTGAATTAAGACAAGAATATGTTAACAAAGTATATGAGTGCAAGGATAAAGCTATAGAAATTGTGAGGAATATGTTATATAGTGGGAAAATCAAGCCATACTATCTAGAAGATAATCATCCTAATAGGAAGCCTAAGAAAGTAGGATTTAACCTATAGAAAAGAGTTGAACATGATCCCATGGAAAAGTTGACCAATCAAGTAATAGAAATGTTCAACACAATGAACAATAGGTTGGCCAGGATGGAAATAAATAAAGAGAGCAATGATGAAACTTCTCACCCTCAGGCTGATAGACAACAAGGTGACAATCGACCACCTTTTAGGAGAAATTTTAATAGAAATTGGAATAATAATAATCCTGATAGGAATAATGGGAATAATTGGAAAAAATAAAGAAACATAGAAGGATATGAAATTGGTTCTAAATCCTATTCCTACTATAAACTTGGCAGAAAACTTCCCTTATTATTTTTTAGTGTGTGACACTCCTCATAATCCAAATTGCTGTGGCATCTAATTAGTTGTCCACCATCCTGTAGACTTCGAAGCAAAATCTGAAGAGGATATCAGAATTAATGCTTTTTGGACCCTTGAGGATGAATCTAAAGAAAGGTTTTTTGAAAAATATATGGATTTATATGTTTCGAATAACCACCCAAAAATCCTAATTGCAAAAAACACAAAAATCCTACAAAGAGGACAATAAACTAGGTATGACAAAATGCAACAAGGAAAACTAGTTCAACAACACAAGAGGTGGAGGAGCTAGAAGCAAATGCTCTGAATTTAAGAAATATGACTGTTCCTAAAAAAACTGATAATAATTTAAACAAAGATATTAGGGAACAATCCATTGAGAAATATCAGAACAAAAAGTTTTATGAAAAAATAGGAACAAATGAACAACCCCCTCATGAAGAATGCTCCAAAACTTTAGATATAAAGAAAAAGGAATTCAATGTTGGTTTAGAGCTGAGTAAACAGAAAGTCAAAATTACCTTTGGTGAGTTAATGAATATTCAAAAATACAGAGAACAAGTCTATAAGGCTTTTGGCTTAATTGAACAAAAAGAAATTTAGTCCTATAATGTTGTCAAACCTTCCAATAATGAAACTAGAATCCCTTGATCTGTCAGACTATTTTATGTGTCACTCAATTATAACTTAGATGGAGGTATGTCATTCACAACTACACTCTAGATAGCAGTGCATCCCATAACATCATGCCCAAGCATATAGCAGACCAACTAGGGTTGATTTGCACTAGAGAGTCTCCCCCTGTATCAATAATGGACAGTAGGCAGATTCCCTATATAGGTATTATCACTTGTTTGCTAGTCTACCTAGATCAACATCCTAAGAAGGGTATATTTATAAAAATTTTAGTGGTTGATGTAGACCCTTTATCCTCATTAATTTTGAGTATACATTGGGCAGAGCAGTTAGGTGACTCCATACAATTATATTGGTCTTATACCACAATCCCTATTTTGGGAAAAGAAAATGTAACCTTAAGAAAAGAACCTTTTAACAAGTACTCAGTTGAATTGGCTAGACCAGATGACACCATGGTTAATTTTTTTAGCTCCATATAAAATCAAAATATAGGATTTTACTCTATCTTGCATAAACCTTTCTTAGCCAAAATCCCTGAAGCAAAAGGTATGGACCCTGAAACTAGAGAACTAGTAGATGCAAAATCTGACAGGATTCTTACCCAAGATATGTGGACCATATCCTTTGATGGGGCTAAGTATAAAATAGGGACATGTGCTGGTGGTAATTTAATAGATGTTAAGGGAAACTATCTAGGGATCCCTTATAGAATTTACATGCACTAATAATGTAGCTAAGTATGAAGCCTTACTATTAGGTTTGAGAAAAACTAAAGAACTAGGGATAAATTTTTTGACTATTACTAGAGATGTTGAGCTAATTATACAATAGATAAAAGGTAAGTATCAGATAAAACATCACTGTAACACCCTAAAATTGACTCATATTAATTCACATTAAGTCAATAAATTTCAAAATAATCAATTAAAGCAACTTCTTACCCTTTTACCTCAATTTTCATGCCCTCCTAGTGAGATCGACTATATTTTGACGAGATCAGATGTCCAATACTTGATAGCCATTTAATATATGATATCAGATGTCTGATATCATCTACAAATAAAAAAATCCCATAACAAAAAAATGACAAAATTGTTTCAATGCTTTTTGTCTCTATCTACCTAACTGTGTGGTGGTTACGAGATCAGATTTGCCGATCACCCTAGGTTGGAATAGGTTGCAACCTATTCTATTTTTGGCTCAACTCCTCCAACTTACCTAGCCTATTTAATCAGGCATTCCCCCCTTGAATTCCCCTTGACTTTTTGGCTGAATTCTGACTTCTAATTGCTTAGTTATCGCTTTTGCATTTGTTATTTTCTATGATTTTCATAAATTTTTGTAGGTTTGGAGGTACAATCACTATGCATTTATTGGTATGATCCGATATCGGATGTCTGATATCGCCTTGATAGCATATGATATTTCTCTACTACATTTTATCTTACCTAAAATTTTCTTGAGGGCAACTCCAAGCTTTGGTTTGCATTCTTTAGTCTCATATTTACATTTCTAGCATCATATTTAGCATTCATCATTGCATGTAGTATATAAATTGTTGTTATCATCCTTGGAGTTCACCAATACTTGCATGTAAAACTCTGAAATTGATAGCATCACCATAGCCCATTTTGTCAAATTTTTAAAATCCAAATTTTAATTTGAGGAAGAGGATTATATGTCACCTAAAGAGCTTGAACCTATAAACGTTATCTATAGACTCTTTCAAGAATATTAAAGTATAATATTTAGAATATTATAATTTCTATTTTCTACTTTGTTTTTAATCAAAAACACACAAAAAACCAAAAATAAAATATAATATTTATTATTATTCATATAGGTATATATATAACATATATACCCAAGAATTTAAAGCATATATATATACAACATATATATATCACTAAAAGATAAAATAAAATGCCTAGGATTTTGAGAAATAGAAAACAAATAGAATTTGATGAACAAGATCAAGAGAACCTTGATAATAGGGTAATTATTGAATATGATAAACTCACAGAACAAGGTGAGGATGATAATGGAGAAGAAGATGAAATAGATGATCCTACTAAGCCTTATATGGATGTTGAAGGTAATGTTAGCTTTAAATCTGTCCAACACTTTTATGAGTTTCTAAAAAACAATATAGATGAAATTAATCATGTGATAAAGATATAAGAGTTACTCCCAATGAGATATTATTCAACGGAGGCCACTTTAGAAACTAATTTCTGGATACATGCAAACCCAATGACATACATAAATAGAACAAATCAAGATCAAGCTAGACCATCTCAAAACACCATTCAAAACATAGATTTAAACAATCAAAAACCATCTACACAACCCAATTCCAAGTAGAAACAACATTCTTCTTCCTCCCAAGCTATTAATCAACAAACATCTACATCACAAAGAGCTAAGAAAATTCAAAATACCAATCATCATCAATAGAAAGTTCAATAAAATACAATCCCATATAAGTTCCATAACACTATTCCCACAAACACTTTACACAATAGTATTTCTACTAGAAATACTCATGTGACAACACAACTATATCATGAAAGACACAACAACATGGTACAACAAAATCAATTTAGTGAGAAAACCTAAGGACTTGAATCCTTGGTTAAATAATTAGCTTCACATGTAGATAAGATGGATCCCTACCATCCCTCATATAGTTATAGAGAGATGTGTAGTCAACCTTTGGATCCTATTATAGTTGTTCAACCTTACCCTAAACATTTCCCTATGCTCCTCTTCCTAATATATAAAGGAATCGAATGTCCTATTGAGCATCTTTGCATGTTTAGGACAACATGTCATGATATTTCCTATGATGATTTTTTGTTATTGAAAATGTTCCCTAAAAGTCTTGGAGGCATGGCCTTAGAATGGTATTATCAACTACCCACAAATTCTTTGAGGAACTTTGAAGAGACATCGAAAATGTTTGTCCACCAATTTAGTGCATACATAGAAAGGCATGTCACTATTAAGGATTTATATAACTTAAAATAAGGGAAAGATGAAAACTTTGCTGAATTCCTAGCCAAATGGAGGCAAATTCTAGGAAAATTACATTTTGCTTTACCTCATCGAGAGATGTTGGAAATTTTCATTGGTAATTTACAAGAATAATTATCTTATGAACTTAATACAACTATAGTGACCTCTTTTGATCAAGCTATAGAATTATCAAGAAGGGTAGAAGATACCCTTATCAGAAGAGGACATTTTAAGAAAAATGACAAAGATAAAACTTCCAAAAACCAATATAATAATAAACAAGTAGTAGGTTATGGAGTCACTTATAGTAGAAATACCTCAAACATCAATACTACAGAAGTTGTAAAGAAGGTTTTTTTAAATATTTCTGATAAACCTCCAAGAGAGTCCAAAAAACTAAATCAACCCTTAACCATGATTTTGCCTCAATTATTAGAACAAGGTTTAATATGGTTTCCAGAGATATGATAAATGGATACCATTGTAGTTGGATATAGGGCTGATCTACATTGTAATTTTCATCAAGTGTATGGACATTCAACTAATTATTATAAGTGGTAGGAACATATGATACAAGATTTCATTAATAAAGGTAAAATGGAAGTACAACAATTTCTTTCAAATAATAATACTCAAAATAATACCCAAAAACAACCAAATCAAAATGCAAATCAAAACCTAGATATTTTTCAACATACTTTACCCAAACATGTTAAAGAGGTTGTAAATAAATTAGAACATCATAATGTTCCCCCTCCAACTCGGTATGTGGGAACCATTAGTAAATTCTTACCACAACAAGATTTGCAAACCTCCTATGTACCTACTCTATCTGTAGTCACAACTAGACCAATACAATATTTTCAATATCTATCTTCAGAAGATACAAGAAGTGACATAGAAAACATAGAAAGTGAAATAGAAAGTGAAATGAACATCACCTCAAATAATTCCAATAGTTCTGAATATGAGTCAAATCAAATTCTTCCCATCATAGATTTATTATTTCTAGAAGAACCATTCCCTAGAAGAATGACCACTCAACCTTCATCTCAAAAAACACTTTCAAATGAACAAATAATAAATGTTAGACCCAATTTTGGTCATTTACAAAACAATAAAATTGTAGGCACTATTGGAGCCATCACTAGACAACAAGCCCAAAATCAAAACTCTCAATCACAAACTCAAACTCAAAATGAGAAATCACCTCCATTTGTATTAAAGGCACCTACAAAAGGAAATAATATATCAAATCCACAATAGAAATATCCTTATGACATTAATGAAAATTTGGTAAATATCATAGCTAGAATTTCTATTTTGGATCTTCTATGAACTTCATCTATCCATAGAGAGGAATTAATGAGTACCTTAAGCAAAATGATGGTACCTCAAAATCTAGAACCTAATACTGTGGTGAATGCTGCAATTTCTCATGGAATCAATTATATATATTTTTAAGATAAGGACATTTCTCTTAAAAGTATGTATAGAGATAACCCTTTATACATTACAACATTGATTGGATATGTAGGTGTTAGAAGGGTCTTAATTGATAATGGATCATCATTAAACATATGCACATATAATTTTTTTTCAAATATTTGGATTTAGAAATGAAGATTTAAAAAAATTGAAATCATTATCAAAGCATTTAATGATGAAACTCAAGAAAATTGTGGAGTATTGTTGATTCCATTGCAATTTGGTCCAAGTATTTTAGATACAATCATGTTTGTTGTATATTTCCCCGCATCATACAACATCTTTCTAGTTCACCCTTATATCAATGGAATGAGGGTGGTGCCTTCTACATTACTGTAGACACCTAAAATGTGTCATGTTGAGGCGACTACTCATATGGAACATGCTATAAGATCCCCCTCCAAATTGGGGATAAGTCTGGAAGATATTTTATCAATTGAGCAGCGAAGCCCTATCGAATTGCATAGCCAACTACATGCATTGAGAGGGATACTTTTGCTACCCAATTGGAGATCAAATTGCCATGGAAGCCCTAGGAGCCTAGGAGAGCCAAGAAATGCCAATTCATGCAATCCGTGCACCATCAGATCAATTCAACCACCAAACCTATCAGAGAGGACACAGAGGTGACCCTTGGACATCAATTTGACAAGGTGGATCAGAGAGAAAGCCCTGATTTGGAGGGCAAACTTACTCAGAGCTCCATCGTGGCTGTCAGCCATGGTGAACAGTGCCACCCGCGCATCAGACCCACGGTGAGCAAATGAGGGTAGATCCCCTTGTTTTCCTTTTTGTAGATTATTTAGCTAGGTTATATTATGTCTTATTATAGGATTAATTAGCATTTTAGAGACTCTACCGTATAATTAGGGCATTTAGTCATTTACCTTCATTTTTCACTTAATTATGCTACTCATGGGGTTATTTCATGCTTCCATGCTCTCAATTTGATAATTAGACCATTAGGTAGATGCAATTGCTTTCCTTACATATTTTATGGATAATATTTCATGATTAATATAGGTTTAATATGTTTCTAGCACTTTCTTGATTATTGCTAACATTATCATCTTTTTGTGCAAATATCCCTTAAAAGCCTCATCAAGAGAGGCCTCCTTTGTTGCTAATTGTTTCTTGTTGTTTATTGCACATAGGACTAACAGGGTTTTGGGATGCAAGGCAACAAATGCCTCTAATCATGGAGAAGAGGGTCATCGACACCCTAGAGCAGTTCGTGTCACCCTAGAAGGCATTTGATTCACATCTACCCTTGAGAGGGATTAGACGCTATTGTAATTGATGTATCAAATGGGTATCCCTAAGAGGGACGAATCTATAATTTGAATCCATTGAAATTAATAAAGGATTCCTTGTATTCATTTCATTTCTTGTTGTCAATTTATGCATGCCTATTTGTGTATCTTTTATCAATTGCAATAGTTAGCCTAGGTGTGAGCCTTTTTGGTGGTTACAGTAGGTGATCATGGTGGAACTCCGCATATATAGCCATGATTAACTGATTGTGTTTGTGTTTTTTATGGTAGGTGCTCCTCATGGCTGACAGCCATGGTCAAAAAGTTAGCCCATGGTTGATAGGTGGGGAACGATCATAGCCATGCATCAGAGCCGTAGTCAAAAATAGACCAATCAGAGAATAGGAGGATAAAGCTTGATCAAATGTGGACTTGAGGTAGGTTTCACTATCATTTTCCTTTCTTATCTTCTCTATCTGTATTTTTCTAGCAAGCATAAAATGGTAACCTAAGTAGGACAACACTAAAAAAGGGTGAAATGAATTAGGTCCATTAGGTTTTTTATTCTAGGGTTTCATTAGGCACTGCTAGGAACAATGGACCTTTGATTGTAGTCCGCCCTAGAATACAACGTGCTAAAGTATCCTTGTATGTTGGATTGCTTGCTTGAGGCCAAATTAGAGGCCACTTCATCATTAATATGCATTGTCTAAATATCATGTAGATTAATCATGCATGTTTCTAAAATATCAAATATTCTTTTTATGCATATCATGTAGGAAATGATCATGTGAGTGTTGTATTATGCATCTTTCCTTTATGCAAATTAAAAAGAACACACACACACACCATGTTCCAAAGTAAACGCTAGTGAGTTGGAAGTCACATCCAACCACTAGTAGGGTTTCAATGATGGTGGAGGTGATTTCCATCCGTTGGCCCAAATCCCATGTACCCTATGTTCTAGACCAATACCGGATCCAAGAACCTTTCGTAGCCTAGAAAATTTGCATGTACTTCTCTTCGGAGGGTATGACATTGACTAGGTGAAAATGGGTGAGGATCTGGGAGGACCTATGCTCCCTGCCTGGGTGTGGACTTTCATTGCCACACTTTGGGGGGATTACGTGACCTGGAGTTCATAGCCAGGTTGTCGAGCTATGAGCATACAGGTGAAAGCCATTAAACAATTGAGAAAATCATCAATGCTTTGCAAAACATGATAAGAGTTACTTTACTGATACAACAAATTGAAAACACATCAAATAGTCTAGGACTCATTTTAAAATTATAAAAGAGATAATCATCATTGTATTCTTTGTGTGCTAATAAAAGTTAAATCTAGACATAGGATACACAATGGTGTGTACACGGAGTGGTCGACCCAGGCATAGACCCGAGATCGAGGCTCAAGCTCCACCTAGTGCACAACATGATGTAGAACACCCTCAATTATAGAATCCTCCTAGACATCATTCAATGAGCATTAGAGGGGATAATTCTACATGAGGGGATTCCATTGAGAACACCCCAATTAGAGGAAGTACTAGACATCCCTCTAGGCATAGATCAGAGCATGGGACTTCCCAGCATGGGGGTTCCACATATGGTAGCATTTACCATGACCATATTCCATATGGATCCATAGGTTCTACCAAAGAATATGTCATCGAGGGATCCAAATTGGTACCCCTTCGACAGGTATCTAAGGGAGGCTCATGACCTCCACCTCTAGAGCATAGACATGTCCAAGATCCACCCATTCAGGGGTGAATAGAGAGGGCTACTTCTGAGCATAGGCCCACATAGACTCCCCATAGGGGTGAACATACCAAGTTTACCATAGATATATCCAAAGTGGGAGCCAATGGTATGCCACCTCATGAGCCATGGTGTAGCAAACAATTGGATGGTCTAGACAAGGTCCTAGGGCATTTAGGATATAAGCCTATGCCTGCACCCTCTCATCCTATGAGCATGTGTAGTGGAAGCACCATTAGGACCACCCGAGAACCTAGAGAGTGCTCCAAGTATTCTCGAGACATGCGTGCTCTTGCATCGCATGTAAGCACTGAGTATAGGAGACAACCTGACATGAATGCCATATTTATAGATAGAGGCAAGAGTGTGGTAAATCAGTCCATTGGAGGACATACTCATAAAGTCGCTCGAATAGAGCGCACCCCTCTGAGACCTCAGATGACCGATCATATTGATAGGGCTCATAGACTGATGTCAGAGTAGAGATGATAGATTCTCCAAGATCAATTGGAGGATGTTCACGTAGAGAAAGAGCACCTCAAAAATGAGAATACTCAGAGGTAGAGGTTCATCAAGAAAAAATTGTATGAACAATGCATGCATGAACAATACATCCTCGATCAGAAGGAGCATGTAGAGAGGGAGGATCGATTGGCTAGCACTAGTTTACATCCTCACAATGAGATCAGGGAATGTGTCCATAGACGAGTGGCTTCACAGCCCGAGTTACACCCTGAGAACATAGACACACATACTCGCCATGCAACTCAACATAGAGATCGATATCCAACATCCGAAAAACATGAGCATAGGTAGTATGAGAATGAAGTGGGAGAGGAATTAGAACAAGAGTATCCAAAAATCTCCCAATTCGAGGAGGAGGGTGAGCCTAGTCCCCCACCTCGATCGAGGAAGAACCTACCTTCGAAGCCACCTCCAAGACAATCTCGAGAGGAGGAGTTTCTTTCCTCGCAAGCCTACAAGACCTTAGTAGAGAAGGTTCAAGCCATAGAGAAGCAAGGGATGGCTTATCAGAAGCCTACCTTGAAAAAAATTCATAATGAACCTCTATGCATGTCAGTGCCTATTCTAGCATATCTTGAGCATTTCAAGATGCCTAGACTAGAAAAGTTTCAAGGAGAGGAAGATGCACAGGAGCACGTGACTAGTTTCCTAGATATGTGCTTTCATATTGAGAGCAATGATGCTTTGCTCCTACGCACCTTCATCATGACCCTCTCAGGCCCAGCTCGAGAGTGGTTCAACCAACTAAAGAGGCACAACATCACTAGTTTCAAACAACTAGCTGATGCATTTCTTGAATGCTTCTCCTTCGACATCAAGAAGAAGGTAAACTTATCCGACCTGGCCGCTCTAACGCAACATGATGATGAGCCAGTGATGGATTATGGAAAGTGATGGAGGAAGATGATGGCAAAGCTACCATTCTCCATCCCATCCTCTGAATTAACATGAATGTTCATGAAGAATTATGCCAAGCACATTTTGTTATTGCTACAGTTGTAGCAATACCAGACATTCGAAGAGGCTTTGGTGCAAGCCAAGGTGATTGAGGACATCAAGTTATAGGAGGGTAACTTGAAGCTTAGGAATAAGGAGGGACACAAGAAAAGTACTGAGAGACATCAGGCCAAGCCGACCCATGTTAATCAGGTAGTGTTGAACCTTCAAAAGGGAGAAAAAGGGCAGCAAAAGCAAAATTATCAAGCCCAACCTCCACCTGCACAGTATGAGCAATGCAACAACAATTACAAGGGTAAAAATAAGGAGCAATGCCCACCTCACGTATTCACTCAGTTATCAGAGTCATTGACTTTGATTTTTCATCAGTTATGCGAGGCGAAGGCTATTCACTTACCCGAAGTCAAGATGATAGATCCTAATCAACCTAAGCCTAAAGGCTATAAAGATGATCAATATTGCATATTCCATAGAATGAAGGGCCATGACATCGAGGTATGTTGGTCCTTCAAACATCTTGTGCAAAATATGATCGAGAGAGGTACGCTTCTCATCGACAACCCGCAAGTGCCTGATAATAAAAATATGGGGATTTACAAAAATCCTTTACCTAATCATGAGGCACCAAGGAATAATGTTGGCCAGGTCAACCAAGTGCGCATCGAACCACCAACCCATGGGTTCATTGGCATGGTCAACATTGTCATGAGGAACGTGAGGTATGAATGACTGAATCAACCTCCAATGCCTATTAGGGTCCAAGCTGTGCCTCCTCCAAGGCCAGCCCAATATGTGCCCGACCCACCAACTAGACCGGTGGTGACCATCAGAAGTAGGTTGATTCAAAACCTACAGATAACTCCAACAAAGTTGTCGATCTATGAGCTTATTCAGTAGTCTCCTAAGCACAGGGAGATGCTTATGGATATTTTAAGGTCCATAGAAGTGCAGCCTCAGGATCCCAAAGCATTTACACACTTCATGGGGCACGTGCAATAGTGTCAAGAACCGGTCATTCAATTTCATGACCATAAAATCAAGATGGTTTCCACTATTATAGCAGACCCACCATTGCATATTATCACTTGTGTGAATCACAAACCATTCAAGTGGGTTTTGATCGACATGGGGTCATCGATCAATATCATAACTACCAAGGCGTTAACTCACTTGAAGTTACCCAAGATGCATATCATCCCTTCCACCTTCACATTGAGAGCGTTCAATGATGCATTATGCTCGATGGTCGGTACTATAGTTTTACCTATCCAGGTGGGACTGAAGACCATCCCAATGATGTGTCACATAATCGAAGGTGCTATGCAGTATAATATACTTCTAGGTAGGCCTTGGATCAGAGAAATGTATTGTATCCCTTCTATTTTACACCAGTGTATCAAATACATTCATGAGGGACAGGTTCACGTGGTGCCTTCGGATGAAGAACCCTTTAAATACGTGAATCTAGAAGATTTTTCGAGGGAATTTGTGCTCCCCTCAATGCACCTGGATGTGCGACCAATATCACCAATCAAATATCTAGGAGGTATAATCAAAGAAGTGTGTGCTAGACCCACAATGTCCATATCTCAAATATCGGAGCACACAACAACTACTTCTATTAGACCGACTACATCCATGATACAATGGGATGATAGGAAGTTGAAAGAAAAGGTGGGTAAAAAGAAGATAAAGCAAAAGCCCAAGTCAGTTATCATTGAAACCCCTACTCCTATGGAAGTAGAGGAAGTTCAAGGAAGAGTCGAAGAGGCACCTCAACCTGCTTCACCTGTGTCTTCAATGGGGTCATATGCACCGTAGGTGACCATCCATTTGGTTAATCCTAGGTTAGGGGAATACATTATGTAGAATGTGATGTTCACACCTATTATCGAGACTACACATGACATGGGCCGACCATGAGCCCATCGCCTTCCCATAGGGATGGTGGAACCATTGGGGGTACCACCTAACCAAACCAACTTCATCTATGGAGGGTTAGACCAAGTTGCATCTCCCATACCCATGGATGAGGATGATAATGAACCATTCACTATAAATGTTCATTATCTATCTAACCTAGACTATGCCATGTGATACTTTGAGCATTACCATTGGCATGGTTACGGTCTCGGACTATTCGAGCAAGGGCGTAAGAGGCCTATAGAACCATAGTATCAGTTACCTACTGATAGGTTCAGGTTGGGATTCTATAGTGGAGGATAGGCTAAACTCCTTGTAGTATCTCTAGACCACCTATACCTCAGTCTAGGGGTGAGGTTGACTTCAATCCTTATCACCCTAATCCTTATACATTCCAGAGGGATAACCGGATGGTGTCTTACATCACCATAGCACCACCCGAGACATATCATGAGGATATCTTGGTGGACGTCGGTCCAGATGATTTACCAAGAGAAAACTTGGGCCAACAAATCTATGAGGTAGCCAATGATACAGGCATGCAAGTTCATAATGATAATTTAGTGATAAATTCTGAGTTAGAAGATCATTCTGATGAGGATACAATAGAATCCATCTACGAGATAGGTGGACCAAGTTGCATATATGAGAGCGATGATGACAATGAGTCCTCAAATAATGAGCTATATGAGGATGAGACTGAGGTGGCCTATCTAGGCCCTCGTAACTTACGTCATCTATTGTCGGAGGAAACAATCATCGAAGATGATCAATCCTTCATGAGCAACAATAGTTATCGGGTGTGGGCGTACATGGGACCCCATATTCCAAATCTTGATTCTAGTTGGTAGTGGTGAAGGTCTCTATTATGATAGTGATGACGAGGATGAGATGGAGAGAGCCTATTTAGGACCTCCCTACTTACGCTATCATAATGCACCTTACACTATAGAGGATTTGTGTAGAGAGATTAATCTCCATCCTCTTCTTAGAGGGAGACCACCGAATCTTAATATGATTTATCATATGGTGTTTCTTGATCCACCAATGTATATGGAGCTCCTTGAGCCCAATGATCCCATCCGATAATCTATTCATAGACCAGATCCGGAGATCCCCATACCCCCAGAACCACATCTCGAGGATGGTAGTTTTGTTAATGATGAGTCACTTGCACGTGGTCCTGGAGACATAATCCATTCCATCAACATGATCTCCATTGATTTGACCACTCCACTCCACAATCCAGCTGATCCATCCAAACCATTGCATTTAAATGTAGATGCTATCGATTGGGATCATATTGATTCACCTCTAGAGCCTAAATATTTCTTCCCTAATGAAGAAATGTTACAACCTTTCCATTTTGTGCTAGGCTATGCACATGATGTCTATCATGCTGAGGATGCTTCCAATGCGGAACCTATAAACCCAGTAGATGACATCCACTTGATCCCTACGCCTCATCAGCTTGAGGAGGGATCCCATATGTCAGTAGAGGAAACCTTCGAAGTGGATATCAGTAATGATCCCACCAATCCAAGGAAGGTTAAATTTGGAGAAATTTTGACTCCTGATGAGCATGCCAACCTCATCCCTCTACTGAGAGAGAGACCTGCTCTCTTTGCTTGGACTTACAAGGATATGTCGGGTCTAGATCCAAAATTGGTTACTCATAACCTTTCGCTAGATCTATCAAAGAAGCCAATCAAGCAAAAACTTAGGAAGATGCATCCAACAGTAGCCTTAATGGTGAAGGATGAGTTGCAAAAGTTGTTGGATGTAGAGTTTGTAATCTCCATCGACTATCCAGAATGGGTATCCAATATGGTGCCTATAGGAAAACCTGATGGAAGGATCCATATTTGTATGGATTTTAGAGACCTGAATAAGGCAACACCAAAGGATTCATTTCCATTGCTAAATATTGATGCTCTTGTAGATGCAACTGTAGGTCATGAGATGCTCTCCTTAATGGACAATTTTTTTAGTTACAATCAAATTTAGATTAAGCCCGAAGACCAACATAAAACCATATTTATAATGCCATGGGGAACATTTTACTATAAATTTATGCCATTCAGCCTTAAAAATGTTGGTGCCACATATCAATAGGCTATGACATATATCTTTCATGACTATATGCATAAAATCTTAGAATATTATATTGATGACTTGTTGGCAAAGTCATTATTGCATTCTGAGCATGCGGAGGTCTTAAGGAAGGTCTTCGATCACCTGATAGAGCATAATGTCAGGTTGAATCCTAAGAAGTGCATGTTTGGTGTAACTTTAGGAAAGCTCTTAGGATTCATCATTTCAAAATGAGGCATCAAAGTTGACCCAACAAAGGTCAAGGCTATTTTGGAAATGCGTCCTCCCACGAACATCAAAGAATTAAGAAGCCTTCAGGGCAAAGTAGCATCCATAAAGTGATTTATCACTCAATTATCGGATAAATGTCGACCCATGAATCGACTACTACACAAGGGGGTCCCATTCAATTGGGATGAGGACTGTCAAGTAACCTTTGCTGAGATAAAGCAATACTTGGTGATGCCACCAATGCTAGCTCCACCAAGGCCAGATGTGCCATTTTTGCTATATATATCGAGATCGACTTTGCATTGGGAACCATGTTAGCCCAAAAGAATGTGCAAGACAAAGAACAGGCCATATATTATATTAGTCGAACCTTGGTGAGCTATGAGCTCGGATATGCATATGTGGAAAAGTTATGTTTAGTAGTAGTGTTCGCTACAAAGAAATTGTGACACTATATGTTGAGTCATACGACATATGTCATATCCAAACAAAATCCTTTGTAGTATATGATGAGCAAGACATATCATAATACACGTACTACGAAGTGGATCATGCTACTGATAGAATTCGATTTGGAATTCATAAGCCAAAATTCCATTAAGGGACAAGTCATAGCAGATCAACTGGCTGAGGCACCTCTCAAAAATAGTAGGCCCCTCACCATAGAGCTTCCTGATGATGCAGTATTTGCCTTATCAGAAGCACCCAAACCTGAAGAACTAGACAACAAAGCTGATATGACCTTGTTCTTCGATGGTTCGAAGTGTGAGCAAGGGGGTGGTGTAGGAATAGTGTTGTTCATGCCACAAGGAGCTCCAATGCCCTTGTCATTCAAGTTGGACTTTCCTTGCACTAACAACAATGCTGAATACGAAGCCCTAATTTTGGGTCTCCAAACAGCTATCGCCATGAAGATAAAAAGGCTAAATATCTTTGGTGATTCCCTTCTCATTGTGAACCAAGTTAAGGGACTATTTCAATGTCGATGTCTAGTATTGAAAGCTTACAAGGATCTTGTTGACACATATCTAGCTCGACTGGAATGGTATGACATCGAGGCAATCCCTCATTCATCCAATAGATTTGTAGACACAATGGCATATTTGGGATCTCTAATCCCTCAGAATCCATCTACCAATTTTACTACCATCCATGTAAAAATATTGTCACATTCTACTATGCAACATGAAGCATTGGATAACAAAGAGTCAATCAACATGATTCATGTAGAACCAAACCATGAGTGGTTCTACAGAGCCAGAGACTTTCTGAAGAGAGCATCTTGGGGGTCTTTGATCTCGTAGGATCTGATGAGGAGTGGTACTACCATTCACCATAGGGTTGTTTCCAGTCTACATTTGCAAATGTAGAACCATAGGGGGAGCATGTTGTCTTGTCAGTCAAGGCTGAAGCTTATCATAACTGGACATCATAGATATATGACTTCCTTAAACTTGGTATAATCCCTCAGGGATTATCGCATGCCACAAAATGCACATTCAAATAGAAAGTGACAAAGTATGTCTTGTTAGCAGACATCCTATACCATAGAAGCTACGATGGAGTTCTCCTTCATTGTCTTGAGCCCCAAGAGTCATCTTGGGAAATTTTAGAAGCTCACGATGGTACATGTGGTGGCCATTTTAGTGGCATGGCTATCATCAAGTGCATCCTTCGAATGGGTTATTATTGGCCCACTATGGAGAAGGATTGCAATGTGTATGTCAAGAAATGCATTAAATTTCAGCATCATGCTAATATTATGCACCTACCATCATAGGCCTTACAACCCATTCAAGCGGCTTGGCCATTTGCTCAGTGGGGACTTGATCTCATAGGTAAGATCTCTCCTCCATCATCGGGTTGACATACTTTTATTATTATGGCTACTAAGTATTTCACTAAGTGGGTGGAAGCTATTCCCTTAACAATGACAACTGGAGCACGTATTGCTGAGTTTATACTCACCAATATCATTAGTCATTTTGGGATACCATCCAAGATAGTTTCAGATAATGGAACGTCATTTAAGAACAAAACTATGAGAGCTTTGACATCTAAATATAGAATCAAACATAGTTTTGTGACTCCATATTATCCGCAAGCAAATGGGTAGGCTGAAGCTTCAAATAAGATAGTGGTCTCCATCTTGAAAAATATGGTACAAGAGCACCATAAATATTGGCATATCCAGCTACCCCTTGCATTATGGGCTTACAAGACTAGCATTCGGACACCCACTAGGGCAACTCCATTTTCACTAGTATATGGCGTTGAGGCCATTATGCCCCTAGAGTTGGAAATTCCAATGTTGCACGTCGCATTGAAAGAGTTCATTGATGATGACACTACATGACAAGCTCACCTAGATCAATTGATGCTACTTGATGAACATCACGTGAATGCCCTCGAGCACCTCCATGTTTATCAAGAGCACTTAAAATGAGCTTACAATAGCAAAGTCCATCTGAGAGACTTTGAGGTTGGTGATCTTGTGCTGAAAGAGAACCAACAGAACTCTAATTTACCACCAAAAATATGAGACAAATTCATGGCTAACTAGTTGGGTCCTTATATGATCTCGAAGAATATTGGACCTAGGACATATCGCTTGACATCACTTGGAGGAGTTGAAGAGCCTGAACCTCTCAATATCCTTCATATTAAAGTATTCTATGCCTAAGAACCAGAAAAGGCTCCAAAGGCATCTGTAAGCCCTTTGGTCATTTAAAAAGGCTCCAAAGGCATTCTAAACCCTTGGTCAATCCAAAAGGCTCCAAGGGTTTTTCAAAACCACTTGGTCAATCCCAAAAGGCTCCAAGGGTTTCTCAAAATCGCTTGGTCAATCCCAAAAGGCTCCAAGGGTTTCTCAAAACCACTTGGTCAATCCCAAAAGGCTCCAAAGGCATCTGTTAGCTCTTTGGTCAAACCAAAATGTTAAAATCCATAAAAAAATTGGAAAAATATCAAAAATAAAAAACATTTGCATTTCATTTGCATCATTGCATTGCATTTCATTTTGCATTTCACCTTTGCATTGCATTAGGCATATTCATCCATCGCACTTGCATTAGAACAAATTGTGTTTACAATCTTACAAATGACACCATGTTTGTATCTCAATCATGCATCTATGCACTATCTTTTTCATCCATTTATCACCCTTGTGAGTAATTATGTTTTTCAACACAACCCATATTGTTGCTATGAAGAATATACTAGGGTTTTTCGGTCATTCAACCATACCTAGAGGTCTTCTCAAGAGTTGATAGAAAGCTTGCTTTGCTTTTGTAGTTGAGGTCTAGTTAGTATAGCCCTTAGCATATCATAATCCTATCACTAATCAACAAATTAAACAATCCTAATAAGGACTAGGGGAAGATGAAAGCCATGAAGTAGGACCAGGTATCCTGAGGTGAAAATATTTATTCTTGCTTATCCCCCTATGCGGACGGTATGGGAAATATTGGCAATTGGAAAAAGGACAAGTTTATTCCCTACCCAGAATCCCTTGCTTACGTTAAAATGAGCAATATCCCAAATTGATATCCCATATTGATATCATAAGATCGATATCCTCAATCGATATCCCAGAAATAGTTTCCCAAAGTAAAATCCCCAAAGGAAGTTTCTGAAGAAAATTATCAAATGTAAATCCCAAAAAGTCAGATCAAATGAAGATCAAATTGTACAAAGAAAGTAAAATCAATATCAAATCCCTTGCTCAAGAAAAAAAGAGAAAGTACAAAATAAACAGTGATTTTTATCACTATAGTACAAAAATAAACAGTGATTTTTATCACTTTATATGAGCAAGTATCCCAAAAAATTGAAGAAAAGAAGGGGGTGAGCTTGAATCCCTAGAATTGTCAGCACTACTATACCTTACGCATGATGATATGTCTGATGCATTAGCATTTCGCTTATGTGCAGACCAATGTTTGAATGTGGAAGAGCTAGCTTCAAGTGTCCTGTATCACCTAGTGGTCTAGTCCAACTAAAATCTAAACCTAGGATTGGGTAAGACATTTGCGGACCCCCGATCTTAGAAATGGGCTGAAAGAATCCCGCCTGACATTGGGGTATGCTTGTGCCTTATCAAATATACTCACTTGCACACATAGGGATAATGAATAGTTAGGGCCTATCCTAGTGAAAACCTTATGTTTCAGAAGTCTAGTGTGGTTAGTATACAACTTTTGATCAGTCAACTAGGGTGTTTGAGTCTCATGGTAAACCTCAAAAATTCCCAAATAGCAACAATCAAATTTTCAAATGCAATCATCAAAAATCAATTTCTTTTATGAGAGTTTGTTTATTAGAATTATTTGTACTATATAATTAGATACCGGATGGATGTCAGAAATGATATTTAGATGGCCACTGATTATATTATACATATTCTTTTAATTTACAAAAGCTTATGAACAGAAAACATACATCATTGCATCTCACATATGGGTGTACTATCTTTCACAAAGAGATAAAGCAACTACAATCCATGATTGTTATACATTCTATGGTGTCATCCATTAGATTGTTAAAACCTCATATCATATTGCATACATTGTGTTTTAAGTGATTAAAACATACATGTCCATTTACAATATCATCAAAAATACATGCAATACAAACATGGCATGAATTATGTCATAAACAACATAAAGTAAATGCATACAAGTGAAGTAGATCAAAATTGCATTTAACATCAAATATTGCATTTGTATACATAGCATCATAAAGTAGTCCATATACACATGTATATCACTGCATCCACATCATATAGCTAGTGCATGTCATCCATACATCACATCATATAGCAATAAATCAAATATCTGCATTGCATCCATGTGCATAACATAAACATAAAATACCAAAAAAAAGTACACATATAATGAGATGAACTATCATATCATATAAATATGTGTCAAAGTACATAGTATCAGGGTATATCAAAATGCTCGTAGGCTACAACTATGTAGGTCCTCGACCTTACACTCAAAAATAGTACAAAAATCTATAAATTCTAGCTCTAGTCCACCCCTTGAGTCTCTCCACCTCTACCTCTATTAGCTCATGAATCCCCTCTATCTATGAATCCTATGGCTCGAGCTAGCAGATGACTACCCTATCTCCCTAGTCCTAGATCTGGTCCTCTGAGTCCCTATAGTGTGGGTATCCTCTGGTACCTCCCCACCTATCAGCCTGATGTAGCCCTCCAGCTGGGAGATGTGAGCTGCACTATTGTATCTCGCTCATTACCCTCCTCCATGAGGGAATGAAGCCTCCTGATCTCTACCATGGGGTCATGACCTACTGGTAGTAAAGAAGATGGTGCTGTTGAAGGCAGCATGATAGCCTATGTAGATGAGGGGCCCCCATCACTACCCTCAGTAAGTCTCTCTCAGTAGTCATGACACTCAGCTATGCCTATGCCTAGATCTCGCTTTCCTGTGAGCTATGTGATCCTAGTGTCTAGTGGTAGCCTGTGCATGGAGAGTCTACCTCTCCTCCTCATATCCCTACCACTACCTCTCATGAGATAGCTTCACCTCTAGAGTGGTGATAGTAGTATCCCTATGCAAATTTTGAGTCTATAATCTCCCAACCTAGCTCTAGAGGTCAGCAATCTAGGCTCTCAACTACCCAATCTCACTATCAGAGGTGCCTCACCCTCCTCTAATGCCTCCTCTACCTCCACCTATGGGCCCTCCTCTATAGTGGCCCCTATGCCCCATGCACCCTCTATCCTCTAGTGGGTCCTGCACCCATGAGGGTCCACCTCTCTTCCCTCTACTATGAATCCACCAGCTGGTCGGCCTAGAGGACCCTCTCCATGCCACTAGAAGTCTACCCACCATCCATCATAGTCAGGAGTAGTGCCTACATCCGCCTGGCTTGACTCCTAAAAGTCATCATCCTCATCCCCAAGGGAGTAACCTAGGGCCATGTCAGGTCCCTCTCGAGGACCAAGTATCTATAGATGAGTAGCATCTCTAGGACATCCTACTAGATCCCAAACTACCTCAGGACGTGAGAATAGAAGTGGTACTCATGTATGTCAACCTTCCACAAAGATCCATCTATCTCTGCATGCTCGATGTAGGTCCCTATCCACATCTATCCATGTGGATAGTCCATATATGGTCACCACCGTATGTGCTCAGGATAGAGCTATGCAAATATAGAAATATAATGCTCTAGGTCTCCTACATGAGACCTACTCCTAAAGCCCTCTCACTCCCAAGGCAGCAAGTGGTATAACACTGACTCTCATCATCAATGTTAGTGATCGACATAGGGAAATCCTATAGGGTCCTCAATCAGGATGTGCTGCCAACCCAAAACCTAGAGGAGGATGTACGATGTCGACTCTACTTCGATATGTGATCTGATACAACTCATGGTAGAGCTATGCTAGCAGGGTGCTCCCCCATGATAGAATGAGAGGATCTTGGGTCGAGCTCACCATAACCTCTCTAGTTCCAAGCTAGGAGGTTCCAAGGGAACCTCACACCTAAAGAATCTAGGAGGACTATCTAAATAATCAAGAGCATAAACACAACCTCCCACTATGAGAAGAATTGAGCCTCAAACCACTCCTCGACATGGATGCCTCCATGGGCATTACGGTCTTAGGCCTCAATACTCCATATCCCAAATATGGAATCAAATACGACCTTCCTAGCCATGGTAGGAGAAGAGGTGATGGCCTCACCATCAATGGAAAGGAAGATGTGGTACACATCCTCCAAAGTAATAGTCATCTCACCCATCGATAGGTGAAATGTGTTGGTCCATGCATCCCAATGATGGGCCAAAGTAGTCAAGTATGCCTGATCAATCTGGATGGTGGGGAGGTCCAAGATGTAACCAAACCCCATAGTAGTGAACCACTCTCACTCCCGTTAGTGAGATCACCATGAAGGTCATGAAGGAGATCGGTCTCCCTCGCTCTATTAGTCAAAGTCTGAGTAACAAAAATAATAAACAAGAAAAACAATGAAAAATAATTCTAAAATATCAAAACAAATTAAAAAATGCATAAAAATACAAAAACATGTCAAAACATGATCACAAATTTCAAAAACATTCAAAAATGCAATAAATGGCATTAAGTGCCTAGAAAAATAAAAAAAATTAAAATTTTAAAATTTTCTAAAATTTGGGCACCGCGGGTCCAACGGTCCAACGGTCAAAAATTTGACCATTGGGATTTAAATCCCACCATGGCTGACAGTCGTGATTCCCAATCTGCCAATTGGGGCCACGTCTACCACAGGGAGATGACCTTTAAGGGTCTTACCTCCCATAAACCCAAAACCTAAAAAAATAAACCCAACCTCTAATCTAACCTATACTAAACCTAACTAGGGTGTAGTTCATTACACAATAGTTTAATGTAGTTCATTTAACCCATTAATTAGTGTGGTTAATTTTAAACTGGTAATGTAATTGCGAGGTCTCGGTTTGTGAGTTACCTTAGAAGCACCGGCTCCTCCACTAGTCGAAGCTTCTGATGATCGACCATCGATGTGGAAAACTAGAATTGTGTTAGGTTTTCGATAGAGTTTCATGTCAAAATTTTTACCTCCCAAAGCTCTCAATTTTACTATCATTTTCAGGTAAATAATGAAAATTTACAAAGTGAAAAACCTTATATAATTTTCAATTTGTGCATGGTTGACATTCAGGTCCTCGATATTAGGGTTTTTGCCCATGGTTTCCATCCACGGTTAAGGAATTGGCCCACGTTTGATAGGTGGTTAGCAAACTACATTAATTGCTCCAAATTCCCACCATGGAGAGCCTTAAAAGGTCAAATCAAGGATATTAATCAGACCAGATAATTCAAAAAATTCAAAATTAACAAAAAAATCAAATAAATCAAAAGCCAAATGCACCTCGTATTCAGTTATTTACCCTATACACTTGGCGGTTGCAACGACTTGCGATCCATGCAATCCGACAAGATGAGTAAATTACCATAAGGACATTTGGGGCAAATTCATCATTTCTGAATTGTTATGTTTCATTTCAATCCCTAAGAAGGCCTACACAGCTGGACTGCTCCACGAGAACGAGATATTCATCATAATTCTCCTATGACACTTTTTAGCATATCATCGACATTATGATTCACTACAAGCCTAATGGACATTGCTATCATTTTGATTCCCTAAGAAGGCCTTCATGGCTGGACCGCTCCATGGGATAGGAATATGCAATTATTCTAAATGGTGTAATCATAGCTGATTAGGCCTTGCCAAGTATTCAAATGCTAAATCTTAATTTGTTCAAAGATCATTCATAGTGGTCAAGTGACCTCGTCGCTTCATTTAATTGTCATTACCCTCATCGACTCATCGCTTGAGGGGGTAGTCATAATATCAAATCATAATCAAAGTCAATAGTAGATCCCTTGATCTTGTCAAAATTGTATTCATCCTTGTGAATCATTGCTAAAGACTATCATAAGCTTACCCCTTTGCTTGGGGAAAATAGCAAATATGATAGTTAGTTTGTAACTCTCTTCCTTTCGGATTGACAGGCATGAAAGCCTACTTGGCATTGATGCTATCCGAATGTCTGATGATGAGTGCAAACTTTTTCAAATTTAAGCCTTTCACCTAGTTGGAAGCAATGATTCGAGGATGCGCATCCTTTTGCTGGACTCGGGGCATCTAATGTTGATCAGATCAATGATCATCATCCAACCTACGACATCATTTTAGGAGGTCTAGTTTTGCTCAACATTGTTCAAAATCACAATGCATCTCAAAAGGGGCATCTGTAGACACCTAAAACATGTCATGCCGAGGTGACTACTCATATGGGACATGCTAGAAGACCATATGGAAGACCTTTGGATAGATCCAAGGTATAGCAGTGGTTTTTACCACTCATTTGGGCACCTTTGCCTAGTCAGTGCTAGCCGTTGTTGACACCTGCGGTTAGCAGTGCTCACCGCGCATGTCAGCCGTGGTCAGCACTCAGAATCAGTTAGCCTTCATCCGACCCAAAATTGGTTGCAATGGCCAATTGGTTGTATATTGGAGTGGTTTGAGTGAGGAAGGTTCTGGATCCTTCCATCCAACAAGCTCAACTACCCAATATTGATCTTGGCTTCATGAGGAAGCCACCCCTAGCCCTGGGCCAATGCTATAAGATCCCCCTCTAAATTGGGGATAAGTCTGGAGAGACATTTTATCAATTGAGAAGTGAAGCCCTATCGAATTGCATAGCCAACTACATGCATTGAGAGGGATACTTTTGCTACCCAATTGGAGATCAAATTGCCATGGAAGCCCTAGGAGCCTAGGAGAGCCAAGAAACATCAATTCATGCAATTCGTGCACCATCAGATCAATTCAACCACCAAACCTATCAGAGGACATAGAGGTGACCCTTGGACATCAATTTGACAAGGTGGATCAGAGAGAAAGCCCTGATTTGGAGGGCAAACTTACTCAGAGCTCCATCATGGCTATCAGCCATGGTGAACAGTGCCACCGCACATCAGACCCATGGTGAGCAAATGACTACAGATTCCCTTGTGCTCTTTTTTGTAGATTATTTAGTTAGGTTATATTAGTCTTCTTATTGGTTTAATTAGCATTTTAGAGACTCTGACTAGTATAATTAAGCTTTTAAGTCATTTACTTTCATTTTTCAATATAATTAGTGCTAATAATGGGTTATTTCATGCTTCCATGCTCTCAATTTCATAATTAGGCCATTAGGTAGATGCAATTGCTTTTCCTTTACATATTGTATGATATTATTTCATGATTAATATAGGTTTAATATGTTTCTTGCATTTTCTTGATTATTGCTAATCATTACATCTTTTTGTGCAAGTATCCTTTAAAAGCCTCATCAAGAGAGGCCTCCTTTGTTTTTAATTGTTTCTTGTTGTTTATTGCATGCAGGACTAACAGGGTTTTGGGATGCAAGGCAACAAATGCCTCTAATCATGGAGAAGAGGGTCATCGACACCCTAGAGCAGTTCGTGTCACCCTAGAAGGCATTTGATTCACATCTACCCTTGAGAGGGATTAGACGCTATTGTAATTGATGTATCAAATGGGTATCCCTAAGAGGGACGAATCTATAATTTGACTCCATTGAAATTAATAAAGGATTCCTTGTATTCGTTTCATTTCTTGTTGTCAATTTATGCATGCCTATTTGTGTATCTTTTATCAATTGCAATAGTTAGACTAGGTGTGAGCCTTTTTGGTGGTTACGATTAAGTTTGAGTTTACAAATCAATTGGCCACTATTTATGGTGACACTAGACCATTTGATATGTGTGTTGTGGCAAAACCAATAGGAGTCCCATTTTGCCTTGCTATGTCTTCAACAAACCCTAGTCCTTCTTTAGTATCAAAACCCACACAATATAAAGCTACAACTAATGAATATAGTCCTTCTACTTCATATCCTCTTTCGGATGAAGTCTTATAAGATCTATCCTCAATACTAACAACTTCAGAATAGACTAAATTTTCTACCCAATATTCCCTTGTTTTATCTCAATTACCACCATATCCCCGTACAATGGGCTTGCCACGAAAGTTGGGAAGCATCTATCATATGGGGAGTTATACCTTTATCTATGCAGGGTATGATTTTGGTAAAATTAATATTAAAATGAGTTTCACAATTGATCAAAATGGATTTGCTAGATGTTATTTTTCTAATGGATATATAAAGCCAAAACAAATGATGCTTAACATTAGTTATAAAGGTAGAGGTTTGGGACCTTTTAAAAATGGTATACATGAACCTTTAGAAATAGAGGAATGGCCTACCCGATGTGGTATTGGTTACATTCCTATAAAAACCCAACCATTCCCATTTGAGGATGATGATCAACTAATAACATATCAAGAGTACTTGGGACATCAATAATATTTTAAAACAAGTAAGAGGATACATTCGTGTAACATGTTATCAATAGCATATCCAAAAATGATTGCTACACTAGAGGATTGTTTAGAAGGAGATATTTTTCATGATATTTTTCTTGATGAAGTTTTGAGAAATAGATTATTCTTCAATGGCTCTATCCCATGTATAGCCCACGTTCAAACAACCACCCCTCAATAAGAACTAGCTAAGTTAACCTTAGAATAATTACAATAAATGGGTGTGTCACCTTCTCCACCCAAATTTGAAAGAGATTTAAACATTGTGGTAGAAAATGTTCTACAAGTCAACATTGGGACAAAAGCTAACCCTCACTTGGTTAAAATTGGAGCAGAATTAAGTGAAGAGAGACAAAACCAATATATCATATTTCTCATAGAGTATGCTAATGTTTTTTCTTGGACATATGTAGATATGCCAGGAATAAATTCTTTTATGGTCATGCACCATTTAGTAGTGCACCCTGATGCAAAACCTGTAAAACAAAAACTTAGAAAAATGCATCCCAAGGTAGAATTGCTAGTCAAAAATGAGTTACAAAAATTTTTGGATGTTGTTAGGAGTTATTGTTTCTATGCATGGCATAGAAATATATCCCCTTAAAATTAAGGCTATCCTTGATATGCCACCACCTAAAAACATATCAGAATTAAGGAGTCTACAAGGAAAACTTCCATCTATTCATCACTTCATTGACAAGTTGGCAGATAAAACCTGACCTTTTCTTAAGTTAATAAAAAAATTCCATTTCAATGGGATGATGAATGTAAAGAAGCATTTGAAGCCCTTAAACAATATCTTCTTACCCCTCCAATGCTTGTTCCTCCTAGACCAGATTGTCCTTTTATTTTGTATATTTCTACTTCTGAACTTGCACTTGGAGCAATGTTGGCTCAAATCGATGATGATAAGAAAGAACGAGCCACATATTATATAAGTAGAACATTAATAAGCTATGAAACCCAGTATACACCATTAGAAAATATTTGTTTGGTAGTTGTATTTTCTACACAAAAGTTACACCACTACATGCTCAGTCAAAAAACAATTTGTTATTGCTAAGTCTGATCCATTAAGGTATTTGATGAGTAGACCTTACTTGTCAGGATGCACAACTAAATGGGTTCTTGCTCTAAGTGAGTTTGAACTCATGTTTATTGGCCAAAAATCTATTAAAGGCCAAGTTATAGCCGATCAACTTGTTGTTACTCCTCTAGAATCTACTCATCCTATAACCATTGAATTTCTAGATGAATGTCTTAACTTAGAAGAGGACCTTTCTGAATCTTGGTCCTTGTATTTTGATGGAGCTAGGTGTATGAGTGGTGTAGGTGCAGGTATTATATTAATATCTCCGTAGAAGCATCTTATTCCTTTGTCATTTAAACTTCAATTTTCTTGTACAAATAATACTATAGAATATGAGGCTCTAATCCTTGGATTAAGAGCATCTTTAGCCTTAAAAATTAAAATTTAATTAGTCTTCAGAGATTCTTAGCTTGTGATAAATCAAATTAATGAAGTATATCAAACACGAGATGAGAAGCTTCATCCCTATAAAGAATATGTTCTTAAGCTTATATCCTTATTTGAGAAAGTAACTTTGGAAGCCATCCCTCGTACTAGCAACCGTGCTGCTGATGCCATGGCTGTTGCTGCCTCTTTGTTACCTTTGGAGTTGGATGATGAATATGCTACAATAATTATTCACCAAATCCAAGAACCAGCTTCATCTAAGTCTTATCTAGAACCATTGGATGTGTTTTTAATTAATGAAATAACTCCAGAACCTTGGTATATAGATATCTTTAATTTTCTCCAAAAAGGAACCTTCCTAGAAGGATTAGATAGAAACCAACGTAGGCTATTACGTAAGCGAGTTGTTCACTTCGTAATTATTGGCAATACCCTATATAAAAGGTCTTTTGAAGGTATCCTTTTGAGATGTCTCAATTTAGAAGAGTCTAAGAAAGCATTAAGTGAAGCCCATGATGGATCTTGTGGAGGACATTTTAGTGGAAGTGCCATTGCTAAAAAACTCCTACGAATGGGATACTTTTGGCCTTCCATGGAAAAATATGCTAATGATTATGTGCATCATTGTGACAAGTTTCAAAGACATGCAGACCTTGTTCATGCTCCTGCTCAGGAACTTCAAGCTATATCTTCTCCTTGGCCCTTTTCTAAATGGGGTTTAGACATCATTGGTAAAATTAATCCTATATCTTCTGATGGTCATAAATTTATCATAACAACAATAGAGTATTTTACAAAATGGGTAGAAGCCATACCATTAGCTTCTTGCATAGGATTCCAAGTGTCCAAATTCATATTTAATCAAATTATTTGTAGATTTGGTATTCCATCAACTCTCATATTTGATAATGGAACATGCTTCAAGAACAAAGACATTAAAAAGCTCTGCCAAAAATATAAGATTCAACATCGATGGTCCACTCCTTACTATCCACAAGGAAATGGCCAAGATGAAGCTTCTAATAAAACCTTAATTAATATTTTAAAAATATTGGTTAATAAATCAGGCCATGATTGGCATATGCAATTATACCCTACCTTGTGGGCCTATCGAACTAGTGTTCATACTCCCATGGGTGCTTCACCTTTTGTCTTGGTCTATGGTGCTGAAGCAATTTTTCCATTTGAGTTAGAAGTTCCTTCTCTAGCTCTTCTACTTCAAGATGCCAAAGTAGGGGATGAATATCATGCTAGCAGACTAAGTCAGTTGGAGCTTCTAGATGAGAAGTATATTCATGCTCTAGAGCATCTTCACTCTTACCAAGATAAACTCAAAATATCATATGCAAAGAAAGTTCATAGTCGATCTTTTGAAATTGGTGATTTAGTACTTAAAGAAAACCAAAAAAATACTAATGCTAGAAAATATTTAAAAGGTAAATTTCAACCTAATTGGCTTGGACCATTTGTCATTACTGCTAAATTTGGATCAGGTGCATATCGCTTGGCTACTTTGGATGGAAAATATCTCAAAGAGCCAATGAATATCATGCATCTCAAAAGATATTATGCATAAAGCAAAAATTCCATTTTTGTATATAATTGTAAATAACTTCTTCATCAGTTTGCAACTATCATCAAAACAACCAAAAAAATCAAAAAACATGAAAAATTTCCAAAAATATTTCAAATTATTGTTAAGTTCTCATTATTTGCATCAGTGTGTGTTGTCTTCCAAAAATTCAAGTTATATTTTATCTTATTTTGGATAAACTCAAAAGTTATCTTGAACCAATCACTTAATTCACATCTTTACTAAATTTTGATTTTGTCACTTTGATTATAAATCTCTCTTGTACCAAAAAGCACTACTACTTCACTAAATAAAATTTTGAGTTTTGGGAACTGGTCTTGCTACTTCTTGAACCAAGAACACATTCTCACATCTTAAAATGATTTTTTGCAAATTCAAAAAATGATACTACATAGTAGTCTTAGTTCCTTAAGTGAAAAGTTTCCCTTGCTATCCTATTATGCGCATGGTCTAGAATACTGAGAATTGGCAAAAGGACAAGCTCCCCCCTACCCGAATAAAATCCCTTGCTCCTTGTCTAATCTGAGCAAGTATCCCAAAAAATAAAAGCAAAAGCAAAAGCAAAAAGAAAAGAAAAGAAAAGAAAAGAAAGAAAAATAGTCTTTCTACAAAAGCAATAAAATCCCCTTGTTCAAAAAATGAACAAGAATCCCTACTCCAAGAAATCAAAATAAAATAAGGGGGTAATGAGCTTGAATCCTTGGAATTCCTCAGTTATTCGAAAGCCATGAGGTGAGCCCCATAACATGCGGTTTGTGCCCAACCCGCATGGCCTTGGGTAAGCCTTTCGCATGGTGACATGTCTGTCACATTAGTGACCTTCTTTTGTATAGACCAATGTCCACTTGTGGATTAGCTAGCTTTTGGTAACTTGACTTACATAGTAGTTCAGTACAATTGCATGCACAAAATCATGGTTAATAAATATTTCACTTGCACACACATTGGTTCATAAAAGTTGGCTTGTATCATTACCTCACTCAAAATCGGTAAATCAATTTCACAAGCACACACATTTGATCCTTGAGATATTTTGTATCATTATGATAAATCAATATGGATAATGAACTCACACATCACACACTGGTTCTTGATAAATTTGACTTTGTCTTAGAAATAATTTAAAATATTTCTCTAAAATTTGTTAGACAACATTAGTTTATAACTATTCATATTAATCCATATCACTTCATTTTGCAATTACATATATATATTTCAAAATATCAAAATATCTTCAAAATTATTTATTCCCAAAGAACTTGCATTTCTAAAAATCACACATCATCTTATCATGCATTGCATTTTGACTTCGCGATGATGGTATAATTCCTAGTAATTATTTTTCTCAAATTTCACACTAGGAATTCTATGCCTAGCGCAAGTCATCCTTCCCAATTTTTAGGCTTAAATCATTTCATATTTCTCAAAAATAAATAATATTTTTAAACATGTGATATAATGATTTGTTTCACATCAATTTGCATTTTAAGAACAAACAATTTCATATTATCATGCATTGCATTTTGACTTCGCGATGATGGTATAATTCCTAGTAATTATTTTTCTCAAATTTCACACTAGGAATTCTATGCCTAGCACAAGTCATCCTTCCCAAATTTTCATGCTTAAATCACTTTATATCCATCACAAATACAATCTTTATCAACCTATTTTCTCAAAATCAATTTCTTTTAAAATTAACATCTTCTTTCATCATCATAAGCCTCAAGGTCACTCTTGAGCCCTACAAACTTTCTTATTATTAGCAATACAAAACTTCCTCGCAAGAAGATTCACTTCATGACCTAGTGAGCATCAATCTCCACCAATGGTCATATAACAACACAATATCCTTTGAGGATCATTTCTAATCCATCAATTCTATCATCATACAAAAACATCTTTTCAAAAACATACTTTACAAAAATAAAATCATTTTCTTTTATGTTAAGCATGATCAAAATATTTAAAATTCCAAAGCATGATTATAAGCAAATGCAAGCAAATATTCAAAATCAAATCATTCAAAATCACATAAGACAAGAAGATAAATAATATAAATATATATATATATATATATATATATATATATCTCAAAAGTCTATATACAAAATGAAGTCGACTGGTATGCCACAATCTCCAAAATTGGTATACTCAGTCACTAGGGATATAGTACAAAAAACTATATACATCTATCATCTATGGTCTCATAGAACCTCTAGAGCTCTGAGCATCATCATCCCCACCAGGGGGTCATGGTGGTCAGAACCCCATCCCTCCCATAGTAGTAGCCCTAGAAGTCAAGCGAGATCTCAAGCGACTCGAAGTCATAGGCATCTCAGGCATCGTAGGCTTCAGCTCTCTGCTCCACAAGCACTACTACAAAATATAAAGCCTGATAAAAACCCATCAGCTGAAGAGCCTAAGCTAGCACTCTCCCTGAGTCACTCCTCCTTGAGTGAGTCGACTGCGAAGATGTAGGAGTTGGAACCCTAGATCCCTGTCCCACCTATGCTCGAGTTTGTGCCAAATCTACCTCTAGAGACTCAATCCGGGTCTTCTGAGCTGCATTCTCCTCCCTCAGACTAGTGAGCTCCACCTATAGAGTAGCCATCTTGTTTCTCTCTCCCTCCTCTATCATGGTGCCCTTCCCGGGTGAGTCAGGTCTCCTCTCCTACTGAGAGGATGCTCTCCTCTCCTCCCTAGTACCCCTGGATCTCTCCCCTATCCCAATAATCCTTCCTAATCTAGATGTCCCTGATCTGATGTCCACCTCTAGTGTGAGGCCCCTCCCTCCTAGGGGGTACCTATATCCTCAACTATTACTGTCCAGTGGTGCACCACTATCAAAAAACCCACTTAGACTACCTACTGTACTGCATTCCTCAGCCTAGTCAATTGTGCAGGATGGATGCGGGTGTACCACTATCGGTACCTATCAGTCATCCCAACATCATCTCCCTCTATCATGGCCACTACCTCATCATCTGACTGAGGATCCAAAAACTGAGCCATGTTGGGAGCACCACTAATGGTAGTGTGATCCTGAGTCACCCTAGAAAATGTGACATTCCTATACTAAGGAATGTCCTACTGTAACCCAAATTGGTGCATCACCTGATCCACGTGGTGTAGCTCCAACTCCCCCTGCTCCATCTGCAACCAAATGACTCACCTCACATGAGCTAGCTCATAACCATCCTCTCCCCACCCTGGTAGCTCTCTCTAGGGTCTCCACCAGATATCCTCTATAAGTAGCTCATCAAATAACCACCTCACTACATCGAGGCTAACCCACCCATGGTGCCCTCTATGTAAATTCCAATAGAACACCCTGGGTCTATCATCCTCCACCCTGGGCCTCCCATCCTCTACCCATGTCAAAGGTAGTCCTATAGGTATCCTGATAGCCAGGTGCTCCCAGCACCATACCTGTATAAAGGAGGTAAGTACCAATGCCTTACCCCCTTTGTAGACCACCCTGTGTAGTGTCATGTATAGCCTGCAGAGAATGTACGGACCCCAAGAAAACCATACCCTCTAATCCCGCATGTCATAGATGACCTCTACCAAAGTCCATGGTAAGTGGCACCCACTGAGATGGCATAGTAGAAGGCCTACCACTGTACCACTCAAAAGAACTGTCAATCGAGAGACTCCATCTATCTATCCAAGCCTCTCAATGTTGATTCCACCCTTCTTGAGCATGAATCTCGGGTCTCCAGTCAATCTCTACATCACCTGGCCTTTGTTTCTAGATGGAGATATATGCATACCTCTGATAGGCACCCTGAGGATCCTCTAGATATCCTCTAATGTGGGGGCCATCTCCCCTATCGGTAGCTAGAAACAAGATGATTTTGGATACCATCTCTCTACTAATGCTGTCAGTAGTCTCTGATCGACTGGAATTTGTGGCATCTCTACCACATGTCTAAGCCCAACTACCTCTAGAGTGGTTCTCTCATCATCAGAGAGAGCACCCAAGTCTGCCTAGAGACTGGCATATCTCCACTCCCTATTCTTCAAAGCTGGTTTCTATTAACAAAACAAAGTAACAAATAATTAAGTTAGTGATCGGACTTAAAAATCAGAGATCGGACCTAAATTTGCAAAATCGTACTCAATTGTTCAATATCGGGTCTATTTCTACGATATCATACTCTTCGATATCATTGAAATAGGTTCGATATTGACCAATATCGGACCCATTTTGATAATATCAGAAAGTCCGATATTGTCGAAATCGATTCGATATTGTCGGATCGATCTGATCTTGCTATCACGGCTGCACGATGGTAGTCATGCCCTAAAAATCTAAATTTAACCTAAATTAAATGCAAAAACATAAAATTCCTAAGCTAAGGAGGTGTAAGATACTTACTCTTATGCTCCTGGGCCCCGCTCGGACTTCATCTACACGGTGGATAGCCTCTGCCATAGTTTTCTCCTCAGAGATCCAAACCAAAAAATAGTAAAAACAAAATGAATTAGGTTTTCTTTCTATTTTTCTATTTTATTTATTTTACCCTCCATGCAGAAAATTTTGAGTTTTCCACCAAAACGTAGAATTTGGTGTAAAAACTCGAAGGGGGTATCACACCTAATGCAACTTGCAATAAAACTTCAAACCATCAATAAATTTTGCAATAAATTTTTGCTTTCTCGTAAAGCATGCCATTCTTTTCTTTAATGCATTTTTTTCAAAAATGTGCTAAAGAGGGGGAAAAATGTAACACCCTAAAATTGACTCATATTAATTCACATTAAGACAATAACATTCAAAAAAATCAATTAAAACAACTTCCTACCCTTTTGCCTCGATTTTTGTGCCCTCCTGGCGAGATCGGCTATATTTTGATGAGATCAGATGTCCGATCCTTGATAGTCATTTAATGTATGAGATCGGATGTCCGATCTCATCCAAAAATAGAAAAATCCTAGAACAGAAAAATGATAAAATTGTTGCAATACTTTTTGTCTCTATCTACCTAACTGCACGATGGTTACGGGATCGGATTTGTCGATCACCCCCAGATTGGAAGAGGTTGCAACCTATTCTATTTTTGGCCCAACTCCTCCAACTTACCTAGCCTATTTAATCAGGCATTCCCCCTGAATTCCCCCTAAATTTCTGGCTGAATTCTGACTTCTAGCTGCTTAGTTATCGCTTTTGCATTCATTATTTTCTGTGCTTTTCATAAATTTTTGTAGGTTCGAAGGTATGATCACTGTGCATCTGTTGGTATGATCCAATATTGGATTTTCGATATCACCTGGATAGCATTCGATCCTCACTCTACTGCATCCGATCTTGCCTGCAAGTTGCTTGGGGGTAACTCTAGGCTTTGGTTTGCATTCTTTAGTCTCAGATATACATTTCTAGCATCATATTTATCATTCATTATTGCATGTAGTATAGAAATTGTTGTTATCATTCTTGGAGTTCACCATCCTTGCATTCAATTATCTTAGTTGCATGTCATAATCCATATTCATATTATTTTATTTCAATACAACATTCAATAAGCTTTTACATGTCCTAATCCATACTTAACAAAGTCTATAGCATATTGCAAGTTTTTGTTTTACTCTCTATTTGTGAAATTGTAGGTTTCTACTCTGATCGAACCTATCGATCGCTGATCGGATCTAATGATATCATATCGATGGATACGATCATTGATCGGATGTCTGATATCGCCCTACAACATCCGATCCTACCTGCAACAAGTAAACAGACTCTACATCAGACATTTGGGTTGAGTAAGAGGATCAAATCTCTTTTACTATTAAGCATTGCATTGATTTTCTTTCTGTAATTCATTGTATGTTGTATTCATCTAAAAATAAATTGCATTTAGTATAGAATAGTTGCATTTTTGGCCAAACTAGGTGATTGTGAGCAAATATAAAAGAACACATCAAACAAAATCCCAACCCTAGGCGTGGAAACTACCAATAAATGTTTCCTGGTGAACCCTAACCAATTCATCAAAAAATCACCAAAGAGGACATGACCTCAAGTGCCTCTCCTCTGAGGTGTAGACCTAGCATTTTTCCATTCCCCTTCTAGGCACGGATCCATTAGCCTAAAGGAAAGGAGTGCAAAAATTTTAGAGCTACAATCATAGATTGAAACAATATAAATATGAAATTTTGATAGAAATTAACAAGTTTTTGGCATTTACAATATCATACATTCCTAGAGAACACAATCACATTGCAAATTTGTTAGCTATTAATTTTTTAGGTGCAGATTATCTAGAAATAAGTACATGGATAGGTTCACAACCATATCTATATACAAAACTTCTATGCCTAACAACATTATATATCTATAAGTATTCCAAGATTATGTGGATATCAAAGACTTCATGACCCTCCAGAATATGTATTATGATGTTATATGTGAAGAGGAGGATGAAAAAATTTGAAAAACATTATTGGAGAGCCAGTTAAGGTAATTCAAATCAAAACCAATAGGATCCCTAAGGGATTAGTCTCTTTAGAAATCTTATTTGATGATTTTGATAAAGCTTACAAACCACTCCTCAAATAAAAAGAAACTGATGATATAAATATTGGAACAAAAAAAGAGCCTAGGTTTGTCAAAATTGATAAGGCTTTGCCAAAAGAGCAAAAAGAATAGTACATAAGCTTTTTGAAGAAAAATAAAGAATATTTTGCCTGAAGTTATGAGGACCTGAAGACATTTAAAACAGAGGTCATGACTCACATTATCCCCCTAAAGGAGGATGCTAAGCCTTTCAAGCAAAAGTAAAGGAAATTCAATCCCACATTACATATAGTCATGCAAAAAGAATTTAAAAAACTATTGGATGCCAAGATAGTCAGAAAAGTGAGATTTTCTTCTTGTATAGCAAAATTGGTACTGATAAGAAAGAAAAATGGAGAGATCAAACTTTGTGTTAATTTTTAGAATCTAAATAAAAGTTCCCTAGAGGATAATTATCCCTTTCCCAACATGGAACAACTACTACAAGCTGTAGTAGGCTCATACAGAATGTAATTACTAGATGGATTCTTAGGATATAATCAAATTTAGGTAAATCCTAAAGACGGATATAAAACTGCTTTCACTACCCCTTACGGTACATTTGAATATCTGAGAATGCCATTTAGATTAATGAATGTAGGAGCCACCTTTAAAAGAGCCATGGACTTTGCTTTTAAAGGTTTGATGTTTTATATAGTGGTTGTCTATTTGGATGACATAACAATGTTCTCAAAAAACCCTGCAGATCATTTTGAACATTTAGCTATAGTTTTCACCAAGTGCAAAGAATTTGGGATATACTTGAATCCTAATAAATGTATATTTGGAGCAACACAAAGAAAGCTCCTTGGCCACATAGTTTCTAAAAAATAGATTAATATTGACCCATAAAGAATTGAATCTATTGCCAAGATGCCTCCTCCTAAGAATTTAAAATTAGTCAGATCATTCTTTGGTAAGATTAATTTTGTAATAAGGTTTGTGCCAAATTTTGCTGAAATAGCTCAACCTATCAATAACATGATTAAAAAGGATGCTGAAATCAAATGGGAAAAAAGAAAATTTGGAAGCTTTTCAAAAAATTAAAGATGCTATCACCATTGCACCAGTCTTGAATTGCCCTAACTACTCAAATAATCTCAATATATATTCATTTTATTTTGAACATACTATTGCTACAATCCTTTCTCAAAAGGATGATGAAGAGAATAAAATGCTTATAGCTTTCATGAGTGTATGTTACATACCAAATAACATAGTGTTAGCTATGTTCTACAATATTATCCAAGTGTATTTAGCTATCCAATTGTGTAGTCTTAGAACATCATCTTTATATTTTTATTTCACTGCGTATTCGCATAATTGCCTTTACGACGAGGGTGTGCCCACCTCAAGTGGTGATCCGTTTACTTGTACTATTCTAAATACTACTGTGTACTCTTTGGTTATTTAATTATTTTGTGTAACTTTGCTTGATATGGTTTCATTATTACGGATATAGAGTAACCAGGAAGGTATCACCTTCCAAGTGGTATCATATTTCTAGGTTCTGAGGGGCCTGGTGGGTGCTCTTCGGCTGTTATAAAAACATCACATCCTTTCAGAGTATTCTACAATGACACTGAGCATTCTTCAAAGACAACATTCTAATAGCGACAATTAATTCCAAATTGGTCATGTGATATTCAGGGTAACCATCATCATAGCAGGTCCATCAATTTTTTGTCCGATGAAGCACAAAGAAAATAGTCCATAATCTGTGCGATTTCACTACCGGTAGCCACTGACGAACTCACGAACAACTAATAGCATCAGACGCGCTACACCAGCATACGAATGAACAAACCAACAATTTGGTTTTCACCTATGGGGGTATTTGGCACACCAGTCAGACAAAACATCGTGATCCACTCACAAATCCGAAAGGAAATCATTGAAATTCGCTCGCGGATCCGAAAGGAAATCTCTGCAAATTCGCTCGCAAGATGTCATCCAATCAGAAGCAACAAAAAAAATTGATTATTGGTACATAACCTAACGTACCAAACTTTTAATTTTTATTTTACTCAGTCATTTATCCCACACGCGTTGCGTGGTGGTAATAATAGGGTTTAAAAAAAACTACACTCTCCTACTTGGTTGTGCCTCCGGGCACATAGCCATCCCTTGCTCGCGTGTGTCCGTCTGACGTGTCCTCGATGCAATTGTGTTGTGGTTGGTCAGTGTCATCGTCTTGTGTCTTTTCTATCATGATTTGTATATTCACCTTGTGTCTTCATTGGTTGTTGTGTCCTCGATGTCGGTGTCCCAGGGTCTCTCATGTCATGGTTCATATTGTGTTTTGTTGTTGGGTCTAGTTTACTTCCTCCTACCTAATTGTCCTTGGCATCTGTATTGGGTTCTATCATCTAGCCGTTAGCATCTGCATCAATTTCTATCATCTAGTTGTGGGTCATCTGTTCTCATCTAGTTGATGTGTCGTGTGGTGTCCCTTGTGTCGTGTCTCATCCGATCTGATCGCATCTCGGTCCTTCATGTCGGTTATGTCATGTCACATTGGGTGTCATGTGGTGTCCCTTGTGTTGTGTCTCATCTGATCTGATCGCATCTCAGTCCTTTGTGTCGGTTAGGTCATGTCACATCGGGTATCGTGTGGTGTCCCTCGTATCGCGTCATTTCTTGGTCTGTTCGGTGTCAACTAAAATTATCCAAAATATTATCAAAATAAAAGTTGTTTGAAAGTTGTCAAAAGTTATTGTCAAGGAGGTGAGCCCAAATCCAATTTCAAATCCACATTGTAGTTGGAGCGATAGTTGAAGCGAAACACAAATTTTTTTGCCAAATTCAACCAAATTTTCACAGAAATCGAAGCTCAAGGATTACTAAGCAAGAAATTTTGAATAGTGCATGAGTAGAAGTTGGATCAAAGGACCTGACGGTCGACTATCAAGCTCGGAGACGACCAATAACAACCCAAGAAGACCTCATCGAAGCCCAGGTACAAAAAATTATGCTTCTCATTTCAAAATTGGTAGTTATAATCTACATCATCTACCGGTAGACCCCATGGCTACTAACCTTTCCCAAACTCATGACAATGTCACACAAGGAGAATCAGGCAACTCTGCCATTACCACTGATGAAGCTCTTCGACAATTACTAGATGGTATGCACCAAATTAATGTCAACCTAACTAAACTATTGAGCACACAAAACCAACCTAATCCCAATACTAATCCCCAAAATCACTCCCATGAACAAATGCATGAAGAAAATGACGACCAGGATGAATATTGGGAGCAGCAAAGAGGCAATCCGTATAATTACGAGAATCACTATCATAGACAACGATATAACCAAGATCAGGATAGGGATATGGGTTATCACCAACCGAGAGGCCCTAATAATTTTCCACGCATTGATATTCCCAATTTTGAGGGTCATGATCCTCGTGGTTGGATAGCCAAAATGGAAAGCATTCTCAACTTATACCAAATTAAGGATTTTGATAAAGTCCCTTTCGCTACATCAAAATTAGGCACTGAGGCTTACCAATGGTTCGTTTGGCTTAAACGTAAGAAAGGAGCTACTGTTTTCTGAAATAATTTCACTACCTATTTTTTAGAAAGATTTGATGAAGGAGCTACATCATCATACACAGTAAGACTGTTATCTCTTAAACAAGAAAGATCAGTTAGTGAGTTCATCTTCGAATTCACCAGTTTACTACCGTATGCATTACACCTCAGTCTAGACACAGTGGTAGGAGATTTTCGCAATGGTTTGAAAGAAAATATTAAGGTGGAGGTGGACATTCAAAATCCAACCTCGTTGAATGATTGCATAAGATTAGCCAAGCTAGCTGAGAAGATAATTTAGTTGTATACACAGCATGAAACTTATAGTCGTCCTTCATATGGAAACAACTCTTTTCACAGAAATTATCAACCATCAAGATACTTTTGCTATAAATGTCGCAATCACCATCCCAGAGAATAAGCATGTGCACAAAAACAAAACTTTCATATTGAATGCACTCAATATGAAGGAGAAGAGGAAGAAGCATACCACCAGGAAGAACCTATTCAAGAAGAACTATCTATTGTTCTAGAAGAGAATGAAGAGGATACAATGGCTATTTCCATGCATGCCCTCATGGGGTTAACAGCCCACCTTACAATCAAGGTACCGATATTTCTCCACCAGAAAAAGGTTCTAGTAGCTAACGGGGTGAACGCTCAATGTGTTGGGAAAACATCTAAAGTCTCCATTAAAATGGGAACTTATACATGGTATGGATCTCTCTTCGTAATGAATTTAGGGAACTTTGATGTCATTTTGGGAGTCGAATGGTTGGAAACACTAGACACGGTTAGCTTCAATTTCAAAAAATTATTTGTGGAATGGAAGGAAAACGGACAGGTCATTCGCTTACAAGGAATTACTACTCCTCCATCACAGATGGTGAGCTCTCATAGTATGGAGAAGATGTTAAAAAAGGATGGTTACGAATTCATAGCTCAAATTCATTTTTTGGAATAGCAATCTCGAGAAACTTCGGATATTACTACTCTAGATTTACGAGACAACATAGCACATTACGAAGAGGTCTTCCAAGAACCAAAGGGACTACCTCCCAAAAGATCCCATGACCTTGCCAGACAATGTCTCAAGAAGGTGATCGGCCAAAAAGTGAAATCTCAGTCAGAATTACCAATACTAGATGCAGAAGGGCATATATATCTCCAGCTAGAAGCAATTCTACAAAGTAGAACATGCATACGGAGCTCTCGTCACATCCAAGAATTTCTCATCAAATGGCAGGGCCTACTAGATGAAGAGGCTACATGGGAACCCGAAAGGATTTTCTAGACATTTCCAGCTTTGAGGACAAAGCTTTTCGAGGAGGGGAGTCATGTTACATACCAAATAACATAGCGTCGGCTATGTTCTACAATATTATCCAAGTGTATTTAGCTATCCAATTGTGTAGTCTTAGAACATCATCTTTATATTTTTATTTCACTGTGTATTCGCATAATTGCCTTTACGACGAGGGTGTGCCCACCTCAAGTGGCGATCCGTTTACTTGTACTATTCTAAATACTGCTACGTACTCTTTGGTTATTTAATTATTTCATGTAACTTTGCTTGATCTGGTTTCATTATTACGGATATAGAGTAACCAGGAAGGTATCACCTTCTAGTGTAGGACTAAAAGGAGCTCAAATGAGATTCAAAATAATTTAAAAATAGGCGTATGCTATGATTCAAGCACTGGAACATTTTAAATATATTTTTGGTTCAAAAAAGGTTATATGCTATATCCTTGTAGGCCCAAAATTTTTGCACCCCTTTCTCCTAGGCTAATGGATCCATGCCTGAAAGGGAGAGGGAAAATGAAGGATCTACACCTCGGACAAGAAGTGCTTCTATTGCACTCTCTTTGGTGTTTGTCGATGAATGGGGTGGGGTTCACCAGGAAACACTTGCTATGGTAGTTTCCACGCCTAGGTGAGGTAGTGTTTTGATTTGTTCATTTTTTTGAAAGAATACACCTAGGGTTTGGCCAAAATGCAATTTCTACCTAGCTATATGCAATTCAATTTTAGATGAATACAAGGAATACAGATCTATCTAAAAAGCATTATAAAGTTTAACTAAGATGCAAAGGTTTCTAAGTGTGCTAACATGTTCTCTTTTTGTATTTTTGTGTTTTGTGAAGAATGTAATAAATCTATGTTTTGGGGGTTTTTCTATTTTTTGATTAACTATAGATGCTTACAGATTAGAAAATATAAATTTGACAGTGAAAGAATGAATTTTGAGCACTTACCTGACCCGAAAGTCTGATTTTTGATGAAATCGACTGCACTGTACGAAATCGTATGCAGACAGGATGAAACCGGACGTACGATTTCGTCTAATGAAATCGGATGCATACAATATTTTTCAAAACCTGCAATTTCACAGCAGAACACTAGATTTTGGATTTAGGGAAGGGGGATCTGCATAGGCCATAGTAGATCATGGTCTGTGATAGTCAAATCCCCTCGGTTCTTTTAGCCAACCGTGAAGAAAGTAAAAAGTTGATTATTCTAATCATAAAATGAAAAATGCTAGATCTAGCAATAACAAAGATTTGTAATATGAAATTGCAGAAATTAAAAGTGCTTTGATGCTAGTAATGTAAAATGAAAGATCTAAGATGCAGAATTTTACCCCCAGAGGGACACAGATACGAAATCGTACGCTAGGTATGAAATCGTATGCAAAGTATGAAATCATACACAATCGAATTTATCCAATGGCTAGTTCTGCAAGATAAAGAATGAAATCGGACGTAATAGGGATGAAATTAGATGCAGCCGATTTCATACAAATGATAAGAAAATGCAATATAAATCAAGTAAAAGCAAAATCTGAGTATACTGAAAGTGATGCCATGGTTGTATGCTCCTTGGATGATGATTTGACAGCGATATCTCCCACTACAACCTACAAAAAAGCTCCAAAACTCCTCTTTTCCAAGCTCTTCTACAAATATCATCAACCAGACTGATTACTGTGGATCTAAGGGATTAAAATGGTTGTTTCTATTTGAGGGATCAGGTGAGTGGCAAAAAAAATTAGGTTGTTAGGCCAAATTAGGTTTTTGGCTTGATTTGGATGAAATCGGTTGTATCCGATTTTATCGGATCGTTCGATTTCATCGAGAATCTGGCGATGCCCATATTAGGTTCAAAATACCAACTAGGCACCTAAATTAGGTGCACATGGGATTTGGACGAAATCGGACGCATCCGATTTTGTTGGATACGTCCGATTTCGTCGGGATCATCCGATTTTATTGGAGAGAGTACAATTAAGCTATTTTTTATATTTTTTGGCATGAATATCGAGGTAGGGGTTTTTTAGGGTGATTTACACATTATTAGGGTAATTATGATGTCTTAATAACATTAGTAATTTGGAGGTGTGTCCAAATTTGGCGGCTACATTTTACCCCCTCTTTAGCGCATTTATGAGCAATAAATGCGTTAAAGAAAAGTAGCGAAAAGGTATGGTATTTTGCAAAAAAATCAATTTTCATTTTATAGTTACTATCAGGGATACCCCCTTCGAGTTTTGTAAGAAATCTATGATTTATTGCAAAACTCAAAATTCGAGGCAAAAAATAAGGTATAAATTAGAAATTAGGGCAAAACCCTAATTCATTTTTCTTTCTTGTTTTAGCTAATTTTGCTCTGGAGAAAACGAGCAAAATTTCCACCACAGAACATCGAGTAGACCTGGTTCATGTCAGAAGTGATGGTAGTGGCGGTAATATCCAGGTAAGGGATTCTATCTGTTCTGATTTGGATTTTTTTGGTTGATTTTTTTAGGATTTTTATCACGGCATGTCATCCGTGACAGCAACGATGAAATCGGATCATTGCAACAAAATTGGACGTTCGAATTCATCAAAAACTACAATTGATTTTGAAAAAATAAAATATTTTTGATAAATTTGTATGTACGATTTTGTACATATTAGGTTCGTTTTGGCAATTTTAGATGTACGATTTTGTTTTCATGTGTCTAAATTTGTAGATTCGGACATATAATTTTGTCTTCTGTGCATCCGATTTTGTACTTTAGGTCTGATTTTGGACAGTAGGATTAAAATTTAAATATTTTATAATTTTTATTTTTATTTGTGTAATTTTGTGACTAATTTGTGTATTATTTATCTTTTTTGTAGGGAGGGACACTTAAGGGTCGTGAGTGGTGACATACTAGCTTTGAGGGTCGAGTTGGAGCTCTCAGTGTGGATGAGAGGAATACTCTCACCATAGTGGGGCTCAATCATGTGGCTGAGATGCCACGTATAGAGGTGGATTATAGTCTACTCACTACATTGGCGGAGCACTGGTATCCTAGCTCATCGACATTTTAATTACCGATAGGGGAGATGGCTCCTACGTTAGAGGATGTGTGGAGGATTTTGAGAGTGCCCATAAGAGGGTAGTATGTATATCAGTATTTGGCCTAGGGTCAAGCCATGTGGAGATTGATAGGAGACCCATCATTTGTGATCGAGCGGAGTGGAGTGAGCATCGATCACCTTATAGCGATAGAGGGGGTTTCTACTTTGATAGTGGTGCTATCAGAGATAGTGGGTGAGCTATTATTGTACAATCAAAGCATTTGACACTTGTTGTGGTGGTTAGCCAAGGTTGCAAATGATATGTGGGACACCCAAATGTGGTTTGCATGGGGTCCCTATATTTTATGTTGCTTGTACCATACCTTGTTCAGGGTCGTGTACAAGAATGGTAGCAGTTTGGTTTTGACATCATTCCTACAGGTGTGGTGTTGGGAGCACATTGTAGTGAGGAGGCCCAAGGGGTTTCCTCTTTAAGATATTGAGGATGGGCGACCCATAGTATTTCGATGGGGTCCTTTGGTTGGTCAGATATGGAGGAGAGGTGGCCTAGAGGAGGCCAGATAAGTTCTTGATGAGTTGACCATGACATGTATTTGTTGGAGACCCTAGAGGGGACACCATGGATGGGAGGATGATTAGGAGTTAGCTCATGTGAGGTGAGTGTGATGGCTCCATATGGAGTGAGGAGAGATAGAGCTTCATCACATTGATCAAGTACTACATTAGTTTGGCATGGTACAGGGGATTCTAGAGGTTCAAGACTTCACTTATTCTTGAGTAGTACAAGATTTGACCACCACGAGTGGGAGGCTAGATCTCACTCATTTTATTGAGGTGGATGAGGATGATACTAATTTTTTCCTAGTAGAGGGTGATTATGCAGGGGTCTAGATGGATATTCCACATGGTATACCAGTATTTTCCTAGTGAGACTCACTCAGGTGCGAGGTATTATTGGTTAGTTGTAGGAGGCCTTTCAAGAGGTCCACAAGCATCAATGCTAGATCAAGTGGAGAGGGACAAATATAGAGGCCACCATAGAGAGAGGGGCCTCAAACATAGGGAGGTTTTCAATCCCATGGGGTTTAGATGAGAGGAGGATTATGACCATAAGGATTGCATTAGTAGCCTCTTAGGATTGAGGGGGAGAGGAGACAATACCAACAGGAGGGAGGCTCACAATAGGATCTTCCTCCACCAGAGAAGATAGTACTCTCTCCTCAGTGAGAGACATCTACAACCCCTCATATAGATTCACCTAGGAAGGGCATGGTGACAGAGGTAGGAGAGTCGAGCAACGCAGGAGAGGTGGCTACTCTACAGGTAAAGAATGATGGTCTAAGGAGTTAGATCACCATTCAGGTGACTCACATTCAGTAGTTGGAGGTGCAACTTTCATAGGTGTAGAGCCTTGTGAGCTAGGCTCAAGCCAAAATATCTTAGATGAAAATACATGGGCCATCACATCAGTCATAGTCACAATCTTGGCAGTCATAGAGTGTGACTTTAGGTCATGCTTCAAGGAGCAGGACAGTAGTGGTAGAGTTAGTTGTGACCTTGCAATGTGCCACTTTTTATCAGAATTTATATTATCAACTTGTTCCTAAGGGTCAGAGGGTTGCTTTACCCCTAGAGTGTGTTCCTCCAAGGCCTACGAGGTCAGATTCTAGGAAACATCTAGGGCTACTCCATTTCGTGAGCCTAGACCACCTTCTAGTGATGATGCCCAGAGTTCTAGGGGTTCTAGGGGATGATACACTGAGCTAGTTTTTGTAGTGTACCCCCTAGTGATTGAGTATACCAATTTCATGATTATGGTATACCAATCAATCGATTTATTGTATATTTTGATGACATATATATACATATGCTTATGGTCTATTGATGTGTTTGATGATGTGTGATGTAATTTTAATTTTTTTTGGTGATCTACATAATCATGCTTTTAATTCATGTTTTTATGGTTTTTAATGTTCATTTTCTCATGCTTTAATCAAAATATCATTGTAGTGTAGTAAAGTGTAATTTGAAGTAATTGATGTTTGTGATGTAGTATGATTGAATTATTTGTAAAAGAAAGATAATTGTGTTAGGAAATATACCCTTACGATCTTGATCAATTAGCAATAATACCTCGAAGATGTGTGCTTGTTTATGACTATTTATGGAGGTTATTTGCTCGCTTTAGTCGTGAAGTGGATCTTGTGTGAGGTTTTGTTATATTGCTAACCTCAAAGGGTTATGATCCAAAAGTAGTTTAGAATGTAATTGATTGAAAGTAATGTAGTTGATGATAAGTAATGTGTATGACTTTTAAGATTAATTTTGTTTTAATCTTAAAATAAGTTTTTAGACAATGATAATAATCAAGCATGATAAATTTGGATAAAAGACTTGTGCTAGGCATAAGATTCCTAAAGAGATTGTTATTAGGGTTGTTTCATGCCATCATCACGAAGTCAATTTGTAATTGTTATAAAAGATTGATTATGTATGATCAAAATGCAAGTTTTTGATGAATGATAAGTAATCATGAAATATAATAAAATTGATATATTAATGCTAATAAATGAAAATGTAAGGTTAATTGTTTTTTAGGATCAATTCCATATGCTAATAGTCATACAAATCCATGATGAAATAATGACGTTTTGCTAATCAACCTTCAAGGAGAATTTTGGTTATTTCAAAGATGATTTCAAATTTATCAAGAACTAGTGTGTGATTTGTGTATTCATTTTCCATCTTGACCTTAATTATGATACAAAATCTCTCAAGGATCAAATGTGTGTGCTAATGAAGTTCATTTACCAATTTTGAGTAAGGTAATGATGCAAGCCAATTTTAAGAACCAATGTGTGTGCAAAATATGTATTCATTTACCATGATTGTATGCATTCAGTTAGACTTAACTACTAGGTAATACAAGCTACCAAAAGCTAGCTAATCCACAAGCTGACATTGGTCTGTACAAAAGAAGGTCGCTAATGTGACAGACATGTCACCACGCATAAGGATACCGCCATTGCCAAGCCGGCTTGATGCCACCTAACCTGTAATGAGGATCACCCCATGGTGTTCAAATAACTGAGGAATTCCAGGGATTCAAGCTCATTACCCCCTTATTTTATTTTGATTTCTTTGAGTAGGGATTCTTGTTCACTTTTTGTTTTGAACAAGGGGATTTTATTGCTTTGTAGTAAAATCATTTTGCTTTTACTCTTTTTTTTTTTCTTTTTTTTTATTTTTTTCAAGGGATACTTGCTCAGATTAGACAAAGAGCAAGGGATTTTATTCGGGTAGGGAGGAGCTTGTCCTTTTGCCAATTCTCAGTATTCTAGACCATGCACATAATAGGATAGCAAGGGAAACCTTTCACTTAAGGAGCTAGGACTACTATGTAGTGTCATCTTCCCTTGTGCAAAATCATTTTTAATATGTGTAAGTGATTCTTGGTTCAAAAAGTGGCAAGATCAGTTCCCAAAACTTCAAAATTTATTTAGTGAAGCGGTAGTGTTTTTGGTTCAAGAGAGATTTATAATCAATACTAAGAATCAAGATTTTATTAAAATGTATATTTTGTGAGTGGTTCAAGATAATATTTGAATTCTTCCGAAGTAAACCAAAATTAACTATGAATTTTGACAACATCGGTCAAATAGAATAATAAATGGATGTGACCATATGGCATATGAAATTGAGTTCCAAAATTTTGTTTTTTTTGGATAAGTAGATGTGATAAATGTAACTAATTGATATAGGATTTTTAAATATGATGATTTTAAAGTAGATGCAAGAAATATAATTACAAAGTATTTACAAATATGTACAATGATGAGATTGTTTGTTATTATGCGTAATATCATTTTAGGTGCATTATATTCATGGGTTCCTTAAGATATTTTCCATCTAAAGTTGCCAATCGATATGCACCAGATCCAAATTTTGCAGTAATAATAAATGGTCCCAACCAATTTGGTTGGAATTTTCCTTTTAAATCATTTCGAGCATTTGTATTTTTTTTATTTTCTTTAAGAACTAAATCACCAATCTCAAAATATCGAGTGTGGACTTTCTTAGAATATGATATTTTGAGTTTATCTTGATATGAGCGAAGGTGCTCTAAGGCATTTATACACTTTTCATCTAATAATTCCAATTGGATTAATCGTCCAACACGATATTCATCTCCTACTTCAGCATTTTGAAGTAAAAGACCTAAAGAAGGGACTTCAAGCTCAAAAGGAAATACAACTTCAGTGCCATATACTAAGACAAAAGGTGAAGCACCAGTAGGGGTTCGAACACTAGTTCGATAAGCCCATAATGCTGGATAAAGTTGGGTATGCCAATCTCGGCCTGATTTATTAACCAACCTTTTTAAGATTTTAATTAAAGTTTTATTAGATGCTTCAGCTTGACCATTTCCTTGTGGATAATATGGAGTAGACCATCTATGTTGAATTTTATATTTGGCACAAAGCTTTTTGATGTCTTTATTTTTAAAACATGTTCCATTATCTGAAACAAGTGTGGATGGAATCCCAAATCTATAGATAATTTGATTAAAAATGAATTTTGAGACTTGGGTTCCTGTACAAGAAGCTAATGGCATAGCTTCTACCCATTTTGTAAAATACTCTGTTGCGGTAATAATGAATTTATGGCCATCTAAAGAAATTGGATTGATTTTCCCAATAATGTCTAGACCCCATTTTGAGAAAGGCCAAGGAGAAGAACTAGCTTGAAGTTCTTGGGTAGGAGCATGAACAAGGTTTGCATGCTTCTGATATTTGTCACATTTACGTACATATTCATGAGCATATTTTTCCATGGAGGGCCAAAAGTATCCCATTCTTAGGAGCTTTTTGGCTATGGCATCTCCACTAAAATGACCTCCACAAGATCCATCATGAACCTCATTTAGAGCTCTCTTGGATTCATTAAGATTGAGGCATCGTAAAAGGATGCCTTCGAAAGATATTTTATATAAAGTACCTCCAATAATTACGAAGCGAACAGCTCACTTGCACAATGCTCGTCGTTGGTTTCTATCGAAGCCATCTGGGAATGATCCATCTTGGAGAAATTTTAAAATATCTCCATACCATGGTTTTGAAATTGCTTCTTCAATTGTAAATATTTCTAAAGGTTCTAAGCATGACTCTAATGATGCGGGTTCTTAGAGTTGATGAATGATGATAGTAGCATGATCATCATCCAACTCCAAAGGGATAAGAGAAGCAACTGCTACCATAGCATCCATAGAATGATTACTGGTACGTGGGATAGCTTCTATAGTAACTTTCTCAAATAAAGAAATAAGTTTTAAAACATATTCTTTATAAGGATGGAGTTTCTCATCTCGGGTTTGATAAATGTCATTGAATTGATTCACCATGAGTTGTGAGTCTCCAAAAATTGAAAGTACTTTGATATTAAGAGTTAAGGCTGCTCGTAATCCAAGGATTAAAGCTTCATATTCTGTTGTATTGTTTGTGCAAGTAAATTGGAGTTTAAAAGATAATGGGATAAGTTGTTTCTGTGGGGATACCAATATGATACCTGCACCTACACCACTCATACAATGGGCTCCATCAAAAAATAGAGACCATGATTCTAAGGAATCATTATCTAGATTAAGACATTCATCGAGGAATTCTATCATCAAAGGGTGAGTAGACTCAAGAGGAGCAACGATGAGTTGATCTGCTATGACTTACCCTTTAATGGATTTCTGCCCAATAAAGGTTAGGTCAAACTCACTCAAAGCAAGAACCCATTTTTTTGCTCATCCTGATAAATAAGGCCTACTCATTAAATATCTTAATGGATCAAATTTGGCAATGACATAAGTCTTTTGACTAAGCATGTAGTGGCATAATTTTTGTGTAGAGAATACAACAGCTAAACAAAGCTTTTCTAAAGGAGTGTATCAAGTTTCATAACTTATTAAAGTTCTTCTTATGTAGTAAATGGCTCGTTCTTTCTTATCCTCATCATGTTGTGCTAGCATTGCACCTAACGCAAGTTCTAAAGCAAAAATATATAAGATGAATGGGTGCTCTGGTCTAGGTGGAACAAGCACCGATGGGGTAAGTAAATATGTCTTAAGGGTTTTGAAAGCTTCTTGACATTCCTTATCCCATAAGAAAGGTGTATCTTTCTTAAGAAACCTAAGAAAGGGTTTACATTTATCTACCAGTTTATCAATAAAGCGATGGATAGACTGGAGCTTACCTTGTAGACTCCTAAGTTCAGTTAGATTTTTAGGTGGTGGCATATCAATGATAGCCTTAATCTTGGTAGGGTCTATTTCTATACCACGCATGGAAACTATAAACCCTAATAACTTTCTTAATTTTACTCCAAACACACATTTATCTAGATTCAATCAGACTTTATATTCATGGAGTCTATCAAAGACTCATCGTAAATCAGGGATATGATCTTCTCGCTTTATAGATCGAGCTATGATGTCATCCACATAATCATGCAGGATGTCATACATCATATCATGAAATATGTATGTCATAGCTCATTGGTAAGTTGCCCCTACATTCTTTAGACCGAAGGGCATTACTTTCCAACAGAAAGTTCCCCAAGGTGTAATAAATGCAGTTTTAGGTTGATCTTTTGGTGCTATACAAATTTGATTATATCCTAAAAATCCATCCATAAGTGATAACATTCCACATCCAGCTGTGAAATCAATAATCTGATCCATATTAGGAAGGGGAAAGTCATCTTTGGGACATGCAACATTGATGTCCCTAAAATCAGTGCAAACTCTGATTTTAGTAGCTTCTTTTTTGGTTACGAGAACAACATTGGATATCCAATCGGAATAATCTATAGCTTGAATGAAAGTTACATCCAAGAGTTTTTGTAATTCATTTTTAACCAACAAGGCTACTTTAGGATGCATTTTCCTAAGTTTTTGTTTGACTAGTTTAGCATCAGGATGAACCACTAAGTGGTGCATAACCACAGAAGGGTCTAGGCCTGGCATATCTGCGTATGTCCAAGCGAAGATGTCAGGATATTCTATGAGAAGTTCTGTATATTTGATTTGTTCTTCTTTATTTAAATTAGTCCCAATTTTAACTATACGAGGATTATTTTTTGTTTCAATATTAATTTTTAGGATGGCTTCTATTTCAATGCTTAGATCTCTTTCAAAATTGGGAGGTGCGGGTGAAACACCCATTTCTTGAAGTTCTTCTAGAGATAAGTTAGCTAATTCTTCTTGTGTAGTTGTTTGAACGTGGGCTATACATGGGATAGACCCATCGAAGAAGAACCTATTTCTCATAATTTCTTCATGAGGAATGTCATAAAAGACATCCCCTTCTACACATTCATCTGAATTAGCTATTATTTTTGGGTGTACCACTGATAACATGTTGCAAGAGAACTCATAAGATCTCTTACGTTTCTTTAATTGTTCTTGCTTTTCTAAGTATTCCCCATATGTGATAAGATGATCATCTTCATCAAAAGGAAAAGGTTGAGTTTTTGTGGGGATATAGCCTACACCACATCGGGCATGCCATTCCTCTACTTCAATTGGTTCAAGTATCCCATTTTCTAGGGGACCTAAACCTTTACCTTTGTATCCCATATCACACATCATTTGTTTAGATTTTATATATTTATTAGAAAAGAAGCATCGAGCGAAACCATCCTCATCACATGTAAAGCTCATTCGCCTAATATTAATTTTATCTAGAGCACATCCAACACCAATGAAAGTACAACTTCCAACATGATAGATGCTTCTTTGTTTCTGTGGTAACCCAACTGTACGTGGAGATGGTGGTAATTGAGATAAAATAAGGGAATCTTGTACATTATAATCATCCTATTTTGTGGGTTCCAATATAGTGGATAAGTCTTGTAAAACTTCATCTATCAAAGGATATGATGTAGAGGGATTATCCTTATTAGAAGGTTTTGACATTTCAGAAGGAGGTGATGGTTCTGATTTGGGTAAAGAGGTTTTAGAAGGTTTAGGTTCTAATGATGAGAGAGCAAGACAAAAGGGAATGTTAATAGGTTTCACTATTGCACACATTTCAAATGGCCTAGGATCACCATGAATAGTGACCAACTAATTCTTAAATTCAAATTTAACACATTGATGCAAAGTAGAGGGGACTGATCTCATGGCATTGATCCAAGGACATCCCAAAAGGATGTTATACGATGTTGGGCATGGTACAATAAATATGGATGTATCTAGAATCTTGGGACCAACTTGTAGTGGAATAGATATTACACCACAAGCCTCTTGTGTTTCATCATTGAAAGCTTTAATGATCATTTTAGTTTATCTCAAATCTTCTTTCTTAAATCCAAATATTTTGAAGAAGTCATAAGTGCATATGTTTAGGGATGAACCATTATCAATTAACACTCTTTTGACACAAGCATCCCCAATTAAAGTTGTTATATAAAGAGGATTATCTCTAAACATACTTTGGGGAGGAATGTATTTATCATGGAAATCAATGTAGTCTGTTTCATGAGAGACTACAACGTCAACTACAACAGTTGGTTCTATATCCTGAGGTACCATCATTTGGCTTAAAGTGTTCATTAATTCCTCTCTATGGATGGTTGAAGTTCTAAGAAGATGTTGAGCAAGGTGCAGCAACAGTATTGTCATTGTTGTCAACACAATCAGATAGATCTGTTGATGCAATGGACAGGAAGTTCAAAAGCTATTCAGATGCAGAAGACAGGAGTTCAAAGGTTATTCGGAGTATGTACAATGATTTTCCAAGAAGACCGAAGTGGCCCATATGCAAAAGATCAAAGAAAAAAGACAAGTAAGAAAAGTGTCGCGATATCGCGACATATACAGCAGGAAAGAAAAACTGTCACGATTTCGCGACATGTTGGAAGAGAGAGAAAAAGCAGGAAAAACTGTCACGATTTCGTGACATGTTGGAAGAGAGAGAAAAGCAGGAAAACTATCACGATTTCGTGACATGTTGGAAGAGAGAAAAAGCAAGAAAACTATCACGATTTCATGACATGTTGGAAGAGAAAAAGGCAAGTGGAAAAACTGTCATGATTTCATGACATGTTGGAAGAGAAAGAGAAAGCAGGAAAAAGTGTCACGATTTCATGACAAGTTCGAAGAAAGAGAACAAGTAAGAAAAGTGTCACGATTTCATGACATGTCGCATTTTCATGACTAAAATAGGAGAGAGAAAGTAAGTTTGAAAAGTGTCACGATATCGCGACATGTCACATTTTCATGACAAAAGAAAGAGAGGAAGCGTACGAATAGAACTATCATGATTTCATGACAAAAGCAAAAGCAAGACTTACAGAAGTGTCACGATTTCATGACAAAAGCAAAGAAGTAAAGTACAGAAGCAGAAGTGTCATGATTTCATGACAAAAGCAGAGAAGAAGACTTCAAAGGCAGAAGTGTCACGATTTCATGACAAAAGCAAAGAAGCTAAGTACGAAAGCAAAAGTGTCACGATTTCATGACAAAAGCTAAGTTGAAGACTACGGAGGTAGAAGTGTCACGATATCATGACAAAAGCAAAGTCGAAGTCTATGGAAGCAGAAGTGTCACGATATCACGACAAAAGCAAAGACGAAGTATACGGAGGCAAAAATGTCATGATATCATGACAAAAGAAAAGACGAAGTCTACGAAGGCAAAAATGTCATGATATCATGACAAAAGAATAGAGAAAGCATACGGAGGTGAAAGTGTCACGATATCATGACATGTATTTTCATGGCAACAACAACAAAAGAAGCTACAGAGGCAGAAATGTCATGATTTCATGATAGGTCATAAATGCGCAAGTCAAGAAGGAGAACCCGACTGAAATGAGAAGTATGACAGTGGACCGACATCACTACGCTTTAAAGAGAAAAAACGAAGAGTGTATCAAAAGTCTATGGCGGTTACAAGGTCTATCCAGAATGAAATCATCAAGCGATGGATAAACCGAACATCTTCTTGAGTTGAAGCCGATGAAGACCGATGACAGCCGACTAAAATTAGGGTTTACAATTGTTATGAAAGCCGACTAAGATTAGGATTTACAGTCGACTAAGATTAGGGTTTTCATCATAAAAAATATTGTTATAAAAGGAGGGTTGTTTGGAGAATTGAAAAAGGTCGAATGTGTGTGAAATACGATCTTGTGCATAAGAAAAAGTTGTCAAATCATGCTAAGTGCAAAATTTGCAAAGAGAGCAGAGTGCACAAAAGGGAGAAGACGATCATGAAGTTTCGATCTATAACGAAGAGTGTGAAGTGATTACGCAGAGAGAGCAGAGTGCATAGAGAACGCAAAGGTGAAGAAGACCATAGGGTCTTGCAAAAGCAAAGGTATCTTTATTAAACTTATAGATTCAAATTGAAGTCCAGTTGATTGCATCGGGTTGGTGCTCCTTTCTTGGTGAATAAATAAGGGTTGGTGCTCCTTTCTATTGGTGTAGATAAATAAGGGTTGGTGCTCCTTTCTATTGGTGCAGATAAATAAGGGGTTGGTGCTCCTTACAGTGGGTGTAGTAAATTGATTGTAAAGTTGGTGCTTTGCAAAGGCTAGATTTGGATGGTAGTCCAAGCAGTCAATTTTTGAGGAGTAGCCACATTGGTGAACCTCATTAAATCTTGTGTTGTGTGATGCTCTTTTGTTATACTTGTTGTATCTAGTAATAAGTTTTAATTGTTATGGTATTAAGAGCTATAAATTTAAGTTTATAGAGCTACACTGATTCACCCCCCCTCTAAGTGTCATTGTAAGACTAACAATTGGTATCAGAGCTAAGTTCTTATACAAGCTTAACCGGCTAGGGTGATCTTGGAAGTAACACAATGGCAGGTGGTGAAGGCTTCTCATCAAACAAAGCACCATTGTTTGATGGATCTAATTACGCATTCTAGAGAATCAGGATGCAGACATATCTCTATGCTTTGGGATACGACATCTGGGATTCAGTAGTTAGTGGATACACAATACCCATCACTCCTCCAAAAGAGGTTGACGAAAAGAAACTATTTGAAAATAACTCAAAAGCAAAGAATGCTATCATGTGCGGATTAGCAGACAGTGAACTAGTAAAGATCATGAGCTATAAAATGGCAAAAGAAATATGGGACAAACTGAGGAGTATTCATGAAGGAGATGATAAGATCAAGGAGGCCAAGTTACAGACACATCGAGCTCAGTTCGAAGCATTAAAGATGAATGACGATGAAAACATTGAGGCATATATGCTGAGAGTTAATGGAATCATTAATGCGATCAGAGGACTCGACGAGGATATCGAAGACTCTACCGTCATGAAAAAGGTATTAAGATCTCTTCCTCAAAGGTTTGATTCTAAAGTCTCAATGATAGAAGAAGCTAAAAATCTAAATTATTTTAGTATAGATGAGATGTATGGTTCTTTGACTGCATATGAGATGAGGATAGGAAGATCTAAACCCATAGACAGAGAAGCGGCTTTTAAAGCCCTTAAAAATAAAAATGCAAAACAAGAGTCCGAGGAAGAAGAGACATCAGATGAAATGGAAGCAAACTTTGTTAGAAAACTAAAAAGGGGAAAAGGAAAATACAGAGGAAAGCTACCATTTAAATGTTTCAACTATGGAGGCATTGGGCATTTTGTGACTAAATGTCCACTTAATGAGAAGAACAAAAATGATGAAGGATCGCACCAAGAAAGAAGTGACTGGAAGAAGAAAATGAATTTTAGAAAAGGCAACTTCAAGAAGAAAAGTTTCATCTCCAGGAATGCCAGTTCATCAGAAGACAACTTCGGTGAGGATTCTGAAGAGGAAACAGGTGAAGCTCTTTTCATGGCATTTGAAGAAGTAAAATCAGAAAAGGAAGGAGTGAACTCTGAAGTATGTGGTGAAAACCCTGAGGCTGAAGTAGATCTAGAAGGTGAGTTGATCTCTGCACTTGAAGAGTGGAAAATAGAGAGGAAAAAGAATAAGAAAATTTCAAAAAATCTTGAGGATGCAAATGAAATCATAACCAGTCTGAAAGTACAGACAGAAGAATACAAGAAAATATCTGAAGATCTCGAAGTACAAATTACCATGAAAATAGATTATTGTTGCAAACTAGAAGAAGAGAATGTTGGTTTACGGACGTAGATAGAAGAGATGAATCACAAAATTAGTTGCTATCACAAACGCGAAGAAAGTTCTATGAAGCTGGATAAGATTATAAATGACCAAAGGCCTACAGGCATCAAATTTGGTCTGGGTTTCATCGAAGGAGAATCATCAAATGGATCAAAGGCCAGAAATGTAGAATCCATAAAGAATGAAGATAAGAAATAGGTTGATCAAGGAAAAATGTCTCATGCAAAAGAAAGCAATAATGCCAGGCATGAAAGGAGAATTGACAATGATGGATTCACCAATGTCACACATCAAAGAAGAAGAAGACCTATGGCTCCTACGGCAACATGGCAAAGACCATCACCCAGGTTCAATTATCCCTTTTCTGGTTTCTATTTTAAATGCAATGGCTATGGACATAAAATCTCAGACTGCAAATATAATGTAAGACCAAGGAATTTCACCAGTAGAAATGCTTTTTCTCCTCTGATGAATTATACAATAGAATGTTATAACTGTCATAATTTTGGGCACATTGCAAGAAACTCGTAGAAGTACATTTGCATCAAATCAGTTTCAGGGAAGAAAATTTCAACCAAATAGGATGAGACAAAATAGAAAACTTCTCGAAAAACATGCACAAGCTATTGATAAGGGAAAGGCAAAACAAGAGCCCAAAACTACTATCAAAATGGAGTGGAAAGAAAAAGAGTGACTTAAGGAAGAAAAGGAATCCTTAATCGTACAAACAACATTTAAAGCATAGAATAAATATGTACCATGGATACTTGATAGTGGATGCTCCAGTCATATGACAGGTGACAAACAAAAATTTGAGAAGTTACAGAAATATGAAGGTGGTTCAGTAAAGTTTGGAAATAATGATGGAGCTAAGATAGTTGGCAAAGGTTCAGTTAAAATTAGTGATGAAAAAATTAAGTCAGAAGAAGTCTTGTTTGTGGATGGTTTGAAACATAACTTGTTGAGCGTAAGTCAGATTTGTGATAAAGGTCATGAAGTAGTTTTTAAGAAGCAGGGTTGTGAAGTCGAAAAACAAATAGTGGAAAATTGATAGCAACTGGATCAAGGACATCTGGAAACCTGTACACGCTCTCAGAGACTTCAGAAGGAGCTTGTTTTATTGGATAGGAAGAAGAAAATTGGTTGTGGCACAAGAGACTCGGTCATATCAGTTTTGATAATCTAGTAAAAATCAACTCAAAAAGGGCAGTGAGAGATATTCCCACCATCAGCAAACCTGCAAACAACATTTGTGCTTCATGCCAAAAGGGGAAGCAAACTAGAGTCACATTCAAAACAAAAGAGTACTACACAAGCAAACCTTTGGAACTAATACACACCGATTTATGTGGACCCATGAGAACACAAAGCATAAATGGTGACAAATATTTTATGTTGTGCATTGATGACTATTCCAGAATGACATGGATATTTTTCTTGAAGCATAAATCAGAAGCTTTTGAAATGTTCAAGACTTTCAAAAACCAAGTTGAGAATGAAACAGGAAAGAGGATCAAATGTTTAAGATCAGATAGAGGAGGAGAATTCATTTCAGAGGAGTTTACAGAGTACTGTGAAAAATACGGTATTAGGAGACAGTTTTCAATAGCCAGGACACCTCAACAGAATGGAGTGGTAGAAAGAAAGAACAGGACAGTGCAGGAAATGGCACGGACTATGTTGGCTGAAAGCAGAGTAGCAGATAGATTTTGGAAAGAAGCAGTCCATACTATGGTGTATATCCAAAATAGGTACATGCTGAGAACACATGAAAGCAAAACTCCTTATGAGTTGTGGTTCGGTAAAAGGGCAACAACAAAATACCTCAAAGTTTTTGGCAGCAAGTGCTACATCAAAAGAACTGAAGATAATCTTGGTAAGTTTGAAGATAGAGCGGATGAAGGTATTTTTGTTGGTTATTCATCAAAAAGCAAAGCTTACAAATGCTACAACAAGAGGCTAAAGAAAATTGTGGACAATGTCGATGTTAAATTTGATGAAGGTAGAGAACGAGTAATTAGCTATGAAAAGAACTACCCAATTTATGAAGAGGTTATTGAAGGAGATGAGGAAAACGAAACGGAAAAGATACAGAAAATTGACTCAGATGATTTAAGTTGTGATTCAGAAGTGGAAGAAAATAAGAAATTCAAAACAAGCAGCTGGCAGAAAAATCATCCTAGAGAGCAAATAATTGGAGACCCCAAAGTTGGTGTTCAGACAAGAAGAAGAGTAGTAAGTAACTACTCTCTATTATCCAGCATTGAGCCCAAAAATGTTGTTGACGCAAGCAAAGATGAAAGTTGGATGAAGGCAATAAATGAAGAATTAGATCAGATCGAGAAAAATGAAACTTGGGAGTTAGTACCTAGACCTGCAAATAAAAATATAATCGGGACTAAATGGATTTTTTGAAACAAATTGAATGAAGACGGACAGGTAGTCAGAAATAAAGCAAGATTGGTATGTAAGGGTTATGCACAAGTTGAAGGCATTGAATTTGAGGAAACTTTTGCACCAGTAGCTAGACTAGAGGCAATTAGAATGTTTCTAGCTTTAGAAGTCTACAAGAATTTCAAAGTTTATCAAATGGATGTGAAATCAGCATTTTTGAATGGGAAACTTGAAGAAGAGGTTTATATTGAGCAACCAGATGGTTTCCAACTTGGTGATGATCCCAACTTGGTTTGCAAGTTGAAGAAAGCATTATATGGCTTAAAACAGGCACCCCGAGCATGGTATGCAAGGCTAGACAACTATCTCACTCAACAAGGGTTTAAGAAAGGTATGGTGGATAGTAATTTGTATGTCAAAACAGAAAATGGGCATCTTATTGTTCTTGTTGTATACGTAGATGATATCATATTTGGCAGCAAAAAGATGAGTCATGTAAAGATTTAGCAAATAAGATGCAGAAAGAATTTGAAATGTCAATGATTGGTGAACTTTCGTATTTCCTCGAGTTGCAAGTTAATCAAAATAAGAAGGGCATATTTATTTCTCAAGTTAAATATGTGAAAGAGATGTTAAAAAAGTTCACAATGGAGGATTGTAAGCCAGTTAGCACTCCCATGACGACAGGTTGCAAGTTGAGCAAGGATGACAAATCTCCACCTGTTGATCAAACCATGTACAGATCTATGATTGGGAGCTTATTGTACTCGACAGCTACCAGACTAGATATTTTGTAGGCAGTATGCATGGTAGCACGATTTTAGGCTAATCCCAAGGAGACTCATGTGACAAGAAGTGAAGAGGATTCTTCGGTACCTCAAGGGTACTATGGAGTATGGGTTATGGTATCCGAAAGGTAAAGACTTCACCCTTATTTTGTATTCAGATGCAGATTGGGCAGGAGGTGTCGATGACAGAAAGAGTACCAGTGGAGGTGCATTCTATCTTGGAGACAGATTGGTCACGTGGCACAATAAGAAACAAGAGTCAGTTTCTTTATCGACAGTAGAGGCAGAATATATTGCAATGACAACATGTTGTACGTAGGTATTGTGGATGAAACAAACCCTGAAAGATCTTGGTATTAGCTTCAGTGAGCCAATATCAGTTAAGTGTGATAACACCAGTGCCATTAACATCTCCAAGAATCCGGTTATGCATTCACGCACAAAACACATTGCTATCAGGTATCACTTTTTGAAGGAGAAAGTTGTGGAAGGTGAGGTTAAGTTGGATTTTGTTCCAACTACAGAGCAAGTAGCAGATATCTTCACAAAACCATTGCCCAAGGAAGTTTTTGAGTACCTTCGCAATAAATTGGGAGTGGTCACACTTCCCAAGAATTGACTAGCTACAGGGATCACATTCTCAAGGGGAGCATTTAAGTATTTGATTATCTTTTTGCTCATGTTCATGATTTTTGCTAAGTGTAATAAATTTTGCCTGAGAATGTTGTGCATGGACTCAGGGGGAGTCTACAGTAGCCCTTTGGTATTATTGTCAAAGGGGGAGAAGAGTTACAGGAAATTGCACATGTGTTGCCAAAAATTCCAAAGGGGGAGATTGTTGAGCAAGGTGCAACAACAATATTGTCATTGTTGTCAACACAATTAGATAGATCTATTGATGCAGTGGACAGGAAGTTCAAAAGCTATTCAGATGCAGAAGACAGGAGTTCAAAGGTTATTAGAGTATGTACAGTGATTTTCCAAGAAGACCGAAGTGGCCCATATGCAAAAGATCAAAGAAAAAGACAAGTAAGAAAAGTGTCGCGATATCGCGACATATACAAAGCAAGAAAAACTGTCATGATTTCATGACATGTTGGAAGAGAGAGAAAAGCAGGAAAAACTATCACGATTTCATGACATGTTGGAAGAGAGAAAAAGCAGGAAAAACTGTCACGATTTCATGACATGTTGGAAGAGAGAAAAAGCAGAAAAACTATCACGATTTCATGACATGTTGGAAGAGAAAAAGGCAAGTGGAAAAACTGTCATGATTTCATGACATGTTGGAAGAGAAAGAGAAAGTAGGAAAAGTGTCACGATTTCATGACAAGTTCGAAGAAAGAGAACAAGTAAGAAAAGTGTCACGATTTCGTGACATGTCGCATTTTCTCGACTAAAATAGGAGAGAGAAAGTAAGTTTGAAAAGTGTCACGATATCGCGACATGTCACATTTTCATGACAAAAGAAAGAGAGGAAGCGTACGAAGCAGAACTATCATGATTTCATGACAAAAGCAGAAAGCAAGACTTGAAGGAAGTGTCACGATTTCATGACAAAAGCAAAGAAGTAAAGTACGAAAGCAGAAGTGTCATGATTTCATGACAAAAGCAGAGAAGAAGACTTCAAAGGCAGAAGTGTCATGATTTCATGACAAAAGCAAAGAAGCTAAGTACGAAAGTAGAAGTGTCATGATTTCATGACAAAAGCTAAGTTGAAGACTACGGAGGTAGAAGTGTCACGATATCATGACAAAAGCAAAGTCAAAGTCTATGGAAGCAGAAGTGTCACGATATCATGACAAAAGCAAAGACGAAGTATACGAAGGCAAAAATGTCATGATATCATGACAAAAGAAAAGACGAAGTCTGTAGAGGCAGAAATGTCATGATATCATGACAAAAGAATAGAGAAAGCGTACGGAGGTGAAAGTGTCACGATATCGTGACATGTTGTATTTTCATGGCAACAACAACAAAAGAAGCTACAGAGGCAGAAATGTCATGATTTCATGATAGGTCATAAATGCGCAAGTCAAGAAGGAGAACCCGACTGAAATGAGAAGTATGACAGTGGACCGACATCACTATGGACAGTTATAGAGGGAGTGATTTCATACTGCTATACTTAAATACGAAGAGTGATCAAAAGTTACAATATGGTGGTTACAGTGGTCTATCTAGAATGAAATCATCAAGCGATGGATAAACCGAACATCTTCTTGAGTTGAAGCCGATGAAGACCGATGACAACCGACTAAAATTAGGGTTTACAGTTGTTATGAAAGCCGACTAAGATTAGGATTTACAACCGACTAAGATTAGGGTTTTCATCATAAAAAATATTGTTATAAAAGGAGGGTTGTTTGGAGAATTGAGAAGATGGTCGAATGTGTGTGAAATACGGTCATTGTGCGTAGAGAGCAAGTCATGTCGAATCATGCTAAGTGCAAAATTTGCAAAGAGAGCAGAGTGCACAAAAGGGAGAAGATGATCATGAAGTTTGACTATAACGAAGTAGAGTGTGCGAAGTGATTACATAGAGAGAGCAGAGTGCACAGAGAACGCAAAGGTGAAGAAGACCAATCGGTCTTGCAAAAGCAAAGGTATCTTACTGTCAAACTTATAGATTCAAATTGAAGTCCAGGTTGTAGCTTGGCATCAGGGGTTGGTGCTCTTTTTTGGTGCATATAAATAAGGGGTTGGTGCTCCTTTCTATTGGTGCAGATAAATAAGGGGTTGGTGCTCCTTACAGTGGGTGCTGGTAAATTGATTGTAAAGTTGGTGCTTTGCAAAGGCTGGATTTGGATGGTAGTCCAAGCAGTCAATTTTTGAGGAGTAGCCACATTGGTGAACCTCGTTAAATCTTGTGTTGTGTGATGCTCTTTTGTTATACTTGTTGTATCTAGTAATAAGTTTTAATTGCTGCGGTATTAAGAGCTGTAAATTTAAGTTTATAGAGCTACACTGATTCACCCCCCCTCTCAGTGTCATTGTAAGACTAATAGAATATCTAAAAGGGAAATCCTAGTTTTTTTATTAGCCAATTGATTGTTGATATCAAATGAAGTCTTTTGTTGGGATCTAATTATGTTATTTTCCTTATGAGGTAATTTTAAAACAATAGGATATTGATCAACATCATTTTTTTGAGTGGGAGGTTGAGAATTTTGTATTTGGACTTACTATCAGGTAACAACTCCAATTGTACCTACAATATTGTTTGATCGAACAACTTGTAGTCTTGTAGTTAAACTTTTTTTGATAGGGAGAACTTGTTGTGATAAAGGACGAATGGTTGTTACTCTTGTAAATGGTTCTTCTAGGGTTATTGAATTAGTAATGGTCAATATTGGCCCTGAATCATCTTCTGAACTATTATCATGTTATGATCTAATATCTATTTCAGATTTTGATTCACTTTCTATTTCATCCAAGGATGACGGTTGTGGTTTTCTTTCTTGAAGTTGTTTAATTTTCATATTGGATTGAGTAGGCACAAAAATATTTTGTGGAGGTTGATATGGTAAATAATTTTCAAATTTTCCCACATATATTTTTGGATGAGGTGTACTTTTATAGTCTAGCCGATTCACACCTTCCTTGCCATGATTTGGTAGTGGGTTTTGGAAAATATCTAGATTTTGGTTTACATTTTGTGCCTATTGTGGTTGTGTATTGGTTTGGATATTTTTATTTAGTGGAGGACTTCCACTTCTAGTTTTCCTTCATTAATTAGGTCTTGTACTATATGTTTTAATATTCTACAGGTATTTTTTTGATGTCCATCAACTTGGTGATAGTCACAATGTTGTCCAATTATGTACCATGGTTGAGAGGGGTTAGGTTACCGTATCTCTAGAAATTTTATTAGACCTCTTTCTACTAGTTGAGGTAAGATTATTGTCAAGAATTGATTCAGTCTTGTAAAATTTTGTAGTGGAGGTTTTTGGGGTTCTTTCAACACAAATTTTTTTGTAGTATCTGTGGTATTAACATTTTTAGGGGGTCTACTATCCGTGACGCCATATCCTACCATGTATTTGTTTTTGTATTGATTCTTAGATGACTTATATTCATATTTATTTTTAAATTGTTCTCTTCTGATTAGGGATTCTTCTACCCTTCTAGCTAAATCTATAGCTTGGTCAAAGGAGGTTACAGTGGTTGTGGCTAGCTCATAAGATAATTGTTCTTATAAATTTCCAATAAATATGTCAATCATTTATCTTCAAGGTAAAGAAAAATGTAATTTTCCCAAAAGTTTCCTCTATCAAGCTAAGAATTTTACAAAACTTTCCTCTTTTCCTTATTTAAGATTGTATAAGTATTTTATTGTAACATGCCTTTCTATGTAAGCACCAAATTGATGTACAAACATTTCTGCAGTTTCTTCAAAAAAATTTAAAGAATGTGTTTGCAACTGATAGTACCACTCTAATGCCATTCCCCCTAAAATTTTTGGAAATATTTTTAGCAATAGCATATCATCATAAGTGATGTCATGACATGTTGTCCTAAACATGCAAAGATGTTCTATGGGGTCTTCTATTCCTTTATAGATCAGAATAATGGGTATAGGAAATCATTTAGGGTATGTCCTAGCAGCGACCGTAGGATCTAATGGTTGATTACACATCTCTTTATATCTATACATAGGATTATATGGGTTGACTTGATCCAAGCATGAAACTAATTGCTTCACTATATCTTCAAGATGATGTGATGGCTCATTGAATTTATTTTGGCTTATTATGTTGCCATGTGGTGGATAGTAAGTTTGTTGCACTAGAATATAAGGAGTTGTGGTAGGAATACTATTATGCATAGGGTTTGAATTTGGAGGAGGGTATTGAAGTTTATAAGGAATTATATTTTGTTGAACATTTGATCAAGGTAAAATTGGAATTTTGTGTATTTTTATTTTTTTGGGAAGAAGAATTTAGGGAAAATACATGTTCAAAATATTGTGAAAGCAAAGTAGGGTTTTTGGAAGAATATGGTTGTTTTTGATTGGAAGTAGTTGCACCAATGGATTATTTTGGTGGTGGTTCAGGTACCTGTTCTTGGGAATTATCTTTTGGAGGAGGCATATTTTTAGTATTATCTAAAGAAGGATCATCATCATTGGCATGTTGTAATGAATTGTTAATATATGATTCAGGTTGAGGGCAAAGTTGAAAGGTTGCTTCTAAGGCTACCTCTATCAAAAAATCATCCTTAGCAAGTTGGTATTCTATTTCCAACACATCAGTGGTGGCACTTTGATTTTTATTTAAGAATTCACATAAATGGTGCATGGATTGAAAATGAACACTTCTTCGAGGTCCTAGTTTTGGTTCCACATTGTTACTGGTTTCATATTATTCACTTTTTCCTATTTGATGTTCTTGTTCTTATAAAACTTCTTCTATTTCTACTTATGCATTAGGTTCAATTTCTAGATCATCTTCAGAGCCAGTTGCTACTTGTTTACCACTTATTAGGTTTTTAGGAATATTTCCTAGCGATGCTAAAAATGATTTTTTTTGTTTTTTTTGTTGTTTTTGTTGTTTTTAAGAAAACAATTTACTGTGCTTTAGTTTAAATTTTTACAAGATTTTAGAAAATGACATTAAATGGTTTCAATATTCTCCAAAGAGCTTATGGATATCATTAATAGGTTCCAAATCTCCTGGGATCATGTAGTATTCTTCCTAAAAAAAGAAATCATCTATTAATAGTTGAATGAAATGGAAAAATGTAAATCCTTTAGTATTTAAGTTAATAGGTTGGACTTGTAACTCATAGCAATACTCTCAAAATAAGATCACCCTAGGTGCCTTTTGAAATCTTTTTCTTTGTTCTAGGTTGACTTTGTTATTTTCTAAGTATGCTAAGAATTTTTGGATGTTTAAGGCTTCTTCCAAGTAATTATCCCAAGGATAAATGTTTGTGTGGACACCAACTCATTTGTTTGCAAGCCAATGCTCACACCCTCTTTTGATTTCAAAGTAAGTAGAATAATAACTAGGTCCTAAGGCTCTAGCAACATCAATTCTCCTAATTTATCTAATTTCTTGGGATTTATTTTCAAGGATACCAAATTATTTTCACAAACCTACTTGGCATTTTGTTCCATCACGTTCATAGGAGATATTAACTTCTTGTTCAATAAGTGTTCTTCTACGATCTATGAAGAAATATTCATTAAGTCTATTTTCTACCATTTAATGAGATATATTTTTTTAATTAAGCAAAAATAAAGTTTCAATAATTTTAGAATATGAGTGTGTTTCATTTCGGGTTCACCAAAGAATGTAGGCCCAAATTTTTACACCTCTTTCTCCTAGGCTAATGGATCTGCACCTAAAGGGGGGGGGAATAAAGGATCTACACCTCGGACGAGAAGTGCTTCTGTTGCACTCTCTTTGGTGTTTGTCGATGAATGGGGTGAGGTTCACTAGGAAACACTTGATATGGTGGTTTCCATGCCTAGGTGAGGTAGTGTTTTGATTTATTCATTTTATTTTAAAAGCATACACCTAGGGTTTGGCCAAAATGCAATTTCTACCTAACTATATGCAATTCAATTTCGGATGAGTACAAGGAATACATATCTATCTAAAAAGCATTATAAGTTTTAGCTAATATGCAAAGGTTTTTATCTATGCTAACATGTTTTCTTTTTGTATTTTTGAATTTTGTGAAGAATGTAATGAATCTATGTTTTTGGGGTTTTTAATGTTTTCTGAATTGAAGAAAACAGGCTTATAATGAGAGGGGGGGTGAACAGTATAAGACCACTTTTTACTTTTCTTTCCCAATCATTATTATGCAATGTAAATATAGCAATATCAATAGGAATAATCAAATCAATGCACAAATCACCACACACAATAGAGACACCACAATTTACATGGTTCACCCAATGTGGGCTACTCCACGAAGAAAATATTTCACTAAAATTTTCTCAATCAATCTCTTGGGAATACCTTTCCAATTATAATGTTTATGTACCTTTTTCCAATGGAGATACCAATCCCTAAATCAATTTTATGGATATGTATCCACATAAGAATTCCTTCTCCTTTGCGCTGGCTAGTGATCTTCTAGAAAAGTTGTTGCATCCACTACACTGGCTTATGGATATCTATCCACTGAAGACTCATGTCCTCACTTAGAAGACCTATCCTCACTAACCTGGCTAATGGACATTTATCCATTGGATATTGTCATCCTCTATACTTGGTTACCTCCAAAGCTCTATCTAAAATTTGTACTAAACACAATCCTTCGGTCTAGCACAAATTTTCTCAATCTCTATCTCTTGGTCTGGCATAAATCTATCCTCAAATATACACCAACTATATCCTTGAATCTATACTAAAAACAATCCTTTGGTCTAGCACAAATCTATCCTCAATCTCTGTCCTCAAGCCTTAACTCAAAGATTGACTCAATCTCAAATCAACTTTTCTAGATCTACCCCAAACCTTAACTCAAGGTTTGAACAAATCAATCAATCAACTCTGTTCACAAGCCTTCTCAAATACGTGTCTCAAATATATATTGTAAGCTTCCACAAATTCTCACACCAATCAATCTACAAGTCCTCTCTAGAACTTGTCCAATCTACTCAATAAATCCTCTCAAGAACTTAACCGAATCTACCTCTCAAATATGCTCTATACTCATCACAATTCTCAATCACTTTTAATCACTCTTTCATAAACATATAGAGAATTTTTAGAGACTCAATATGCCTCAACTCAATCATTTTCTCAATTCAATTTAGAATATAGAATAGTTTGTTTTATGGAATTTTAAAAATCACTTCACACATCCACTTGACTAGGCTTAACCAACTTTACTCAATCAATCTCTCAATGAAATAATACTTGCTCACAAACCCTAGTCCAAGAATATGATCCTTCAGTCAAAATGTTTCCAACAATGCTTAACAACAAATCTCACATAATAATGTTCTTTTCAAAACCCTAGTTCAAGTTCTTTACTCAACAACTCACTTCAACAATAATTATTATAAAACAACTCTCACATAATAATGATACTCATGTTCTTTTCAAACCCTAGTTCTTTGCTCAATCAATGGCTTCAACAACAATGCTTATAAAACAAGGTTTTAATAACAACTCTTTATTCCAAAAAACCTTGAAGTATTAATTCAAACACACTCAATAAGGAATCCCTAATCAAATCATTTTCACTGCAAACTTATTTTTAGAAAACCAATCAATCAACTCAACTATGGAAGAATGTGCTCATACCTTTTCTTGATGATGAAGAAACCTCAAATATATATCACAATCACAACCACTTCTATGACAAACTCAAAGAGGTTAGAAGATAAATCTCTCTCACAATGTAATGCAAAAACTCAATTACACCTTATCACTCCACCTTTAAAAACAACCATCAACATACATAAAATATTTTTCAATAACACCTTATAATCTCCCAATTAAAATAAATTTAACATCCACCAAAATTTAACTCAAAAACCTCTTTAATTAAATTTTAATGGCAAGAAGAACTTTGGCAAAAATCAAATCCACTTTCCTTATAACTCCAATAACATAAATCAATTACCAAGCAAGCAACTTTTCATTTACCCTTATAACTCCCTTTTACCTTAGGAAAAATATTAGGCAAATAAAAAATTATTTAACTAAAAAGTACCTTTGCCACTTATGGGATTCAAACCCACAATCACTACCTCCTCATGTGCCCTAGTCGTGGGCTTGACCATCGCGTGTGCTAGACGCACGCTTGGAAGGCTAAGAGCACCTTATGCTCTTTATTCCAAGTCTAGCACTCTAAACAAGTGCATGCCAAAATATTTTCACCTCAGCGCTCAAGACAAACATGCCAACAACCTCCATGTGAATCGATCGTGGTCACTTCCACTCCTAATGCTCTCATAAGACACACATTTCCAATGGACCACATTTTCCAATGGGAGTGAGGCCTTAAGCCATCCAGTTTCATCTTCTTCCTGGTGCTAAAAGACAACATAAATTTTTGTCTTCTTCCTCAATGATTGCATGAAATACACTTTGCTCTATCGCATGAATATTAATCGATGAAGGGTAAGTTTTAATGCCCCTTTGGAATAGTATTTATATATGAATTTCACCATTTGACATAGACATAGGTGCTCCACTAAATTTGACGATGTCGGCGCTTTATAACCTTTATAATTTATAAATTATATTTATAAACCTTTGACTTTAATAAAAATTAAAGCCTCCTTGAGATAAATTTTAAACCTTTATTTGTAGTCCACTGAGTTGATGAAAATTATTTTTCCACCATGGTTTTAATAAAAACCTTAATAAAACAATATTTTCTTCAACTCTTCACATTGCTCCTGGCAATGATGGTGTACTCCATGGTATTAATGACAACTTCATGTGTTAACTTTGGCATCAATGACAACTTCTCACCTTGACATCAATGATAACTAAATGAGATTAAAATATCCAACATGATTAACTACATATGATTATAGATCAAAAAATATAGATTTGATAGTGAAAGAATGAATTTTTATCACTTACATGATCTGGAAGTTTTATTTTTGTTGAAATCAACTACATTGTATGAAATTAGATGCAGACAGGATGAAAGCGGATGTACGATTTTGTATGACAAAATCAGATGCATATGATTTTGTTCAAAACTTACAATTTCATAGCAAAACACTAGATTTTGGATTTAAGGAATGGGAATTTGCATAGGCCACAATAAATCATGGTTTGTGATAGTCAAATCCCCTCGGTCCATTTAGCCAACTCTGAAGGAAGTAAAAATTTGATTTTTCTAACCATAAAATGAAAAATGCTAGATCTAGCAATAACAAATATTTGTAATATGAAATTATAGAAATTAAAAGTACTATGATGTTGGTAATGTAAAATGAAAGATCTAGAATATAGAATTTTACCCCCAGAGGGATGCAGATATGAAATTGTGCGCTAGGTACAAAATCATAATGCAAAGTTCTTAAAAACAAAGAATGAGATCAAACGTAATAGGGATAAAATCAAACGCAGCCAATTTCATACGAATGATAAGAAAATGTAGTAAAAATCAAGTAAAAAAAAAAATTGAGTATATTGAAAGTGATGCCATGGTTGTGTGTTCTTTGGATGATGATTTGATAGTGATATCTCCCACTACAACCTATAAAAAAGCTCCAAAACTCCTTCTCATTTCCAAGCTCTTCTACAAATATCATCAACTAGAATGGTTACTATGGATCTAAGGGATTCAAATGGTTTTTTCTATTCAAGGGATCAGGTGAGTGGCAAAAAAATTTAAGTTGTTAGGCCAAATTTAGTTTTTGGCTTGATTTGGACAAAATCGGTTGTATCCAATTTTATCGAATCATCCAATTTTGTCGAGCAATTGGCAATGCCTAGATGAGGTTCAAAATCCAAACATGGCACCTAAATTAGGTACAAGATGCATCCAATTTTTTTGGATATGTTTGGTTTCTTCGGTATCATCCAATTTTGTCAAATATGGTACATTTAAAGTATTTTTTTTATATTTTTTGGCACGAATATCGAGGCAAGGGTTTTTTAGGGTGATTTACATGTTGTTAGGATAATTGTGATGTATTAATAATATTAGTAATTTGGAGGTGTGTCCAAAATTTTTAGCTACAATCCCTTTCACTACTCTTAAAAATATTTTCACTTAACCCGAACCAATAGGCAGCCCTGCCAGATGGATGGTTAAATTACTGCAGTATGATGTAGAATTCAAAATTGTGAAAATAATAAAAGGGAAAGGTCTAGCTAAATATTTGGCTAATAAGGTCCGAGGTGTAGACCAATTGGTTCATCCAAACCCCATAAGGGGGCGGAGGTCCAAGGTTCAAATCTCGGGCCTCGCCGGACTGAACTCTTGTCCCTTTCCTGGTGCTTTCAGTGGTGTAAAAGGTTTAAAATGATTGTGGCATGGCGGTTATAGGGGCGGAATGTGCAAAGATCTGTGTGGCGGCTTCCAGGACGGACATCATAGAATACTATGGCGGCCATAAAAGCTAGATAGCCTACCTAGATTCGTGGTGGCTACCGATTCCACCATGTAAAATATATATATATATTTGGCTAATAAATAAGGGGAGGAAATGTAGAACATTACCACAGTTGATGACATGCATGATATCATAAGAACAACCAATGTTGAATGCAAATGGTACGATGATATTCTGTTAGACCTACAAATCCTATCTTTCGCAAGGGTATGTCTAAAAATAAAATAAGATCAGTAAAATAGTATTCTAAAAAATACTACATTCTAGAAGGTAAACTCTATTGGAAATATCCAAATGGTAACTTATTGTTGTGCTTATTTAAAAAAGAGACTTTAGAGGTTATTAAATATTTTCATGATGGCTTCTGTAGGGGTCAATTTGCCCCAAAGGTGACTGTAAATAAAATTATGAGAGTAGGTTATTACTAGCCTTCCTTATTCAAATATGTACATAAGTATGTAAGGGGCTGCCATAACTATCAGTTGTTTGCTAGGAAGAAAAAGTTAGCAACAATGCCTCTCTAATCAGTAATCATAGAAGCACATTTCATGTAGTGGATAATTGACCTCATTGGGGAAATCAATCCAAAATATTTAGTCTGATACAAATGGATTATCACGGCAACAAATTATTTCACCAAATGGGTGGAATCGGCTCCTCTTAGAAACTCAACAACTGAAGTAATCATCAATTTATTGGAGGAACAAATCTTGACTAGATTTGTCGTCCCAAAGAAGTCGGTAAAATACAATGTAAAATACTTTATCTCATTTGAAATTATAGAGTTTTGTTCAAATTATGGAATAAAACATTCTTATTCAACAAACTACTATACCCAAGGAAATGGTCTTGTCAAATTATCAAAAACAAATCTGATTACCAAGATTAAAATATCACTGGGCAAGAACAAAAAGGGATGGGACAGTGAGTTAAATTTTGCCTTATGGGTAAGTAGATTATCTATTAAGAGGAAAATAGGTAAGAACCCTTATGAAATGGTATTCGAATAAAAATCCTTGTTACCTCCTCATACAGAAATAATAGTGCTATCTTTGTTACTACAAGATCATGAAAGTCCTGATGCCTTACAAAGGAGATTAGATCATATTGCATAGCTATAAGAAGAAATAAAGAATGCACTGGATAATATGTTTGAACATACTCATAAAACCATGTAGCTCTTTAATAAGAAATCCAAGGGAATCCCATTCTTTTAAGGAAATATAGTTTTATATTGGGATCCTAAAAATGATAAACATGGAGAAAAGGGTAAGCTTGAGCCTATATGGGTAGGTCCTTACCAAATAATTCATATTTTTGGCCCTAATACTTATAGGTTGCAAACCTTACAATGATATATCATGGAAATCCCAATCAATGGCCTACACCTGAAGTTATACAACCCCTATTGGGGAACCTAAAAAGAATAAAAAAATTTGTTTTTTGTTGTTTCTCTTTAAGTCAAGTTTGTTTGCTTATCTGTTCATTATTTCCATTCTGTTGAAAATTTGTTAAGTTCTTTGGTTATATTTTTTCTTATCTATGAGGGAGTTATCTTTAGTTTGGTGAAAGAAGAGAATTTGAGATTGAATACAAATGAACTAAAAAACTCAGGAAGCAAATTTTTAGTGATCATATTGTAAGGATTGGAATACATCAAGAAATAAAGGATTGTTAAAACATAAAGCCAAAGCTCATATAATATCATGATCTATAAAATAATTATAGAAATAAAGGAATCTAATCAACCTTGGTAAGACAATAGGACTAAATACAAATACACTCAATTTTATAGCCTTGCAGATATTTAACCCAGAAAGCATGCCCTAAAAAAATTTGCAATTAATAAAAAAATTTCTTAAAAGAAGAAAAATCTCTATAATCCAAAATGAGCAAGTGCTTAGGGCTATCTGAATAACCTCTATCAAGGCTATGGATGTCTGTTTGGCAGTAGAGAAGGTCCAAGGGATCAAGGTCACCTCCATCAAAGCTATAAATGCTTGAGTGGTAGTGGAGTAATGACAAGGTGAAAATATTTAAAAGAGTGAAATTATTATTAGGCCCAACTCCTTTCAAATTGATAAAAGTTATGCTTGATCTATGAAAGTAATAAAATAACACCTTAGCACACACACTAGGCATAGGCTTGATGTGGCAATTATTTTTTATTAATTTTGTTTGATTCTACCTTAAGGATATTGCTAGAATATCTAAAAATTTAGGAGTAAAAGGTTTGTTTGTTTTAAAGAAATATATTTCTGATTTTATCTTATTAAAGATTGCTCTCTTATCAGATTGTTTTTATCTCTTAATTTTTTTGTAATAATCTAGAAAAAGAAGGTCATATCCTTGTCATCACAATATTATCATTAAAAAGATATTCTAGAGTTCTCAAACCTTATGTTTTCACCATTTGTCCTAGTCAGAGCCTATGTTGTAGACAAAATTGATACAACATGAATGTACCCATAAATTAAAAAAATTTAAGGTCCTAAGAAGGTACACTTTTGTGAATAGTTCAAGTCTGAAGTAAAATAATTTCTTTCTTCATGAGCATCTCCAACCCCTATGCAGATAATGTTTTCCTTTCATTAAAATTTAAGGGTTTCCCCACATTTTCCTTGTAAATATTTCACCCTTCGGCCCACTGACAGAAAGTTTCAACTGATAAACAGAAGTTGTCAAAAGCTAAGCACTCTTTGGCTAAATTTGAAAAGCAATCAACTGATAGAAAATAGAAATCATCTAAATCTAAATATTGTTAAAAGTTTTTTGACCGTTGCCATCAGAAGAAGAGCCAATATTTTTACAAGCAAGTATTTTTTTGATCAACCAATAGAAACTTTTAGCTGACCACTCGGATCAAAGAGCTGAAACAAGCAGAGTGCATAAATTTTTAATCGATTGAAAAAAGGATATCACTATCAAATATTTTTGACCAAGCAAAGTTTGGTCTGTTAAAAATCCCTTTTTGGCCAACGACAAGAAAGTTGCAACCAAATTTAAAAGGTATTTTGGTTGACACCAAGTGAACAATAGTCAACCAACCGATCGGTCAATCGCGGTAGGTGATACTTTTTTAGCCAAATGCAGTAAAAATTTGGCCAAAATATCTACCAAATGAAAATCAAGTCGCTCGATGAAAACATGACTCAGAAAAAAATGAAGAGACAGCCAAAAATTCAAAGAGTAAATGAATATTCCTTCATCTATAAAAAAACAATTCGGTCGCTCAACGAAAGTGAAATTTTTAGTTCGGTCAAGGAAAAACCTTCATCATCCAAACAATGGTAAGGATTGTAGGGCCAAAATAGCCACATACTTAGGAAAATTTTGCTTAATACATGAATATCTCATTCTGCACACTTTGCATTGTATTCTAGAGCGAATTTGCAACAAAGGCTACAAATCCATCCAACACTTGATGAATTTTTGTACTTAAAGCAATTTCGCATAATTTCTTGTATTTGGCTCCAAACTAGTGACGTTCCCTGAATCTACAAAGATTTTTGAAGAAGGATGATGTCAGCATAAAATAAGTGTAGATTGAAGACCGCTTCATATTCTTTGATATCTTTTGAGTGGCTAAGTGTTGGAGAGCCTAATTCTAGAGAGCGCATAGAACAATTTTACCCGAAATGGTGATGGAATATGAAAAGAAAAGTTAAGAGATGCATATTCATGATGAAGTGTATTTTTGACTAACTTTCTTTCGGAATGGCAACAAGCAGTGTTCTATTCTGAAGCTAGTGCAGAATGGAGGAAGAGTCACTTTACATTGCGACGGGTATGGAATGGTGTTCATAGACCAATGCACTTGCTTAGGTCTGGAATGGAATCCACAGAGTTTTGAAGGAGATATGATGTCATCGACCTTTTTTGTGCAGATTGGCAAATGCTTCATCACCAAAGAATAAAAATTAAGGATAGGGAGCGGATTTCATCTTGCTTAACTTTCAAAGTATTTCTAGTACCAGATTGGTGTTTCAGAAGTTTTGAAGCATGAAAGGTGATGTCATAAATTTTTAAAAGTGAAATGGTGTTGTGTTCTCCCTGCCATTATATCAAGCTTATGTCAGATTAAATCATAGCCATACGATGGGAAAGATTGACAGTTGAGATTTTGCCAAGAAGTTTGAAGCATATAAAAGCAATTTCTTGCTAGAGTTAAAATAGTCAGTTAGAGGAGGAAGCCGAAGCATCAAGGGTTTCAAGAAGACAAGAACCAGAGATGGTTGTAGATCGACGGTAGTAGAAGGTTTTCAATATTGATCAATGATGCATATGCAATCTCAAATGGCCAGAACTCCAGTTAGTGTCAAAAAACCAGCAAGTTGTAGAGGTTTCAAGCTGCCATGGTGGTCCACTTGCAACAGATTTCCCAGAGGTAGAACTAGTAAGAGAATGCCAACAAGAACTCTCTCTTGAGTTGTTATAATTTTATCTTTGTAATGTTCCTTATTATTTTAATTTTACAAAACTATAAATAGAGGTTGAAACCTCATTTTTAAAGGGTCATATCTAGTGTGTTTTCTTGTGCTACTATAAATATTCCCAAGGGCTAATGAAAGGAGCATTACATTGATCTTCACCTCAAATTTTGTGTCTACATAATTCAATATCAGAGGTTCAAATTCTTTAGTTGCATTTATGTGAATACTTGAATGGTTAGTTTGTACCAAATTAATGGATTACTAACTTCTAGGGTAATTGAAATATGCTTCTGAATTAGATCTTTGTTGCTATGGAGTGCATTTCTATAAAATATAGATATTGGTGAATTCTTCTATTTGGATTATCATTGTTTAGATATTGAAATTATTGTCTATAATATTTCTCTATTTTCTTTAATTAATGAAAGTATATTTAATTTAGGATAATGTTGATCTGATTAATATGTCTTCAAATTGGTTTTTTGGAGCTTTTTGTTGTAGTACAATGATGTTAGCCTATTCGTCCACCGTTTTTCACATTTTCTAACCCTAACATTTTCTTACCCTAATATCTAAAACCCTAAGTGAGCATACTTGTGTCAATAGCCTATTCAAGTTGAAAAGGAACCAGCCTACTTTGGAGATTGGATATGAAACCCTATTTTGGTCCATCCAATGTTGAGTGCTGAGGTGTAGCTATCGGGTGCAAGCCTAGATAGAAAGTAGCAAGATAGACAACCATAGTATTGAGTAAAAATTGATGCAATTCAATGCCCAACATTTTTTGGCACGCCCGATGGGACCAGTTCACAAGGAAAACAAAAACCCATCATATGAATTATTGTTTATCTCAACCCAGAAGAATAAAGATTTTGTGAATTGTCTTGACCTTATAAGTGGAGAATAGAAAATTCGCCTAGCAAATCCCTTGTCCTTGAACCCAAAAAAATAATTACCCTTGTAGACCAGTGTCCTTTCATGTATACCAGATCTTTCAAAAAGAATAACCCTAACTACTATTTTTATTATGAATTACCTTATAGAGGGTCTACTATTGTCAAATTTTTGAATCGATATTTCCTCTTAGAAGAAGATCTTCCTAAGTAAAATCTTATAGTTAATCTGACAGTCCCTCCAATAAGACCTACGCCCAAAAATATGGCACAAAATTTGGCTCCTAATCAACCATTACAAAAGTACCCCAGCTGGAATACCGCTGGTCCCCTGAGATTAGTACAAATGAATGTCATCCCCCAGGATGTATCCAAAGCTATCCCCACTTATGATGGATCAGGGAAGATAGCTTATGAGAAATGTCAGGATATTTTAAATCTAGAAAAAATTCACAACATTAAAGAGGAGGATATTATTGTAAGAATTTTAGCCCTATATTTTAGAGGAAATATTTTGCATTGGTTTAAAACTTTGGAATATAACACCATCGATTCATGGCAAGCATTGGCTAAGTTTTTTGTGGAAGATTTTAATGAATCTATCGATCCTTTCTCCCTACTCAATCAGTTTACATCCATGCAGAAATCCCAGCAAGAAAATGTCTTAGATTTCAATTTGAGGTTTAGTAGAACATGGAAAAGAATACCTCCCACAGCTACACCAGCTGCACGTTTGGCCTATATGTATTATATCAGAGCTCTTGGATAAGATTTAGGCTTGCATACACAAAAATATGAAGTGGAAACCTTCCCCCAAGTTTATAATTTAGCATTTCACATTAAGAATATCCTGATTAATGTGGGGAGACTACCCCCCAAAATTGTACTACCTTATAACTCAAAAACTACTAATGGCCAGGTCCAAACTGCAAACCTATATTACATGGATCCCCTTCCTTTATCATATCCATATCCAAAAATGAATTCCATTCCTCAACAAAAACCATCATCCTCTGTAGTAACTTTCCCTCCCCTTCCTTCTCAACCATATCAAGAGTTTTTTGCTATTCTTGATATAAAAATACTCTAAAAAATCTGAGCAAAAAAATAAATACAATGGAAAAGAGAGACCAAGAAATATCACAACAATGGAGATTTCCATATGTAAACAAATATCAGAGACCTTTTCCTAATAACAGTACTAGGATCAGATTGAATGCAACATATGAAGATTCTGAGTGTTCCTCATATACTACTCTTGCAAATGTATGGTGTCTGGTATGTAATGACCCTCATGACTCATAGTCTTGTGTTATGTACCAGCACCATGTCCAACAAGCTATGGATTAGGCTGAAAGGAATAAAAAAGGGAGAGTAAATATGTTATGTTAGCCTGATCAAATCATGGTGGGGAAAGAGTTGTATTAAGATAGCCCAATTTTTGTTATGACAAGGTCTGGAAATAAAACCTTGTAAGTAGATCCCTAAAATATGGGACAATTCCATGTCCCTTCTCAAAAAAGAACTGATCCCCTTCCTCAAAGCGGTGATACTTTCCCCATTACTCAAGCTAGAGGGAAAGAGAAGACATAGTATTCCTCATAGATTGGAAAAGTAAACTGAAGGAGACCAGATGAGATCTAAAGATGAGTCTCAATAAAGGCTTAGATTCCCTTTTATTACCAAAATTCAAAGGATAGAAGCCACTCAGAAGTATAAAATAAAATATGGTGAGCTATAAAGAAGACTTGAAAGACATCCCTTGGCTAAGTCTGAGTATAATATTGTTTAAGAGAAGAAAATATTCCATCAAAATCTAGCCTGTATGACACTCTATTCATTCCTGGTTAGATATATTTGCTTAATTTTTCCCTCAAAAAGTATCCACAATATAAGCAGTCCACTATAATCCTTAGCATACCATTAGAAAAGAAATAAATATCCCCTATGGTTTTAAAGAATAAACATCCTTCTTTCTATATATCCCTAAGTATGGAAGGCTAGATATTCCAAAATTGTATGATAGATTCAGGAGGATCAACTACAGCTATGCCTAAAGCAGTATGTGAAGAAATAGGTATGGAGTATACTTGATCTTATCCTAGAGTATTACAATTGGATGGGACACCTGTTAAGATAGTTGGAGTTATAAAATATGTTTTAATGAGGCTACATAGAGCCTCTGAGGTGACAATAGTATAAGAAATAGTTATGGTTGACCTAGAACCCTATTTTGTATTATGCCTTTCAAGTGAGTTTACTACAAAACTAGGTGGATGTATGTACTTGGATTATTCTAGTATGGTAATTCCTTTCAAAGGAAAGAGAATAAGGATAACACTTGAAAATCCAATAACTTATCATATTAAAAATATTGAGGAAGACATGTGCAATATTACTCCCCTAGAAGAATTTGAGCTAGTTGAAAACTTCGAGGAGTTGGATATTGAGGATAAGTTATCATTGAGAGAAGATTATAGTCGGTTTGGAACTCGTATGGGGACATATAACATCTTATATGAATTAGAGAAAAAAATCCTTGCCATATCCAATCAGTATCTGAGAGAAAAATAAACATGGACTATGCACTTTGACGATGCTAAATGCAGAAATGGTGTAGGAGCTGGTGTGGTTTTACAGTCCCAATCAAAATGGACAAAGATTTTTTCTTATAGACTAACATGGTCATGCATAAATAATACTATAGAGTATGAGGCTTTGTGCCTTGGACTGGTACAAGAAAAAATCATGGACATTAATATTTTGAACATATATGGCAATTTTGAATTAATAGTCCATCAGGTAAGAAACAAGTGTAGCAGTAAGCACCATTACCTGAAAGCTTACAAAAATAGGTTATGGGATATGATGGAATCCTTTGATGCCCTAAATTTAAATTTTGTTCCCAGAGAAAAGAATACTCGGGTAGATTCCTTAGCAACAAAGGGGGCTAACTTCAAACCTTCTGTAGACTTTTAAATCAATAAAGCCTAGGGAATCAAAATGATTTTCAGACCTGTAGTACCAGAGAAGCAAATATTTTGGTATGTTTTTGAAAATGATGAATAGATAGTTGATTTTTTGGTAAGAGAAGCATGTCTCTCCACTATCTAAGAAGACAATCCAGAAGATATTGATCAACAATATGTTATTCAACTAATAAACAATCACATTCCTAGAGGTTTGGTCACCCTAGAAAGATTTTTTGATAATGAGAATAGAAAAAAGACCAAAGATATGAAATTCAGTGAAAAAATCTATAAAGAAGTTGAAGTTGGTACTAAAAATAAGCTCAATTTTGGAGTTTTATGTTCACCAAAGGAAGCTGAAGATATCAAAGTGTTGTGCTTAAAATACCAAGTTATTGTGGCTTGGTCATATGAAGACCTCAAGGTATATGACAAAAATGTTATCCAACATACTATTGAGTTAGAACTTGATGCAAAGCATTTTAGGCATAAGCAAAGGCCTGTAAATCCAAGGATCGAAGCCATTGTGAGAGAGGAGATCTTAAAATTATTAAAGGCTATGATCATATACCCAATAAAACATTCAACCTGGGTAACTAACTTGGTAACCATGAGAAAAAAGAATGGAGATATTCGTTTGTGTGTATATTTCATAAATCTTAACCAAGCATCCCTCAAGGATCACTACCCCCTTCCATAGATTTATTAGATCTTACAGATAGTGGTAGGCTAGAGAGGTTCTCATTACTGGATGGCTAATCTGGATATAATCAGGTGAAATATGAAGATCAATATAAAATAGCATTCACCACTAAATGGGGCACATTTCCCTACTAGAGAATGCCTTTTGGACTGTCCAATGCAGGAGCCACATTTCAGAGAGCCATGGATTATACCTTTGGGTAACTGATCAACAAAGTTATTTTGATTTATTTAGATGATATGGATATGTTTTCCCATGATAAGCATGACCACCTATCACACTTGGAGCAAGTTTTTAAGAAGTGTAGAGAATTTGGTATTTCCCTCAATCCCAAGAAATCATTATTTGCAGTTCTGAAGAACACAAACTTATACTGAGAGGGGGGGTGAAAATTATAAGACCATTTTTTACTTTTCTTTCCCAATCAATATTATGCAATGTATAGATAAAAATATCAATAGTAGTAATAAAAGCAATGCCCAAATCACCACACACAATAGAGAAACCAAAATTTATGTGGTTCACCCAATATGGGATACTCCACGGAGAAAATATTTCACTAAAATTTTCTCAATCAATCTCTTGGGAATCCTTTCTCTATTATAATTTTTATGGATCTCTATCCAAAGGAGACACAAATACCCTAATTAATGTTCATGGATATCTATCCACATGAGACACCAATCTCCTAACTCTTCTCTGGTTGGTGATCCTCTAGAAGACCTTTGCCTCCACTACCCTTAGAAAATGGAACTCTATCTATAGAAGACACCTATATTACATACTATGGCTGGAGATATCTATCTTTAACTCTATCACCTCAAAATCTCTGTCTCAAATATATACTAAACACATTCCTTTGGTCTAGCACAAACCTATACTCAATCTCTATCTCTGGTCTGGAAAAAACTTATCCTTAAATCTGCACCAAAATATTTCCTTGAATTTTTACTAAACATAGTCCTTTGCTCTAGCAAAAATTTATCCTTAATATTTGTATTCAATCCTTAACTCAAAGATTTAATCAATCTTAAATAAAATCTACTGGATTTTCCCCAAAACTTAACTCAAGGTTTGAACAAATCAATCAACTCTGCTCTCAAGTCTTCTTAAAGACTTATCTCAAATCTGCCTTGTAAGCTTCCACGAAAGCTCACACAAATTTGTCCTTAAGTCATCTCTAGAACTTGTCCAATCTACTCAATAAGTTCTCATAATAACTTATCCAAATATGCTCTCAATATGTATTGTAAGCTTCCACAAAAGCTTACCCAAATCTTTCCACAAGTCTTCTCAAATACTTGCCTCAAATTTGCTCAACAAGTCCACACTAGAACTTGTCTAGTCTCATAGAAACATAAAGATAATTGTTAGAGACTCAATATGCTCTATACTCATCACAATGTTCAATTACTTTAAATCACTATTTTAGAAACATACAGAGAATTGTTAGAGACTCAATATGCTTCACATTCACCTCAATGCTCAATAATTTTCAATCACTCCTTCAGAAACATACAAAGAATTGTTAGAGACTCAATATGCTTCTCATTAACCTCAATGCTCAATCACTTTCAATCACTCTTTTAGAAACATAAAAAGAATTGTTAGAGACTCAATATGCTTCACAATCACCTCAATGCTCAATCACTTTCAATCACTCTTTCAGAAACATACAGAGAATTTTTAGAGACTCAACATGTTTCACATTCACCTCAATGCTCAATATCTTTCTCAAATCAATTTTGAATATAGAATAGTTAATTTTATAGAACTTGAAAAAACACTTCACACATCCACTTAACTGGGCTCAACCAACTCTACTCACCAGTAACTCAATGAAACAATCCTTGCTTACAATCCCTAGTCCAAGAATATGAACCTTCACTCAAAATATTTCCAAAAAATCTTATCAACCAATCTCACATAACAATGATACTCATGTTATTTTCAAACCCTAGTTCAAGTTATTCACTCAACCAATGGCTTCAACAACAATTCTTATAAAACAATCTCACATAACAATGATACTCATGTTCTTTTCAAACCCTAGTTCAAATTCTTCACTCAACCAATGGCTTCAACAACAATGCTTATAAAACAAGGTTTTAACAACAAATATTTATTCCAAGTAAGTATTAACTCAACACACTCAATAAGGAGACCTACTTAAGTCCTTCTCACTCCAAACTTGTTTTCCAGAAAACCAACCAATCAACTCAACTATGGAAGAATGTGCCCATACCTTTTTCTTGAGAATGAAGGAACCTCAAAAATCTGCCACAACCACAAACACTTATTTTCCAAGCTCAAAGAAGTTATAAGATGATAAAATCTCTCAAAGATACAATGTAAATATCAAAACTTACATACACCTTATTACTCCATCTTAAATAAATCATTCATCAACAATAATTGACCAAACACACCTTACTCTTCTCAATATTGCAATAATTGATTAAGTCACTTTACCAAATATATGCAATAAATCAATTTTAATTCCCTAAGGTAAAAACAATATTACCCTAGTAAACTTCCATTTACCACTTAGGTAAATATCATAACCAATTTACCCCTTATCTCTCCCTAGCCTTAGCAAAGCAAAGAATAATTTTTATTTCTATTAACAACCCTTATCTCTCCACAACCTTAGCAACTTAATCAAAAAATTAAATCAAAAATATAAAAACCTTTTATATCTCCCGCTCCACATTTTGCGAGATTCTATCTTGCACTCTCTCCCTTGCTAGTGCCTTGGCTGTGGCTTGCTAATCATGTGAGCCAAGTGCTCACATGCCCACTAAAAGTGTAGAAGGTATTTTAATATTTCGCCGAATCCTTTAGAGCCCTTGGCTCCCTTCTCCTCTTGCCACATAGTGTGTTCGATGTGTTCCTTTCTCACTGAATGCATGAGCCTTTTGTTCGGTTCTCCTTGGAACTTTCTTCATGAATCTTAGCACAATTTTTGGCACGGAAATAATTGAAGGAAAATTGAATACCTGGTTTTGAACTTAGGCAAAATTTTAAATACCTTTTGCCTTCCAAATATTGCACGTCGACGGTGTATTTAACTTGAACGTCGACACCTTTATAATATGCAAAATTAAATTATAAATCATTTAAATTCTATTTAAATTTAAATTTTATAAATTAAATTTGTAAACTTTTGCTTTATAACAATTAAAGCCTCCTTGGGGGTTAAATAAAAACTTTTTGTTGCTCATAATGATTTAATAAAAAATCATTTTGCCACCATGGTTTTAATAAAAACCCTTTATCTTTGCCTCACATAATATAAAAATAATATTATGACATCTTTTCAATCAACCTCTCACATTATTCCTTTTGACCTTTTGACATCAATTGTAGCTTATTCCTTGACATCAATGACAACTTCATTCCTTGACATCAATGACAACTTTGACTCAAAATGTCCAACAAGTTTATGAAGGAAACCTGCTAAGTCATGTGGTCTTAAAAGAAGGTATGGCCATAGATACAAACATAATCAGATCCATTATTACTCTCCCATTGCCTAAAAATAAGAAGACTTTGTAGTCTTTTCTGGGTCAAATCAATTTTGTTAGTAAATTCATTTCTGACTTTGCATAGAAAGTAAGGCCTATATCTAAGTTACTCAAGAAGAATATTGAGTTTAAGGTACTGAAGTTAGGAAACAAGATTTTGAGATTATCAAGCAGTCCATTACAACAACCCCAGTACTGGTAAATCTGGATTTCAATAAATATTTTATACTTTATTCTTATGGAGCTAAAGAAAGTTATGCCTCAATGCTTACTAAAAAATATGATCAAGGTGAAGAGCATCCTGTATTATTTTGGAGTTGGACACTCCATGACTACTTGATCAAATATAAATTTATTGAAAGATAAGTATTTGTTGTGATGAAGTCACTGAAGAAGTTCAAGTAGTACTTGGTATAGAGTAAGACCCTAGTATATGTTGTTCATCTAGATGTAAGAAGTTTTATCCTTCAAGGTGAACTAGGAGATAAAAGAGCTGGTTGGATTACCAAAATCCAAGAGTATGATATAGAGATACATCCCACCAAGTTGGTGAGAGGTAGAGCCCTATGCCAAGGTATAACAAAGTTTGTAGCATTAACAGAGAGTGAGAACTTGCCAGACAGTAGAAGAAGATCAGGTTGAAGGAGTACAAATAGTAGACTTTGATTGGGTTGATCAGATGATCAAATATTTCTAAACTGGAGTATGCCCTCCCAATATAAATGCATCCCAAAGGAGGAGATACAAGCTTCATGCTTTGAAATATGTGTTACTACCAGAAGGCCTATACAAAAGAAATTTGGATGGAGTTCTTCTAAAATGCTTAAAATATGATCAACAAAAGAGGGTTATTAAAGAGTTCCATGGAGGACCACCTGGTGGACATAGCTCAGGTAGAGTTACAACTTTGAAAATCATAAGAGTAGGCTATTATTGGCCTACTATATTTGCTGATACTTTCAGGGCTACTAGGGCCTGTGACAAATGTCAGAGATATGTTGGAAGGACAAGGAATGCTTCATTCCCCCTCAAGCCGATACAGGTTGAAGAGCCTTTTCAAAAATGGGGGTTGGACTTCATAGGGGTCATCAACCCTAATTCCTCAGTAGAGCATAAGTTTATCCTAACTACCACAGATTATCTTACCAAATGGGTAGAGGCTATTCCTACTAAGAAATCAGATCAGGAAGTTATGATCAATTTTATGGAAAATTTGATTTCAAGGTTTGGAGTTCCAGAAGCCTTGGTGAGTGACAATGGCCCAACCTTCATAGGAGCCAAGTATATTGAGTTTGCTAGAAAGTATGGCATCACTCTTAAGAATACTTCAAATTATTACCCATAGGGTAATGGACTTGTTGAATCTACCAATAAAAACTTATTGAGGATTTTGAGGAGATCGCTTGAAGGGAATAAAAGAAGTTGGCACCTACTGTTGGACCAAGCTCTATGGGCAGACAGGATTACTATAAAAAATTCCATTAAAACTTCTCCTTATGCTCTTGTGTATGGCAAAGAGGTAGTGTTACCTGTCCATTTGGAAATTCTAGCACTTAAGCTTGTCAATACAGAGGAAGAGTTAGAGGAAAATCTGGTAAAGACCAGGTTGACCCACTTACTACAACTTGAAGAGAATAGAGCTCAAGCATATGAAAATTTTCAAAAGCATTCCTCAGATGTCAAGGCATGGTTTGATAAGAAGGCTAGATTCAAAAAATTCTAGGTTGGAGATGCAGTTCTCAGGTGGAATGTTGATAGAGCAAAACTGGGCAAGCATGAAAAGTTTAATTCTTTTTGGGATGGCCCTTTCAAAATAGTAGAGGCCAAGGAGTCCAATGTGTTTCAGTTGGAGGATCCAGAGGGGAACATACAACCGATTCCAGTAAATGGTTTTCATCTCAAACTCTACTATGTTTGAAATATGAGCTCATTGTAACATATGTATATACCTTGTATTATATTTCCCTTTCTTTCTGCACTTTGTATTTAGTTTCTTTCTACACTTTGTACAAGCTCATTGAAAAATATTTGCAAAAAAATGGCTAAGTGTTGACAAAGAATTCAGCGAGGTTCCATTCCGCACTCAAATACATGTAAAGTGTAGTGGAACGGTGAGCGCTTCTAAATTCGCACCAAAATGCACTAAAGTTCCAGCGAAATGGTGCAAGTGTTGTTTTCCGCATGATGAAAAGAGCCAAGTGTCAAAATAAGTGAAGGCATCTCCAATCCAGGGATTTTCGAAGCTAAAGCATAGTGGAATGGAACCAAGGTGATAATCCATGCATGAAATAAGTTAAGTGTCAGCGGAATCAAAGACGTCTTCAACCCATCGATTTCAATAACTAAGGTGGAGCAAAGCAGTGACTTTGCGACCATGCCACATGGAGAGGAAAGAAAAATCCCGCATTCAATGCTAATGAACCCATGCTCGAACCAAAGAGTAGCCAAAGAGATGTAGTGAGGTGGTAGTGCAGTTTGAATTTTTGACCAATGAAAATTTAGAATGCCACCGTTGAGCCACCGAAAGGAATGAGTGGGAGTTGTAAACTGTGCCAACGGTAATATTGCATAGCAGATTCATTAATGGTGGAAGATATATGTGTTCCAGGAAATAAAAGAATCAAAAAGCATGAACAATGTTCATTTAGTGGCAAATCATGTTCATAGAGCAGAAGAGAGTGAGATAGTACTCAGAAGCTTTCGCTACGAATTCCAGAGAGAACATAGTATTGTTGCTATCAATATGGCTTTCGAGGATACCCAAGAAGTTGAAACCCCAGAGAGAAGGGTAGTGGCCCCATACATCGATAGAGTAGAAGCTATGGTAGATACTAAAATGGTCCTCACAAAGAGAACAAGACTCAGAAGGAGCGTAAACGACAGATTCAAGAAGAGAGTTGCTTTGTCTATGGAAGGTAGATGTGTTGTCCTTTCTTACCTATATTTTTACATTTGTGATTATGTTCATCCTTGTCCAGAATTAATAGTTGCAATAGTTAAATTCTATGACCCCATGGCCAAAGCAGTGAAAACCTCTAAAGGCAAAACCCTCTTTAGTATCACCATCGCCTTCTATCATAATATTTTTGCCCTAGGGTCAGAACCGATAGTGAGGCCAAAATAATTTAGGGTGACTGATCAAGTGGGGTATTACTCTCTAGAGAAATGAGCTAATGATGGTGAGTCATTTAAGATATGGGTTTATAAATAGCTCGATGCTAAGCCCAGGAAGAAATTACCTGAAGTCCCAATCCCTATTGATGAATTCCCAAACCCTGTACTTTTCTCTATGTTGGCCTGTATGGAGGGTTTAGATTCTGACAGAATGGTGCATGGATGGAAAATTATTATAGCCTACTGTATTTCAAATGAAATAATGTATGAGGAAGGTGCAGAGGAAAAAGGGACTAGGGTTATCTATTTTGACTGGCCAACCTTTCTTGCTCAAAGGATACACGAACAGTTGGTAAGAATGAAAAGGGGCTCTGATGCTCCTAGTTTTAGGTATTGCTCAAGTCTGGTATGGATGTTTTATGCTGCCATTAAGGACAAGATGCCTTGGATTCCGGTTAAGGATAAAACCAGTGATGGGGAACCCTTGTCGGTTTATTATTGGACAAGTCATTTGAGAAGTAGTGAGTCTTTTTATAGATTCAATTTGGAATTCCTTGGACCTGCTTTGAAAATAATGTATGGAGAGTGCCCTAGATTGCCACCCTTGGCTAAGAAAATTCTAAGAGTAGAGGGTGTCGAAGAAGGAGATTGGTATTTTTTTACTGAGGGTACAATAATCAGACTATATGGTTTCATGGGTAAACCTTTTCTCCTGCCCCATTTTGTCATAGAGAGGCTCTTTGCCTTGGAATATTTGAGGCAGGCAGAGTACATTGATTTGAATTATGGTTCAGGAAGGAAAAGAAAATATTTGCTAACCTACCACACTATGGAGGATATTACTATCACAAAGAAGGGGTAGAGTGAGCAAATTGACCAATACCTTGATAGGTTAGGTCTATTTTACATTCCCCAAAGGTGGAGTTATGACCCTGATGGTATTTTCACTACAAGAAATGTAGCCCTAAATGGAGAAAAAGCTTACAAATTTGAAAAGAGGCCTAGGGCTCATTTTGAACAAGGCAGAAACAATGATGAGACCACTCTTTTGGAGTGGAATTTGTCAAAAATGGGTCAACTGCCTCCATGGTTGGATTTCTATGAATAGATTGTGGATTATGATCCAGACAAGAAGAAAAGTCATCGGATGATAGAAGCCACCATGCGTGATATTGAAGAGAAAACCACAAAGAAAAGGGACCCTCAACCTGATGAGGATGCTATTGAAGAGGTAGAAGAAGGAGAACAATGGAATGTAGCAAAAATATCAGATTGGTGGAGAATGAGAATCAAAATTGGAAAACCTAAGTCCAAGTTTGGCATGAATATTGATAAAGAGTTTTCTAAGAAATATGATGAAAATATCAAAACCTGGAAGCAGAAGGACATCAGAAACATAGTGTTAACAGTTAAAAAGTCCCAAGATGGTTCTGAATCTCTCTCTCCACCCACAGATCAAGAAGCTCTAGTAGAAGAGCATGAAACTCCTTTGACAGCAGTTGAGGTTGTGAAAATGTTTCATCCTACCACTGAACAAGTGGAGAAGTTTCCTAAGGGAGCACAACTTCTGAGAAAAATGCAATATTCAAGTGAGAAAGTTGTCAGTACTCCAATCATCGAAGTAGTGTCTAGGCCTAAATGCTTAGCTCTAGGGGGATAGCCTCCAGACATAGATATTGACTGGAGATAGAAGGATGAGAGTTTTAGGTTCAACCCCCTTTCTTTCACCACTATAGCATCAGTAGAATTGCATCCCATTTTTGAGCAAGTCTTGCTTATCAGAGCAGTACAAGGAGATGTATCAGAGGAAGATTCAGAGAGTGAGATGGCTTCCTTTCAATTAATTCATAGAAGAGCTAAAAGAGCTCCAGAAATAAGGGAAAGAGAGGTTGCAAAGAAATAAATATTGGATATGGAGGAGATTGCTAAAGAGGTAGTTGTTTCAGCTATAGAAGAATTGACTCATCAAGAGCAGCAGCAGGATATAGAGGTAGAACAAGAACACCCTACATCTGTAGGTGAAGGTATGGTTTCTAATCCCTCTTCTCCTCTTCATCCTCCTAAATCCCCAAGGAAGTCTCCCTCCCTTTCTGGTCAAGAAAATGTGACAAAGGTACCTTCTCCCTCTCATGGTCCACCCCATGTTTCATTGGTCATCACTGAAGTACAAGTCACCCCTTCTCCCTCAAAGTCACCCCAAATCCCACTTTCATCATCTGAGGTTCCCACTTCATCATCTCCCATCACTTCATCTTCACTATTACCACCACCCCCATCAAAGGGACAAATTGTTCCAAGTACCCCCATTCATCCAATTGTTAGTCTTGCATCAATTCCTATGAGTTTACCAATAGCAACCACAACAGTAGTTACAGAGTCCACTATTGTTACAGAGACTATTATAATTACTTCCACACCACCATTGTCAATGGTTGAGTCCACCCTTACATTTCTAGTATCTTCATCTCCCCTAGCTACCAGTTTTTCAAGTCATATATCTTTTCCAAAGGAGCAGGCAGCCACACAAAAAATAAATTATTTTTAGGCAGAGAAGCTTTCTAAGCCTTCCAGCAGGATGGTTGTAAGAAGAAGAAGCATGTATGTTGATCTAGTTTCTAGGCAGAGGATATCTAGATCTATGACTCCACTTGTAAGTAAACCTAAAACTAAAATGACTGTCCAAGATTATCGAGTGGAGGAGGTCACAGAAGATATTGAGAAGCTTCCTGAAGAAGATGAGTTGATTATAGCCAGAGCCCACTTAGACACCTTCTATGTGAAGAATGATATATTCAGAGAGAAGGTGGGAAAACTGGAGAAATAGATTGAAAAGCTTTAGAAGACTCTGAGAAATCAAAAGGAAGTGGAAAAGGCTCTGAAAAAAGAGGCCAAGGGCTGGCAGGAAAAGTACCAAGAAGCCAATAAGCTCAAAGATCAACTAGGAGAGCAAAAGAAGTTGAATGAAGAACAAGTGAAAGAAATTCAAAGTTTGAAACAATAACTTCAAATGGAGAAAGCTAAGTCTTCTGGATTTTCTAAAGCTAGATTAAAGAAGATTAGAAAAGAATTGCTCTCTGAGGTCCAAGAGAAATGTTCAGGGCTTCAACTTATGATTGACTACCTAGATGATGCCAGCCGCTTACTCCCCAATGTTCAGAAATATTTAGATCAAATCACTGGAGAGTTGCAGCCTATGGTGATTTTGGTAGAATAGATGTACAGGTTGGTTGATAGCAGACTCAGTGATTCTACTAAACCAATTCCCAATAAAGAATGGAATCTCACCAGAGTTGCTGCTAGAACCATGGTCAAGAAGCACAGGGCACTTCAAAAAGCCTGGTTGTTGTTTGATAGGATTGAGGGAATGATTAAGGATGTTGTGGATGTAAACAAATAAATGATTCAAGTTGGTTTCAAAGGTCTATGGATGGAGGATCACAACTTGCTATCTATGGAAGAGATCCAGAAGAGCATTGATGAAAATCTGCTGGATGAATCTAGAATTGATTCTCTTGAAGAGCCACTACACCAAGAGCAAGTTGCCCAACTGATTGTTGATTTTACCAGATTAAGAGATCTCATGGAAGATCTAGTGAATAGAGGGAATGCTTCTAATTATGAGGATATTGGAGAATTACAATATATTTACAAGTAGCTCAAAGAAACATCAAACCCCTCTGGAGCAGCCTAGAAACAGGCTTTACAAACTTTGAAATTGATGATTCAGTTGTTTGGTGATGATTCTGGAGGAAGGAATAAAAAACAACCTTCTCCAGAAGAAGAAAATGAAGAAGAAGAATAAGAAGAAGAGAATGAAGAGGAGGCCGAGGAAGAGGCCCACCAAGAAGAGGAGTAGGATGGAACTCGTCACAGGGGCCCACACTTAGTTCATTTTTGTTTTTGTACATATGCACAAGTTTTGCATTTTTGTTTTTTGCTCTGACAATTGTCAAAAATAAGCAATAAAGGCATGAAGCCTAGAGAGGCACAGAGAGCAGTAGATTTTGTGTGAAGGCATTTTTGTAATAAGGCCTTATAAGAGGAGTAGAGCTATGCCTAATTTTTGAAGACAATTGTAGAAAACCTGTATTTTTGGCATAGTCTCCATATAAGCGGATAAGTTCTGATGTTTTTGGCATGATCTCCATATGAACCTTTACTCTCTAAATAGACTATTAGATTTTTTAGAGGGTAGTGTTTATATGGAAGTTATTCTTTAAAGCATATTTTTGAAGATGAGCATTTTTTGACTCCTAAGGCCCAATGGATAAGACTCTGAGTTCTATGGCTTTGCAAGAAAATCCACCCGGGAGGCACCAGAATGTAGGCCCAAAATGGCCACATACTTAGGAAAATTTTGAAAATTTTCCTAAGACATGAAGATCTCATTCCGCACACTTTGCAGTGTATTTTGGAGTGGATCCACAACAAAGGCCACAAATCCGCCCAACACTTGATGAATTTTTACACTTGGAGCAATTTCGCATAATTTCTTATGTCTTTGGCTCCAGACTGGTGATGTTCCCTGAATCCACAAAAGTTTTTGAAGAAGGATGATGTCAGCATAAAATAAGTGTGGATTGAAGACCGCTTCATATTCTTTGATATCTTTTGAGTGGCTAAGTGTTGGAGAGCCCGATTCTAGAGAGCGCATAGAACATTTTTGCCCAGAATGGTGATAGAAGGTGGAAAGCTAAGTATAAGAGATGTGGATTCATGACGAAGGGTATTTTTGACTAACTTTCTTCTAGAATGGTGACAAGCAGCATTTTACTCTAAAGCCAATGTGGAATGGAGGAAGAGTCACTTTACATTGCGACGGGTCCGAAATGGTGTTCATAGGCCAATGCACTTGCTTAGGTCCGGAATGGAATCCATAGAGTTTTGAAGGAGATATGATATCATCGACCTTTTTTGTGCAGATTGGTGAATGCTTCATCACCAAAGAAGAAAAATGAAGGATAGGGAGTGGATTTCATCCCGCTTCACTTTCAAAGCATTTCTAGTGCCGGATTGGCATGTTGCAAGTTTTGAAGCATGAAAGGTGACGTCATCAATTTTTAAAAGTGGAATGGCACTGTGTTCTCCCCCACCATTATATCAAGCTTATGTTAGATTAAATCATAGCCATACGATGGGGGAGATCGATGGTTGAGATTTTGCCAAGAATTCTGAAGCATATAAAAGCAATTTCTCATCAGAGTTAAAATAGTCAGTTGGAGGAGGAAGCTAAAGCATCGAGGGTTTCAAGAAGACAAGAACCAGATATGGTTGTAGATCGATGATGGCAGAAGATTTTCAAGATTGATCAATGATGCATATGCAATCTCCAATGGCCATAACTCCAGTTAGCATCGAACAACCAGCAAGTTGCAGAGGTTTCAAGCTGCCATGGCGGTCCACTTGCAGTGGATTTCTCGAAGGTTGAACCAGTAAGAGAATGCCAACAAGAACTCTCTATTGAGCTATTAAAATTTAATCTTTGTAATGTTCCTTATTATTTTAATTTTGCAAAACTATAAATAGAGGTCGAACCCTCATTTTTAAGGGTCAGCTCTAGTGTGTTTGTCTGTGCTACTATAAATATTCCCAAGGGCTAATGAAAGGAGCATTACATTGATTTTCACCTCAAATTTTGTGTCTTCATAATTCGATATCAGAGGTTCGAATTCTTTAGTTGCATTTCTGTGAATACTTGAATGGTTAGTTTGTGCCAAATTAATGGATTACTAACTGCTAGGGTAATTGAAATATACTTTTGAATTAGATCTTTGTTGCTAGGGAGTGCATTTCTATAAAATCTAGATATTGGTGAATTCTGCTATTTGGATTATCATTGTTTAGATATTGAAATTGTTGTCTGCAATATTTCTCTATTGTTCTTTAATGAATGAAAGTACATTTAATTTGAGATAATGTTGATCTGAGTAATGTGTCTTCAAATTGGTTTTTTGGAGCTTTTTGTTGTAGTACAATGTTGTTAGCCTATCCATCCACTATTGTTCACATTTTCTAACCCTAACATTTTCTTACCCTAATCTCTAAAACCCTAAGTGAGCATAATTGTGTCAACACCCTATTTAAGTTGACAAGGAACCAGCCTACTCTGGAGGTTGGATCTAAAACCCCTATTTTGGTCCATCCAATGTTGAGTGTTGAGTTGTAGCTATCGGGTGCAAGCCTGGATAGAAAGTAGGAAGATAGATAGTTGCAGTATTGAGTAAAACTTGATGCAATTTAGTTTCCAATAAGGATCAATTGACAATTTGGTCAAATCATTACTACTGAAATCTTTCAGCCGATAAAAGAAAAACATTAAGTATCCTTGATCGATTGCATCCTTGCCATAAAAATATCATCGGTCAATTTCAACAGATGAGATCAACCTAACCAATAAAAGGTAAAATAACACTGATTAAGGTTTGTCACCATTTAATTTCACATGCACAATATCTTAATTAAAAATTGTTATTATTAGTGATATCCTTGATAAAAGCTATCTCAAGTTTTAAAATGCAATGTGTGTAGAAGTAACAAAAGCCATATCAGCTGAATAATGGCACCCAACAACTAAATATTTATTCATGTAAAATCAAAGTGATCCACTAACTGACACCTGATAGAAGGAAAGACATAATTAGTCGATCATCCAATAATTATATGTCTTTGACAAAATTAAAATATTGAGTAGTAGATACGTCATCAATGATAACCAAAGTGCAAAATCCACATTAGTGTACACTCTCCTGAGAAAAACTAATGTGATTCTCAAATCAATGATGATCCTGCTAACATGGTCGAACCACTTTAATTATTACGGGTACACAGGCCAACTACATACCTCAACCTCGGATCTCCCTAGGCATGGTTATTAAGGCAATGTGTATCGATCGAACGGACCAAAATATAACACCTATAGAATCCAGCAACCAGTTATGCAAATCAAAAGATAGTGGCAATTCAAAATCAGCTAATCATTATGGAATATTGAGGTGGTGAGCAAAAAATAGCAACAATGCAATGATGGTTGGTATGATGTTAATAATTCCTCATACGCAAACCAATTTAAATACATGAATATCATAAAGATCAACTCATGATCCTAACAAATTTTTTGAATTGTTCAACGAACTAAGAAGACCAGTGTTAGAGATCATAGCAATGTCCTCCTCCAATAGGGTAGCCCTCAAGATGAGAATTGAAGCATTAGATGATAAGGTGCTATTCAGGAAGGTGAATGCTAGAAATATGGGAGAAAAAGTATGTTGTGAAGATGAACTCATCGAGTTCTACTTATAGTATAATAGTGATGAGTGTTGATGCCTGCACTACCTATTGAAGAATATCTTCAACTAGGAATACAAAGAAAAAGACAAGAGAGCTCCCCACTATAATAAATGGATAACCAACCTGGAAAAACTCTTGCGTACAATAGTGAATTTATCCCTTGAATTATTGACATGGCTATCCATCTCATATGATTTAAGGACTAGGGTCATTTTTAATGGGTAGAACACATTTATTTACAAGATTACACTAGAAAAAGTTTGAACAGGTATTTAGGTTAGAGATAGCAAAGCAATGCTATGATGCGAAGGTGATTTCAATGCAGTCATGACACATAAACGGTACCATTTTATATGAGAAGTTTTTTAACTATGACAAACCAGTGTTTAAATATTTTCCAATTCATAAGTATCAGTTCCATAAATGGATGGGAGACTACGCTGACATGATTCATGTAGTGTTGGGAGTCGAGGACATCAACTGGGTGAACATCGAAATACTGTATTTGATAGTATAGTGCAAAAAGACTTGGAATATACCCATGTATAGATGGCAAGATGTAATATATGATAAAATAGATAAATAATTCAAGGAATTCCAGGATTCCATAAATAAAGATATAGATAACATGCCTCATTTCTCGCACTACTCATTCTTGGTGCACCTAATCATCAGGAAATTCAAATATGATGCCATACAGAAACTTGGAGGAATTCTAGGGGAGATTATCTAGGACAGGTTGCCTTGCATATATGATGGAATTTCCCCTTATTTAGAGTTCTATGTAAGGTTATTATCATCAATGTACCATGCACTCACCAAGAAAGAACCACCCAGAATGAGCCCAAGTATAATCAAGTACCTCCAAGACATGAAGTTGGAGATTACTTTCTTGATAAACATTTTAGTTTTATAAGAACATACAGAGGCAAATTGTCACTGAAAGCCTTAACCACATATTGTCTAAAATCATTGGCTACCTTAGATATAGTAAGCCAATCGGCAAAAGAAGCTAGACTAATATGGAGGAAGAAAAATACCAGGGTTCCTTGGCTCACAACTCTAGGGAAAATAGGGTAGTGTGTATATAGAGGATATCCAATGATGTTAAAATATTTACCCATAATGGACTCTTTATATTTTACAAAACTTACCTGGAAGCCATATGATCCCCAAGGTCATTACAAGGCAATTGCTTTGGATTCTAATCCGATGGAATACAGGAAAGATGAATATGAGAAAAATATTTTATGGGCACAGAATGAAGGAATTGATCTCAAGCAAATATGGAACAAAAACATCCTGGTAAGAGAACATACTTACACAGAGGCGGTTGGGGACTACTCCGTAGACTTTAGGATGGTAAGAAAAGACACAATAGATAAAAATATGCCTCAAGTAATTTCCATTCCACCAAAAAAAAATTTCAACCCTATTATGTAGATAATGAGCCTAAATCCTAAGAAAATTGAGATCATAACTGAAGTACAAGATCAAGCAATGGAAGAAAAAGTTGCAAATCCTTCTACTTCTTAGTCCCCCAGTGCAAGAGGAGGAAAGGATATTGTACCTATTTTTGCTACCCCAAGGAGACTCACAGGTGAGAGTTTGACATTGGATCTAATGGCCCTACAACATCTAAAACAAATAGTTGTAGGTTCACCAAGGGAAGTACCAATAGCCTTCATGGAAAACAATAAAGAAATTAAGATCTTTGCCATGACATGGGAGAGAATAAAGAAATCCAGAGGATTCAATTATATCTTCAAAAATTATCAGGTAGTAATACATGATACTACAAGACCTCCTCCTCTCAAGAGAGCTAGGATTGGATGGAATGCCTGATATTCACACAATGACACTGAGAGGGGGGGTGAATCAGTGTAGCTATTAATTTTAATATCTACAACATTTAATATGAAACAAAAAGAACTTGAAAACTAGAAAAGCAAATTGAACAAGAGAGCACACCACAACACTCAATATACCGAGGTTCACCAATTTGGCTACTCCTCAAAAATGACTGCTTGGACTCCAATCCAAATCCAGTCTTTGCAAAATATCACTTTTACAAATACTTTACCAGCATCTACTGGAAGGAGCACCAACCCCTTAATTTTTTGCTGCAACAGATAGGAGCACCAACCCCTAGTACCAAGCACCAACTTGGACAACAATTCTGATCAATTTTAAAATGACATAAAATGTCTTCACTGTTTATACAACCCTAACTGGTCTGCAATTAAACACACTCTGCACATACTCAAAGTTCTGTTTAATTCTCTCTTGGCTTTCTTCGAACCCTCTTTTCTCTGTACTTTCTCTCTAACAGCAGCAACTTTTTTCTCTGTACGACTATTCTTTTATAACCCCCTTTTCTCATCGAGGCTCTTCGTCTTCTATCACTGTTCAAACCTGCATGCAGTCGAATTACAAACTGTTCGAATTCTTTTCTCCTCTCCATAAGCGGCTGTTCGAATCCTTGCACGTACGGCTGTTCGAATGCTAGCAAGTATGGCTGTTCGAATGCTTCAAATGCGTCTTTTCGAAAGCTTTTCGATCCTTCATATTCGGCTGTTCGAATTCTGCAAATACTGCCTTTTGAATGCTGCAAGTGCATCTTTTCGAAAGCCTTTCGATGCTTCATATTCGACTGTTCGAATACTTCAAATACGGCTTTTTGAATGCTTTTTCGATCCTACCTATATGATTCTTCGAATGCTTTTCAATCATGCTTATACAGCTGTTGTAGTGCATGTCCAACACCTGTCAATGTTTAACTGCCGATCTGACTTCAGTTACTTCTGACTGCATGATGCTTTTTCGACACGTGTCACCTTGCATGTTCCTTCGGCGTTTTCCAACCATTCGCGATATCGCGACACTTTTTGTAGCCGTACCCTTCATGCCCTTGTTGTCGCGAAATCGTGACCATTTTGGTCTTTGAAAGCTTTCCCACCGTTCATGTCACGAAATCGTGACACTTCGAACTTTTGTTGACGTCATCCTTAATGTTGTCGCGAAATCGCGACGTTTTCGGCTTCCAGCGGCTTTTCTTTCACCCTGTCACGAAATCGTGACACTTTCAATTTTGCTGACGTCATCCTCAGCTTTGTCACGAAATCGTGACGCTTTTACTTTCGTACACTCTTCTTTCCACAACAATCACAAATGGAACATGTCACAAATCGCGACGTTCTCCTTCCATACACTTTTCTTTGCCAACAACCACAAAAATGGAACATGTCACGAAATCGCGACGTTCTCCATTACACTTTTCTTTGCCCGAGAATGGAACATGTCACGAAATCGCGACGTTTCTGCTTCGTACAATCCTTGCTTCATGTAGTAGCGAAATCGCTACAACTTTGTGCCTTGTGCTTTTGACTTGCTACATCTTTGAGTTTTGCAATTTTGACTGGTAGCGAAATCGCTACACCTTCACGTTGTGCATTTTGGACTTGTAGCGAAATCGCTACACCTTTGTTGCCATTCATTTTAACATGTAGCAAAATCGCTACACCTTTGTTGCCATTCATTTTAACATGCAGCGAAATCGCTACACCTTTGTTGCTGAGCATTCTCTCTCCTCTTCGGGTCGCGAAAACCCGACGTGTCGCGATATCGCGACACTTTTCGTTGCAAGCTCCTTTCCTCCATTTATGTCACGAAATCGTGACATCTTTTCACCTTGCTTCCTTCTCTGCCAACATGTCGCGAAATCGTGATAGTTTGCCTTTCGCTTTCTCTCTCCTCGGCCATGTCGCGAAATCGTGACAATTTTGCTTCCACCTTCTCTCTCCTCCACCATGTCACGAAATCGTGACAATTTTCTTGCATTTCTCTCTCCTCGGTAATGTCACGAAATCGTGACAATTTTTCTTGCATTTTCTCTCTCCTCGGTTATGTCGCGAAATCGCGACAATTTTTCTTGCATTTTCTCTCTCCTCGATTATGTCGTGAAATCGCGACAATTTTTCTTTCTGCCTTCGGACCTCTCAACCTGTCGCGATATCGCGACAGAAAACATGTCGCGATATCGCGACAGTTTTCTTACTTGTCTTTTTTTGCAAATTTCTGAATCTGGGTCACTTTGTTTTTCTGGAAATTCACAGTACTTGATCTGACTGACTTTAGAATTCTTGTCCATTGCTTCAACTGCATCAATTGTTGTCTGTGTTGACAACAATGACAATACTTTTGCTTGTACCTTGTTCAACAATCTCCCCCTTTGGAATTGTTGGCAACACTTATGCACTCTCCTGTAATTCTTCTCCCCCTTTGACAATAATACCAAAGGGCTGCTGCAGACTCCCCCTGAGTCTCTGCACACCATTCTCAGACAAATGTTGTTATAGTTAGCAAAAATCATAAGTATAAGCAAAACTATAAGTATAGGCATAAATGCACCCCTTGAGAATGTGATCCCAAATGATAGTCAGTTCTTGGGAATTGTGACCACTCCCAACTTATTCCGAAGGTACTCAAAAACATCCTTTGGCAATGGTTTTGTGAATATATCAGCTACTTGCTCTGTAGTTGGAACAAAATCCAATTTGACCTCTCCTTCTGCAACTTTATCCTTCAAGAAATGATACCGGATTGCAATATGTTTGGTTCTTGAATGCATAACTGGATTCTTGGATATGTTGATAGCACTAGTGTTATCACATTTAATTGAAATTGGCTCTTTGAAATGAATACCAAGATCTTTCAACGTTTGTCTCATCCATAATATCTGTGTACAACATGTTGTTGCTGCAATGTATTCTGCCTCTGCAGTGGATAGAGAGACTGATTCTTGTTTCTTGTTGTGCCATGCTACCAGCCTGTCTCCAAGATAAAATGCTCCTCCACTTGTACTCTTTCTGTCATCAATACATCCCGCCCAATCTGCATCAGAATATGCAATCAAAGTGAAGTCTTTACCTTTTGGGTACCACAACCCATAATCCATAGTACCCTTGAGGTACCCGAAAATCCTCTTTACAGTTTGTCACATGAGTTTCTTTGGGACTAGCTTGAAATCTTGCAACCATGCATACCGCCTGTAATATATCTCGGTCTAGTGGTCGTTAAATATAGCAGGCTTCCAATCATAGACCCGTACATTGTTTGATCTACATCTCGGGATTTATCATCCTTGCTCAACTTGCGACTCGTTGTCATGGGAGTGCTAACGAGTTTACTATCTTCCATTGTGAACTTTTTCAAGCATTTCTTTTACATATTTAACTTGAGAAATAAAAATGCCCTTTTCATTTTGATTGACCTGCAGTCCTAGGAAATAAGAAAGTTCACCAATCATAGACATCTCAAATTCTTTCTTCATTTTAGTTGATATGTCTTTGCAATATTCATCCATGCTGCTGCCAAATATTATATCATCTACATAAACAACAAGAACAATAAGATGCCCCTTCTCTGTTTTGACATATAAATTGTTGTCCACCAAACCTTTCTTGAACCCTTGATTAATTAGATAGTTATCCAACCTTGCATACCATGCTCTGGGTGCTTGTTTCAAACCATATAATGCTTTCTTTAACCTGCAAACAAAATCTGGATTGTCACCAAGTTGGAAGCCATCTGGTTGTTCAATGTAAACCTCTTCTTCCAGTTTTCCATTCAAAAATGCTGATTTTACATCCATTTGATATACTTTGAAGTTTTTATGAACTGCTAATGCCAGAAACATTCTGATTGCCTCTAGTCTGGCTACCGGTGCAAAGGTTTCCTCAAAATCAATGCCTTCAACCTGAGCATAGCCTTTACAGACCAATCTTGCCTTATTTCTGACCACCTGCCCATCTTCATTTAATTTATTTCGAAAAATCCATTTGGTGCCAATTATGTTTTTATTTGTTGGCCGAGGTACTAATTCCCAGGTATTGTTTTTCTCAATCTGATCTAGTTCTTCATTAATTGCCTTCAACCAACTTTCATCAGTGCTTGCTTCAGCAACATTTTTAGGTTCAATGCTAGATAACAGAGAATAGTTCCGCACTGTTGCTCTTCTTGTCTGAATACCATCCGTGGGATCCCCAATAATCTGTTCACTTGGATGATTTTTCTGCCAATTGCCTCGTTTTAAATTTCCTGTTTTCTTCTTCTTCTGATTCAGTTTTTACAACATCTGGATCAATTTTTTGATTCTTATCTGTTTCCTTTTCATCATCACCTTCAATGACTTCTTCATACATAGGGTAGTTTTCTTGATAAGTAATTTCTTGTTCTCTACCTTCATCAACTTTCACATCAGCACTCTCAACAATTTTCTTTAGCCTCTTGTTGTAACATGTGTAGGCTTTGCTTTTTGTTGAGTAACCAAGAAAGATACCTTCATCAACTCTATCTTCAAATTTACCGAGGTTATCTTCATTCCGTTTTATGTAGCACTTGCTGCCAAATACTTTGAAATGTCTTGTTGTTGCCTTTCTGCCAAACCACAGCTCATAAGGTGTTTTGCTTTCATGTGGTCTTAGCATGCACCTATTTTGAATGTAAACTGTAGTATGTACTGCCTCTTTCCAAAATCTGTCAGCTATTTTGTTCTCAGCCAGCATTGTCCGTGCCATTTCCTGCACTGTTCTATTCTTCCTTTCTACAACACCATTCTGCTGAGGTGTCCTAGCTGCTGAAAACTGTCTTCTTATCCCATATTTTTGACAGTATTCTGCAAATTCTTCTGAAATAAACTCTCCTCCTCTGTCTGATCTTAGGCATTTAATCCTCTTTCCAGTTTGATTTTCCACCTGATTTTTAAACATCTTAAACAACTCAAAAGCATCTGATTTAGACTTTAAAAATAATACCCATGTCATCCTGGAGTAGTCATCTATGAACAACATAAAGTATTTGTCACCATTTATGCTTTGAGTTCTCATAGGTCCACACAAATCAGTATGAATTATCTCCAATGGTTTCTGGTGAAGTATTCCTTTGATTTAAATGTGGATCTGGTTTGCTTTCCTTTTTGACATGAAGCACAGATGCTATTTACTGGTTTGCCAATGGTTGGTATATCTCTTACTGCTCTTTTTGAACTGATTTTTGCCAGATTGTCAAAACTAATATGACCAAGCCTCTTGTGCCATAGCCAATTTTCATCTTCCTGTCCAATCAAGCATGTTCCTTCTGTAGTTTCTGAGAGAGTATATAGATTACCTGAAGTCCTTGATCCAGTAGCTACCAGTTTCCCACTGTGTGATTTTCTCACTTCACAGCCCTCCTTCTTGAAAGTGACTTCATGACCTCTGTCACAGATTTGACTTACACTCAGCAAGTTGTGCTTCAGTCCAATCACAAACAAGACTTCTTTTGATTTTATCTTTCCATCACTGATCTTGACTGATCCTTTTCCAACTATCTTTGCTCCATCATTATTTCCAAATTTCACAGAACCACCTTCATAATTCTGTAACTTCTCAAATTTTTGCTTGTCACCTGTCATGTGACTGGAGCAACCACTGTCAAGTATCCAAGGTGCAGATTTGTTCTGAGCTTTAAAGGCAGTCTGAACAATCAAAGATTCCTTTTCTTTCCATTCTGGTTTGATAGCAGATTTGGCTACTTGTTTTGCCTTTGTCCTTTCATTAGCATGTGCCTGTTTTTCAAGAAATTTCTTGTTTTGTTTCAACCCACTTGGTTGAGATTTTCTACCCTGATAATTATTTGATGCAAAAGTGCTTCTACAAGTTTCTAGCAATATGTCCAAAATTATGACAATTATAACATTCAACCGCATAATTCATTAAAGGAGAAAAAACATTTTTGTTGGTGAAATTCCTTTGAGATACATTATGCCTGCAATCTGAAATCTTATGACCATAAGCATTGCATTTAAAACAATAACCAGAAAAGGAATGATTAAACCTGGGTGCAGGTCTTTGCCAGTTTGAAGTGGGAGCCATGAATCTTTTCCTTCTTGGATGTGTGACTTTTGTGAATCCATCTTTGTCAGTACTTTTCTTGAGTCTGGCATTGTTGCTTTCTTTGGCATGATTTGTTTTTTCTAGGTCAACCCTGATCTTTTCTTCTTTCTTTATGGGTTCTACATTCAAGGCCTTTGAACCCTTTGATGATTCTCCTTCATCGAAGCCTAAACCAAATTTGATGCTTGGAAGGCCTTTGGTTATTTAACATTTTATCCAGCTTTACAGTACTTTCTTCAAACTTATGAAAACAGCTCAATTTTCTATTCATCTCCTCTAGCTGCATCCTTAACTTAACAATATCTTCCTCTAGCTTGTTGTTTTCAACTGTCTTTACAGTTAATTGTTCATCAAGAACTTCAGACATTTTCTTGAATTCCTCTGTCTGTATTTTTAAACTGTTTATTATGTCAATGGCATCCTCTAGTTTTCTTGAAAACTTTTTGTTCTTTTTCCTTTCTGCACTCAACTCTTCAAGTGCAGCAACCAATTCTCCTTCCGGATAAACTTCAGCCTCATCTTTAAAGTTTTCATCACCTTCCCGATTTTCTTCTGTTCTTTCCTCTTCAAGTGCCATGAACAGAGCTTCACCTTTTTCTTCTTCAGAATCCTCATCTGAGCTTTCTTCAGAAGTGCTGACATTCTTGGATATGAAGCTTTTCTTCTTGAAGTTGTTCTTTCTAAAATTTTGTTTCTTCTTCCAATCACCTTTTTCTTGGTGTGAACCTTCACCATTTTTGGTTTTCTCATGCATTGGACATTTGGCTGCAAAATGACCGACTCCTCCACAATTGAAGCACTTAAAAGGTAGCTTTCCTCTATATTTTCCTTTTCCCTTTGTGAGTTTTCGAACAAAATTAGCTTCTGTTTCATCCAGTGTCTCTTCATCCTCAGATTCATGTTCAACTTTTATATTCTTGTGTGCTTTAAAAGCTGCTTCTCTGTCTATAGACTTGGTTTGACCTATTCTCATTTCATATGCTGTCAGGGAACCATGCATCTCATCCAAGCTGAAGTTGTTTAGATCTTTTGCCTCTTCTATTGCAGAAACTTTGGAGTTAAATCTTTTGTGCAGTGTTCCGAGAACCTTTTTCACAACAATTGCATCATCAATTTCTTCACCAAGTCCTCTGATTGCATTAATGATTCCGTTGACTCTCAAGCATATAAGCCTCTATGTTCTCATCTTCATTCATTTGCAGTGCTTCGAACTGTGCTCGATGAGTTTGCAACTTGGCTTCCTTGATCTTGTTGTCTCCTTCATGGATGCTCTTCAGTTTATCCCACATGTCTTTTGCTGATTTACAACTCATGACTCTTATCAGTTCACTGTCAACAAGCCCACACATTATGGCATTCTTAGCTTTGGAGTTGTTCTCAAATTTTTTCTTCTCAGCAGTATTTGTTGGAGGGGTAGTGGGTGCTGTGTATCCACTATCTACAGAATCCCAAATATCATATCCCAATGCACTCAGATATGTTTGCATCCTGAGTTTCCAGAAAGTGTAATTTGTTCCATCAAATAAGGGAGCTTTGTTGGATGAGAATCCTTCACCGCCTGCCATTGTTTCTTCCAAGATCACCTTAGCTGATTAAGCTTGTTCAAGGAACCTTGCTCTGATACCAATTGATATTCACACAATGACACTGAGAGGGGGGGGTGAATCAGTGTAGCTATTAATTTTAATATCTACAACATTTAATATGAAACAAAAAGAACTTGAAAACTAGAAAAGCAAATTGAACAAGAGAGCACACCACAACACTCAATATACCGAGGTTCACCAATTTGGCTACTCCTCAAAAATGACTGCTTGGACTCCAATCCAAATCCAGTCTTTGCAAAATATCACTTTTACAAATACTTTACCAGCATCTACTGGAAGGAGCACCAACCCCTTAATTTTTTGCTACAACAGATAGGAGCACCAACCCCTAGTACCAAGCACCAACTTGGACAACAATTCTGATCAATTTTAAAATGACATAAAATGTCTTCACTATTTATACAACCCTAACTGGTCTGCAATTAAACACACTCTGCACATACTCAAAGTTCTATTTAATTCTCTCTTGGCTTTCTTCGAACCCTCTTTTCTCTGTAATTTCTCTCTAACAGTAGCAACTTTTTTCTCTGTACGACTATTCTTTTATAACCCCCTTTTCTCATCGAGGCTCTTCGTCTTCTATCACTGTTCAAACCTGCATGCAGTCGAATTACAAACTATTCGAATTCTTTTCTCCTCTCCATAAGCGGCTGTTCGAATCCTTGCACATACGGCTGTTCGAATGCTAGCAAGTATGGCTGTTCGAATGCTTCAAATGCATCTTTTTGAAAGCTTTTCGATCCTTCATATTCGACTGTTTGAATTCTGCAAATACTGCCTTTTGAATGCTGCAAGTGCATCTTTTTGAAAGCCTTTCGATGCTTCATATTCGGCTGTTCGAATACTTCAAATACGGCTTTTTGAATGCTTTTTCGATCCTGCCTATATGATTCTTCGAATGCTTTTCAATCATGCATATACAGCTATTGTAGTGCATGTCCAACACCTGTCAATGTTTAACTACCGATCTGACTTCAGTTACTTCTGACTACATGATGCTTTTTCGACACGTGTCACCTTGCATGTTCCTTCGACGTTTTCCAGCCCAACTGTTACCTGTAGCGAAATACTAACATGTCGTGATATCGTGACACTTTTTGTAGCCGTACGCCTTCATGCCCTTGCTATCGCGAAATCGTGACCATTTTGGCCTTTGAAAGCTTTCCCACCGTTCATGTCACGAAATCGTGACACTTCAAACTTTTGCTGACGTCATCCTTAATGTTGTCGCGAAATCATGACGTTTCGGCTTCCAGAGGCTTTTCTTTCACCCTGTCGCGAAATCGTGACACTTTCAATTTTGTTGACGTCATCCTCAGCTTTGTCACGAAATCGTGACGCTTTTCGCTTTCATACACTCTTCTTTTCAAAATGGAACATGTCACGAAATCATGACTTCTTGCTCTACACTTTTCTTTCACCAAAAAATGGAACATGTCACGAAATCGTGACGTTCTCTGCTTCCATACACTTTTCTTTGCCAGCAACCACGAAAATGGAACATGTCACGAAATCGTGACGTTCTCTGCTTTCGTACAATCCATGCTTCATGCAGTAGCGAAATCGCTACAACTTTGTGCCTTGTGCTTTCGACTTGCTACATCTTTGAGTTTTGCAATTTTGACTGGTAGCGAAATCGCTACACCTTCACGTTGTGCATTTTGGACTTGTAGCAAAATCGCTACACCTTTGTTGCCATTCATTTTAACATGCAACGAAATCGCTACACCTTTGTTGCCATTCATTTTAACATGCAACGAAATCGCTACACCTTTGTTGCTGAGCATTTTAACATGCAGTGAAATCGCTACACCTTTGTTGCTGAGCATTCTCTCTCCTCTTCGGGTCACGAAAACCCGACGTGTCGCGATATCGTGACACTTTTCGTTGCAAGCTCCTTTCCTCCATTTATGTCACGAAATCGTGACATCTTTTCACCTTGCTTCCTTCTCTGCCAGCATGTCGCGAAATCGCGACAGTTTGCCTTTCGCTTTCTCTCTCCTCGGCCATGTCGCGAAATCGCGACAATTTTGCTTGCACTTTCTCTCTCCTCGGCCATGTCGCGAAATCGCGACAATTTTTCTTGCATTTTCTCTCTCCTCGGCTATGTCGCGAAATCGCGACAATTTTTCTTGCATTTTCTCTCTCCTCGATTATGTCGCGAAATCGCGACAATTTTTCTTTCTGCCTTCGGACCTCTCAACCTGTCGCGATATCGCGATAGAAAACATGTCGCGATATCGCGACAGTTTTCTTACTTGTCTTTTTCTGCAAATTTTTGAATCTGGGTCACTTCTGTTTTTCTAGAAATTCACTGTACTTGATCTGACTGACTTCAGAATTCTTGTCCATTGCTTCAACTGCATCAATTGTTGTCTGTGTTGACAACAATGACAATACTTTTGTTGTACCTTGTTCAACAATGCCAATGAGCCTATGAGCATCACCTTGACCAAGAAAGAGGACTTTGTACAATTAACTACTGAGGAAGAGGAATAAATTGAAGCTATAATGGAGGATAGGGTGATAGAAAGCTAAAGTAAAAGTAAAGTGCATATTTCAATTCCATCAAGTTTAGAGCCTACTTCCAAGGCCATCATATTCATTCTCACTAATGGGATACAGTCCCTCCAAATAGATCCCAATACAGGTGATGCAACAATAGGAGGAGACTTAGTCTCACTACTAAAACATGGAGTGTAGGTTCATGCACAAAATGCTCTAGCCATCGAGAAGGAAGCAATATCTTGGAGATCCAAGGAATAATTATTGCAATTAGAGAATGAGAAGCTAAAATCTAAAATAAATAAATATTAGAAACAAATGTCTTCAGATAATGGTTAATTACAAGTTCCAAAGCTTGCAGATAGATTCAAGGAGAAAATGGTCAAAATAATCAAGAAATATGTAGAAATGATAGAGACTTGTTGCAATAATTTTGTAAATATAATAGAGATAAATAAGAAGATAAAATCCCTATTAGTAAATTCATATGAGAAGATAGTAGCTATATCCCTGGTCTACAAAAAGTGCAAGTCCAAATACAAACAGATTAGGTCCATGCAAGTGACCACCATTGATGGGAAGGTTCATAGCTGCCTAGGAGAGTATGAAAAAGTCACAAGCTTCAAGGTGAAAAGACCCATATGGAACAACTCAGTTAAAGAGTTAGAAAAAGTAGAAAAGGATACATTTGTCTAGCTGAAGTGCTTTAATGTTGATCCCCAATAATTACTCAGTATAGAAAGTTTTTGTTAGATAATCATCCAAGATATCAAAGAATTTTATTGTGAAGTGGTTGACGAATACAATATCTTTGACCATGTATTCCCTTGAAATTGTTAGGTTCTTCCATAGTATGCATCCATTCATAAGAGAAGACAAAAGCAAAGGAATCAGAGCATTAGACAAGATTCACACAAATAGTGAGATCGATAAAGAAATATGGATCCTTATAGTAGATTCCAGTGGTGCAATTCAAGATGAGTGAGAGGCAATTAAAAAGATTCAAAAGGCATCTAAGTCAACAAGTAGCATGGGACCCATGATGATAAAAAAATGGAAATATAAGTTCAATGACAATTGAGCAGGGCTTCGACCAATTTTGCTAAAAAAAATGAGGTAGTTAGATAACAGACTGTACAACACCTGACTGATGACAAGGCAGGATATGGCACCATGTGGACGGTTCAGATACAGGTAGTTCAAGCAGTTACAGAGCTACTACAACTATAAGAAGTATGTCTATAGCCAAAATAAGGATCGATCTTTGACATACCATATTTTTGCTAAGAGGTATACTCGAGTGTCTGTTATTTGCTATTGTATCTCCTTTGTTTTCTTTCTCCTTTTTCATCTCTTCATTACTCCCATTTTTATGCAATTTTTTGATAGGAAAGTACCCAATAATCTAAAAATATTTCCATATTATTAATCCAAAAGTCTAGAGACTCGACTTTTACGATATTCAAACGAAATAGTGAAAGGTCCTTGTTACGATATTTGAACAAGGATCTTTATTGTATTAATATTTCTAAGAGTTAAATGGTGATTCCAAGCCAACTCTTCATGTAATCTCATTAAAATATTAATACAATTATAGGCTTATTTTTTGTTATATTTATTTGTTTAGCTCTGTGTGTGCCTTTTTATGGGTTACATTATTTGAATACATAATGAATGCTTATTTCATTGGTCAACTATTATGTTTATTATAATATTTGAATGAACTTAATTGCACCAATTATTTCATCTCTTCTTATTTTTATTTTCATTGAAATATTATTAAATCTTGCTACTATAGCCCAAAGGATTAAAACACCGGTCATACATAAGACATAATAGAACTATTATTATTTTAGATCAGTCAAATTTTATAATTGTTAATTCATCACCATAAATTTGGAAGAGCATGAACTTAAAGAATTTAAGCTCACCTCAAAGGTATCCTTACCATACTTGGTATGTCTATAAAATATTAAAGAACAATATTCCAAGTTAAAAAGGTAGGTCTACCAGAGCTTGTAATAACTCATTGGTAGTAGATTTTCTTGTAGTGTGACAGCTAATCCTACAAATGCAAAAAAAAATCCTCAATAATTTTTTGGTGTCGTTACTAGGTACCGAATGTGTAATTTTCATTACAGTTTGGAACCTAATGACAAATATTTATTGGCAACCGTTAGCTTAAATAAGGAATCAGATCAGTTTATCTTAAAATATTTTTCATCCTATTTTCCTTCTCTACTCATAGTTTCCAATTTTTTTTTCAAGAATGATCAGTTATATTGTTTTCTTGATTCTCTTGAGTTTCTTGATTTTCTTGATTCTTGAAAAAGTTTATACCCTGAGTGATCGAGAGTAATTTAAGTTGAGCAATATCAACCAGATGTTTATTCCTTCTACAGATATTGTACTGGTAACTCTGATCAGACAAATCTAGAAATATCATAAATATTAAAAGAAGAATAATAATGTGTTGGTGTGAATGAGAAGAACCACCCAAGATCTATACCCTAAACTCTCATATCGAGAGGTATTTTTCAAAACTAACCCTTATTATTCATCTCCAAAAAGTTTTGATGTTGATATTTCTACATTAGGAAGTTTATTTGAAACACCTCCCACTATTCCTAGTGGAATTACTAACACACCTCCTACTATAATTCAAGAACCTCTTGTAGTTAACATGGCTAACCCACCACCGATTTAGTTATGGAGGACTAATAGATATAGATATTTTCAATTACCTAAACCTTTACATGACCTTCCCAGTAAATTGCATAAATATTTGCCTAAGTTTTAGTAAAATAATGTAATTACTCGAGAAGATCACATCAAAAGCTTCTTGTATACCTTATACAGTCTAGAGGTAAAACATGAAGAAGTGGTGTTGAGGTTCTTTTTATAGACTCTAGAAAAATATGCTAGAGAATGGTTTAATACTCTTCCTAATAATGACATTGCTAATTTTGCCAAAATGGAGACTATCTTTTTAAAGAAATTTGGTGAAAGGAAGAATGAACAGTCACTATTGATAGATCTGGAAATAATGAAAAAGAAAGAAAATGAATCAGTAAGTGATTTCAATAGAAGTTTTTCTAAATCTAGAAATAATATTAACACTGCTCCAAGGCAAAATGATATCCAGTCCATTTGTTTTTATAAGAATGCTTTTACTGGAGAATTCAACTATGAATTAAAACAAGAACATATTAATACAATAGATGAGTGCATGGAGAAATCCATAGCCATTGAGAGGAATATGTTAGAGAGTGGTAAAATAAAGCCATACTCTCTATAAGATAATCATATTTATAGGAATCCTAAGAAAGTAGGATTTAACCTACATAAAAGAACTGAACATGATCCCATGGAAAAGCTGACCAATCAAGTAACAAAAATTTTCAACACAATGAACAATAGGTTGGCTAGGATGGAAAGAAATAAAGAGAGAAATGATGAAATTTCTCACCCTCAGGTTGACAGACAACAAGGTGACAACCAACCACCTTTTAGGAGAAATTTTAATAGAAATTTAAATAATAATAATCCTGATAGGAATAATGGGAATAATTGGAAAAAGAGAGAAACAGAGAAGGACCTAGACATTCCAAATCCTATTTCTACTGTAAACTTGGTAACAAATTTCCCTTATTATTGTTTAGCCTATGATGCTCCTCATAATCTAGATTTATGTGGCATCTATTTAGGTGTCCACCATCTTGTAGACTTAGAAACAGAATCCGAAGAGGATATCAGAATTAATTCTTATTGGACCCTTGAGGATGAATATAGAGAAAGGTTGTTCAAATAAGACATGGATTTATATGTTTTGAATCACCATCCAAAAATTCTAGTTGCAAAAAACACAAAAATACTACAAAGAGGACAAGAAACTAGGTATGACAAGATGAAAGAGGTAAAACTAGTTCCAACAACACAAGAGGCAGAGGAACTAGAAGAAAATACCCTGAATTTAAGAAATGTGACTTTTTTCCAACAAAACTAATAAGAATTTAAACAAAGATATTAGGGAACTATCCATTGAAAAATATCAGAATAAAAAGATTTCTGAAAATATAGGAACAAATGAACAACCCCCTCTTGAAGAATGCTCCAAAACTTTATATATAAATAAAATGGAATTTGATGTTGGTTTAGAGATGAGTAAATAGAAATTCAACATTACCTTTGGTGAGTTAATGAATATTCATAAATACAAAGAACAAGTCTGTAAGACTTTTGGCTTAGTTGAATAAAAAGGAACTCAGTCTTGTAATGTTGTCAAACCTTACAATCATGAAATTAGAACCCCTTCATTTGTCAGACCATTTTATGTGTCACTCAGGTATAACTCAGATGAAGGAGAAAGGTATGTCATTCACAAATGCATACTAGATAGCAGTGCATCCCATAACATCATGCCCAAGAAGATAGTAAACCAACTAGGGTTGATTTGTACTAGAGAGTCTCCCTCTATATTGGTAATGGATAGTAAGCAGATTCTCTATGTAGGTATTATCATTGGTTTGCTAGTCTACCTAGATCAACATCCTAATAAAGGTATAGTTATGGATGTTGTAGTGGTTGATGTAGACCCTTTATTATAATTACTTTTGAGTAGACATTGGGCAGAGTAGTTAGGTGGCTCCATATAATTAGATTGGTCTTATACCACAATCCCTATTTTAGGAAAAGAAACTGTAACCTTAAGAAGAGAACCATTTAAAAAGTACTCAATTGAACTAGTTAGACTAGATGACATCATGGTTAATTTGGTTAGGTCCGTAGAAGATACATATATAGGTGTGTACTCTATATGGCATAACCCTTTCCTAGCTGAAGTCCTTGAAGTAAAATATATAGACCCTAAAACCAGAGAACTAGTAGATGTAGAATTTGATAGTATTCTTACCTAAGATATGTGGACCATGTCCTTTGATGGGGCTAAGTTTCAAATAGGGGTAGGTGTTGGTGTCAATTTAATAGATGTTAAGGGAAACTATCTTGGGATCCCTTATAGACTAGAATTTCCATGCACTAATAATATAGATGAATATGAAGCCTTACTGTTAGGTATGAGAAAATCTAAAGAACTACAGATACATTTTTTTACTGTTACCGAAGATGCTAAGCTAATTATAAAATAGATCAAAGGTAAGTATCAGATAAAAAATCCTAGATTAAAACAATATAAATCTGTAATTATAATAGACATTGACAAGTTTCTAGAATTTAACATCTCATACATTCCCAGAGAACACAATCACATTACAGATTTGTTAGCTATCAATGCTTTAGGTGCAAATTGTCCAAAAATAGACATTGAGTACATGGATAGGTTCTCAACCATCTCTATATACAAACCTTCTATTCCTAAAAATGTTGTATATCTACAAGTATTCCAGGATGATGTGGATATCAAAGACTTCATGACCCTATAGAATATGTATTCTAATGTTATATGTGAAGAGGAGTATGAAGAAAAAATAAAAAACATTATTGGAGAGCTACTTGAGGTAATTCAACTCAAGACCAATAGGATCCCTAAGGGATTAGTCTCTTTAGAAATCTTATTTTATGATTTTTATAAATCTTACAAACCACTCCTCAAAGAAACATAATTTTATGATATAAATATTGGAACAAAATAAGAGCCCAGGTTTGTCAAAATTGATAAGGCTTTGCCAAAAGAGGAAAAAGAACAATACATAAGCTTTTTGAAGAAAAATAAAGAATCCTTTACCTGGATTTATGAGGACCTGAAGACATTTAAAATAGGGATCATGACTCACATTATCCTCCTAAATGAGGATATTAAACATTTCATGTAGAAGCAAAGGAAATTCAATCCCACATTACATGCAGTCATGCAAAAAGCAGTTCAAAAACTATTGGATGCCAAGATAGTCAAAAAAGTAAGATTTTCTTCTTGGATAGAAAACTTGGTCCGGTAAGAAATAAAAATGGAGAGATCAGACTTTGTGTTTATTTTCATAATCTAAATAAAATCTCCCTCAAGGATAATTATCCCTTGCCCAACATGGAACAACTATTTTAAGTTGTAGTAGGCTCATCTAGAATTTCATTACAGGATGGATTCTCAGGATATAATCAAATTCAGGTAAATCTTGAAGATATATAAAATTGATTTCACTACCCCCTAGGGTACCTTTGAATATCTAAGAAAACCATTTGGATTAATGAATGCAAGAGCCACCGTAGGAACCAATGTGTGTGCAATTAGTGGATTCATTTATCCATATTGAGTAGGGTGAGATTAAGCTGATAATGGAGATAACCAAGAACCTAGCTTATCCTCATGTGAATTTAGAGGTCTCTTCAAGAGAGATATGTCTCCAGAAATGAGCATACTCCACTACCAATCAAGCATATACAATCCTCGTGGAGATTAACTCCATAGTCCAATGATTGGGGAATCAGATTCTCAACCAAGTCATGATGAGAATTAAACCCTATCCTTACTACTTGAATACCTATCATTATTATTATGTGTTTGTAAAAAGAGTTAAATATTTGGAGAATCATATTCTCAAGCAAGTCAAGATGAGAATTTGAACCTATCCTTACTACCCACTCTTTCTGTTGTTAAATTTAAGTTGTAAAAACCATTGTTTTCATTGGCATTTTTGGACTATGTTGTGTTTAAGTGGTGGAAAACCATTATTTGTGACTATGTGCTTAATGGGACAAGAAAGAAGGTTTTTCACTTCCAATTTTAATCCAATCATGGATTCATCTCTCTCTAATGCAAGATCTCATTAATATATATGATTTGTGTTGGTTCAAAGATGGTAGATTCCACTCCCAGAATTCAATATTTTCTTAGTAAAAAATGTGCATGGTCCAAGAGGAAACTTTATTTTACTAGGATCAACCTATAGCATCTCAAGATTTTTAAATATTTAATTGAGGTTTCTTAACTAACTAGGAGTGGCTAAGTGACCAAAAACACCTAGGAATTGTTTGAAAAACATTGTATTATGTGAGATGTAGTTGTACTTTCCTTATGAGCTTTTGAAAATTAATGGGTGTGCGTAAAATAGTTAGTGGTCATATAGCGATCATTACTGATGGTCATATGATATCTATCATAATTACATAAACCTCTTAATTATTAAAATGCCACAAGGAAAGTTGTAAATTATTGTGACTAATGGATTGGTGACTAATGTTAAACTGAAGGTGCCCTTAATTTAGGGTAACAAGACATAGTGGACTAGAAATTATCCAAACTGACCGAATAATGACTAATATTGCAAGTGACATGAATGTATGAAAATTATATGAACACATGTATGCAATTTAGGTGGAATGCATGAACAAATACACAAAATTCAATGTGTATGATTGAGTGCTAATAAAAATATTTTTGGTTTTTTTCATTAGGTTAGCCAAGGTGACAGTGATGAATATAATAGTGACTTGACTCTCTCCCTTGGAAGGAGCAAGCGAAATATGTATTGATATATGGGAAAAATTCTAATAAAATACTCATCTTCTTCATAAATGGGAACTATGGGGGCTACACCTTATTCAGAATCATCAGAGGCAATAGATAGGGCATAAAATTCCTCTCCAAAGTCTTCCTCAAAGTCATCATCAGAAATAGAATTAATCATGTTTATGTGTGGTAACATTTTTAGAAAGGCTTCATATAAATGAGGTACAAAATTAGGGTCTATGTATTCATCCTCATTTTCATTTATATCTTCGCTACTTTCACCTTCCTCCTCAGAATATAGGGTGAGTTGCTAAAATGCATGCTCAAAGGAGGTGGTAGAAGATAGTGGCTTGTATCCCAATCCAGAGCAATCATGTACCTCTTGATTTTGAGGTTCAATGATATAGCACACACCTTACTCATGGCATACAAGACCATATCCCTACTATTTAACTCAGTGAAAATATCACATAGGAAAATATAGGTTGGACATATATTAAATATTGGTAAAAAATTACTACCTGGGTTCATCATTAGGAAGAGGTGGATCGGATGAAGAATCCACTCCCTCATATGTAAAGTTAATATTATTTGGATTTTAACCCATGATATACACTACACATATGGCTAAAGGTTGTTTGTGTGGGTGATCATAATCAATCTGAATAGGTGGTGTTATTTTGATATTCTCAACTGTGTACTAACCAATTCTTGGATTGGCAATATGGACTACAACTTGAGTGGGGGTGGATGCGAATGAAATGGGTGCAGAGGTGGAGGATTCAATGGTGATCTATAGCTTGGGTGGAGGGAATGGTGTATGTTGTAATGGTTCCTCTTGGATATGTGGACCTACCTACAAGATGATATACGGTGGAGGTGGAGATGAATTTTTTTGAACACAACAACTAGTGGTTGGAGGCTCAGGTTAAGATGAGATGATGAGGGGTGCTTGTGAAATTGAAGTGGTATGAGATGAAGGGTTGTGGATGATCATGGATTTTGATGAAACAATGGGTAATTAAATTTGTGATGTAGAGATTTGTCCCCTAGTGTAGATGTTGGATGTGATGTTTGGACTTGACCAAATGTGAATGGTGGAGGTTGTGATGAATGATGAGGTGTGGGAAGAATACAATGAGATGTTGAAGTGGATATTGGTGGGTGACTTGAAATATGGATGGATTTGGGTGGATGTGTGTGAGTTGGTTGTTGATGCACATTAGTTGGTGGTGTTGTAGGAGGTGGTACTACTTGTGTTGTTTCATTGGATTGTTGTGTATGATTCATGCTTCTCTACCCTCAAGTGACTATATTAATGGCACCCAAAAAACCTTGGTATATTTGAGATACATGATTGACTTGGTTAGGGGGGACTATAGAAGTTGATGCCCTTGTTGCTTGTTGAGTTACCTCATGATGAGGTAGCGATGTCTGATATAAACCAAGGTTTTGATTTTGTTGGGCCAAAGGGTTATCAATTTTGATATATCCCTTTTCAAGTAGATCTTGCACAATATCTTTGAATGAATAACAATAATTAATATCATGACCTTTATATTAATGAAATATGTAGTACATATGCTCCTTATATCTCTTTCCACATGGCTTTTTTGGATATTTAGGTTTCATATTTGGAAAGGTAATGGCTTATGCATAATAAAACCTTTGGAAAAGGGATGAATATGATTCAGGTAATGGGGTGTAATTGCGAGATTTATGAGTGAATCAACATTCATGATTGTCTATAGGTTGAGATTTATTTTATAGCTATTATGGGGGTGGAACCACCTGATAAGTCTATTGTTGTGGTTGTTGTTGTTTATGTGGGAGTTGTTATACTTGGACTTGAGCTTGTTGTGTTTGCTATGGATGTTGGATCAAGACTACTTGATTAACCTAACCGGTATTGGGTTGGCCCTGGTTATTCCCCCTTTGTCCTTTGTTTTGTAATTATTTATTTCTTAGCTTTATTTCACCCTCTTGGATTTTAATCTCTTTAATCACTCTAGCTTGGGCAAGTGCTTCTTCGAATGTTTGGTATTGTTGCAATTGTAGTAGTAAGGATATTGGTTTGGAAAAAATCCTTGTAAACATTCTTGCCAATTCTCCCATGGGGAGGGAGAATGGAAATTTTGTAATGACAAACCTCTAGTATTTTAAAAATTCATAAACTGAATCGTCATCAAATTGGTGTAGGTTGAACAAGTCGGTTAGTGTTGTTTTCTTTCTAACATGTAGAGAGAAATGCTCCAAGAATTGGTTTGTCAGTTGTTTGAAAGTGTAAACACTGTGATGTGGTAGGTGATTATACTAATATAGGGCATCTCCTCCAAATATATAAGGAAATATTTGGAGCATTGAAGCATAATTCTCTTGGATTATAAAACATGTATTGATAAATCTGCTCACATGCTCTTGAGGTTCTTCATCCCTCTTGAATTTTTCAAACTTTGGTAATGTGAAATTTGCTGGATAAGGCGATGATGGTACCAAAGAATGAATTGGATGATTGATATACTACTTTAGGGTTGGTTTCTTATACAACATTTTAGGTGTTTGCATGGCCAAGGTATCAATATGATTCTACAAAAATTGAAATTTAGGGATTTTCAATGATGATTGAAAACCTTGATTTGTTTGTTGTTGATGGAAGTGGTTTTTGTTGTTGATTGGAATTTGATGATGATGGATGTTATGGTTGAATGGATTATGGAATAAATTTTGTTTATGGATTTGTTGATGATGAGGATATGGGGGTATGATGGTATGTTAAGTTGATGAATTAGCATACATGTGATGAAGTGGATGGTTGGGTACGGTTATGGTGGGTAGTTGCGACACCCATGATGGATATTAAGTGAAGGAAGTATTTTTATGTGAGGTGGATAGATGGTTAGGATCAAGAACTTGTGATTGATGCTATGTGTTAGGATGAGTTCTTTGGTTGTCCTCATTTACAAGCAATATTTGTAAGTGTATAAAATCTTATTATAGAGCAATCACATATGCATATGGTGTCATAGTATGGAGGATGGAAGATTGAGTAGGATGCGTGGCAAGCATATGAGTGGATGTTTGTGGAGGGTAAGTGGTGAAAGTCACCATTAATGAATGAGTGAAGGCATGTTGTATGGGATCAACAAATGATGTGAATGAGACAAATGTAGGTATCTATAAAATAACATTGACTTGTGCTTCATACAGGGGGTTAGAGGAGATGATGTTTCGATGTGATGGGATGGAGATGTACTGGTGATATGATGATGGATGGGTGTGGGTCATGGTTGCAGTAGTTGATTCAAAGAGTTGTTTGATGATGAACTAATGATTTTTCTATGGATGAGAGTAGATGGCTTCTTGATGTAATACGATAATGGTGTGGGATGGAATGGTGAGAGGAGGAAATTATGGAAAGACTAATCTTGATACAATTAAGTAAGTCCTAATGGCATTATTATCCAGATACATGATGCACTAGTTAGATGGCATAGGTGGCTCACTCCTAGGAGTCTTTGGAATGGCAATATGGGTAGCCCTCTACATCACATCCATGTTCAAAGTGGGGGCACAATTGGATGACCTAGTAAATAAGTCTAGATACATGATGTGGGACACACTAACTTACCCCATTGCATAAGTGGCAGGGGCTTGGGAAGGTTGAGCAAAGTATTCCATGGATGTAGGTGGTTGACTCTACACTTTGGTTAGAACTTTGGCTTGACTTTGGGTCACTCCATAAGCCGGGGTGAAATGGGGTGACTAATGTGAAGGTATGTGTGTGAAAGCATGATGAAAATGCAAAGTAAACAAACACACACTCAATAAAACAAGCAAATGTTTCCTATGTTTTTGTGGTTGATTTTTTTTTTTTGAAGTTTTTGATTTTTTTTTATTTTTTAAGTTTTGATTTTTTTGGATTTTTGAAGTTTTGGATTTTTTTCCGGTATATTTTGATGTTGAACCTCCTAGTCCTATGATGAATAAGGGTAAAAATAAAAGTAAAGAGCTACTAAAGGTAGCTTGAGCACACCCTCCCTTGTCAAGGAAGGCATCCCAAATGGAAAAAATATGGCTTCCTCTGCTGGATATGGCTCAAGGTAAACCTATGGAAGTGTAGAACCCTTGAAGGAGTCACACAATCTAATGTTCTACTACAGATATACCCATGCTTTCACTTAACTCATATGTTTAGGGCATGAATAAGAATGATAGTTGTGTCCACTAATTATTTGAAAATACTTATGGTAAAGGGGCTTTCTAATCCTTACTACTTTGGGCACACCCAAAAGTAGAGGACTTTCTAGTGATGAAATCCAGAAATCCACTCACTTGGGGCTACTATGGTGTTTAGGGGGAGAGCCAGTGGAAGGAGGTAAATTCAAACATTAATGGTATTGATTGGGGATTGGTCATGAAATCCAACCTTACCAATGTTTATATGATATGTGCAAGTGTGTGAGGTGATTTTGATTTTCTATGGTTTTATGCAATATAGGATGCAATTCAAACTTTGATGCCTAATTATGTAATAAAAACACATATAAGTAGAAAAAATAATAGAAACAAACATAATTCTAGATATGATATAGAAAATAGATTTTATAAAGGCCCTACAGTGGTTTTGAAACATAGAGCCAAACATTGTTGGGTGTTTGGTATTGATCAAAAATCATTGGATGTTTGACCAAATATAGGTCTACATTTGGAAATGGCCAAATGCGTGTCTACATGTTTGACTATTGTTAGAAATAGGGTAGGGTAAGTCTAAAATCCTAGTATTACCTAAAAATGTAGTTAATGATGTAAATATAGTCCTAGATGTAGCTATTAAGATTGTTTTTTTTAATCTAGGAATCAAAATGTATGCCCTAATATGAATTTTAAGTTCAGGTTATTTCTTTTTAAGTTCCTATCAAATGCATTTAACCTATCCAATGCATATAACCTAGAATATTCAATGCAAATAGATGCAAAAAATAGAGAACTCTATTTTTTTAAGTGAAATTTTGAGCTAGAGTGTTTAACCATTATTGACCTATGATACTTTCACTTTTATCCAGTACCTCAAATGCCCGTTCGCATATGTGCAATAGTCCAAACACCCATCTGCATTTGTGCAGATGAACAAAAACCTATGCACATTTGCTAGATGCCCATTTGTATTCACCAAATTCCACTCCATGTTTGTGTCAGTGCAAAAATACCAAAACAAACCCTAGAACTCTTGAATCCTATTTTTCAACTTTCACATGATAGAGATCCAAAAACTTGCAAAAGGAAAATAGATAGAGATCAAAAAAATTAATAGCAACAAGGCAAATCAAACATTGAACCTTTTTGGGGTCCCACCATGATCACCATTTTATACACAATAAAATATGACACTAAGCAATAAAACAAAAAAAAAATGAGTGCAAATATAAGAATTTGTATTTGTATTCAATAGTGGAGCCTTAGTCTCCTTTTTACAATGCTTTACCCTAAGTGTGCAAGGGTATGATTATAATAAGCTTACTTACTTTCTAAGATTACAATGGGCTAAAAAATGGGAGGAAATGCCCATTTTTTTCAAACTCAAAGAATGGTGGTCTCTTCAATCTTCTTTGCTACAACCAAGTGGTGGATGGGCTTCAACTATCCTCACAGACCATCCTCACTGCAATAGCCTTCATTAACCTACTTCCTGCACCCATGAAATTTCAAAGGGGTTAGTAGCACCTATTGATGTACATGAAAGAAGCTACCATACAAATCCTAAAATTAATGCTTGAAGAATATAAATGATGCATATGAAAATAGAAAGAATAATAAACATGATACCTTGCTAATTACTTGATCCGATCAATTTCTATCACTGACTAAAAGTGCTCCTAAGAAAATGTGAAATTGAGTTTGGGTCTAGCTAAATGCAGGATGACATTTGGTAAAAACCCTCTCACATTTGAGACTATGTAAATGTGATCTAGTTTTTATGGCTAAATGGTAGAACTACTAAGGTTTTGATCCCAGGCTCTAGTGATTCGATCTCCAAGACTATCGAGGATCCCCTCTATCAATTATGGCAGCATGACAATGTAATTTTTAAGACCCTTTTCTTTATGAATGATGTTTCTTTTATAGGCATTTGAGGGTTTTGGAAGGAAAATATAGGTGATAAGCCAGGGTTTCCAAGTGGTAGGAACTAGGTAGCCACCTATCTTGGGAAGTTGTAGTGAGTCACCTAGAGTGTCCCACTTAGGTGGAGTGGTGGCATGTGGGTAGGTGCAAGTGGAGTGAGGTGTGTGAGATGTGGTAAGAATAGGGGCAGTGGTGTCTAGGAAAAGTGTCAAGTGGATACACAAGACATCCCAGGAGGATTTTCCAAATTTTCATAAAATATGAAAAATAGGATTATGTGCAGGGTTTTTACACCTAAGTTTAGACTTAGGAATATTTTATCATGCAAAATTATGTGGTGGGATGCAAATGCTTATATTTTGGTGTCTAGAAAAATATTTTACCCTGGAGGATAAAATAGGTAGAGGAAGGGCAAAAACAACTGGTTTTTATTGCATGAGGGGAGAGAAATTGCTTTGGAGAAAAATAGAGCAATTTGTGTAATGGCACAAATAAGGTGGTCAATGCATAGAATGGAGGTAGTATAGAGTGTACATGGACCAAATAAGGCCTAGTTATAGGTATAGAAAAATTTAATTTGTTAAACTTCTTAATTTATTGATTTTTATGTTTGGGTCATCATGGATGATAGATTTACACAATGGTAGAAAATATTCCATCACAAATTCATCACTTGAGGTGGAGTATTCACAAATACCTGATGCATAGAAAATTTTCCATCTAAGGTGGTGAATTAACTCTAAGAAAGTGAATTCAAAAATTGGAGGAAAATATTATTAATATTTTTTTTTGCATTCTTTTTTACTTTTGGTTGTCTTTTATTTATGCAGGTGTTGGACATCCTACATATTGTGGAGCATATATCTTGAAAATTTAGATCCATGATTGTTGGTATTAATCCTATATATATGGTGGTATTATTTGGAATGGGAATTAACTATGTTGTGAGGATATCCATATATATATATATATATATATATATATATATATATATATATATATATATATATATATATATATATTTAAGCAAAAAATCTCTTGCGGGGCCTCCTTGGTCTAAGAGACCATGAACAGGGGGTTCTACACCATCAAAGTCACTCGGGGTCGCACCTAGCCCTGCCCGCACCAACATTATCAATTGGATTTTGGGTACCCAATTTAGATTTTTGGTAGGGTGGATATTTGAACCTGGGACCTCCCTTGGAGGATTGCCCTCTTCTCTCCAACTCACCTACAACACCTGGGTTGGATATCCTATATTGAGTTAGACTACATTGTATTGATATTTTTGGCAAGGTGGTGGCACTCAGATTATACCACATTTTTGCTATCGATAGGCGAGATGTCGATAATGCTAGAGGATATATGGAGGATTAATTAGTTTTCCATTAAAGGGGCACTAATTTTTATGGGCCATAACATGGCTTGGACACTTGGGTCATTGACTTAGGGTCCCTAGTTTTGGTTCACAATCTATGACATTGATATAAATGCTACATTTTTGGTAGGGTGGTTGGATAGGATGACAAGTTTACTTTGTGCTCTAACCTCTAGTTTATTGATCAAAGATATAAGCAAGAGACTTATGCCCTTGGTATGGTGTGATATCATCACCAATATGAGGGACCAATAGAATTAGTTTACCTAGGGTCCTTTCATTTTACATAGAATCTACCAAAATTTGCATCAGGTGGCTTACCATGAGGGTAAGAGTCTAGTGTGTAGTATTTGATTCTAAGTGTGGTCATGGGACCACCTAGCTATCAAGTGACCATATGGGATTCTAGTATATGTGAATGATGCATAGGTTCCTATAGGCTTCTAATAGGATCACGTCCATGAGTAGGGAGGATACCTCTAAGAGGAGTTATCATGGTAGAATATAGTGCAATTGATGATATCTAGGTAGATGATATTATATGGAAGCCTTGGAGGGATCTTCTTGGGTAGGAAAATGATGAATTATAACTAGATTTGGTTAGGATATTTAGGTGGTTATGGAGTGCTCAAATATAGTTCAAGTTATATTTTCCTAATCACATCTTGCATTGATTTGACCTTGAGTGACTTAGGAGAGGGTCCAAGGCTTTGAGGATCACCCAAATACTATGATATTTTAGGAGGAGGATGTTTAGGATATTTTGGTACTTTATTACAAAATATATTATGTAGGAACACTACTAGATTACTAGGGGTGGTATAGGAAAATATGACCAAAAAGGGTCACACCTTTGATATGGTGGCCTTGGGTGAGGCGTAATTTTAGGGCTTGATTTTTTTTTTGAGTGGCTATTAAAAGCTTTAGGTAGAGGCCAAGGGATGGAACCATATCTTATTGAGCTCTATTGATAGCCCCTATTACTATCATGTGTGTTTCTAAGGTAGACATTAGTTGGAGAGAGATGCTATGAGGAAGAATATTGAGCTCCTCTAAGCATAGTTGTATTAGGAAGCAGTGGTATAAGATGCTTCCTTTTTGGATAGGGATAGATTCATAGCCAAGAAAGACTAGGTCCTATCAAAGAGAGACTAGACTAGGTTCAAGCGATACTAGGCTATTCTAAGCATGATTAGGCTATATATTAGAGGCATCAACTCTAGGCTAAGAGGTATTATTGATATCAAGAGCTACATCATCTGAGGTAGGTGTACAATGATGCCATGGTAGAAGTAATGATAGCATAATCTAGTAGTAGTTACCTAGATAAAAGGATTATAGTTAGTCAATAGGCTAAGTTGGAGGGATAGTTGATCCTCAAGTTGAGCTATTAGTGAATATGGAGAAGATAAGCTATTATAGGAATCTATACTATTTGGTGGTCCCACTAGAGCAAAGGCAACATTTTCCCACTAGGATACAATACTAGTCCTATTCTAAGGCAAGGCTAGTAACCAGGGCTTCATAACAGTATATGTAGTTCCCCCATTAACTTGTGGAGGGTGGGTTAGAGGCCTAGACCATGGGATGTTAGGTTATATTTTTTTATGAATGGCATGACAATACCATTTTTTTTTTATAGGTGTCTCTGCTACATGACTTCATTTTAGTGCACCATTTTTAGCGATTATGGTACACCGATATAGTGTATGGTGATTTTGATACACACACACATATATATATATATATTGATGTTTTGATTCATTGATGGTGTTCTAACTTGTGTCATATGATTTTTTTTATAAAATTATTGATTGAGAAATTTAATGATGTTTTATGATGTATATGTGCTTTTAGATATAATTTTGAAGTCAACCTAGATTTTTTCCAAATTATTATGATTTGAAAAAATATATGTTAAAGGGATAATATGATTTTGGCAAAAATCTAAGAGGTAATGTTTTCAAGGATATGTAGACATCTAAAACAATCGCATTAATTCAACACTAATTAATTAATTAAAATTAATTAAGTATTCCTCTATCTAAGTGTTAATTAATTAATTAATAATTAATTAAGTACACCTAGGCTACCCACTTCCACCCCCTAAAAACACCCTCCTATGTCTAGCCCATATAAATCACAAGAATATTCCCCTTTTCTATCCCATGTGCACATCATCCCTGGTTTACTCCAGTTCCAACTCATCTTCCCCCATCATGATTGCATATGGGTAAAGATTACCCTTACCCAAAAATAATTTCTAGTTCACTTTAGTTCTAACTTATCATATCCCATGCAGGTTAATTGGTACTTAAAAATGATTTCCCTTATTAAAAATAATTAAAAATAAAAGGATATGCCCTTCACTTCAGTTCCACATTCCATGCAAGTTAACTACCACTTAAATGGATGAAAATTTATCTATTTAAAAATAAATAAATACTAAAAAATATACATGTTATTGTTTAAGAGTCTTAACTAATGATTAGCATGTCCATGATTGGTTTTCCACTTAAGTGGAGGAAATTCCTAGGTTTCCTCTCCATTCTCACATGCATATCACTTGCATGCTACCACCCTCCATCATTCCAAATTTATAAATATGCCCCCTCTTACTCCATTAAGAATGAGGATGGTTTATATGCATAAGAACTATCAAAATTCTAAGAAAATCTTCCCTTGTGTATCATAGCTATTATTCATAGACATCCCAATCCCTTACCCCATTCTACCACAAGATCTATGCAAGCCTCATCTATGCCCATATTCCATTTATGAACTTGCATGTCATATAGACATCAATTTAGCATCAACTCACAACTGGAGACCGATTACACCCATTTGAAGGTCCAAAATTAAGTTTGATAGAGTTAGGATAACACTAATTGTATGATCCTGGATGGCCATCAGTCGCAAATGTCTTACCTTGGATGTTCCATAGAGAAAATAATCAGCCTCCTAGACAGTAAAAAACTAGGAGCAACTCACATGTAAATATCAACAATAGTTCAAAGCATACCAGTGGCAACAAGGTAAGTAAGGTAAGGTAGTCTTTCTATTTGTAGTTTGCATTTATTTTCATATATCATCATAAGTCTTCTACATATTGGGTTATATTTTTACTAAATTAGGGCCTCATATTGAAGGGACTGCTTGATACTATAAACATTTTATATTGAGCTTGTGTGTAGGAATATAGCAGTGATAGAAGATAATGAAATACTCAACACAACCAATAGTGGTCATAAAAAACTCATCTATTAAAGAATTGATATATTCAGTTATGGTCACCAAAAACCCACCTATCAGAGACTCAACACATATAGCGGTGGTCACCAAAAACCCACCCATCGAATACTCAACACATCCAATGGTGGTCACCATAAACCCACCCATCAAATATTGTGCCACAAGAAGACCTATTCACACCATTGATCATTTGCTTTGTAAAAGGGACCAATTCCCTTTATTTTGATACAACATTTGTAAAATCCCCATGACGATTTATTTGTACTGAGATATTTATCAACATTATTTCAGTGTTTCTTTCTAATTCATTTGCCTGGTGCATCTTTATTTTGTCTACAAAATGGTGATCACGGTGGGACCATTCCCTTGACCTCATTTTAGCAATTTATAGTTTATTTCATGCAATATTTTGATTCATTTGTTGTTTTTTATTGTTTCTTATGCCTAGTGTAGGTATTATTTTTGCATTTTTACAGTTAATAATTTTTTTCTTTTTGTTTTTGCACAGGTTTCAATTATCACACATAATCAAAATCGTTTTACCTAGGACATATTCAAATAAAAACCATCCAACCAAGGACAACCTCAAATAAAAAACCATCTAACCTAGAATGGCCTTAAAGCACAATCTCCAACAACATTAAATCTTGAACACAATGCAAGACCATGGGTGGGGGTTCTTATATCCCTTTTTTTCAAAATAAAAAGTGGCATTATTTCTATAGAAACCAAAACCTAGGCATACAAAAAATCACATTTGGCACCCTAAATTAAATCATACATAATAAATTATATGCCTAAGTTTAGACTTAAGTATATAATATCCTACACATTATCCTATTTTCAAGATTTATTAAATTTGGAAAATCAGCCTAGGATACCCTGTCTAGCCACTACGCATGTGTCCTAAGTACATCACCAACACACCTTTACACATATCATACACTCTTGTACCCATTTTACCTTCACATGGGAAAACCCTTAAACCTCACTCCACTTGCATCCACATCACCCTAGTTAAGTGAGACACCTTGGGTGACTCACTCTAACTGCCCCTCCATTTGGCAGCCCTAGATTGCCACTTGGCAATCCTGGCTTGCCACATCTCATTTACCTCCAAAATAATAAGGATCCTATAAAAGAACCTTCACCCCACAAACCAAATGAGGACTAAGAATTCATATCATCAAGCTGCCAAAATAGTACAAGGAGATTTCACTCATTTTGAGATAACTTGAGATCTAAAGCCTAGAGGTCAAATTTTGGAGGTAATATATCACTCAGTATGAACCACCCATCCATTGTTACATAGTAAAAACCACCCTTGCGTAGTTACCCCACCATCTATGCATAGTTCACCAGTCCCCACCGTGCATCCACAGTTTCTCAAAGTTGAATTAAATACATCAGTGTGATCAATAAATCAAATTTTAGCAAGGCATTCTATTTTATGTTCTCTATTTTATACATTACTATTTCATTTGAGAATTTTCCTTGCATATATTTTATATTTGTATATAGGTTCTATTAAACCTTATTTTCTCTTTCATGTGTGTGTAGGAAGCAGGTATCTTGGAGATCTATTGAAGCTGGAGTGGTCCCCACATTGGATAACAAAAGCCCACTCACCACTATGGAGTTGTAGCAGAATAAGGAAGGACACTAGTTGATCTTTCTAGAGAGCCCTACCCTATAATTTTAACACTTATAACATAAATTGTAATATTAAACCCAACACACTTGGGGAAATTCAAAAAAAATCATTGTAACATTGGGAGATTTAGGCTCCCCTATTTTAATATAAAAGAGATAGTTATTTCATTGCAAAGTGTTCATTTATTTGTACTTGTTAGGTATCTTTATTTTGCAACAAAAATGGTGATCATGGTGGGACCCCCTAAGGGTCCTATTTGTATTTTCCTTTCTTAGATTTGATTACTAATTTGGTTTTTCTATGGTTGCAAGTTTATAGAATTCAAGCACACAAAAGTTTAAGATCAAGATTGGTGAATTTTGGACCTATTTCTATTCGACCTTGTGACAAAGAAATCGTAGATCTACAAAATTGCACATAGATGGTTGGATGCCTTAGAAACCATGTATCGATGGTTTTAGCACTGTGGAATTATGGATCGATGGTTGAGTGCTTTGGAAGGAGTGGAAAAAGGAACACATGTCTATACCCCTAGAGCCTTCTTTCCTCTTTTTTATATTTAGAATTGAATTAGGATAAATCAAGAGTCTTTGTATTGTGTGCCTTTTGTTTGCATTTAGGTCTTAGGATAGACATATTTGGTTTTCATAAAACATAAAAAAGTCAAGGAACCTACATTTTAGTCAGTTAACAGAACATATGCATAGCCTGGTTAGCGATAACCTCGAAATATTTGGGTTTCAGGCCTAATCTATCCCTATTATGTTACTTAGTCAGAACCACGCATCCATGGTTGGGATTTCCCAAATGCCCATGCACATTTGGTGAATCACACAAACATGGTTTACCAAAACCAACTGCCCACCTGTGGTTGGCCCTGATAATAGAACTTGGCCAGATCTTGCTCAAAATTAGTAACTTCAACTCCTAATTTTTCTTGTCTACTATTATCTATTTCCTACTTTCTACATTAGGCAACAAATAGAACTACACAGTAGTTTTGCATCACACCATAAATAATAAATCACACACTCACATGAATTTTGGACAAGGGTGGACTTCATTCCCAACCCCCAATATATTACTACCCCATCTATGGCCAAGGCCAGCTCCAAGAACTATCCTATGCATAGAAAATAGCATGCACTCCTATTGAGAGGGTGCATCGCTACCCACGGTGTGCTAGGTGAGGACCTATAGGACCTAGGATCCCTCATCATATTTGGGTTTCATCTCCAAGTCCTGGTGGGTTTCATAGCTTAGACTTCATCACTAAGTTGTGTGTGGGAGCATCTAGCTAAAATCCATAGAATAATTTTAGGGCAAACATTTGCACATCATTTTTTCTTTTTTACCAAAAAAAATTCAAAAAATTAAAAAAAAGAAAAATAAATCAAACTATGTACAGACTTAGGAACAAAAATATTGTTTTTTGTTTGCTTTGAGTGTTGTCTTACTTTTTACTTTCATCACCCACACACACACATACATTTTCATCTTACACCTCATCCATATTTAACATATGGTAACAACCCATGGTCAAGCTAGAAAGTTAGCCCTAGCTCAGAGCCAGTTTTCTTCTCCCATGGATCCATATTAGTCTTGTTAGAACCTTAAAACTTTGGTGGTAGGGTAAAGTAGTGTAGTTACTACTATGTATTAGAACTTAAATGTAGGGCCCTCTAGTAGTGCCCCTATTTTATATAGATATATTATGCATAGGGCTACCCACATCACTATTTTGGAGACCCCTAGGAGTGAGCCACTCACACCAATAGATGGTCATGTCACGTACATAGACATGGATGTCATTAGGAAGTACTTGAATGCATCTATTATGGTCTTTCCATAATTACCACTACTTACCATTCCACCCCACACTATTCCATCATTCCATAAGGAAGCCACATTCCCACACCCACACCAATCTAGCCAAACCTTCATGAATCCACTTTTTGAGATGACTGCTACCACCTTATCTCATAACCAACCATCATAATCTAACCAACCCCCCATCATCCTACCAAATCAAATTTTCATCTTCACCAACTCCCTTTATGAAGCATTAGTTAGTGCAGCTTTGCAAATTCCTATATCCATTCCATCCATTGCACCCCTAAGCACCATGGCCCATAACATACCTCCTTCAATGATAATGCAATTTTCCACTTACCCTCCACCTACATACACCCACATGGTTTCCTTACAACCAACCCAACCATCCACTTCATACATGTTAATACCCTCCTTGTATGTGATTACCATGCAATAAGCCTTATTGCAACTACAACATATGATCCTAGATAATACTAATCGAAGAATTAATCTTGACCCACTACAATTTTCATAGGGAGTTAAAAAAAATCAACTACCTACATCCCAAGCTCATATGTCTTCACTCAAGATCCATCTTGGGTGATGCACCCCAAAACTACCATGGCTGCTAATCCATATCATCAAGTGTATGCTAAGCCTTTAGGTTAGCATGCTATCATGCCCCCATCACCTCATCACTACCAAATACCTCATAAAAAATTGTACCACAATCCACTCCACACTAATAATCCATATCATCTAAACCCTACCAATGATGCATAGTATTACCAACAGTAGCAATCAAGCTAGGGTTTTAACCCTATATAAGACCCAAAGTCCTAATTCTTGCATAGCCATATTGATAGCCTTGCCATGCAGACACCAAGTTTTTAGTACTAAAATCCCACCTTGAGAAAACTACTCAATCACCTGATCCATGCTTCAGTACCCACACCACCTTATCCGACTAATTTTTAGATACTAAAGTTTGATATATTTAAGGGGGACAAATCCCTCGAGAGCATGTGACTAGATTTGTTAAAACTTGTTTCAGGATTAGAAACAATGATGCACTCATGCTCCACGCCTTTCCTCAGACACTCAGGGGAGAAGTCTAGGATTGGTACCACTTACCACATCAGAGTGTTTACACTTTTGAGCAACTCGTGGACCAATTCTTGGAGTGATTCACCTTGAATGTCAAAAAGAAAACTATATTGATTGATCTACTTATATTGAAGCAATATGGTGATGAATAGGTCCATGATTTTGGCAATTTTTGGAGGGAGGTTATGATAAAATTTCTATTTCTCTCCCCATGATAGAGCTAACAAGAATGTTTATGAAGAGATTTATGAATCCCTTCTCTTTGTTTCTATAGTTACAATAGTACAAAACATTCGAAGAGGCACTCGTCTAGGCCAAAGGATAGAGGAAATAAATATTCGAGAGGACGAGATCAAGCCTAAGAAGAAAGAGTGGAAAAATAAGAACCAAAAGGGGAATAACAATAGCCATTCTAAGGGCACACAGGTTAATCAAGTAGTATTGGGTCAAACTTCACAATCAATTCAACATGCCCATGTTCAAGTACAACAACCCCAACACCAATATCAATAGCCACAACAACTAAATTATCAAGTAGTTCTACCCCCACAATAGGTACAAAACCAAAAACAACCTATAGAGCAACAACAATGTCAATTCAGGCCCAAACACAACTACACTCCATTGCTTGAATCTTATTCATCTATTTTCCAAAAGTTGAATGAGGCATAGGATTTTATGTTACCAAAAATAAAGCCTAAGGATCCCAATAAGCCAAAGTCAAAAGGTTACAAAGAGCATTTATTTTGCATCTTCCATCAGCAAAAGAGGAATGAAATTGAAAATTACCATGGGTTTAAATATATTTTGCAAGATTTATTGGAAGTGGGAAAGATTAAAATCAATGACAACCCTTTAGCCCAACCCAACCAAAATATTAGGATATATCAGACATATTTGCCTCATCATGAGGTAAATAAACAAGAAATAGGAGCATAAACCTCTATGGTTCCTCCCAAATAGGTTAATCATGTGTCACAACTATATCAAGGTTTTGTGGGGGCTATAAGTGTAGTTAACCATGGGAAAAAGAGAACAAGTCAAATGCAAGCAATGCCTATTCCTGCAGTGCAACCTAGTATACCCATATAATTAGGCCTATATATTTCACCTCCACCCTTCTGTAATCCAAGTCATCCATCTCGCCAAATAATTACCCTAGGAAGTCGGTTAACATAGAGCTTGAAAATAGCATTAGCAAAACTATCAATATACGAGCTAATAAAACAGTCTCTCCAACATTGTGAGGTATTGATGGAAATTCTAAAATCCATCAAAGTGTAATCATAAGACCCTAATGCCTTCAACACTTTTATGTGAAGTATCCAAAAATACATGGAGCCCTCAATAGTATTTTATGACTTTGAGGAGAAAATTGTATCATCATATTTACCAGATCCTCCATTGCATATAGTCGCTCATATTAATAGAAATCCATTTAAGAGGGTGCTTATTGATACTGGATCCTCCATCAAACTCATCACAACTCCTGCCATCAAACACCTTAACCTACCATTATCCCATATCACCTCATCCACCTTCACCTTAAGGGTGATTAATGACACTGCATGCTCAACTGTGGGGAATGTAGTTCTACCTATCACCATGGGAGTGAAGACTATCCATGTACTCTTCCACATATTGGAAGAGGTGATGCAATATAACATACTTCTTGTATGCCCTTGGATCAGGGAAATGATGTGTGTTCCCTCGACATTACACCAATGTCTAAAATATATACACGAGGGTAAATTCCACTACATCCAAGCAGGCATTGAGCATTTTAAGTATTACAACTTGATCTCAAATCCTTATGATCCACTGCATCCATCCACCCACATCTCTATTCAACCACTCATCATTCACACCACTCCCACTAACATCACATAATATAAAGCACCCATACCAAAGGATTTATTGATAGAGGATCAAGATTTTGCATCCCAAGCTGTCAAGCCAAATAAACCATCATCCACCCCATTTCATTTCTCAACCACACTCGATTATCTTGCTAACCAGCCATCAACTTCATTAGTTGTACCTTCCACCTCACAAACACCTTTTACATTTTTAGTACAACCCAATCTACCTCCACTAACTACTAATAATACCATCAAGTCTAATCCACCTCAAACATAACCACCCATCATCTCATATATAGGATCACCTATCCAAGAAGATCCATAACCTCCACCTAAACCACAAGCCACCACTAGAGCACCCTCCTCATCCACTGAGCCATACACATACCAACCAACTTAAGTCACATTATATCTCACCAATCCAGGCATTAGCGAGTACATTGTTGAGATTGTCATAGTTACATCACCTATCCAATCAGTCAGAGATTACAATCACCCATGTGATCCACCTTTAGCTATAGGTGTAGTGTACAAAATGGGTTCCCAACCAAACATGATCAATTTTTCATATGGGGGAGTGGATTATTTGTTCGATCCACCTCCTCCTAATGAGGAATCCTTACAAGAAATTTGGGCCAATTTAGTATATCTATCCAACCTGGATTTCCATTTGCAATATTTTTGTAGGGTTAACTAGTAGGGATACGACCTTGGATGACATGAGCAGGGTCCACATCACATTATTGAGCCTAAATATCATGAAATACATGATTTTTTTGGCTTAGGATATAGGCCATCTACCTCAAAATCCTCTTTCAAGCATACACTCCAACGACTCACCCTTGAGTCCAAAGAAGAGGATGAGGAGAGCAAAGAAAGTGATGACAATGATGATGAGTACTTGGACCCTAACTTTGCACCTTATCTAAATGAGGATTTTCCAGAGATTACATTACAAACGACCATATTCAAATACATTTTTGATGATTACATATCTGATGATGACTATGAGGAAGACTTGGGGGAGGAATTTGATGTTCTATCTATTGCCTCTAATGATTCCAAAGATGTATCCCCATAGTGTCCATTGATGAGAAATATGAGTACTAAAAAATATTTCCTATCAATAAATCCATATTTTAGTTGCTCCTTCCACGAGAACAAGTTGATCCAAGTTAAAATAATTATATATATGGCTTAAAAAAATAGAAAAACAACAAAAGACAAAAATGGTTTCATACACATTGTATTTCATACATCCATCCATGCATTTCTACTTAAATATTTTATTTACATTTCATACATCCATCCATGCATTCCACCTACAATACATAGATGAATTTTAGGCATTTTTTCATACCATTCATCATATTAGGGATCATTTTGTCAATTTCGAAGATCGCTAGTCTACTATGTCTTGTTGCCTTAATCCAAGGCACTTTACATCAAGCACAACATATTAACCCATCAATCGCAATAATTTATAGCTTTCCTTATAATATTTTGATCATTAAGGGGTTCACATAAAGTAGGATAGATATCGTATAATTGTTAGCAATAATGATCATGCGGACACTGACTATTTTGTGTGCACATTTTATTTCAAAATATTGCAATGAAAATATTACAAAAACATTACACACCACATCAATCCATCAACAAAATCCAAATGTTTCAATCACTCAACCATTTCTAGTGTTTTGAGCAGCCTCAATTCAAAATCAAACAATATTTAGAAGTAATAAGTTGTTCCTGTTTAATCAAGTTTCCTCTTGACCATGCACATCAAAATACATTAAAAAATTATGAACCTTGGGAATAACAAAGTCAAAAGTTGCTATTGTCATTAGTCAAATGTTTCCCCTGTTCATCCAATTAGGCACACAGTCGAGAATGCTAATATTTTATTAAAGGACAAGCTCCACCTTCATCTCAAAAAAAAATTCCTTGCTCTTCCTCAAATCGATAAAGTATCCCAAAAGCATCCAAAAAGAAAAAAAGAAAAAGATAAATCCCTTGCTCTTCATCAAAATGAGCAAGTATCCCAAAAAGTTCCAAAAGTAATAAAATTCCCCTTTGCTCTCTCTCAAAATGAGTAAGTTGCAAAAAAAGCAATAAAAATGCAAGTTGCTCCATCACAAAAATGAGCAAACTTAGAAATAAAATCCCCAAATTCTAATGAAATAAAATAAGGGAAAGAATTTTGAATCCCTAGAACTCTTAGTATCTCAAAAACCATGGGGTGATCCTCATTACAGCAATGGGTTGAATGAAACCTACCTGGCAATGGGGTATCCTTATGCGCGGTGCCATATCTGTCACATTAGTGACCTTATTTTGTACAAACCTATGGCCCCTCATGGATGAGCTAGCTTATTGATATTAGTTACAATTGATTAGTTTGATCCAACTCATCATGAAAAATGAATAATCATTGCACACACAATTGGTCCTTGAGAAATTTGAAAACACTAGGACAACCTAAGCATCATGAAGATTTGTGAGATCATAAATGAGTTTGATCAAGGTCACTAAGATGTTTGAGTCTTTGTAAAATAATTGCAAATCATCAAAACCAATCCATATACATTCATTTACAATATAACATCTCATTATACATTTATAAATACCAATGTTTATACCTCCTCATTAAATGATAAGAATACAGTTGATCAATAAAAAGTCGAAAACATACCAAATGGTCATTATAACATAGCATTCATCATATGTTCAATCTATCTAACATCATCTCATATGCATCCATACATGCAATAAAGAAAAAGCACAAAACAGGTCCAAATAAGTGCACAAGTCATTTAAAAAAAAAACACAACAAAAAACAAAACACCAAAAACATTTTCATTCTTTCTTCTCATACAAAAACTTAAAAACACAAAAACATTCATGCATTATTTTCAAAAAAAATCCTCACAAACACCAAATGCATCATCATCATAAAATCCATCAACAACTCATCATCAAAAATGCACATGCACATCATCATCATTGAGTGCACCTCATACTTAGTGACTTACCCTATACACCTAGCGGGTGCAGCAAATGCAATCCATGCAATATAGTCAGATGGGTAACTCACCATAAAGACACTTATCCAAACAAAAAAATTCATCATCAAATCATCATCAAAATCATCAATTCCATCATCAATTCATCATTAACACATGTATAACCATCACCATCATCACATTATTTAGTGAGTCTCGTATCTAGTGAATTATCCTATACACCTGGTGGTTGCAATGACTAGCAATCTATGCAATCTGATTAGATGGATAACTCACCATAAGGACACTCATCCGAACAATCAAATTTCCATGACATTAAATTAGCTATGCCACCCCAATAAATGAGCTTGATTGTGTTCAATCAAATTTGCACAAGGTTATCCTTAAGCACTTTTCATTGGGTACAAAAGTAGAAAACAATCAAATCAAATTTGTTATAATAAAAAACCACTCGAGTATCGAGGTTTAAGTGTATTGGATCCAATGACAGTAGTGGGACTCACAATATCACAAACGTGGTTAATAATTTTACCAAAATATTTTGTGCCTCATCGAAACCAAAGGTAAATTTACACAACACAAACAATCCTAAAATTAGGACACCAATTTGACTAAAATGTCATACATTTGCATGCACAATTCACATCATTCAATCATCCACATCCTTTCATAATCCACACTTGATCAATTTTCTTGTGGGTTTCATCCTTTACCAATTAATAAATTGAGGGGGTAAGGAAACAAATAAAATATTTCATCAAAATTTTCAAAAACCATTCATTCTTGTGTGTCGAGAAGAGTTGACTCCATCCATCCAATAAATATAGGTGTCATTGGTTTTTGCACCGCATCGTATTTCATACAATATGGTATAAAAAGGGACATATATAGACAACAAAACCTAGGCATCCTCAAAATCACATTTGGCACCCCACATCAAATCCTACATAATAAATTATATGCCTAAGTTTATACTTAGGTATATAATATCTTGCATATTATCCTATTTTACATATTTATTAAATCTACAAAATTAGCCTAGGATACCCTACCTAGCCACTATACATGTGTCCTAAACACCTCACCAATACCCCTTGCCACATCTTACACACCCTTGTACCCTTTTTACCTTCACATGGGACAACCCTTACACCTCACTCAACTTGCATCCACATCACCCCAGTTAAGTGAGACACCTTCGGTGACTCACTATAACTGCCTCCTCCATTTGGCAGCTCTGGATTACCACTTGGCAATCCTGGCTTACCTCCTCTCATTTCCCTCCAAAATCCTAAGGAGCCTATAAAATCACCTTCACACCACCAACTAAAGGAGGGATGAGTTTTCATACCATCAAACTACAAAAATAGGACTAGGAGATTGCACTCATTTCGAGAGAACCCCCTACCTGAAGCTCAAGGGTCAATTTTTAGAGGTAATTTGTCACTCAGTTTGAACTTCTTGTTTATGGTTACACATTTGGAACCACCCTTGCATGGTTCCCCCATTGCCCATGCATGGTTCACCAGTACCCACTGCACATCCACAATTTCTCAAAGCTGAACAAAAACACATCAACATAATTAGTAAGTCAATTTTCAATAAGGCATTATGTTTTATGTTCTCTATTTTTTTCATTGCTATTTTATTCGATGGTTTTCATTGCATAGCTTTTATCTTTGTATATAGGTGCTACTAAATCTCATTTGCTCTTTTACATGTGTGTAAGAAGCAAGTATCTTGGAGAGCTATTGAATCTAGAGTGGTCTCCACATTGGATAGTAGAAGACCACTCACCCCTTTGGAGTTGTAGAGGAAGAATGAAGAACACTATTTGATCTATCTAGATATCCCTACCCTATCATTTGAACACTTGTAACATACATTGTAATATTACACCCAATACACTTGGGATAATTCAAAATAAAATCATTGTAACATTGGGAGATTTTGGCTCCCCTATTTTAATATAAAAGAGATAATTATTTCATTGCAAAGTGTTCATTTGTTTGTACTTATTGGGTGTCATTATTTTGCATACCCACGGTTATAGGGAGGTGTTGGGGATTTTTCCTACATCTGTAGGATGAGTTGTCATGCTACAGGAAAACCTACTACCAACGAGGTATTATAGGCTTTGGTCGACCTACCTCTTTAACTTGGGAATAGAGTTCTTTAATATTTTCTAGACAGACCAAGTATGGTAATGATACCCTTGAGGTGAGCATAAATTATTTAAGTTCACGCTCTTTCAGATTTATGGTGATGAATTAAAAATTATAAAATTTGATCTAGATAAAATGATAAAAGATCTATTATACCTTATGTATGACCAATGCTTTAATCCTTTGGGATATTGTAGCAAGATTTAATAACATTTAAATGAAAATAGAAAGGAGAGATGAAATAATTGATGCAATTACGTTCATTCAAATATTGTAATAAACATAATAGTTGAAAAATGAATGAAATGTTTATTATGCGTTCAAATAATGTAACCCATAAAAAAGACATAGATCTAAACAAAGAAATATAATAGGAAAGAAGCCTAGAATTGTATTAATATTTGAATGAGATTACATGAAGAGTTGGCTTGGAATCACCATTTAACTCTTAGAAATATTAATACAATAAAGATCCTCATTTGAATATCATAACAAGGATATTTTACTCTTCCATTCGAATATAGCAATAGTCAAGTCTCTAGAACTTTGGCTCAATAATCTAGAAATATCCTCAGCTTCTTGGGCACTTTCCTATTAGAAACCTGCACATCAATGGGAGGAATGAAGAGATAAAAATGGAGAATGAAAACAAAGGAGATGCAAAAGCAAAGAATGGGAACAAGAGTATACGTCTTAGAAAAAATATGCTATGTCAAAGCTCGATCCTTATTCTGGCTATAGACATCCTTCTTATAGTTGTAGTATATCTACAACTACCTAAACTACCTATATTTGAACCATCCACATGGTGCCATCTCCTACGTTGTCATCGATCAGGTTATGTACAGTTTGTTATCTAACTACCTCAAAAATATTTTTAGAAAAATTGGCCAAAGCCTTGTTCAGTTGTCACTAGCCTTCTCTTTCACTTTTCTATCATCATAAGCCCCATGCTACTTGCTGACTCAGATGTATTTTTACTCTTTTTAATTACCCCTTGTTCGTCTTGACTTGTACCAATGGAATATGATATAAGTATCCATATTTCTTCATTGATCTCACTAATTGTGTGAATCCTGTCTAATGCTCTAATTCCTTTGCTTTTGTATTCTCTTATGAATGGTTGCCTACTATAGAAGAACCTGATGATGTCAAGGGAATACGTGGTCAAATAAGTGAGTTGGTCAGAGAGCTTATCTTTGTCAACCTCTTCGCAAGAAAATTATCTGATATCCTGGATGATTATATGATAGAAACCTTTTGTGCTGAGTAATTTTTTGGGTTCAACATGAAGGTAATTTAGCTAGACAACTATATCCTTTTCTAATTTTTATATCTCTTTAACTGATTTGTTCCATTTGGGTCTTTTCACCTTGATACTTATGACTTTTTCATACTCTCCTAGGCAGCTATGAACCTTCCCATAAATGGTGGTCACATGCATGGACCTAATATATTTGTATTTGGCCTTGCACCTTTTGTAGACCGATGATATAGCTACTATCTTCTCATCTATATTTACTAATAGTGATTTAATCTCCTTATTTATCTCTATTATCATTCCAAAATTCTTGCAATAAGTCTCTATCATTTTTCTTCTTTCTCGATTATTTTGACCATCTTCTCCTTGAATCTATCTGCAAGATTTGGAACTTGTAATGAATATTTGTCTGAAGGAATTTGTTTTTTAGTTTTATTTATTTCAACTTTTAGCTTCTCATTCATTTATTATAATGATTCTACCTTGGATCTCCAAGCTATTACTTCCTTCTTGATGGCTAGAGTAGTTTGTGCATGAAACTGCACTCCATGTTTTAGTAGTGAGACTCAGTCTCCTCCTATTATTGCATCACCTATTTTAGGATCTATTTGGAGGGAATGTATCCCATTAGTGGGAATGAATATGGTGGCCTTAGAAGGATTTTAACTTTATGGAGTTGAAATATGCACTTTACTTTTAATTTAGCTTTCTGTCACCCTATCATCATTATAGCTTCAATTTTTCCTCTTCCTCAACATTGAATTGTACAAAGTCCTCTTTCTTGATTAGGGTGATGCTCATAGGCTCATTGGCCCTCGATCTAATACTTGCTCTCTTGAGAGGAAGAGGTCCTGTAGTATCAAAAATTACTACCTAATAATTTTTGAAGATATCATTGAATCCTACAGCTTTAATTATTCTCTCCCATGCCATGGCAGAGATATTAATTTATTTATTGTTTACCATGAATATTGTTGGTATTTCCTATGGTGAACCTACAACTATTTTTTGTGGATACTGCAAAGCCATTAGAGCCAATGTCAAAATCTCTGTTGTGAGTCTCCTTGGGGTAGCAAAAATAGGTATAATATCCTTTTCTCCACTCACACTAGGGGATTGAGAAGTAGAAGGAGTTGTAATTTTTTCTTTCGTTGTTTGATCCTGTACTTCAACTATGATATCGATTTGCTCAAGATTTAGGCTCATTACCTCCACAATAGGGTTGGAAAAATATTCTTGTGGGATGGCGATTACTTGAGGCACCTTTTTATCTAGTGTATATTTTCTTACCATCCTCAAGTCTACGAAATAGTCCCCAACTACCTCTGTGCAAGTATGTGCTCTTACCAGGTTTTTTTTGTTCCATATCTACTTGAGATCAATTCCTTCATTCTATGCCCACATAATATTTTTCTCATATTCATCTTCCTTGTGTTCCATAAGATTAGAATCCAAAGCAATTTACTTGTAACAACCCTAAGAATCATATGATCTCTAGGTAAGTTCTACAAAAAATAAAGAGTCCATTGCGGTAAAATATTTTAACATTTTTGGATATCCTATGTATACATATTGCCCCATTTTCACTGGAGTTGTGAGCCAGGTAACCCTAGTATTTTTCTTCCTCCATATTAGTCTGGGTTCTTCTACCAATTACCTTACTATCTCTAGGGCATCTAGTAATTTTGGGTAATATGTGGGTAAGTATTTTGGTGGTAATTTGCCTCCGTATGTTCTTATAAAACTAAAATGTTCATCAAGAAAGTAATCTCAAAATTTCATGTCTTGGAGGTACTTGATTATACCTGGGCTCATTCTAGGTGGTTCTTTCTTGGTGAGTGCATGGTATATTAATTCTAAGAATATTCTACAAAACTATGAATAAGGGAAAGTTCCATCATAGATGCAAGGCAACCTATCCTAGATAATCTCCCCCAGAATTCCTCCAAGTTGTTGTATGGCATCATATTTAAATTTCCCAATGATTAGGTGCACCAGGAATGAGTAGTGTGATAAATGGGGCATGATATCCATATATTTATTTGTGGCATCCTGTAATTCCTTGAATTCTTTATCTATCATGTTGTATATTATGTATTTCCATATATACATAGGCATATTCCAAGTTTTGTTGCACTGTACTATCAAATACATTACTTCGATGCAGACCTAGTTGAGGTCCTTGACCCCCAACACTACATGAATCATGTCGATGTAGTCTCTCACCCATTTGTGGAACTAATTCTTATGAATTGGAAAAATCTATTGAAACTAGTTTATCGTAGTCAAACAACTTCTCATAGAAAGTGGGGTCGATCATGTGTCATGCCTACATTAAAATCATCTTTGTGTCATAGCATTTATTTGTTGTTTCTAACCTGAATACTTGTTCAAACTTTTTCGGTGTAATCCTATAAATGGGTTTGTTTTATACATTAACAATGTCCCTAGTCCTTGGATCATATGAGATGGCTAGCCATGTCAACAATTTAGGGGAGAAATACACTCTTGGATATAAGAGTTTCACCAGGTTGGTTCTCCATTTGTTGCAATGGGGAGCTCTCTTATATTTGTCTTTGTATGCCTAGTTGAATATATTATTCAATAGGTAGTGTGGGCGTCAGTACTCTTCTATGTTAGACTGGAAGCAGAACTTAGCAAGTTCATATTCACCCCATACTTTTTCTCCCATATTTTTGGAATTCACCTTCCTAAATGACACCTTCTCATCCAATGATTCAATTCTTGTCTTAAGGGATACCCTGTTGGAGGAGGCAATTGCTCTGATCTCTAACACTGGTCTTCTCAACTCGTCAAACTATTCAAAAAACTTGTTAGCACTGTGAGTTGCTCACTGCTATCTTCATGTATTTAAATTGGTTTATGTACAAGGCATTATTAATGTTATACCAACCTTAATTATGTTGTTTCTATTTTTGGCTCACCACCTCAATCTTCCATAATGATAAACCAATTTTGAATCACCACTATCTATTGATTTGCATAATTGCCCATTAGATTCTACAGGCGTTAGATTTTGGTATGTTTGATCGATACACATTACCTTAAGAACCATGCCTGGGGAGATTCAAGGTTGAGGTATGTAGTTGGCCTATGTATCCATAACACTTGAAATGGTTCAGCCATATCAACAAGATCATCATTTATTTGAGCATCGCATCAGCTTTTCTTGGGCAAGAGTGCATTGATGTGGATTTAACACTTCGATTGTCATTGATGATGTATCAACCACTCAATGTTTTAATTTAGTTGAAGATATATAGTCTTATGATTGGATGATCAACCGATTATGTATTTCCTTCTATCAAATCTTAACCAGTGGATCGCTTTGATTTTGCATGAGTAAAGATTCAGCTATTGGACACCATTATTCATATGATATGGCTTTAGGTAATTCTGCATGTGCTACATTTTAAAACTCAAGATAGATTTTACTAAGGATTTCAGCTAATAATAATAATTTTAATTAAGATCTTATGCATGTGAAATTAAATGGTGACATACCTTAATCAGTGTTGTTTTATCTTTTATTGGATGGGTTGATCTCATCCGTTGATCTTGTTTGGATGATGATATTATAATGGCAAGGATGTGATTGATCGAGTATACTTAATGCTTTTCTTTTATTGGCCAAAATATTTCAATAGTAGAACTTTGACCAAATTATTGACTGATCCTTACCATTTTTCAGTTGATGAAGGCTTTTCCTCGACCAAACTTAAAATTTTGCTTTCGCTAAACGTTCAACTCTTATTTTTTACTAGATAAATGAATATTCATTGGATCTTTGACTTTTTGACCATCTCTTCATTATTTTTTGCCAAAGTCATATTTTCATTGAGTGAATTATTTTACGTTTGGTAGATATTTTAGCCGAATTTTACTGCATTCGGCCAAAAAAAAAATTTTTTTGATCAATCGGTTGGTCGACTGCTATTCACTTGGTATCGATTAAAAAACCTTTTACCTTCGACTGCCACTTTCTTCTCGTCAAACAAAAAGGTATTTTTAATAAAATAAACTTTTCTTGGCCTAAAATATTTGGTAGTTATATCATTTTTGTCAGTTGATTAAAAATTTGCGTGCTCTACTTGTTTTGGCTCTTGGGTCTGAGTGTTCGACCGAAATTTTCTATCGATCAACCAAAAAATACTTGTAAAAATATTGGCTCTTCTTCTAATGGCATCGACCAAAGAAATTTTATCAATATTTAGATTTGGCCAATCACTATTTTCTATTGATCGATTACTTTTCAAAGTTGGCCAAAGAGTGCTTAGCTTTTGACAACTTTTGTTTATCGAATGAAACTTTCTATCAATCGATCGAAGGGTTAAATTTTTGTACAGAAAATGTGGGGAACCCCTTAAATTTTAATGAAAGGAAAACATTAGATACTTAGGGGTTGGAGATGCTCATGAAGATAGAAATTATAATACTTCAGACCTGAACTCTTCACAAAAGTGTACCTTCTTAGGACATTCAAAATTTTTTAATTATGGGTACATTCATGTTGTATAAATTTTGGCTACAACATAGGCTCTAATTGGGATAGATGGCAAACACATGAGGTATTTGAGATTGCTCTTACCTAGTTAATGCACATCACCAACATCCCTTTCCACATATCATAGACCCTTGTACCCTTTTTCCCTTCACATGGGACAACCCTTAAATCTCACTCCACTTGCATCCACATCACCCTAGTTAAGTGAGACACCTTGGGTGACTCACTCTAACTACCCCCTCCATTTGGCAGCCCTAGATTGCCACTTGGCAATCCTGGCTTGCCACCTCTCATTTTCCTCCAAAATCCTAAGGAGCCTATAAAGGCACCTTCACCCCACAAACCAAAGGAGGGCTGAGCATTCATATCATCAAGCTGCCAAAATAGGACAAGGAGATTTCACTCATTTTGAGAGAACTTGAGATCTAAAGCCTAGAGGTCAAATTTTTGAGGTAATATATCACTCAGTCTGAACCACCCATCTATTGTTACATAGTCAGAACCACCCTTACATAGTTCTACCACCATCTATGCATAGTTCACCAATCCCCACCGTGCATCCACAGTTTCTCAAAGTTGAATGAAATACATCAGTGTGATAAATAAGTCAAATTTTAGCAAGGCATTCTATTTTATGTTCTCTATTTTATACATTACTATTTCATTTGAGGGTTTTCCTTGCATATATTTTACATTTGTATACAGGTTCTATTAAACCTTGTTTTCTCTTTCATGTGTGTGCAGGAAGCAGGTATCTTGGAGAGCTATTGAAGTTGGAGTGGTCCCTACATTGGATAACAGAAGCCCACTCACCCCTTTGAAGTTGTAGCAGAAGAATGAAGGACACTAGTTGATCTATCTGGAGAGCCCTACCCTGTCATTTGAACACTTGTATTATACATTGTAACATTACACCCAACACACTTGGGGCAATTCAAAAAGCATTGTAACATTGGGAGATTTAGGCTCCCCTATTTTAATACAAAAGAGATACATTATTTCATTTGCAAAGTGTTCATTTATGTGTATTTGTTTGGTGTTGTTTATTTTGCTACAAAAATGGTGATCATGGTGGGACCCCCTAAGGGTCCTATTTGTCTTTTCCCTTCCTTAAATTTGATTACTGATATGGTTTTTCTATGGTTGCAGGTTTCTAGAATTTAAGCATACAAAAGTTTAAGATCTGAGATTGGTGGATTTGGAGACCTATTTCTATTCGGCCTTGTGACTAAGAAATCGTACGATCTACAAAACCGCACACGAGATGGTTGGATGCCTTGAGAAACCATGTATCAATGGTTTTAGCACTATGGAACCATGGATCGATGGTTGAGTGCATTGGAAGGAGTGGCAAAAGGAACACAGGTCTGTACCCCTAGATTTTTCTTTCCTATATTTTTAGCTTTAGCATTGCATCTAGGCTAGATTAGGAGTCAGTCCTGTTTGCCCTTATTTGCATTTAGGGTCTTAGGCTAGGCATATTTGCATTCAAAGTTAAAAACATAAAAAAAATCAAGGAATCTGCATTTTCAAGCTAGTTAAACAGAGCATATGCATAGCCTGGTTAGCAATAATCTAGGCATATTCAGGGTTTCGGGCCTAATATATCCCTATTCTGTTACTCATTTGGAACCGCGCATCCATGGTTGGGATTTCCCAAATGCCCATGCATGGTTGGTGAACCACGCAAACATGGTTTACCAGAACCAACTGCCCATCCGCGGTTGACCCTGATAATAGAACTTTGCCAGATCTTGCTCGAAATTAGTAATTTCAACCCCTGATCTATTCTTGTCTGCTATTCTCTATTTCCTACTTTCTACATTAGGCATACAAATAGAATTGCATAGTAGTTTTGCATCACACAATAAATAACAAAGCCTCACACACTCACATGAATGTTGGACAAGGTTGGACTTCATCACCAACCCCCAACATATTATTACCCTATTCATGGCCAAGGCCGGCTCCAAGAACCATCTTAGCCATGGAAAATAGCATGCATTCCTCTTTAGAGGGTGTATCACTACCCATGGTGAGTTGGGTGAGGACTGGTAGGACCTAGGCTCCCTCATTATATTTGGGTTTCATCTCCAAGTCCTGGTGGGTTTCACAACTCGGACTTCATCACCGGGTTAGTGTGTGAGAGCATCTAGGTGAAATCCTAGAATCATTTTAGGGCAAACATTTGCACATCATTTTTTCTTTTTTCCCAAAAAAAATTCAAAAAATTAAAAAAAAATCAAAAAAAAATCAAACTTTGTGCAAACTTAGGAACAAAAACATTGTTTGTTTGTTTGCTTTGAGTGTTGTTTTGCATTGTGTTTCCATCATGCATTCACACACATACACTTGCATTTTACACCTCATCCCATATTTAGCATATGGTAACAACCCATGGTCAAGCCAGAAGGTTAGCCCTAGTTCAGAGCCAGTTGTCTTCTCCCATGGATCCATCTCAGTCTGGTTAGGTCCCTAACACTTCGGTGGTAGGGCAAGGTAGTGTAGTCCCTAATATGTCCTAGAACTTGAATGTAGGGCCCTCTAGTAGTGCCCCTATTTTAGATAGATATATTATGCATAGGGCTACCCATACCACTATTCTTGAGACCCCTAGGAGTGAGCCACTCATACCAATGGATGGTCATGTCATGTACGTAGACATGGATATCATTAGGCAGTACCTAAATGCAGCTAGTATGGTCTTTCCATCATTACCACCACTTACCATTCCACCTCACACCATCCCATCATTCCATCAGGAAGCCACCTTCCCACACCCACAATAGTCTAGCCAAACCTTCATGAATCCACTTTTTGAGCACACTGCTATCACCATAGCCTATACCCATCCATCATCATCTAATCAACCTCCCATCATCATACCAAATCAATAGGTCATTTACACCAATCCCCTTTATGAAGCACCCATTAGTGTTGCTTCACAAATCCCTATGTCCATTCCATCCATAGCACCCATAGGCACCATGATCCATAACATCCCTCCTTCAATGATAATGCAATTTACCACTTACCCTCCACCTACATCCACTAACATGGTTGCCATGCAACCAACCCGATCATCCACATCATACATGGCCATACCCTCCTCATCTATGATTGCCATGCAACAAGCCTTCTTGCAACTACAATAGATGATCCTAGATAATGCTAATCGAAGCATTAATCTTGATCCACTATAGTAGTCATAGGGAGTTAACCAAAACCAACCACCTACATCCCAAGCTCATACCTTCTTCACTCAAGATTCATCTTGGGTGATGCACCCCCAACCACCATGGCTACTAATCCATATCATCAAGTGTATGCTAACCCTTCAAGTCAGCATGCTATCATGCCCCCATCACCTCATCACTACCAAATCCCTCATCAACAACCATACCACAATCCACTCCACACTAACAATCCACATCATCCAAACCCTACCAATGGTGCATAATATTACCAACAATAGTAAGCAAACCAGGGTTTTAACCCTATGGAAGATCCTAAGTTCTAATTCTTACAGAGCCAGATTGATAGCCTTGCCATGCAGACACCAGGTTTGTAGTACCAAAATCCCACCTTAAGGTAGCTACTCAATCACCCAATCCATGCTTTGGTACCCACACCACCTTATCCAATTGATTTTTAGGTGCCAAAGTTTGATACATTTAAGGGGGATGAGGACCCTCGAGAGCATGTGACTAGATTTGTTAACGCTTGTTTCAGGATTAAAAACAATGATGCACTCATGCTCCACACCTTTCCTCAGACACTTAGGGGAGAAGCCCAGGATTGGTACAACCACTTACCGCATCAGAGTGTTTACACTTTTGAGCAACTCGTGGACCAATTCCTGGAGTGATTCACCTTGAATGTTAGAAAGAAAACTACATTGACCGATCTGCTTAGCTTGAAGTAATATGATGATGAATCGGTCCATGATTTTGGCAACCGTTGGAGGGCGGTTATGATCAAATTGTCATTCTCCCTCCCCATGATAGAGTTAACAAGAATATTCATGAAGAGTTGTGCCAAGCCCATCTCTTTGTTGCTACAGTTGCAATAGTATAGAACATTCGAAGAGGCACTCACCTAGGCCAGAGTGATAGAGGAAATAAATATTCAAGAGGATGAGATCAAGCCTAAGAAGAAAGAGTGGAAAAATAAGAACCAAAAGGGGAATAACCATGACCAGTCCAAGGCCACACAGGTTAATCAAGTAGTCTTGGGCCAACCTTCACAACCAATTCAACATGCCCAAGTTCAAGTACAACAACCCCAACATCAACAACAACAACCGCAACAACTAAATTATCAAGTGGTTCCACCCCCACAGTAGGTACAGAACCAAACACAACCTACAGAAAGGCAACAACATCATTTTAAGCCCAAACACAATTACACCCCATTACTTGAACCTTATTCATATATTTTCCAAAAGTTGTATGAGGCACAAGATTTCACATTACCAAAAATAAATCCTAAAGATCCAAATAAGCCAAAGTCAAAATGCTACAAAGAGCATTTATTTTACATCTTCCATCGGAAAAAGGGCATGACATCAAAAATTGCCATGGGTTTAAAGGTATTGTGCAAGATTTATTAGAAGTGGGAAGATCAAAATCAATGACAACCCATTAGCCCAACCCAATCAAAACCTTGGGATATATCAGACACCTTTGCCTCATCATGAGGTGAATCAACAAGCAATAGGAGCATCAACTTCTACAGTTCCTCCCAACCAAGTTAATCATGTGTCGCAACTATACCAAGGTTTTGTAGGGGCTATAAGTGTAGTTACCCATGGGCAAAGAAGAACAAATCAAACCCAAGCAACACCAAGCTCCTGTAGCACAACCTAGTGTGCCCATACAACTAGGCCCATCCATTCCACCTCCACCCATCCATAATCCAAATCATCCATCTCATCCAATCATTACCCTAGGAAGTCGGTTAACACAAAGCTTGAAAATAGCATCAACAAAACTATCAATATACGAGCTAATACAACAATCTCCCCCACATCATGAGGCATTGATGGAAATTCTAAAATCCATCAAAGTGCAATCAGAAGACCCTAACACCTTCAACACTTTTATGGGGAGTGTCCAAAAATGCATGGAGCCCTCAATAGTATTTTATGACTTTGAGGAGAAAAGTGTATCATCATATTTACCAGATCCTCCATTGCATATAGTCGCTCATATTGATAGAAATCCATTCAAGAGGGTGCTTATTGATACTGGATCCTCCATCAACCTCATCACCACTCCTGCCATCAAGCACCTTAACCTACCATCATCCCATATCACCTCATCCACCTTCACCTTGAGGGATTTTAATGATGCTTTATGCTCAACTATGGGGAACGTAGTTCTACCTATCACCATGGGGGTGAAGACTATTCATGTACTCTTCCACATCTTGGAAGGGGTGATGCAATACAACATACTTCTTGGATGCCCCTGGATCAGGGAGATGAAGTGTGTGCCCTCGACATTGCACCAATGTCTAAAATATGTACACGAGGGTAAATTCCATTGCATCCAAGCAGACACTGAGCCTTTTAAGTATTGCAACTTGATCTCAAATCCTTATGAGCCACTACTTCCATCCACCCACCTTTCCATTCAACCCCTCACCATCCACACCACACCAACTAACATCACCTCATCAAAAGCCCCCATCCCAAAGGAATTATCGATAGTTGATCCTACTTTTGCATCCAAAAGCATCAGCTCTGGTCAACCCTCATCCACCTCATTTCATTTTTCAACCACACCCGATCATCCTACTAACCAATCACCAACTTCATTAGCCGCACCGCCCACTTCACAAACACCATTCACATTTTAAACCCAACCAACTCCATAAACTAACAACCCCATCAAGCCTAATCCACCTCAAGCTTCACCACCCATCATCTCGTAGATAGGATCACCTATCCAAGAGGAGCCATCACCTCCACCTAAACCACAAGCCACCACCGAAGCACCCTCCTCATCCACTAAGCCATCCACATCCCAACCAGCTCAAGTTGTAGTGCATCTCACCAATCCAAGCATTGGTGAGTACATTATTGAGAGTGTCACAATTACACCACCTATCCAATCAATCAGAGATTATGGTCACCCATGCGACCCACCTTTAGCTATAGGTGCAGTGTACACAATGGGTTCCCAACCAAATAGGATCAACTTTGTATATGGGGGAGTGGATTCCTTATCTAATCCACCTCCTCCTAATGAGGAACCCATACAAGAGTTTCATGCCGATCTAGAATATCTATCCAACCCAGATTTTCCTTTGCGATATTTTTGTAGGGTTAACTAGTAGGGATTCGACCTTGGATGACATGAGCAAGGTCCACATCACATTATTGAGCCTGAATATCAAGAAATACATGATTGCTCTAGCTTAGGATATAGGCCATCTACCTCAAACTCCTCTTTCGAGCATACACTCCAATGACTCACCCTTGAGTCCAAAGAAAGAGGGGAGGTGGACCCTAAATTTACACCTTATCTAAATGAGGCTTTTCCAGAGATTACATTGCAAACAACCATGGTCGAATACATTTTTGATGATTACATCTCTTATGATGACTATGAGGAAGACTTGGGGGAGAATTTGATGTCCTATCTATCACCTCCGATGATTCCAAAGATGCGGCCCCCATAGTGCCCATTGATGAGAAATATGAGTACTACATCAGAATATTTCCTATCAATCAACCCATATTTTAGTTGCTCCTTCCACGAGAACAAGTTGAGCCAAGTTAAAAGCATTAAATATACATGGCTTAAAAAAATAGAAAAACAACAAAAGACAAAAATATTTTCATACACATTGCATTTCATACATCCATCCATGCATTTCCACTTAAATATTCATTTGCATTTCATACATCCATCCATGCATTCCACCTACATTACATACATGCATTTTAGGCATTTGTTCATACCATTCATCATATTAAGGATCATTTGGTCAATTTCGATGATCGCTAGTCTACTATGTCTTGTTGCCTTAATCAGGGGCACCTTACATCAAACACAACACATCAACCCATCAATCACAATAATTTATAGCTTTCCTTATAATCTTTTGATCATTAAGGGGTTCACATAAAGTAGGATAGATACCATATAATTATTAGCAATAATGATTATGCGACCATTGACTATTTTGTGTGCACCTTTTAATTTTCAAAATCTTGCAATGAAAGTATCACAAAACATTACATACCACATCAATCCATAAGCAAAATCCAAATGTTTTCAATCACTCAACCACTCCTAGTGTTTTGAGAAACCTCAATTCAAAATCAAACAATATTTAGAAGCAATAAGTTATTCCTAGTCAATCAAGTTTCCTCTTGGACCACACACATCAAAACACATTAAAACATTATGAACCTTGGGAATAACGAAGTCAAAAGTTGCTATTGCCATAAGTGAAAGGTTTCCCCTATTCATCCAATTATGCGCATGGTCTAGAATGCTACAGAGTTGACAAAAGGACAAGCTCCACCTTCATCCCAAAAAAAAAAAATCCCTTGCTCTTCCTCAAAGTGAGCAAGTATCCCAAAAGCATTACAAAAAAAATAAAAATAAAATCCCTTGCTCTTCATCAAAATGAGCAAGTATCCCAAAAAAATTCCAAAAGCAATAAAATCCCCTTGCTCTTCCTCAAAATGAGCAAGTATCCAAAAAGCAATAAAAATGCATGTTGCTCCATCACAAAAATGAGCAAACTCAAAAATAAAATCCCCAAAATCCAATGCAATAAAATAAGGGAAGGAGCTTGAATCCCTAGAACTCTTAGTATCTCAAAAATCATGGGGTGATCCTCATTACAACAATGGGTTGAATGAATCCCGCCTGGCAATGGGGTATCCTTATGCATGGTGCCACATCTATCACATTAGTGACCTTATTTTGTATAGACCTATGGATGCTCATGGATGAGCTAGCTTATTGGCATAAGTTACAATTGATTAGTTTGACCTAACTCATAATGAGAAATGAACAATCATTGCACACACAATTGGTCCTTGAGAAATTTGAAAACACTAGGACAACCTAAGCATCATGAAGATTTGTGAGATCATAAACGAGTTTGTTCAAGGTCACTAAGATGTTTGAGTCTTTGTAAAATAATCATAGATCATCTATCCAATCCATCTACTATCATTTACATTATTACATCTCATTATACATTTCATTTACAAATACCAATGTTAATGCCCCTGATTAAGTGACAAGAATACAGTCGATCAAGAAAAAGTCTAAAGCATACCAAATGGTCATTAGAGCATAGCATTCATCATCCATTCAATCTATCATCACATCATCTCATATGCATCCATACATGCAATAAAGAAAAAGCACAAAACAGGTCCAAATCAGTGCACAAGTCATTTAAAAAAACAACAAAAAATAAAACACCAAAAATATTTTCATGCATTCTTCTCATACAAAAACATAAAAACACAAAAATATTCATGCATTATTTTCAAAAAAAACCCTCACAAACAACCAAATGCATCATCATCATCAAATCCATCATCAACTCATCATAAAACATGCACATCATCATCATCATTGAGTGCACCTCGTACTTAGTGACTTACCCTATACACCTAGGGTGCAGCGACTAGCAATCCATACAATCCAGTCGGATGGGTAACTCACCATAAGGAAACTTATCCAAAAAACCAAATGCATCATCACATCATCATCAAAATCATCAATTCATCATTAACACATGCATAACCATCACCATCATCACATCATTTAGTGAGCCTCGTATCTAGTGAATTATCCTATACACCTAGTGGTTGCAATGACTAGCAATCCATGCAATCCGGTAGGATGGGTAGCTCACCATAAGGACACTTATCCAAATAATCAAATCACCATGGCATTAAATTAGCTAGATCCCTCAATAATTGAGCTTGGTTATGTTTAAACAAATTTGCACAAGGTTATCCTTAAGCCCTTTTCATTGGGTACAAAAGTAGAAAACAATCAAACACAATTTGGTAATAATAAAAAATCACTCGAGTATTCCTAAAATGATTGGTTCCTAAAATCCATCATTTGGTAGGAATTGCTAAAGTCAAAAGGGCACTAGAACTCTAAACGTGGTCAATGATTTTACCACAATATTTTGTGCCTCATTGAAACCAAAGGCAAATTCAAAACAACACAAACAATCCCAAACTTGGGGCATCAAGTTGATCAAAATGTCATACATTTGCATACACAATCCACATCATTCAATCATCCACCTCCTTTCATCATCCACATTTGGTCAATTGGCTCGTGGGTTTCATCCTTTACCCATTCGCCAATTGAGGGGGTAAGCAAACAAATCAAAATATCATCAAAATTTTCAAAAATCATTCATTCTTGTGCGTCGAGAAGATTTGAGTCCATCCATCCAATAAAGATAGGTGTCATTGGTTTTTGCACCGCATCGTGTTTCACACAATGTGGTACAAAAAGGGGCATCTATAGACACCAAAACCTAGGCATCCACAAAATCACATTTGGCACCCCACATCAAATCCTGCATAATAAAATTATATGCCTAAGTTTAGACTTAGGTATATAAAATCTTGCACATTATCCTATTTTCTAGATTTATTAAATCTAGAAAATCAGCCTAGGATACCCTACCTACCCACTAGACATGTGTCCTAGCCACCTCACCAACACCCCTTGCCACATCTCATACACCCTTGTCCCCTTTGTCCCTTCACATGGGACAACCCTTACACCTCACTCCACTTGCATCCACATCACCCTAGTTAAGTGAGACACCTTGGGTGACTCACTCTAACTGCCCCCTCCATTTGGTAGCCCTGGATTGCCACTTGGCAATCCTGGCTTACCACCTCTCATTTCCCTCCAAAATCCTAAGGAGCCTATAAAGGCACCTTCACCCCACAAAACAAAGGAGGTTGAGTATTCATACCATCAGGCTACAAAAATAGGACTAGGAGATTGCACTCATTTTGAGAGAACCCCATACCTGAAGCTCAAAGGTCAATTTTTAGAGATAATTTTTCACTCAGTTTGAACTGCTTGTTTATGGTTACACATTTGGAACCACCCTTGCATGGTTCCCCCATTGCCCATGCATGGTTAGAATTGTATTAATATTTGAATGATATTACATGAAGAGTTGACTTGGAATCACTATTTAAATCTTAAAAATATTAATACAATAAATATCCTCGTTTGAATATCATAACAAGGATATTTTACTCTTCCATTCGAATATAGCAACAGTCAAGTCTCTAGACCTTTGGCTCAATAATCTAGAAATATCCTCAGCTTCTTGGGCACTTTCCTATCAGAAACCTACACATCAATGGGAGGAATGAAGAGATAAAAATGGAGAAAGAAAACAAAGGAGATACAAAAGCAAAGAACGGGAACAAGAGTATACCTCTTAGAAAAAATATGCTATGTCAAAGATCGATCCTTATTCTGGCTGTAGAAATCCTTCTTATAGTCGTAGTATATCTACAACTACCTAAACTACCTATATCTGAACCATACACATGGTGCCATCTCCTACCTTGTCATCGATCGGGTTCTGTACAGTTTGTTATCTAACTGCCTCAAAAATAATTTTAGAAAAATTAGCCAAAGTCTTGCTCAGTTGTCACTAACCTTCTCTTTAACTTTTTCTATCATCATAAGCCCCATGCTACTTGCTGACTCAGATGTATTTTTACTCTTTTTAATTACCTCTCGTTCGTCTTGACTTGTACCAATGGAATATGATATAAGGATCCATATTTCTTCATTGATCTCACTAATTGTGTGAATCCTGTCTAATGCTCTGATTCCTTTGCTTTTGTATTCTCTTATGAATGTTTGCCTACTATAGAAGAACCTGATGATGTCAAGGGAATACGTGGTCAGATAGCTTATCTTTGTCAACCTCTTCGCAAGAAATTTATCTGATATCCTGGATGATTATCTGATAGAAACCTTTTGTGCTGAGTAATTTTTTGGGTTCAACATGAAGGTAATTTAGATAGACAACTATATCCTTTTCTAAATTTTATCTCTTTAACTGATTTGTTCCATCTGGGTATTTTCACCTTGATACTTATGACTTTTTCATACTCTCCTAGGTAGCTATGAACCTTCCCATAAATGGTGGTCACATGCATGGACCTAATATGTTCGTATTTGGACTTGCACCTTTTGTAGACCGATGATATAGCTACTCTCTTCTCATATGTATTTACTAATAGGGATTTAATCTCCTTATTTATCTCTATTATCATTCCAAAATTCTTGCAACAAGTCTCTATCATTTTTCTTTTTTCTCGATTATTTTAACCATCTTCTCCTTGAATCTATTTGCAAGCTTTGGAACTTGTAATGAATCTTTGTCTTAAAGAATTTGTTTTTTAGTTTTATTTATTTCAACTTTTGTATTCTCATTCATTTATTGTAATGATTCTACCTTGGATCTCCAAGCTATTAATTCCTTCTTGATGGCTAGAGTAGTTTGTGCATGAAACTGCACTCCATGTTTTAGTAGTGAGACTCAGTCTCCTCCTATTGTTGCATCACCTATTTTAGGATCTATTTGGAGGGAATGTATCCCATCAGTGGGAATGAATATGGTGGCCTTAGAAGTAGTATTTTAACTTTATGGAGTTGAAATATGCACTTTACTTTTACTTTAGCTTTCTGTCACCCTATCATCCATTATAGCTTCAATTTTTTCTCTTCCTCAACATTGAATTGTACAAAGTCCTCTTTCTTGATTAGGGTGATGCTCATAGGCTCATTGGCCCTCGATCCAATACTTGCTCTCTTAATATGAAGAGGTCCTGTAGTATCAAACATTACTACTTGATAATTTTTGAATATATCATTGAATCCTACAACTTTAATTATTCTCTCCCATGCCATGGCAGAGATATTAATTTCTTGAATATTTATTGTTTAGCATGAAGATTGTTGGTATTACCTATGGTGAACCTACAACTATTTGTTGTGGATACTGCAAAGTCATTAGAGCCAATATCAAAATATTGGTTGTGAGTCTCCTTGGGGTAGCAAAAATAGGTATAATCTCCTTTTCTCCACTCACACTAGGGGATTGAGAAGTAGAAGGAGTTGCAATTTTTTCTTTCGTTGTTTGATCCTGTACATCAACTATGATATTGATTTGGTCAGGATTTAGGCTCATTACCTCCACAATAGGGTTGGAAAAATATTCTTGTGGGATGGCAATTACTTGAGGCACCTTTTTATCTAGTGTATCTTTTCTTACCATCCTCAAGTCTACGGAGTAGTCCCCAACTACCTCTATGCAAGTATGTGCTCTTACCAGGTTTTTTTTGTTCTATATCTACTTGAGATCAATTCCTTCATTCTATTCCCATAGAATATTTTTCTCATATTTATATTCCCTGTGTTCCATCGGATTAGAATCCAAAGCAATTTACTTGTAACAACCCTAAAAATCATATGATCTCTAAGTAAGTTCTACAAAAAATAAAGAGTCCATTGCGGTAAAAGATTTTAACATTGTTGGATATCCTATGTATACATATTGCCCTATTTTCCCTAGAGTTGTGAGCCAGGGAACCCTGGTATTTTTCTTCCTCCATCTTAGTCTGGGTTCTTCTACCAATTACCTTACTATTTCTAGGGTATCTAGTGATTTTGGGTAATATGTGGGTAAGGATTTCGGTGGTAATTTGCCTCCATATTTTCTTATAAAACTAAAATGTTCATCAAGAAATTAATCTCCAACTTTCATGTCTTGGAGGTACTTGATTATACCTGGGCTCATTCTAGGTGATTCTTTCTTGGTGAGTGCATGGTATATTGATTCTAAGAATCTTCTACAAAAATCTGAATAAGGGAAAGTTCCATCATAGATGCAAGGCAACCTCTCCCCTAGAATTCCTCCAAGTTGTTGTATGGCATCATATTTAAATTTCCCAACGATTAGGTGCACCAGGAATGAGTAGTGTGAGAAATGGGGCATGATATACATATATTTATTTGTGGCATCCTGTAATTCCTTGAATTCTTTATCTATCATGTTGTATATTATGTCTTTCCATATATACATAGGCATATTCTAGGTTTTGTTGCACTGTACTATCAAATACATTACTTCGATGCAGACCTATTTGAGGTCCTCGACTCCCAACACTACATGAATCATGTCGATGTAGTCTCTCACCCATTTGTGGAACTAATTCTTATGAATTAGAAAAATCTATTGAAACTAGTTTATCGTAGTCAAACAACTTCTCATAGAAAGTGGGGTCGATCATGTGTCGTGCCTACATTAAAATCATCTTTGCGTCATAGCATTTCTTGGTTGTTTCTAACCTGAATACTTGTTCAAAATTTTTTGGTGTAATCCTATAAATGGGTTTGTTTTACCCATTAACAATGTCCCTATTCCTTGGATTATATGAGATGGCTAGCCATGTCAATAATTTAGGGGAGAAATACACTCTTGGATATAAGAGTTTCACCAGGTTGGTTCTCCATTTGTTGCAATGGGGAGCTCTCTTATATTTGTCTTTGTATGCCTGGTTGAATATATTCTTCAATAGGTAGTGTGGGCGTCAACACTCTTCTATGTTATACTGGAAGCAGAACTTAGCAAGTTCATATTCACCCCATACTTGTTCTCCCATATTTTTGGAATTCACCTTCCTAAATGACACCTTATCATCCAATGATTCAATTATTGTCTTAAGCGATACCCTATTGGAGGAGGCCATTGCTCTGATCTCTAACACTGGTCTTCTCAACTCATCAAACTATTCAAAAAACTTGTTAGCACCGTGAGTTGCTCACTGCTATCTTCATGTATTTAAATTGGTTTATGTACAAGGCATTATTAATGTTATACCAACCTTAATTATGTTGTTGCTATTTTTTTCTCACCACCTCAATCTTCCATAATGATAAACCAATTTTGAATCACCACTATCTATTGATTTGTATAATTGCCCATTAGATTCTACAGGTGTTAGATTTTGGTCTATTTGATCGATACACATTGCCTTAAGAACCATGCTTGGGGAGATTCAAGGTTGAGGTATGTAGTTGGCCTATGTATCCATAACACTTGAAATGGTTTAGCCATATCAACAAGATCATCATTTATTTGAGCATTGCATCAACTTTTATTGGGCAAGAGTGCATTGATGTGGTTTTAACACTTCGATTGTCATTGATCATGTATCAACTGCTCAATGTTTTAATTCAGTTGAATATATATAGTCTTATGATTGGATGATCAACCGATTATGTATTTCCGTCTATCAAATCTCAACCGGTGGATTACTTTTATTTTGCATGAATAAAGATTCAACTATTGGACACCATTATTCACCTGATATGGCTTTAGGTACTTCTACACGTGCTGCATTTTAAAACTCAAGATAGATTTTACTAAGGATGTTAGCTAATAATAATAATTTTAATTAAGATCTTATGCATGTGAAATTAAATGGTGACATACCTTAATCAGTGTTGTTTTATCTTTTATTGGTTGGGTTGATCTCATCCGTTGATCTCATTTGGTTGATGATATTATGATGGAAAGGATGTGATTGATCGAGGATACTTAATGCTTTTATTTTATTGGCCAAAATATTTCAATAGTAGAACTTTGACCAAATTATTGACTGATCCTTACCATTGTTCAGCTGATGAAGGCTTTTCCTCAACCAAACTTAAAATTTTGCTTTTGTTGAACGATCAACTCTTAGTTTTTACTAGCTAAAGGAATATTCATTGGATCTTTGACTTTTTGACCATCTCTTCATTATTTTTGGCCAAATTCATATTTTCATTGAGTGAATTATTTTACATTTGGTAGATATTTCAGCCGAATTTTACTGCATTTGGCCAAAAAATTATTTCGTTTTGATCGATCGGTTGGTCGACTGCTATTCACTTGGTATAGATCAAAAAACCTTTTACCTTCGACTGCCACTTTCTTCTCGTCAAACAAAAATGTATTTTTAATAAAACAAACTTTTCTTGGCCTAAAATATTTGGTAGTTATATCATTTTTGTCAGTTGATTAAAAATTTGAGTGCTCTACTTGTTTTGGTTCTTGGGTCTGAGTGTTCGACCGAAAGTTTCTATCGATCGACCAAAAAAATACTTGTAAAAATATTGGCTCTTCTTCTAATGGCATCAACCAAAGAACTTTTATCAATATTTAGATTCGGCCAATCACTCTTTTCTATTTATCGATTACTTTTCAAAGTTGGCCAAAGAGTGCTTAACTTTTGACAACTTTTGTTTATCGAATGAAACTTTCTATCAATCGATCGAAGGGTTAAATTTTTGTAAGGAAAATGTGGGGAACCCCTTAAATTTTAATGAAAGGAAAACATTAGATACTTAGGGGTTGGAGATGCTCATGAAGATAGAAATTATACTACTTCAAACCTGAACTCTTCACAAAAGTGTACCTTCTTAGGACCTTCAAATTTTTTTAATTATGGGTACATTCATGTTGTATCAATTTTGGCTACAACATAGGCTCTAATTGGGATAGATGGCAAACACATGAGGTATTTGAGATTGCTCTTACCTGGTTAATGAAAATATTGTGATGACAAATATATGATATTCTTTTGCTAGATTATTACAAAATAATAAAGAGATAAAAATAATCTGATAAGAGAGCAAACTTTAATAAGATAAAATCAGAGATTATGTTTCTCTAAAATAAACGAACCTTTTACTCCTGAATTTTTAGATGTTATAGCAATATCCTTAAGGGATAATAAAACAAAATTAATCAAAAATAACTACCACATCAAGCCTATGCCTCAGTGTGTGTGCTAAGGTGTTCTTTTATTACTTTCTCAGATCGAGCAAATTTTTTTTTTGGTAAATCAAGTCTATCATTAAACCAGGTTTTAATGGTTGACCCAAAACCGATTTACAAAAATCAGCCCTTGGCTGAGGAACCCCACCATGAACCAAACTGAGGAAACTTTGTCCTCTAACCTGATGCTACTACCTAGCCAGAAACCAAAAGAACCAGACCATACTACCCACCATAGTTGAAAACCCCCTTAACAAAAAGAGACAAAGGTCCTATCAGGACCCTAACTACCCCAAGCACCCACACTTCACACAAGAGATCACCCATAAGCCCATAGGAAACAAAAATCCACTGCCACAACCAACACAACAAAACAAAATGCAGACCATCCAACCATAGTACAGGCCAATCGGAGGAAGACCCTAGTCCTCATCCTCAACCTCCTCTTCCTAATTTTCATCTTTGTCTTCTTCATTGTCGTCAGTCTCTGGGTTGTAGACCACCGACTTGTTGCTCTGGTATCCTTCGTTGAAGAAAAATTTACTCAAAATCTCTTGTAATTCTTACATTTGCTTATTGATGTTGGCCATCGTGTTTAGGACATACCTTTTCAATTCCATGATTGTAGGGTTAGGACCCTCATATTCAGACGTAATCTCCATGATTTTGTTGCTCCCCTGAACTTGCTTATTTTTTAGCCTCAAGGAAGACCTAATGGGTTGGTCATCAATTCTTAGCATTTTCCTTGCCAGGCCTCCCTTAGCGCTAGACTCACCCTCATGATTCAGTATAGGGGAGAGTTTTCAAAGACCAGGGCTCTCACGTCCCCTTGAAATTTCACCACAAATCGTTGGGGGATCCTCGGGAGGAGGGGCAGGGATAGGTTGTGGAGCATGGAGAAGGACATATTTGTAAATGACCTTGAGAAGGCCTTGATGCATGGGCATGGAAAATACTTTTTTGCTACGAGAAGAGGTGATGGTTTGGTTTAGGGAGTTCACTAGAAATTGGGGAATGCTTATGGTGTTAACATCCCAAAAAAAATTGACAAAGGCATAATGGAAACTGAGTAAAGTTTTACCAGGGTCCTCCATCATGATGAATTCTAGTACATTCTTCATAACTGCATTCTAGGGAGTCAGGAGGTCCATCCTTGTGAGGTCATTCTTTGCCTCCTTGTAGATTTTTGGGTTATCCTTAAAATATTTGAGCTCCACCTCCCAGTGGTGCTTTTGTTAGTGAATTGACATTCCCTTGACTAACAGGCCAGTAATTTCCACCAGTAGCTGAACATCAATGACAAATTTGTGACCCATGATCTCCACGTGACCATCCTCCCATGTTTCCATCATAGCCAACATAATTTCATCTTTTGTACCTAAAAATAGATCAAAAAATTGGGTAAAACGCCTATCGGTCAGGATAGCCTATGCAACAGGCTCCATGACCACCATGTTGGGCTCAATGTATATCATATTTGATAAGGTAACTATCAAATTCCTCTCTGAATTGTTTGAAAGCTCACCACTCATGGTTTCCTTCAAAAGACTCCAGTATTGAATGATTAAAAGGTGATGGTTTCTTTGCTTGTCGTATCCACCCATTGCTAAGTCCTTAAAACCCATGCCAAAACTAGAAATGACTCACAAAGCACCTTTGCCTTGATAATCATACCAAATCATCATGTGGATCATGCCGCCATAAGCCTTGATCCCACTGATAGGATCTATTTTCTTGGTATTTATGTGTAGGTTAGTCCCAAGACCCCTCACAGGGACCCTAATCCTCTCGGGGAGTGTTGGCCCATGTCTCAATGTGTTTGGAAACTTGCACCTCCCCCCATGGTGCACCCTCCTCGCATAACTATCCTTTTTAGGAAATACCACCACCACCTCGTAGTCCTACCACTTGTGAGTATGAGTTTCCAAGCTAGCCTTGGGTTGATCACAATCCGATTCCAACCTAACCTCAACCAATAAGAAAAGCCTTTTGCTTTGGGTATTTTGCCTCCTCATGATAGTGATCCCTGAGGTACACGTGACTTGCCACCGTGATAGCCTCATTGTTCCACTCATAGTCTTTCTAATTGGATGATATTTTCCACATCACTTGGAACCTCATTCGTCCACATGATCAGCTCGTCAGCCTTGACCCTAATTTTTTCCAATTTATCCATTGCTTTATTAGCTTTACGGAACATGTGTTGGACAACAAGATCTTCCCTCATGTTAGCAAGGATCATTGCTTCATTGATGATGGCCTCTATCCTCCAAGGTGGAACAGATGCAACCCTCTCCACAAAGCTCTGGCTTCAGCCTCATTATTGGTTTTGATCCCTAAGTTTTTAGAAAAGTCCAGCATGACCTTTCCTTGGTGGCCTCTCACCATGCCTCCCACTCCAGCTTTACTAGAGTTGTCCTTAGCAGCCCCATAAAAATTGAATTTAATCCAATCCATAGGGGGGCAATCCATCTAGACTCTACCCTTGGATGAGGTTTGCACACTCCTATGGACTCGTATAAGGAAAGATCAAGATATTTAGCAAGGATTTTCTCATGCAAAGGGATGGATTGGGGAGACAAAGGAAGGATGCTAAGATTTTCTTTGGCAAAGGAAAAAAATTTGGTAATGATAGAAATCGGGTCAAGAATAGAGTCACTAAGGGCTCTAAAGGCTCTATGGTTTCTCTCTAGCCAGATCTGCCATAGATAGTGATGGAAGCAAATCTTCCATAGGAACCTTAGCTGGGAACTGATGAAGGGAGATGACCATTGATGGAACAACTCAGGAACCATGGCAGGCATTGACCATGAGATGTTAAAGGTTTGGAACACCCCATTTAGGATGGCTACCGACCAAGGGTATTCTAGAAATATGTGATGAATCGATTCCCAACTTTTCCTACACAAATAACATATGTTAGGAAAAGTCATACCTCTTTGTATCATGTTGTCTATGGTGAGGATTTTTCCTTGAATGGTAGCCCAAGCAAAGTGAGCCAGCTTAGGGATCAACTTGTCAATCCACACCGCTTTGGAAAGAAACGGTGGATCCTCATAGTCGAGAAGCAATTTATATGTCGATTTCAATGAGAATTCCACACTTTCAGTCACCGCCCACCTTAGATGATCCTCATCCACATTCATAGGAATGAATTGTTGAGATAACACACCTTCAAGTTCCTTAGATTTGTCTTGCAGTCCCTGCACCTTTACAGACTTCCACCTCAGCTTATTCCCCTCCTGTCTTAGGAAGTCTGCAACCATGGGTCCAAAATTTTTATTAGTGAAATGTTTGATTCTTGCTAACTTGAGGTCTGTTATAAGGGCCTCCTCCCTCACCCATAAATCCTCCTAAAATCTGATCCTAGTGCCATTCCTAACTATCCATATCATACCTTTCTTAACAATCTCCATGCTTACCAAAATTGCTTTCCAGAACGTTGATCCTCGTATCGAAATAGGAGTGTTCAGAAAATCAAAACCTTGCAGGTTTTTCCTTTTCACAATGGCTATCCACTCATTATATTGGCTTGATAGGACATGCCATGCTTGTTTGGCTAGCAAGGCAACATTTAGGTGGGAAAATATCCTTGGGCGAAGGCCTCCCCTATCCTTTAGAAGGCACACTTTGTCCCACCCAACTAGGTGGATCATGTGCTTTCCTTCTGATACTGACCACAATTTTTTTTTGAAGCTGTTAAATATTTTGGAGGACATGATTCGAGGCTTTGAAAACTGATAGGAAGTAGATAGGAATGCTTTGCAATGAATCCATAGTCAGGGTAGCTTTGCTTACTTGGGATAAAAAGTGACCTTTCCATCCTGCTAACATCTTCTAGAGGAATGGCTTCCAAGGTAACTTGATCAAATAAAGACATTAATTGTAAAACATAGGCCTTATATGGGCATAATTTATCATCTCGGGTTTGATAAACTTCATTAATTTGGTTTATAACCAGTTGGGAATCACCAAAAACTAAAATGTGTTTAATTTTTAGCGCTAGGGCAGCTTGTAATCCAAGGATTAGAGCTTCATACTCAGCGAGTATTGTTGGTGCAAGCAAATGTCAGTTTGAAGGACAGAGGAATAAGATGTTTTTGCGGAGATATTAAAATAATACCCGCACTTGCCCCACTCATGCATCGGGCTCCATCAAAGTATAAGGACCATTGTTCAGGATGGTCTGCCTCTAATTGAAGGCATTCATCTAGAAACTTGATGATGAGGGGATGGGTAGACTCTAAGGGTGCAACAGCTAATTGATCTGCTATGATTTGACCCTTAACAAACTTTTGTCCTATGAATGTGAGATCGAACTCGCTTAGAGCAAGAACCCACTTTGCTTTGTGACCCGATAAATAAGGTCGACTCATGAGATACCTTAAGGGATCATATTTAGCAATGACATAAGTTTTTTGACTAAGCATATAATGTCATAATTTTTGTGTAGCAAATACGACTGCTAGACATAGTTTTTCCAACGCTGTGTAGCGGGTTTCATAACTGATGAAGGTTCGGCTAATATAATAATTAGCACGTTCTTGCTTTTCATCATCAAGTTGAGCTAACATAGCCCCTAAGGCAGAATCTGAAGTGGAAATATAGAGGAGAAATGGGTGATCGGATTTAGGTGGTGAAAGCACAAGTGGATTAAGGAGGTATTATTTGAGAAGTTCAAAAGCTTCTCTACATTCTGTATCCCAATTAAAGGGGACGTCCTTCTTAAGGAGTTTAAGAAAGGGACCGGATTTATCCGCCATCTTATCAATGAAGCGACGGATGGCTTGAAGTTTACCTTGTAAACTTCGTAACTCAGATATATTAGTAGGTGCGGGCATATCAGTGATGGCCACAATCTTGAGAGGGTCGATTTCAATACCACATAAAGAAACTAAAACCCCTAATAGTTTGTCGGATTTAACTTCGAATATGCATTTTGCTGGATTTAATCAAATGAGATATTCTCATAATCGATTAAAGACTTTCCTTAAATCATCTAAATGATTATTTTCAATAATAGAGCGAGCTATAATATCATCCACCTAATCATGTAGGATATCATGCATCATATCATGAAAAATGTAGGTCATAGCTCGTTGATAAGTTGCACCGGCATTCTTTAAGCCAAATGGAATCACTTTCTAGCAAAAGGTACCCTAGGGGGTAATAAAGGTTGTTTTAGCCTGATCTTCAGGAGCTATCCTGATCTGATTATAGTCGAAGAATCCATACATTAAGGACATCATCCCACTTCCGGAAGTGAAGTCAATGATTTGGTCCATGTTTGGAAGAGGAAAGTCATCTTTAGGGCATGCAACATTAATATCTCTAAAATCTGTGCAAACCCTAACTTTTGTAGCTTCTTTCTTGGTGATTGGAACTACATTTGAGATCCATTCAGCATAATCAATAGCTTGTATAAAGATAACATTCAGGAGTTTTTCTAACTCCCCTTTGACTAGCAAAGCCACTTTGGGATGCATTTTTCTAAGTTTTTGTTTAACAGGTTTAGCATCCGGATGGACCACTAGATGATGCATGACTACAGAAGGGTCTAGACCTGGCATATCTTCATATGTCCAAGCGAAGACATCTTCATACTCTTTAAGGAATGCAATGTATTGTTCTTGTTTTTCTTGGCTTAATTCTGATCCAATATTGATTATGTGAGGATTATCCTCAGTTCCAATATTAATTTTAATGACGTTTTCTACCTCCATGTGTAGATCTCTTTCAAAATTAGGTGGGGCGGGTGAAACACCCAATTCTTGTAATTCTTGTAAGGTTAATTTAGATAATTCATTCTGAGGATCAGTGGCCTCAATTTGGGCTATAGTTGGTATAGAACCATCAAAATAAAATCCATTGTGTAACATCTCTTCAATAGAGACATCATGGAAGATATCTCCTTCCAATTCTTCATCGGGGTCAGCAATCATTTCAGGGTATGCTATGGACAGCATGTTGCATGAAAACGATTGATTTTTAGTAGGCAAATCAACATGCCTATCCATATAATCTTGATAGCATATGAGATGATCATCATCCTCAAAAGGAAAGGGTTGACCCTTACTAGGAAATAGGCCCACACCACAGCGGGCAGGCCATGGTTCTACCTCGAAAGGTTCTTTCATGCCATTTTGGGAAGGTCCCAAGCCTTTCCCTTCATATCCCATTTTAAGCATCATGGGTTTAGATTTAATATAATCATTGGTAAAATAACACCGAGCGTATCCCTCATGATGAGTTTTGATATTCCGAGGGATTCTTCCCCGGTCATATCCTTTATAAATGAAGGCACAACTCTCGACTTGGTAAGTACTTCCCATAGGTTGTGGGAGGCCCAAAGTACGAGGAGATGGCGGTAAGTCATTTAAAAGGTTTGAATCTCGCATGAAAGCATTCATTTTTTCTGATATTAAGGTTGTAGATAAATCTGGTAAGAGTTCATCAGAAAGGGCATAAGATGTAGAAGGCTTATTACCTATGTCTTTAGTTGTGGAAGGTATGATAGATGTGTCTATAGGTTTTGAATTTATAGGGATAGAACTTGAAGGATTGGTTGTAGATTTAAAATCTTTTTGAGGTTCTAAAATGATTTGTTTAGAGGGTTGTTGGTCTACATAGGAGGATGAAATTAAAGGAGGGGAAATAGGTGAAGTTATGGGTTTATGTTTCACAGTTTTGGATGAAAAAGAAGAACTAGGATGTGTGGATGACAGAGCGAGGGCAAAATTGCACTCCAACGGGTTCTGCCAAAGCACACATATCAAAAGGTCTAGGGTCACCATGGATAGTGACCAACTGATTTTTAAACTCGAATTTAACACATTGGTGTAAAGTTGAGGGGACCGCTCGCATGGCGTTGATCCAAGGGCGACCCAAAAGTATATTGTACGATGCTGGACAATGTACAATAAACACGGTTGTTTCTAGGGTTCTAGGGCCAACTTGCAATGGGAGGGTAATAACTCCACACGTTTCTTGTGTTTCTTCATTAAAAGCTTTGATAATCATATCTGTTTTCTTCATTTCATCACTTCTAAAGCCAAATCGTTGGTAGAAGTCAAAGGTGCAAATGTTTAGAGATGAGCCATTATAAATCAAAACTCTTTTAATGGCTACATCTCCAATTAAAGTAGTAATGTATAAGGGATTGTCCTTATGTAAACTATGTTGTGGGATATCTTTATCCCGGAAGTCAATAGAATCAATCTCTCATGTGATGATAGTATTGGCCATAGCTTCAGGTTGAATGTTTTGAGGTACCATCATTTGGCTTAATGTAAGCATCAACTCATCCCTATGGGTGGGAGAGGATCTTAATAAATCTAAGAGGGAAATTCTGGCCGTAGTATTGGACAATTGCTCATTAATATTGTAAGGGGGTTTAGATGGAACAGTAGGAATATGATTCCCTTTATTGGGATTTTTCAAAATGAATGGAGCTGATCCATCGTTCTGATTTGGTTCTTGTTGAGATTTTTGATCTTGTTGTCAAGTAACGACTCCAATGGTACCTACAATGTTATAGTGAAGACGTTGAACTGGTCTCGGTTGAGCATTAATGGCTTCTTCATTAGAAAGGAATATATTGGAAGAAGGTCGAGTAGTGACTCTTCTAGGAAATGGTTCTTCTGGAACCATAGCATCTGTGATGGGTTGAATAGGATCTGATTCGTTTTCAGAACTATTCGATTGGTTTGAAGTAATGTCTAGTTCACTTTCACTATCTGATTCTATATCACTAGAATCAGAAGTTTGAAAATTATGTAAGGGCATGGTCGTAACCAGGGATAAGGTCGTGTCAAATATTTGAGGATCCTAAATAGGTAATTGTCCACTAATGGTTCCTACATATCGGGTAGGAGGGGGAACATTATGATGTTCGATTTGATTGGCTACCTCTTTACCATGCCTTGGTAAAGGGTGTTGAAATATGTCTAGAGTTTGATTGGCATTTTGATTTTGATTTTGGGGAATGGTCTTTTGAGTATTATTAGGAGGGTTTTGTTTAGGTTGGAAGGCTTGCACTTCCATTTCATTATTGTCAATCAAATCTTGTATTTTATGTTTCAACCTTTTACAAGCGTTGGTAGAATGTCCAGGTCCTCTATGGAAATCACAATGCAAGTCAGCTCTATATCCGGGTATAGTTGGGTCAGGTTCCCGGATAGCTGGTAATTAGATCAAACCTCTTTTGAGTAATTGAGGTAAAATAGTTGATAAGGGTTGGTTTAATCTAGTGAATTCTCGAGGAGGCTTGTCAGGAGGTTTCAATATGAATTTTTTTGTTGTCTTCGTTGCATTGATATTAGCAACGTTTCTGCTGTCAGTGACTCCGTCATCGACAACTTGTTTGTTTTTATATTGATTTTTGGATGTTTTCTCATCATCCTTCTTCCTAAGTTGGCCTCTCCTAATGAGGGCATCTTCTACTCTTCGAGCTAAATCTATAGCTTGATCGAAGGTAGTTAAAGTAGCAGTCGATAGCTCATAAGATATTTGTTCTTGTAAATTGTTGATGAAAATGTCCAACATTTCCCTATAAGGCAGCACAAAGTGCAGTTTTCCTATCAATTGCCTCCATCTAGCTAAGAAATCGGAAAAGCATTCATCCTTGTCTTGTTTTAAATTGTATAGGTCTTTAATAGTTACATGCCTCTCGATGTAGGCACTAAATTGATGGACAAATGATTTCGCTATTTCTTCAAAGTTTCTCAAAGAATGAGTGGGCAATTGATAGTACCACTCTAATGCCATTCCACCTAAACTTTTGGGGAACATTTTTAGTAATAGCAAGTCGTCATGTGATACATCATGACATGCTATCCTAAACATGCGAAGATGCTCTATGGGATCTTCGGTTCCTTTATATATAGGTAGGACGGGCATGGGAAAATGCTTAGGGTATGGTTGAGCTACAACTATGGGGTCCAAAGGTTGACTACAGATATCTCGATAATTATACGAGGGACGGTAGGGATCTATTTGGTCCATATGTGAAGCCAATTGTTTCACCATGGCTTCCAGATTACTAGTTTGCCCCCATATTGGTTTGGTAGGGCATTGACATGAGTGTTATGGGCATATGATGGAGGAACATGAAGATTAGATGCCATGTTACTTTTGTGTAAAGTATTGGTAGGAAAATTATTATGGAGGAATTTTGAAGTTGGATTATGTTGTATTCCGGATTGTTGAAAGTTTATATTTGGCTTTGTTTTAGGTTTTTGTTTACTTGAAGCATATTGCTCAATAGTTTGGCGAAATAAAGTAGTGAAGGAAGGTTTATTTTGTATGGGAGTGATTTTAGGTTGAATAATAGGCTCCTTAGGAGGTTGGGTAACCTGTTGTTTTGACATGTTTTGAGCCATAGTGACCATATCCGTATTGGATGGCCCAACCTTGTCACTTTCTTGATCAATGAAAGACAAGGGATTAGTGCGCATATTGCAAATATATTCCATGGCTACTTGAGTGTTACTAATTTGCCCTTTATCAAGGCGAATTGCCACATTAAGGTCATCAATGTTATCCATGAGAAATTTCTTGAAATGCTCTGCATTGTCAAAGGCAATAGTTCCATTTGGAGCTACTCTAGGGGATGAGGATCCATCCTCTTTAACACTTCCTTCTTGTTCCTTATCTTCACCTAAGTCTTCGTCTGATTGACCTAGAGTTTCTCCTTCCGGATTTGAATCTCCAAGAAGGACATTTGGGTCTTTAATTGTATCTTGTAACCAATCTTCTCCTTCTCCTAAAGTTTCTTTACCATTCCTAAGTTTAGGCATGGTGCTAAGTTTTGATTTCAGCAAAAATAAAAATAATAAAAAAAAAAATATATATATATATATATATATATATATATATATATATATATGCAACAAATTAAGAGGTATATATTTACTATATACCTACTACAATATTTGAAAATGAAATGTTTAAGTTTTTGCTAAGTTTTTTGATTTTTTTAGTTTTTTTAGTTTTTTCTTTGTTTTTTTTTTTTTGAAACAATATAATAAAGACAACAAATAACACAATAAATGCAAGAAATAATACTGAAATAATAATCTAGTTTTCTATAAACAATTTATGAATATCATTAATAGGTTCGAGTTGTTCGGGAGTCATGAAGTGTTCTTCTTCAAATTGAAAGTTTTCTTTTAAAAATTTGATGAAAAGAGCTATAGTGATGCCATCTATTTCAGATTCCGGTTTATAAAAATAAAGCTCATGGCAATACTCACGATACAACACAGCTCTAGGAACTCTATTCCATCTTTCCCTAATCATTAGAACAGCCTCTTGGTATTCTACACGAACCTAGAAACTGGGTGTCCACAATGGTTGCGTTCTCGAGGTATTCCTCGAGGGTGAAAAACTTTGAAGATACAAGAGCTCTCCTATAAGCTAACCATCTATGGCAAGCTCTCTGAAGTTCATGATAAAAAACTAGTTGGTGAGGATCCAGGATTCTATCTAGGACTAGCCTCTTGATTTGCTTAAGTTGTGTGGACCTAGATGAGATGAGACTAAGTCTTCTATCAAGTTTGTTCCACGAGAATTGATTTCTACTTGTTTTAGACACACTAAGGACAGAATTAACTTCTATAGCTGCCAATTGATTTTCTACGTTTATAGTAACCGCTAACCTTTTCTTAGGAGCTACCATCTAAACATGTTTTCAAACTTGAATGTTTTAAAATGCATCTATGTTTTAGTTGTTCTATAGATGTTTTTGTTTTTCAAAAGGTTATGATGCATTCACGTCGGGTTCACCATAGTAAGCGTTCGTACGATTCGACCAAGATCGTCGCCTAAAAATGGGAATAATTTTTGCTTTCTCATAGATCGAGAAGAACTCATCTTTAACGCATTTTCTTTGGAAAATTCGCTAAAGAGGGGGCAAAATGTAGCACCCTAAAATTGGCGCAGTAAAAATTCCAATAATTACATTCACCTTAGTAAATAATTTAAAATTCAAATTTAACCTCCCAAACCGCCCGTTAACCATCGGGAAATCCGTTTCCCCCTTTTTCGTGCCATTTTTAGAGGTTGTTTTGACCGTTTGACGATATCGTCGCCGATCAGACGATATCGCCCCAGATTTGATGATTTCGTCTGGACTAGGACGTCCAGACGATCTTGTCGCAAAACTAATTTTGCAAAGTTGGAATCTGTTCCAACGGGTCTCCAATCTGGGCAGAAGCGTGTCTGCGCCGTTGGGACCCTCCCCCGTTGGAGATCTCCCAAATTGGGATGATCTCCAACCTCCTAACTACTCCCCTAAGCCTATTTAGTCTCTAGGATTTTCCCTTCCCAACCCCTGGCTGAAAATTATCTGCAAGTTAACTCCATTCACGTTAAAACATCCCTATTTTCCATTTGCACTGGTCCCATACCAATTTTATTGCAGGTACATCACTATTTTTCAGTCGGAGCCAGCACCTATCATCGCCGACGAACCTGTTCAGATCGGAGGCGAACCTGTCGAATTCGAGGCGATTTCATACTGATGCGAGACGATCTCGACTGCAGTCCGTATTAAGGCAATCAGTGCCTGAAGTTTGCGTTTCTCAACCTTTTCTCTGTCATTTTATTCTACAAATTAAATAGTCTATTCAGTGTTTTATGTCATTTTGCATTTGGAGTTCACCCATTTCGATTAAGTGCATAATTAAATCCTAATTATTATCTAATTAGCATGATTCATTTCTGTCTCTGTGTTTAAGTTTTAGTTTGATAACATTGCTGCCATTTTATATCATTTCCCTCTGTTAGCACTGTAGTACCTTTTGTATTTTGCATCTATTTTTGGTTTTGTAGGTCTCTGACGAATTCGTCTGACGAATTCGTCAGATCTCAGATGATCTTGTCTGATTGCAGATGATTCTATCGAATCTCAGACGATCCAGACTGCTTCAACATCAGAATCTTCTTCAGACATCCGGATCAGGTATTCCTCATTTGTATTCTGTAATCTCTCTATTTTTTTGTCTTTAAATTTATTTTATGTATTCATTGAACTTGCATTTTCATATAGAGTAATCTAGATACATTCGGCCAAACCTAGGATATGAATGCTTAAGGTTAAAAATGAACACATTTAAACACATTCCAAAACCTAGGCGTGGAAACTGCCGTTAAATGTTTCCTGGTGAACCCACCATCCATCAAAAAATCATCAAAATACACCTCCCTTGAGAGGCGGGACCTTCGCAAAGTCCTCTCAGTCCGAGGTACCGCGACATCCTTTTCCCATCCTCCTTTCGGGCGTGGATCCAATAGCCTGAAGGTAGGGATGCGAAAAATTTGGAGCGATACATTTTGGTGAACCCGACGTGAATGCATCATAACCTTTTGAAAAACAAAAACAAAAAACAAAAACATCTATAGAACAACTAAAACATAGATGCATTTTAAAACATTCAAGTTTGAAAACATGTTTAGATGGTAGCTCCTAAGAAAAGGTTAGCGGTTACTATAAACGTAGAAAATCAATTGGCAGCTATAGAAGTTAATTCTGTCCTTAGTGTGCCTGAAACAAGTAGAAATCAATTCCTGTGGAACGAACTTGATAGAAGACTTAGTCTCATCTCATCTAGGTCCACACAACTTAAGCAAATCAAGAGGCTAGTCCTAGATAGAATCCTGGATCCTCATCAATTAGTTTTTTATCATGAACTTCAGAGAGCACTGCCATAGATGGTTAGCCTATAGGAGAGCTTTAGTATCTTCGAAGTTGTTCACCTTCGAGGAATACCTCGAGAATGCAGCCATTGTGCACCAGTTCCTAGGTTGTGTAGAAGACCAAGAGGTTGTTCTTACAGATAGGGAAAGATGGAATAGAGTTCCTCGAGCTGTGTTATATCGAGAGTATTGCCATGAGCTTTACTTTTATCAACCAGCATCTAAAACAGACAACATCACTATAGCTCTTTTCATCAAATTTTTAAAAGAAAACTTTCAATTTGAAGAAGAACACTTCATGACTCCTGAACAACTCGAACCTATTAATGATATTCATAAATTGTTTATAGAAAACTAGATTATTATTTCAGTATTATTTCTTGCATTTATTGTGTTATTTGTTGTCTTTATTATATTGTTTCAAAAAAAAAAAACAAAGAAAAACTAAAAAAACTAAAAAAATCAAAAACTTAGCAAAAACTTAAACATTTCATTTTCAAATATTGTAGTAGGTATATAGTAAATATATACCTCTTAATTTGTTGCATATATATATATATATATATATATATATATATATATATATATATATATTTGCTGAAATCAAAACTTAGCACCATGCCTAAACTTAGGAATGGTAAAGAAACTTTAGGAGAAGGAGAAGATTGGTTACAAGATACAACTAAAGACCCAAATGTCCTTCTTGGAGATTCAAATCCGGAAGGAGAAACTCTAGGTCAATCAGACGAAGACTTAGGTGAAGATAAGGAACAAGAAGGAAGTGTTAAAGAGGATGGATCCTCATCCCCTAGAGTAGCTCCAAATGGAACTATTGCCTTTGACAATGCAGAGCATTTCAAGAAATTTCTCATGGATAACATTGATGACCTTAATGTGGCAATTCGCCTTGATAAAGGGCAAATTAGTAACACTCAAGCAGCCATGGAATATATTTGCAATATGCGCACTAATCCCTTGTCTTTCATTGATCAAGAAAGTGACAAGGCTGGGCCATCCAATACGGATATGGTCACTATGGCTCAAAACATGTCAAAACAACAGGTTACCCAACCTCCTAAGGAGCCTGTTATTCAACCTAAAATCACTCCCATACAAAAGAAACCTTCCTTCACTACTTTATTCCGCCAAACTATTGAGCAATATGCTTCAAGTAAACAAAAACCTAAAACAAAGCCAAATACAAACTTTCAACAATCCGGAATACAACATAATCCAACTTCAAAATTCCTCCATAATACTTTTCCTACCAATACTTTACACAACAGTAACATGGCATCTAATCTTCATGTTCCTCCATCATATGCCCATAACACTCATGTCAATGCCCTACCAAACCAATATGGGGGGCAAACTAGTAATCTGGAAGCCATGGTGAAACAATTGGCTTCACGTATGGACCAAATAGATCCCTACCGTCCCTCGTATAATTATCGAGAGATCTGTAGTCAACCTTTGGACCCCATAGTTGTAGCTCAACCATACCCTAAGCATTTTCCCATGCCCGTCCTGCCTATATATAAAGGAACCGAAGATCCCATAGAGCATCTTCGCATGTTTAGGATAGCATGTCACGACATATCGCATGACGACTTGCTATTACTAAAAATGTTCCCCAAAAGTTTAGGTGGAATGGCATTAGAGTGGTACTATCAATTGCCCACTCATTCTTTGAGAAACTTCGAAGAAACAGCGGAATCATTTGTCCATCAATTTAGTGCTTACATCGAGAGGCATGTAACTATTAAAGACCTATACAATTTAAAACAAGACAAGGATGAATGCTTTGCCGATTTCTTAGCTAGATGGAGGCAATTGACAGGAAAACTGCACTTTGTGCTGCCTTATAGGGAAATGTTGGACATTTTCATCAACAATTTACAAGAACAGATATCTTATGAGCTATCGACTGCTACTTTAACTACCTTCGATCAAGCTATAGATTTAGCTCGAAGAGTAGAAGATGCCCTCATTAGGAGAGGCCAACTTAGGAAGAAGGATGATGAGAAAACATCCAAAAATCAATATAAAAACAAACAAGTTGTCGGTGACGGAGTCACTGACAGTAGAAACGTTGCTAATATCAATGCAACGAAGACAATAGAAAAATTCATATTGAAACCTCCTGACAAGCCTCCTCGAGAATTCACTAGATTAAACCAACCCTTATCAACTATTTTACCTCAATTACTCGAAAGAGGTTTGATCCAATTACCAGCTATCCGGGAACCTGACCCAACTATACCCGGATATAGAGCTGACTTGCACTGTGATTTCCATAGAGGACCTGGACATTCTACCAACGCTTGTAAAAGGTTAAAACATAAAATACAAGATTTGATTGACAATAATGAAATGGAAGTGCAAGCCTTCCAACCTAAACAAAACCCTCCTAATAATACTCAAAAGACCATTCCCCAAAATCAAAATCAAAATGCCAATCAAACTCTAGACATATTTCAACACCCTTTACCAAGACATGGTAAAGAGGTAGCCAATCAAATCGAACATCATAATGTTCCCCCTCCTACCCGATATGTAGGAACCATTAGCGGACAATTACCTATTCAGGATCCTCAAATATTTGACACGACCTTATCCCTAGTTACGACCAGGCCCTTACATAATTTTCAAACTTCTGATTCTAGTGATATAGAATCAGATAGTGAAAGTGAACTAGACATTACTTCAAACCAATCGAATAGTTCTGAAAATGAATCAGATCCTATTCAACCCATCACAGATGCTATGGTTCCAGAAGAACCATTTCCTAGAAGAGTCACTACTCGACCTTCTTCCAATATATTCCTTTCTAATGAAGAAGCCATTAATGCTCAACCGAGACCGGTTCAACGTCTTCACTATAACATTGTAGGTACCATTGGAGTCGTTACTCGACAACAAGCTCAAAACTCTCAACAAGAACCAAATCAGAACGATGGATCAGCTCCATTCATTTTGAAAAATCCCAATAAAGGGAATCATGTTCCTACTTGTTCCATCTAAACCCCCTTACAATATTAATGAGCAATTGTCCAATACTACGGCCAGAATTTCCCTCTTAGATTTATTAAGATCCTCTCCCACCCATAGGGATGAGTTGATGCTTACATTAAGCCAAATGATGGTACCTCAAAACATTCAACCTGAAGCTATGGCCAATACTATCATCACACGAGAGATTGATTGTATTGACTTTCGGGATAAAGATATCCCACAACACAGTTTACATAAGGACAATCCCTTATACATTACTACTTTAATTGGAGATGTAGCCATCAAAAGAGTTTTGATTGATAATGGCTCATCTCTAAACATTTGCACCTTTGACTTCTACCAACGATTTGGCTTTAGAAGTGATGAAATGAAGAAAACTGATATGATTATCAAAGCTTTTAATGACGAAACACAAGAAACGTGTGGAGTTATTACCCTCCCATTGCAAGTTGGCCCTAGAACCCTAGAAACAACCGTGTTTATTGTACATTGTCCAGCATCGTACAATATACTTTTGGGTCGCCCTTGGATCAACGCCATGCGAGCGGTCCCCTCAACTTTACACCAATGTGTTAAATTTGAGTTTAAAAATCAGTTGGTCACTATCCATGGTGACCCTAGACCCTTTGATATGTGTGCTTTGGCAGAACCCGTTGGAGTGCAATTTTGCCCTGCTCTGTCATCCACACATCCTAGTTCTTCTTTTTCATCCAAAACTGTGAAACATAAACCCATAACTTCACCTATTTCCCTTCCTTTAATTTCATCCTCCTATGTAGACCAACAACCCTCTAAACAAATCATTTTAGAACCTCAAAAAGATTTTAAATCTACAACCAATCCTTCAAGTTCTATCCCTATAAATTCAAAACCTATAGACACATCTATCATACCTTCCACAACTAAAGACATAGGTAATAAGCCTTCTACATCTTATGCCCTTTCTGATGAACTCTTACCAGATTTATCTACAACCTTAATATAAAAAAAAATGAATGCTTTCATGCGAGATTCAAACCTTTTAAATGACTTACCGCCATCTCCTCGTACTTTGGGCCTCCCACAACCTATGGGAAGTACTTACCAAGTCGGGAGTTGTGCCTTCATTTATAAAGGATATGACTAGGGAAGAATCCCTCGGAATATCAAAACTCATCATGAGGGATATGCTCGGTGTTATTTTACCAATGATTATATTAAAGCTAAACCCATGATGCTTAAAATGGGATATGAAGGGAAAGGCTTGGGACCTTCCCAAAATGGCATGAAAGAACCTTTCGAGGTAGAACCATGGCCTGCCCGCTGTGGTGTGGGCCTATTTCCTAGTAAGGGTCAACCCTTTCCTTTTGAGGATGATGATCATCTCATATGCTATCAAGATTATATGGATAGGCATGTTGATTTGCCTATTAAAAATCAGTCGTTTTCATGCAACATGTTGTCCATAGCATACCCTAAAATGATTGCTGACCCAGATGAAGAATTGGAAGGAGATATCTTCCATGATGTCTCTGTTGAAGAGATGTTACACAATGGATTTTATTTTGATGGTTCTATACCAACTATAGCCCAACTTGAGGCCACTGATCCTCAGAATGAATTATCTAAATTAACCTTACAAGAATTACAAGAATTGGGTGTTTCACCCGCCCCACCTAACTTTGAAAGAGATCTACACATGGAGGTAGAAAACGTCATTAAAATTAATATTGGAACTGAGGATAATCCTCACATAATCAATATTGGATCAGAATTAAGCCAAGAAAAACAAGAACAATACATTGCATTCCTTAAAGAGTATGAAGATGTCTTCGCTTGGACATATGAAGATATGCCAGGTCTAGACCCTTACGTAGTCATGCATCATCTAGTGGTCCATCCGGATGCTAAACCTGTTAAACAAAAACTTAGAAAAATGCATCCCAAAGTGGCTCTGCTAGTCAAAGGGGAGTTAGAAAAACTCCTGAATGTTATCTTTATACAAGCTATTGATTATGCTGAATGGATCTCAAACGTAGTTCCAGTCACCAAGAAAGAAGCTACCAAAGTTAGGGTTTGCATAGACTTTAGAGATATTAACGTTGCATGCCCTAAAGATGACTTTCCTCTTCCAAACATGGACCAAATCATTGACTTCACTGTCGAAAGTGGGATGATGTCCTTAATGGATGGATTCTCCGGTTATAATCAGATCAGGATAGCTCCTGAAGACCAGGCTAAAATAACCTTTATTACCCCCTGGGGTACCTTTTGCTAGAAAGTGATGCCATTTGGCTTAAAGAATGCCGGTGCAACTTATCAACGAGCTATGACCTACATTTTTCATGATATGATGCATGATATCCTACATGATTATGTGGATGATATTATAGCTCGCTCTATTATTGAAAATAATCATTTAGATGATTTAAGGAAAGTCTTTAATCGATTACGAGAATATCTCATTCGATTAAATCCAAAAAAATGCATATTCGAAGTTAAATCCGGCAAACTATTAGGGGTTTTAGTTTCTTTACGTGGTATTGAAATCGACCCTCTCAAGATTGCGGCCATCACTGATATGCCCGCACCTACTAATATATCTGAGTTACGAAGTTTACAAGGTAAGCTTCAAGCCATCCGTCGCTTCATCGATAAGCTGGCAGATAAAACCGGTCCCTTTCTTAAACTCCTTAAGAAGGATGTCCCCTTTAATTGGGATACAGAATGTAGAGAAGCTTTTGAACTTCTCAAACAATACCTCCTTAATCCACCTGTGCTTTCACCACCTAAATCCGATCGCCCATTTCTCCTCTATATTTTTGCTTCAGATTCTGCCTTAGGGGCTATGTTAGCTCAACTTGATGATGAAAAGCGAGAACGTGCTAATTATTATATTAGCCGAACCTTCATCAGTTATGAAACCCGCTACACAACATTGGAAAAAATATGTCTAGCAGTCGTATTTGCTACGCAAAAATTATGACATTATATGCTTAGTCAAAAAACTTATGTCATTGCTAAATATGATCCCTTAAGGTATCTCATGAGTCGACCTTATTTATCGGGTCGCACAACCAAGTGGGTTCTTGCTCTAAGCGAGTTCGATCTCACATTCATAGGACAGAAGTGTGTTAAGGGTCAAATCATAGCAGATCAATTAGTTGTTGCACCCTTAGAGTCTACCCATCCCCTCATCATCGAGTTTCTAGATGAATGCCTTCAATTAGAGGCAGACCATCCTGAACAATGGTCCTTATACTTTGATGGAGCCCGATGCATGAGTGGGGCTGGTGTGGGTATTATTTTAATATCTCCACAAAAACATCTTATTCCTCTGTCCTTCAAATTGACATTTGCTTGCACCAACAATACTGCTGAGTATGAAGCTCTAATCCTTGGATTACGAGCTGCCCTAGCGCTAAAAATTAAACACCTTTTAGTTTTTGGTGATTCCCAACTGATTATAAACCAAATTAATGAAGTTTATCAAACCCGAGATGATAAATTGCTGCCCATATAAGGCCTATGTTTTACAATTAATGTCTTTATTTGATCAAGTCACCTTGGAAGCTATTCCTCGAACTAGCAACCGTGCAGCTGATGCTATGGCCGTAGCTGCATCTCTCCTGCCCTTGGAGTTAGATGACGAATATGCCACTATCATTATTCATCGACTCTAGGAACCCGCCTCAAATAAGTCATGCTTAGAGCCTTTGGATGTGTTTCTAATCAATGAAACAACTCCCGAGCCTTGGTATATAGACATATTTGATTTTCTTCAAAATGGGACTTTCCCTACCAATTCTAATAGAAACCAGCATCGGTTATTACGTCGATGAGCAAGTCGATTCGTAATAATTGGCAATACTTTATATAGGAGATCTTTTGAAGGTATCCTATTAAGATGTTTAAACTTAGAAGAGTCTAAATCAGCCTTGAGTGAAGCCCACGATGGATCTTGTGGAGGACACTTTAGTGGTAGTGTTATTGCTAAAAATCTCCTTCGGATAGGATACTTTTGGCCTACCATGGAAACGGATGCACATGAGTATGTGCGCCATTGCGACAAGTGTCAAAAACATGCTGACCTTGTCCATGCGCCTGCACAAGAGCTGCAAGCTATTTCATCTCCATGGCCCTTTTCTAAATGGGGCTTGGATATTATTGGCAAAATAAATCCTGTGTCATCTGATGGACACAAGTTCATCATAACCACCACTGAGTATTTCACGAAGTGGGTCGAAGCTATGCCTTTAGCTTCCTGCACTGGCACACAAGTTTCTAAATTTATTTTTAATCAAATCATTTGCAGGTTCGGAATCCCTGCCAATCTCATCTCTGACAATGGAACTTGTTTCAAAAATAAAGATGTTAAAAAATTATGTCAAAAATATAAGATTCAAGGGGGTGGAGGAGTCCTAAATCTGTCATCTCAAAGTTCTTGCATAAGTCCTCCTTGAGCAACCTTATTCCTTCTATATCATCACTTGTAATGAGAAGATCATCCACATACAATGTAACCAAGATGATGCGGTTCCTTCAAAGTTTCACTCCTATGCTACCATGTTATATTTGAGTGGTAAAACAATGAATTCAACACTTGAGGATATCGAGATCCTACTTAAGAGCATGAGCAAGCCCTAATCAAAGATGAAGAAATTGAAGCCACATCGGCAGCTTTTGCCACCAAGGCAACTTTATAGCCTAAACAAAACAAGGGTCAAAATCAGCATAATTAGAATCAAAGGGGTAGACCACACCAGAGATACACACAGTACCAACAGCAGCCAAATCAACAGTACCATCAGCAACCATGTCAGCAACAGTACCAACAATAGCCACAACAACAGCACTACCAGTAGTAGCAAAGATGGACAACAAGACCTTAAGGGGGTCAAAAAAACAATCAACAAGGGTGTGAATATTGTGGAAAATGGAATCATAATATTGCTAATTGCTATCAAATGCAAAGAGAACAGGGAGAACCACAAAATAATAATATGAACACATTGTATGCAGCCAACCAAGTTAATATTGAAGATAAATAATGTTGGTATATTGATTCTGGAGCAACAAAGCACATGACAAGAAGGCAAGATTGGTTGACCAAGGTTCAGCCCACATCAAATCAATTCATTACTTTTGGTGATGAAAGTTCTCTACCCATTGAAGGTTTTGGGGAGGCACCACTTACTTTGCATGATGGTAATAATGTTCCTGCAACAGATGTTTTGTATGTGCCTGGTCTAAAAAGGAGTCTTCTTTCTATTGGACAACTTACTGATAAGGGATATAATGTCTATTTTGAAAAAGAAAAATGCTACATTAAGGAACCCAATGGCAATTTCAAGGCCATGGGACTGAAAAAGGATGGTGTTTACTACCTCCTTACAAAATCTGTAACACAAACATCTTTGCATACAACAACAACTTTATCTTTGGAATACATGTGGCATGAAAGATTGGGACATTTAAATTTTAATAATCTTCAAATGATGGCTACAAAAGGATTAGTTAAAGGACTTCCACATCTTAAGGAGTCAAAATGTTTTTGTGATCCATGTGTAATAGCCAAACACCATAGGCAACCATTTGAAACAGGAAAGGCATGGAGGGCTAATAGACCTTTGCAATTGATTCATTCAGACATTTGTGGGCCAATGTCTGTTCAATATTATACAGGGGCAAAGTACTACATCACTTTCATTGATGATTACAATAGAAAGGTATGGATCTACCTAATTCAATATAAGTGGCAAGCCTTTGATAAGTTCAAAGAATTCATGGCACTTGTTGAAAGAGAAAGTGGCTATCAAATCTCCACCTTAAGATCAGATAATGGTGGAGAATATGTTTCTAATGAATTATTTAATTTTTGTAAGTATCATGGGATAAGGAGGCAATTCACAACCCATTATACCCCACAAAAAAATGGAGTTGCTGAGAGGATGAATCAAACAATCACAAATAGGGCAAAATCAATGTTACATGCTGCTATATTACCTAACTCATTTTGGGGAGAAGCCGTTCTTACTACTGCATACTTGACTAATAGGTCATACACAAAGGCCTTACATGAAAGAACACCTGAAGAAGCATGGATTGGAAGGACACCCTATGTGGGCCATTTGAGAATATTTGGATGTGATGCTTATGCTCATATTCCTCATAAGAAAAGGAAGAAGTTTGATGATAAGATCCAAAAATGCATCTTTGTTGGCTATAGTGATAGTGCAAATGCATATAAATTATATGAGCCTATTTCCAAGAAAATCATCTTATCTAGGGATGTTACCTTTCATGAGTATCCCCCATCTAATCCTCCTAAAGCCCCCACTTTAGAAATAACTAATGAAATAGTTGCTCCATTCATGCATACAATATCATCTACTTCCTCTCCTTCACTCATAAATCAAGAAATTCATCCACAAGAAGAACTTCCTACAAATGATCCATGTCCTCCACCTCATCCTCCTAATGAACAAGTAACATCATCCAATCCTTTACCCAAGTGGGTTCAAGCCACAATAGAAGAAGCCCAAAATCATTTGCCCACCTATATAGGAAAAAGGCCTTCAGCCCTAAGACACCAAGTGAATTATGCCCTAATGGCCAAATTCCTTAGCCAACTTGAACCTTCTAATGTCAAAGAAGAACTTGGTGATCCTAAATGGGTTCATGCCATGGATCGGGAATTGGATTCCATTGAAAGGAATCACACTTGGGAGTTAGTTGATTTACCCAAAGGAAAATATACCATAGGCACAAAATGGGTATACAAGGCAAAATATAAATCAAATGGCTCACTAGATCGCTACAAGGCTCGCCTAGTAGCTCAAGGCTATAAGCAACAAGAGGGAATCAATTATGAGGAGACCTTTGCTCCTGTGGCTAAGATGACAACAATTAGGATAGTTATTGCTCTGGCAGCTCAAAAACATTGGCCAATATATCAAATGGATGTTAAAAGTGCATTTCTAAATGGTCATTTGAAGGAGGAAGTGTATGTGAAACAACCACCAGGATACACAGTTGAAGGCCAAAACAACAAAGTTCTCAGATTAAAGAAAGCTCTATATGGGTTGAAGCAAGCACCCCGAGCTTGGTATGCAAATATTGACTCCTATTTTCTCAACCTTGGTTTCACTAGATCTACAGCAGAATCTACTCTCTATGTGAAACATTGGAGGAACCGCATCATCTTGGTTACATTGTATGTGGATGATCTTCTCATTACAGGTGATGATATAGAAGGAATAATGTTGCTCAAGGAGGACTTATGCAAGAACTTTGAGATGACAGATTTAGGACTCCACTATTGCTTAGGAATAGAGGTATGGCAACAGCCTGGTAAGATTTTTATCTCACAAGCTAAGTACATTCAATCTATTTTGGAGAGGTTTCACATGGAGGAGTGTAAGCCCTCTCTAACTCCCATGGAAACTATATTGAAATTTCTAAATAATGATGAAGAAGAAAGGGTTGATGGTACACTTTATAGGCAACTAGTTGGAAGTTTAATCTACTTAACTTCAACTAGACCAGATATTTGCTATTCAGTTGGCCTTATTTCTAGATTCATGTAGGATCCTAAGAAAAGCCATTGGATAGCAACTAAGAGGATTGTGAGATTCCTAAAGGCCACACCTCATCATGGCCTTATGTATAAATCAAGTGATAATTTTTCTTTGATTGGATACACAGATTCAGATTGGGCCAGTTGTCCTGAAACCAGAAGATCTACATCAGGTTATTGCTTTCAATTAGGCCAAGGCTCTATTTCATGGAGCACAAAGAAGTAGCACACAGTATCACTATCTTCAGCAGAAGTAGAATATAGAGCAGCAGTTGAGGCAACTAAGGAGGCAATATGGTTGAGGCAATTAATTCAGGATATTGGGCTATTCATACATGGTCCAACATATATATATTGTGACAATCAAAGTACCATCAAGATGACCAAGAATCAAGTTTTCCATGCTCGAACAAAGCACATTGAGATCCATCATCACTTCATTTGAGAAATGGTCCAAGAAGATATTATACACATGAATTATGTACCAACTCAATATGAGGTAGCAGACATATTCACCAAGTCACTTGGGAAAGACAAGTTTTCTCAGTTTAGCAATTTGCTATATCTATGTACAAGAAGTCAACATTAAGGGGGAATGTTATCTAATGTTGACTTATTAGGATAGTGCACATTAAGGGGGAATGTTAGAATATTATTATAATGTGCACTATGCCTATAATTGACAGGTTGACATTTGTCTTCTGCCACTTGTCCCTATCTTCAGTTTGAGTTGGAGTGGTGTCTTCTGAAAGACACTTGGAGTGGATATTATGACACTTTTCATATCTCCATCCTAAGCTTGATGCTTATATATTGTAAGATAACTTGTAAATAATTTAACGCCTTTTGTTCAGTCCCAACAGATTCAACATCGCTGGTCCACTCCCTATTATCCTCAGGGTAATGGTCAAGCAGAAGCATCTAACAAAACCTTAATCAAAATTCTCAAAATATTGGTCAATAAAACTGGCCATGACTGGCACATTCAATTATATCCAGCCTTGTGGGCCTATCGAACTAGTGTTCGAACCCCCACTGGAACTTCACCATTTGTTTTGGTGTATGGTGCTGAAGCAGTTTTTCCATTTGAATTGGAAGTTCCTTCTTTGGCTCTGCTACTTCAAGATACCAAAGTAGGAGATGAATATCGTGCTGGCAGACTTAGTCAGCTGGAACTCCTAGATGAAAAATGCATCAATGCTTTGGAGCATCTCCGTGCTTACCAAAACAAGCTTAAAAGATCATATGCTAAAAAATTCGTCACGCATCCTTTGAGATCGATGACCTTGTTTTAAAAGAAAATAAAAAAAATACAAATGCAACTAAGGAACTTAAAGGTAAATTCGAGCCCAATTGGCTTGGACCATACATTATTACTGCTAAATTTGAATCAGGAGCATACAAATTATCTACCTTAGATGGTAAAGAACTTAAAGAACCCATGAATATTTTGCATCTTAAACGTTACTATGCATAAATTTGGTCATCTTTCATCCTTGTATATAACTTGTTTTCAAAATTTTTTATATATTTATTTCAAATTTATAAAAATCCAAAAACATCAAAAATATTCATAATCATCCAAAATCTTCAAAACTATTTGTTGCATTTATTTAAAGCACTTGTTAAATTTTTTCTGCTCAAAATAAAAAATAAAACCAAAAATCAAAATAATGATACAAATATAATAACAGCTATATGCTTGAAACCAAATAAAATAAAGAAGAAAGAGAGAGTCCACATCCTCAAAAAATTTCTCAAAAGTGTTCATATATATTTTCTTACAATTATCGCAGTTATATGTTTTAAATTATTTTTGGATAAATTAGCATTTATGTGGCATCCCTCACTTGCACACTCACAAAAATAAATATCTTGATTTTATTTGGCATGATTACTAATCTCTCTTATATCAAAGTTCACAAAATTCACTTAAATAAAGTTTGAGCATGGAGAATTGATCTTGTTATTTACTTAAACCAAGCACATATTTTCACAATAAAATGATTATATTTGTAATTTCCATGTTTTGCTACATAGTAGAACTGATTTCTTGAGCGAAAAGTTTCCCCTACTATCCTATCATGCACATGGTCTAGAATATTTGAGAATTGGCAAAAGGACAAGCTCACCCCTACCCAGAATAAAAATCCCTTGCTCTACAGCTAATCCGAGCAAGTATCCCTAGCACAGAAAAAGAAAAAAAAAGAGAAGAAAAGTTCAAGAAAGAAAAAAAAAGAGAAAAGAAAAATGTTATTTCAGCAATGTTCCAAGCATTATCAAGCAAAAGAAATACAAACAAAAAAATAAGCAAAGTTCAAAAGAAAGCAAGAAAGCAATAAAATCCCTTTCCCTACCCTTTGAAAAGAAAAGAAGGGTTGATGAGCTTGAATCCCTGGAATTCTCAATTATTCGAAAACTGTGAGGTAAGCCCCATAACAGGTGGTTTGTGCCCAACCTGCTTGGCCTTGGGTAACTCCTAGCATGGTGATATGTCTATCACATTAGTGACCTTCTTTTGTACAGACCTATGTCTACTTATGGATTAGCTAGCTCTTGATAATCCGACCTACATAGTAGCCTAGTATGGTTATATGCATCTACATCATGGTTAATGAACACTTATTTGGTTTCTTCAAATCACTTGTATCATATTATCTTGCTCAAAACTGGTAAATGAACAATGCAATTGCACACACATTTGTATTTGAGAGATTTTGTGTATCATTATGATAAATCAAGATTGGAAATGAACTCACATATGCACATGGGATTCCTTATAAATCTAACTTTTGTCTTCAAAATAATTTGAAATATTATTTTTGCAACTTGTTTGGAATAAATCAAGTACAGTTGTTTACCATAAAGACAACTATATAATACAAAAATAAAAAATTTCTTTCAAAATCTACAATCAAAACATATATATCTAGTTGACTTTCGCGACGATGGTATAGTTTCAAAACCAAAATTGGAATTTTTATGCCTAGCGCAAGTCCTCCTTTTATATTTTTTGTTCATCAAAAATCAATCAGGCAATAAAACTATTTTTTGGATTTTCGCGATGATGGTATAAGTCTATACCTACATATTCTATGCCTAGCGCAAACCATTGTAACAATTTTATTCCCCATTTATTAAAAATCATGAAAACCATATGACTTAATTCATTATTTTACACAAATTATGCTTTTCAAAAGCAAACACATTTTCATTATTTCATGTCATTATGTCAACCTTTTGCAATGATGGTATAATTCCTAAAGAATTATCCAAAAATTTTATCACACTTAGGAATTATGCCTAGCAAAAAAATCATTTGAACATTATTTCATGCACAAATATTTTTTATAAAAATCTGAAAACAAACCATCATCATCATCATCATTTGCACCATTGCACCAAAGTCTTAAGACAGTTTCTTAAGCACTCTTTTACTTTTTAACAATATTTCTATAAATGGGACTAGCTTGACGACCGAGTGAGCAACGACTCCATGAAATGGTCTATAATAGCGACAATGTCCTTTGAAATTATTGTTAGAAGTCTCTTTTTATTTTTACATTTCATTACAACAAATCAATTTGTTACATCAGATTATTTCATTTAAAATATCACCGCATGACATTCAAATTATATCTCCAACGACATAATTACATCCAATCATCACATCAATCAAACATTAAAAGCCTCATAAACATACACAAGACACAAGTCATATGATCAAAAATATCTCATCTATATATATCACAAATATATGTACATCATCAAAACTGGATTGGTATGCCACAATCTGAACCTCGGCATACTCAATCCTCTATCAACAAAAACAAATATAATACAAATACAGTGTCCAGCCCTCTAGCCTCGAGAGCCCCTCGAGCTCTCTGCCTCATCTCCTCCCCCGCCCTGAGGTGGATGAGGTGGCCCCATCGCAGTCTGTGTAGTCCTCGTCCTCGATCGGGACGTGGTCCTCGATGACCCGATCCTAATCGGATCTACGATGTTAGCTGGCAGGGGTAGTCTATCCGCCTCTGGCACCAGCTGGAAGTATAGTGTCTGGTAAAATGTCAGCTGGGCGATAGCCCGTGTCAACTCCCCAGAGCTCGCCCCTCCGCCCCGTGCCCTGAGGCATGCAATCTCATCCCGCAGCTGTGACACCTCAGCCCGGTGTTGTGCAGCCGCATCCTGTAGCGTCTGCACCTGAGCCTGCAGATGATCTCTCTCTACCCGGAGAGTAGCCATCTCACTACTCTCTCCTGTGTCCACACCCTTGCCCTTATCGAGTGATGGTGGCCTCTATGGAGATGGGGGTCTCGCCTCCCTCCTCTCCCTCTCTCTCTGCCGTGGCCTCTCTTGTGCCTGTGGCCTCCTCGCCTCTCTCCCACCGTGACCCTGGGCTGCCTCCATCACCGCCTGGCATCGCCTCCCTATCCGACGCACAACCACATGGATCGGACCCTGTGCCCTCGTCATCCGAGGAGGGCGGATGCCTACGTACCAGGCATCATAGCCATCGGCTACTCCTGCGTCGTCCCCATCCACTGGCTGGATGGGGGCATCATCTGTGTCCTGGCTCCAAAACCGCTACATGTCTGGAGCCCCGCTAACTATAGTGTTATCCCGGACAGTCCGAGAAAACTCGTAATCTCTGAGGGATGGGATCCCCTGCTGTAGACCGAACTGCCACAAAACTTGGTCGTACCTATGGAGCTCCACCTCTCCCCTCTCCATCCTCAGCTAGCAAACTCGCCTAACATGAGCTAACTCCTGTCCATCCTCTGGCCACCCTAGATGCTCCCTCCATGGCCTCCAGGTGATCTGGTCCGGGACTAAGTCATCTAGTAGCCTCCGGGACATCGACAGGTCGATCCATCGTTGTGCCCCTCTTCGGAGCCACCAGTAGAAGACTCGGGGCCTCTCCCCATCAACCCCTGTCAGAGGAAGCCCTATCGGCCTCCGCATCGCAATGTGCTCCCAGCACCAAACCTGTAGTAGCGATGTCATGACCAGACATCGGCCGCCCTTGTACATGACCCCATATAGGATCCTGTACAATCGGCATAGAACAAAACTGCCCCATGAGAACCTGTAGCCATGGTCTCTCATATCATAGACCACATCTGCGAGCATCCATGGCACCCTGCACCCGCTCTGGTGGCACAGCAGAAGTCCACCAACTACTCCAGCTAGAACCCGTGTGAGTGTAGATGCCCCAGGCATCTGGCGTAGTGCCTCGATGTTAACTCCGCCCTTCTCTAGGGTGAAGCTCGGGTCACCGCACAGTCGTCCCATAGCACGGCCCTGATTGGCCATAGGTGTAATCAACCGTCCTTGTATGGGGATTCTTAGAATCCTCCATACATCCTCCAAAGTGGGAGCCATCTCCCCTGTAGGTAGCCGAAAACATGAAGAGCCCGGATACCACCTCTCTGCTAGGGCCGTCAGTAGCCCCATGTCCGTAGAAACTTGTGGCATCTCTGCCACATGCAGTAAGCCAGCCTGTGCCAGCTGATCCCACTCTGCCTATGTGAGAGCGGCCAAGTCATCTCTCAACCCACCGTATTTCCACTCCCTGCTCTTTAGTAATCCTCTCTGCAAACATAAACAACAAAACAATAAACAATCATTAATCAATAATTCAAGTAAACAATAATGCAAGTTAAAAATTTAATCTTGTGCAATTGATGATATCGCCCACTATTGGACGATATCGTCCCAAATTTGAGCATAATCATCTCCGATTTCGTAGTTCGAAATCGTCCCTAATTTGACGAAATCGTCCCCCTTTCGATGATTTCGCCCTCGGGCAAAATTGCCGAAATTGAGACGATTTCGTCGAAATCGGGACGATTTCATCCCGACGACGTCGACGGCCCAAAAACGGCCACGATGCTCAAAAATCATCTAAAATCTACCTAAAAAGCATGTAAAATTAAATTAGAGCATTCTAGAACAGTCTGGACTCTTACCCGTAGACCGCGCCGGACCTCTGTCGATCTGTGCATCGTCTCCACCATTTTTGCTTTAGAGCTCCAAAAACCAAAAAATGAATAGTAAAAATGAATTAGGGTTTTACCCTATTTTTCTTAATTTTATTCAAAAATATTTTTTTGCTTTTTCGCGTTTTTACCTCAAACGTTCGATTTGGGTAAAAACACGGAGGGGGAACCATAGTAAGCTGTCGTACGATTCGACCAAGAATCATCGCCTAAAAATGGGAATAATTTTTGCTTTCTCATAGATCGAGAAGAACTCATCTTTAACGCATTTTCTTCGAAAAATTCGCTAAAGAGGGGGCAAAATGTAGCACCCTAAAATTGGCGCAGTAAAAATTCCAATAATTACATTCACCTTAGTAAATAATTTAAAATTCAAATTTAACCTCCCAAACCGCCCGTTAACCGTCGAGAAATCCATTTCCCCCTTTTCCATGCCATTTTTAGAGGTTGTTTTGACCGTTTGACGATATCGTCGCCGATCAGACGATATCGCCCTAGATTTGACGATTTCGTCTGGACTAGGACGTCCAGACGATCTTGTCGCAAAACTGATTTTGCAAAGTTGGAATCTGTTCCAACGGGTCTCCAATCTGGGCAGAAGCGTGTCTGCACCGTTGGGACCCTCCCCCCATTGGAGATCTCCCAAATTGGGATGATCTCCAACCTCCTAACTACTCCCCTAAGCCTATTTAGTCTCTAGGATTTTCCCTTCCCAACCCCTGGCTGAAAATTATCTGCAAGTTAACTCCATTCACATTAAAACATCCCTATTTTCCATTTGCACTGGTCCCATACCAATTTTATTGTAGGTACATCACTATTTTTCAGTCGGAGCTAGCACCTATCATCGTCGATGAACCTGTTCAGATCGGAGGCGAACCTGTCGAATTCGAGGCGATTTCGTACTGATGCGAGACGATCTCGACTGCAGTCCGTATTAAGGCAATCAGTGCCTGAAGTTTGCATTTCTCAACCTTTTCTCTATCATTTTATTCTACAAATTAAATAGTCTATTCAGTGTTTTATGTCATTTTGCATTTGGAGTTCACCCATTTTGATTAAGTGCATAATTAAATCATAATTATTATCTAATTAGCACGATTCATTTTTGTCTCTGTGTTTAAGTTTCGGTTTGATAACATTGCTGCCATTTTATATCATTTCCCTCTGTTAGCACTATAGTACCTTTTGTATTTTGCATCTGTTTTCGGTTTTGCAGGTCTCTGACGAATTCGTCTAACGAATTCGTCAGATCTCAGACGATCTTGTCTGATTGCAGACGATTCTGTCGAATCTCAGACGATCCAGACTGCTTCAACATCAGAATCTTCTTCAGACATCCGGATCAGGTATTCCTCATTTGTATTCTGTAATCTCTCTATTTTTCTGTCTTTAAATTTATTTTCTGTATTCATTGAACTTGCATTTTCATATAGAGTAATCTAGATACATTCGGCCAAACCTAGGATATGAATGCTTAAGGTTAAAAACGAACACATTTAAACACATTCCAAAACCTAGGCGTGGAAGCTGCCGTTAAATGTTTCCTGGTGAACCCACCATCCATCGAAAAATCATCAAAATACACCTCCCTTGAGAGGCGGGACCTTCGCAAAGTCCTCTCTATCCGAGGTACCGCGACATCCTTTTCCCATCCTCCTTTCGGGCGCGGATCCAATAGCCTGAAGGTAGGGATGCAAAAAATTTGGAGCGATACAATCCCACATAACTTGCAAAGGAGCCCCAGTGAAGAGAGGTAGGCCCAAATAATACGTTGGCAAAGTAGCTATGGCACATCCTAAGATACTTGCAATCCTGATCTATCTCTGAATGGGAGTGTTGAGGAAGAATATTTTGCTTTTGGTGCAATTGACCTTTTGACCGGCTGCCTCCTCATACAGGGTCAGGATGTGTTTGATTATTTTTGCTTTTGCCACTGATGTAAAAGAGAGCATCAGCATATTGTCCATAAATTTTTGGTGAGTGATTGAGGATGTTTGGGAAGTTTATTTGATACCAAATATGAGACCATCTGAACATTGTACTTTGATGGTTTTGTCCAGGGCTTCAGCCATAATTATGAATAGCATGAGGCTAATAGGATCCCCTTATCTTAGACCCCTGCAACTTTGAAAGTACCCTACGGTGGATCTGTTAACTAACACAGAGAACCAAGGCTTATGGATACATCCTCGAATGAGATTTACCCATTGGGTATTAAATCCAAATTTAATCAGCACTGCCTTGAGAAACTCCTAATTTATGCGGTCGAAATCTTTGTTCATATCCTATTTTAAATCAAAGGACACTTTCTTGGTTTAATTTGCATAGTGAAGGGCTTCATGAACCATGATGACCCCATCGAGGATATATCTCCTTTGGACTGAGCTTCCCTAACATTGGTCAATTATAAGGGGTCGAATATCTTTCATCCTGTTTGCTATCAATTTGGTGAGAATTTTGTATGTTACATTGCACAGGCTCATAGGTCTATAATCAGCCATAGTTTTAGGAGTGATTCCTTTTGGTATTAAGGCTATAAATGTGGAGTTGTAGCTTCTAGGAATGTGTTTGGAAGATTTAAATTCTCTCATGTACGAACAAACATCTGCCTCCATCATGTACCAGTAGGTTTGGAAAAAGTGAGGAGAGAAACCATCAGGCCCAGGTGCTTTATCCGGATCCATAGAGAACAAATATTTTTTGATTTCCTCATCTGAAAAAGGATCAGTGAGTTTCTATTTTATGTCATTATCAATAGTTTGAGTAATAGCATGTAAAAGGGATTATTTTGCATTAGCCTAGCATTGCACTTCTTCTCCTAGGATATTTCTGAATTAATGTACAACTTCATTTCTAATTTCCTGGACATCTTGAGTTGTGGATCCATATTCCTTGATCAGATCACGTATTCTATTGTTGCTCCTATTTTGCATAGTGGTCACATGGAAGAATTTAGAGTTAGAATCCCCATCCTTGAGCCATAATACTCTAGATTTTTGCCTCCAGTACATTTCCTCATAGGCTAGGATATTGTGGAATTCAGCCAAGAGAATTTTTTGTTCTAATTTGGTTGCCTCATCATATTGACTATTTTAAATGCTCCTTTTGATGAAAGTCAGTCTATCACTTACCTCTTTCTTTTTTTCAAATAGATTTCTGAAAACTGCTTTGTTCCAAATTCTGAGATTATCTCTCACCATCTAGGCCAGCTTGAAGGAAGGGCTCCCATGACCATCAATATTCCACCATTGAATGATTCTTTCCTTGAGGTCCTTATGCTTGGTCCACATTGCCTCAAACCGAAAGGGCTTCTTGAGGCAAGAGCTTTGGGGAACCTCAAGTAGGATAGGGTTGTGGTCAAAAGTGATCTTGGGCAAAGACAACAGGGAAGAGTCTCCAAAGACCATGAGAGCCTCTTTCGAGAGAAAAACCTATCTAGCCTCTCCTGAATAAGATGTTTTCCTACTCGCTTGTTGCTCCAAGTAAACTTGGATCCTTTTAACTTGACGTCCATTAGTTCATTTGTGTTGATGAATGAATTGAAATCCTTCATACTTCTGAGAGGTAGCCTAGATCCTCCTTTTTTATTATATGGGTATAGCAGATTATTAAAGTATCCCCCTACCACCCAAGGAATTTCTCAAAACACTTCACCCAAATGGTTCAGGTAAACCCATAGAGAATATCTTTCTTGAGCAGTATTAGGGGCATAAACATTTGAGGTGATCCATGACCTATTGTTATCTAGATCGTGTAATATAATGCTTATGACCCTCTCCTCAACCTAGATCACATTTCCTTCCACTTTTTAGGGGTTCCACATCATCATCAGTCCTCCAGAAGCACCTCTCACTTGCTTGAAATCCATTATCCCATGCTTCCATATGCTAGGGGCCAAAGAAATTGCTTGACCTTCATCCATTTTTGTCTCTTGAAGTAACATTATAGTCGGATTAATTGTTTTCCTTAATGACTTAACTGTCCTTTGTTTTACTAGGCCATTAAGGCCTCTCAAGTTCCATGAGAGGATCTTCATTTAAACTGCTTATTATTTTTACCTCTCCCCCTTCCTTGAGGTGGGGAAGATTTGTTATGTTGGCTATCATCCTGACTTGTGATAGCTTGTTGTAGAAGTGTCCTCCATTTCCCATTTACTATTTCATTATCGATATTGAGTTTATAATGATCTGCCTCAGACATTATTCCTCTATTTTTATCACTTTCAAAGTCAATAGAGGATTTTGCTAAACTTCTTGTCTATTTTTGCCAAAACTTAGGAGGATCTATTTTTTGCAGGATGGGACTAGATCCCCCCATTGTCATTTTGAATCCTATAATGTCAGTGCTGGAATCACCTCCCTCAAGGCTCATACTATATTCAAAAGGGTTTGAATCCACACCTTGAGGGTTGGTCAGGTCTTGAGGCAACACTAAGGATGGCCCTGCTTTAGGCAGAGATTCTAGGACTTCGGGCCATTCAATATGTATTTGATTATCTCCCTCATTTTCATCATCATAATCCTTATCTACTAATACTTCAAACCTTTTGGAGTTTAGGGTTTTTAGACTTACCTTGTCTCCCTCGATGGTTTGTTGCTTTCCTTTCTCCTTTTCCCAATTTTGGACTTGATGCTCAAGGTCTATTCTGACTTTCCTGAAAGCTCATTTTCCTTGAGGGGCCCTAGGTCCTTGGTTTTTGATGATCCCTCTACCTTTGGGCACTCTCGGGTCCTGGTTCTTCGAGCCTTCTTTCTTTGATACCACTGTTGGGAACTGTCTTGGAAGGTGACCTTGGTTTCTGCACTCCGTATAAAATGCCGATTTATTTTTATATTCAACTGGTTGCTTCCTTAAGTAATTTTCATATTCCAACTTGACAAAGGTTGGGAGCTTTGTTTCTATATTTGCATTAATGCAGATCCTCACCTGAGTCAATATTTTCCTTTCTAGGGTGGCATGATCAATAGCCACCAGTTCACCAATAGTTTTTGCTATTCCTTGAAGCCAATACTCATTGAAAAATTGAGCTAGTAGGTTAGGCAAGTGAACCCAAATGGGGGCCGTGTTAATATTTTGTGTATCAGGGTCAAAGTCTTCACCCCATATTCTAAGATAGAGGTTGCGTCTGCCTAGGAACCATGGGCCTCCAACTAGGATTCTCTCCACATCTTCCTTGTTGTTAAACCTTATTATGAAGAACCCTTTGTAAAGGGCCACTATCTCCAAATTTCCTATCGTTTTCCATTTGTTCCAAGCCCAAGCCCTAATAGTTTCAATGTCGGGCCTTCCACCCAAGAAATTTCCAACCAAAAATAACTTCTCCATGGCCAGGAATCCATACATGATGTTCACAGGAGTGATGATATTGTTCTTTACTGGCACCAATGGAGGAAAATCTTTGAAAAAGTTTGTCCTCATACCTTTTAGGGTTTCCACAAAGAACCAAGATTTTTTGGGTCCTATAGTCCCATGTTGGGTCCCTTTATCAGGGTCTTTATCGGGTGGGTCAGGATCTCTGGCTAAGCCTACTTGGTTAGAGATCGAATCTCAACCATCCTTTGCCTTAGTTCCTTCCTCTGGATCCTCACATGTCCCATGAACACTGGTCCTACCTGCATTCACAAATCCTTCGTTGTTATGATCCTGCGCACCCCCTTAACCTCCGCTACTCTGCCTATGCTCCTTCGCTACTCTCATATCCACATTTTTTGGAGATCATAATATATTACAAACCAATATAAGTAGAATTTTTATCAATTTGAAAGGAGTTGGGCCTATTAATGATTTCACTCTTTTAAATATTTTCACCTTGTTATTGCTCCAGTTTTAGTCAAGCATTTATAGCTTGGTGGGGGTGACCTTGATCCTTTGGACCTTATTTACTGCTAGACAAGAATCCATAGCTTTGGTAGAGGTTATCCAGATAGCCCTAAGCACTCGCTCATTTTGCATTATAGAAACTTTTCTTCTTTTAGGAAGAATTTTGATAAATTGCAAAGTTTTTCAGAGCATGCTTTCTGGGTTAAATATATGCAAGGCTATAATACTGAGTGTATTTGTATTTAACCCTAATACCTTACCAAGGTTTATTATATTCCTTTATTTTTGGAATTACTTTTTAGATCATGATATTATATGAGCTTTGGCTTGATGTGTCAGCATTCCTAGATTTCTTTCTATATTCCAATCCTTACAAGATGATCACTAAAAATCTGCTTCTTGAATTTTTTTATTTCATATGTATTCAATCTCAAATTATATTCATTCATCAAACTAAATATAACTCCCTCATAGAAAATAAAAAATATAACCAGAGAACTTAACAACTTTCTAACATATTGGAAACAAAAAATAGACAAGAAAATGAACTTGGCTTAAAGAGAAACAATAAAAAATATATTTTTTTTTATTCTTTTTATGTTCCCTAGTAGGGGTGGTATAACTTTAGGTGTAGGCCATTGATTGGGATTTCCATGAGATGTACCTACAAGGTTTGCATCCTATAAGTATTAGGACCAAATATATAAATTATTTGGTAAGGACCTACCCATCTAGGATCAAGCTTACCCTTTTGTCCATGTTTATTTTTTTTAGGATCCCAATATAAAACTGTCTCCTTCAAAGAATGGGGTTCCCTTGGCTTTCTTTTTAAAGAGCTACATATTTTTATGAGCATGTTCAAACATATTATCTAGTGCATTCCTTATTTCTTCTTGTAGCTGTGCAATATGATCTAATCTCCTTTGTAAGACATCAGGACTTTCATGATCTTGTAGTAACAAATATATCAAAAAAAATTTTTAACGAGGAGGTAATAGGGATTTTTCTTCGAATACCATTTCATAAGGGGTATTACCTATGTTCCTATTCACATATAATCTATCTACCCATAAGGTAAACTTTAACTCATTGTCCCATCTCTTTTTGTTCTTTTCCAGTGATATTTTAATCTTGGTAATCATATTTTTGTTTGATGGTTCAATAAGACCATTTCCTTGAGGATAGTAGTTTGTTGAATAATAAAGTTTGGTTCCATACTTTGCATAATATTCTATCATTTCAAATAAGACAAAGTATTTCCCATTGTTTGTTACCAAATTCTTTGGGACTCTAAATCTAATCAAGATGTTTTCCTCCAAGAAATTGATGACTACTTCAATTTTTGAGTTTCTAAGAGGAGCTGCTTCCACCCATTTGGGGAAATAATATGTTGCCATTATAATCCATTTGTGTCAGCCTGAGGAGTTTAGACTTATTTCCCCAATGAGGTCAATTTCCTACTACATGAAGGGTTCTTCTATGAATACCGATTGGAGAGGTATTACTGCTAAATTTTTCTTCCTAGAAAATAGTTCACAGTTATGGCAGCGTCTTAATTACTTATGTACATCTTTGAATAAGTCCAGTAATAAACTTCTCTCATAATTTTATTTGTAGTCACCTTTGGGGTAAATTGACCCCTGTAGAAGCCATCATGAAACTCTTTAATGACCTCTAAAGTATATTTTTCAAATAAGCACACCAATAAGATGTCATCAGGATATTTCCAATAGAGTTTACATTCCTAAACATAGTATTTCTAAGACTATTGTTTTACTAATCTTATTTTATTTGCAGACATACCCCTGGGAAATGATAGGGTTTGTAGGTATAACATAATATCTTTGTACCATTTGCATTCAAAATTGGTTTTTCTTCTGATATCATGCATGCCATAAAATGTGGTAATATTCTACATGTCCTCCCCTTCTTTGTTAGCCAAATATTTAGCTAGACCCTGTCCTTTTATTATTTTCATAGTTTTGAATAATACGTTGTACTATAATAATTTAACTATCCATTTTGCATGGCTACCTATTGGTTCAGGTTGGGTGAAAATATATTTAATAGCAATGAAAGAGATATAACATATAACCTTGTTTGAACAAAAAATACATTTAAAATGTTCCAGTGCTTGAATCACAACATACACCTATTTTTCAATAATTTTGAATCTCAGTTGAGCTTCTTTGAGTCTTTCACTCATGAAAGCTATAGGTATTTAATTCTCTTCATCATCCTTATAAGAAAGAACTACAATAATTTTATGTTCAAAAGTGAATGAATATATATTAAAATTCTTTGAGTAGTTAGGGTAATTCAATACTGGGGCAGGTGATAACATCTTTGATTTTTTTAAAAGCTTCCAAATTTTCTTCTTTCCATTTTATGTCAACATATTTTTAATTATGTTATTTATAGGTTGAGGTGTTTTAGAAAAATTTGGTACAAACCTTCTTACAAAATTAATCTTACCAAATAATGATCTGACTTCTTTCAGATTCTTAGGAGGAGGTATCTTGGAAATAGCTTCAATTCTTGATGGGTCAATACTAATCCCTTTTTCAAAAACTATGTGGCCAAGGAGGTTTTCTTGTGTTTATCCAAATATACACTTATTTGGATTCAAGGATATACCAAAATATTTACACCTAGCAAAAACTATAGCTAAATGTTTAAAATGATCAGTAGGTTTTTTTTAGAACATTGTTATGTCATCCAAATAAAAAACCACTATTTTAAACATAATACATTTAAAAGAAAATTCCATGGCTCTTTGAAATGTGGCTCCTACATTTATTAATTCAAATGACATTCTCAGATATTCAAAGTTACCCCAGGGGGTAGTGAAAGCAGTTTTATATCTATCTTCAGGATTTACCTGAATTTGATTATATCTTGAGAATCCATCCAATAATGACATTTTGGATGAGCCTACTATAGCTTGCAGTAGTTGTTCCATGTTGGAAAAGGGATAATTATCCTTGAAGGAACTCTTATTTATATTTTTAAAATCAACACAAAGTCTAATCTCTCCATTTTTATTTCTTACCGATACCAAGTTTGCTATCCAATAAGAAAATCTCACTTTTCTAAATATATTGGCATCTAGTAGTTTCTGAACTTCTTTTTGCATGATTGGATGTAATGTGGATTTGAATTTACTTTGCTTCTATCTAAAAGGCTTAACATCCTCCTTCAGGGGGATAATGTGAGTCATGACCTCTATTTTAAATATCTTCAGGTCCTCATAACTCTAGGAAAAATATTCTTTATTTTTTTCAAAAAGCTTATGTACTGTTATTTTTCCTCTTTTGGAAAAGCCTTATCAATTTTGACAAACCTGGGCTCTTATTTTGTTCCAATATTTATATCATCAGTTTCTTTTTCTTTGAGGAGTGGTTTTTAAGCTTTATTAAAATCATCAAATAAGCTTTCTAAAGGGATTAATCCCTTAGGGATCATATTGGTCTTGAGTTGAATTACCTCAACTGGCTCTCCAATAATATTTTTCAATTTTTCTTCATCCTCCTCTTCACATATAACATGAGAATACATATTCTAGATGATCATGAAGTCTTTGATATCCACATCATCTTGGAATACTTGTAGATATACAACGTTGTCAAGCATAGAATATTTGTACACATATATGGTTGGGAACCTATCCATGTAATCAGTGTCTATTTTTGGAAAATATGCACCTGAAGCATTAATAGCTAACAAGTCCGCAATGTGATTGTGTTCTCTAGGAATGTATAAGATGATAAATACCAAGAACTTGTCAATTTTTATTAGAATTGAAAATTTTTATTGTTTCAATCTGGTATGTTTTATCTAATACTTACATTTTATTTGTTGTATAATTAGCTCAGTGTCTCTAGTAAAAATTAAAAAATTTATCTATAGTTCTTTAGATTTTCTCAGACCTAATAGTAAGGCTTCATACTTACCTACATTATTAGTACATGGAAATTCTAGTCTATAAGGTATTTTGAGATAGTTTTCCTTAACATATGTTAAATTGACACCAACACCTACTCATATTTGATACTTAGCCCCATCAAAGGACATAGTCCACATCTTTTGGGTAAGAATCCTGTTAGATTCTGCATCTACTAGTTCTCTGGTTTTAGGATCCATATATTTTTCTTTAGGGACTTTGGCTAGGAAAGGGTTATGCTATATAGAGTACATTCCTATCTATTTCTCTTCTACGAAGCTAACCAAATTAACCATGGTGTCATAAGACCAATCTAAATAGTTCAACTAAGTAGTTTTTAAATGGTTCCCTGCTTAAGGTTATATTTTCTTTTCCTGAAATAGGAATTATGGCATAAGACCAATCTAATTGTATGGAGCCACATAACTGCTCTACCCGATGTCTACTCAAAATTAATGAGAAGAAAGGGTCTACATAAACCACTACAATATCCATAATTATAACCTTAGGATGTTGATCTAGGTAGAATAACAAACCAGTGATAATACCTACATAAGGAATCTGCCTACTATGCATTATCGATACAAGGGGAGACTCTCTAGTGTAAATTAACCCTAGTTGGTCTGCTATCTTATTGGGCATGAAATTATGGGATGCACCACTATCTAGCATGCAGTTGTGAATGGCATAATATTTCTCCTTCATCTAAGTTATACCTGAGTGACACATAAAACTGTATGATAGATGAAGGGGTTTTAGTTTCATGATTGGAAGGTTTGATAACATTACAAGACTGGGTTCCTTTTTATTCAATTAAGCCAAAAGCCTTATAGACTTGTTCTTTGTATTTCTAAATATTCATTAACTCACCAAAGGTAATATTGAATTTCTATTTACTCAACTCTGAACTAGCATCAAATTCCATTTTCTTTGTATCTAAATTTTTGGAGCATTCTTCATGAGGGGGTTGTTCATTTGTTCCTATGTTTTCAGAAACCTTTTTGTTCTAATCTTTATCAATGGACTATTTACTAATCTCTTTGTTTAAATTATTATCATTTTTTTTATGAATAGTCATATTCTTAAATTCAAGGCATTTGATTCTAACTCCTCCACCTCTTGTGATGTTGGAACCAATTTTTCCTATTTTATTTTTTCATACCTAGTTTCTTGTCCTCTTTGTAGGATTTTTATGTTTTGTACAACTAGTATTTTTGGATGGTGATTCGAATCATATAAATCCATATCTTCTTCGAACAACCTTTCTCTAGATTCATCCTCAAGGGTCCAATAAGCATTAATTTTGATATCCTCTTCAAATTTTGCTTCTAAGTATATAGGATGGTGGACACCTAAATAGATGCCACAACAATCTGGATTATGAGGAACATCATAGGCTAAACAATAATAAAGGAAATTTTTAGCCAAGTTTATATTAGGAATAGGATTTGGAACCAAGTCTAGCTCCTTCTTTGTTTCTCTCTTTTTTAAATTATTCCTATTATTCCTATCAAGATTATTATTATTCCAATTTCTATTAAAATTTATCTTGAAAGGTGATTGATTGTCATCTTGTTGTCTATTAGCCTGGGGGTGAGAAATTTCACCATTGCTCTCTTTATTCCTTTCCATCCTGGCCAACCTATTTTTCATTGTGTTGAACATTTTTGTTACTTGATTGGTTAGCTTTTCCATGGGATCATGTTCAACTCTTTTTTGTAGGTTAAATACAACTTTCTTAGACTTCCTATCAGGATGATTATCTTCTAGAGATTATGGCTTCATGTTCCCACTTTATAACATATTCCTCTCAATTTCTATGGCATTCTCCATGCACTCTAAAGAACACAGGCTTATACTGAGAGGGGGTGAACAATATAAGACCAAATTTTACTTTTCTTTCCCAAATAATATTATCCAATATTATCAATGGCAATATCAATAGTAGTAATCAAGCAATGCATAAATCATCACACACAATAGAGAAACAAATCTAACATGGTTTACCCAATATGGGCTACTCCATAGAGTAAATATTTCTACTAAATTTTCTCAACAAATCTCTTGGGAATCAATTCCCTATTACAATGTTTATGGACCTATATCCAAAGGATATACCAATCCCCTATGCTATGATTTGTGTATCTCTCTCCATAGGAGAACTCTTTACCCTTTTCTCTGGTTCATGAAACTTTATCTAGGAGAACTCTATCTACTCAACTAGTTTGTGGATATCTCTCCACAAAAGAACTCTATCTCCTCAGTTGGCTCATAGATCACACTCCATAGGAAAACTCTTTCCCCTTGCTCTAGTTTTGTGGATCTCTTTTGACAAGAGAACTCTTTTACCTTGTTATTATTTGTGGTTATCTCTCCATAGGAGAACTCTTTCCTCTTGCTATAATTTATGGATATCTCCCCATAGGAAAACTCTATCCCCTTTGCTCTGGCTAATGATCTTTTAGAAGACTTATAATCCCATTTCTCTAGCTTGTGTATCTCTCTCCACATGAGAACTCTTTCCCCTTACTCTGGTTGATGGATCTCTATCCACTAGAGAATGTTGTCTTATTTTATTTCTCACCTCCAAATCCTACTCTCAACTCTATCTTAAATTTGCATCAAACTCTATCCCAAGTCTAGCATAAATATGCTCTAACTATGATCACAAATTTACACAAAAATCTATCTAAAATATAGAATAAATTTGCTCTAACGCTACTCAAAAATCTACACCATTGTTGAGCAAGGTGCAGCAACAGTATTGTCATTGTTGTCAACACAGTCAGATAGATCTGTTGATGCAAGTGGACAGGAAGCTCAAAAGCTTTTCAGATGCAGAAGACAGGAGTTCAAAGGTTACTCAGAGTATGTACAGTGTTTTTCCAAGAAGACCTAAGTGGCCCATATGCAAAAGATCAAAGAAAAAGACAAGTAAGAAAAGTGTCGCGATATCGCGACATATACAACAGGCAAGAAAAACTGTCATGATTTCACGACATGTTGGAAGAGAGAGAAAAAGTAGGAAAAACTATCGTGATTTCGTGACATGTTGGAAGAAAAAAGGCAAGTGGAAAAACTATCACGATTTCGCGACATGTTGGAAGAGAAAAAGGCAAGTGGAAAAACTGTCACGATTTCGCGACATGCTGGAAGAGAAAAAGGCAAGTGGAAAAACTGTCACGATTTCGTGACATGTTGGAAGAGAAAAAGGCAAGTGGAAAAACTGTCACGATTTCGTGACATGTTGGAAGAGAAAAAGGCAAGTTGAAAAACTGTCGCGATTTCGCGACATGTTGGAAGAGAAAAAGGCAAGTAGAAAAAGTGTCATGATTTCGTGACATATTGCAAGAAAGATAGTACGGAAGAAAAAGTGTCGTGATTTCGTGACATATTGCAAGAGAGAGAGTCCGAAAGAAAAAGTGTCACGATTTCGTGACATATTGCAAGAGAGATTGTACGGAAGAAAAAGTGTCATGATTTCGTGACATATTGCAAGAGAGAGAGTCCGAAAGAAAAAGTGTCGCGATTTCATGACATATTGCAAGAGAGATTGTACGGAAGAAAAAGTGTCATGATTTCGTGACATATTGCAAGAGAGAGAGTCCAAGAGAAAAAGTGTCGCGATATCGCGACATGTCACGTTTTCATGACCCGAAGGCAAGAGAAAGAGCAAAGGAGAAAAAGTGTCACGATATCGCGACATGTCGCATTTTCATGACTAAAGGAGGAGAGAGAAAGTAAGAAGGCAGAAGTGTCACGATATCATGACAAAAGTAAAAAGGAAGAGTACGGAGGCGAAAGTGTTGCGATATCATGACATGCTATGTTTTCATGGGTACAAGCCAAGAAAAGAAGCAAGGAGGCAAAAGTGTCATGATATCATGACATGTGTTTTCATGGGTTCAAGCCAAGAAAAGAAGTACAGGAGGCGAAAGTGTCACGATATCGTGACATGTTAGTTTTCAGGTACAAGCCAAGAAAAGAAGCAAGGAGGCGAAAGTGTCACGATATCGTGACATGTTATATTTTCATGGTCCAAAGCAAGGAGAAAGAGAGAGAAAGAAAAGGTGTCACGATATCGTGACATGTTGTATTTTCACGGTTGAGTTGAAGCCAACAAAGACCGATGAACAACCGACTAAAATTAGGGTTTACAGTTGTCATGAAAGTCGACTAAGATTAGGGTTTACAGCTGACTAAGATTAGGGTTTTCATCACAAAAATTTTGTTATAAAAGGAGGGTTGTTTGGAGATTTGAGTGTTGTTGAAGTGTGCAAAGTTTGGTCGTAGTGCGAAGAGAGCAGAGTGCACGAAAGGGAGAAGATGATCATGAAGGTCGACTGTATCGAAGCAGAGTGTGCGAAGTGATCATGCAAAAAAAGTAGAGTGCGTAGAGAGGGCAAAGGTGAAGAAAGACAAGTCAGGATCTTGCAAAAACAAAGGTATCTTTCTATCAATATTATAGTTCAAAATTGAATTCTAGGTTGTAGCTTGGCATCAGGGGTTGGTGCTCCTTCCAATAGTTTTTGTTAAATCAGGGGTTGGTGCTCCTTTCTGTTGGTGTAGATAAATCAGGGGTTGGTGCTCCTTCCAGTGGGTGTTGGTAAATTGTTTGTAAAGTTGTTTCTTTGCAAAGGCTAGATTTGGATGGTAGTCCAAGTAGTCATTTTTGAGGAGTAGCCACATTGGTGAACCTCGTTAAATCTTGTGTTGTGTGATACTCTTGTGTTATACTTGTTGTATCTAGTAATTAGTTTTAATTGCTACTATATTAAGAGCTGTACATTCAAGTTTAAAGAGCTACACTGATTCACCCCCCTCTCAGTGTCATTGTAAGACTAACAATTGGTATCAGAGCTAAGTTCTTGTACAAGCCTAACCGGCTAGGGTGATCTTGGAAGTAACACAATGGTAGGTGGTGAAGGTTTCTCATCAAACAAAGCACCTTTGTTTGACAGATCTAATTACGCATTCTAGAGAATCAGGATGCAGACATATCTCTGTGCTTTGGGATACGACATCTGGGATTCAGTAGTTAGTGGTTACACAATACCCATCACTCCTCCAAAAGAGGCTGACGAAAAGAAACTATTTGAAAGTAACTCAAAAGCAAAGAATGCTATCATGTGCGGATTAGTAGACAGTGAACTAGTAAAGATCATGAGCTATAAAACAACAAAAGAGATATGGGACAAACTGAGGAGCATTCATGAAGGAGACGATAAGATCAAGGAGGCCAAGTTATAGACACATCGAGCTCAGTTCGAAGCATTAAAGATGAATGACAATGAAAACATTGAGGCATATATGTTAAGAGTTAATGGAATCATTAATGCGATCAGAGGACTCGACGAGGATATCGATGACTCTGCCATCGTGAAAAAGGTATTAAGATCTCTTCCTCAAAGGTTTGATTCTAAAGTCTCAGTGATAGAAGAAGCTAAGAATCTAAATTATTTTAGTATAGATGAGATGTATGGTTCTTTGACTACATATGAGATGAGGATAGGAAGATCCAAACCCACGGACAGAGAAGCGGATTTTAAGGCCCTTAAAGATAAAAATGCAAAACAAGAGTCCGAGGAAGAAGAGACGTCAGATGAAATGGAAGCAAACTTTGTTAGAAAACTAAAAAGGGGAAAAGGAAAATACAGAGGAAAGCTACCGCTTAAATGTTTCAACTGTGGAGGCATTGGGCATTTTGCGACTAAATGTCCACTTAAAGAGAAGAACAAAAATGATGAAGGATCGCACCAAGAAAGAAGTGACTGGAAGAAGAAAACGAATTTCAGAAAAGGCAACTTCAAGAAGAAAAGTTTCATCTCCAGGAATGCCAGTTCATCAGAAGATAGCTCCGGTGAGGTTTCTGAAGAGGAAACAAGTGAAGCTCTTTTCATGGCATTTGAAGAAGTAAGATCTCAATAGGTAGAAGGAGTGAACTCAGAAGTATGTGGTGAAAACCCTGAGGCTGAAGTAGATCTAGAAGGTGAGTTGATCTCTGCACTTGAAGAGTGGAGAATAGAGAAGAAAAAGAATAAGAAACTTTCAAAAAGGCTTGAGGATGCAAATGAAATCATATCCAGTTTGAAAGTACAGATAGAAGAATCCAAGAAAGTCTTCGAAGATCTCGAAGTGCAAATAACCATGAAAATAGATGACTGCAGCAAGCTAGAAGAAGATATTGTTGGCTTAAGAATGCAGCTAGAAGAGATGAATAAGAAAATCAGTTGTTATCACAAACGTGAAGTAAGTTCTATGAAGCTGGATAAAATCATAAATGACCAAAGGCCTGTAGGCATCAAATTTGGTCTAGGTTTCATCGAAGGAGAATCATCAAATGGATCAAAGGCCAAAAATGTAGAATCCATAAAGAACAAAGATAAGAAATAGGTTGATCAAGGAAAAACATCTCATGCAAGAGAAAGCAATAATACCAGGCACGAAAGGAGAATTGACAATGATGGATTCACCAATGTCACACATCAAAGAAGAAGAAGACCTATGGCTCCTACGACAACATGGCAAAGACCTTCACCCAGGTTCAATTATCCCTTTTCTGGTTTCTGTTTTAAATGCAATGGCTATGGACATAAAATCTCAGACTACAAATTTAATGTAATACCAAGGAATTTCTCCAGTAGAAATGCTTTTTCTCCTTTGATGAATTATACAATAGAATGTTATAACTTTCATAATTTTGGGCACATTGCAAGAAACTATAGAAGTACATTTGCATCAAATCAGTATCAGGGAAGAAAATCTCAACCAAATAAGATGAGACAAAATAGAAATCTTCCTGAAAAACATGCACAAGTTGTTGATAAGGGAAAGGCAAAACAAGAACCCAAGACTACTATCAAAATGGAGTGGAAAGGAAAAGAGCGACTTAAGGAAGAAAAGGAATCCTTAATCGTACAAACAACATTTAAAGCACAGAACAAATATGTACCATGGATACTTGATAGTGGATGCTCCAGTCATATGACAGGTGACAAACAGAAATTTGAGAAGTTACAGAAATATGAAGGTGGTTCAGTAAAGTTTGGGAATAATGATGGAGCCAAGATAGTTGGCAAAGGTTCAGTTAAAATTAGTGAGGGAAAAATTAAGTCGGAGGAAGTCTTGTTTGTGGATGGTTTGAAACATAACCTGTTGAGCGTAAGTCAGATTTGTGATAAAGGTCATGAAGTAGTTTTTATGAAGCAGGGTTGTGAAGTCAGAAAAACAAACAGTGGAAAATTGATAGCAACTGGAGCAAGGACATCTGGAAACCTGTACATGCTCTCAGAGACTTCAAAAGGAGCTTGTTTTATTGGACAGGAAGAAGAAAATTGGTTGTGGCATAAGAGACTCGGTCATATCAGTTTTGATAATCTAGTAAAAATTACCTCAAAAGGGGCAGTGAGAGATATTCCCACCATCAACAAACTTGCAAACAACATTTGTGCTTCATGCCAAAAGGGGAAGCAAACTAGAGTCACATTCAAAACAAAAGAGTACTACACAAGCAAACCTTTGGAACTAATACACACCGATTTATGTGGACCCATGAGAACACAAAGCATAAATGGTGACAAATATTTTATGTTGTGCATTGATGACTATTCCAGAATGACATGGATATTTTTCTTGAAGCATAAATTAGAAGCTTTTGATATGTTCAAGATTTTCAAAAACCAAGTTGAGAATGAAATAGGAAAGAGGATCAAATGTTTAAGATCAGATAGAGGAGGAGAATTCATTTCAGAAGAGTTTATAGAATACTGTGAAAAATACGGTATTAGGAGACAGTTTTTAGCAGCCAGGACACCTCAGCAGAATGGAGTGGTAGAAAGAAAGAACAGGACAGTGCAAGAAATGGCACGGACTATGCTGATTGAAAGCAGACTAGCAGACATATTTTGGAAAGAAGCAGTCCATACTACGGTGTATATCCAAAATAGGTACATGCTGAGAACACATGAAAGCAAAACTCCTTATGAATTGTGGTTCGGTAAAAGGGCAACAGCAAAATACCTCAAAGTTTTTGGCAGCAAGTGCTACATCAAAAGAACTGAAGATAATCTTGGTAAGTTTGAAGATAGAGCGGATGAAGGTATTTTTGTTGGTTATTCATCAAAAAGTAAAGCTTACAAATGCTATAACAAGAAGCTAAAGAAAATTGTGGACAATGTCGATGTTAAATTTGATGAAGGTAGAGAACGAGTAATTAGCTATGAAATGAACTTCCCAATTTATGAAGAGGTTATTGAAGGAGATGAGGAAAATGAAACGGAAAAGATACAAAAAATTGACTCAGATGATTTAAGTTGTGATTCAGAAGTAGAAGAAAATAAGAAATTCAAAACAGGCAGCTGGCAAAAAAATCATCCTAAAGAGCAAATAATTGGAGACCCCAAAGTTGGTGTTCAGACAAGAAGAAGAGTAGTAAGTAACTACTCCCTATTATCCAGCATCGAGCCCAAAAATGTTGCTGACGCAAGTAAAGATGAAAGTTGGATGAAGGCAATAAATGAAGAACTAGATCAGATCGAGAAAAATGAAACTTGGGAGTTAGTACCTAGGCCTGCAAATAAAAATATAATCGGGACTAAATGGGTTTTTCGAAACAAATTGAATGAAGACGGACAGGTAGTCAGAAACAAAGCAAGATTGGTATGTAAGGGTTATGCACAAGTTGAAGGCATTGACTTTGAGGAAACTTTTGCACCAGTAGCGAGACTGGAGGCAATTAGAATGTTTCTGGCTTTAGCAGTCTACAAAAATTTCAAAGTTTATCAAATGGATGTAAAATCAGCGTTCTTAAATGGAAAACTTGAAGAAGAGGTTTATATTGAGCAACCAGATGGTTTCCAACTTGGTGATGATCCCAACCTTGTTTGCAAGTTGAAGAAAGCATTATATGGCTTAAAACAGGCACCCCGAGCATGGTATGCAAGGCTAGACAACTATCTCACCCAACAAAGGTTTAAGAAAGGTATGGTGGACAGTAATTTGTATGTCAAAATAGAAAATGGGCATCTTATTGTTCTTGTTGTATACATAGATGATATCATATTTGGCAGCAGCAAAGATGAGTCATGCAAAGATTTAGCAAACAAGATGCAGAAAGAATTTGAAATGTCAATGATTGGTGAACTTTCATACTTTCTCGGGTTACAAGTTAATCAAAATAAGAAGGGCATATTTATTTGTCAAGCTAAATATGTGAAAGAGATGTTGAAAAAATTCACAATGGAGGACTGTAAGCCAGTTAGCACTCCCATGACGACAGGTTGCAAGCTGAGCAAGGATGACAAATCTCCACCTGTTGATCAAACCATGTACAGATCTATGATTGGAAGCTTACTATACCTGACAGCTACCAGACTAGATATTTTGCAGGTAGTATGCATGGTAGCACGATTTCAGGCTAATCCCAAGGAGACTCATGTGACAGCAGTAAAGAGGATTCTTCGGTACCTCAAGGGTACTATGGAGTATGGGTTATGGTATCCGAAAGGTAAAGACTTCACCCTCATTTCGTATTCAGATGCAGATTGGGTAGGGTGTGTAGATGACAGAAAGAGTACCAGTGGAGGTGCATTCTATCTTGGAGACAGATTGGTCGCATGGCACAGTAAGAAACAAGAGTCAGTTTCTCTATCGATAGTAGAGGCAGAATATATTGCAGCAACAACATGTTGTACATAGGTATTGTGGATGAAACAAACCCTGAAAGATCTTGGTATCAGCTTCAGTGAGCCAATATCAGTTAAGTGTGATAACACAAGTGCCATTAACATCTCCAAGAACCCAGTTATGCATTCACGCACAAAACACATCGCTATCAGGTATCACTTTTTGAAGGAGAAAGTTGCAGAAGGTGAAGTTAAGTTGGATTTTGTTCCAACCATAGAGCAAGTAGCAGATATCTTCACAAAACCATTGCCCAAGGAAGTTTTTGAGTACCTTCACAATAAATTGGGAGTGGTCACACCTCCCAAGAATTGACTAGTTACAGGGATCACATTCTCAGGGGGAGCATTTAAGTATTTGATTATCTTTTTGCTCATGTTCATGATTTTTGCTAAGTGTAATAAATTGTGCCTGAGAATGTTGTGCATGGACTCAGGGGGAGTCTGCAGTGAGCCCTTTGGTATTATTGTCAAAGGGGGAGAAGAGTTATAGGAAATTGCACATGTGTTGCCAACAATTCCAAAGGGGGAGATTGTTGAGCAAGGTGCAACAACAGTATTGTCATTGTTGTCAACACAATCAGATAGATCTATTGATGCAATGGACAGGAAGCTCAAAATATTTTTAGATGCAGAAGATAGGAGTTCAAAGGTTACTCAGAGTATGTACAGTGTTTTTCCAAGAAGACCTAAGTGGCCCATATGCAAAAGATCAAAGAAAAAGACAAGTAAGAAAAGTGTCGCGATATCGCGACATATACAATAAGCAAGAAAAACTGTCATGATTTCATGACATGTTGGAAGAGAGAGAAAAAGTAAGAAAAACTATCATGATTTCGTGACATGCTGGAAGAAAAAAGGCAAGTGGAAAAACTGTCATGATTTCATGACATGTTGGAAGAGAAAAAGGCAAGTGGAAAAACTATCACGATTTCAAGACATGTTGGAAGAGAAAAAGGCAAGTGGAAAAACTATCACGATTTCGTGACATGTTGGAAGAGAAAAAGGCAAGTGGAAAAACTATCACGATTTCACGACATGTTGGAAGAGAAAAAGGCAAGTGGAAAAACTATCACGATTTCACGACATGTTGGAAGAGAAAAAGGCAAGTTGAAAAACTGTCACGATTTCGTGACATGTTGGAAGAGAAAAAGGCAAGTAGAAAAAGTGTCACGATTTCATGACATATTGCAAGAAAGATAGTATGAAAGAAAAAGTGTCACGATTTCGTGACATATTGCAAGAGAGAGAGTCCGAAAGAAAAAGTGTCACGATTTCGTGACATATTGCAAGAGAGATTGTACGGAAGAAAAAGTGTCACGATTTCATGACATATTGCAAGAGAGAGAGTCCGAAAGAAAAAGTGTCACGATTTCATGACATATTGCAAGAGAGATTGTACGGAAGAAAAAGTGTCACAATTTCATGACATATTGCAAGAGAGAGAGTCCAAGAGAAAAAGTGTCGCGATATCATGACATGTCACATTTTCATGACCCGAAGGCAAGAGAAAGAGCAAAGGAGAAAAAGTGTCACGATATCGCGACATGTCACATTTTCACGACTAAAGGAGGAGAGAGAAAGTAAGAAGGTAGAAGTGTCACGATATCATGACAAAAGTAAAAAGGAAGAGTATGGAGGTGAAAGTGTTGCGATATCGTGACATGCTGTGTTTTCACGGGTACAAGCCAAGAAAAGAAGCAAGGAGGCAAAAGTGTCACGATATCGTGACATGTGTTTTCATGGGTACAAGACAAGAAAAGAAGCAAGGAGGCAAAAGTGTCATGATATCGCGACATGTTAAGTTTTCACGGGTACAAGCCAAGAAAAGAAGCAAGGAGGCGAAAGTGTCGCGATATCGCGACATGTTATATTTTTGCGGTCCAAAGCAAGGAGAAAGAGAGAGAAAGAAAAGGTGTCACGATATCGCGACATGTTGTATTTTCATGGTTGAGTTGAAGCCGACAAAGATCGATGAACAATCGACTAAAATTAGGGTTTACAGTTGTCATGAAAGCCGACTAAGATTAGGGTTTACAGCCGACTAAGATTAGGGTTTTCATCACCAAAATTTTATTATAAAAGGAGGGTTGTTTGGAGATTTGAGTGTTGTTGAAGTGTGCAAAGTTTGGTCGTAGTGCGAAGAGAGCAGAGTGCATGAAAGGGAGAAGACGATCATGAAGGTCGACTGTATCGAAGCAGAGTGTGTGAAGTGATCATGCAGAAAAAGCAGAGTGCACAGAGAGGGCAAAGGTGAAGAAAGACAAGTCAGGATCTTGCAAAAACAAAGGTATCTTTCTGTCAATCTTATAGTTCAAAATTGAAGTCCAGGTTGCAGCTTGGCATCAGGGGTTGGTGCTCCTTCTAGTAGTTGTTGGTAAAATCAGGGGTTGGTGCTCCTTTCTGTTGGTGTAGATAAATCAGGGGTTGGTGCTCCTTCCAGTGGGTGCTGGTAAATTGTTTGTAAAGTTGTTTCTTTGCAAAGGCTGGATTTGGATGGTAGTCCAAGCAGTCATTTTTGAGGAGTAGCCACATTGGTGAACCTCGTTAAATCTTGTGTTGTGTGATACTCTTGTGTTATACTTGTTGTATCTAGTAATTAGTTTTAATTGCTACTGTATTAAGAGCTGTACATTCAAGTTTAAAGAGCTACACTGATTCACCCCCCCTCTCAATGTCATTGTAAGACTAACAAACTCTACTCACAAATCTGCACCAAACTCTATCTCAAATCTATCCCCAAGCCTTAACACAAAGCTTGAACAAATCTACTCTCAATTCTATCTCAAATCTATCCCCAAGCCTTAACACAAAGCTTGAACAAATCTGCTCTCAATTCTATCTCAAATATATCCTCAAGCCTTCTCAAAATACTTGCTCAAATATACCCTCAAGCCTTCTCAAAAGACTTGCTCAAATCTACCCTCAAGCCTTCTCAAAAGACTTGCTCAAATCTACCCTCAAGCCTTCTCAAAAGACTTGCTCAAATCTACCCTCAAGCCTTCTCAAAAGACTTGCTCAAATCTGCCTTCAAGTCTTCTCAAAAGACTTGCTCAAATCTGTCCTCAAGCCTTCTCAAAAGACTTGCTCAAATCTATCCTCAATACTGCTCACAAAAACTGTACCAAATATTTCCAAACCTTGCACACAAACAAAGCTTATATCTTTTTCAGAAATGCTTTCTTCAAATAAATATATTCTACTCAAAATTTATTTAACCTCTGGAACATATAGAGAATGATATGCACTTGCAAATAGCTCAATATGTTCTACTCAATCATTAAGTCTATCGCTTTCACATGTCTCACATTTATTGCTCTTTTAAAGATAGATCTAGTCTAGCATATGACACCTATCTTCTTGATGCACACACTTGCTTTCACAAATCTGATTTCTAATGTTTGCACATTCACTTTCAATATCACTCAAAACCAATGCTCAAAAGCTTCACACAATCATTCAAACAATGAAGCACAACTTGCTCACAAACCCTAACATAGGTGTTTCCACTTTCTTTCAACAAGGATGCACAATGTAGATTTCAAAACCTAACTCAAATATTTCCAACAATGCTTATCAAACAATCCTTTTCTCTCCACCTTATGTTCCAAAACATTCACTTCAACAAAACACTTTAAACAAGGAATGATGTGCCCATACCTCTTAATTTGCTCTTATGGAGATATGTCTTCAAAACCTGTCTCACCAACAACCAATTCTCTTTGTGCCACTTCAAGGGTTAGATAGCAAGATTCTATTTCAAAAATATCCACATGAATTTTCCCTCAATAAGGTGCTCAATGAATTCTGAAAATAATGTTCTAGGACTCTTCTTTTGTTCTCAAGGATAATGCATTAAAGCTCAACAAAACCCTCTCAAAAATTTCCTTTTCATAAAGCAAGAATTACAAACAATAACATCACCCTTTACACCTTTTATCTCCCTCTATCATAAAATAATTTCCAATCTACTTTAATGTCCAAGAACAAAGAATTACAATTCTAAATAAACCATTTACAAACTTATCACTCCAACCTTTGCATTTAAAATAAATAGCAACAATACCCTTTAAAATATTATGCAAAAATTTATTTCTCCTTATACCTCCTATATGCCAAACTATACACCAAATCACATCCACCAAACACCAACTATAGCCAACATTTAATCAACTTGGAGCATACCTTATAAAAAATTAATTCCTTGCTATCGTGGATGGGAATCGACCCTCCGACCTCAACCTTCTAAGCGCAGTGCTCGACCGCTTGCGCTAGCCAAGCGGTTGAGACCTAACCCTTGGCCTCCACCTTTTATTTCTTGCTACCTCTAATGAAAATGAAATAAAACACTTCAAAACGGTGCTAGGGGGAATCGAACCGCAAACCTTTCCTCTACCAGCACCTTACGTAGGACCCACCTACCACTTGGGCTACCAGCCCTCGCTGAAACACAACGTCCACCTCCTTGTCCTTATTTGTTGTCGCTTGCTCGATGAATGGTGTTTCGAACACTTTTCTCTGCACTCCTCGATCGATTAATTCTTGCGCATCAACATTGGGTAACTTGGAAAATAATTTAGCTCCTCCCTTTTATATGCATTCGAAGCATTGCTATGACGTCGGTGAAAACCTTTATTTGCCTTCATTTAAATTTGAATTTTGGTGCCCTTTGCCAATTTCAAATTTAATTTTATATTTAATATAATATTTAACTTTGTGTTAAATATTATATTATTTAACTTTAGTATTTAAACAATACTTTTGCATGGAGTCCTTCGTCAACTTTTTCATTTTCCTTTTAATAAGCCCTTTTGGCTTAATTATTATAATATTAAAATATTATAATATTTTCTCTTTTCTTTTAAAAACATGGGCGTAAAATTTTGTCTTCAACATTTTAACCAACCTCTTTGGCTTATAATATAAAATATTATAACCATTTCTTTTACCAATTTTCTTGTATCAAAATGAACTTTACCTTGCACCAAACACTTGACATCAATGACAACATAATTACTCAAAATTTCCAACAATCTCCCCCTTTGTCATTGATGGCAACCCTTTTCTAAAAATTCCTTTTTCCCTTTTTCAAATCTGCTCTCCCTGAGAAACTGCTCCCCTTGACTGAATGCTCTCCCCCTTACTCAAATATCTCCCCCTTTGACATCAATGGCAAAGGGACTCCTTTGGGGCTAAAGATAAGACTCTTAGCTCAGCCCCTCCCCACCTCCTCTCCTTGAGGTGATTAATTTTGGGGTGGGAGTATTTCTACTCCCAGCATACAATGCTCTTTTTCTTTGTCAACCTTCTTTCTCAACATACCCTTTTGATCCTTTTGAGTGTCCATATTCTTGCTTGTCTCTGGAAGCTCTGGAAACTTTATTCTGCACCACTTGGCCTTATGCCCTAGATTATTGCACTTGTAACACTTAATGTTGTAGTTCATAGAAGGTACAAATATCTTGAAGTTCCTCCTAGTGAAGCCATACTCATTTCTATCATGAACCCTACAGTGGATTGCTTTATGACCAAATCGATTACAAGAGTAGCAATACCCTTGAAAGAGATGTCCATATTTGAAGTTCCTCTTAGTAAAACCATACTCCTTCTTTCCATGAGTCCTGCAATGCATAGCCTTGTGACCAAACCTGTTACATGAAAAACAACGTCCTTTGAAGAAATCTTACCTTGAACCCACTGGTCTCTTAGTCCTTTCTTCTTTGTGATGATCCATGTTCCTTGTTTGTGCATTGTTTCCTTTCTTAGTGAAGCTTCTATTCTTCAAATTATCCTCATAAGTCTCAATTTCTCCTTCACTCTCTTCTTCTGAAACTTCTTCTTTTGAGCTTGAGCTTGACCCTTCTTCTTGTTTCCCTTGTCCTTCTTCAAAACCAAGTCCTATTTTGATAGATGAAGATCTTTGTGCATTGATAATCTTATCCAAAGTCTTTGAACTTTTCCCAAACCTGTGTAGCTTGTCCTTAGAATCTTTCACTTCCATCCTTAGTGAAACTACCTCATGTTCTAATCTTTCACATTCTAAGACTTTTACCTCTAAATTTTCTTTAAATCTCCTTGTCTTAGCTATTGAGTTTGTCAGGTCTTGTATAAGATTTTCTTTTTCTTCATCACATTCTTGAACTTGAGCCTTGAATTTTGAATTCTGCTTTCTAACCTTTTTCAATTCTTTAAGAGCAACAATAAGTTCTGCTTCTAGATCTACTATGCCTTCCTCTTCATTTTTTGAATCTTTTTCTACTTCTTGGTCTTCAAGAGCATCTTCATACTTTTCAACTTTACCTTCAACAGGAGCATTTTCTTCCTCTCCTATTGCCAAAAATAGAATTTCTTCTTCTTCACTATCTGAGGGTCTTTCATCACTATCACTTGAAGCCTTGCTTCCCTTATCAACATAGAAACTCTTCTTGTGCCTTTGAAAGAACTTATTTTCATGCTTGTTTTGACCATACCTATTTTTCTTTTCATACCTGGATTTTCCTCCTTCCTTTTTCTTATGATCCTATTTCTCTTCACTACTACTACTTCCAGCTTCTGGACAATTAGATGCATAGTGACCAAAATTTCCATAATTAAAACATTTCACTATTTTCATACCTTTGTGCTTTCTTGAGTCCTTCTTGTTTCTTCTACCATAGTTAGCTTCTTCATCACTGCTTGACTCACCACTTGATTCTGGTTTCTTATCCTTTGTCTTCTTTGATGCTTTGAAGGTTACCTCTTTCTTGGAGTTGGGATCCTTTACTATTCTCATCTCATAAGCTGTGAGAATTCCATGTAACTCATCCATAGTCAACTGATCAATATCTTTCATCTCTTCTATAGCTGAAACTTTTCCATCATACCTTGTAGGAAGTGACCTTAAAACTTTCTGAGCAACATTGGATTCTTCAATTTCAAATCCAAGTCCACGCATGGTATTAACAATCTCATCCACATGAAGTAAGTATGTAGCAATGTCTTCCTCATCTTCCATATTCAAATCTTCAAACCTTTTCTTGTGGTTTTGTAGTTTTGCCATCTTGACCTTTTTATTTCCCTCATAGGTTTGCTTCAATTTTTCCCAAATCTCTTTTGCTGATTTGCAATGCATAACTTTCACAAATTTTGCTTCACGTAATCCACTTAAGATTGCATTCATAGCCTTGGTATTATTCACATGTAAGAGCTTACCATATTTATCTATGGGAGGATTAGTTGTAGGTGTGAACCCATCCTCAACTGCTTGCCATGTCTCATATCCTTGTGCCATCAAGTAAGTCCTCATTCTTATGCTCCAGAAAGCATAATTATTCCCATCGAACAATGGTGCCTTATTTGATGAAGATCCATTCTGAGATGCCATATGTGTTCCTGTAACCTCTTCCTTCAAGTTGTTAGACTCTTTCGAAGGAACCCGCTATGATACCAATTGAAGAACACAGGCTTATACTGAGAGGGGGGTGAACAGTATAAGACCAAATTTTACTTTTCTTTCCCAAATAATATTATCCAATATTATCAATGGAAATATCAATAGTAATAATCAAAGCAATGCACAAATCATCACACACAAGAGAGACACAAATTTAACGTGGTTCACCCAATGTGGGCTACTCCATGGAGAAAATATTTCTACTAAATTTTCTCAACAAATCTCTTGGGAATCAATTCCCTATTACAATGTTTATGGACCTCTATCCAAAGGAGACACCAATCCCCTATGCTCTGATTTGTGGATCTCTCTCCATAGGAGAACTCTTTCCCTTTTCTCTAGTTCATGGAACTTGATCCAAGAGAACTCTATCTCCTCAACTAGTTTATGGATCTCTCTCCATAGAAGAACTCTATCTCCCTAGCTGGTTCATGGATCACACTCCATAGGAGAACTCTTTCTCCTTGCTCTAGTTTATGGATCTCTCTCCATAGGAGAACTCTCTATCCCCTATGCTTTGGTTGGTGATCTTCTAGAAGACTTCTACCCCACTACTCTAGCTTGTGGATCTCTCTCCACAGGAGACCTCTATCCCCTTACACTAGTTGATGGATCTCTATCCACTAGAGACTACTATCCTCTTTGCTTTATCACCTCCAAATCTTACTCTCAAATCTATCTCAAATCTACACCAAACTTCTATCCCAATCTACCAATCTACTCTCAATTCTCCAACAAATCTATCTCAAATCTCCCCACTCAAGCCTTACAAAGCTTCTCAAATTCCCTCAACTCTCACTCTCACCTCCTCTCAAAACTTGCTCAAATCTACCCTCAAGTCTTCTCAAAAGACTTGCTCAAATCTACCTTCAAGTCTTCTCAAAAGACTTGCTCAAATATACCTTCAAGCCTTCTCAAAAGACTTGCTCAAATCTATCCTCAATACTGCTCACAAAACTATACCAAATATTTCCAAACCTTGCACACAAACAAAGCTTATATATTTTTCAGAAATGCTTTCTTCAAATAGATATATTCTACTCAAAATTCATTTAACCTATGGAACATATAGAGAATGATATGCACTTGCAAATAGCTCAATATGTTCTACTCAATCATTAAGTCTATCGCTTTCACATGTCTCACATTTATTGCTCTTTTAAAGATAGATCTAGTCTAGCATATGACACCTATCTTCTTGATGCACACACTTGCTTTCACAAATCTGATTTCTAATGTTTGCACATTCACTTTCAATATCACTCAAAACCAATGCTCAAAAGCTTCACACAATCATTCAAACAATGAAGCACAACTTGCTCACAAACCCTAACACAGGTGTTTCCACTTTCTTTCAACAAGGATGCACAATGTAGATTTCAAAACCTAACTCAAATATTTCCAACAATGCTTATCAAACAATCCTTTTCTCTCCACCTTATGTTCCAAAACATTCACTTCAACAAAACACTTTAAACAAGGAATGATGTGCCCATACCTCTTAATTTGCTCTTATGGAGATATATCTTCAAAACCTGTCTCACCAACAACCAATTCTCCTTGTGCCACTTCAAAGGTTAAATAGCAAGATTCTATTTCAAAATATCCACATGAATTTTCCCTCAATAAGGTGCTCAATGAATTCTGAAAATAATGTTCTAGGACTCTTCTTTTGTTCTCAAGGATAATGCATTAAAGCTCAACAAAACTCTCTCAAAAATTTCCTTTTTCATAAAGCAAGAATTACAAACAATAACATCACCCTTTACACCTTTTATCTCCCTCTATCATAAAATAATTTCCAATCTACTTTAATGTCCAAGAACAAAGAATTACAATTCTAAATAAACTATTTACAAACTTATCACTCCAACCTTTGCATATATAAAATAAATAGCAACAATACCCTTAAAATATTATGCAAAAATTTATTTCTCCTTATACCTCCTATATGCCAAACTATACACCAAATCACATCCGCCAAACACCAACTATAGCCAACATTTAATCAAATTGGAGCATACCTTATAAAAAAATTAATTCCTTGCTATCACGGATGGGAATCGACCCTCCGACCTCAACCTTCTAAGCGCAGTGCTCGACCGCTTGCGCTAGCCAAGTGGTTGAGACCTAACCCTTGGCCTCCACCTTTTATTTCTTGTTGCCTCTAATGAAAATGAAATAAAACACTTCAAACGGTGCTAGGGGGAATCGAACCATAAACCTTTCCTCTGCCAACACCTTACGTAGGACCCACCTGCCACTTGGGCTACCAACCCTCGCTGAAACACAATGTCCACCTCCTTGTCCTTATTTGTTACCGCTTGCTCGATGAATGGTGTTTCGAACACTTTTCTCTGCACTCCTCGATCGATTAATTCTTGTGCATTAACATTGGGTAACTTGGAAAATAATTTAGCTCCTCCCTTTTATATGCATTCGAAGCATTGCTATGACATCGGTGAAAACCTTTATTTGCCTTCATTTAAATTTGAATTTTGGCACCCTTTGCCAATTTCAAATTTAATTTTATATTTAATATAATATTTAACTTTGTGTTAAATATTATATTATTTAACTTTAGTATTTAAACAATACTTTTGCATGGAGTCCTTCGTCAACTTTTTCATTTTCCTTTTAATAAGCCCTTTTGGCTTAATTATTATAATATTAAAATATTATAATATTTTCTCTTTTCTTTTAAAAACATAAAATTTTGTCTTCAACCTTTTAACCAACCTCTTTGGCTTATAATATAAAATATTATAACCATTTCTTTTTACCAATTTTCTTGTATCAAAATGAACTTTGCCTTGCACCAAACACTTGACATCAATGACAACATAATTACTCAAAATTTCCAACACACTCATCTATTGTGTTAACATGTTCTTGTCTTAATTCATAGTTGAATTCTTCAGGAAAAATATTTTTATAAAAATATATGGGATAGATGTCATTTGGCCTTAGAGTAGTGGGAATCTCATTTTTATCTCTAGAAAACCTTCTATTAAAATCACTTATTAATTCATTTTCTTTCTTTTTCATTGTTGCTAGATCTATCAGCAATGATTGTTCATTCTTCCTTTCACAAAATTTATTTAAAAAGATAGTCTCCATTTTGGAAAAATTAGCAATGTCATTATTAGGAAGAGTATTAAACCATTCTCTAGCATATTTTTCTAGAGTCTGTAAAAACAACCTCAACACCACATCTTCATGTTCTACCTCTAGACTATCTAAGACATACAAGAAGCTTTTGATGTGATCTTCTCTAGTAACTACATTGTTTCCCTGAAACTTAGGTAAATAATTGTGCACTTTACTGGGGAGATCATGTAAAGGAGTTGGTAACTAAAAAGATCTATATCTATTGGTCCTCCATAACTGAACCGGTGGTGGGTTAGCCATGTTAACTATAGGAGGTACTTGAATTATAGTAGGAGGTGTGTTAGTAATTCCACTAGGAATAGTGGGAGGTGTTTCAAATAAACTTCCTAATGTAACAATATCGACATATAATTTTTTTTTATATGAATAAGAAGGGTTAGTTCTAAAAAATACCTATGGATCTTAGAGTTTGGGGTACAACTCTTAAGAGATTCTTTTCATTCACACCAATATTCTTCTTCTTCTTTTAATCTTTATGATATTTCTAGATTTATCCAGTCAAAGTCACTAGCACAATGTGTGCAGAAGGAATAAACGTCTGGTTGAGATTGCTCAAATTAAAACACCCTCGATCACTCAGGGTATACAATTTTTCAAGAATCAAGAAAATCAAGAAACTCAAGAGAATCATGAAAACAATATAACTGATCGTTCTTGAAAAAAGAAAAATTGGAAACTATGATTAGAGAAGGAAAATAGGATGAAAATATTTTAATACAAATTGATATTTTGATTCCTTCTTTAAGCTAACTATTGCCAATAAATATTTATCATTAGGTTCCAAACTGTAATGAAAATTATACATTCGGTCCTCGGAAATGGTGCCAAAAAATTGTTGGGGATTTTTCTTGCATCCGTAGGATGAGCTGTCATGCTATAGGAAAACCTACTGCCAACGAGCTATTACAAGATTTAGTTGACCTACCTCTTTAACTTGGGAATAAATTTCTTTAATATTTTCTAGATAGACCAAGTATGGTAAGGATACCCTTGAGGTGAGCTTAAATTATTTAAGTTCATGCTCTTCTAGATTTATGGTGATGATTTAACAATTATAAAATTTGAATGAGCTAAAATGATAACAATTCTATTATTCCTTATGTATGACCGATGCTTTAATCCTTTGGGCTATTGTAGCAAGATTTAATAACATTTCAAATGAATAGAAAGGAGAGATGAAATAATCGATGCAATTATGTTCATTTAAATATCGTAATAAACATAATAGTTGACCAATGAAAGAAGCATTCATTATATGTTCAAATAATGTAACCCATAATAAAGACACACACAAAGCTAAAAAAAGAAATATAAAAGGAAATAAACCTAGAATTGTATTAATATTTGAATGAGATTACATGAATATTTGGCTTGGAATCATCATTTAACTCTTAGAAAGATTAATATAATAAATATCCTCGTTCGAATATCATAACAATAACCTTTCACTGTTCCATTCGAACATTACAATAGTTGAGTCTCTAGACCTTTGGCTCAATAATCTGAAAATATTCTCAGCTTCTTGGGCACTTTCCTATCATAAACCTGCACAAAAATGGGAGGAATGAAGAGATGAAAAAGGAGAAAGAAAACAAAGGAGATACAACAAGCAAAGAATGGGCACTTGAGTATACCTCTTAGTAAAAATATGCTATGTCAAAGCTTGATTCTTATTCTAACTATAGACATCCTTCTTATAGTCATAGTAGCTCTGTAACTGCCTAAACCACTTGTATATGAACCATCCACCTGGTGCCATCTCCTGCCTTGTCATCGGTTGGGTGTTGTACATTCTATTATCTAATTACCTCAAAAATATTTTTAACAAAATTGGTCTAAGCCCTGCTCAGTTTTCACTGAACTTCTCTTTCCCTTTTTCTATCATCATGGGCCCCATGCTACTTGCTGACTCAGATGCCTTTTGAATATTTTAATTGCCTCTCACTCATCTTGACTTGCACCAATGGAATCTACTATAAGGATCCAAATTTCTTCATCGATCTCACTGATTGTGTGAATCCTATCTAATGCTTTGATTCCTTTACTTTTATCTTCTCTTATGAATGGCTGTCTACTCTAGAAGAACCTGATGATGTCAAGGGAGTATGTGGTCAATGAGATGAGTTGGTCGGAGAGCTTATCTTCATCAACCTCTTCGCAAGAAAATTCTTTGATATCCTAGATGATTATCTGATAGAAACCTTCTATGCTAAGTAATTTTTTGGGATCAACATTAAGGTGCTTCAGTTGGATAGTTCTATCATTTTCTTATTTTTCTAACTCTTTAACTGAGTTTTTCTGTCTGGGTCTTTTTGCCTTGAGACTTGCAACTTTTTCATACTCTCCTAGGTAGCTATGAACCTTCCCATCAATGGTGGTCACTTGCATGGACCTAATATATTCGTATTTGGCCTTGCACATTTCATAGACCAGGGATATAGCTGCTATATTCTCATATACATTTACTAATAGGGATTTTATCTCCTTATTTATCTCTATTATCTTTCCAAAATTCTTGCAACAAGTCTCTATCATTTATGCTTCTTTCTTAATTATTTTGACCATATTCTCCTTGAATCTAGCTATAAGCTTTGGAACTTGTAATGAATATTTGGCTAAAGGTATTTGTTTTTGAGTTTTATTTATTTCATATTTTAGCTTCTCATTCTTTGATTGTAATGATTCTACCTTGGATCTCCAAGCTATTACTTCCTTCTCGATGGCTAGAGTAGTTTGTGCATGAACTTGCACTCCATGTTTTAGTAGTGAGATTGAGTCTCCTTCTATTACTACATCACCTATGTTGGGATCTATTTGGAGGGACTGTATTCCATCAGTGGTAATGAATATGGTGGCCTTGGAAGTAGGCTCTGAAATTTATGGAGGTGAAATATGTACTTTAATTTTACTTTGACTTTCCATCACCCTGTCCTCCATTATAGCTTCAATTTGTTCCTCTTCCTCAGTAGTGAATTATACAAAGTCCTCTTTATTGATTGGGGTGATGCTCATAGGCTCATTGGTGCTCGATCCAATATTTTCTCTCTTGAGAGGAGGAGGTCCTGTAGTATCAAGTATTACTACCTGATAATTTTTGAAGATATCATTGAATCCTCCGACTTTCTTTATTCTCTCCCACATCGTAGCATAGATCTTAATTTCTTTATTGTTTACCATGAAGGTTGTTGGTACTGCCCATGGTGAACCTATAACTATTTGTTGTAGATGTTGTGAGGCCATTAGAGCCAATGTCAAAATCTCAATTGTGAGTCTCCTTGGGGTAGTAGAAACAGGTACAATCTATTTTCCTCGACTCACATTTGGGGACTAAGAAATAGGAGTTGTAGCTTTTTATTTTGTTTCTTGATATTGTACTTTGGCTATGATCTCAATTTTCTCAAGATTTAGGCTCATTATCTCCATAATAGGGCAGGTGAAATCTTTTGGTGGGATGGAAATTACTTGAGGTACATTTTTATCTTGTGTGTCTTTTCTTACCATCCTCAAGTTTGCATAGTAGTCACCAACTGCCTCTGTGTGAGTATGTGATCTTACCAAGTTTTTTTTGTTCCATATCTGCTTGAGATCAATTTCTTCATTCTATGCCCACATAATATTTTCTCATATTCATAGTCCTTGTGTTCCATAGAATTAGACTCCAAAGTAATTACCTTGTAATGACCCTCGAGATCGTATGGTCTCCAGGTAAGTTCTACAAAATAAAATGTGTCCATTGTAGGAAAAGCTTTTAATATAATTGGATATCCTCTGTATACATACTACCCTATTTTTCTTGGAGTTGTAAGCCAAGGAACCCTGGTATTTTTCTTATTCCATCTTAGTCTGGATTCTTCTACCAATTGCCTTACCATCTCTAAGGTAGCCAGTAATTTTGGGTACTATGAGGCCAAGGCTTTCTATGGAAATTTTCCTTCATATGTTGTTATAAAATTAAAATGTTCATCAAGAAAGTAATCTCTAGCTTCCATGTCTTGGAGGTACTTGATTATACCTGGGCTCATTCTAGGTGGTTCTTTCTTTGTGAGTGCATGGTACATTGATGCTAAGAACCTTATATAAAACTCTGGATAAGGGATAGTGCCATCATAGATGCAAGGTAACCTATCTTGGATAATCTCCCCCAGAATTCCTTCAATTTACTGTATGGCATCATCTTTGAATTACTCAATGATTAGCTGCACCATGAATGAGTAGTGCGAGAAATGGGGTATGATATCCATATATTTCTTTATGGCATCCTACAATTCCTTGAATTCTTTATCTATCATATCACATATTATATCTTGTCATTTATACATGGGTATTTTATAGATCTTGTTGTACTATACTATCAAATATATTACTTCGATGCTGACCTAGTTGAGGTCCTCGACTCCCAACACCACATGAATCATATTGGCGTAGTCTCTTGCCTATTTGTGGAACTGATTCTTATGAATTGGAAAATATATCGATATTGTTTTATCATAGTCAAACAACTTATCATATAAAGTTGTGTTGATCATGTATCGTGCCTGCATTGAAATCACCTTTACATCATAGCATTGCTTGGCTATTTTTAACCCAAATACCTATTCAACCTTTTTTTTTTTCCCAGCCCCAAAGCAAATAATTTTTTTATTTTTTTTTCCAAAGCGAGTTCATCTTCACCCCATACTTCTTCTACCATATTTTTGGTATTCACCTTATTGAATGGCACCTTCTCATCCAATGCTTCAATTCTCATCTTAAGGGCTGCCCTGTTGGAGGAGGCCATTGCTCTGATCTCTAACACTAGTCTTCTCAGCTCATCGAATAGTTCAAAAAATTTGTTAGCATCGTGAGTTGCTCATTGCTATCTTCATGTATTTAAATTGGTTCATGTACGAGGTATTATTAACATCATACCAACCATCATTTCTTTGTTACTATTTTTGGCTTACCACCTCAATATTCCACAATGATTGACCAATTTTGATTTGCCACTATATATTGATTTGCATTACTGGCTACCAAATTCTACAGGTGTTATATTTTGATCCTTTTGATAGATACACATTGCCTTAATAACTATGCCTGGGGAGATATGAGGTTTAGGTCTTTAGTTATCCTATGTTCTCGTAATGCTTGAAGTAGGATCATCATTGATTTGACCGTCACATCAGCTTTTCTTGGGTGAGGGTACACTGATGTGGATTTCACACTTGGGCTATCATTGATGATGTATCAGTTGCTCAATATTTTAATTCATATGAAGAGATATAGTTTTTTGATTGGATTATCATCCAATTATGTCTTTTCTTCTATCATATATCGATCGAAAGATCACTTTGATTTCACATGAATAAATATTCGATTGTTGGGTGCCATTATTCATCTAATATGGCTTTGGGTAATTTTGCATGCACTGCATTTTAAAACTTGAGATATATTTTATCGAGAATCTTAGCTAATAATAAAAAAATTTAATTAATATCTTGTGCATGTGAAATTAAATGGCAACATACCTTAATCAATGTTGTTTTACCTTTGATTGGCTAGGTTGATCTCATCCGTTGATCTCATTTTACCGATGATATTTTGATGACAAGGATGTGATCAACCGAGGATACTTAATCCTTTTATTTTATTGGGTGAAATATTTCAATAATAGTGCTTTGACCAAATTATTGACCGATCCTTACCATTATTCGATCGATGAAGGCTTTTCCTCGATCGAACTAAAAATTTTACTTTTACTGAGCAGTCGACTCTTGTTTTTCACTAGCCAAAGGAATATTCATTGACTCTTTGACTTTTTGATCGTCTCTTCATTATTTTTGGCCAAATTCATATTTTCATTGAGCGACTTGCTTTACATTTGGTAGAGAATTTGACCGAATGTTTACTACATTCGATCAAAAAAATATCACCTTTCGTAATTAACCAATCGGTTGGTTGGCTACTTTTCACTTGGTGTCAGCCGAAATACATTTTACCTTCAATTGCCACTTTATTCTTGTTATATGAAAAGGGATTTTTAATAGACCAAACTTCACTCAATCAAAAAACTTCAGTAGTGATCTTCTTTTTGTCGATCGATTAATTTTTTTTTCGTTATGCTTATTTTGGATCTTTGGTATGAGTAGTCAGTAAAAAGTTTCTATCGGTTAGCTAAAAAATACTTGCTTGTAAAAATGTTGGCTCTTCTTCTAATGGAATCAGCCAAAGAAATTTTAACAATATTTAAATTTGGTCGATCACTCTTTTCTGTTGGGCAATTGCTTTTCAAATTTGGCCAAAGAGTGCTTAGATTTTGAAAACTTCTGTTTATTGACTGAAACTTTCTATCAATTGGTCGAAGGGTGAAATATTTGCAAGGAAAATGTGGGTAACCCCTTAAATTTTATTGAAAGGAAAACATGAGTTGCTAAGGGATTGGAGATGCTCATGAAGACAAATTATTTTACTTTAGACCTGAACTCTTCACAAAAGTGTACCTTCTTAGGACCTTCAAAATTTTAAAATTATGGGTACATTCATGTTGTATCAATTTTGCTACAATAGGAGGTAAAACTGTGCATGGGTGGTTAAGTAAAAAAAACACCTCTTCACAAAAATCAAAATCATCTATCAACATCACCATCATCAACATCATCATCATCACATCAGCTAGTGAACCTTGTATCTAGTGGATTACCCTATACACCTAGCGATTGTAGAAATTGGCATTCCATGCAATCTAGTTGTATGGGTAGCTCACCATAAGGACAATCAATAAAAAAATTCAACATCAAATCACCATAGAATTAAATCAACTAGATACCTCAATCATGGAGCTTGGTTGTGTTCAATAAAATTTGCACATGGTTGTCCTTAAGCCCCTTCTTGGGTACAAAAGTGAAAACCAATCAAATAAAACTTGGTATAATCAAAAATAACTCGAGTATCAAGGTATAAGTGTACTGGATCCAATGCAGAGTGACTAAAACTAGTGGGACTAATGATCTCACAAACGTGGTTAATAATTTTACCAAAATATTTTTTGCCTCATCGAAACCAAAGGTAAATTTACACAACACAAACAATCCCAAACTTGGGGTATCAATTTGATCAAAATGTCATACATTTGCATACACAAATCACATCATTCAATCATCCACCTCCTTTCATCATCCACACTTGGTCAATTGGCTTGTGGGTTTCATCCTTTACCCATTCACCAATTGAGGGGGTAAGCAAAAAAAATTAAAAATATCATCAAAATTTTCAAAAAATATTCATTCTTGTGTGTCGAGAAGAGTTGAATCCATCCATATAATAAATATAGGTGTCATTGGTTTTTGCACCACATCATGTTTCACACAATGCAGTACAAAAAGGGGTATCTTTAGACACCAAAACCTAGGCATCCACAAAATCACATTTGCCACCCCACATCAAATCCTACATAATAAATTATATGCCTAAGTTTAGACTTAGGTATATAAAATCCTACACATTATCCTATTTTCCAGATTTATTAAATCTGGAAAATAAACCTAGGATACCCTACCTAGTCACTAGACATGTGTCCTAGCCACCTCACCAACAACCCTTACCACATCTCATACACCCTTTTCTCCTTTGTCCCTTTACATGGGACAACCCTTACACCCCACTCCACTTGCATCCACATCACCCTAGTTAAGTGAGATACCCTGGGTGACTCACTCTAAGTACCTCCTCCATTTGGTAGCCCTATATTGCCACCTCTTATTTCCCTCCAAAATCTTAAGGAGCATATAAAAGCACCTTCACTCCACAAACTAAAGGAGATTTGAGTATTCATACCATAAATATACCAAAATAGGACCAGGATATTGCACTCATTCTGAGAGAACCCGAGATTTGAAGCCCAGAGGTCAATTTTTGGAGGTAATCTATCACTTAGTCTAAACTTCCCATCCATGGTTATGTAGTCAAAATTGTCCTTGCACAGTTTCCCCACCGCTCATGTACGGTTCACTAGTCCCCACCATGCATCCACAGTTTCTCAGATCTGAATGAAAATACATCAGTGCGATGTAAGTCAGTTTTCAGCAAGGAATTCTATTTTATGTTCTCTATTTTCTGCATTACCATTTCATTTGAGGGTTTTCATTGCATAGATTTTATATTTGTATACAGGTGCTACTAAACCTTGTTTGCTCTTTCAATGTGTGCAGGAAGTAGGTATCTTGGAGATCTACTGAAGATGGAGTGGTCCCCACATTGGATAGTAGAATCCCACTCACCCCTCTAGAGTTGTAGTATAAGAAGGAAGGACACCAGATGATCTATCTAGAGAGCCCTACCCTATCATTTGAACACTTGTAACATACGTTGTAATATTGCACCCAACACACCTAGGGTAATTCAAAAGAAAATCATTATAAAATTGGGATATTTAGGCTCCCCTATTTTAATATAAGAGAGATAGTTATTTCATTGTAAAGTGTACATTTGTTTGTACTTGTTGGGTGTTATTATTTTGATACACTTTCATTGGAAAACACAAAAAAAAGTTGTTTTAATATATTTTCTTTGATTTAATCTAGATCAATTAGTTGATTTTGTTTGTGTGCTTTTTTTTTCTAGTTTAGAAATATTGCTTTTCTCTAAGGTAGGTGTTCTCATTACCATTAGCTTGGTTTCCTATACTTTCCCCTAGTATAAGTTCCCTCCATATCTTTAGATTAAGTAGTGTTAATTTCTCTAGCTTAGATCATTTCTTTCCAAGGTTAATTTTTTTGGTAAGTAGATTAATTTATATACAAAACGGGTTTTTTAAGAGGATCCCAAAACCTTATAACAAGAGAGGTCGTAGCCTTTACCATTAGAGAGAGCCCTTTGGGCTAATACATTAGGTACCATATGAAGATTTCCCAAAAAAACAAAAAAACACAGTGATGCCCGTGAGGGCTACATCAACCCCTCCCAACGGAGGTCAAAAAATAGCTGAAAAACCATAAAAAAACACATAACCATCCATTATATAGATCGCTTCCACTAGACGACAAAAAGGAAACCGTCCCAGGAAAATTCCTTACACGTCCGGATTCTCCTGATCCTCCTGGGTCTCACGCCCCTTGAAGCGCTTGAGGATCCTCACCATTGCATTTGTAGAGGAGAGGATGTTGGCCGTCATGTCTAACAGAAACTGGGGAGACAACCCCTCGGCTTCGCTCTCAGTGTCAGAGTTGATTTGTTGCGGTGGGGTCCCTTTCTCCTTCTTCACCTTCTTAAGCCGTAGAGATGATCGAGATGGGGTCGGGGCGTCAGTCTGCCCTCTCTTGGCTGGCTTGCTACGGGAAACTCTTTGGAGGGACGCAGGATTGGCCATTTCAGGGGGGCTGTTACGGATAGGGCTGGAAGTCCCATCCTCTTGGACAAAACCAGGACTACCCGGGGCTTGGGTAGCAATAGGAAGGACCGCCTGGGGCAGAGGACGATTCGCAGTGACATGGCGAAAGATGACACTCATTAACCCCTGGTGGATGGGAGGGTAAGACGATTTCTTGCTCTTTTCGATAGTGAGGCCAAGGGAGTAGACAAGATAGTCGGGAATACAGACCTGCTTGGCATCCCTCAGGTGGTTTACAAAACTGATGTGGAAACTACGGAGAGGCTTGTCGGTATCATCGCAAGTAACATATTGAAGGATGGGGATGATGGCAAGATTCCAAGGTTCAGGGAGGGCCGAGCGAAGGAGGGCCGACTTATCCCACCCAAGGTTTCATCCTTTGTCAGGGAATTGCTCCAATTCCTCTTCCCAATTGTGACGATCGCGTCGAATGTTACGACCTACCACCGACAACCCAGTGATCTCACTCATAAGCTCAATGGAGATTTTAAAATTTAGCCCCCTCACCACAACCTCGCCCCGGTTCCAGGAGTCCACAAAGGCACGGGTGACATCGTCTTCGGGTCCTTGGAATTTTTGGAGGAAAGGGAGCATACCCTTGGCCTTCATAAACATCATGGCTTCGTCACACAGGGAAAGATCAACCGGCTCGACATAAGGAGAAGCCATGGATTCAGGACAAACACACACGCCAGGAGGGAAGCCAGATGACTCTGCACCACACTCCAGGGGACACCTTACACCAAAATACAAGGCTCGCCCAAACACCACTAGATTAAATAGATTTTCTTTGGATATGAGCCTCGCATGCATGCAGAGAGAGCCATCATTACCAAAGATAGCGTTAGATCCAGGATGGTGGCAAAGATTGATGCTGAGGTGGACACGCAACCTCCGAAGGTGCCACGTGTTGCCGAAGGTAGTGGCGCCTTTGGTAGTTATGTCTAGAGAGGTGGGCCGGAGCGTCCTCTCGATGTGCCCGGGAGAGGGCCAATGGTGATCTTTGCTTGGGCATGTCGGGCCCATCCAAATCTCAGTAGGGGAGATGAACAAAACATCCACCTATCTTCGACCTTTGCCAGGCACGAGGGACAGGACCGGAGATCTGCTGGACCACCTTTCGAGGGACTTTGGGAAAATATCATTCTCGTCATACCTGCCATGAACCATCATGACGGGTGTGCCAATTGGGTCCGGTGGCGCAGGTGTCGTGGCTCTCCCCGAGCCCGACCACCTAGGCCCGGTCCTTACATCACGCTTATGTGGAGACATTAATAATATCCTGGCTGGCGATCTTCTCAATGTCCATTGGAAAACTCTGATGCCACACCACAAGACATGTGGACTTTAAACCTTTGTTTGCTAAGTGGTCAGCTAGACCATTGCCCTCCCTGTAGGTATGCTTGAACTGAACCTGGTTCCTCCGACGAAGGATGCTTCTGGCCTGAGTGATGATATTGTAAACCTTCCACGTCGAAACCTTGGAAGTTGTCATGTAGTTGATAATGTTCAAAGAGTCCCCTTCAACAACCAAGGGATGGGGATCCTCCGTCATGAGCTCGAGTCCTCTCAACAATCCTCTAGCCTCTGCGACATGATTGGTTTGATGCCCTAAGTTTTCACAGAAAGCCATTACAAGCTTTCCATTGTGATCTCGGACTGACCCACCCGCAGCGGCCGCTCCTGGGTTGCCGCGAGATGCCCCATCAAAATTTAGCTTCAACCACCCGTGAGGAGGCCTGACCCACCTGACGTCCTTCCTGGAAACCCGTGGATCCTCCCGCTCCTTACTCTCCCTGGATAACTTAAAGGATTTGAACAAACCTTCTTCGAACACATGTTTGGGCCAAGGGCTAGGGATAAGCTTGGCATTCTCAATGGCAAAGGTGATGGCCCTATGAGCGACTGAGGGAGGATCCCTGGGGGGTGACCGAAGATCCGACCATTGCGTTCTAACCATACCTGCCACAAAAAGTGGTGGAGGCAAGCATTCCACAGGAAACGGAGCTTGGGGTTTTTAAAAGGATTGCCCCATTGGAAGAAAGCCTCCTTGATGGTCTTGGGGGAAACCCATTGGATCTGGAAGGTGGAGAGGATGGCGCCAAGGACCGACCCAGTGTAGCCATAGTGCAGGAAGAGATGGTCAGAGGACTCACAAGCAGACTCGCACAAGTAGCATCTATTGGCTAAAGCAAACCCCCTCTTGTGAAGATTGTCAATAGTGAGGGCTTTGTTCTGAAAAGCAATCCAACAAAAGAAATTTACCTTTGGGATAACTCCTTTCCTCCAGATCAAGTTGTAAGGAAAGTCCAAAATTGGTCCTTTGCACTGAAGCCCATAGGCAGTTTTGACAGAGAAACCCCCATCATCGGTCCCCCTCCATATCAATCTGTCTGGTCCTCTACTAGTGGGTATGATGATGTCCTTGAGGATTGAGGATAGGAAGTCGGCCTCCGACTCTAGCCCTTCTGCATTGATGACTTTCCACTACAGGGAGCCATTTCTCCATTCAATGAAATCGGCCACCTTCTGCCCAACATTGTTATCCAAGAAACTTTTAAGTTGAGCCAACCCGATCTGTTCTGACAGAGGATCCTCTAGGGCCCACCTGTCCTTCCAAAAGTCTATACTTTGACCATCCCCAAGGATCCACCTGATGCCATTTTGGATCAACTATCTGGATTGACCAATGGCTTTCCAAAAAGCTGACCCCCGATGGGAATTCCACCCTCAAGAAGGGGAGTGTTGTTGAGGTATTTCCTCCTGACAATCCTAACCCATTCGACCGGTTCTTCGACTAGGATCCTCCAGGTGTGCTTGGCAATGAGCGCAAGGTTCATCATGGCCATTCTTCTGAGCCCTAACCCACCTTGCTTTTTGCTTCTGCACACTTTGTCCCAGGCTACCAGAGGGATCCTGGATTTATCTTCATTGCCTGACCAAAGGAAATTCCGTTGAGCCTGCTCGATCTTGAGAAGAACTGAGGCAGGCACTCTAAAAATAGACATGAAGAAAGTCAGAATCCCTTGGAGGCAAGCCATGGTAAGGGTTGCCTTGGCAGCTTGGGACAGGAACTTGCCTTTCCATGACGCCAATTTTTTGTGGATCCTCTCAATCACCATATTCCACATCCCTTCCTTTGCACGCCCACAAAAAAGTGGGAGGCCAAGATAGGTGGTGGGAAGGTAGTCAATTGAGCAGCCCAGGATCCTTGCAATCTGGACTTGACGCCTGGCCGGGGTGTTGATGAAAAAGATCTTGCTTTTGATGTAATTTACTTTTTGGCCGACAACCTTCTCATAGAGACCAAGGATTCGTTTGATGGATTTAGCTTGAGCTACTGACGCAATGGTGGACAGAAGTGTGTCATCCACAAACTGCTGATGGGTGATCGCATCACCCTCGGAGGCAGGGAGGATCCCCGTCACCTTCTTTTGACGTTGGCCATCCTTGAGAGCTCTTCCCAATGCTTCTGCAAGGATAATGAAAAGGATGGGGGATAGAGGATCCCCTTGGCGTAAACCTCTTGAACTTTGAAAGAACCCGACGGGGGAGCCATTGACTAGAATTGAGAACCAGGGAGAGGAAATGCAGCCCTGGATGAGATCGACCCACAAAGGGTGGAAGCCGAACTTGAGAAGGATTTTCTGAAGAAAGCATCTGTCAACCCTATCGAAGGCTTTATTCATATCCAACTTAAGAAACATGGCAGCCTTCTTAGACATTGAGGCCGAATGCAGGGTTTCATGGATCGAGATGACCCCATCCAGGATGTTCCTCCCTTTAACCGAGCTGCCTTGGGATTGGTCAATGATGAGGGGAAGAATGGCCTTCAGCCTGTTGGCCATAACCTTGGTCAAAACTTTGTAGATGACATTGCATAGGCTGATGGGCCTATAATCAGAGATGGATTTGCAAGCAGAGACTTTCGGGATGAGGGCCAAGAAAGTGGAATTGAAACTGCGAGGGACGACTTTGGTTTCCTGAATTTCTCTAATAGCCTTACAAACATCAATCTCCACCACATCCCACATAGTTTGGAAGAACCTTGGAGAGAAACCATCCGGTCCAGGGGCTTTATCGGGTTGCATTGAAAACAAGGCCTCTTTAACTTCATCGCGGGTGAAGGGATCCACCGGTCTGGAGTTCAAGTCCTGAGGAACGATGTTGGGGATATTAGCAAGGAGAGTATCCTGAGCTTGACTGTCATCCTTCGAGGCACTTCCCAAGAGGTTCTGGAAGAAAGACACTACTTCGGTCCTGATCTCCACAATGTCAGTGGACACTGATCCGTTGCTGCACATGATCTCCCTGATCTTGTTGGATGCCCTGTGCCGCATGGTGGAGGCATGAAAGAACCTTGTATTGGCATCGCCTTCCTTGACCCATAGGTCTCTTGACTTCTGCCTCCAGAAAGTTTCCTCTCTGGCCAAGATATTATGGAATTCTGCTAGGAGGTTTCTTTCCTCCTCCCTAGTGGGGCTGCTGTGGTCCCCTACTTCGATTCTCCTTTCTATGTCCTAAAGTTTCTCAGTAATAGCTTTCTTGTTGGCAAAAAGGTTGCCAAAGACCTTCCTATTCCAGATTTTTAGGTTTTCTTTGACCATCTTCAACTTCTGAGCCAGCTGAGAAGTGGCAGACCCTCTGACACTTTGATGCCACCAAGAGGACACTTGATTTTTGAAATCCTTGTGTTGGGTCCACATGGCTTCGAAACGGAAAGGAGTTTTAAAGGAGGGAGGCCTACCAGATTCAAGGAGGATGGGATTGTGGTCTGATCCGATCCGAGGTAAGGCCAAAGAGTGGCATCGCCAAACCATGGGATAGCTTCTTGAGAAATTAGGAACCTGTCCAACTTGACCTGGATGAGTCCGCTATCAATCCTCCTGTTGCTCCAAGTAAAAGAGGATCCTTTGAGCTGAACATCCATGAGCTCATTGGTATTGACAAACCCTCTGAAGTCCTCCATGCTTCTACTGTAAGAATCATTGCCTCCTCTCTTTTCAGATGGATGCAAAGGACTATTGAAGTCCCCTGCTAATATCCAAGGAAAGGTGTTAAAGTTGGTTCTCATTTGAGTTACTATTTCCCACATCGCGGCCCGCTCACTGGGTGAGTTTGGGGCATAAATATTTGATAGAATCCAAGACTGCTTGCTGGTCTTGGAGAGAAACAAAATGTTTAGGATCCTATTCGATGATGACAAAAGCCTTCCTTCGACCAGGGTAGGATCCCACAGACACATAAGCCCCCCGACGTGCCTTGAGCAGGACTGAAAAGGTAGTCTCCACTGGCCCAAATGGCCTTGGCAGCCTTTCGAGAGTAGAATTCATCGATTTTGGTTTCTTGCATGATGAATATGGAAGGATTAATCCTTTTCCTTAGGTCAGCCACCAACCTCTGCTTGGCTGCCTCATTTAGGCCCCTCACGTTCCATGAGAGAACCTTCATCTCAAGGGTTTGGGGTTTTTCCTGCCTCCCTTCACCAGCTGGAAGGGGGGTTTGGTTCCTTGCTTATCATTGTCGGACTCATCAGAAAAAAGCATCGACTGGGTCCCATTTGCGATATCCTCCGTTGTTTCCTTGTTTCTTTTCTCATTGTCAGAGGGTCTCCCTCTTTTCCTTTCACTGCCATAGTCTATTGCCTGTTTCCTGCTCCTGGTGTTCCTGGGGCTGATCCTTCCCGAGAGAGAAAGGTCTTCTTTTTCATCTGAAGGAGAAGGGGGTGCCTCTCCCCTATTCGAGCAAATTGGGGATTTTTCGTTGCTCACCACCAGGTGTTCATCCGAATGAGAATTTGGACATACCATTTCGGGAGGGGTCTGTACCTGGGCCACTGGATCCTCTATGGTGGGACTGATGAGAAACAAAAATTTTGGGAGCGCCTCCTGCTCCTTTTGGCTTGGCAGGGATCCTTCTCCTTGCTCACTGGTTTGCTTGCCTTGTTCTACAGTGGCGCTCTGGCCAGCCTCCTGAGGTGCTCGGTGAGCAGGATTACGCATGATGTGTTTCGGCCCTACCAGCGGTTCCTTGTTGAGAGGGGGGATGCCCTGGTTCCTCTGCATGCCCTTGGTGGGACCTGCCACCTTTTGGTTCTGGGTCCTCAAACCAGGGCACTGATTCGGTAGATGACCTTGGGTGCAACAGTGAGTACAAAAGGCAGGCTTGTTTTCATACTCGATGGGCTGCCTCCTGATCATATGGGATCCTCTGTACAAATTGATGAAGGAAGGTAGCTCTGTCTCCAAGTTAGCGGAGACACAGAAGCGGGCATGGACCATCCTGGATCGGACTTTGGTGGAGGGATCGATGGCAATGAACTCGCCTATGGAGCGGGCTATCCCTCGAATGACATCCTCATGCCAGAACTGGAAAGGGAGGTTTGGCAACCGAACCCACAGAGGAGCTACGTTTATGTTTTGAGTTTCGGGGTTAAAATCATCCCCCCACTTTCGGAGAAAGAGGCTCCTGCGTCCGAGGAACCAGGGTCCCCCAACTAAGATGTTGCAGCAGTCCTCTTGAGTATTGAGTCTGATGGCGAAGAAACCTCGAGAGAGAGCAACGATTTCCATGTTTCCACTGGTTTTCCACTTGGAAAATGCCCATTTACGAATGGTCTCCATGTCTGGTCTCCCTCCAACAAACTTGCCAACCAGAGTGAAACGCTCAAGCTCCATGTAGCTATCCATTAGGTCTTCCGGGATAACTAGGTCTGTTCCACAAGGAAGCAGTTCCTGGGAGGGTTGCTTTGTTGATGATCCTGGCCTCAGGACCTGAGCGTAGGACCCTTTTTGGTTTAGGTTAAGCCTACCCTTTTGTCCCTCCTTGTCAGGAGGGTCTTTTCCACTCCTGTCCGACCCGTCCGCCTGGGTCCCTGATGCATCAGCCACTGCCCCGTCAACCGCATCATGACTGGTCCCTCCTGGACACTCGCCTGACCGTCCTGCCTCCTTTCTACCGTATCCTCCCTGTCGCTCTCCATCCGCCGCTCGATCGCTACCTTTCCCGCTCTCCATCGGGTTTCTAAGGTTAATTTATTCTACACATTCATTAGATTATTTGAGTTTTCCTCTTCTAGAAGTAGTTTTTCCTTCCTTTCTTTTCTTCTGCATAGGTGATTAAAGACTTCTTAGTGTAGTGTGTCTTTATAATCCATAGATATTCTTGATTTCCTATTAAATCTCCTTAATTAATCCATTTTTAGATCTCTTAAATTAATTTTGCTTCCTTTAACTAATAAAATAGTTTGAGCCATTCCTCTTGTTACTTCAATGTAATAGTTTATCTTGTTGTTTCAAATAGAATAGCTTACCCTCCAAATAGCATAAATTATCATTTTCCTAGCATAGTTGTCTGATTTTTCTTAGAAATTTGGTATATCCTCTATCATATTCTTATGGTGCAACCCCTAACTTACTATTTTTGAGTCATAGATAGTTATAGTTGTGATCATCTAACCTTGAATGATTTTAGACCTAGGGCCATCTAGACCCAAACAATTAAATTCAAGGTCTTCTATCCTCCTTTTTCTTATGATCTGTGGTTTCTATAGATTTATATTTCTATCTATTTCTCTATTTGTTATTTCTTCCTAGAATAGGTTTTGCTACTTTAGGTTCTTTTTCTTTTCTACTTCAAGCTTCCTTCCTTTTCTAGGTTGCATAGTTCTTTAAAATTTCTTTTTCAAAAGCATAGTTGCATTTACATATTAAAAAAAAAAGAGGAAAAGGAGAGCATTTTTAGAATTACCATTTATTTTCTTTTATATGGTAAACTTTGCATTGTATCCTGCATTTATGTATATTCAAAACAATAAAAACTCAAAAACAAAAACCGCATAACACACAAATTGCACATTACTTTCTATAACCATAAATTGTAATTAATGATGTTGGCATTCATTTCCAACCACCGATTGGACCCCTATAATCCATAGTAGCCTCCATGAGTAATTTTCTAGATTTCATCACTAGGAAGTCCCTTACTCTCAAGACTATATTAGAGTGGATTAGGATTAAACACCCCTTTTTTATGAAGTTTAATAGTCAATGGATGTGTATCTATCGTTCTTGTCCAATCCTACCCTAGGGTGAAATAAAAGTTTGGGTAGACTTATTACAGGACTTAGACAACATGAAATCTCTTAGAAGTTTAATATATCCCCTTAGGATGCTACAATCCACAACCACCATCCTATGAAGCCTCTTCAACCATTTTTATACTACTTCTCATAAAAAAATTGGGCATAAACACACCCTCTTCTAAAGTCAATTTTTTTTGAGCTCTGCTAGCGTTTGATGAGGAAAGCTGCTTTGCTGGAATTTTTTTGAGACCTATCTGGTGGGCTCTACGGGGATGGCAATAGTTTTTGGAGGAGGTATGAACAACTGGGGGAATGTAGTGATGGCATCAGATCCGTCACAGAGCGTGCATGCTAGGGCCGGTATTTCTTTTAAAAATGATTGGAAGGAACAGGATTTCCCATTGCATGCTAGGAATCGCTTGTTAAAGAACAATGGATGTTTGGAACGATGTGAAGCCAGGCCGGTTCTAGTGGTTCAACCTGACTCGGTGGTATAATATGTGGAGTATTTAACCAAACATGCGCTTATTGGTAAATTTATGGGCATCCGAATTTCTCTTCCCTTTGTGGAGGCTTGGGTTAGGAAGACTTGGAACCCTGAAGGTGATGTGGAGGTGATGCTTGGTGCAAACAGCTATTTTATGGTGGTTTTTTCTTGTCTTGCGGATCGTAACAAAGCATTTGAAGGAGGTCCCTATTTTTGTAACCAAGCGGGACTCTTTCTTAAACCCTGGCATGTGGGTTTCAACCCATCAGAGGAGCAACCGTCACGGGTTCCGGTGTGGGTTCGGCTTCCGTGGCTCCCATTGGAATTTTGGAGAAATGACATCTTGCATATGATTGCCCTTCTACTTGGGAAGCTGGTTGGGCCATCACGACAGACGTTGGATAAAAAGGTAATCTCTGTTGCCCGTATCTATGTTGAAATTAATTTAAACAATCCTATTCCAGATTCTATTGAAATACAGTTCGGATCAACCAAATGGGTTCAAAAACTTGACTATGAAGCTCTTCCATTTCGTTGCCGAATTTGCCATGAATATGGCCACTTACAAATAAAATGCCCTATGTTTGTCCTGCCTGTGGCTTCAAATCCTGGGCCCTCTCGAATTGTACAAAATATGGATAAAGGAAAAGCCCCGATAAAGGAGGGGGATCAGGATAAGGAAGGCTTTGTTACGGTAAAACCTCGGAACAAAGGAAGAAAGGCAAAAAGAGACATTAAGGATAACCGACCAGATGCTCGACTCAACCATTTTGAAATTCTAGATAATCTTGATCGGTGCGTGGAGATACCGAAACATCGCTACTGTTATAGATATAACAGGACCAAATCAGTTGTCTCTTCATGAGGTGGAACCAAGGGAACCAGATATAGGGGGTTTAAATGAAGAACATAGGGCTTTGGTTCCGAGTATAGGTGATATGGTTGGACCTAGCCCTGGAAGTGAAGTTATCTTAGAAAATGGCATAGATTTAGATATGCCCTCTCCTACCCGGGCACTGATGCAGTCATCCATGGACTGTAAAACTCCTACGGTGCTGGGATTGCAGCATAAAATAATTAAAAAAAATGCTTTAGATAAGAATATGAAGGTGGGTCGGAAGAAATACCAAGATAAAATTAAGTTAATGGGGGAGACTTTGGTAGAGTCAGGTTTGGTGAGAACATTGGACTCCCATTTTTATAACCCCAAAAAATGATTATACTTTCATGGAATGTAAGGGGGTTGAATAGCATCCCCAGACAAAAATTTGTTCATGATTTGATTTGTGTTCATTCTCTGGATGTGGTTTTTATTTAGGAGACTAAATTAGCTATTGATAGTTTGTTCAATATTGCTCCCAAGTTGTGGAGAAAGGGGCAATGTCAGTGTATTGGTGCATGTGGATATGCTTTGGTGGCCTTGCTTGTTTATGGGATCCAGTTAAGATCTCTCCTCTTACCTGGATTTCCAGCGAGTGGTCTATTTTGATGATCGGGCATGATAATGAATCTGGTGAGACCATCCTACTTACAAACATGTATGCTCCTATTGATTACAATGGTAAAGTGAATTTATGGGAGCACATTGGCTTTGTGAGAAGTCTGGCTCCCCTCTACCCATGGATTTTGGCTGGAGACTTCAATTCTATCACTTGTCTGGAGGAAAAATGTGGTGGGATTGATTGTCTTGAGCCTTTTTCTTCTGTCTTCAATGCTCATATCCAGGCCTTGAACTTGGTTGACATCAAGCTAGATAATGGGATATTTACCTGGCATAATAGAAGATGTGGGGAATATTCCATTTTAGAGAGACTGGATAGGTTTTTGATCTCTAGTTTTTGGATTGGCAATAATAGAAGTGCTAGTTCTATGATTCTGGAGGGTAGAGGATCTGATCATTGGCCTATCAAACTCTTTGCTCTAGATTTAGGGCTAAAAAATAATCCCTCATTTAAGTTTCAACTTATGTGGCTACGATATCCTAAGCTTCATGATTTCATGCGAGGCTGGTGGACTAATGGCAAACCTCCTCATGGCATCGCTATGTACTCCTTTATGAAGCGGCTTCAATTTGTTAAGCATAAATTGAAGAGATGGAATAGACTAAATTTTGGGAACCTTTCCTTGGCTAAGCTGGAAGCTCTTAGGAGGGTGGAAGAAGCCTCAAGGAATATTAGAGATTAGGGACTCACAGAGGAGCTTCTTATTGAGGAATCTGAGGCTGTAAAAGACCTTGCTGAATGGGAACTGAGGGAAGAAATTTTTTGGAAACAAAAAGCTCGAGTAGATTGGCTTCAGGAAGGGGATAGGAACACAACCTTCTTTTATAACTTTGTTAAGGCTCGTCGTAATGGTAACCTGATTACCTCTCTTGTTAATTCTTAGGGTGCCCTGCTTTCTTCTTTCAGGAATATTTCAGAAGAGACTAAGAGGTATTTTTCATCTCTCTTCAAGGAGGATGCCCTCTCAGATGATGAGGAAGAAAAACTTATTCTAAACTGTATTCCCTCGATTTTTTCTAAAGAGATGAATGAGCACTTGATGGATCCAATTTCCCTTGAGGAGCTGAAAAGTGTTGTATTCAAGATGAAAAAGGGGAAAGCCTCGGGTCCGGATGGATTCCCGATTGAGTTTTATCAATATTTTTGGGAGTTAATCAAATTTGACATTTTGGAAGTGGTTCGTGAGTCCCAAAAGAACAAATAGATGCTAAGGGCCCTAAATGCTACCTTTGTGGTGCTTATTCCCAAGAAAGAGGGAGCGAATTCCCTGGATATGTTCAGGCCTATTGCTCTCTGTAATGTTGTATATAAGATCATCACAAAAATTATTGCTGAGAGGTTGAAGATATGGTTGAGAAAAATCATCTCTGAGGAGCAAGGTGGGTTTGTTGTTGGCCGACAAATCATGGATGGGGTTTTTATTGCTACAGAAGCTATTCACTCAATGGAAACTTCTAAGGAGAAAACTATGTTCATTAAGTTGGACATGGAAAAATCTTATGACATATTTAGATGGTCATTTCTTCAAAAAGTTCTTTCTGCTTTTGGCTTTGAGGAGGAATGGATTAGATGGGTGATGAGCTGTATTTCTTCTTCCTCATTCTCTGTTCTTGTTAATAATGAGACAACGGAGCTATTTGAGGCCTCAAGGGGATTGAGGCAAGGAGATCCTCTATCTCCTTATTTGTTTATCATTATGGCAGAAGGGTTGGGCAGATTACTCAAGTCTTAGGTTAGGCATGGTCTCATTCAGGGGTGGAAGTGGGATAACAGTTTGCCATCTCTTTCCCACCTTCAATTTGTTGATGATACTGCTTTGTTGGGAGTTGCCACTATCAAGGAAGCTAGAAACATTAGACAGTATCTTGACATATATCTTGGTGCTTCTGGATAGGTGATTAATGAGGACAAGTCATTTATTTTATTCTTCAATACCCCCTCTTATTCAATCCAGGATTGCTCGCATTCTAAGATTCCAGGTCGGGACTTCCCCCTTCATTTATCTTGGGATCCCAATTTCATCTCATCCTCTACCTAGATCTTCTTGGCAGTATATACTTGATAAGTTTAGAAGGAAGGTAAATCACTGGACTATCAGATGGCTATCCTTTGCAGGTAGAGTATTGCTTTTAAAATATGTTATTCAAGCTTTACCCATTTACAGATGTTTTGTGCAAATAGCTCCTTCTTGTTTCATCAAGGACATGGATTCTCTGTCAAGACAGTTTTTGTGGTCTGGCAAACTTGATCAATATAAATGGAGTTTGGTTATATGGGATTCCATTTGTAGGCCAGTTCAAGAGGGAGGCCTTGGGTTGCGACAGGCAACTCTTTCTGGGTAGGCTTTGGCTGCGAAAATTTATTGGAGATGGTGTACCTCTTAAGATTAGATTTGGGCTAAAATATTATCTTATAAATACTTGAGAGGTATTTCTGAGGCAGATATCCCTAGATCCAGTTTTGTTGGGAAAGGTTCTGTTATCTGGGACACTCTGAAAAGAGGAGCTAATTTAATTAAGCAGGGTTTGTTTTGGATTTGCAATCGGGGATCAGATGTTCTTTTTTGGGACGATTCTTGGGATGGCCACCCTCCTATCTTGAATCAATATCCTAGGTTACATTCTCTAAGAATTTATTTCTTGGAAGTGGGCTGGTCTCATGTGGAGGACTTTAAAAAAATCTAGTATTTTGGAAATATGGAGATGTACAGATGGAAAGATCCGTAGGAATGGCCCCAAGGGGGATTGGCCAAGGATAGAGAGGTGCTTGCTCTTATCCTTGCAAGGAGGTATTGTTCTTCATTGAGGGATAAAGACATTCTGGCTTGGAACCCTAATCCCAAGGGAACCTACTCTGTAGCCTATGGTTATCAAGTTCTTGATAAGCAAAAGTTTAGGAGTCTCCCTGTCACATGGTGGAAAAAGGTGTGGAATATATTTGCTTGGTCGAAATGTAACTTTTTTCTCTGGCTGGTAGCTCGTAATAAATGCCTCACTTGGGATAACTTGAGGAAGAGGGGATTTCAGGGGCCCTCTTTATGTGTCCTTTGTGGTAAGAATGAGGATGACTCTTCTCATTTATTTTTCCAATGCTCCCTTGCCGAGAGACATTTGGCACTTGTTGGTGGAGTGCCTGGAACCATCCTTGTTTTCATGTTCTCTCCCTGGTGGAGTTTTGGAGTAGTCTGGGCAGACCTCCAGCCAAGGCCCCCTACCTCCAAGTGGCTTGGAATTTGGGCCCTTCTTACATCATCTGGTAGATTTGGCTCGAACGAAACCGATGCATTTTTGAGGGAAATCATTTGGCTGTTCAACAGATCTGGCAAAGGATCCTGTGTATGGTTCAAGAAACTATCCATAGTAAATGTGATGTGGACCCTCATTTGGACTCTAGGGAGGAGAAGGTACGATAGGCCCTTGGTTTTTTTGGGGTTGGTGTGAATTCTTCTAGCCCTAGTAGGATTCCTCAACTTAGCAAGAAGGTTAGGAGAGAGGGTAGATGGAGGCTGCCCCCTAGAGGAGTTTTAAAAATTAATACTAATGGGTCGTCTAGGGGCAATCCTGGACATGCTAGAATTGGTGGTGTTGGGAGAGATTCTGTTGGCATGGTCAGTTTTTTATTTTCCATTTATAAAGGTGTTCACTCCAACAATCTTATGGAAGCTCTGGCGATACTTGAGGCCTTGCAAAGGGGGTTTTCTCTTGGCTGGCACAGGATTCTTTGCGAGTCTGACTCTCAAATTTTGGTTAATATTTTAAACAACAAAACAGTGGAGGATGTTAATTGGTAGTTGGCCTTTGTGACCATTCAGATTCTCAGAAAGAGTGAAGAGTTTGAATTTATATCATTTGTGCACATTCCAAGGGAATGGAATGGGGTTGCTGATTACCTGGCCAAAAGGGCTTCTGAGCTATTGGATACTCAGAGTATTGATAACTAGGAGAGTCTCCCGTTTGGGGATTCTCAACACCTACGAGAGTTGATCCATAAGGATGTTTAGACTTAATGTGGTTTGTTTTTTTTGGTTTTCTTTGGGAGTTGACCTTGTCTGGTGATTTAGCCTGTCTTGTTGCTTATTTGAGTCCTGGGTGGGGGCTCAGCTATACTTTGTAATCCAAAATTTTTATCAATAAATTTTTACCCCTTTATTTAAAAAAATATTGCATTCCACCATCCTATTTGTAGTTCTTAGGTTTAGACTCATAAAACACACAAAATAAAAATAAAACATCAAAATATCCAAAATAAAAACCATCCCAAAACATCTCATAAAAACATCAACTAAACATTAGCACATCAAAACAAAAACATCAAAATTACTATTGTTTATTTGATTGATTTTTTGTGTAGATATCAAATTTCACCTTCACACACACCATTGCCACAAACATTCAATATACATCCCATCCCATTTCCCCTAGGCCTATGGTTTTGAATAAAAAATAAGCTCAAACCCAAGCCCAAGCCCAAGCCTTGATTTACCAATCAGGTCAATCCTTCCACCCTTCAATTTCTCCCCTAACTCATCAGGAGAAAGCATTGCAACCACCTCATGGTAACTTGTCTGGTGAAACCCATCATTACACCCCCAAGCTACCTGAGACACAACATCACAAACATAATTTGAGTGCCACACACCACCCCATACTTACTAGCATTACTAAATATTTTCGTCCAAGAAATATTGTATCTCTAGTCAATTCCAACATTACACTCATTGAACCTAATATCACATGTGCCCTCTATGATATCCCTTTCCCTTCACCTGATTCACCCTAAACAACCTTACCACTATTGAATATTTTAGTCTGCATAGTACCCCCTAGTCCTCAAGATCAAGCTTATGCTTACATGAATCATCACCCTAATCCACCTCCTATATATTTTTTTGATTCTAACCCCACCCATGAGGTGGGGGTTCCTAGCATGTCAACTAAATTATTTCCATTTGAGAGATCCAATCCCTAACATAATGTGAATAACATGTCAGTTTCTAAATATCCAAATGGCTCATATTCTTCCCATAATTTATTTTCATCACACATTCACCTTGCTTGAGCAACACCATCCTACACTATGCCCAATCCAAACCAACACCACGCTTATTTGAATGTTACATCCCATCTTCCTACATCTACTCTGCCAACTTATTTCCACTCCTCCAATTCACCCAATCATGCCAATATCATCCCTTATTTTATAAATTATCCTACCATTCATACTCATAATCTTACTTCTACTACTTCTTATCATCCACAACCTCCTTCCTCACATGGTATTCTAAATTATTCCTCTACATAACAAGTGCATGTCAACAAGTTTCAGCAACCATCTCCTTCATCATATAACACACACATGCCCCAACATCCACATTAGGTACCAAACCTCTCATATTCCACATATACCTAAAAATTCTTCTTTGCACAATATCCATCATGGGATACACATCCACATATGATAAAGGTCCTAATGCCTTCCCTTCAAACTATTTTACAACTAAAAAAACATGCCATATTTCATTGATAATTTGTAAAAGTTTTACAGTATGATATTTTGATATCATTCTTTTACAATCTATCTTGAGGGCTACAAAAGAGGGACCCTAGCATAATAAATATTCACATAATCGTAGGTGTCTTCCTTTAGATCCTCAATATATACTGGGCTTATGAAGCATGCCACCATGAGTGTCACATCCCACCTTGGAGGACTATTTTTAAGATGTTATTTGTGTAATGATAGTTGGTTTTAATGCTTAATATATTTGCAGTGTATTTGTTAAAAGAAAATGGTGTGTTTCTTGATTGCAGGAACATTTATTCTCATAGGTGGAATACTGACCAGCAAGATATGAGAAGGAATATGATGACTATAACAAATCAACAGGTAAAGCTCATATTCCTATCATCACTAGTTACCTCCCTGATGGCGGTGTTACTTGAGTATTACTCTAAAAGTCCTGCCCAATCAAAGGAAAAATGGTGATGGGGGATACTGGGCACATGCATCGAGTGATTGTATTCCATTTGTGTACGATTTGTATTTGATTTCATGATTAATTTACATGATATTGGTTTAATTGAATTTTACTTGGAAAATACACATTAAATAATATCTTACATTTTACAAATTACTCTAAAAAAAATAGTGAAAAGAGTATCATGCAATTTATCATGATTTAGTGAAATCTTAATTTGAGCAATTTCTAAAGTAAAATATTTATTTGGTTGAGCATGCTTATTCGATCTATTTGATCCTATTTTAGAAGGAAATTAGGTAGTTGGTTTTTTTATAAACTAGTTCAATTTTGATTGGATTAATAAAAAAAAAACTACCTTGTAGATTTAAATAATCAATCTTTCTTACACATGCATGGCTACTTTGGGAAGGTTGAAATGGTGGATAAGATTCAACTCTTATCTCTATGGATTCCCTTTCCATTGAAATAATATATTAAAGGAAGCCTAAACATGGGTTAAGAAAAAGAAGAAAAAATATATATTTAGAAGCATCTTTTTTGAAAGAAAGAAAGCAAAAATAAAATAAATAAAATATATATTTAGAAGCATCTTTCTTGTCTAAGAAGAAAGAGAGCTATAAATTACCATTGATATTGAGGAAAAAGGGGCTAGGTGATGTTGGGCTGGAGAAGATAGGAGAGGGGGTATACAAGCCTAGAGGAACCACTCTTTGCAGGAATTCTAGGTTGGAGCTTTCCGCTCTTATTTTGTTTTGCATTAATGGATAAGTTTGGATTGCTTACATGCTACTTTGAAAATAGAAAATTGGACAAAGCATATGGCTCTTTAACCTTGTTAGTTTTATCATGTGATTATTTTCTTTTATCCATCATGGTTCCATTCAAAATGAGTTAGCCCAAGCTATCTATATCAACTTCATGTTTCCAAGGTTAGCTATATCTTCCTAGCAGCTAACTTACATCATAATTGGTTATCATCATCACATTGTATCCCCACAAGGTGTCATCCTGGTTAGGACCATTTTTACCTCCTAGTAGTGATATGGGCCACGCTTGCCTCACCGTAATGTGTCATTCTTCTTATATACATAGGAGTTGAGTCTATTCTTTTTATTCTTACAAACTAGAATTTTTCATTCACTTGCCATTGGTTGAGGTTGTACTTGCTCCATGCAAGATATTATTCCTAGGCAAGATTATGTGTTGTCAATATCTTGATAACAATGGTTACGCTTGCTCCATGCAAGGTGCCATACCAAAGAAAAGCTACACTTCCTAGGTTCAATCCTTAAGTATCCTTAGCTTATCCATGAAATCTTCTAGTCCTTCATAACCTAACACTCTGATACCAGATGTCACAACCCAAAATTTCATCCCACTCACCAATTTTTTCTTGTCTTGCTAGGGAGTTGTCTCAATCCTACCTAATCAAGGACTCATTTCTTGAAATCAACTTTTGTCCTTAGTGGCCTATTGGAACCATTTCTTGCATCCATAGGATTCGATTGTCACGCTACAAGAAATCATTTGAAACCAATGAGCTATTACAGGCTCTGGTCAACTTGCCTCTTTATTCTGATAAAAGAAGAATTGCTAAAGAAAAGCTTAACAGAATGGGTAAGGAAACCCTAGTGGTAATCTTATGATTTTACGAGTATTACACACTCCAGATTTTAGTTATACATTATCTATATAAAAATGACCAAGCAAAGACAACTTAATTATTATGCCTTATGTAGACCGATGCCTATCCAATTGGGTTGTTATAGCAATTTAACAACATTCATAACATGAACAGAAAGAATGGGAAAAAGAAGAATCGGTGCCATTAAACTCATTCGAATATCGTAATCAGTCTAAGGGTTAACCGATGAAAGAAATGCTCACAATATGTTCGAATATCGTAACCTATTATGAGGAAACACACAGAACTGAAGACAAGGAAATGATAAAACTGAAACCCATAATTGTATTAATTTCAACAATAATGATTACATGCAGAGTTGGTAGAATGCCATTAAACTCTATTTTTCAAATATTTAATACAATGAGAAAGCCTTTTTCAAATGATGTAACAAGACTTCATCAATCTTCCTTCTAAAATGTTAGCAAGGAGAATCTCTGGACTTCAAGCTCAGAAAGACTAGAAATATTCTCAGCTCTCCAAACGTAGTATTACCAAAACCTGCACAGCAAAGGGAGGAATGAGGGATGGCAGAGAAAATAGACACAATGGGAATACAACAACACAACTCAAATGGGCACTCAAGTATACCTCTTAGCAAAAATGCTATCTCTAAATGCTTGATGTAGATTCTGACCCTAGATTCTTCCTTTTATAGCTTCTGGTTCTTGAATCTATTATTTTTGGCCTGATCTTGGCCTTACACTTGTCATCATCTGATTTGTCCTTCAAAACTGGTACAACTGGCTTCCATTATCTCTTTTTATTCATACTGTACACCTTTCTTTGGCCCTTTTTGTTTTAACTTGTTCAACCGATGATATCAGTGCCTTGAGGGTCTCCCTCTTCTGTTCTTCCATCTTTGGTTTCTCCTTCTTTTGTTTCTTCTTGGCTATCTGATTGACTTTCTGCTTTGGATGTTTCCCCTTTCTGAACAACTTTCTCTTCATCTCTAGGGGGTGAGCTCATTTCTAGTTGTAGGCTGCATATTTTAATTTCTTTTCCCTTTTTGCCCTATTGCAACCATCTAATATATTTTCCAATCATCCTCCAAGCATCAATGTTAAAAGTTACAGAAAATCTTAACATATTCATCTCCTGTAGAATCTTATTTTTCTGTATGCTAATATAACTTTTACTTTTTTCATACTGGGTGATCAACATCTCCACAATATTTACTAAGAAGGTGGTTTGTCTGGTCATTTCTGGTTCATCATCGGGCTCACAATCAAAGTCTTCTATTTTATCTTTAAGGAGATCCTCTATACTGGTAGTTTCTAAGAATTCTTCCAATGATAACCCAATATCTGCCAATTTCTCTATTATGTCATCCAACAGAGTAAACATTTCTGCAACATCATTGAGCCATCTTTCTTTGTTTGATCCAAACATAGCTGCCTTCATGAATTCAATATTACACTTGATCTCAGTACCATCATTTAATAGCACTTCTTTGTTCTGCATCTCCTCAAAATATTTTAACATTAAGTCGAGGGTAGGGTGAATGATCTCAAAGTCTTCTTCCCTCTGACAAATCAAGCTTTCCATTTCTTGAGTAGTAACTCGAATCACCCTAATCTGCCTGAACATCTCAGTGATCCCCTTGATCTTGTCTCGAATTTTAAATGACATCTCCCTTTTTATTGTATTCAAATAGTATGTATAATTGAGGATTTTTACCACCAAGGGGGTTGTGCTATTGGGGTGTTCTTCTATGCCAACTCTTCCTTCAATTTATTTATTAAGGCTTGCATCTCTACTTTTTCTTTATCACTTATTTCTAGTTGGCTTCTTAACTCTGTATTGCTCTGATGTAGCTGGTCCAAAGTTTGCTCTTGTACTGCTTTAGCTACTTTGACCATATCACCCTCTTTTCCATGTACTAAAATTCCTCCTATTTTCTCATCGACTTTGAGAACAATAGGTTCTTGTAGGGTAGGTATGTGTACTTCTACCATATCTGATTTGGGAGTCTCTATTTCTACTCCAACTATAGAATTATCTCCCATACCTCCCATTCCTGCTACTACCTGTAGCTCATGCTCATTGGCAACACTAAAAACTATTTGTTCTTCTGATCTCTCCAACACAACCTTCGTGGAGGGTAGAGACAACCTGGGTTTCTTTATCTCTAGGGTAGATAAAATTGTTTGCATTTTAACTCTGTGATCTCTGAAGATACCTCCAAATCCACCTACTCTTCTCATGTTCATCTGTATTACTGATGGAATTTTTATCTCCTTATCTTTTATCTTCAAAGAGATGGGAATGGCTCTAGGAGCTAACTTCCTCACACTGGTCACTACTAACAACTGGTCAAAAATGGGAATTATAGCTTGCTTTGAAGAGGTCAGCTCCTGAGTAGGTGCAACAATAACTTCCTTTCCCTTTATTGTACTCAGGCTTTCAGAGACTCCTTGGGAAGTGTTGGGTGTTGCCTCTATTCTGAGGTGAGTATTATCAAGGGCTCAGACTTGGTGTTCTACAATGTCTATTGTGCTCATAGTGACTTCCATCTGATCAATACCCTGATCTTCTATCAATTCTAATAGGGGGTCTTCTATGATTGCTTGGGCGGCTTCTGGTAAGAGGGGGCTATAGATTCCACCGAAACTCTTCTGATTGCAACCAACTCTGGGGGGTAATCATAGGGTTTCTGAACTTGTGAATTGCCCCTTTTTTCAAAGGGGAACTTATCCCATACAATCTGCAAATCTTTCCCTTTTTCTATAGCATCTAATAATTCTTCTTCATAAGCATCTCTCCTATGCTCGACCTAGGCATAATCATGATTTTTCATTAACCTCTCATACTTTTTATCTGGATCGTAAGGTCTCCAAGTTATTTCTTCAAAATCCATGAGATCCAAATCATACATCCCTTTGAGTAAAGTTGGATATCCTATAAATACATAACTTCCAAATCTATAGGGGACATTGAGCCATGGAACTCTATCATGCTTCTTCACCAGTCTCATTTTAGCCTCTTCGACCACCTATCTACACAACTCTAGGGCAGCGAGAGATAAGGGACAATACATAGGTAACATTTTAGGAGGAATCTTAGCTCCATAGAGTCGAATGTATGTGAACCCCTCAGAGAAGAAATAATCTCTTATATCCTTTTCCTTAATGAAAGCTCTTACCCTAGGCCCTAGTCTCTCAAGGAGGAAACCAGTTAGGATCCAATGAATTTCCAACATGAAAATATCACAAAACCAACCCATGTGAGTACGACCTTCGTGTATCCTCCAAAAACTAGTCTAAACATAGGGACTCTCAATGACCCCAACCCTTTTTTGGCTTTCCTCTCCTAATTGTCCCACTAGCAGGTGCATGAGAATGGAGTAGTGAGAAAAATGAGGCATCTCCTATCTTTGCTCCAAAATAGCCTTTCTCAATTCTGTCAATTGTGTGTGCATTTGTTCACTCAATTCTTGCTCCCAGGCATAAATTGGGGTGTTTATTGCCCGGTTACTCTATGCTACTAAATATAATACCTTTCTACCCACTACACTGAGTTCTTGTACTCCTAAAATGATATTAGCCATATCACAAAAATCTTGGACCCATGGTTTGAAAGCAGTTTTTTTGATGGGAAACTCAAAAACTACTTTCTCATGATCTTCAAAAAATGATTTAAAAATATCTAAATTTGTTAACATTCGAGACTGCCTTTCAATTACCTATTGAATCAGCTGAGTATTGGAAGGTGCTAGATTGAAGACTTGCTTGATATGTTTGGCCATGATACTGAACACTGGTCGGTCTCTATTATCTCGAAATATCCTAGTTTTCTCGTCATACGCTACAGCTAACCAGGCCAGTAGGTCGGAGGAGTAGTATACCCTTGGACATATCAACTTTCCTAGGTTACTGGTCCACCTAGTACTCCTGGGGAAACCCTTATGTTGCAGTCTCCTCGCTTTGTGAAATAAGTCTGCTAGCAACCAAGGGGCTCTTTGATCATTCTCCATTATGGGAGAAAAACTTTGGATGCAAGTATTCTCAATTTCATACTGCTACGTGGGAGTGAGATTTTTGTTAGCCCCGCTCTTCTGGGTGAAATCATACATCGTGCTCCTAGGCACAACTGGTCCAGGGAGTTCGGCATATGGTGATTGGTCTATGATAAATTTCACCACTTCTTCAGTATCCTTGGGTATGAAAGCACTTCCCCAAGCTACCATCTTGCTTGTGGTAACTATTCTAGCTCACTGAAATGAAACTCTCAAGTTTCTGCTCACTCTCTACTCTTTCGAACCAGTTCTTTGCTCAAGATTACCAGGGTGGTAAGGTCATTCGATATCATGAGTTTAAATACTTGATGGTGAAGTGGGCTCACTATCATCGCATAACTTGCCATTAATACAGTGTCACCAACTACCTTTTCAAATTTGCCAATGGAGACTTGCCAAAGTGTCACATTCTAAAGTCATACAATTATGGTAGGTGGCTTTCCTCATCCTGCACATCCGTAAGGACTTTGATCTATGTACTTGCAATCATTCATAACTTTCCTATTGGTCATCGAACTGATCCTCCCTCTAACATGGAAATACAAACATGGTGGTGGTGGCTTTTCATGAGAAAGTGTTCTACCATTTTGGTCTTGAAGGAGATTTAGCTTTGAAAATAGTTACACCGTTAACAAGGTGGTGATCATTTTGGGGATCTATCATCAGATTTGGTCATTGAGGTGTGTGCCCATCGGATCCACCAACTCATGATGATCATTGGATGGGATACACATCGTATACCTTCATTTGATACTTTTGGACCTGCAAGAATGTTAGTCCTACAATATAGAAGACATATGTCAATGGTGGTCATGCACATTATAGAAGATATCCCAACATTTTATTAGTTAGTCAATTTCATACTTTTATTTTACTAAAAATATTAAATTAGAGCTTTAACCTTCATCTAATATTTATTTATTAAAGGTTAATCAAAGTGATTAGAAAAATTACTAACCTCTGGTTAATACATAACCCTTAATGACTTGCTTACCTTGCTAGTGGCTCACCGTCCGATCAAACACATGATCTTGCATGTTCATCCGATTATCTAGACCTATACCAACATTTACTAAAGAGAGGGGGTCATTATCAATGTGGTTAGACCCTCTCTTAACCTTAATTGATTTTTACTAGTGAAATAAACCATATCTCTTAACCTCTAGGTAAATTGGTCATGTGCAACCATCGGATCTAGTTAGGGTTCACCACTATCATTAGATCTGGTAGAGTTATACACCTTTTATTGGACTTTATTTTCCTTTGATAGTCATGAATAAGCGTAACCATTGGATCAAATTAGGGATAAGCATAACCATTCGATCTAGGTCAAATATTACTTAGTCAATGACCATTTTGACATTTTTCATCTTCTTTAATCCAAGCGCCACCATCGGATCCGATTGGATAGAGCATGACCATCCGATTAAATCATAATTGTACCCTTCTTAATGAGTGATTACTCTGATAAAGTATCACCATTGGATATTTACTTGGAATGAGCATGACCATTGGATTTAGCTAGGATGTGCACTCATGTCTTTTATGGGACCTTTATTAGATCGTAGTCATTAGATCTTGGTAGGTCAAAATGCATTATTTCCTTTATCTCACAACCGTTAGATCTTGGTAGGTTGAAACACTGTTGTTGATTTCCATTCAGCTCATAATTTCCCTTAAAAAGCACCACCATAATATATGGGCTAGTTTGAGCACTATCGTTAGATTGGTCGTTCATATATTACCTTTGATTAGTACGATGAATCATGACCATTGGATTTACATACGGATCAAGCACTATCATTGATCTCCATCAACCCTTTTCTAAAGAAGGCCCTTTTAAACCTTTGATCAACTTATTTAGAGCAACCATTAGATTAAATAGACTCAGGTGCAACCATTAGATCTGCTTGAATGTGGAGGCATTTGACTTTGACTTGGATAAAAGCTTTTTAATGGTCGATTGTCTTGAGATGCATGCTATCGTTGGATTTTCTCTAGTGAGGGTGCATCCATTGATATTCCTCGGTCCTACACATGCTTTAATCATGAGTGTGAATAATTATTTTAGGCTAACCTTGGTGATTCATGGTAAATGCGCATCCATTGGATCAACTCTCGATCAAGCACAATCATGGATCTTTCATGACCTATTATCTTCATAACAAAAAATAAACCTTGTATTAGCAAAAAAGGGAGGAATTAGCAATGTGTTAGACCCTTGCTAATCTTACTTAGTAATTTTAATTAATCCTTAGGCATTTAACCCCTTTAATGGTAACTTTATGAATTTTAGAAGAGCATGACCATCCGATTAAACTATAATCGAGCGCTGCCCTTGGATCTTCTAAAATAGCTCAATGCTTAATTAAAGCAATTTACCACTATACTTAGGATTTTAAACTTTAGACCATGGTGCTTTAAATATTTGACTTATTAAAGTGAGCGCATCCTAAAGAACCCTATTAAAATTAAGAGAACCTAGCCAACTAAAAACCATTTAAACACCAAGACCTTAGGTTTTCAAACTTTAGACCATGGTGCTCTCTTATTAGACCTTGATTTATCTCCTTTTGATACCTTAGGACTTAGGGTTTATTAAATTTGTGGATCATAAACCTTACTTTAAAAGAGTCGGGTATTTTAATGGTTTGACCTTTTTAGTGGACGTTCATTTAATTTGACCTTTATGGATTCTTTTAGGATAAAACAATGGTTATAAAAGCAATCCAAAAATGGCTAAGGTTTGGTCAAAAAATCAACATTTAAAGTCAAATTTTCAGATGAAAATGCAACAGAGGCCAGCAACATTTGCTAAATTTATTGAAACCAAAAATTTAAAATTGGGGGTCTCAGATGTTGAGTCAATTTTGGCTCCAACATAGGCTCTGACTGGGACAATGTGCTGAAAACATGAGGCACTTGAGAATTCCAGAATCTCCTGGTTTTACTACAATTACAAATCATCAAGCTTGATAAGCAAAATTGAAAAACAAAACACAATAACTTTTAAACTGAAAAATTGTACAAACAACATGATATCAAAGCAATAGAGTATTGAAAACTGTAATTCCTTTTATTCAATTTGAAAACTAGGGTCAGAATTTTAGAATCAGATGAGCTTTTTAGATATATTGTTATGTTTGTTTTAGCAAGGTCATAGGATATGATTACACATAATTTGTCAAAGCTATTTGTTCCATCATGCTTTGGCCCATGTGTGTGTTAGTGCATTCATTTTGATTCCCAAGTCTTCTAGAACTTTGTCATGTTTGAGAAAAATAGTTAAGCTTAGTGTATGATTTCACTCTTAAATATGTTCACCATTCTATAGGGCTCCACTGCCAGTCAAGCATCTATAGCCTCGGTGGAGTTGCTTCTAATCCCATCCGGTTTTACTCTACTACCAGTCAAGCATCTATAGCCCCGGTAGAGGTTTTCCAAGATATCTCAGGTAGTGACTCAACTTGCATTATTTTGATTTTCTTTCTCGTTTGAGAAATATTTTGATATAAGCAAATTGTGCAATGAGTATGCCTGAGTTGAGGATTAGTTTCTGGCTAAAAAGGATGAGTGTAATGATTTTTAGCTCAACCACCTTCTCAAAGATAACTTTGTTCTTTGGACCTTGAAATCACTTTAAGTATCATTTGTAATGTGAGGCCTCAACATGGTGTCCTAATCAACTCTGATTTCACTCTATTTTATCTCATATCATATGACCATTGCATGAACATTCATATTTGAAAAATTGTAAACATCATCAAAGTCTAAAATAAATCTCCTTTCTTCTTATTTGTTTTTGGAGGAACCAACAGTAAGGAATACTCATCATACTAAGAATACTATGTGAAACAACAAAACTCAGAACAATACAGACAAAAGAAAAATGCTTAACTGGTAAACAAAACAACAACAAAACACATCACTCTATTTTTGGGGTTTTTGATTTTCTATTTTTTATTATTTTTATTTTTTATTACTTATTTTATCAACAGGGCACTTCCTCTTTCCTGACCCCACCATAGGGATTGTACATCTTGAGGTGTTGGCCATTAATAGGGATAACCATTGGTTCTCCTTGCAAGGTCTACAATTTGTAAGTATTCTGACCAACAACATGGGCTATCTAGTATGGACCAATCCATTTAGGCTCGAGTTTTCCCTTTTCACCATGCTTATCATTTTTAGGGTCCCAATAGATGACTATATCTCCTTGAGAGAAAGGAGTACCTTTGGCTTTCTTATTAAACAATTTCATAGTTTTTTGAGTTTGTTCCATCATCCTATTAAGGGTTTCTCTTCTTTGTTCTTCTAACAGGACAATTTGGTCTAGCCTTCTTTGTAAGGGGTTGGGGTCTTCATGATCTTGCAATAAGAGGGATAATGCTAATTTATCTATCCTAGGAGGTAACAAAACTCTTTCTCCATATACCATTTCATAGGGGGTTCTTCCTATGTTTCTTTTGACAGACAACCTATCAACCCAAAGAGCAAATTTTAGTTCACTATCCCATCCTCTTTTGTTCTTACCCAATGATATTTTTATTCTAGTTATTATATTCTTATTTGATGACTCAACAAGACCATTTCCTTGGGGGTAATAATTAGCAGAATGTGAAAGTTCTATTCCATACTTAGCACAAAATTCTACCATCTCATATGAAACAAAATATTGTCCATTATCTATTACCAATTTTTGAGGAACTCCAAACCTGGTTAGAATATTTTCTTCCAAGAATTTGATAATGGTGGTGGTTGTGGAGGTTCTTAGAGGAGCAACCTCTACCCACTTTGTGAAGTAATCCATTGTAGTTATGATCCACTTGTGTTGGCCTGATGAGTTAGGCTTGATCTCTCCAATTAGGTCAATGCCCCATTGGGTGAATGGTGCTTCAATGATCACTAGTTTGAGGGGCATGGCTGCCAGCTACTTCTTTCCTACAAAAACCTAGTAGTTATGATAATTCCTAACATATTTATATACATCCTTAAAAAGGGAAGGCCAATAATATCCTGCTCTCATAATTTTATTAGTTGTGGCTTTTGGAGCAAAATGTCCTCCACAAAAACCATCATGGAATTCATTAATTATTTTTGGGACTTCATTTTCATATAAACAGACTAATAACACTCCATCAGGGTGTTTCCAATAAAGCACACCATCTTGCACATGGTATTTCTGAGCTTGAAGTTTTACTGACCTCATTCTATTTGTTGACATATCTCTAGGAAAAGATAGAGTTTGTAAGTATGCCAGAATTTCATCATACCATTTGCATTCTACATTATTGATTCTCCTATTATCATGTATTTCATCTATTGTGATGACATTATTAGAGTCTTCTCCTTTATATGCCAGGTACTTCGCTAAGCCCTGCCCTCTTACAGTTTTGACTATTTTGAATTCAGCATCATATTGCAAAAGTTTCACCATCCATCTTGTTGGCCTTCCTAATGGCTCAAATTGAGTAAAAATATCCTTTATTGTTATGAAAGGGATGCAACAGTAAACTTTATTTGTACCGAATATACCTTTGAAATGTTCTAAATATTGGATGACTGCATAAGCATATTTTTCTAGCAAGGTATATTTAAGATGTGCTCCTTTCAGACCTGAACTCATGAAGGCTATTGGCCTTTCATTATTTTCATCATATTTTTGTGAAATAACTACAACAATGGAGTGTTCAGATGCATATGAATAAATGTTAAAGTCTTTAGAATAATCAGGGCAGCTTAGGGCTGGAGTAGTGGAAATGGCTTCTTTTATCTTATTGAATGCTTCCATGTTTTCTACTGTTCATTTTATTTCTCCAGTATTTTTAACCATGTCATTTATGGGTTTGGTCATCTCTGCAAAATTTGGAACAAATATTCTGACAAAATTTATCTTGCCAAAGAATGACTTGACTCCTTTTAAGTTCCTGGGAGGAGGAATTTTGGAAATAGCTTCTATTCTTTCTGGGTCAATGCTTATTCCCTTTTTTGAAACTATATGACCTAATAATTTTCCTTGTGTAGTCCCGAATATGCACTTCTTGGGATTTAGGGAAATTCCAAATTCTTTGCATCGAGCAAAGACTGTAGCTAAATGTTCTAAGTGATCTTCTAGATTTTTAGAAAATACTATGATATCATCCAAATATACAACCACTATTTTGAACATTAATCCTTTGAAGGTAAAGTCCATTGCTCTCTGAAAAGTAGCACCTGCATTCATCAGGCCAAAAGGTATTCTTAAATATTCAAATGTGCCCCATGGTGTAGTGAATGTTGTCTTATGTCTGTCTTCTAGATTAATCTGAATTTGATTGTATCCAAAAAATCCATCCAACAAGGACAATCTGGATGAACCAACTACTGCTTGCAATAGTTGTTCCATATTGGGCAATGGGTAATTGTCCTTTAATGAACTTTTATTTAAATTTCTGAAATCTACACAGAGTCTAATATCACCATTCTTCTTTCTGACTGGTACTAAATTGGATATCCAAGAAGAAAATCTTACCTTTATGATTATTTTGGAATCCAATAATTTTTGTACCTCCTTTTGCATTATTGGGTGTAGAGTAGGGTTATATTTCCTCTATTTTTGTCTAAATGGCTTGGAATCTTCCTTCAGGGGTATTATGTGTGTCATTACATCTATTTTGAAGGTTTTAAGGTCCTCATAAGTCCAAGCAAAATGTTCCTTATTCTTCTTTAAGAAACTGATGTATCCAACCTTTTCTTTTGTTGGTAAGGCCATATCTACCTTCACTATTCTAGGCTCTCTCATTGTACCAATGTTAATGTCTTTAGATATTACTTCTCTATGTAAAGGCTTGTAAGCTTTATCAAAATCATCAAATAGACTCTCTAGAGAAACCAATCCTTTGGGTATTCTATTTGTTTTCAGTTGGATTACTTCTACTGGCTCACCTATTTGATCTTTTAGCTTGTCTTCATATTTTTCATCACAGATTATATCTGCATATTGATTTTGTAAAGTCATGAAATCTTTAATGTCCACATCATCTTGAAAGACCTGTAGGTAAACTATGTTATCTGGCACAGAGGGCTTATAAACTGAAATAGTTGGGAACCTATCCATATATTCTATAGTTATTTTTGGATGGTCTAGGCCTGAGGCATTTACAGCTAAAAGATCTGCAACATGATTTTGTTCTCTTGGAATAAATGAGATATTGAAAGCTAAGAATTTTTCAATTTCTTCCAATACTGCATTTTTATATTGTTTTAGCCTAGGATGCTTGGTCTGATATTTACCTTTGATTTGTTGTATAATTAGTTCTGCATCCCCTATTACAGTCAAGTAGTTAATGCCTAATTCTTTTGCTTTTCTTAATCCTAGCAATAAAGCTTCATATTCAACTACATTATTGGTGCAAGGGAATTCTAGTATATAAGGGATACCAAGGTAGTTTCCTTTTATATCAGTCAGATTAATTCCTGCACCTGCTCCAGATTGGGACTTAGCTCCATCAAAAGACATGGTCCACATTTCTTGAGTTAACACTCTATCTGATTCAACATCAACCATTTTCATAACTTCTGGATCCATGTTCTTTGCTTCTAGCACTTCTACCAAGAATGGGTTATGCCATATGGAATAAACTCCCATCCCTTTTTCTTCCATAGAGTTCACTAAGTTTATCATGGTTTCATCTATTTGAATTAACTCTATGGAGTGTTTGTTAAATGGTTCCCTTCGTAAGATTACGTTTTCCTTATCTGACATTGGGATAGTAGCATAAGACCAATCCAATTGGATTGAGCCTCCCAGTTGTTCTACCCAATGTCTGCTTAGTAATAGTGAGAAGAAAGGGTCAACATCAACTACTGCAACATCCATTACTATTCCTTTCTTGGGATATTGGTCTAGGAAAACTAATAATCCAGTTATCACTCCCACACAAGGAATTTGTCTACTATCCATTACAGAAATAGGGGTAGAGTCTCTTGTACAGATTAACCCCATTTGGTCAGCTATCATTTTGGGCATGATATTATGTGAAGCTCCACTATCCAACATACAATTATGAATCACATACCTTTCTCCTTCATATGAATTATACCTTAATGATACATAGAAGGGTCTAACAGAGGATGGTGATCTTGTATCATGTTGATTTTGTCTAGCAACATGGCAAGTTGGATCTTCTTTTTGTTCAACTAGTCCAAATGCTCTGCAGACTTGTTCTCTGTATTGTTGAACTTTCATAAGCTCTCCAAATGTGATGTTAACTTTCTATTTACTGAGTTCTGACCCAACATCAAATTCTATATTTTTTATATCCAGTGGTCTGTTGCTTTCTTCTTTGGATGTTTCCTCTTCTAATTCTATTATCTCAGGAATAATATTTTTGAAGGTTCTATCAGTTTTCTCTTTACTGATATTTTTATTTGTGAAATTTTGTTTTCTTATTTCACTTGTAGAAGCTTTTTCTATTCTATCAGGGACAGTTCTATTTCTTAAATTTAGAGTATTGGTAGCTTCTAATTCTTCCACTTCCTTAGCAATGGGGATTAATTTCCCTTGCTTCATTTTGTCATATCTTGACTCATGTGGTTTTTGCAAGATTTTAGTACCTTCAGCTACAAAAATTTGAGGATGATGATTTGAAGAATACTTGTCCATATTTTCTTCAAATAACCTTTCTCTAGACTCATCTTCTAGAGACCAATAGACATTAATTCTTATATCTTCCTCTGAATCATCATGTAAATCTACATTGTGTTGTTCACTTAGGTAAATTCCACATCCATCTAGGTTATGAGGTGCATCACAAGTAGAGCAAAAATAGGGAAAACCTTCTGCTATGTTGGCAGATGGTATAGGGTTAGGAACATTATTCTGATCTCTATCAGACTCTCTATTTTTCCAATTATTGTTTCCATTATTCCTATTCCTATTTCCTTCATCAGAGCCATTATTGTTCCCCCAATTTCTATTGAAGTTTTTCTTGAAGGGAGGGTGATTATCAACATGTGGTCATTCTATTTGTGATGTCTCACCATTATTACCATTATTTCTTTCAATTCTTGCTAACCTATTATTCATGGTATTAAACATCTCAACCATTTGATTAGTTAGTTTTTCCATTGGATCTACTTCAATTCTTCTTTGTATATCAAATGCTACCCTTTTGGGCTTTCTCTCAGGTAGATTGACTTCTAGAGAGTAAGGCTTCATCTTACCACTATCAAGCATATTTCTTTCGATATCCATTACCTTTTCCATACAACCATCAATGGTGGTGGCTTGTTCTTGCCTTAACTCATAGTTAAACTCTCCTTGAAAAGCATTTTTATAGAAACAAATGGACTGAATATCACTAGGCCTAAGGTTAGCAGGGATTTTATTTCTGGTTTTTGAGAACCTTCTATTAAAGTCATTGACAACCTCATTTTCCTTTTTCTTCATAGTGGCTAACTCAGTTAACAGAGATTGTTCATTTTTCCTTTCTCCATATTTCTTTAGGAAAATAGCTTCCATTTTAGTAAAATCTAGGATATCATTGTCTAGGAGAGAATTGAACCATTCTCTAGCATATTTTTCTAAAGTTTGCAGGAATAGTCTTAGGACTACATCTTCATGTTCAACCTCTAGGCTATCCATTGCATACAGAAAACTTTTGATATGGTCTTCTCCAGTTACTGCATCATTTCCTATAAACTTGGGAAGGTATTTGTGGGCTTTATTAGGTAAGGCATTCAAATTTGTAGGTAAAGCAAAAGGCCTATATCTATTGGTTCTCCACAAATGAACATTATTTTGATTTTGTTGAGCCATTGTTATTGTAGGTGTAATGGGATTTAAATTTATAGCAACAATGCCTACAAGGATTTGGGTTTGGGTAGCTTGAATATAATCTAATGGATTATCTACCATAATATTACTATTAATCGAGCAATGAGAATAATCACATGTATCTTCTACAACAAAATTCAAATTTTCATCTATAGTGATATCAACAACAATAGTATTATGATATTTATTTTTTCTTACGTACCTCCTAATAGTAAGATTTATTCTCATTCACCACTACTCTTAAGAAGTGGAATTTTTTGATTATAGGTAAATACCTCTAGATTCTCAAATTCTAGGAATAGCTCCTTACCGCTTCTCCTAGTGTGCGCCAACACGTTCTACTCCTTCTTTCTTGATTTTTGATTTTTGGGTTTGTCCAGATAGAGTCGCCAACACAGGTAGTGCAGAAAGAACAGAATGTATGATCAAGATTGCTTGATATTTAACTCTCAGCCTCACAAGGGATGGTTCTTGGAGGAAATTCAAGAAAATCAAGAAACGTAAAAACACTTCAAAATACAATTGAAAACTATGGGTAAAATAAAATAAAGAACATAAAAAGTCATAAAAATCAAGACGTAGGTTCTTTATTCCAATTGGTCGCTCATTGATTAAAATAATAATCATTGTTAAACACCAGTTAAGAATTTAAAAACTCTTTCTCGACAACGGTGCCAAAAAACTATTGGAACCATTTCTTGCATCCATAGGATACGATTGTCACGCTACAAGAAATCATTTGAAACCAACGAGCTATTACAGGCTCTAGTCAACCTACCTCTTTATTATGATAAAAGAAAAATTGCTAAAGAAAACTTAACAGAATGGGTAAGGAAACCCCAGTGGTAATTTATGATTTTACAAGTATTACACACTCCAGATTTTAATTATACATTATCTATATAAAAATGACCAAGCAAAGACAACTTAATTATTATGCCTTATGTAGACCGATGCCTATCCAATTGGGTTATTATAGCAATTTAACAACATTCATAACATGAACAAAAAGAATGGAAAAAGAAGAATCGGTGCCATTAAACTCATTCAAATATCATAATAAATATAAGGGTTAACCAATGAAAGAAATACTCACAACATGTTCAAATATCATAACCTATTATGAGGAAACACACAAAACTGAAGACAAGGAAATGATAAAACTGAAACCCAAAATTGTATTAATTTCAACAATAATGATTACATGTAGAGTTGGCAGAATGCCATTAAACTCTATTTTCAAATATTTAATACAATGAGAAAGCCTTGTTCAAATGATGTAACAAGACTTCATCAATATTCCTTCTAAAATATTAGCAAGGAGAATCTCTAGACTTCAGGCTCAGAAAGACTAGAAATATTCTCAGCTCTCCAAACGACATTACCAAAACCTACACAACAAAGGGAAGAATGAGGGATGATAGAGAAAATAGACACAATGGGAATACAACAACACAACTCAAATGGGCACTCAAGTATACCTCTTAGCAAAAATTGTTATCTCTAAATGCTTGATGCAGATTCTGACCCTAGATGCTTCCTTTTATAGCTTCTAGTTCTTGAATCTATTATTTTTAGCCTGATCTTGGCCTTACACTTGTCATCATCTGATTTGACCTTCAAAACTAGTACAACTGGCTTCCATTATCTCTTTTTATTCATACTGTACATCCTTCTTTGACCTTTAAGTTTTAACTTGTTCAACCATGATATCAGTGCCCTGAGGGTCTCCCTCTTCTATTCTTCCATCTTTGATTTCTCCTTTTTCTATTTCTTCCTAGTTATCTGATTGAATCTCTACTTTGGATGTTTCCCCTTTCTGAACAACTTGCTCTTCATCTCTAGGGGGTGAGATCATTTCTAGTTGTAGGCTGCATATTTTAATTTCTTTTCCCTTTTTGCCCTATTGCAACCATCTGATTTATTTTCCAATCATTCTCCAGGCATCAATGTTAAAAGTTACAGAAAATCTTAACATATTCATCTCCTGTAGAATCCTATTTTTTTGTATGCTAATATAACTTTTACTTTTTTCATACTGGGTGATCAACATCTCCACAGTATTTACTAGGAAGGTGGTTTGTCTGGTCATCTCTGGTTCATCATCCGGCTCACAATCAAAGTCTTCTATTTTATTTTTAAGGAGATCTTCTATACTGGTAGTTTCTAAGAATTCCTCCAATGATAACCCAATATCTGCCAGTTTCTCTGTTATGTCATCCAACAGAGTGAACATTTCTGCAACATCATTAAGCCATATTTCCTTGTTTGATCCAAACATAGCTGCTCTCATGAATTCAATATTACACTTGATCTCAGTACCATCATTTAATAATACTTCTTTGTTCTGCATCTCCTCAAAATATTTTGACATTAAGTCGAGGGTAGGGCGAATGATCTCAAAGTCTTCTTCCCTTTGATAAATCAAGCTTTCCATTTCTTGAGTAGTAACTCAAATCACCCTAATATGCCTGAACATCTCAGTGATCCCCTTGATCTTGTCTCAAATTTTAATTGACATCTCCCTTTTTATTGTATTCAAATAGTATGTATAATTGATGATTTTTACCACCAAGGGAGGTTGTGCTATTGGGGTGTTCTTCTGTGCCAACTCTTCTTTTAGTTTATTAATTAAGGCTTGCATCTCTACTTTTTCTTTATCACTTATTTCTAGTTGGCTCCTCAACTCTGTATTGCTCTGATGTAGCTGGTCCATAGTTTGCTCTTGTACTGCTTTAGCTACTCTGACCATATCACCCTCTTTTCCATGTACTAAAATTCCTCCTATTTTCTCATCGACTTTGAGAATAATAGGTTCTTGTAGGGTAGGTATGTGTACTTCTACCATATCTGATTTGGGCGTCTCTATTTCTACTCCAGCTGTAGAGTTGTCTCCCATGCCTCCCATTCCTGCTACTACCTGTAGCTCATGCTCATTGGCAGCACTAAAAACTATTTGTTCTTCTGTTCTTTCCAACATAACCTTTGTGGAGGGCAGAGACAACCTGGGCTTCTTTGTCTCTGGGATAGATACAATTGTTTGCATTTTAACTTTGTGATCTCTGAAGATACCTCCAAATCCACCTGCTCTTCTCATGTTCATCTGTATTACTGATGGAATTTTTATCTCCTTATATTTTATCTTCAAAGAGCTGGGAATGGCTCTAGGAGCTAATTTCCTTACACTGGTCACTACTAATAGTTGGTCAAAAATGGGAATTATAGCTTGCTTTGAAGAGGTCAGCTCCTGAGTAGGTGCAGCAATAACTTCCTTTCCCTTTACTGTACTCGGGCTTTCAGAGACTCCTTGGGAAGTGTTGGGTGTTGCCTCTATTCTGAGGTGAGTATTATCAGGGGCTAGGACTTGGTGTTCTACAATGTCTGTTGTGCTTATAGTGACTTCCATCTGGTCAATGCCCTGATATTCTATCAACTCCAATACGGGGTCTTCTCTGATTGCTTGGGCAGCTTCTGGTAAGAGGGGGGCTGCATATTCTACCAAAACTCTTCTGATTGCAACCAACTTTGGGGGGTAATCAATGGGTAAAAGAAGAATTGGTGCCATTAGACTCATTCAAATATTGTAATCAGTATAAGGGTTAACCGATGAAATAAATGCTTACAATATGTTCGAATATCATAACCTATTATGAGGAAACACACAAAACTAAAGATAAGGAAATGATAAAACTAAAACCCAAAATTATATTAATTTCAACAATAATGATTACATGCAGAGTTGGAAGAATGCCATTAAACTCTATTTTTTCAAAGATTTAAAATTAATGAGAAAGCCTTGTTCAAATGATGTAACAAGACTTCATAAATATTTCTTCTAAAATGTTAGCAAGGAGAATCTCTGTATTTTAGGCTCAAAAGATTGGAAATATTCTTAGCTCTCCAAATTCAGCATTACCAAAACCTACATAGTAAAGGGAAGAATGAGGGATGGTAGAGAAAATAGACACGATGGGGATACAAAAATACAACCAAAATGGGCACTCAAGTATACCTCTTAGCAAAAATTGCTATCTCTAAATGATTTATGTAGATTCTAACCCTGGACACTTCCTTTTATAGCTTCTAGTTTTGAATCTATTATTTTTGGCCTAATATTGGCCTTACACTTGTCATTATCTAATTTGACCTTCAAAACTAGTATAGTTGGCTTCCATTATCTCTTTTTATTCATATTGTACACATTTATTTCCCCCTTTTTGTTTTAATTTTTTCAACCAATGATATCAGTGCCCGAAGGGTCTCCGTCTTCTGTTCTTCCATCTTCAGTTTCTCCATTTCCTATTTCTTCCTAGTTATCTGATTGACTCTCTGATTTGGATGTTTTCTCTTTTTGAACAACTTGTTCTTAATATCTAGGGGGTGAGCTCATTTCTAGATATAGGCTGCATATTTTAATTTATTTTCCCTTTTTGCCCTGTTGCAACCAATTGATCTATTTTATAATCATCCTCTAGGCATCAGTGTTAAAAGTTACAGAAAATCTTAACATATTCATCTCCTACAGAATCCTATTTTTTTGTATGCTAATATAACTCTTACTTTTTCATACTAGGTGATCAACATCTGCACAGTATTTATTAAGAAGGTGATTTATCTGGTCATTTTTGGTTCATCATCGGGCTCACAATCAAATTCTTCTATTTTATCTCTAAGGAGATCCTCTATGCTGGTAGTTCCTAAGAATTCCTCTAATGATAACCCAATATATGCCAATTTCTCTGTTATGTCATCCAAAAAAGTAAACATTTATGCAACATTATTGAGCTATATTTCTTTGTTTGATCCAAATATAGCTACCTTCATGAATTCAATATTAGACTTGATTTCGGTACCATAATTTAATAGCACTTATTTGTTCTACATCTCCTCGAAATATTCTGACATTAAGTTGAGGCTCGGGTGAATGACCTCAAGTCTTCTTCCCTTTGACAAATCAAGATTTCCATTTCTTGAGTAGTAACTCAAATCACCCAATATGCCTGAAAATATCAGTAATCCCCTTGATCTTGTCCTGAATTTTAATTGGCATCTCCCTTTTTATTGTATTCAAATATTATGTATAATTGAGGATTTTTACTACCAAGGGGGGTTGTGTTATTGGGGTGTTCTTTTGCACAAACTCTTCCTTTAGTTTATTTATTAAGGCTTGCATCTCTGCTTTTTCTTTATCACTTATTTCTAGTTGGATTCTTAATTTTGTATTTCTCTGATGTAGCTAGTACAAAGTTTGCTCTTGTATTGCTTTAGCTACTCTGACCATATCACCCTCTTTTCCATGTATTGATATTCCTCCTATTTCTCATCAACTTTGAGAACAATAGGCTCTTGTAGGGCAAGTATGTGTACTTCTACCATATTTTATTTAGGAGTCTCTATTTCTACTTTAGCTATAGAATTATCTCCCCTACCTCCCATTCCTGCTACCACCTATAGCTCATGCTCATTGGCAACATTAAAAATCATTTTTTCTTCTAATATTTCCAACACAAACTTCATGGTGGGTAGTGACAACCTGGGTTTCTTTGTCTCTGAGGTAGATAAAACTATTTGCATTTTAACTCTATGATCTTTGAAGATACCTCCAAATCCACCTGCTCTTCTCATGATCATCTGTATTATTGATGAAATTTTTATCTCCTTGTATTTTATCTTCAAAGAGCTAGAAATGGCTCTGGGGGCTAGCTTTATTACACTGGTCACTACTAATAGCTGGTCAAAAATGGGAATTATAGCTTGCTTTGAAGAAGTTAGCTCCTGAGTAGGTGCAACAATAATTTCCTTTCCCTTTATTATACTCAAGATTTTAGAGACTCCTTGAGAAGTGTTGGGTGCTGCCTCTATTCTGAGGCAAGTATTATCAAGGGTTGGGAATTGGTGTTCTACAATGTCTATCATGCTTACTGTGACCTCCATCTGGTCAATGCCATGATCTTCTATCAATTATAACTGGGGGTTTTATTTGATTGCTTGGGCATATTATGGTAAGAGGGGGGCTACATATTCTACCGAAACTCTTCTAATTGCAGCCAACTCCAGGGGGTAATCATAGGATTTATGAACTTGCTAATTACCCATTTTTTCAAAGGGCAACTTATCGCATAAAGTCTAGAATTATTTCCATTTTTCTATAGCATCTAATAATTCTTCTTTGTAAGCATCTCTCCTATGCTCAACCCAGGTGTAATCACGATTTTTCATTAATATCTCATACTTTTTATCTGGATCGTAACAAGTTATTTCTTAAAAATCCATGAGATCCAAATCATACATCCCTTTGAGTAAAGCTAGATATCCTACACATACATAACTTATAAATTTATAGGGGATGATGAGCCATGGAACTCTGTCGTGCTTCTTCACCAGTCTCATTTTTGCCTCTTTGACCGCCTGTCTGCACATCTCTAGTGTAGCAAGAGATAAGGGGAAATATATAGGTAACATTTTAGGGGGAATATTAGCTCCATAGAGTCGAACGTATGTGAACCCCTCAAAGAAAAAATAATCTTAGATGTATTTTTCCTTTATGAAAGCTCTTACCCTAGGCCCTAGTCTCTTAGGGAGGAAACCAGTTAGGATCCAGTGAATTTCCACCATGAAAATATTGCAAAACCAACCCATGTGAGTACGACCTTCATGTATCCTTTAAAAAATTATTTAGACATAGGGACTCTCAATGGCCCCAACATTTTTTTTACTTTCCTCTCCTAATTGTCATGCTAGTAGGTGCATGAGAATGGAATAGTGAGAAAAATGAGGCATCTCCTATCTTTGCTCCAAAATAGCCTTTCTCAATTCTGTCAACTGTGTGTGCATTTGTTCACTTAATTCTTGCTCCCAGGTGTAAATTGGGGTGTTTATTGCCTGGCTACTCCATGCTACGAAATATAATACCTTCCTTCCTACAAAACTAAGGTCTTGTACTCCTAAAATGATTTTAGCCATATCACATAAATCTTGGACCCATGGTTTGAAAGCAAATTTTCTAATGGGAAACTCGACAACTACGTTTTCATGCTCTTCAAAAAATGATTTAAAAATATCTAAATTTGTTAACAATTGAGATTGCCTTTCAATTACCTATTGAACCAACGAAGTATTGGAAGGTGCTATATTGAAGACTTTCTTGACATGTTTGGCCATAATATTGAACACTGTTCAGTCTCTATTGTATCAAAATACCCTATTCTTCTCATCGTACGCCATAGCTAACCAGGCTAGTAGGTCGGAGGTGTAGTATACCATTGGACATATCAACTTTTCTAGGTTACTGGTCCACCTAGTACTCTTGGGAAAAACCTTATGTTGGGGTCTCCTCACTTTGTGAAATAAGTTTACTAGCAACCAAGGGGCTCTTTGATCATTTTCCATTGGGGGATTATAACTTTGGATGCAAGCATTCTCAATTTCATACTGCTGCATGGGAGTGAGCTTTTGTTAGCCCCACTCTTCTAGGAAAAATGTACATCATGCTCCCAAGCACAACTAGTTTGAGGAGTTCGGTATATGGTGATTGGTTTGTGATGAATTTCACTTCTTTAGTGTCTTTGGACACAAAATCACTTCCCCAAATTGCCATATTGCTTGCGGTAATTGTTCTAGCTCACTAAAATGAAACTCTCAAGTTTCTGCTCACTCTTTGCTCTTTCAAACTAGTTCTTTGCTTGAGATTACCAGGGTGGTAATGTCATTTGATATCGTGAGTTTAAATACTTTATGGTAAAGTTGGCTCACTATCCTCACATAACTTACCATTTATACAACATCACCAACTACCTTTTCAAACTTTCCAATGGATATTTGTCAAAGTGTCACATTCTATAGTCAAAAAGTTATAGTAGGTGGCTTTCCTCATCCTGCACATCCCTAGGAACATTGATCTTTGTACTTGCAATCATTCATAGCTTTCTTATTGGTTACTGAACTGATCTCCCATCTGATGTGGAAATACAATCGTGGTTGTGGTGGTTTTTTGTGAGAAAGTGTTCTACCATTTTGGTCTTGAAGGATATTTAGCTTCAAAAATAGTTACACCGTTAATAGGGTGGTGATTATTTTGGAGATCTATCATCAAATTTGGTTATTGAGGTGTGTGCCCATCATATCCGCCAACTCATGATGATTGTTGGATGGTATTTGAATCATATAACTGCATTTGATACTTTTTAAACTGCAATAATATTAGCTCTAAAATATAGAAGACATATTTCAATGGTGGTCATGCACATTATAGAAGATCTCCCAACATTTTATTGGTTAGTCAATTTCATACTTTTATTTTACTAAAAATATTAAATTAGAGCTTTATCCTTTGTCGAATATTGATTTATTAAAGGTTAATCGAAGTGATTAGAAAAATTACTAACCTCTGGTTAATGTGTAACCCTTAATGACTTGCTTACCTTTCTAGTGGCTCACTATTCGATCAAACACATGATATTGCATGTTCATCTCATTATCCAAACTTGTATCGATATTTACTGAGGAGAAGGGGTCATTATCAATGTGGTTGGACACTATCTTAACCTTAATGGATTTTTGGATGGAGAAATAAACCATGTCTCTTAACATCCAGGTAAATTGGTCATGCACAACCGTCGGATCTAGTCGGGGCTCACCACTGTTGTTAGATCTGGTAGAGTTGTATGCCTTTTATTGGACTTTATTTTCCTTTGATAGTCATGAATGAGCATATTTGTTGGATCAAATCGGGGATAAGCATGGTCGTTTGATCTGGATCAAATATTACTTAGTCAACGAACATTTTGACATTGTTCATCTTATTTAATCCAAGCACCACCATCGGATCCAGTTGGATAGAGTGCAACCATCCAATTAAATCATAATTGTACCCTTCTTAATGGGTTATTGCTATAATAAGGCACTACCATTAGATATTTACTTGGAATGAGCATGACCATTGGATTGAGCTGCGATGTGCACTCATGTCTTTTATGGGACCTTAATTAGATCATGGTCGTTAGATATTGGTAGGTCGAAACGTGGCCGTTGATTTCCTTTTAATAATATCGATCATCTACAACCATTAGATCTTGGTAGGTTGAAAAATTGCCATTGATTTTCTTTTATCTCGTAATTGCCCTTAAATGAAGCACCACCATCAGATATGGGCTAGTTCGAGCACTATTGTCAGATTGGTCATTCGTATATTAAATTTTATTAGTACAACGAATCAGAGCCATTGTATTTAGATACATATGAGTGCTACCGTTGATCTCCATAATACCTTTTCTAAATAAGGCCCTTTTAAACCTTTGATACACTTATTCAAAGTACAATAATTAGATTAAATAGACTCGGGTGCAATCGTTAGATCTGCTTGAATGCGGAGGCATTTGAATTTGACTTGGATGAAAACTTTTTAATGGTTGATTGTCTTGAGATGCATTCTATCGTTGGTTTTTCTCTAGTGAGGGTGCATCCATTGATATTCCTCAGTCCTACACATGCTTTAATCAAGAATATGAATAATTATTTTAGGCTAACCTTGGTGATTCGTGGTAAATGCACATTCATTGGATCAACTCTCGATAAAGTGCAATTGTAGATCTTCCGTGACATGTTATCTTCATAACCAAAAATAAACCTTGTATTAGCAAAAAGTGGGAGGAGTTAGCAATGTGTTAGACCCTTTCTAATCTTAATTAGTGGTTTTAATTAATCCTCAGGCATTTAACCCCTTTAATGGTAGTTTTATGAATTTTCATAAGAGCACGGCCATACGATTAAACTATGACCGAGCGCTGCCCTTGGATCTTATGAAATAGCTTAATGCTTAATTAAAGCTATTTACCACTATTCTTAGACTTTTGAACTTTTATACCATGGTGTTTTAAATATTTAAATTATTAAATCGAGCACATCCATTCGATTTCACCTCGATGAAGCACTACCCTTAGATTTTCCTAATTTGTATGTCTTTTTAATCAAGGGGGTGCATACCCTTAATTTAACCATATGCTTAAGACTTTAGGCTATGATGTTTGATTAAAACATTATATTTGACCTAGTCAATTTAGACAAAGGTTAGCTTATTAAATTGCATCTGTCCTATTAAGAAGGATCTAGGTGCTACCTTTAGATTTTCTCAAGGTGCTCGATAGTTAGTCGAAGGGGTCACATAACCTCAGACGATTTGATTAATGTCCCACTCAAAACCTTGGGTTTTTCAAAATTTTGACCATGGTGCTCCCTTATTTGACCTTGGTTTATATCCTTTTTATACCTTAGGACATATGGGTTTATTATTTCTTGGATTCTAAACCTTTATTTAAAGAGTTAGGTATTTTAATGGTTTGACCTTTTTAGTGGATGTTTATTCAATTTGACCTTAATGGATTCTTTTATGATAAAACTTTGTGACCCCAGGATGCGCACCCCGGCTACCCTACTTGCAATATTGATTTATTATGTATGCTACCACTTGCACAAAATGAAAATACTGAAAGCACATGCAACACGAAGAATAAGAAACAAATAAAGATGCTTTATTTATTGATATCTTGGATCCCTAGTTACAAGTTCATCCCTCTGAGGGATACCCATCATTTTGATACAAATATTTACACAAATATAGAGCAGCGATCGGATATATTCCCCGCAAGGGAACGGTGCATCTACGCAGGCCTCCTGGTCCCACACACGAAACTGTATGAGGGCTTACAGATGCCTCCTTCTCTAGATCTGGTCCTGGAGGGATCTTTATGCTCCTGCTGCTTCAATCTGGTCCTGATGATCTGCACCTGCGTTCATGAAAACAACAAAGCATGCTCAGTAGGATGGGCCGCCTCTCCGGATGAGGCCTTTGTTAGCGGATCTGAATACTCATGATACTAATAATGAAATATAAACATGAACAGAATAAGAAATGCATGATAAGCTAAGAAAAAAATAGAAGCATTAATGAAACCAGACCTAAACTATGATCAAGCCATAAATCAAGCAATAATAAAGCTAAGCTAAAAGCAAGAGGAAATAACGCTTATGCCCTAAGATATGCCTATGGGCCACTATCCGAGATAGCGGCCATGATGTGAAGCTCTCCTCCTTGTGATTCAGGGATTTGTGCGCTATCCTCTTTGCCAAAATTGATGTTCAAGGGTCACTGAGTGTGTCTCCTACACTGATTGGTGGTTGGGAATGGTGAATATGACAATTGATGTGTGGGCATAGCTCAGCTGAATGGTGCTCCAATGCTCCTCAAAGTGCTGAAGATTGGTCCTCCATTTTGATAGGGCTTCACTGCTTAACTCTGAAACTTCTTGGATCCTTTGCTTTTCATGGGAGAGTCTATATGTAGACTTCCCTCTCAGATCTAGAACTTTGGCTTCCTGGAGAAGCTTCAGTCCAAATTGCATGCGACTGACCATCCCGGGTGAGGAGCATCAGTCCCAAACTAGCATGGAAGGGGCAGTTAGGAGGAGCTCAGGGAGTTCCTCACCAAAATCTACCCGTTATCCATGCAAAGGTGTAGTCAGACTACGTGATCTGGGCTCGTATTCATGGCCAGACTGTGTGTGACCCTGGCCGCTATCAGGTTCAGTGGCCAGGTGTGGCCGTTGTAGTCTTCAGTGGCCAGGTGTGTTGGTCGCTCTTCTTGAGAGCGGCCAAGCCTGGATGGGCTAGAACTACCCTGTTTGAGTGGTTAGGACCACTTCTTGCTCTTGGAGAGATCCAAGAGGGTTCATATGGTTTATGGATGTGCCCATATGGGTAGTCTCCTAAACATGATGTATTTTAGGTGTCTACAGATGCCCCTTTTTGGGATGCACTATGAGCAAAACACAATGCAGAGAAAAAAGTAGACCACCTAGGGCCATATTGTAGGTTGGATGATGATCATTGATATGATCAACATAGGATACCCTAGTCATGCGGGAGGACATGAATCCTAGAATCATTGCTTCCAACAAAATGGAAGGCTTAAATTTGTGGAAGTTTGCACTCGCTCATCAAGCAATCGGGTAGCTTCAATACTACTATAGGTCCGAAGGGAGGGGAGCTACAAACTTAACTATCATATTTGCTTTTTGCCCTAGCAAAGGGTAAGCTTATGATAGTTGTTGGCAATGATTCATAAGATGAATGCAACTCGACATGATCGAGATGATATTTTGTTGACTTTGATTATGATTGTTGAAAATTTTGACTACCCCCTCAAGCGACGAGTCGATGAGGAAAGGACAATTAATGAAGCGATGAGTCGCTTGACCAAAATGAAATATTTGGACCTCTTTAGAGGGTTGCTCTATTGTTATAGAGTAGTTCCCATCCAGGTGTGACTTCAACCCTATTTGGTAATTGCACACCTTTATCCCATGGGGTGGTCCAACCGTAATGGCCTTCTTAGGGAATCAAGGTGATAGCACTTCTAATTTAGCTTGTGTTGACTCACTATTTTGCTTATAGGAGAATTGAGATGCATCCTCGCTCCCATGGGGTGGTCCGACCATCAATAGCCTTCTTCGGGTTTGAAGGGAAGCATCTCAATTCTACTATAACTATTTTGCCCCAAGTGGCCTTATGGTAATCTACTCATCTTGCCGAGTTGCATGGAGTGCTAGTCACTGCAATCACCAAGTGTATAGAACAAATAACTGAGTACGAGGCTCATTTGGGATTTGATTGTTATTTGATTTTGGATTTTGAATTTTATGATATTTTTGGATTTTGATGTATGCAAATTTCTTTGGTATTTGTTGAGATTTTGGATGCCTTGGACCAATAGGTGCTTTTTATGGCTCATTTTGAAATGCTTTATGGTGAAAATTTGATGAAAATTTTCTTCATTTGTTGGCCGCTATCAGGACAAGCAACCCCCAATTGCTATTTATGGCTGTTATCAGGTCCAACAACCAAGAAGTTTAGGCCACTGACGTTGGCAAAAGCCAGGTATGAATTGGAAAAACAAAAGGAAAATTAGGGTTTTGAGTTATCATTGTTGCTAGTTGTCAATTTGCTTTTGGAGCTCTGAGGTGGAAGAGACTACTCTGACTAGAACATTGTTGATTGGATGCCATGGTTGAGCAAGGTGAGGCTTCGACAAGTGGAGGAGCCAGAGCTTTATGGGTACCTCTCTAAACCCTAACATCCTTTGTTATTATGGTAAAATGAACCAAATTAAATAATTTTGGTAAATGAACCTCATTAACCATATGGCAAATGAATTTCACCAATAGTTAGGCTTCATTTAGGCTTTAGATAGATGGGTTTCTTTTAGTTTTGTGATTTTGCAATTTTTTATAGTTTTTGGGCTCGAGAGGAATGTCGTTGGTGTACCACCCATTGGCTACTGCCGCTCAGCGCAACTAGCTTGTAATGACACTAGCCATTGCTACTATCAATGACCAGTTTGAAACCCCAATGGTCAATTTTTTTATCATTGGGAGCTGGTCGCTGCCAACTTTAGCAACCGATTCATGGTCGCTCCTGGCATGAGCGGCCAAGAAAATTTAGACTTTATTTCATATTTTTGAATTTTTAGGCAAGTTAATTGATTTTTTTGAAATTTTGAGTTGCTTTTATGATTTTTGCATGATTAGGTGCATTTTATTTGTTGCTCATGTAGCCTTAGAGTAGTTTGATTGTATTTGCATTCACCTATTTTATTGCATTGATTTAGTTGTAGTGCATTGATTTAAGCTTTATTTTGCACTTTTAGATCTTATCTACTCGAGCTCGAGACCCAAATCTACTTTGTGATCTCTTGCATGAGATGCCTGACATAGAGTGGGCCTAGCTCAAGGCTCATGGGCTCTAGTATGTCACTGGCCTACCCATGATCATGTCAGATCAGGCCTACTTGATGGCCCTAGCCCACCGGTGGGACCCCAGGACCAACACCTTCCATCTTCCTACCGATGAGATGACCATCATGCCGAAGGATGTCTACAAGATTCTCAGGGTGCCTTTTGATGGAGTGCCCATTGTTTCTTCCCCCACTACTACACGAGGTGCTGTATTTATGAGGGTCTTTGGGGAGCATGCCACTGCTACCTCCAAGGATACTCACTCGAGGGGATCTCCATTTCTTATTGGTATGAGGTGGATGTATTTTCTCGACTGCACATTATGTTGTTGATGGTTATCTACAATAGCCTTATACCTGACTACTCTAGATTGAGGTTCCCATGGAACCTCTTAGTGATGGTACAAGACCTGATTGATAGTGAGGAGCCCATTATCTATGCCTAGGGGAGTGCACTATTGGCGTAGTGCTATGATGAGTTATACCATATTCAGCATCATGGATGGGCCAGTATTACCTGTAGCTTGCTCCTTTAGATCTAGGGATGGGAGCACATCAAGATTGACCACCTCAGAGGACTTCTAATGGAGATTACTAATTTAGATAAGGATGTCCAATGTTATAGATCTAGGTGGCCCAGGGCGCTCGAGGAGTGCAAGAGCCGACATCATGTAGGGGAGCTTTCCCACTACAGGGCATCTCTGATAGGTTTACGGGCTATTGATATCATATGGAGACCATATCATGAGTGTCCCACTTGGGATGATCCTACCAGCTTTACAATGAGGACTCACCATGACCGATGGTTGATTGATCCTATAGGTAATTCTGGTATCCAATAGGATGTTCCTCTCGAGCCAGTTGTCTATCATTGGATTGCCATCGAGAAGAACCTTCCACCACCATAAGTTACAATAGTGCTTGAGGAGGATGACCCTCCCATAGTTGATCCTAGTGTGGCTGATGCTAGAGTGATAGAGGTGTACACCCTCTAGTGGGGTACATGACTATGGCATGGATATGGCCACCTAGGGTAGTCTCTGGAGGAGGCTGAGGTAGAGGATCCTGATGGGCATCGAGTGTGGGCTTGGATAGATGAGTGGGGAGTAGGTAGGGCAGTAGGTTGAGGAGCAGGTTGCCCCTGAGGAGGAGGAGTTAGCTCCTGAGGAGCAGGATTCTCCCCTCTAGGCTTAGTTGCACTAGGTCAAGGTTGAGCTTCAGACATCCTAGATTCAAGTTCAGTAGAGGGATGCTACTATTGTAGATCTTCAGAGATAGCTTGCCTAGGTTACTACCGAGTGAGATGAGGCTCAAAGCTAGATTGCACCACCTCCTATAGTGCCATAGGGACCTAGTGGTCTAGATCCAGGTGTGGAGATCTATCGCTTGCATGGATTGATAGTAGATGATTTGGAGGAGCACACCTGAGATGCTACCTATATCCTAGCATTGGAGCATGAGGTCAAGCTTCGGGAGGCCATCTACCAGAGAGGCCTGGAGTAGGAGGTTCACAGAGGACCGACCAGAGCACCTCATGATAGTCATCAGCTTGATCGAGCCATAGGACCAGGTCTAGGATAGAGCAGACTAGGGGTGCTAGTTCTATACCACCTCCCAGAGGGGGAGGTGAGGATAGAGGTGATACTAGTGGTGCAGGCCACTCCTGAGCACTATGGCTTCTTAGATACTTTGTACCTCTTTTTGGGTGTAAGGTCAGTTGACCTACATAGTTGTAGCCTTATTGGCACTTTTTGTACCTACATGTACTTATTTGGATACACTTTTATATGATATCTAGACTTTGAGACTCACCATGTGTGTATCTATTATGATTATGCTTTTATGTTTATGGATGCAGTATATGATTTTATGTGATATGATGTGATGTGATGCTTTAGATGTTATGATGTGTATGTGTAGATGGACTACTTTATGATCTAATGCTATGTGGATCTTATGACTTATGTTTTATGATGTGTGGATGCTTAGCTAGCATGATCTAGATGATGATGATGGATGCATATATGGATGCAATGCTTATTGTTACATGCATGTTTGCTTTTGATGTGTTTGTATGCATCTAACCTTATGTTGTTATGATATGGAAAATGGAATATTTTATGTTATACTGATGATCTAATGGAATGAACCTGTATGCTTTAATCACTTAAAACATAAGGTATGCAAGTGATATGAGTTTAACAATCTAATGGGTGACACCATAGAATGTAAATCAATCATGAATAAATAATAACTCTTATAATAAGAATTAATCATTTACACCTTCCAATGTTAGATGATATGATGTGATATGTATGTACTTTCTTTATAAGCTTCTATAAATTAAAATATATCCCCAAAATAGTCAGTGGTCATCTAAATGTCATTGTTGACATTCATCCGGTATCTATCCTATTTCATGAACACCCTTTAATGAACAAAACCTCATAAAGAAAGTTGATGATGATTTGTTGATGGAATGATTTGTTGCTATGAGGGGATTTTTGAGGTTTTCCATGAGACTCAAACACCCTAGTTACTCTATCAAAAGTTGTATACTGACCATACAGAGCTTCTGAAGGATAAAGCTTTGTTATGCAGACCTAGATACTCATTATCCCTATGTGTGCAAATGAATATATTAGATAGAACATAAGCATACCCTAGTGCAGGGGGATTCATTCAGCCCATTGTTGTATTGGGGATCCTCAAATGTTTATCCTGATCCTAAGTTGGACTCAGTTGGATTAGACCACTAGGCAATACAGGACACCTAAGGCTAGCTCTTCCACATGCAAACATTGGTCTATTCAAAAGCAAGATGCTAATGTGATAGACATATCATCGTGCGTAAGGATACCTTACGACTCATTCATGCTGAGAATTCTAAGGATTCAAGTTCATACTCCCTTCTTTTCTTCATATTTATTTGGGATACTTGCTCATGATTTAGTGATGAAAATCACTATTTATTTTGAATTTTTTTTTTCTTTTGAGCAAGGGATTTATGTAGTGATGATAATCACTTGTTTATTTTGTTTTTAAATTTTCTTTGTTCAAGATTTTGCTTGTTTTGATTAAAGCAAGGGATTTATTTGGGTAGGGGTGAACTTGTCCTTTTTCCAATTCTCAACATTTCTAAACCGATCACATAGGGGGATGAGCAAGATAAACTTTTCACCTTAGGATACCTAATACCACTTTGTAGCATTCATATTTCCCTTGTTTCAACTAGGATTTTAGTGTTTTGATTAGTGATAGGATTCTAAAATATACCAAGTGCTATCAAAACTAAACCTCACCTATCAAAAGCAAAGATAACTTTCTACACAGTTTGATAAAACCACTAGGTATGGTTGAGTGACCAGAAAACCCTAGTATATCCCTTATAGCAATAGGAGGGGTTGTGTTGAAAAACATAGTTACACACATGGGTGATGGATGATGATGGATTTTGAAGATGCATGATTGAGGTACAAACATGGTGTCATTTGTAAGATTGCAAACACAAATGTATCTAATGCAAATGTAATGGATGCAAATGCCTATATGCAATGCAACTAAGTGAATGCAAATATAGAATGCTAATGCAAATGTTTTTGTATTTTTGATGCTTTCAATTATTTTTGAGCTTTTGATTATTTTGAATGTTTTTGATATTTTGATTTTAAATTATTTTTGTGCTTTTTATTTTTGATTTGACCAAAGGGCTTTAAGATGCCTTTGGAGCTTTTTGTGATTTGACCAAAGGGCTTTAAGATGCCTTTGGAGCTTTTTGTGGGTTAAATTTAACCAAAAAATTTAAACCTAAAATAAACCTTTGGAGTTTTTTGCTTTTAATGTTTTTCGATTTGTTTGGATTTTTATGATTTCTATTGTTTTTGGAATTTTGGAACTATTTGAATGTTTTTGATATTTTGTTGGTTTATGTGTGAAACACCTTCAGATGAATGATATTGAGGGGATCTGGCTCCTCAACACCTTCTAGAATTGCTAGGTGATATGCCCCAGTCCCCATATTCTTCGAGATGATATAGGGACCTACCCAATTAGCCATAAATTTATCTCATAGATGCGATGGCAGATTTGAGTTCTACTAGTTTTCTTTTAGCACAAGATCCCCAACTTTAAAGTCTCTCAGATGGACTCTACTATTATAAGCTCATGTTAGATGATCCTGGTAAATGTGAAGGTGCTCAAGGGCATTGATGCATCATTCATCCAGGAGGGTCAATTGATCCAGGTGAGCTTGTCACGTAGTGTCATCATTGATGAACTCTCTCAATGCGATGCACAATATCAAAATCTCCAACTCTAAGGGCATAATGGCCTCAATGCCATATACAAGTGAAAATGGTGTTGCCCTAGTGGGCATCCATATACTAGTCCTGTAAGCCCATAATGCTAAAGGTAATTGTAGATGCCAATCCTTATGATTTTATTTCACCATCTTCTTTAAGATGGCTACTATTGTCTTGTTTGAGGCTTCTACTTGCCCATTTGCCTATGGATAGTATGGTGTCATAAAACTATGTTGAATGTTGTATCTGGTCGTTAGAGCTCACACATTTTTGTTTTTGAATGATGGACCATTATCCGAGATTATCTTGAAAGGTACCCCAAAATGATAAATGATATTGTGAAGTATGAACTCCATAATCCGAGGACCAATTGTCGAGGTTAAGGGGATCGCTTCCACCCATTTGGTGAAGTACTCAGTGGTCATTAAGATGAACGTGTGCTAGCCCAAATATGGGGGAGAAATATTTCCAATCAGATCGAAACCCCACTGAGAAAATGGCCAAGCCACCTGAATGGGCTGTAAGGCCTGAGATGGCAAGTGCATCAGGTTTGCATGATGTTGACATTTGACGCATTTCTTGACATACTCACAACAATCCTTCTCCATGGTGGGCCAGTAGTAGCCCATTCAAAGAATGCACTTGGCAATGGCCATGTCACTGAAGTGGCCATCGCACGTACCATCGTGAGCTTGCAAAATTACCCAAGCTGATTCTTGGGGCTCTAAGCAATGTAGGAGAACTCCATCATAGCTTCGATGATACAATATGCCTCCTAGCAAGACATATCTAGTCACCTTCTGCTTGAATGCTCATCTCTCGACATGCGATAGTCCTTATGGGACAACTCCTAGTCTAAGGAAATATTGCAATTGGGATAGCCAATCCTGATAGGCTATGACCTCGATAGATAAGATGACTTGTTCCTCCTACAATTCGATTTGCACAAACATAGATTGAGAAACAACCTTGTGGTGAATAGTGGTACCATTCCCCATAGGACCCTGAGAGATCAAGGACCCCCAAGGTGCCTTCTTTAAGAAGTCTTTGGCTTTACAGAACCAATCATGGTCTAGCTCTATATGGATCATGTTAACTGATTCCTTGTTATCAAAGGCCTCATACTAGATCACTGAATGTGAGAGCATTTTGACATGAATGGTAGTGAAATCGGTAGATGGATTCTGAGGGATCAAGGATCCCAAAGATGCCATGGTGTCTACAAATATGTTTGATGAATGAGGGATTGCCTCGATGTTGTACCATTCTAGTTTGGCTAGATATGTGTCAACAAGCTCCTTGTAAGCTTTCAAGATTGGATCCCAACATTGAAATAGTCCTTTGACCTGGTTGACTATGAGGAGGGAGTCACCAAAGATATTTAGCCTCTTGATTTTCATGGTGATGGTTGTTTGGAGACCCAATATTAGGGCTTCATATTCGGTGTTGTTATTGGTGCAAGGGAAGTCTAGCTTGAATGACAAGGGCATTGGAGCTCCTTATGGCATGAAAAAGATAATCCCTACACTACCTCCTTGCTCACACTTTGAACCATCAAAGAACAAAGTCATGTCTAGCTTCATTTTCTAGTTCTTCGAGTTTGGGTGCTTCTGATAGTGCAAAGACCGCATCATCAAGAAGTTCTATGGTAAGGGGCCTACTATTCTGAAGAGGTGCCTCAGCCAACTGATCAGCTATGACTTGTCCCTTGATGGACTTTTGGCTTATGAATTCCAAATCAAATTCTATCAATAGCATGATCCACTTTGTAGTACGTGTATTATGATATGTCTTGCTCATCATATACTGCAAAGGATTTTGCTTGGATATTACATATGTCGTATGGCTCAACATGTAGTGGCACAATTTCTTGGTTGCAAAGACCACCGCTAAGCACAACTTCTCTACGTATGTGTATCCAATTTTATAGCTCACCAGGGTGTGGCTAATATAATATATCGCTTGCTCTTTATCTTGCACATTCTTTTGAGCCAACATGGTGCCCAAAGAAAAATCTATAGTGGATATATATAACAAGAATGGCATGTCTAGCCTTGGTGGAGCTAGAACTAGTGGTGTTGCTAGGTACTCTTTGATCTCAGCAAAGGCTTGCTGACATTCTTTATCCCATTGGAATGGAACTCCCTTGTGTAGCAGTCGATTCATGGGTCGACATTTGTCTGATAGTTGTGTGATAAATCACTTTATGGATGCTACTTTGCCCTGTAAGCTTCTTAGTTCTTTGATGTTTATGGGTGGAGCCATTTCTAGGATAGCCTTTACCTTTGCTAGGTCTACCTCGATGCCTCATTTAGAAATGATGAATCCCAAGAGTTTTCCAGAAGTCATGCCAAAGATGCATTTCTTGGGATTCAACCTGACATTGTGCTCAATCAGGTGATCGAAGACCTTTGTGAGGGTCTCAACATGCTCTTCTCATAGTAATGACTTGGCTAGCAAGTCATCGATGTAGTCTTCCAAGATTATGTGCATGTAGTCATGGAAAATGTATGTCATAGCCCATTGATAAGTGGCACCAACATTTTTAAGGCCAAATGGCATCACTTTGTAGCAGAATGTCCCCCATGGAGTGGTGAACATGGTTTTATGTTGGTCTTCGGGTTTAATCTGAATCTGATTGTAACCAGAAAAATCATCCATTAGGGAGAGCATCTCATGACCTATAGTTGCATCTACAAGAGCATCTATGTTGGGCAATGAGAATGAATCCTTTGGGGTTGCCTTGTTGAGATCCTTGAAGTCCATGCAAATGTGGACTCTTCCATCAGGTTTTCCTATGGGCACCATGTTTGATACCCACTCTGGATAGTCGATGGGAACAATAAAGACTACATCCAATAGTTTTTGCAACTCATTTTTAACCATCAAAGTGATGGTTGGATGCATCTTTCTAAGATTTTTCTTGATCAACTTCTTCGTGGGGTCTATCGATAGGTTGTGGACAACCAACTTTGGATCTAGCCCTAGCATGTCTTTGTAGGTCCAAGCAAAGATATTTGGTCTCTCTCTCAGTAGAGGAATTATGATGGCCTATTCTTCTAGAGATAGGCTTTCTCTGAACTTGACTTTCTTTGGTTGAGAGGGATCATTGCTGATGTCTACCTCGAAAGTCTCCTCTATTGCCATATGGGACCCATCCTCAAGCTGGTGAGGAGTGGGGATTAAATGAATGTCATCTACTAGATTTATAGTTCCTACTGACTCAGGGTCGAGACCAGTGTGATAGACATCATGGGCACAACCTGATGCAAAATGGAATGGTTGCAACATCTCTTCATTAGGGAAGAAATCTTCAAGCTCTAAGGGTGAATCAATATGATCCCAATCAATAGCATCTAAATTAAGACACAATGGTTTTCCAGGATCTACTAGGTTATGGAGTGGAGTGGTCAAATCAATGGAGATCATGTTGATGGATGGAATGGGATCTCCAAGACCATATGGGTGGAACTCTATATCCTAGGTGTGCCTTCCATACTCATGATGAGGCTCTAGGGGCATAGGGATCTCAGGATCTAGTCTATGGATAGATGAGATGATGGGGTCATTTGGTAGTAGCTGCTCTCTAAAGGTGGGTGGATTCAGGTTGACCATGTGATGGATGGCATCTAGGTTTATTGGTCTCCCTAGGAAGTGAAGGTTGTGGTCTATGGTGTGAAGTAACGCTTCTCGTTCAACAAGCATATTGACTTGTTGGAAGTGAAGCTCAAGGTAGGCCCTTTCTTCATTCCCAATCATTGCTTGTGGAGAACCTCATTCCTACCTATGGGGGTTGGGAACTGATTTTCCTACTGATGCCTAAGATAGGCCATTTTGATCTCATCTTCAAAGTCATCATCACTTATCCAAAAGCCATTGGCATTGGTTTCTAGTCCTAAGATGAGCTGGTGGTTGGCTTGTTGATGCCCTAGATAGGCCATCTTAGTCTCATCTTCATAGTCATCATCACTTATGAAGAAACCATTGGTGTTTACTATGGGCCCTACCATTTGGCGTGCATGTCTTATGAAGGCCATCTCAGTTGAATCTTTTGTATCATAGCCACTCTCATTCGACATGTATCCACCCTCATCTGAGATGTATTCACTTTCATATGATATGTAACCACTTTTTATGTGGCCTATCCAAGTAAGGTTTTGCACATACCGAGGCCCATGGTAGGCCAGGCCGGTTCCATATTCATCCTCACTTGGAACATAATCATACTCCTCTCACTCATATCCATGCATTGGCTCCTCCTCCCATAGGATGGCTCCTGATGGGGGTACTTCAAGAGAAGATTCAAGGTGATATATCTTAGGTGGTGTGATATTGACCATCGACACCCATTCATCACCCCAAAGGTTTTTATGTGGGGGGTGATAGGGGTTCCAATCGATGTCCTCCTCAAACCCAATGCTTAGCCTATCTAAGGCTACTTCTAGAGAATCATCATGGCTCTACATTTGATAGCCCAAACCACACCTATCAGTAGGTAGTTGGTACTATGGCTAGAAGGGCAGTCACCCTTGCTCATATAGGCCTAAGCCATAGCCTTGCCAGTGACACTACTCAAAATACCTTAGAGTAAACTCCAGATTTGATAGATAATGAACATTTATGGTGAAAGGTTCATCCTCATTCCTTTCTAGATCAAGAGCAGTGTGGGCATAATCTAGCCCAACATATATGAAGTTAGTCTAGTTGGGTGGCATTCCCAAGGGAACCACTATCCCTACTAGTAGACTAGGGACTCTTGGTCATCCCATGTCTTGTGCAGACTCAATGATTGGCATGAAAATTATATTCTACACAAGATATTCACCTAGTGTTATGTTGGCTAGGTGAATTGTCACCTACGATGTAGATGATATTATTGATGATGCAGGTGAGGTAGGTTGAGGTACCTCCTCGAATATTTCTTAGGAGTGCTCCTCCTCCATGGGAGTAGGGATTCCTATAGTTGCTATGGTCAGAAGTTCCTTGGGTCCTTCCTCCACTAGGGATACCTTCAACTTCTATTTGTCCTTTGCCTTATCTATAGAAGGCTTTTTAGAAGCACTAGTAGCTTTGGATGTAGGCGGTGGTGCCGACATGGAGGGGTCACCTCGCACTGATCTGCTTTTGCTAGCTATGTGGTTGGGGATGAAGGCCTTATGTACAAGTGTGTTGATGGAAGGACAAAATCCCTAGACAAGTCGACTTGATGCATGTACTTGAATGGCTCTTCATCGGATGGAACCATGTGGACTTGTCCCTCATGCACATACTTGATGCATTGGTGTAGGATTGAGGGTACACACTGCATGTCTCTAATCCAGGGATGCCCTAGAAGGATGTTATATTGCATCACCCCTTCTAGCACATGACACATCATAGGGATGGTCTTATGTCCTACTTTTATCGATAGAATGATCATACCCATGGTGGAGCACAATGCATCATTGAAAGCCCTGAGTGTGTAGGAAGTCAGGACAATGTTGGACTTAGGGATCTTCAAGTGCCCTATAGCCTTGGTAGTGATGATGTTGATCGAAGAGCCCATATCGATCAGAACCCACTTGAATGGAATATCATTGATTGATGCAATAATGTGCAGAGGTGGATCTACTGAGGCAGTAGGGACTACCTTAATTTTATGATCATAAAAATGAATCATGGGCTCTTGGCACTATTGAACTTGCCCCACAAAATGTGTGAATGCATCTGGGTTCTAGGGCTGGAGCTCGATTGATCTCAAAATCTCCATTAAAGTCTCCCTATGCCTAGGGGACTATTGTATGAGCTCATAAATGGATAACTTAGCTAGAGTCATCTATAGATTTTGTTCTAATCTACTCTGAACAGTCACCATAGGTCTCACTGGTGGACCTAGAAGATTATCATACACTTATCTCTATCGAGGTGTAGCTAGGATATTGATGGGAGCCACTGGAGGCTATGGTTGCCCATATCTCTGACTCCTAGTTGCCACATTAACCAACTCAACCATTCTGATGCACCCCTAAATGGGTGGCTCGACCTAAACTTGGTTAACTTGGGGACCCTGATCTCTAGGGACCTCATGATTGGGCAATGGGTTCTGGTATATACCCATATCTCTATTATCGGGAGCTAGCGGGTTGTCAACTTTTAGCTCTCCCTTTTCAATCATGTTTTGGACAACATTCTTGAATCCGATGCAATTCTTGATGTCATGCCCTTGTCTCCTATGGTATGGGTAATATTGATCTTCCCTATATCCCCTTGGCTTGGGATGGTTAGGATCAAGAAGTTGTATGTCAGGAAACCTTATCCTCTATGCCTCATTCAATTGATTAAACATTGACTACATTGATTCATTTAGAGGTATGTAGTAACGAGGTGGCCATCACTCCTTATTTTAGCCTTAATTGTTCTTCGGATCATAGTTGGCTAGTGGAGGGTGAGCTTGATAATTCTAGGGTTGTTGTCCATTCCCCTCCTTTGGTGTGGCTAATACAACTTGATTGACTTGAGTAGGCTTGGCCTACTTCTACTTGTTCTTATTATTCTAATTGTTCTTGCTCCATTCTTTCTTATTGTGGAGCTTAAGGTCTCCCTCATCAACCTTAATGTCTTCAATAAGCTTGGCTTGAGCCAAGGCTTCTTTGAATGATTCATATTGTTATAGCTACAATAATAGGGAAATGTGTTTTGCATAACTCTTAGTGAACATCCATACAAGTTCCTCTATGGGGATGGAGAATGATAGTTTTACCATGATTTTTCTCCATCTATCCCCATAGTCCATCATTGGCTCATCATCATATTATTTCAAATTAGCCAGATCAGACAAGTTCACCTTCTTCTTAGCTTCGAAGGAGAACCATTCTAGGAATGCATTCACCAGCTGCTCAAAGTTGGTGATGCTATGCTTGGGCAACTGGTTGAACCATTGCATTGCCATGCCCGAGAACATCATGATGAATGTTCTCAACATCAGGGCATCATATTTGTCAAGGTGGAAGCATGCATTCATGAAGTTGGTCATGTGTTCTTGCGCATCTCCCTCTCCCTTAAACTTATCCAATCTAGGCATCTCAAAGTGCCTAGGATATGTGGGACTTGGGACTGATGGGCACAGAGGTTGGTTGTGTATCTTGTCTAATGTTGGATTTTGTCCACTTGTGTCCTTCTCGAGAGACTTGACTCTCTCGATGAGCATTTGGTATGCCTTCGAGGAAATGATCTCATGTTCCTGAAGGTTTGCTCATGGTGGTAAAGGAGGTAGCCCGATGTTTGCCCCAATTGGGCATCTACACTCATCTCCTATGACCATGTTTGGAGGTTCAAGATGGGTTTGTTCCTGATCCTCCATCCTTGTCTGGTCCTCATTGCATTGCATTTTCTTGAGGTCTAGGTGTTGTTGATGTTGTGGAGCATGGTGGGTGTGCTCATATCTTTTCCTGGTACCTCTCTCTTGTGGAGAATCAACATGCCTTCCATGTTGATACCTCTCACCAGCTATGTGTGCATCTATTCAAGCTAGCCTTTCTGCTAGCACCTCATGCTCCTCTCTTTCTTCTCTTGAGAGTTGCTCTTGTAAGCGTAGGCACCTTTTCCTATGCTCTTCTTGCTCAAGATCTTCCATGCATTCCCACTCAATGCGTAGCTCTTCTTCCAACCTACGTAGGTGGTCAGAGTGACCTACTATTGAGGGTTCATGTCTTTCTACCTCTTCATGAGGAGTTCTAATGTTGTGGCCTCTTAAGGAGACTCTTGTTGTGTGCCTACCCCTATCTACTAGGGTGATTTGCTCTATGTACTACATTAAAGGTTGAGTACGCTCATGATCTGAAGTAGTGTATGTGTTGTGAGGTCACTCTAAAGCTTCCCTTGGTTCATTGGTGTATCTAGTGGCTACACTACATGAACTTCCTAAAGTAGAACATGTGGTAGTGATGCTTCTCGGAGCTGGTCTCGAGGGAACTCGATCCAACTCATCAAGTTGTCAGGTTCTCCATGGCTGCTCCCATAGAGTCCCATTGGCACCAATGAGCTCATGGTCTAAGGGCACTCTCCCATATATAGGGAGGTTATAGGATGTCTAAGGTCTATGACTAGGTGTAGCCCTATGGTCTTACCCCTTAGTGGGTGGATCTATCCTATGTGTTTCCTATGAAGCTTGGGGTCTTGTAGCCCCTGCATGCCTATGCGATGAGGATGGTCTTGATGACTCCTCATGTTAGTGCAATGATAGAGGTCTTGCAGCCTTCGTATGTCTATGAGATGAGGGAGGTCGAGATGCCTCCACATGTCGGTGTGAAGAGGGAGGTCATGATGCCCCCTCTTGTCTATATGATGAGAGGTGCCATGAAGACTCCTCATCCCTATGTGTCGAGGAGGGCCTTGAGGCCTCCTCATGTCTAAGATGTGTATCTCTTGCTAGGGTTTCTCGTGGAGTTCCCCCAAGGGTTGAATTGTCACCCCTAAGACTTGTCGAACTTCATTCGACTACACTATGGGTGGGTGGCTCCACACCAGTGTGACTATGAATGTTAGGAGCATTAGTCTCCCCCTCAATGTTGGACCAGGGGTGGTTGCTCCATGTGTTCACCATTCTAATTATGTATTATATTTTTGATTAGTTTCCAAATTACACAAACAAAACAAGCAAGTGTTTATCTCTTTTAAGGATTTTGTGTGTTCCCTAAACTATTTGGTGTGTTTGGATTTGTTGTTGATCTTGAATTCTTGTTTGTACTATGGAATTAGAATGAGGGAACTCAATCAAAGTGGAGGCTAGGAACACTAGTGCCAAACATGATTTCTCAAAAGAGTCTAGGGTACACCGCTTAAATCCTAATGGGGGGTTCACCTAGCTCTTCCACTATGAAATAGTGGGAGATAGTTTGAACACAAGTGACCAGTACCAACTAAAAAGGAGCTCTCTATTCTATCTAAGGATATCTAGGGGGTAAGCCGATGGAAGGAGATGAATTCCAATATCATCGGTCTGAATTGGGGGTCGGTGATGAAATCCAACCTTACCAATGTTATTGTGGAACGTGCAAGTGTGTGGGGTTCTTTTTAAACTTTGAAATATAAAATGATGCATCAACCAACATGAATGCTTTACATCACTACATGCCTAAAAAGAATGTTTTTCTTTCAGAGAGATGCATATCTAATCTATTCTAGATGATTTTCATGCAATGTACCTCCTACTTTGTGAATGGGTGGCCTACTGATTGGGCCACATGCAAGCAGACTGATCACATAGAAGCCTAGCATGTTGGAGACTAGGGCAGACCTTACAAGTAGAGGCCCACTATTCCTAGAAGTGCCTAGAGGAAACTAGAGAAATCTAAGAAATGTACAATGCAATTTTCTTTTCATTTTCTTCGCTTTTCCCTACTTAGACTATGTTTTTGCTTGTTGTTTCTAGAAAATAAATGCAGATAGAAAATCATAGAGAATCAAAGATTTGTACCAACCTCAATTCCTCATCTGATGATGACCTGGCTGACCTCTATCTCTATTTTCCTACTAGCTACTATTGACCAGAGTGGCTGATTCTAGCCATTGAAGGCTATAGCGGCTAAGATCTACTAGTCACTATTGACAAAAGTGGCTAGACCTGCACAGAAAAACATGCCTGAATGATTAGTAAATTGGTCAAAAACAAAAACCTGGTGGGGGTCCCACCGTGATCACCATCTGTGCGACCCTAGGAAGTGCACACCTCAGCTACCCTACTTGCAATATTGATTTATTATGTATGCTACCACTTGCACAAAATGAAAATACTGAAAGCACATGCAACATGAAGAATAAGAAATAAATAAAGATGCTTTATTTATTGATATCTTGGATCCCTGGTTACAAGTTCATCCCTCTAAGGGATACCCATCATTTTGATACAAATATTTACACAAATATAGAGCAGCGATCGGATATATTCCCTGCAAGGGAATGGTGCATCTACGTAGGCCTCCTAGTCCCACACATGAAACTGTATGAGGGCTTACAGATGCCTCCTTCTCCAGATCTGGTCCTAGAGGGATCTTTATGCTCCTACTGCTTCAATCTGGTCCTGATGATCTACACCTGCATTCATGAAAACAACAAAGCACGCTTAGTAGGATGGGCCGCCTCTCCGGATGAGGCCTTTGTTAGCGGATCTGAATACTCATGATACTAATAATGAAATATGAGCATGAACAGAATAATAAATGCATGATAAGCTAAGGAAATACAAAATAGAAGCGTTAATGAAACCAGATCTAAACTATGATCAAGCCATAAATTAAGCAATAATAAAGCTAAGCTAAAAGCAAGAGGAAATAATGCTTATGCCCTAAGATATGCCTATGGGCCACTATCCGAGATAGCGGCCATGATGTGAAGCTCTCCTCCTTGTGATTCAGGGATTTGTGCACTATCCTCTTTGCCAAAATTGATGTTCAAGGGTCATCGAGTGTGTCTCCTACACTGATTGGTGGTTGGGAATGGTGAATCTAACAACTGATGCATGGGCGTAGCTCAATCGAATGGTGCTCCAATGCTCCTCAAAGTGCTGAAGATTGGTCCTCCATTTCGATAGGGCTTCACTGCTTAACTCTAAAACTTCATGGATCCTTTGCTTTTCATGGGAGAGTCTATATGTAGACTTCCCTCTCAGATCTAGAACTTTGGCTTCCTAGAGAAGCTTCAGTCCAAATTGCATGTGATTGACCATCCCGGGTGAGGAGCATCAGTCCCAAACTAGCATGGAAGGGGTAGTTAGGAGGAGCTCAGGGAGTTCCTCACCAAAATCTGCCCATTATCCATGCAAAGGTGTAGTCAGACTACGTGATCTGGGCCCGTATTCATGGCCAGACTATGTGTGACCCTGGCCGCTATCAGGTTTAGTGGCCAGGTGTGGCCGTTGTAGTCTTCAGTGGCCAGGTGTGTTGGTCACTCTTCTTGAGAGCGGCCAAGCCTGGATGGGGCAGAACTGCCCTGTTTGAGTGGTTAGGACCACTGCTTGCTCTTGGAGAGATCCAAGAGGGTTCATATGGTTTGCGGATGTGCCCATATGGGTAGTCTCCTAAACATGATGTATTTTAGGTGTCTACAAAAACAATGGTTGTGAAATCAATCCAAAAATGGCTAAGGTTTAGTCAAAAATATCAACATTTAAAATCATTTTTTTAGATGAAAAATGCAACAGAGGCCAGCAACATTTTCTAATTTTATCAAAAATAAAAATTTAAAATTGGGGGCCTTAGATGTTGAGTCAATTTTGGCTCCAACATGGCCCTTAGCTAAGTTTTTTGTCTCATATTTATGATGACTCAACTTATCCCTTTAGAACCATCAAAGGGTGCACCCATATCTACACCTTACATAACTTTGTCTAGGTGCAACACAATATAAGCTATATATCTCATTATAATGATGATATAGCTTATCCATTTAATTCTTTTGAAAGGAGAGCACTAATATCTACACCTACATAATTCCATATATGTAGGTGCACTAAGCAGTTTGGATCTAGGGTATCCATCTCATCTGCATGATGAGTTAGCCTTTCCATCATAAGTCTCATTCCAAGCCTTAATCCATGGGTAGTTTATTAAGTCTCCCTTATTTGCACTATTAAAGGTTCATCAAGCAAGGCCTATTCAAACATGAGATACATTTATTATATATTCTCACCACTAGGGATGCCTTCCCTTGTGTTAATACATCATTCCCAAATGATGCAAGAGGTATTCATAACTATCCCATGGAATCCTTATCAAGCAATTATAACACAATCTATGAAATCAATATGTATTATCCACTTGATTAGAGAGCATAAAAATATTCCATTAAAACTATAATAAGGCAACTCATAGATAAAGATGCTCCACAAAAACACATGACACCATATGTATCCTGGGAACCCTCATGGGGAATAAACCCAACCTTAAATAGTTTCCTTTATTTATTTCATAAAATGATTGGTTCCATACATTGAGTCAAAGGCACCCCATAATACCTTTACTTCCATCATAAGAGTCTCATACCTCTTATGATATTACAATATGAATTTATCCTTTAATTCATAAATACAATTTGGTTCCACACATTGGGTCAAAGGCACCCCATAATGCCTTTACTTTCATCATAAGAATCCCATACTTCTTATGATAATAATACATTGAGTCAAAGACACCCCATAATTCCTTTACTTCCATCATAGAAGTCTCATACCTCTTATGTCACAAGCGTATGAATTGGTCGTTTGATTCATGCTATAAAACTATTGGGAGAGAGTCTCATAACTTCTTTGTAAAAAAAATGCTCATTCCTCCTTCATTTAATTCCTCCTAATACATAGCATCACTTTATTATTAATCAATGAGTGGGACTACTAGAGGGGACCCCATATTCCCCTCCAAGAGCCTTGTTATGCTTGTCGCACAACGTATCCCAATTTTGAGACCCAATCAAAAATTTTGCATTCTTTGTTCTTTGTTTTATCCAATTTTGCTCGCATAAAGGTTTTTGAAAATTTGCTTACCTCAAGATTTTTTAAATTTTGATTACATTGAGATTTTGAAATTGTTGTCATCTTTGCATCTTGAAGGCTTGAATTTAGTTGCAATGACTTGAATTGATTTTTTTTGAATTTTTGCATCTTAATTGCTTTATTTCAATCAAATAATTTAAAATTTTGTATTTTCAAAGGCTTAAAAAATTAAATTTCATTTTAGGGTTATTCAAATTTTATCACTTTTGCCCTAAAATTAATGCAAAATTGAAATAGACATATCTTGAGCTAGACAAATTTGTTTGAACTCATTCAAAACTTGGTAGAAAGATATTGATTTCCTATTTCTAATGGTACCAAAATGATAGGATTTTAGATTTCAATTTCACACAAAAATAGCAGTTTCCTATATCAATCAGGGAACTTTAAAATATCATATCTCATAAACCGTGATAAATTTTTGGATGATCTCAACAATTTGGAGTACCCTTTTGGCCTATTTAGATGCATAGAAATTTTCATTAAAATGTAAGAACTTTGAATTTTGACTCAATTTTGGGCAAAAGGAAAGTTACGAAGGAAAATAAATAATAAATAAAATAAAGGTTGGCTTTGTCTTAATCTTATGATGAATATGTTATTACGCAGGTAATACAAGGGTTGAAAAGAATAGTTATGAAATCCATTTCAAAAATAGTTATAAAACTGAACAACGGAAGAGATTATTATATTATAAATATCCATTGAAATCCAAGAAGAAAAGGTTGGAAGAATTTGGAGTGAGTGGAAGAGAAGATAGAAGTTTGCCATCACCAAAGGTTTCCTCCTAGGTTGCTTTTCAGAGAAGATTTCATCTCTGTAATTGATTGATAGAGGTATTCTAAAGAAAATCATTAATAGAAGATTTCATTCATAATATATTCATTTTATTGTGGTGAAAAATATGCATGCGGATGGTATTTTCATTTTAAATGATTGAATATATTAATTAATTCCCTTGAATATTGCACCTGATTTAATTTGAACTATGTTAATTCTAGTTGGATTAAATTAGGTTATGTTTCAGATTATCTTTGTTTGTAGATTCTAGATGGAGTTCTGAAATTTTTGTAACATGTGTTTTATTTTTATTTCATTTTATTTTATTTTTCTAACCCTAATATTTTTTGTTTATTTTATTTAATTTCATTGCACAAGAAAAATCAAAACCCTAAATTTTATGCAAAGTCTTAATTTTCATATTAGGGTAAATTTGAAATAGACATTAAGGTTTTAATTAATTAAATTTTCCAAATAATAATAATTAAATTTAAAAGAAGAAAAAACTATGTGGAGAGGATTAACCATTGCAAAACATTATCCTAGAATGTTGATTGTTGAAGGAGATTCTCTTAACATAATCAACTGCTTAAATAACAATATTAATCCTTCATTGAGGGTCAGGGACTACATCGAGGAAGCAAGGATTCTAACTCTTGACTAATAGGAGACCATATTCCAAAATTCTTTCAGATAGGCCAAAAGGGCTGCTGATAGATTGGCAAACCATGGAGTAAATGCTTCAAGCCTAATCATGTGGACAAATGGCATTACGCAAGCAGTTAGGGACATTGTGGACCAAGAAAAAAACCAAAATTTTAACAACAATGAATTTGAATCAAACAGTCATCTTCTTCTTACCAAAAATTCACCTTAACACCCTTGTTTCCTTGCGTAATGGGTTCAAGAGATTTTTTCCTAAGGGTAAAACGTTTGATATTTACAATCACTATTTCCATGAAAGCATTGTTGTCAGCCTTAATTGCAGAGCCTTCCTTGCTATTTTCAACTTCCAATTTCTTTTTCATCATTTCCAAGACAAAAATAATGATCAATTTTTTTCCCATGTTGGCCATGCCCTTTCTTTCCCACCCTCCTTTTTTCACACCCTTCATATGTGCCTTCATAATTCTCCTCCTAATCATTGCCACTTCATACAACCTACCCTTTCAACTTCCATTTGTCCATTGCCATGTTTTTTGTTAGTTCATGTGGCCTTTCTTAGTGTTTCAAACCACCTTGATCTTAAATATTGTTATTGTTCTCAAGGATAACTCTGTGAATGGTGGGATTCCCCAAGATGATTGTTGTAACTTTTGTAACACCTTCTAGAAGTTTTGGTTCCTTCTAAGAGAAGATACCTCTCTTAAGTATGCATTTAAGAACCAGTCCAGTTACTTTAGCATCCATATTCTTGAGCCTAACCTCTAATCCCCTACTTCTTCCTTCAACAAGCATCCTTTCTAGAGGACGAAGATGAGTTTTTTCAAGCCTAATTCCCTAGAGCTTGAAAACATTGCTGAGGTGATCCTTTATGAGAGGGGTTTCATTCCCTTCTTCAATAAATTTTATGGAGATGAACTTGAAATCACCATGGCAATCTTGGAGAGCTGGGATGAAGGAAAGGTTAATGTTCGAGGTAAAGACTACCTAATTGAAATAAACTTGTTAATAAAACTCACCAGGCAACCCACCAAAGGGTGATCGATCCAGTTTGAAAAGCATAATTTGGAAGCCTAAATAAAGGATTATAAGGATCAAAAATTTTGCAAGTAGGTGAAGGCAGGAATGCACCATGTGGATCTCCCATCCCCATGGAATAAGGTAATGAAGCCTGTTATGGAATTCATTACTATAGACGACCCTAAGAAAACTCTTTATAACTTCCATTTTGCTTTTGTGAATCATTTTAGAGATGTTAACCCTATCAGTATTCCTCAGTTTATGTTCAACTCCATTAGCTACTCCATTGAAGCTTGCATAAAGAAGAAGGGAGATGACCTCCCTTCTCACCAAGGCCTCTTCAAAGTCCTTTATAACCACTGGTTGGTCCATTTCCCTAGTGGCATAACCCCCCTACTTCCCATAATGTCCCTACTAAAGGAAGACCTAGCCCTACCAAGGCCAAACCAAGCCCATCCTCATCCTCCACCCCTCCCCCAACCTTGGATTCCAAGAAGAGAGTGGCCATTGAGGCAATTAGAGAATTTCTCACGAATAAAAAGATCAAGCGAGAGGAACTTGAGGGTGTGGTTAGGTTTTTATCTTGCCTAAGAAACAAATTTACTCAGGACAAGCAAAAGATCCTAGAAATTGAGTATGATGAGGATGACCGTGATATTGAAGCTCAACTTTTGCAGTAGCTCATTATCACTACTACTTCCAAAGGGTTTTTTCAATTGGAAAGCATCATGTCCCAATTGAAATATTTGGTGGAGACATTCATTGATCTTCGTAATGCCCTTCACCTCCTATTTTTCCATGAAAAATTCCCTAGGGCTACTCTAGAGGATGCCAAGATGTCTAAGGTCATCATCGAGGATGAGGTCAAGGATGCAGCTAAGGACGAAGTGAAGGACGGAGACATCGAATTGGAGAGAAAGACTAACATGTTTCCTTGTTGTTTTTGGTGGTGGTTGGGCTTCCCTGCGAAGGGCCCTTCTCTATGGTGTATGGTACTATTTTTTTTCTAAATTGGGCTGCATCCCTCCTTCCCCTTATGTTTTTATTTTTCAGCATCTTTAAGCTATTTTTGTACACAAGTTTTAGGGTCTCCTACTAAAACCCCTTTTTTGAATGAAAATTTAACTTATCAAAAAAAGAAGTTAAAACATTAACTATTTGGATAAATTTAATTAAAATCATTTTCTAAGGTTAAAATTCAAATATTTGCACTCCACAAGTTTTATTATTTGCAATATTTGATTATTAATCATACACTTTGGCAATTAATTTCATGAACAACAACATTTTCACAATTTAAATCAAATATCAAACCACAGGCCCCTTGTTAATAGTTACTTGCACCTCTGAGGTATTCAACAACATTTTCACATTTTACAAGCATACAATCATATTTTAAGAAATTAAGCAAACAAAACCTTGGAGAAATTAACTATTTCTTTGCAAGAGAGGATAGCTTTGACAGGATCCTAACTGTGAGTGTGTTTTCGTAATCGGGTAAAAATATCACTCAACAAAATTGGTGCTAGAAGGAGGGCCTGATTTGAGGTATTTGCTTTGATTTATTTATTTAAGTTGTTCAAATTTGATATTAATGCATGAGTTTCATCTACTTTCACTAATTGTTATGCTTTATTTTGATGCAGATGTTCCACATAATGAGGTTATATGATAAAAACATTTAAAAAAATCCAAGACCAAGTCACAATGGCAATGTTTGCTCCATTCATGATAGGCAACCCCTTGAACATACCTGGACCTTCACATGATTTACCTACCAGTTTTGAGAGATATCTTCCTCAGTATAGGTCTGATGGGACAATATCCGTAGAAGAACATATGCAAGCATTCAAAAACATCATCATTTATTTATCAGTGTTACATGAAGATGTTGCTTGTAAAATATTTCTTTGCACTTTGGATAGGTTTGCATATGATTGGTTTATCAATCTACCTTCAGGTTCTATCACCTCTTGGGTTCGACTAGAGACAGTATTTCTCAGTCATTTTAACAAAAGGCCAGTTGACCCACTTCTCATGCATCATAAGTTTATCGTGGCCTGAAGAGAACCGAATGAACCTTTGAAGCTATTCAATGAGAGGTTCCATAGGTTATATACTCAACTGGTGATACCTTATGTTCCTACAGAGGGAATTGCTATCCAAATATATTTCAATGCTCTTGACCCATCAATCTCTATGTATTTGTGAGGGATGCCTCAAATCACATCTTTATCCCAAGCCTATACCGAAGCAATAGCATTTGAACAATGGTTGAGTTTTCTAGGTGGTGGTGTGGGTTTTGGATCATATAATCCTCAATCATTTAATACCTCCCTTACCCACCCAATAGTTTATGCACCTCAATCTACCATTCAGAATCAACCATCATTCTCAAGTATGAATCAATTTTAGAATACCCAAATGTCTTGGGATAATGCAATGAACCAAACTACTACAACTGAAGTTAATGATGCCAACTCTCAAATGGATGAGTTGCGCAAGTTAGTTCTACAACTTAATAGAGACATTATTCAATTACAAAATCAAGTGCCTCAAAATGCACATCTTGATCATTCTACAAATTATATTCATGAGATAAATTTCAATGATTTTCAAAGTGATACTCTCTTAGATAATGGAGGAGTCCTAGAGCTAACTAGCATTGAAGCATATGTCAAATCAGGACCTTCCATGAACTTTGATGAAATTGCTAAAATTGATTGTCAAGAAATCCAACATGTGCCAAACAAGGGTAAGCAAGAAATGAAAGTCTTAGAGTCACTAGTTACAAATGAGGATTGTGGTAATCATGTAAATCTAAATACAAGAATTGATCCACTATTAGATGCACTTGAGCCCTCAAAAGAGGTTGAAGGTGAGTTTGAAAAGGAATCTATCGATGAATCAGAAGGTTATGCGAAAGACACAGTAAAATCTCACCCTTTTGTTTTAGAAGATGATTATTATAATTGTTGGAAGAAATATGAGGAATGTGTTTCTTTCAAGCCTTCTGATGAAGTTTTTATTTCATCTGATATGCAGGACACCAAAGTTCCCATCTTACAAGAAGATCCAACAATTCCTCTACAGTCTAAAAATCACATGTTGTTTGAAGATGAAGAAGAGGAAATGGTAAATGCTATTCATGATTTGTGGGTAAGAGATGATGAAAAGGTAGAATCCTCACCTTTATTATTGACTAATGAAATATCTGGTAAGGATTTACATGATTCTCTTGCATATTCAAATGCAATTGATGATGAAATATCGTGTGGTCTTAACAACAAATTGGAGCTAACTTCTAAAGTTGTCACATTGGACCAAACAAAGGAAAACATGTTTGAAATTTTGAATCAGGTTCACCTACAGCTAATTATTGAGCCTAGGATACAAAATTATAATGATCCTCATATGTCAGATATCCTAGATGCTTGTAAATTCTTGCATGGTTGTGATTGGCCCAAAAATTTAAACAATGACTTGGCTTTAAAGTTTTTAGAAATAGGCTCATGTTTGAAAGACCTCATATTTGATCATGAAAATGAGAGCTTAGTTCTGAGTCATGAATCAAATTTGGAAATATATACTTTGATGAAAAAATAAAAAGGAATTGAAAATCAGTTATTGTCTTATCAGTTCGATGAATTAAAGCCTCATCATGGAATTGCTAATAGAACTAGATCAAGTTGGTGGGGTGAGAGAGGTAAATTAAAGGCTTTTGTATTGTTTGGCTTAATCTTATTATGGGATGATGCCCACAAAATTTGGTATGCCTATCACATCAAAATTTTTCCATTTGTGGTCGAAATCATGTTTGGGATCCAGGGAAATGATAATTGAATTCTTGCTTGTACATATATTGTATATTTTTGTAAATAACCTTTTGGGTTTTCATGTTTTGTTTTGCTTTTGTACATAATTTCTTTCTTGTTTGGTAGCGTTTTGGGTTTGCTTTCATTTGGAGTTTATTTTGTTGCATCTTCATATTTTGGGTTTCGCTCCCTATAATTGTGGTAGTGTTTTGTGATTGCTATTAACCTTTGACCTCTTTGTTGGTATTTGTTCCTTTTTCATGTAGGATGGACTACCTATTTGGAATCAGGTAAAATTAAGGAAAAGGAGGATGAAATTGTTTAGTAGTCATTCTTAGATGTTGGGCTAAGATAGTGGATTTTGGAACAATGAAACATTTTGCTAAAGCTTCACATGAACACATCATATTAAAGGGTATTCTTTGAAATATTGAAGGATGAAATCATTTTTTTTGGTTTGCAAATTAAGGTAAAAAATCCAATACACTCCATATTTAGCCTTAAGTGGTCTCTAACCCAGGTGGCAGGTAAATTTTGCAAAGCAATACAATGCTTGATAAAAAAAAAAGAAGGAAAGAAAACAAATCAATAAAAAGGTTTAGATAATATTCATCGGGCTATGGAAGCCTGATCGAAAGTGGAGCAATGTCTAGACAAAATAAAAAAAAAGTAAATGCAAAATTTATCTAATGCCTGGGTGATTCAGATAATCTCTACCGGGGCTATAGACGCCTGGCTGGTAGTAGAGCAAGGTCTAGAAGAGATCAAGGTCATCTCCACCGGAGCTATGGATGCTTGAATGGTAGTGGAGCAATGCAGAGGCACATTTTAATGAGTGATATTCTATAGCCTAAATGCAAAATAAATGATGGAATCTAAATTGTTTCAAGAATGCAAAATGAATCACAATTCACACACTGAGCAGAAGCAAATGGTTCATCTATTTTTATTTGAAGTTGTCTACCCCACTTTCTCTGGATATTGCTAGATGATTTTTATTTCTCTAATCTTTGGTTTTCTTGGTTTCAGATCAGGTTCTTCATCCGAAATGCTCAGGAGCATTTCCTAGTAGAGTCACCATTTGTTGTGGCCATCGCACAACATACCCCAATTTGGGGACCCACTCAAAATTTTGGCATTTTTTGTTCTTTGTTTTATCCAATTTTGCTCGCATCAAGGTCTTTGAAAATTTGCTTACACCAAGATTTTTTAAATTTTGATTACATTGAGATTTTGAAATTGTTGACATCTTTGCATCTTGAAGGCTTGAATTTAGTTGCAATGATTCAAATTGAATATTTTTGAATATTTGCATCTTAATTGCATTATTTCAAATCAAATAATTTAAAAATTTGTATTTTCAAAGGTTTTCAAAGGTTTAAATAATTAAATTTCATTTTAGGGTTATTCAAATTTTATCACTTTTGCCCTAAAATTAATGCAAAATTGAAATGGACATATCTTGAGCTAGACAACTCCGTTTGAGCTCATTCAAAACTTGGTAGAAAGATATTGATTTCCTCTTTCTAATGGTACCAAAATTACAGGATTTTAGATGTCAATTTCACCCAAAAATAGTAGTTTACTATAGCATCTTGTGAACTTTAAAATATCATATCTCATGAAACGTGTCAATTTTGAGTACCCTTTTGCCCTATTTAGATGCATGGAAATTTTCATTAAAATATGAGAACTTTGAATTTTGACTCAATTTTGGGCAAAAGGAAAGTTACGAAGGAAAATGAATAATAAATAAAATAAAAGTTGGCTTTGTCTTAATATTATGATGAATATGTCATTATGCAGGTAATACAAGGGTTGAAAAGAATAGTTATGAAATCCGTTTAAAAAATAGTTATAAAATTGAACAATGGAAGAGATTATTATATTATAAATATCCATTAAAATCCAAGAAGAAAGGGTTGGAATAATTTGGAGTGAGCGAAAGAGAAGATAGAAGTTTTCCATCGCCAAAGGTTTCCTCCCAGGTTGCTTGTCAGAGAAGATTTCATCTTTGTAATTGATTGATAGAGGTATTATGAAGAAAAGCATTAATAGAAGATTTCATTCATAATATATTCATTTTATTGTGGTGAAAAATATGCATGTGGATGGTATTTTCATTTTAAATGATTGAATATATTAATTAATTCCCTTGAAGATTGCACCCGATTTAATTTGAACTATGTTAATTCTGGTTGGATTAAATTAGGTTATGTTTCAGATTATCTTTGTTTGCAGATTTTGGATGGAGTTCTAAAATTTTTGTAACCTGTGTTTTATTTTCATTTCATTTTATTTTATTTTTCTAACCCTAAGCTTTTTATTTTATTTAATTTCATCGCACAAGAAAAATCAAAACCCTAAATTTTATGCAAAGTTTTAATTTTTCATATTAGGGTAAATGTTTATTTCATTTTAATAAATTCTCGACATTACACATTTGAAATAGACATTAGGGTTTTAATTAATTAAATTTTCCAAATAATAATAATTAAAGTTCAAACATTAACTATTTGGATAAATTTAATTAAAATCATTTTCTAAGGTTAAAATTCAAATATTTGCACTCCACAAGTTTTATTATTTGCAATATTTGTTTTTTTTTTTTAATTTACATGATGGAATCGGTAGTTGCCACAAATTCGAGCAAGCTATCAGGATTTTTATGGCTACCACAGTATTCTGTGTTTTCTACCCTGGAAGCCACTACACAGATATTCACACTGTACGCCCCTATAACCACCATGCCATAATCATTTTAAACCTTTTACATTGCTGAAAGCACCAGGAAAGGGAAAAGCGTTCAGTTCGACAAGGCCTAAGATTTGAATATTGGACCTCTGCCCCCCTTATAAGGTTTGGTCAACATTATTTTATTATTAATCATATGCTTTGGCAATTAATTTCATGAACAACAAAATTTTTGCAATTTGAATCAAATATCAAACCACATGCTCCTTATTAACAGTTACTTGCACCTCTGAGGTATTCAACAACATTTTCACATTTCACAAGCATACAATCATATTTTAAGAAATTAAGCAATCAGAACCTTGGAGAAATTAACTATTTTTTGCAAGAGAGGATAACTTTGACAAGATCCTAACTGTGAGTGTATTTTCGTAATCAGGCAAAAATATCACTCAACAAGCCCCATTTTTGCCCCTTCACCCAATATATGGCAAGGTTGCCACTACCTTTCCTACAATTTTTGCTTATGAATAAAGAGCGATTATAAGTCCATATGAATACTAACTCTACCTCATAATTTTCCTTCATATTACAAAGGTTATTACATTTCTAGTGATACATAACTCAGCCATAAAATAATGTCTTATTACATTTCCAGTAATACATAACTCAATCATAAAATTAATCATAGAAATGACCCATAATTAACTTAGTCATGCACTACAATTTTAGCTATTAAGTAGTTCAACAATATATAACTTATCCACTCATAATGTTTGCTATTGTTACTATAGTCATTGCATTAACACAACCCAAGAAAGATGTCTTTATATAGGTTTCAACCATTGCATTCATTTCCATAAAAGTATTCCTATACTACTGCAATAGTATACACATTTAAACATATGCCATGTAAATATGCAATAGTCCTCACACAAGCAACTAGATGAACATTTCATATGTATACTCTTATGAACTACTGATATGTATACGCAAATAGGTGAACACTTCTACAGGGTAGCCTATGGCTACTTATTTTCCATAGATGTCAACATGATGATTTTTCTATTTCATGAGTAACCTATAGTCATTACAATACAAAATGCTTACATCCTTTTCATAGGTAGCTTACAACCATTCCTTTGGTACTCATGCATTACTAATGAACTTTACCCAGTCATGGATAAGATATAGCCATTATTACCCAGGTGTTGTAGGTGAGTTGGAGAGGAGAGGGCAATCCTCCAAGGGAGGTCCCAGGTTCAAATATCCACCCTACCAAAAATCTGAATTGGGTATCCAAAATCCAATTGATAATGTTGGTGCGGGCAGGGTCAGGTGCGAATCTCGGGTGACTTTGATGGTGTAGAACCCCTGTTCATGGTCTCTCAAAAAAATGCGGCCCCAAAAAGGGTTTTTTGCTTAAAAAAAAAAAAAGGTATAGCCATTATTATTATTATTATTATTATTATTATTATTCACATATGCAATGCATTATTTAGTCATGAATTGCTTATAGCCATTATGCTAGCACACATGCACTATAAAATAATTATTTCTTAGCTAGAGAGAAGCTACATCCATTATTCTTGCAAATATGCAATGCAAACTAATGTTGTTCAATCATAGAGATAAGCTACAACTATTCTTATTTAACACATGCCATGCAAAATAATCATTATTTAGTGATAGGGAAGCTACAACCATTCTTCTTTCATAAGTCATGCAAAGTAATCACTACTCAATTGTAGAGAGAAGCTAGAACCACTATTCATTCACATGCCATGCAAAATAATCTCTACCCATAGAGAGAAGCTACAAACATTCTTCTTTCACATGCTACACAAAATAATCACTGCTCAGTCATAGAAAAGTTAGAGATACTAAAATTTTTAGAATTTTTCTGTGTGATAGAATGCATTGTCATTATCATGATGTAGAAACCACTTATGGTTCTAGTCTCATAGGCCCTCTTATTAGGGTTTGCTATCATGTACATTATGAAAGTGAGGCAACTGATCTGGAAAGTTGTGTGGGAAAAGAGAGTGAACCAACATCCTTGTAGGAAGAAATAAGGGTGTGTAAATAAGATGACTTTTAAGGAAAGGCTTAGTTTACAAGAAGGAAGTTTTGAGACCATACACTTTAGGTTTCTAGTGGAGTTTCAAGTGTTCAAAGTTTCATGTATAGCTTACTGATTTAGCATACAATTATTTTTCATAAGCATAAGCTTTCAATTCCTAAATTATTTTGATGGAATGATAAAATTATAACTAATTGGCACACAAAAATCCAATATTTGTAAACAATCATAATTCAGACCAATATCACAATGCAATTCAAATTCTCATAATGGTAGTAGTATTCTATTCATACTAAATCTACTCTCAATAATTCAATCCAAATGGAACCAAGAGAGAGATTAACCACTAGCTATTTCACTTTTGCCAAATTGGTTCAAAAATGCAATTCTATAGGATATTCTTGATCACATTAAATATTCAAATTATAAATTCAATAAACTACAATTTTATAATCTCAATCAGTAAATTTGATGCCCAAAGAGGATATTATAAAAATCACTAATTATTATAGATAAAATATCAATAGAATGGCGTTAAAATGTATGAGCATCTTGCTGTCATAGATGATATTGCAATCAACATATTATAGTCTATAACTATTACTAAAGGAGTCGGCATAGCATTGTTATAGTTACTAAATATTGGTTAAAAATACCACCAAATGATGTTGTCAATTTGCTATCACTCATATGCAAAAATTGTAGTTTTAAGTGTTAAATATTAAATAATTTATAGTGAAACATGCTACCAAGCCCCCTAACAATTGACAATCTACCATGCTACCAAAAGTCATAACAAAATGGGATCACCTACATTGGGCAAGTATCAATCAAATTGCAGCCACTCATAGTGGACTTGTATCATAACAAATTAACTCATTGCATTCTGACTATTGAACATGGATTATAAATTATTGTAACCGATCACTTTGGTCAAGGTGACTACATATTAGGTATATCTCAAAACCATGCCTTGCCTTGCATAGTTTCCCTTTCCATTATGGGGCATATAAAAGTCACCAAGTACCTCTAATAAATGTTATATAATGAATAGCCTTTAGTACTAATGCATACTATAGGATAACCTATAACCAGTCTTCTAGTGCAAATGACAAACACTGGGTTGTCATAGCATTAACAAGTACTCTTAAGCCTACAACCAACTAGTATTGCCTACAAAATTCAATATCACAAAATCAAAACAACTTGTAGACCTCCCTTTCTGTTCTCAATTGTCAAATGACAAGCTAGAGCCTAGAATGAATTTTATATATTCAAGATCTTCCAACAAGTACCTAATTTATGAACATTGCTTAAATTATAATGTACAATAGACTGTATCCATTCTAATATCCTTTCAAATCTACTTTAAATATCAGGTATTCATTTTATACCCAAATAACCAGTAAGCATGGTAGGTGTAGTGCTACTAAGCATCCTTTGTTTACTAGAGAATCAAGCTCAAAAATAATATTATCAATAAAACCACAAAATAGGTGTGCCTACAAGGACAAATTCTCTCATACCAATTTCCAACCAACATATATCATGCACATCCACATAAGATAACCCAATCCCATATTTAAAACTAACACATCAAATATCATGAGTGTTTAACATTTTCCTCTCAAGACATCAATAATTGATAGTATACTAATTTCTAACAACTTTCCATGTGAGTATTTTTTATTATTGATAAAGGGTTTTGAAAGGGAACCAAAACATTTTACAAGCCACAAAGCGGATCCTAATTAGGATCAACCCTAAATGAAACAACAAAAAATGAGGACCACCTTTGGTGGCATCAGAATTAAAAAAAACAAACAACATAGTAGGATTAGGCCAGTAGGAAAACACAGGAACCAAAATATAACAGTTAGCAGATAGAAGGGGATAGTCCAAAAAAGGAACCAACCATGGAGTATCATTCTAGGATATATAGTCCTCATCATCATTGTATTTGGGAGCATCCTCCCTAGATTGGCCTACTTTTTGGGTCTTCATTTGGTTGATGATTTTTCCAGCCCTCAACAAAATTTATGTATCTAATGAAACAATGTCATCTAGATTAGACATGTAGTTCGTATTGCCCAAAAGTTGGATAGAGATTGTACCAGGGGATGGCGTGACCAAAGTATTTTGTAGCTTGTGAGTAGAGGAAGCATAATCAATTGCAGATATGTTTGAATAAATTATGTTTTAATTTTATCATTGGAAAAATTTACCCAGGTTGAGTGCCTGCTAGGAATTGAGGAGGAACCCACCACTAGTATCTGCTTACCCACTCTAATGGGGGTACTAGCTTCAAAATCAATGATCAAAACTTCAATGATAGCATACAACAGTGCCATAGGCGAGCTCGATATGGGCTCTAGGTTAGGATTTACCATTGGGCCACTAGCTTTGAAAATTCTTTGATCCAAGTTTTGGATTATGTAATTGTAGATAATCAGGTGTAATACTTGATGCTTTGGGTAAGTGTATTTTCCTTTAAAAATATTATCAATGGAAATTTCCATTTATCAAAAAATATATTCTGGGATATTGATTAACTTCACATCCTTTAGATAATTCAAAAATACCATATGGAAGCTCTATAAATGGGAGGATGGCTCATCAATCATTAGGTATTGCATTATTGGGACCAAGGCATGGTTCCATGGTGATGGGAGGTCTTCCCATATGAAATCATTATCTTTCTTGGATAGGAACTTCTCTTTATCACAAAATAAGACAAGCTCCCTTGCCATCCAGTTATTGTCTCAAAGGATGATATTTCCATCATTGGGAATCTCCCTTATCTCAACTAGTAAATAAATTATTACTACAAATATAAGTCCCCTCAAGGACACATTATCGCTATCCCAGGTTTGGAATAATTTCTTTGAAATATCTGGGTCATGTCCCTAAACCTTCTTCAAGAAATTCAGCAACCCATGGGATGCCATAATATTTTTGACCATTAGGTCAAGTTGCAGAAGTTTGGGTTCAATAAGTGCCATCGTCATCTCCTCACAAAACATAGACTCACTCAAAAAATAGGCACAAACCAACTCACACCACAACTATTGATTGCACACATACTTCACCTCCATGAATCTAAGCACCAACTGGTTTAAAAAACATGCTACCATAGGCTAGGAAGAGTTCATGCCACCACCCTTGGTCCTCATGCTTGATATATGCCATTTATGGATATGCTTTGCCCTGAAATATCTCACCACACAAGCCTTTCCATTCCCAATGATTATTAGGTTTGCTATTCAAGCATTAGCCAAAAAAGGAGATATAAAATGAGGGATGAAAAGCTGGCGAATGTCTTTGGAACTAGTAGTGTATTTAGGAGTAGATGGTTCAAAGTGTTGGCAAGTGTGTTTTGGTGTGGACTAGTGAAGGCATCCATTACATCCAATGTGAAACCAAAATGTTCCACCTGGTCGAGAGCAACCTGAGTTACTACCCATGAAAATATAGAGCTAGTGGAACCTATCAACAAGGAGAGCATAATTGATAGATTAGCACAAAATGTTGATCATGTCAATATTGGAAATGACACTGTACTCATTCAAGGTGAGGAATATGTGAATGGTACTTGCAGCTCCACATGTTTCCCTAGTCCTCATTCGATACACATTCCTATCCATTTCAATATTTACCCATTTTCAACATCAATTGCCATAGCTAACATGGATATTGGACTAATATTCACAACCATGTTTCCTCTTATTATTACTAATTTTGATATAGAAATTGATGCTTTTTTTGGCCTTAAGCTTATACCAATCACAACAACATAGAAAATTATAGGTATTATGGTCCCAAAAACCTTTGGATAGACTTCTTTGGAGATGAAACTCAACATTCTTGCCTATGTGTCTCATGCATGATGGGTGAAGCCCAATCAATGAGGTGCATTGAAATCAGGCTCTATTCCAAAATGAGTGGTGAAGTCCAATCATCAAGATAGGTACGCAGGGGCCTCTCCTCCAACATAGATGGTAAAAATCAGTAAACAAAGATATTAAACTAAACATATGTGGATGCATCATTTCCATGAAAAATATTTAATAAACACTAAAGGAAATATATACTCTAGGTCTTGAAGGAATCCAACATCAACCCAATTTTACCATGATGTTAGCAGATCTTTTTCCTTCCTAGTACACGTGCTGAATTGACAAGTTACTAAAGCTATGAAGATAGAGGATGGTCTCATGAATTAACAGGGTGACATTCCAAGGTGGTTTGGCATTACCTTTAAGGTATTTAATCATATTCAATGATTTACCCTCGATGATCAGGTTGTGGATGTGAAGTTCCATAGTGGCCTAAAAGCCACAAAATATAGCTCTGGCTTCTACAAAATTATTGGATTGAACCCCTAAATTATCATCAAATGTTAGGATGATTTTGGTATTCTCATCATGAATAAATCCCCCGTAGCTAGATCTTTTGAGATTACCTTTGGTAGCACCATAAAAATTGAGTTTTAGCTACTGAGGAGGAGGAGGAATCTAATACACTAAGGTTCTATCCACTGTAGGGTGGGGTTAACTATTGGGCTTAAAGGATATTTTGAGGAACTTTCCATGTGAATGTAAATACTAAAGAGCTACACATATATCTTCCAAGAAATCCAAAATACCCATATAATAATAGGTTCATAAGCCCAACCCTACAGTTCACAAGAGTCCTACACAAAACCCTTAAACATTCATCAAGGAAGTGCATTCTCTAAACAATGAACCCAACAGGGTTATGCATAAGCACGAAATATCATAAATTGGCTCTATTTAGGATTTTCAAAATTTTAAATTGGCTAATTTTGGATCCTTTCACTGGGGCCCATTCACCCAAAATTTATGGGGTGGAAGTTTTTTTGGGGTAAATTCGCCCATCGTTGATAATAATTATCCTATTTTTATTTTAATTCGTCGACCACTTTCGCCCCATTCCACGGATAATTCACCTTCAAATTATAAATGATTTTGTTTTCCTCGCCCAATTCACCTCATATACTACCCGTATATATACTGTAGGGGGTACCGATAAACATACATCTAAAATACTCTAACTCAAAAATAGCTCTAAAACAACAAAAAACTTGACAAGGTTGTAGAGAAGTGTCTGTCGACATAAGTCGATCGGTTGCAGAGGAGTGTTGATCGGCATATGACTATCGGTTGCAGAGAAGTGTCGATCAACTTAAGATGATCGACATAAGTCGATCGATTGTAGAGGAGTGTCGATCGACATATGACTATCGATTGTAGAGAAGTGTCAATCATAAGATGATCGACATAAGCCGATCAATTGTAGAGGAGTGTTGATCAACATATACCTATCGATTGCAAAGAAGTGTCGATCGACATAAGATGATCAATTGTAGAGACTATCAGTATAAGTCGATCGATTATAGAGAAGTATCTATCATCAAAATATTATCGATTGTAGAGATGTGTCTATCGATATAAGGTGATCGATTGCAGAGGAGAGTTTATTGACATAAGTCTATCAATTGTAGAGAAGTATTTATCGATATAAGTTGATCGATTGTAAAGACGTGTCTATCAGCATAAACTAATCGGTTGAGAGAAGTGTCTATCAACATAAGCTGATCGATTGTAGAGAAGTGTCTATTAACATAAGTCGATCGATTGTAGAGATGTGTCTATCGATAAGATGATCGATTATAGAGAATATTTATTAAAAGATGATCGGTTGTAGATATGCATCTATCAACCTAAGCCAATCGATTGCAGAGAAGAAACTATCAGCATAAGTCGATCAGTTATAGAGGAGAGACTATTAGAAAAAGTTGATCGATTGTAGAGGCGTGTATGTGGTCCTAAGCTGATCTATTGTAGAAGTGTGTCGATCGGCATAGGGCTATCAGTTATAGAGGATTCATGATTATGAAAATAGGTAGAGTATTCTTCTTCCATTGTTATTTTGTCCAAAGCTATTTTTCTTCAATTTCATAGGCATTGTAGGTGCACTATATGCAACTATGGTAGACAACTATCAATGTCATCTGGTTGTGTGTCAGGAGCATTTTTCTTGTTAGAGACTACTTCTTGTCTCTTAGAGTATGTTTCATAGGTAGTGTAGAAGCACTATCTGCAACTGTGGTCGATAAGTATCCATGTCATGTTGTGTGTTAGGAGCATTTTCTTGTTAGAGACTACTTCTTGTCTATCATATGTCATTCTATAGGGCAACATAGGTTTGTCTTGAGGGATGTATGCTATTTTCCTTCAATTTCATATTCATTTCCTAACATCTAAAGGTTTTTTCTTTATAGATACAATGTCACCTACTGAATATGGAAAGAAGGGAGGCCAATCTTCTTGTAAAAAGATAATTCTAAAATATTTTACACAAATATCAAAATGCAGTGAGGCATCAATCTCTACAGATTCTACACAACATGTAGGTACAAACACCTTTTACCATCAAATTTTTAATATTTCTCTGTTATTCTTAAATATAAAGCCTTTCTTTATTAATAGATAAATGGTTGTCTGCTTATCTACCTCTTTTTAAATGCTTTGTAAAATTGTATTCTGTTAATTCTTTAAAATAGTGTCTTTTTTACATCAAAAAATGATAGAGAACACCAAACATTGAATGCAGTAAACATTGTCGACCCTGATGTGCATTCACTCAAAGATATTCCAACAGATGATATGGGACCACATGATAATTTTCCTAATAATGACATTCAACAACCACTTCAGGAGATGTTAAATTCAGACACATCAACCGAAAAAGAAAATGATAGTACAATTAAAATGCAGACCTCTAGGGAATCTTGTAGTCAAAAATCTAAATATCAAAAGATAAGCGAATGGACTATTGGAAGGGATTTTAAAAATGAATGGGCATGATTATACCCCTTTATTGAGCGAGATGAGAAACAGAATGTGTGTAAATGCATTATTTGTACATGGAAGTTGGGAAAGGATCATTTATTGCAAAATAAGAAAGACACAATAGAAAAACACTATGGGAAAGTTTACATCAAAGAAATACGAAGTGATGGAATAATTAATAGATTTCATAGGTGGAAGGATGCATCAGAATGTGTGCATGTGAGATATGCACTTGAATACAAAAAAGCAATGAAACAACAACAAACTCTCATTGAGAAGGGTGGAACAATCGAGGCACAATTTCAAAAAATTAATAAGACTGTATTAGCCTCAAAGAAATTGCAGTTTGCTATTGTATACAGTATTCTAAAAAAAGGTCGACCCATGTCTGATTTTGTTGATTTTAAGCAAATACTTCAACTAGCCGATGTACAAAACCTTACTAGTTCACATTGGTCAGATCGAAGTGGTTGGGAAATGGTAAAATATCTATCACTAGTTGAGAAGGAAGACCTGAGAGAGAATGTGAAACAAGCCAAATTTATTTCACTTTCCATTGATGAGGTAACAGATGTTGACAACACATCTTGGATTTGCATACATGTTTACACATTCAAAAATCATTTGAGACAACCTCATTTACTAGCACTACATAAGATGATTGAAAATTGTAATGCAAAAAACATTTATAATATTGTTGTAACCAGTTTAAAGGATATTTCTGAAATGGATGAAAAGGAAATTGCCACAAAGTTAATTTGTGTTGGAGCTGATGGTGCGGCTACAATGCAAGGACAAAGGAATGGTCTTTGTGTTAGGCTTCAGACATCAATTGCCCCATATGTGATTCCCATTCATTGCATGGCTCATCGAATGAATCTTGCATACAAAATTATGAGCAATTTTGATAATGTAGCTAGAGTGGAAGAACTCATCCATGAAATACACTCATACTTTTCATGCAGTCCAAAAAGGTTTGCAGAGTTTCAATAGTTTTCTCTAGGTGTAACCAAAGGCAGAAAAATGTTAAAAGATGTGGACACCAGGTGGATTTCACTGTTTCTTCCTGCAAAAAGGGTATTTTCAGAATATCAATCCTTGGTTGGGTTTATGTATGCACATCGTAGGGATGTTGACAAGGCAAAATATTTGCTATTTCATATGACTAACTTGGAAACTCTTCTCACATTATGTGGTATTCTTCCATTGTTGCAAGAAATGAATTCTTTGATTAAACTCGCATAGGAAAGGGCAATTTATATTGTCGATTTCATCAGGATGAGAAAACAAATATGTATGATTATTGATAGGATTTACTTATCCAAAAAACATTTTGAGGATCCCAAGTTTGATAGTTGGAATACGTTAGTTGATGTCAATGATCCTAACAACTTTTTAAAGTTCAACATCAATGATAATATTTGTATTTCTATCCATGGAAAGATGATTCCTTTATATCATTATGAAAAGTGGTTAGATACACTAACAGATGATGTTGAACAAGTGCCTGTAACACATTCTAGATTCGATGAGGTTTTGGATAGCACTAAGAATAAATTGAAAAGAATTGCAAATACATTAACAAGTGAAATAAGAGATCGTTTTAAGAGAGATGAGACACTTGAGGCCATGGCTATTGTTAATCCCATATTCTGGAATCCTTGTGTTGACCACAGTAGTAGAAGTGAGTTGTTTGTAAAATATATGGGCAATCTTATGACACATTTCTCTAAAAGTGTGGAAGTAAATGGCATTGAAATCAATGGTATTCTAAACAAAGATCTTCTAAGACAACAATCAACCAATTTTGGAATAACAATGGATAATCAAATTGCACATTTCAAAAATCCACATGTGACTGGTTCAATCACGCGTTTCTGAAAAAAATTGTATCGAAGTAGTGTCTTACAAGAAACTATGAGTGAATACTTTATTTTATATGAATTATGTCAGACAATGATTTTGGGATCTGTTGAAGACGAAAGGGTTTTCAATGCATTATCTTTTGTTAAATCGAAAGTTCGTAACAGGTTGGACAAAAATTTGGAAAATTGTTTGAGAATGTATGTGTCATCATACGAGGTGGGTAAGTTTCCCTATGACAGAGCGTTGACATATTGGAAGTCCCTAGCGGAAAGGAGAGGTCTCACTAATACTGTTGATAATGACAAAAATGATTCAGCTTGGAGTGATGATGAGATTATGGAAACACATAATTCATAAATGATTCTCAGTTCTTTTGGAGAAGTCGATAAAGCTTTGTATCAACTTCCAAAAATGTAAAAATTTCAATGATTATATGACAAATTCATATAATCAATGATTTTTCAGATTTGAAATCATTTGTAAAATTTTAGTGATTTGAATAAATTCATATTATCAATGATTTTTCATATTTGATATCATTTGTAAATGTCAATGATTTGAAAAAATTCATATTATCAATGATTTTCCGTATTTGATTAGTTGTAAAATTTCAATGATTTGAAAAAAATCATATAATCATTCTATTTTCAATGATTACGCATATTTGCTTTTTAATGTTATGGACTGTCTATGTTTTCAAATTTTATGATTTATGCTTTAGCTTTGAGTAAGCTGGAAATTTGAAAACCATGCATACGTAATGATGCTATGTTATTGAATTAATTGTCTATGTTGACAAAATATAGTGATTTTTGCTTTGACTTTGAATGTATGTATGTATGTATCATTAGTATCATTAGTATGTATGCTATGACTCTAGAAGTGTTATTGACTTTCTATGTTGACAAAATTTTATGATTTATGCTTTATCATTGAGTAAACCATGCATGCATACATAACTAGTAAAAATTTCTTAGTATCATTAGTATGTATGATTTGACTCTAGAAGGAAAAATGCATGTAGTATATTACTCTAGATATGGAAAATGAAAATTTAAACCCATTCATAGATATATCCATCATAAACTCACTTTGAAATATAAAAACAATATAGCATAATACAAAAGACCATACTCATTTTTATACAACAACAAGAATGACTATGAATAAAATGAAAATTTAAACCCATGCATAGATATATCCTTCATAAACTCACTTGAAAATTGAAATATAAAAACAACATAGCATAATACATGGAAATTGAAAATTTAAACCCATTCATAGATATATCCATCGTAAACTCACTTTGAAATATAAAAACAATATAGCATAATACAAATGACAATACTCATTTTTATACAACAACAAGAATGACTATGAATAAACTAAAAATTTAAACCCATGCATAGATATATCATTCGTAAACTCATTTGAAAATTGAAATATAAAAACAACATAGCATAATACATGGAAATTGAAATTTAACCCCTTCATAAATATATCCATCATAAACTCACTTTGAAATATAAAAACAATATAGCATAATACAAAAGATAAAACACATTTTTATACAACAACAAGAATGACTATGAATAAACTAAAAATTTAAACCCATGCATAGATATATCCTTCGTAAACTCATTTGAAAATTGAAATATAAAAACAACATAGCATAATACACAAGACAATACTCATTTTTATATCACAACAAGAATAACTTTGAATAAAATGAAAATCTAAACCTATGCATACATATATTCTTCGTAAACTCAAGCATATTTGAAACACCATAATACTCAAGAGATGAAAATAACACACAATTATAAATGTAAATAGTATAATAGTAAAATAATAAAAGCAAGTATCTTGTTTTCAAATGAAAACATATGAAATGTCATAAAATAGTCTTTTTGAAATATCAAATTTTGAAATTCAGTTTCATGCTTCAGAATATTTTCCCCGTTCCACCACTCCTTTTTCCTTTTCAATGACTTCCACATTCTGCATAGCAATGGCTCCTCCCTCATATTTTCCCTATTCAACTCCTTTTTCCTCTTCCACTACTTCCATGACTTCCACATTCTGCATTCCAACGGCTCCTCCCTCGGGCTGGGTAATAGTACTCTCAATTGCTCCAGAACTGACAAGGATCTTCTCAACATTTTCCAATCCATCGAGCAAGGTGTTTTCCTCTTTTCCAACATCTTCAGATATTGGTCCATGAACTTCTTTACCCTTCTCCTTTAGTAGAACATCAGGATCCAATCCATTTTGGATAATGATTTTTCGCAAAATGTTGTTTTGATGAACTGCTTCCTGAGCTCTTTTTTCATTGCCTTAGAAGCATTTAAGAACTCCTTTGCCATCCTGAGATAGTCTTGCAGGTTTTGAACCTACTTCTTGAGATTATCATACTTTACCTACAAAAAGGAAAAATAATTAGTCAGCAGATAATTACATTTGAAAAAAGAGAACAAATTTTTTTGAACACATAAGTGACTAAGTCAAACCTCAACAACATTCTTTGCAGCTACAACAACAACAACCTTTTTCTTATCACATGCCCATTCATTATAATAAGCTTGGGCCTCACCATTTATGTTCTCCAATATGTTCAACATAAAATTTAAAATTTCATCTGTGTAAGATGTATTAACCTTCACAATGCTAGATTTTACTTGTTGTAGTAGAGCCTCCATATTTTTAGGTTCATTTTCAACAACAAAAAAATTATTTTCTCTTTTTGAAAAATTATTGTATCGGGCATTAATTTCCTTTATCAACACTTTGGCCCGATACTCCCATTTTTTCATTTTTGTTATATCTGGAAGTAGTAAATCCTTAATGGTTGATTCAACGTTATCAAAAACCAAATATTTTTTAGAAATATTTAATCTTTCATCCTCTAGTCGAGGATGAGCTTGAGGGGTGTTGGTTTCCTTAGGAGGAGATTTGCTTGAACATTCTGCTCCTTCATTTTCTTTATCTCGAAGTAATTATGATACTTGGAAAGTAGTGGGTGTGTTGCCTTGCAAAAATAAATCTTGATCAAGTGGAACTTCATCCAACCCAACACCATAAGCTTTTGGTACACCATTAAAATTAAAATTAGCAAGAGAAATACGTTTGAATCCTGAAAATGTCTTTGATGCTTCTTTCTCTAAAAATTGCTTTGTTGCTTCTCTCTATGGCCTAGATGGAAGAATGTGTTTTCCAACTAGGAAGCATTGACCTCGCATTTGAGGTTGGCATGGTGGAGGAGGGGGCAACATCGATTGTTGATTTTGATGATGGAATTGTTGTATAGGAACTTAAAACATCAAAATAAAAATTAGTTATAAAATTTGTGAAGGTAGATTATGAAAATTGGTTACAAAATTTGTTATAACACTTACCGACAGAAGAAGAGACATATTGCATAGTTGTAGATGCAAATGGAATGTGGGCATGTCGTACATCTAAAAAAAAAATTAATAAAAAATAATAAAAATTTTGTAAAATTTTTGTTTCGGTAGTCATTAAAACTTACTCCCCGAAGATGAAACCTCTTGCGCAACTACGCCTATTGGTAGTGGACGTGCAACCATAGGTGGAGGTTTTCGAGGATCAGGAGAACTAGATCTTATACATTTCCTTGTTGATCTTCTCCTTAGTGGTGGCATTGTTTCCTCCGTAGGTGTTTCAAAGTCTCCTGATTCCTCTGGATTATAACCTCTGAAAGCAGCATCCCGCTTTGAAGAGGAAGAGGATGCCCTTTTCTATGTTTTGTATAAAATGTAAAAATTATAAAAAAGATAAACATATGAAAAATAAAAACAATTGTTACAACCCTAATAGCCTAGTCGAATATTATAATTGATTATTATTATTCATTCACTACTTAGTATAAATAGGAATATATTAGGTTTGGAATTGATAATATTTATCATCTAAAAATCTATTTGTTATTCTACAAGGACTATGCCCTCTTAGAGGTAAGGACGTGGCCCTCCTTAAGTGGCATTATTGATTTATCATTGTATTCACTTCGTTCATATACTCGTTGAATTTATAATTTGCAAACATTGTTTAGTTGAATTGAATTTATCATATAGCCTATTTGCACTATGGTCAAGATTAACCTAATAAGTGGTATCATAATCATCGATCTAGGCATAGATTTGTGGGTAGTAGATCTAGTTCAATCACTGTTATAAGATGAAGTATTAAGGTAGATGCTCGATAAACTCCTTGGATCATTGCAAATAAAAGTTGGTCATGTAATGGAGACTAATTGCATACAAAAATTCACACAGTGCATGCCACAACATATGCCTTGATGACAACTGGAGTCATCTATATTTCCATATTTTAAGGGAGTCATATATTTACTTAAATAGATGATTCATGAGGAGGAGGCTTCACGGTGGAAGCACCATCCAACATCAGGCACTCCAGTATCAAAATCGAGATATTTTTAAAGAAATATGCAAGGAAACTATAAGTATCAGGTGGTGAACGAAGTGATCATGATTCAAAATAAACAAAATCGTAGCCACTGTCCACCATGAAATACCACTATGCAAACCACCAATCAGAAGTGCATATTATTCACAAACCTAAGGTACATCCTAAATTAATTCATGGGTGACATCGTTTATTTATATTTTTCATTGCACTCAAGCGAATTGTCCCACATGAATTGTGTGGATTCAATAGTGGTATTGATATACACCAAGGATCACTTATTTAAGCATGACTTCAATCACATAAACTCTCATGTGCTAGCCAATTTCACCCTTCCTTCACACCATTCATCATGTGTCATTAAGTCCCTCCTTAGGTCTTAAATCATGTTTCATTAGCCCTTAGCATCTTAGCTGAGTCCTCCTATCTTGGTCTCATGTGACATCCTTCGAACCCCATCTCCACTTGTCCCTGTGCCACATAGTACATGTCATACATATCATTCAAGTCCAATCATCAATTCATGTCGTGTCTATTTGTTGGGGTCCCATAATCATTTTGCATCATGTCTAGTTGTGATCACCATTGGTCATCTGATCTCCTATCATGTCTTCCATCCCTCATGTCAGTCAGTGGCCCCTCCCTTGTCACTTGTCTTGATTCATGTCAACCTTGATTCATTGTGATATCAGGTTAGTGTATCCCTCGTGTTAGTATGTTATCATGTAAAATTAGTGTTCCTCTTACGTCATTGGTTCCTCGATTATCACAATAGCCATTGGAATTGAGATAGTCGTTGGAAGAGTCACATTCAAAACTAGCCATTGGAAGATTCAAATTCAAAACTAGTCATTGGAAGATTCAAATTCAAAACTCCGCATCGTAGTTGAAGCGATAGTTGAAGCAAAAAATCACACCAATTTTTTGCCAAAATTAACCAATTTTTTGCAAAAATTGAAGACAAATTTTTTAAGCAGGACTTATTGGCAAGTGCATGAGCGGAAGGTGGACCAAAGGACCAAACGGTCGATTATCAAGCTCAGAGAATCCAAACGAAGGGCTCCTAAGATCACCAAGAAGACCTCCCTAAAACAAAGGTACACAATACAACTCTCCTTTACGCATTAATAGTTTTGATCCCGATCATCCAATTCTTAACATCATGGCTCCCATCCCTTCTCCTACCTCTTCCCATGAGAATCTCACACATGAGGAAATAGAAAACCCCAATGCAAACAACCAAAATATGCAAACTTGTGTCACTCAATTACTAGAGGGCATGAATAATTTGACTTCAATGTTGACACAACTAATGACCAACCAAAACCAAACAACCCCTCCTACCCCAAATCGCTTCCATAGACAGAGGAATAATGAGGATCAGGATAGAGAGGAAGTTTATCAACAACCAAGAGGTCCTAATGGTGTTAATTTCCCATGCATTGATATGCCCACCTTTGAGGGTAATGATCCACATGGGTGGTTAGCTAAAATGGAAGGCATTTTAGATTTATACCGGATTCCCAAATTCGAAAAAGTTCCTTATGCTTCCTCCAAACTAGGTACTGAAGCTTACCAATGGTTTGCATGGCAAAAATGTGAGCATAGTCGACCCATCTTATGGGATGAATTCAGCACACTTTTCCTCAATATATTTGATGAGGGATCTTCATCTTCATACATGGTTTAGTTGTTGTCACTTAAGCAAACAAGATCAGTAAGGGAATATATTTTAGAATTCACTAGTTTGCTTTCTTACGTAGGGAACTTACCATCCGATGTGGTGGTATCCACTTTTAGAAATGGGTTGAAAGAGAATATTCAAATTGAAGTTGACTTGCATGATCCATACACTTTAGATACCTGTATAAAGGTTGCCAAGTTGGCTGAGAAAAAGGTGCAATATGGAACATCTATCCGATGTGATTCCTATAGTCGACATCAATATCGCAACAACTCTTTTCATAGAAATGATCAACCATCAAGATATTACTGCTATAAATATCGCAATCACCATCCAAAATATCAAGCATGTGTACCAAGACAAAACTTTCAAATAGAATATGATGACAAGGAAGATGAAGAGGAAATAGAGGATATCAATTCACATGACTCCCCCATAACAGAAGAACAAATTGAACACAGGGAGGCGATAGTTGAAGAGGACACTATGGCAATTTTAGTACATGCTCTTATGGGAATATCAACTCACCATACAATCAAGGTATCAGGATTCATTCGAAAAAGGAAGGTAAATGTGTTGATTGATTCAGGAAGTACTCATAATTTTATCGACACAAAAATAGCCAGGGCATTAAACTTACACATTAACTCCTCCAATCAAGATAAGTTTCAAGTTATAATTGCAAATGGAGGAAATGCTCAATGTATCGGTAGAACATCTCCAATTTCATTACAAATGGGAAGTTATACTTGGCATGGGCCTCTCTTTGTTATGAATTTAGGGAATTCAAAAGTTATTTTGGGAGTTGAATGGTTAGAACAATTGGACACGATCAGTTTTAATTACAAGCAGCGCTTTGTGGAATGGAAAGAAAATGGAAAGACCATTCACCTCCAAGGAATTCCAACACCTCCATCAAGGGTAGTAAGTTCTCACAACATGGAGAAAATATTAAGAAAAGGTAGTTATGGATTCATTGCTCAAATTAATTGTATGGAAAGGCAAGCACAAGATATGCCAAAAATTCAATCAGAAGATCTGCAAAACATTGTGGCTAACTATGATGATGTCTTCCAAGAACCAAAGGGACTACCTCCCAAAAGATCTCATGACCATGCCATACACCTTGTCCCAGGAAGTCTTCCTCCTAATGTTCGTCCTTATCGATATCCCCAACCTCAAAAAATAGAAATTGAGAAAATTGTCCAAGAACTTTTAGAACATGGAGTCATCCATCACAACACTAGTCCTTATTCTTCACCAATAGTTTTGGCCCATCGCAAAGACAATTCTTGGTGTATGTGTCCTGATTTTTATCCCCTTAACAAAATCACCATCAAGGATAAATTCCCTATCCCTATCATTGATGATTTACTAGATGAACTACATGGTGTAAATTTTTTTACAAAATTAGATTTACGTTCTGGTTTTCACCAAATTAGAGTTAGGGAAGAGGACATCCCTAAAATAACTTTTCGTACTCATGAAGGTCACTATGAATTCCTGGTCATGCCTTTTGGTCTCACTAATGCCCCATCCACATTCCAAAGTCTCATGAACCATGTGTTTCATCCACTCCTTCGCAAATTTGTCCTAGTCTTTTTTGATGACATACTCATATATAGTAAAACATGGAAGGATCATATGATGCATGTGGGAAAGGTTCTTCATATACTACACAAGGAAAAATTATTTGTCAAACACTCTAAATGCTCTTTTGGTGTTCAAGAAGTTGAGTACTTGGGTCATATAGTTTCTCATGAAGGTGTTAAAGTGGATCCTAATAAGATAAAGGTAATTCAAGATTGGCCCTTACCTAAAACCATCAAGAAACTTCATGGTTTTTTGGGTCTTACCGGCTACTATCACAAGTTTGTGCGTAACTATGGAAAAATTGTAGCTCCTCTCATGACTCTTACAAAAAAGGATGCTTTTCATTGGTCGGAAGTAGCCACTCAAGCATTCGAGGCCCTCAAAGAAGCAATGTGTACTACTCCAATTTTGGCAACTCCAGATTTTCACAAACCATTCGTGATTGAATGTGATGCTTCAGGAACAGGTATTGGGGTAGTACTAATGCAGGAGGGACATCCTTTGGCATTCGAAAGTAAACAACTTTCAGGAAAATTTTTGGGAAGGTCCACATATGAGAAAGAAATGTTGGCTATTCTACACGCGGTGGAGAAATGGAGACATTACTTAATCAGTAGCCGCTTTATTATTAAAACCGATCATAGTAGTCTCAAGCATTTTCTAGAACAACGATTTTCTTATCCAGAGCAAAACAAGTGGTTAACAAAATTGTTGGGATATGATTTTGTTATCGAGTATAAGAAAGGGAAAGAAAACGTGGTAGCAGATGCATTATCATGAAAATATGAAGATGAAGTGGTTATTAATGCTATTTCAGGTCCATGTTCCCAATGGATTTCTCAGCTGCAAGAAGAATGGTTGTCAAATACAGAAACTGCTCAAATAATTCAGGAATTGTTGTTGGGTTCATCCAAGCATCCTCTTTTTTCCTATGATGACAAGGTTTTAAGAAGAAAGAATCGCATTTACATTCCACACAATTCTACAATCAAATCCTGGATTCTGGATGAATCACATGCTTCTCCATCAATAGGACATTCAAGTTTTTTGAAAACATATATGCGGATAAAACAATCCTTTTATTGGAAAGGATTAAAAGTAGAGGTTAAACAATGGGTGGTTGAATGCGAAGTATGCCAACGCAATAAGGGTGAAACAGTCAAATCACCAGGATTGCTTCAACCATTACCTATTCCAGATCGCCAATGGGAACATATTTCAATGGATTTTATTGAAGGTCTTCCTAAATCAGAAGGCAAAATAGTAATTTTTGTGGTAGTGGATCACCTCTCCAAATATGCTCACTTCCATGCTTTACAACATCCATTTTCAGCAAGCAAAGTGGCTAAGGTATTTATGGATTCAATTTTCAAATTGCATGGAATGCCAAAAAATATTGTAAGTGATCGTGATCCCATATTTACTAGCAATTTTTGGAAAGAATTATTTCGTCTTAGTGGTACCAAGTTGAATATGTCCTCTGCATACCATCCACAAATAGATGGCCAAACTGAGATAGTTAACAAATGTTTGGGTACCTATCTAAGATGTTTTGCTCAAGATAAACAATATCAATGGAGTCATTGGCTTTCCTTGGTAGAATGGTGGTACAACACTTCGTACCATTATTCCATTAAGATGTCTCCATTTGAAGCATTGTATGGAGTCAAACCACCAACAATAGCAGATTATGTTCCAGGTTCTTCCAAAGTGGCCCAAGTAGACGATTGGTTCCAACACCGACAATCAATGCTCAACATTCTCAAAGACAACTTGGTCCAAGCACAAAATCGTATGAAGCAGCAACAAGACACACACCATTTAGAAAGATAATTTAATACAGGTGATATGGTGTTCCTGCATTTGCAACCCTACAAACAATTGTCATTGAAGATCAAGACCAGTCAAAAGTTGGCTCCATGATTTTATGGTCCTTACAAAATAGTGCGTCGCATTGGAGAAGTGGCATATCAACTAGAGCTTCCTCCCTCATCTCGTATACATCCAGTATTTCATGTTTCCTATCTCAAAAAGGTGATCGGCCAGAAAGTACATTCTCAATTAGAATTACCAGTACTCGATGAAGAAGGACGTATATATCTCCATCCTGAAGCAATTTTACAAAGCAGAACACGTATGCTGAGATCCCATCACATCAAAGAATTCCTCATCAAATGGTAGGACCTACCTGAAGAAGATGCTACATGGGAACCAAAAAGTATTTTCCAGACATTTCCAGCTTTGAGGACAAAGCTTTCCGAGGAGGGGAGCCATGTTACAACCCTAATAGCCTAGTCGGCTATTATAATTGATTATCATTATTTGTTCACTACTTAGTATAAATAGGAATAGATTAGGTTTAGAATTGATCATCATTATCATATGAAATTTCATTTGTGATATCCACAAGGACTGTGCCCTCCTAGAGGTGAGGACGTAGCCCTCCTTAAGTGGTATTATTGATTTATCACTATATTCACTCAATTCATATACTCGTTGAATTTATAATTTATAAGCATTATTTGGTTGAATTGAATTTATCATATAGCCTATTCGTATTGTGGTCAGGAGTAACCTAATAAAATTTTACTTCAATATTAACTAAAATTTACCTAAACCTGTTGTTCTATCATGTTTGCATTGGCTAGGATCGAGTGCCAAGATGTCAGTACTTAAGTGTTCTACAAATGATAAAAATATTCATTAAAAAATCAAGAATATAGTTGCATGTGTTGATTTTTTGTGAGGGTGAAGCGTGGGTTATCACGTTCTAGATATCCAATATGATTCGATGTGATACATAGCTAGACCAATCAAATTTTTGGTGTGTAACACAATGAACAAAATATGCTAAGGCCCACATCATAATTTGTGTCGGTCTTCCTTGTAGAATGAGTCTCGCAAGGAAGAATTTGCAACATGCCCAAAGAATTTTTTCAATAGCTAGTACAGTCAAAATCCTTCTGGACTTTGTGGTCGTAATTGCAAAAAAAAAAATCAGTAATTGTAGACACTAGTGACTAGAATTTAAATTCAATTAAATAAAAAATAATAATTATACCTTGAAAATATTTCGGTTGAACTTTGAAGTTGATCTCCAGATAGATTTTATCATCATCAATTAATGTGTATTTTGATGTGATTGGCTCACAACCAGCATGGGGCAATGCTATTAATCTGGCGACATCAGAGGCTATGAAGGAGAAAATGACATTTTTGTTGTCAATGACAACATTTACCTTGCTCGAATCAATATTATAACTTGCAATGATCTTCTCCAATATTTTAGTGTCTGTGTCAAACTGCGGTATCGAAACTAGACGTCAAAGACTAGAGTTTGTAACCCATGATATATCGTAACTTGGTGTTGATAAAATTTTAGAAATCATAGGGTAAACCAGGTTTTTAAAATTAAATTTAGATATTCCAGAGGTGACAGGGTATGCCATAGGGTTATTTCATTGTGTACGAGAGTATGTATCATAAGATAGAGTGGATGGTATGCAAAACTTAATGGAAAAGGGTTCAAATTGAAGTAAAAGGGTTAAAACTCACTTAAAACTTAAGGTAAATGGTTAAAAACTAATATAAAATTGGAGGAAGAGGATTAAAAATGCGTTAAATTGAGAGGAAAAGGGTTAAAACTATGATAGAAAAGGTGAAAAATGATTGTTTATCCCTTTATATAGACTTTTCTACATGCAATCAGATCATGGATGGGTGACATGTGGCATATGCATGAAATAATTTCATGTATGGTTGACATGTGGCACAGATGCACCACTACAACCGATTGGGTACTCTGCAACCGATCGAATTTTGTACAATAGATCGACTTTGATGCACTTAATATTCATACTTCTAGCCCATTAACATTGTTGCAACCGATTGACTTTGTAGCAACCGATCATCTTTGTTGCAACCAATCATCATACCTGCACCCGATAAAAATTCCTACAATTGATCATCATGCCTACACCCGATGGGCATTCCTACAATCGATCGTCATGTCGCCATGCATAGATGCAACCGATTGTCATACCTATAGTCGATCATCATACCTACAACTAATAATCATACCTATATCTAATTTTCATGCCTACATATGATCGTCATACCCGTATTTGATCATCATACCTGCATCTGATCGTCATGCATGCATCCTATCCTCATTCCTACAGTTGATCGTCATGCCTGCAGTTGATCAAAATTTCTACAAAACATTAATATGGTTGCAACACATTGACATATCTGCACCCAATTTTCATTTTTGTAGTCGATCAATATAGTTACCTACAGCTAATCATCATATCTACAACCGATTTTCATGCCTATAGTTGATCATCATATCTGCAGTCGATTGTCATGCATGCATATGATCGTCATGCCTACAAATGATCATCATGCCTACAAATGATCATCATACATGTAGTTGATCATCATACCTACATATAATCATCATACCTAAAATCGATCATCATACCTATAGTTGATCATCATGCCTACATATGATCGTCATGCCTGCAATCGATCATCATATCTATAGTCAATTATCATACTTACAGCCAATCATCATGCTTGCAATCTATTGGCATGCCTGTAGCCAATTGGCATACATGTCTCAGACCGATCATCATAAAGCATAAAGGCTAAAAGCCTTTCATGTCGACCTAAAGCCTTTAATTTTGCCATACATTTTTAGATTTTGCAAACCGATATTCATAGCTCCCAACACAAAATAATTCACCATGTAATGAAATTTTTTGGAGATAAATGAATGCAATTCACCATGTATCCTTCTACATAATTTTCCAAGATTCCGAGACAATTCACCTTGATTTTATAAATAGATTTCGGGGTCCACCCCTTATGCATAACCCTAGAACCCAACCATATATGTCTATGGTAAAGACAGGAACAAGATATTTCTAACCAATCTAGGTTACCAAATCTAATGAAAACATAAGCATTTGTTTGTCATATTTCATATTAGAAAATTATCAAACATACAAGCATTGTATTATCCACTGACAAAGTATTTTTACTGACAATTACATTTATTAAGTAAACTAAAACTTCCTACCAATACACATAAATAAAATACCAAATTAAGGTGAAATACAAAGGAAAATGCCCAATTTTATCCCCAAGGTATAAACCCTTGCCAAGTCCTCTTACTCACCTGACTGCTTTTTTTTAAAAGGAGAGAGGATCTTCTTAAATGGTGCTCGACCCTCATATCCCACCATTGGGCCTCTACTCACTCTTACTTCTCGATACCCCTTACAAAGCATGCATGCAATTTTCTATATCATCCACTTCTAGGGATTTTCAAAATATTAACTTTTTGTTTATAAAGGTGAGGTTAATATAACAATTTGTTTAAAATAAAATAAAACTATTTATAATAATAGAACCACTCAATCAAGTGGTATTAGCTCAACTGATTATATTCTTCAACTTTCAAAGAGGATAGCAAGGTTTGAATATTGGCAAGCGATGCATGCATAATTGCTAAGTAGTTGTATTATTACTATGTGATTATGATGTGATGTGTATGAGACCTATTTCAATCCCATTTAATCCAAAAAAAGAAACAGTCAATGCAAATGTCACTCTTCAAAACTTGACATATATGCAAATTTTATGCATTCCTTTCATTCAACAACTTCATTCATAATACACAAGCAGACAGTTATGTAATTCAAGGCAATTTCTTATATTTTCATGCATATTCAAGTGGTGTGTGAGGTCTCTTGATCTGATTGCTTCCCTCAAATTTTTTACCTTCTCTTGGATAATACCTTCTCTTATCTATTTCTCAAAGGGCAACTTGATACCCTTCTTGAGGTGTATTTCTCGTTAGGGGTCCCATAGAGATTGGTTGTGACAAGAAATGAGAAGAGTGAATGGGTATTTTTCATGTTTAGCCAATTAATTTGCAACATCAATCAGTATCTTGATTCATGATTTTGGTATTGTGTGTTGGTGATAGTTTTGTAATTTTTTTTTTTGAAATACATTAGAGAATAATTGGACGAACACAAAGGATGATAAAGTCATTATTTGTAATGAGTGATTGAATCTGAGGATATTATGTATGTGTGGTGTGCAATTCATCAATTTTATTTTTGTTCATTTTTTTTTTGAGAATGTACATGAATTTGTAAGCTTCAATCGATAAAATCGGGTGTAGAACACACAAATATGAATGATGTTGAGGGGCTTAGGTTTTGATATTCCCTCAAGGTTGGAAAGTTGGTAAGTGCTTGCACCATATTTGTGAGTGATGATATTTTGGCCCAACCAATTGGGATTAAATTTATCTTGTAAATGATATGGATTGTTTGCATTTTTCTAATTCTCTTTGAGCACAAGAGCTCCTACTTTGAATTCTTGTTCATGCATCTTGTGATTGTATTCATGAAAAACATGATCTTGAGAGATGTGTAAGTGTTCTATGGTATATATTGTGATTCTTAGAGATGGGATCTCCTACTCGAGAGGTAGGATATCTTTAGTGCCATAGACCAATGAGAATGGGGTTTTCCTAATGGGTGTTCTAATTCTAGTTTTATATACCCATAATGCTAAGGAGATTTGAGGATGCCAATCACGATGAGAATTAACAACTATTTTGTAAAGTATGGAACAAATAATTTTCTTCATTGCTTCTAGTTAACCATTTTCTTAGGGATAATAAGGAGTTGAGAAACTATATTTGATGTTATATTTTTTGCATAGCACATGAACATTCTTGTTTTAAAATAGTGTGTCATTATCTGAGATGATTTTTAAGGGGATTCTAAAGTGACATATGAGGTGTTGTTGAATGAATTCAATAATTTTGGGTCTTGTTGTTTGGATGACTGAAACAACCTCTACCTATTTGGTGAAGTATTTTGTGGCTATTATGAATAACTTATGTTTACCTAAGGAATTTAATGTGATTTTACCTATGAGGTCAAGGTCCCAATGCAATAATAGCCATATTGATTGGATAGGTTGCAATGCTTGTGATGGTAAATGTGTTAAGTTAGCGTGTTGTTGATATTTGACATATTTCTTGACATAAGTAAAACAATCATGTTACATGGTGGGACAATAATTACCCATGCATAATATATGCTTAATGATGTCCATTCCATTTAAATGACCCCCAAAAGAACCATCATGGGCACCAAATATGATGTGAATTTTTGCTTGTGGTTCGAGGTACCAAAGGAGAATGCCATAATAACTTTGTTTATAGAGAATATCCTCCAACAATGTATATCATATGGCCTTTTTTCTGAATGATTTTCTAGTAGCCTAGGATAGGTTAAAAGGAATCATGCTTAGTTTAATATAATTTTTGATTTGGAATATCCAAAGACTAACATACTCTACTTGAACAAAGCTGACATCTAGGTTGTTTCTTGAGAGTTTTGGTGCAATGGAATATTTGTAAAGTATTTATGTAGGTAGTATTGGCATATGGATTTTTGGGAATTAGGGATCCAAGCGAGGCCATCATATTAGAAAATATATTAGTTAGCCTAGGCAAGGCTTCAACATTGTACCAGTCAAACTATGATAGCAACTCTTTTGCAACTCGTAAGTATTATTTGAGTACTATGCAATAATAGTTGTATTTTCTAGTTATCTAATTAACCACTAGGAGGGAATTGTTTATGATGTGGAGATATTTTATGCATATTGAAAGGGTCATCTTGAGACCCAAGATGAGGGCTTCATACTTGGTTTTCTTGTTTGTGCAAGAGAAATCTAGTTTAAAGGAGAATAGGATTAGAACCCCATGTAGTGTGAAGAATACACATCCAACATCTCCCCCTTGTTTGCATTTTGCACCATTGAAGAAGAGTGTTAGGTCCACTTTATCCTCTACTTCAACAAAGTATTCTTATGAAACATGAAAGATACAATCATCAAGAAGCTCAATGGTGAGAGGTTTTTTATCAAGGAGTGGATATTTTGCAAGATAATTTACAATAAGTTGCCCTTTGATGAAATTTTGATGTATGAATTCAACATTAAATTACATGAGTAACATTAACCATTTGAAGGTTCAAGAATTTTGGTATTATCGGCCCATCATATAACATCATGGGTTATCCCTTGCAACCACAAAAGTGGTGTGATTAATCATATAATGTTGAAGTTTCTTGGTAGCAAAGAAAAGTGCCAAGCACACTTTTTCAATATATTCATATTGGGTTTCATAACTGACCAATTTTTGACTAATGTAATAGACAACTTGTTCCTATCAAACCTCATTCTTCTGAGCCAAAAGGGCACCCAAGGAAAAATTGGTGGCAAATATATACAAGTGGAATGGTAACTCTGGGTGAGGTGGGGTTAACATCAATGGATATGTGAGGTATCATTTGATATCCTTGAAGGCATATTGACATGCTTTGTCCCATTCAAAAGGGATATCCTCTTATTGTAAATGGTTTAAAGGTCTACAATTATTTGATTGTGTGATAAAGCAATGAATTGCCTAGATTTTTCCTTGTAAGTTATGTGTTTATTTTAGATTTGTTGGAGATGGCATTTCAATGATGGATTTGACCTTGTTTGGGTTGAATTCAATGCCCCACTACGAGATAATGAATCCTAAATATTTTCTAAAAAGTAATCCAAAAACACATTTCTTTGGATTCAACCTGACATTATTTTCTAAGAGGTGATCAAATATTTTGCATAAGATGTCGATGTGCTAGTGTCATTTTTTAGATTTTTCCAAGAGGTTGTCTATGTAGTCTTCCATAATTTTGTGCATTAATCATGAAATATCTATGTCATGGAACATTGGTATGTAGCACCTACATTTTTCAATCCAAATGACATGACCTTGTAGCAGAATTTCTGCCAAGGATATGTGAAGTATTTCTTGTGTTGATCATTGGGGTTAGCCCAAATTTGATTGTAACCTGAGAAACCATCCATCAAGGATAATATTTCATAACATATACATGAGTTGACAAATCTATATATGTTTGTGAGATGAAATTTGTATTTAGGACATGCTATATTGAGATATTGAAAGTCAATGTATATGTGTATCCCTCCTTTTGGATTTCCCATGGGAACAAAATTTGATACCCATTTGGGATAGTAAATTGGTTGAGTAAAACCAACGTCTAGAAGTTTTTGTAATTTGTCTTTCACCATAAAATATATGGTGTGGTGCATTTTGTGAAGTCATTATTTTATAGGTTTAGCATATTTATCTAGCATTATGTTATGGACCACCATATTGGGATCAAGTTCCAGCATATCAGTGTAGGACCAAGTGAATACGTTTTTATACTCCTTGAGGAGTTTAGTTAATTGTTCACATTATTCAAGAGATAAGCTTATCCCAATTTTAATATTGTAAGGATTTTGAGTATCATAACTAATATCGATGTTGGTGGTGTCCTATATCAACATGTGGGATCAATCCTCCAATTGGGTAGGTATAGGAAAAATGTTTAGATCAACTACAACATTTTCTATGGGAGTTTCACTATCATTGTTGATTTCCACCTAATGCACCATAGAAGGTTGATGGGATGGAGGGATGTATGTGTTGGTATGGCATAGAAATTTTGGGGTAGGGAGGAAATTGTGTAGGATGGATTGGGTGGAAGGTGATCAAAATAAATGTAATCATAATTTATGGTGAGTATACGATTAGGATGTGTTGCATATCAAAGGGGGCAAATAGATCAACTAAGATCATGTTAAATGTGTGGTGCGTTGATATTTTGTGCAACTTAATATTGGTAGGTGTAGTGGGCTAAATCAGGTCTTGTGGTGGTGGTAGGATTTGATATAGGATGGGGAAATAAGAAGGTAGCATATGTGGGTGTTCATGTGGGAGAAAAAATGGAAGGATGGGCAACGAAATAGAAAATATATGAAGGAAATTGATGTCTCCCTTAGGTGGCTTGATGATTGGAAAAATAGGGGAAGACATATCCTTAGAGGTATCTAAATTGATAGATATATTTTCAAATTGTAAGTCCAACTCATCTTTAGATATTTCAAGAGATTCCAGGTGAATCATGACCACCTAAAATAAATAAGGAGGAATGTCAATAAAATATTGAGGGGATCAAATTTCAATAGGAGAGTTGCATTCTAAATCAAATGGACCATCTTTCTCATCATTCATAGATTTGATATCAAGGCTTTTAAATTTGTGTGTCAATAGATCCTCAATTTGAAAATGATAGCTTGAACCTGATTTATTATTAGGTTATAAGAAATGAGGATCGATGCGAGAACATTGTCCCTACTCACGGTGACCTAAACCAAACCCATACTAATTATGCTTCTAAAAATAGCATAAGGTGAAGGACATGTTGGATAGGAAGTCAAGGCATAGGATATAAAGGTTCTTTTGCTTTTAATGAGGTACCAATACCTCCATACACAAAGTTGGTTTGATTTGTTGGGACCCTCAATGGAATAACAATATCGATGGTCAAAGGTATATTTCATGGTTGACCGAAATCATGTATTGTTTTAATGCTAGGTGGTGTGATACAAGTATTATGTACCAAATATTCTTTTGGTCCTAGGTTTGTCATAAATACAGATATGTGTGGTGTCTCAGGATGAGTTTGCAACATTAGGGATCCAAAATTTATTGTTGGAGAGAAAGCATATGTGGATGGTTATGACTCAAATGGAAGGTTGATGGATGGAAATGAGATGAGGGGTGGTATAGTACTAGGTCTATGAGAAGGATGAGAAGTGGATATATTAGAATGTGGGGTATGAGGTGGTCTATGTGTTGTGTAAGAAGGGGGTCAAAAAATATTTGTTGATTGTTGGACATTTGATAATGGGGGGATATGAGATTGGGTGACTAGTGGGGTGATTGTGGTTGTGGATGTGGAAGTTGATGTTGCTTGGGTAGTTATTGGAGGTGTGATGGGTTTTGTTTTAAATTGGGTGGACAAAAGTGTAGGATCTAGCAGTAATGTAACCAAATTGTAGTACTTAAATGGATCATCATAAGCTTGGATGCAATGCACCTGTCCCTCATGTAAGTACTTGATGCAATGATGGATGGTGGAGGGAACACATTGTATGTCATAAATACAAGGTCTCCCTAGGAGTATATTGTATTACATTTCTCCTTCAATTATATGATAGATTGTGGTTATAGATACCTACCTTGATAGGTAGGACTATCATACCCAATGTTTAGCACAAGGTACTATTGAAGGATAGCAAATCCATGGTAGGAGTGGCATGATGTTCGAGGAGAATGTTGAAATGATTAAGGGCTAAAAAAATGATGATATTTATAGAAGACCATATTTTTATCAAAAATTACTTGTAAGTTATGCAATCCACATCTGCTATAACGTGCATGGGAGGATCTGATCCTACTCCTACAAGGATTGTTATCTTGTGATCATAGAACACAATGGAAGGTTGCATGCTAGTGTGCATATTCCCTATAAATTTTGCAAAAGTGTTGCTATCATCGATGTGAATATGGATGGACCTAAATATACCATTTAAAGCCTCATGATGAGATTGATATTATTGTAAGAGGTCATATATAGATATATTAGTAGGTGTTGTTTGTAGCTGGTGAGTGAGACTACTTTGAATCATGATGATGGGTGTTGGTAGTGTAGGAGGACCTTGATTTGGTGGGCATACATAAGATGAGGATGCAAGAATTGGTTCTAGCTATTGAGTAGGTTATGAGGCATATCGATTGTTCCTTATGATTATGTTGATCATACCTACAAACCCATGTCTTTCAGGAGCATGATTGAACTAATTCACCCAATGGTTTTGTGCTTGTGATGTTGAAGCCATAGCCTGTGTGTGTTGCAATAGGGGATTCCAAAAAATATTTAAATTTTTATCAGGATGATCTAGGGGATTGTCAACTTGAATGGCTCTACTATCAATTAGATCTTGGATAAGATGTTAGAATTGTTGACAATTGTTAATATCATGCCCTTTATGGTGATGATGGTCATAATATTCATATTCATTATAGCCTCTTAATTTTGGTATGTTAGGATTATCTAGAAAAACTTTAGAGAAGGCAAGATGACCGATGTCATACAACCTTTGAAAGATATTGATCATATGTTTAGTTAGAGGGGTCCACATGTGTAGTGGATGATTAGCAATATATTAGGGATTTCACGAGTGAGAAAACAAAGGTGGGGGGAATGTATTCCCTGGGTGTGGATGACCCTATTGCTGCAAAGGGGTATTTTGGATGGGTGGTGTAGCTATTACAATGATTACAAAATTGGTGGTCTAAGGAGGCTTCTTCCCCTTTTACATTTTAACATATTTGATCAGTTTTGCATGCGTGGTATCTTCCTCAAAGAAGTTGTGTTGTTGCATCTATAAATTATCAGATATGGCCTTAATACAACTTCTATAAAATACCTTAACTAGCTCTATTTGAGATATGGAGAAAGGTATATCATTAATGAATACTCATAATTCCACATAATCACTAATGGGCTCATCCTCGAACTATCATAGACTACATAAGTCTGGTAGGTATGTTTTGTTCATGATGTTAAGTGCAAAATGTTCCAAGAAAGCATTTTCCAACTACTCAAATGTATATAAACTATAACTAGGTAAGTTATCATAAAAATTAAAATTTTCTGCCCTAAGGGACTACAATAAGATTTTGAGCATTAAGGTATCATAGTCACTGATGCAATATCAAGTGAATTGGTAGTTTCTCAGACGTTCCTGAGGGTATTCCTTACCTCTAAATTTACCATATTTAGGATCAAAATTGGAGGGTTAGGTTGGCATGTGTATAGAAGGATGAATAGGCTCTAAGCACAAACAATTGTAAGTAGGTTTTATGTACCCAAAACTATTCAAGTGTGATTGTAACTTCTTGATTTCATCTTGCATAAGTTGTATTGTATGTGGTATGATTGGCATTGTTGTATTTGAACCAATTGGTGCATCTATAAATGAGTGTTCAGGGTAGTTGCGGTTGAGAGTGTAGTAATTGGAGGGTGGAGTTGGATTATGGATGACTTGATTTTGGTTCAATCATGTATTCATATTTTGGTGTTGTACTTGATTGACCATGGGAATGATTTATTTCTAATAAATTAGATTAGGCACTTTGTAATACTATGTTTGTGTAGGCACCTAAATTTATGTGTTGTGGAGGTGTTTGGACATACCAATAATTTTATAGTACCTATTAATTATTCATGTGATTAAATGATGTTTGATTAGGGACATGTTGAATGGGTATCTAGATATACCCTTGCTAAGGTAGTCCTTGGATGACCACTTTTTGGGGAGGTGTTTGCGTATTTATTTGTTCATGTAGTAATACTTGCACCTACACATTTTTTGTTGTTGGGGAATTTACATATAACCTTCTTGGATAGACCCCTGATTGGGGATCTACTATTTTTGGGGTATTTATGCATTCCCTTTTTGATTAGGCCCCTAATTGGGCACCTATTGTTGTTGGTGTATTTGTGCATACTCTTGTTTATTGGGCCCTAATTGGACACCTATTTTTGTTGGGGTATGTGTGCATACCCTTGTTGATTAGGCCCCTAATTGGGAATTTTTTGTTGTTGGGGTATTTGTGCATACCCTTGTTGATTAGGCCCTTTATTGGGCACTTGTTGTTGTTGGGGCATTTGTGCATACCCTTTTTGATTAGGCCTCTGATTGGGCACCTATTATTATTGGGGCATTTGTGCATACCCTTATTGATTAGGCCCTTGATTGGGCCATTGATGTTGTTGGGGTATTTGTGCATATCCTTGTTGATTAGGAACCTATTATTGTTGGGGTATTTATGCATACCCTTGTTGATTAGGACCTTTATTGGGCACTTATTGTTGTCAGGGTATTTTTGCATACCCTTGTTGATTAGGCCCCTAATTGGAAACCTATTGTTGCTAGGAAATTTGTGCATACCCTTGTTGATTTTCCCTTGATTGGGCACTTGTTGTTACTAGGTTATTTGTGCATACCCTTTTTGATTAGGTCCTTGATTGGGTAATTGTTGTTTTTGGGATATTTATGGATACCCTTGTTGATTAGACCCTTGATAGGGCACTTGTTTTTATTGGAACATTTTTGCATACCCTTGTTGATAAGGCCCTTGATTGGGCATGTATTTTTGTTGGGGTATTTGTGCATACCCTTTTTTATTAGGTCCCTAATTAGGCACCTATTGTTTTTGGGGTATTTTTGCTTACCCTTGTTAATTATACCCCTAATTTGGCACTTATTGTTGTTGGGGTATTTGTGCATACCCTTGTTGATTAGGCCCTTGATTGAGCACCTATTGTTGTTAGGGTATTTGTGTATACCCTTGTTGATTATGCCCCTGATTAGGAACTTGTTGTTGTTGGGGTATTTATGCATACCCTTGTTAATTAAACACATGATTAATAACTTGTTGTTGTTGGGGAATTTGTGCATACCCTTGTTGATTAGGCCCCTGATTGGGAACTTGTTGTTTTTGGGGTATTTATGCATACCCTTATTGACTAGGTCCTTGATTGGGCACCTATTATTGTTGGGTATTTGTGCATACCCTTGTTTATTAGGCCCTTGATTGGGAACTTATAGTTGTTGGGGTTATTTTTCGATACTCTTGTTGATTAGGCCCATTTATTGGGCACTTGTTTTGTTGGATATTTGTGCATACCCATATTGATTAGGCTATTTATTGGGCACTCATTGTTGTTGGGCTATTTATGCATACCCTTGATGATTAGGCCCTTTATTGAGCACCTATTGTTGTTGGGGTATTTGTGCATAACCTTGTTTATTAAGCCCTTAATTGGGCACTTGTTATTGTTGGGGTATTTGTGCATACCCTTGTGATTAGGCCCTTAATTAGGCACTTTTTACTAGGGTATTTGTGCATAACCTTGTTTATTAGGCCCCTAATTGGGAACCTATTGCTATTGGGGTATTTATGCATACCTTTGTTGGTTATGCCCTTAATTGGGCATCTATTATTATTGGGGTATTTATGCATACCCTGATGATTTTTCAGTTGAAGAGTAGAAGGGTGGTTTGAGATATGATATGGTAGGATAAATGGATGTTCAATATGGTGGAGTGGTGAAATATCTTATTACGACATGTTGGGAAGGGGGTTGTTGATGTATGAGGAAATTATTAGGGGTGAGTGAAGTGAGTGTGTTGAGCTGAGTTTGTGATTAAGGATGATGGGGGAAATGTTGACTTGCATGGGTGGATGATAAGGAAGATAAATTTGATGATGTTGTTTTTGATGAGAAGATGAGGGCTGGTATGTAAATACCAGGTTTGTTGAAGAGGGAAGGCTACTGTATGGAGTAATAAAATTTGAATTACCATAGGAAGAGGCTTCCTATGATCTAGTTAATGGTGGACTAGAGAAGAGGAAAGTGGAGAATATAGGTGTGGCACTAGTCATATTATAATCAAAGTAAATAGAAGAGGATGTGAAGTAGTTTGATTGTGGTGGTAAACAAAGACCAAAATTTGACACCTTGACTTGGGATACGATTGGTAGTTTGATTTGAAGGAGATTTTGGTGGAAGAGGATATGATTTGAGAAATGTTTTAGGGAGATAATAAATTTTGTGGTAAACCAAATTGTTCTTGTTGGTATGGTGTATATGACTATTCAGGGGGAGGAAAGGATGTATCCCCTTCATGTTCAAACAATGGATTCAATCGTGTGTGTTTTAGGATTGTGTGCTCTTGAACGTGCGCTTTGCTTTGCATGTGGACCATGCTAGGTAGAAATTGGAACATACATAGGTTTTAGTAGGATAAGAACCAAAAATTTGTATAGGCTAATCTATGTTAAGTCTAGTTTGACCAATCTAAAGTAGTTTTGAGGAAAGCATACCTATTTGTGCATTTTTTGGGTGGGTAGATGGGACTGTACGATTTTTTAGAAATGTTTTTGGAATATATTCTATTATTTTGTAATCATGCTAAGTGTCATGTAAGTTGGACCAAATATCACTACAGGAATACCAAGAGTCATTTTGTAAAACCTATATATGGAATCTAGCTCCATTATTCACTATATAATTCTATTCATATAATATTATATGATATTTTCATGTGGCTCTTCTATTCTCTTTCTCAGTCATTATGGTTCTTGAGTAGAAATAATAGTGCAAAAACTAGCATTGGTATCAAAGCGAGGTTTTAAGGGCCTAAGAAGGATTACAAGGAGGAGCAATTCCTGCAAGAAGAATTTGAAATAATTGTCATCATATGACAACAAGCCCAAAAGGAGATTAATATTTTTTATAGTAGAAGATTAAAATCTCATTCAAATAAAGGAGATCTACTGGTTTCTACAGTAGAAAACTAAAGTGTTATTGAAGGAAAACTTAACTACAATTTGGAGGAGTTCCCTACCAAATTTTTGAGGTTCAAAGACAACATTCCAATTAAATAATTATATGTGAAATGACAATAATTAGGATAGCATTAATAAATGCAAATTTGTGAGTTGAGAAGCTATTTTGGACACCAAAAAAAAGCTACAATTTCATCCAGTAAAAGGTAGCAATAAGGTGAAACTAATCACCTTGAAATCCTTCATCTATAGAGTTCATTAAGGTAAGAAAGTTTGGTGTAAAAGGTTAATTAGTTGAAATTTATATATTTGGTTCATATTAAGATTTGTTAAGCACCATATTAGAGTTTAAAAGTTTCAAGGAGAAGGTTGCATATTAAAGTATTCAAGGGAATGCGGAAGATAATTTCTTTTAAGGTTAATACCTACACATTAAAATAGGAGTTAGATATTTTTTGATACAAAGAAAAATATCATCTTCCTATTATAAACTAGAATCAAAGAAGACTATACTCTAAATCATTGATTTTAGTGAAATTTCCAAATTACTTTTAAGAGTTATTCAAATGAGCAATAAGGATAAATTACTAGTGCATGATTTAAGGTTCATTCAAAGGAGCAATAAGGTGATATTAGTAGTGCACTATACTATTTACTCTTAAAATATTATTAAGTGCATTGGTTGTTAAGTTAAGGTGGAATACCAAAGTGCACAAATCAACATAATATCAAAGTGTCTAAAGACACTATTCAATGTAAAAAACTTGTAGCATCTTGGGGCAAGGAGAAGCCACTAGAAAGAGCAAGATAACCTCCAAATATTGGAGAAGGAATCCACCTCATCAAGAAAGGAAGTACACTTGAAAAAGGAGATTTAATGATATAAGAAATATAGCAAAAAAATAACAAAGGATAAAGTGTCTCAAAAACACTAAAACAATCAACATAGTACAGTCATCGAGCAGTCGCATCATCGACATCAAGGAGTAGATGTCAAGCATAGAGGTAGATCCAACAAAGGGCTCATAAACTAAGGTTTCAAAGGTGTCTAAGAGACACCAAATCAATGCCTACATAGTAAGAAACCTATTGCATAGCAAAAAAAATAGCACTCATTGTAAGTTGGATAACGAAACACAATTTACATAAAATCAAGGAGCAAATGAGGAGTGAATTAACCAAGTGATCACCTAGAAAAACCACCAAATAAATCTCCCAAGAGCTACCATCGATTGGAGATCAATAACCAACTAGGAAGACAATGATCGAAGCACCCAAGAACCATCATCCAAGAGGGAAACATTGGAGCATCCTATAATCACCATAGTTAGATCCAATCTTGTGGGAAAATATCAACATCATTCACTAGAAAAATAATTGAATCCAAGAGTGAACAACTTTCATCCATTGGTAAGAAGTATTCAGGGTTAAAGAGATGTTGAAGATATCTTCACATGCAAATAAGGTGCTTCCATTTATCTTAACACTACCAAGAATTGAGTTCCACTTGGCACTAGGGAAGAGAGAACATTTTTATTCTCTCATAATGCTTACGCTCAGGTAGATGAGTGCTCAAGGTTGGTGAAGCATTTCTTTAATAATTATTCAATGCTCAAGTAAAGGTTGGCACCACCCAAATAATGCTTCCAAGAATATAGCCTCCAAAATGCCATGAAGCATATGTTTCTAGCAAGAACATGCCACTTGGCATTCACATCAAGGGAGGCATAATATTTTGTAATAACTAAAGACAAGAAAGGGCAAGTAGTAGTGTAGAAGAGGAATGATTCAAGCAAGAGTGGTTAAAGTGCACTGAAGAAAGAAGGAAAACCATCTTACAAGGAGCATTCAAACGTTGAGCATTAATTTCTCATTGCCATATGTAGGAGACCAATGAATTCAACACTTAGGTTTAGATAGAGAATCAAATCAAAGGGCCAATCATAGTGCAACATAAAACATTCATAGGAAGGTAAAGTTTCATATAGTTTTATATTTGCTTTCTTTGAGATTAAGGAGTTATAAGGTGGTTTATTATTTAAGGTTGAGATTATTTATTATTTTCTTGAAGATATAGGTAAATTCCAACCTTAGAGATTAGAAAGCAAACTTAAAAGTTTATTTCCTTGAATGATATTTCAAAAGTTCCCTAGTAGAAATATACACATTATAATATTTGTAATTAATTAAATAGGAGTGATAAGGTTTTATACCTTGGAAAATTAAAGTGATACTATTTTGCAAATATTATTATTTCTAAATTTCCAAATTAGGGATATATAAGGAGTTCTACATCAAACATAGTTTATTGGAATTTAGAAAATTAAACTATTTTAATGATTGCTTAAAGAGTTGGAGTTATTTACTTATACTTATCTCATACTCATACTAAAGGGACAAAAGGAATCCAACCATAGAGAACTTCATAAAATTGAAAAGTGCATAAGGTGAAATTAGAAGTTGAACATTATATCAAATGTATCATCAAACCACTTGGGAGTCATAAGGAATTCTACAAAATCTAAGTTTTGGAAAGGTTTTGTCAAGTTTGTTCATATACTCAAAATATTAAAGTGTCACAAACCATGGATTATTCATATATTGATTCAGGGGCAAGCAAACATATTATTGGAAACATACATTGGTTTAATTCTCTATAAAATATAAATGAGAAACTAGTTGCTATAGTAGATAGCAAAACTTATGAAGTGAAGGGAATTTAAAACATCCCAGTAGATTTGGTAAAGGGATAATAAAAATATATTATTTTTCCCAGTATTGACTACTAATCTTCTTTTAGTTTCTCAACTCATGGATCAAAACATAACTATAGAGTTCAAAGTTTCCAATGGAAGAAAATAATGTCACATTATTAACCAATGGAAAAAGATAGCATCATGCTCCTATAAAAGTGTTCTATTTATTCTAGATATTACTACACACTTCACTTTATCCATTAAAACTTTAGATCTATGGCAAAAGAATATAGGACATACTAGTGAATATTCCATGAATGAATTACTCAAATATCAAATGGTTGAAGGAATACCAAATATATCTCTAGAATCTACTATTGTCCAGAATGTTTAGCAGGAAAACAACATAGAATTCCTTTTGAATTTTGACAACATAAGACTCAACAACCATTAGAGATAATATATACAGATCTATGTGGTCCAATGAATATCACTAGTATTGGAGGATATAAATATTTTCAATTATTTATTGGTGACCACCCCAAAAAAATATGGGTGTACTTCATGAAGTATAAATCAAAAGAATTTTATAAAATAGAAAATAAAAACAACGAGTTGGATGTTGAGTCAAGAATGAGCGATAGGATGGTTGGTTTCTTTCACTGTTCAGTAGGGGGTTTTGTAATTCAAAATTAGGAGGGTAGGAAGGAAAATATTCAAATTTTTGTAGTGCATGAGGATGGTCATAGGGATGACTAGGCTAGTCTTCCTACAGATGCTCGTTTGGATGGTAAGTATTTTGATTTGTCTATTGAAAAAGTTGTATTTTGGGGTGACGAACCACCCGACAAAGAAGTTTTAGCTAGGCCCCACTTAGTCAATGGACCCACTGATCTAAAGCCTTCCTTTGCTAAATTTTTTGGATCAAATATTTCTAGATCCAAACATTCTTCTTCCCCTTTGGAAACAGTGGGAAACAAAGTCAATATTCCTGTAAGCTTAGCTTCCAATTATCTTTCTTTGGAATATTTTTCCCTTGTTGGAAAAATTGTAGGTGGAAGACCTAATTTAGACACAATCAGAAGATGGGATTTTTCCAAATGGAAAGCCAAAGGGTGTTTGGAAATATTTAGGCTTTCCAATAGTTTCTTTGGAATCAGACTCAATAACAAGGATGATATGAACTTTATCCTCACTGGTGGTCCATGGTTTTTGGGTAGAAAAAGTATTTTTCTTAGGTGGTGTTCTCCTTATTTTGATCTTGATTCCCAAAGTATTAACTATGCACCAATTTGGGTTTGAATTCCAAATATTACTTGGAACCTTTGGCACGAAGACATCTTTAATGTCATAACTAAAACCATTGGGGACTTAGTAGCTATTGACTGTGCTACTTTGGCTTGAACAAGGATGACTGTTGATTGTATTTATGTCAATGCAAATTTGGATTCTGTTCTTCCTACTTTTGTGGATTTGTAATATGAGTCCTTCTATAAGAAGTAAGCCATTGAATATGAAAATAAGTCTCCTTTTTGGATTGAATTCTAGACTCAGGGGCATATTAGAGCCCAATGCCCTTCATTGAAGGATAAGGAGGAATTTGACTCTCATAAACAAAAAGATAATTCTCCCTTTTCCAAATTTGAGAAAAGGAAATACCCTTTGTCTAAAGGGCCTTTTTTTCATCTGATCAGATCCTAAAATATTCTCAATAACAAGGATAATATTCTCTAGGGAGGCACCTATGATGAGTTGCAACTTTCTTCTCATGTTGATGCTAAATGCAAGATGGTCTCCACTTCTGGTCATGACAAGGATAAATAAAAGGTAAGTTTCTTTTTTGCCCTCCCAAATAAGTATCAAATTATATCTAATTTTCCATATTATGAAGTTGAGAATAGATTAATTTCTCATAATTTTTGTCCTATATCTATTCCTTCTTCTTCCCCAAAAATTGGGCAAGAACATTCACTTGTTCCTTACACTATTGCTAAGACTCCCATCAAGTCCCCCTTATAAGGAATTGCAGGTGTTGGTTCCCCTTTTGTTGAGCCTTTTCCTAAAATTTATACTAATCTTTGTGTTCATACCATTGTTGAGGAAGTTGATATTCCCACTTCTTTCTTCAAATACTCAAGTACTATGATTCAAAGAATTAATACTCACAAATTTAGCCCAAAGCAAACAATAAGTCATAAAAAATCTCCAATTGACTATGGTGGAGAGAAAAATAAAGGTAAATTCTCCAATGCTGACCATCAAAAATAGCGATTAGAAGATGAAATTGCTAATGGTATTAAAAAAACCCTATTTTCCACAGGGATAAACTAGAGCAAGGAAGACACAAAAAACATCAAACCTCCCCAACCCTAGGGAAAGGGAGGCAAAAGATCTCTAAAATTGTCCAAATGAAAATAATCTAATGGAATGTGAGAGGTCTTAATGGCGTGGCTAAACAGAGGCTAGCCAATTCATTGAGAAAATAAATCAATCCTTCCATTTTCCTAATGCAAGAAACCAAATTTGGTGATAATATTGCCAAGTCTGTATGCAATAAATTATGGAAGAATAGTGAATTCATATTTTGCAATGCTAGGGGGGATTCAAGTGGTCTCTTTTTCCTCTATAACCCTTCACTCCTTGAGGGAAAAATAATTCATTCCAATGAGGAATTTGCTAGTATTATTTTATTTATAAATATTCCAAATACCCTTGGGTTCTTACCAATGTTTATGCTCAAAATTCCATACCAGATAGATCTAAATTATGGGAATACCTATCTTCAATCAGGGAAGCCTTTCCAAATCTCCCATGGGTCCTAGATGGATATTTCAATACTCCCTTGTTTCCTTAAAACAAAAGAGGAGGGGTAGGTTCCTTTAACAAAAGTATGGATAATTTTCAAGATTTTATTAATCTTAATAACTTGATGGATGTGAACTTAAAAGGAAATCAATTTACCTAGTCTAATAGAAGAAGTGGTAATCAACTTATTTAGGTGAAACTTGACAAAGTTATTTTTTCTCAAAAATCTTTTGTCCTGTGGGGGGATGCCATTCTTAAATCTCTTCTCAAGATTGGGTCTGACCATAGCCCTATCCTCCTAGACACCAATATTCCTAAAATATTTATAATCTCCTTTAGATTTGAAGTAATGTGGATGCAACATCCTGATTTTAAGGATAAAATTATACATTGGTGGTAAACATATTTTCAAGGATCTCCTTCATATAGGTTGGGGAAAAAGCTCAAATTGATCAAAGAAAATATCAAAATTTAGAACAAGGATATTTTTGGAAATCTTTTTGAGAATAAACAAGAAATTAAAAATTGTCTTGCTACCATTGACAAAGACATTCAATAAATCCACTGTTGTAGTGTTGAGCAAAGAAGTAAAGAAAGAAATTTGTTGTCCCAGTATCACAACATCCTCCAGTGCGAAGAAACATTTTGGAGGCAAAAATCCCAAGCTATTTTGCTAAAATAAGGTGACTCCAACACTAAATTTTTTCATGTTTCTACCATGAGAAATATAAGTAACAATAGAATCAGGGAAATTCATTGCCAGCATGGATGAATCATCTCATATATAAAGGATATTAGAGCTAAAGGTATTTCTCATTTCATGGATCTTCTTGAAAACCCTTTGGCTATTAGCTCAGGCGAGGCCAAGGAATTCCTAATTCAATACATTCCCCATTCTATTTCAAAATATATTAATTTTAAGTTGATTGCTAGTCTTTCTAATGAATAAATCAAGCACGCTCTATTTTCCATGAAACCAGACAAAGCTCCTGGCCCTGATGTATTTTCTCCTATATTATTCCAAGATTTTTGGGACTTCATTGGACTTGATGTGTGTGAATCTATCAAGGATATTCAGAACTCCAAAATTATTCTCGAAGCTTCAATTCCACCTTTATTGCCCTTATTCTGAAAATCCCTAATGCCAAATCCTTCAATGACTTTAGGCCCATTAGTCTATGTAATGTTGTTTATAAAATCCTAACTAAGGCCTTAGCTAATCGAATGAGGGATGTCATGTTCCACATCATTAACCATTGCCAAGGAAGTTTAGTCTGAGGTAGATCCATCCTTGATTGTATAATTTATGTCCATGAAGCCCTCCATTCTACTTCATCCACCAAAAAAGTTGTATTCATTTTAAAATTAGATATGAATAAAGCCTATGACAGGTTGAATTTGGACTTCTTCTTGGCAGTTCTATTCAAATTTGGCTTTCATCAGGATTGGATCAACTTGATAAAGGTATGCATATAGTCTGCTTGGTTTTTTGTGTTAATCAATGGTTCACCAGCTAGTTATTTCCCCCATCAGTAGGGGTTTGAGGCAAGGAGATCCCCTTTCCCCTCTTCTCTTCATTATTGCTACAGAAGCTATCAAGATATCCATCCATGTGTCTAAACAATCAGGTTTAATTACTGGCATTAAGGTGACATCCAAAACCACTCCTATCACCCATAATTTTTTTTTTGATGATACTCTTTTGTCTACTTTTGCATCATTGGTTGAAGAAAAAATCATAAAGCATATCCTCCTTTATGAGGAGGCAGTAGGCAAAAAGGTAAATTTCTAGAAAATCAAATTATATTTTCTCAACACTCCTTTGTGAAGATAAATCAAAATTTCCAACATTCTTGGGTGTGCTATTTCCTCCTTACCTGTTACATATTTGAGATTGCCTCTATTTGTGGGAAATGCTACTGAACATCTATGGAATAATATCATTGAAATACTCCAAAATAATATTTCCATATGGAGGGGTAACTCTTATCCCAGGCTAAAAAATCTATCCTAACCATGGCCTATTTGTAGAGCATCTTGTCTACTTCCTTTCAATTTTTAAAGCACCTGCAAAAGTTTAACAAAAAATTGAACAAATCCAAAAGTATTTCCTATGGATAGGAGCATAAAATAAAAATATATTTCATCTAGTTGCTTGGAAAAAAGTTTGTAAGCCTAAATATCAAGGGGGGATAGGGCTCAGAAGAATCAATTTGCTAAATTCTTGTCTCCTTGTAAAATAAGCATGGCGTTTGATTTCAGGAGACCAAGTAGAGTGGGTCAAAATTGTAAGAAAGAAATATCTTCAAAATGCTGATTTATTATATGGAGATATTCCCACTATTGGTTCCACCTTCTAGAACTCCATTTTCTCCATAAAACCACTCTTAAAAAAGTATTAAGGTGGTAGGTTGGTTATGGTAAATATGTGAATTTTTGGGAAGCAAGGTGGTTAGGTGATCGTCCACTTTTGTAAATTCCAGGATTCAAGTTGATAAAATATTTTACTGATCCTATTTTTGGTCCCAAAGTATAAAACTTACTTACTTCTTACAATGGAATCAAGTCTTGGAAAAGGATCAAACATCCTAATTTGGCAGCTGAAATATCTTCCCTTAAAGCCATCTTATCTTCATTCTTGATCTCTTATGAGACCTCTTGTAACCTTCCTATTTGGGAGCCAATTAATTTAGGAGAATTGTTTGTTAAGTCTGCTTATAATTTATCCTTAACATATGTGTAAGTCCTTATTCCTTTTAATATTGTGTGGCTAAAACATTTGACTCCAAAGGTTGCCTTTTTTTCTTGGTTAGCCATTCAAGATAAAATTATTTCCATTGAAAATCTTATTAAATGTGGCATTCCCATTCCTAATAGATATTTCTTGTGTCTTGATGATTGGGAATCCACTAGCCATATTTTCCTATTTTTTCCCTTCTCCAAGTCCATATTTAATAATATTTTCCTCAAATTCAAAATTAGTTGGGTGTCTCCTCCATCCTTGGTTGATATTTTTGCCCAAAGGCCTAATCCTTTCAAAAATCCTCGTCTTAAGGACCTTTGGATTTTTTGCCTTCATCATTATTTATGGTAAATTTGGCTTGAGCACAATAGGCATGTTTTTTCCAAATAAGCCAAGGATATTGAATTTATTTCTACCAGAATCATCTTTTTTATTAAATAAAATGCTTTGATTTCTCTCTTTGATCCCTCCCCTATTCCCTTCTTTGAAGCTTATCTACTCCAATATTTTCACATTTCCTTAGAAATTCCTCACCCACAAATATTCATACTTACAAAATCAATATCAAATGGAATCCTCCTCCTCTGGGATGGGTCAAGCTCAATTTTTATGGAGCTACCAAAGGAAATACAGGAAGAGCTGGTGTTGGTAGTATTCTTAGAGATCATCAAGGAAATTCCATCTTTTCTTCTGCTAAACCTCTAGAAGATCAATCCAACCACTTTGTAGAAGCAAGAGCACTATGGATAGGATTACAATTTATTAAACAGGTCCTAGGAAAATTCATCATTGAAGAATATTCTTTGAATATGATAAACTACCTAAAAAATCCTAAAACACCAGGTTGGAAAATTATAAGTCTCATTGAGGAAGCCAGAAACATTCTACTGCTCCAACAGGAAGCGACTATTCAACATGTGTTCAGGGAAGCTAATGTTGTTGCTGACATGTTGGAAAACATTGGCATCTTTGCCCCTGGGATTTTGACTTTGATATATGTCCTTCCACGTGATGTTAGTGATATTTCCAGGTTGGATTCAATTCATACTCATTAAAATGAATCGTCATCATTCCACATGTGATATTCACCTTTTTTGGCCCTCATTTTTGAGGAAAATACATACCATAGAACTTAATGCTATTTACATCATGGATAATTTTATAATCATTACTAAAGTCCTCTCCACTATGCAAATTATGTTCCCTAGGCTTTCCATATCTCAGAGATTTATTTTGGAAATGATACCTTGGAACAGTTCCCTCGAGCGGTTCTTAATTCCCATGCATAATATTCATGACACCACTTTTTTTTTGCTACCTTGTTCTTAGGATTTAAATTTTATCAGGTCAAATATTTTATATTCCATTGTTTTTCATTCTTATGGGTATTTCTTCCAAATGTGGACCTTGCCTCTCTGCTCGTGACCCTTTCCTATTCCTATTCCCAGTCGTATGGTTCCAAGAAATATTTTTTCCCCTATTGTTTCTTGATTTCCAACTTCTTGGGCTTCTAAATTTTTCTTGGTTATTTCCATATTCAGATCCCCATGCTTCTCCATTAGTCAACCTTACCACATCTGAGCACACCTTTCTATTCTTTTCCTTGATCCTCTCTGTCAAAAAATCTTCCTGTGTAAAATTGGGTACCCATTGGTCAGCCCTTTCTGGCAAGTTAGCTTTCCCAGACGAGGTATTTGTGCGAGAAGAGTCATGAAAGGTTATTCAAGACACCTTATTTCTCCCTAGATTTTTTAAAATGTTCCTCTGAAGCTGCTTTGTTCATCCGCTGTTCATTCTCATTTCTCCTACTCCATATCTAGAAGCCCTTTTCACCTCCTTCCAAGAGTCACTAGGATGTCTTTTGTTGAGTCTAAAAATTTTCTATTGAGCCCATTGTTGAAGCAATCCTCAATGATAGAGGATTCATACCATTTATCAAGCACTTTTTAGGGTCCGATTGGGATGTCAACATGGCATTCACCTCAACATGGCAAAATGGAGTAGTCATCATCCACGGGGTAGATTTCCTGGTGAATGTGGAGCTCCTCAAAGCTACTCAATATTCCATAATTTCTACTTTTATCTATGGATTACACTATAAATTCAACTAGGACCAAGAAAGAAGATTCATGGACATCTCACCAAGGCCTGTTCAAGGTCCTTTATGTCATTCTGCTACAAAAATTTTCTAAGGGTAATATCACTACTCAGGACAACTTAGAAGATGATATTTCTTCCATGCCTGCTTCCAAGGTGAGAGGTGCCAAAAGAAAGGTGAAGGAAGAAAAACATCAGGGTCCTCTCATTTCCAAGAAGAAGGTTAAGGTGGAGGTCACTCCCACAAGGAGTTCCTAGAGGCTTAGGAACAAAGAACCTAGAGTTTTTAGAAGACTAAGGAAGGATATGAATGACCTCAATGACCCTGTTGAGAAATACCTGTAGAAATTTATCATCAAAACCATATTTGATACCATCACCCATTTGGACACCACCTGGGCTGCTATTGGAAGTTCTATCTCACAACTGAAGGATCAAAAGAATGCACTTAGTTTCTTGTTATTTTGTGACACCTTCGATGAGGAGGCCCTTGTAAATTTTGCTAATGTTGGTAAGGAAGTTTTCAAGGAGGTTCCTAAGGATGAGGTCAAGAAATGTGATAAGGAAACTGTTGTTGTGCCTATAATTGATTGAATTTCTTCCTGGCTATTGTTGTTAACCCTTTAGGGTTCTTTCTTCGTTTGGTTTCATTTCTGTTGGTTTTTGTATTTTTTCTTTTCTATTAGGATGCATTTTGGGCTTTTCATGCATCCTTCTCCTTTCTGTTCGGTCCTCTAGGATGCAATTTGTGAACATTGGAACAAATTCTCATTCATATGACCAAATATAAATAATACATTCGGAGCCAATAATAGTCCGGAGGTTACGGAACCACCCGGGACCAAAATAGGCGTTGTTATAATAAATAACAATGAGCCTAAAATATGTCCAACAATATAAGATTGTTAGGATCATAATAAATCAAATAAAATATTGAAATATGCTAACATCCCCCCTTATTACAATATTTGAGTAAACTTATAACTACTAGCTATACTAGCATCCCCCCTGCTTACATCATTTTGCAATACATAGAGAGCTGCGAAACAATTCAAATTTGACACGTGCAAGTGCCTTAGTGAAAATATCTGCAACTTGTGCATTGGTGGAGATGAACTGAAGCTGAATTCGGTGCCTTGGTACTTCATCTCGAATGAAGTGGCATTGTGTATCAATGTGCTTGGTTTTCTCATGATGCACTGGATTCTTAACAAGGTTCAAAACACCCTGGTTGTCGTAGAACAAGTGTATTGGAGATTTTTATGGAAGACCCATACTTGTCAAAATGTGATGCAACCATATCACTTCGCACACAGCTTCACGTGCGGCATGATATTCTGCCTCTGTTGATGAGATAGCAACCACCTGTTGCTTCTTGTTGTGCCAAGAGACAGGACCGGATCCAAGATGAAACAAATATCCTGAAGTTGATTTACGATCATCGTATGACCCGACATAGTCTGAGTCCGTGTATCCCTGTAAGAAGAATTTGTTGTTCCTCTTGTATTCTAGGCCATATTCCATTGTGCCACGGACATAGTGAAGAACTCATTTTGCTGCTTTCCAGTGAGTAGTCTTAGGTTCCTGCATGAACCTCGAAAGATAGTTGACAGCAAATACGATATCTGGCCTAGTATTGGTCAGATATATGAGACTCCCAATCAGTTGTCGATAGAGAGTACCATCTACCCGAGGTGAATCATCATATCACGATAACTGAAGCCCGGATTCCATCGGTGTTGCCATTGGCTTGCAATCAGTCATGCGATATTTTTCTAACAGTGTCTTGGCATATTTTTTTGAGACACTTTGATGTAGTGCTCCTTCTGGTTCACTTCCAGACCAAGACAGTAATGGAGAAGTCCGAGATCTGTCATCTCAAAATATTTACACAAGTCTCTTTTGACAGTAGAGATCATAGTTTCTGAACTCCCTGTAATGAGCAGATCATCAACATAGAGTACAAGCAACACTATCTCAGAACCTTATTTCTTGAAATAGAGGTTTGCATCTGATGGACATCTCTTAAATCCATGTTGTAGGAGGTGATTATCCATTTTTATATACCAAGCTCGAGGAGCTTGTTTTAAACCATATAAGGATTTGACCAACTTGCACACTTTTTGCTCTTGGCCTTCCACTTCAAATCCTTCGAGGTTGAGTCATGTAGACTTCCTCTTGGAGATCACCATTCAGAAAAGCACTCTTGACATCCATTTGGTGAACTTTCCACCCATATTGTGCTGCCATAGCACAAAGAACTCGAATAGTGGTCATCCGAGCAGTAGGTGCAAAAGTTTCCTCGTAGTCAATGCCTTCCTTTTGAGCATAGCCCTTTGCAACAAGATGGGCCTTATGCTTATCAATTGTCCCATCTGCCTTGTACTTGACTTTGTACACCCATTTGCAGCCTATGGGCTTCTTTTCGTGTGGCAGATCGACAAGCTTCCAAGTTTTGTTTTTCATCAGAGACTTATACTCAGCATCCATAGCAGCCTTCCATTTTGGCTCACTAAGGGCATCTTGTACAGAAGTAGGTTCATGTTCATTCACTGAAGACATAAACACCCTGTCATCATCTATATCCATATCCTCTATTTGTTTCTCTTGATCAATAGAAAGTTCCTCAAAATATTGACAAAGATCATCAACCCCAGTAATCTCTACTGTTGCTCTTTGATGTCGAGCCATGCTGTGAGTACGAGGTCTATCCAAAGTCAAATCTGGTGGAGTGGATAGTTTGGAGTCTCTGATTGTATTTGTATACCATTTTGGATTCTTCTTCTATGGTGATGAAGAAGATGAAGAAGTCGAAGGACCTCCAGTATTTGGTGATGAAGGGGACTTCTCAACTTTAGTTTCCACAAGATCTAGGTATACATCTGATGTGCTTTGTGATGTGAAAGCCTCATCAAAAACAACATCTCTACTGACATGAATCTTCTTGGTCAAGGGATCTATCAAATGATAACCCTTAGAGTGCTCATCATAGCCAAGAAGAATACACTTCAATGTCTTCTCATCTAGCTTCTTCCTTTTCTCTTTCGGTATGTGCATGAAAGCATTACACCCAAAAATGCGTAGATGAGATATGGAGGGTTTTCGACCACTCCAAGCTTCCTGTGGAGTCATTCCTTGTAGGGCCTTTGTGGGTGCCCTATTCAATAGGTATACTACTGTGGTGACAACTTCTGCCCAATATTGTTGCTCAAGACTAGCTCCTGTGAGCATGCAACGAACCATTTCCATGATGGAACGGTTCCTCCTTTCAGCAACACCATTTTGTTGAGGAGTATAAGCAGTAGTTAACTGTCTCTTGATCCCATGTGCAGTCAAGAATGCTAAAAATTCTTTAGAGGTAAACTCCCCCTCGATCTGAGCGGAGGGTCTTGATAGAAGTCCCTGACTCCTTCTCAACAGATTTCTTGAATTGCTGGAAGAAACCAAATGCTTCAGATTTCAGATGAAGAAAGAACACCCACATCTTACGTGAGTAATCATCCACAAACAACTGAAAATACCTCTTCCCCCCACTACTAATGGGTGTGAAAGGACCGCACAGATCGGTGTGAATCAACTCTAGAGGTTTCTTGGCTCTTGTAGAGCTTTTCTCAAAAGGTACTCTATGTTGCTTTCCTGCCAAGCAGTCAGAGCACACTGGCAAGATGGAAGAAAGGGAAGGAAGACCCTTTACCATCTCATACTTACTTAGCTCAAGTAAGTAGCCAGAACTAAGATGCCCATATCTCTTGTGCCATAGAGATGTTGCCTCCTTTGTAGAGACTGTCATGGCGACATGTGGAGTAGAGATAGCATCTAAGGCAAATAAGCCATGCTTATATGAAGCGGTTGCAATGTTCTTACCCCTCCTGGTAATAGAACAACACTTCTTGCCTCCCTCAACACTAAAGTTGACAACCATATCCTTGTCCAGAATTTGTGTGACTGACAACAAATTGTTCGCCAATCCTGGAACATAGAGAACTTTGTCAATCTGACACTTGCCATCAGGAAGAGTGACTAAAACTGTACCTTCTCCCTGAACCTTATAGGTTTTATCATCGACAATAGTGACAGGTTTGCCCTCTTTGGCCTCAAAGGACTCAAACCATGATTTGTCGCCAGTCATGTGCTTACTAGCGCCAGAATCGACATACCAAACAGGATCCATCTGCTTGGAGGTTGTGGTAGTCATGAGCACCTTGTGTGCCCACTCAGAATCTGAGTCAGATTCCTCAACAACAACATTCACCTTTGGTTGCTTGTTCTTGTTTTGTGGTTTGTTCTGGCCTTTCTATTTTGGTTGCTTATTCTTGTGCCAACATCTATTTGTATCATGACCCTCTTTGTCACAGATTTTGCAATACCTCTTAGTTTGTTGAGGTTGTTTCCCTTTTGAATATTTTTGAGAGTTCCCTCCTTTCTAAAAATTACCCTTCTTCTTAGAACCCTTCCTGTTGGAATAGAGGGTTGTGTTAGAAGAATCATCTCTCTGAAGTTGGCATGCCTCTTCTTCTTGAAGCATATTGACCAACTCAACAAAGGTAACTTTTCATTGTGACACCTAAAGGGAAGTGATCAACACCCTATAAGAATCAGGTAAAGCTCTCAATACAATTGGGGTAAGGAGCTTGTCATCAATAGGTTCTCCCAAAGAATTCAACTTTGCTTTCAATTCAGACACTCTGCAAAGAAAGAGTTCAACTGTCTCTCCCTGTTTCATGCTCAGACTGTGTAATTGAGATTGAAGAAATAGAATGGTGGAATCATTATTTCCCTCATATATAGTTTTAAGGGCATCCCATGCCTCTTTACTATGTTCATAGTCAACAATGTGGGGTTGAACTGTATCAGACACAACAAGCAAGATGAGCACTTTTGCTTTACTATCTTTCTTGTCAAAGTCTTTCTGATCAGTAGATGGAGTTGTAGTGCCTGAAGCAGATGAAGGTCTTGTTGTTGTGCCAGATACAACATCCCATAAGTCATCCATTTCGAGGATTGCCTTCATCTTATTTTTCCATGGTGTATAGTTAGGACCTTTCAACAACTGATGAGCATCAGTCATTAATTTTGCAGACATTGTGAAGGTTCCTTATATCACCAAATGGTCCCCCCTTCGATATACCTTAATGCCAGGTCGTTATACCATACAAAATACCCGCCCTTACGTGAGGGAGACTATAGGTATTTTGAAAAACTAGAAAAATTACCCGCCCTTACGTGAGGGAGACTGTAGGTAATTTTAATGATTATACGATACGTGGTACTTAGGCGGTACTGAAAGGGAATCACCTCGTTTGATGGCACCGACCTTAGAAAGCCTTCAATCCGCATGCGTGGGGCGTAACTTCCCCTAAACACTTTGGATATCCGAACTTTCATCTGGATTTAAGCCTAAACACGAGAGCGATTGGGGTAGTGGATGGAGTAAAAAAATAGCAAAATGGTAAACTTATATCTCCCCGACGATTGATAGAGAACAAGCTCAGACGTCATTTTGGCAGCTATATTAGGTGGCGGATACAGTAGCGCAATCACGACAGCTTTACCTGTAAGTGCTGGCCAGAGGTATCACAAATACCGAACGTTGTAGTGCAATAAATTGCACGGATGGGTTTTAATTATTCTGGGGACTTAGGGAGTGTATTTGATTTTAACTTTTAATGAAGTAGTGCAAAAAATGGAAAAATGCAACATACAACATAAAAGTGCCCACAGAAATAAACCACTAGGTGTCGGGCGCTGCCGAAAATGCACCTTTACAATAATGCCAAAATTACCTTTTTCAAAAAATTACTCTCTTTCCCCCCTTGATTTTTGAAAAAAAAATGGTGCCCCCCCTTAAAAAATTTTCTCTAAAGCATCTTTAAATATTTTTTAACTAAGGTTAATAAAAAATAAATTATTCTTCATAGTAAAAAATTATTAAAAAAAATAACTTTTCAACTATGTAAAAAAAATAATTTAAAAAATTAAATATTAACCTTAGAAAAAAAAATTAAAAAATAACTTAAAAAAAATTTACCTTGTTCGGGGGGGTCGGCGGGTTTTGACCCCGCGACCTCAGGGCTCCCAGAGCCCAACCGCTCAGCTCACGACCACGTGAGCTAGCGGGCTGATCCGCTTAGGATCTTGGGCGCCCTCCTACAAGAGGAGTCTCCACGAGCCCAAAACCTCTTCGACGTCGCGCCTCCACCTCGGCCGCGGCTCGGGTGGCGCTCGGGCGGTGGCTTCGAGTGGCGCTCGGGCGGCGCTCGGGCTGCGTTCGGGTGGCGGACGACGATATGCAAAAAAAAATTGTTTTTCACTCAAAAAAACTCCCGAAACAGATCGCCTCTGCTTCACAGTGCTCTTAGCACTTAGATTCGAACAGCTCTACACCCGAAAACCTCAAAAACTGCTCAAAAAATGTTGCAACTCATAGTGCCAGTGACGCCCTTCGGGAGATAGATTTGATCGCTGGATGAAATCCGAGGACCAAATCAAGATTTTAATCCAGCCAATCTGCTCGAATTTTACTACTGAAGCCAGGAAAAATCTCAGAAACAAGATCCACTACTCCCAGAGTTAACGAAAAATAGCAGGTGGCAAACTGGTTTGACGCATTTTTGGCCGAATGACGGGTATGCGACAGAGTGCAGTGAGTTTGTTTTTACTCCCAAAATCCCACATCGATGGGACTTAGGAGTTCTAAGGTGTTTATAACACCCTATACTCCCCTTAGGAGTATCTCTTCTTGGGGAGATGCTACCCCGAGAGGGCGCGGGCTCTCCTCCCGCGTGGGGTTGGCCGCCTTGTTGGCTGCCAACTGTGCACTCGTGCTTGTTGTTCGATCTTGCCTTGCGCTCGGTTGTTTGACCTTCCACATTTTGACTTGTTGGTCGATCCACCTTGTTTGTCGATCCCAAAATTTTAGGATTACTTTCTCCAAAGTCGAACCCGATTCCAAAGTCGAATCACCCGAGTCTCACACTGCCCACTCGGGCACGATTTCTAATGGAGAATAAAAAATTCTCCAAAGCTTCTGCCATGATTTCCAATGAAGAAAGATTTCCAATGAAAAAAATCTCCTCCAAAGCTTCGCTCCTGATCATCAAAGCTCCGCTACAAGATCATTCAAAAATGAGAGCGGAGGTTTGCTCTGATACCATGTGAACATTGGAACTAATTCTCATTCATATGACCAAATATAAATAATACATTCGGAGCCAATAATAGTCCGGAGGTTACGGAACCACCCGGGACCAAAATAGGCGTTGTTATAATAAATAACAACGAGCCTAAAATATGTCCAACAATATAAGATTGTTAGGATCATAATAAATCAAATAAAATATTGAAATATGCTAACACAATTTTGGTGATTCCAGCATCCCTTTATTTCCAGTTGTACAAGGCATTGGCGTGCTTTTCAAATGCCCCCTTAATGAAATTCCTTAACTTACAAAAAAAAAAAACAAAAGCGTTTAGTCTTTTTAAGCAATTCAAACTACAAGTAGAAAAATAATCAAGAAAGACTAGAAAATCACTTCATTCAGGTAGAGGAGGTGAATTTGTATCTAAAAAATTTAATTATTTTTTAGAAGAAAATGGAATTAAAAGACAACTTACTATAACATATTCACCATAATAGAATGAAATTTCATAAAGAAGAAATAGATCAATAATGGAATTGGTGAGATGTATGTTAAAAGAAACTCATATTGATCATCAATTTTGGGCATATGCAATTCAAATAGTATTATACATACAAAATAGATTACCAACAAGAATACTGAAACATGTTACACTAGAAGAAGCATGGTAAGGACAAAAATTGAATATAGGAAAACTAATAATTTTTCGATGCAAATCTTACATGCATATTTAAAAAAAAAAGAATAAAATTAGAAGACAAAACTATGGTAGGAATATTTTTTGTCTATGACAATGAATCTATAGGATAGAAAATACTAGATCCACGTACAAAAAAGTTTACATAAGTAGATATGTAATATTTTATGAAAAAGTCAAAATGGATACAGAGAAACCTAGTAATGATACAAAAATTCTTCTAAATGACTCAGAGGAAGATATAACAAGTGAAGAATCAGAATTAAAATCTTAAGAAGAATATAGAGAATACACAGAAATGTCTATAATTACTCATAGGAAAGAACCAATATGTCTCAAAAACACTCTCAAGGAATCAAATCTAGAAGAATGTCATATATTACCACTACTAGACCTCAAACTTGTAGGAAAAATAGAATAAGTGGTGGATTACTAAGCAATATAGTAGAACCAACATCAACACTTCAAGCTCTAAATCACTTACATTGGAGGGCAGCTATGAAATATGAATATGCATCACTTCAAAAGAATAAAATATGGCATCTAGTTGAATTACCTCATGGAAATAAAATGGTTGGTTGCAAATGGATTTACAAGATCAAGTATAAATTAGATGGAACACTTGACAAGTACAAAGCTCGATTAGTAGCCAAAGGATATACTTAGACTGAGGGAATTAACTATGAAGAAACATTTGCAAAAATAGCTAAAATGACTACTATCAAGATAGTCTGTGCACTAGTAGCTCACCAAGGTTGGAAGCTTCATCAAATGGATGTAAAAAGTGTTTTTCTTAATGGTGACTTAGAAGAATTCTATATATCACAACCAAAAGGGTTTGTTATTAAAGGACACGAAAATAAGGTGTGAAAATTAAAAAAATTCCTATATGGTCTAAAACAAGCTCCCAAAGCATGGAATATCAAGATCAAAAATCACTTATTATAGCATAGGTTCAAAAGAAGTACATTCTATACTAGTCTATATACAAAGAAAATTGGAAATAGTATATTGATCCTCATAGTATATGTTGATGATATAGTGATTACTAGAAGTTTTGAAAAACTAATAAGTGATATTAAAAGGGATCTAGAAAAAGAATTTGAAATGACAAATCTAAGTCTAATGAATTATTTTCTTGGTTTATATATTCATCAAAGTGAAAATAAGATTACTATTACTCAATCAAAATATGCAGAAGCCTTACTTGAAAAATATAAAATGAAGAATTGTAAGCCAAAAGATACTACAATGGAACAAGGAAGTCAATTATCCAAAAATGATGAAATGCCTTTGGTCTCAAAAACTATGTATCACTAATTAATTGGATGTCTTCTATACTTAATAAATATCCAACTTGACTTAGCCTTTGTTGTAAATTATATTTCATGCTTCATGTAAGAACTAAGAGAAAGTCACTAGAAAGCTACAAAAATAATATTGCAATATATCAAGAAGACTATTGATTATGGACTAACTTATATGAAGAATGTTAAATACTTTTGTATACAAGGTTACTAATATTTAGATTATGATGGCTCTATTGATGATAGAAATTCTACTTTAGGGTACGTGTTCTATCTTGGGTTAGGACCTATATATTGACATAGTAAGAAACAACATATAGTGGCACAATCATCTTATGAAGCAGAATATAAGGCATCAAGAGATATGACCTATGAATCATTATGGTTACAATATATATTATCAAACATGGGCATCAAACAAACTCTAATATTGATATTTTGTGACAATCAAGAAGTATTCAATTTGATCAAAAATTTGATTGTACATGAAATAACTAAACAGATTAAAGCACAATTTCACCTCATTAGAGATCATTTTCAAAATCATCATATCAACCTCTTAGAAGAATAATTGGTAGATATTTTTATAAAAGCTCTTGGAAAAACCAAGTTCCAAACATTCAAATATCACCTATGCAACTCAAGAGAATTTCATACCAAATAATGTAATATAGGGGGGCGTTGGAATATATTCCTTTATTTGGTAATCATACCAAGTGTTATGTAAGTTGGACCAAGAGTCATTTTTTAAACCTATATAATGGACTCGAGATCCATAGTTCATTGTACAATTCTATTCATATAATATTATATGATATGTTCATGTAGCTCTTTTATACTCTTTCTTAGTCATTATGGTTCTTGAGTAGATAGAATAGTGCAAAAACTACAAAAAAATAGACATGTTCATATGTTTCTTTGAAATATGGGTGTTCTATTCTTAGAAAGTTACCAAATTAATTTTGGAGGTCTTTGGACCTATTTTGAAGTGTTTTTAGAAATTTTGTAAGTGTTTTGAATGGTTTTGTAATAAATTGTTTGAATTGGTTTTGAAAGCAACAAGCAACAAAAAACAAACAAATGTGTATGGTTGATATTGAATTTTGTGTTGGATTATTTTATTTTATGATTTTTGTGTTTTTTATGTGATAACACCACTTCAAACACAAGGTATGTGAATGAAATTTAAATGGGTACGTTAATGCGCACCCTTCCCACTCTACCCAATGGTACACAAGGAGTGGTGATACAAAAATGGGTGAAAGGCTTCTTATTATGAGGGAAAGCTCAAGGTGACTAGAAGGGGAATATAAAATTACTCTTGTAAAATATATGGCACTATCTAAGACCTACTACCAGCCTACCCTATAACAACCTAGATCTAACACACCTGGTTGTCCATTCCAATCTTGCTCCCTAGAATCACAAAGAGAAAATTTCATCATAGCATAAGGTTTATGTTATAGAAATTTCATTGTTCACCCAACATTTAATTAGTACATAGGCATAGAATACTCACTCTGAGATTATTTACTACTGCAGTGGTCTCTCAAGTGGCCAATATTGGCCAAAACCCATAAAAGGTGTTATCTTGTGAATACATTCTTCTCTGTTACAAAAGGTCTATGTTCACAACATGGGGTTATCCTTTTAGGGCCTATATCACCTAGAAGGGTGGATGCATAATTACCCACCTCATGGCATTTAGGAATTAGGTTCATTTGGCCTATATTTTGTCCTTTATTTATCATAAGTATATTTCTAAGCCATGCTTGATAGTAGCATAAATATGCCTAGTGCCTAGTTGAAATTCCATCGTCTTATGGAGTCAACTAGGGCCCACCATTACTCTAGCTTGGGACCAAGTATCTCAGGTCATGTTTTTATTGATGATGAGATGTTCCATTCCAATCCATAACTGAACCTTCTAGAACTAGATTCTAGTGACTTTTAGAACCCGTATTATGCTAGCAATTCCCCAACTGAACATAGATCATGAGACCCCTCATGGCACTACTCATATAACAACCTAGAGATGGCATCACATACCACTCCTAATTACATATTCTTGGAAAAATGACCACTTATCCTAGGCTAGTTTACTAGAAATCAACTATTATCGACTCACAGTAATCACCACTTGTAGTTACTGGTGTTGGGTGGATGTTCATCCGACTTGATGAATCATCGAGAATTATCGAGAATGTTTTGAAAGGATATTAATCTGACTTGATGATTTTGTATTTTTTGTCCTCCTGGAGATTATATGAAATAATAACTCCCCTTGTTAATCATACTTTATTATCTTACAATCACAGTAGATAATACTAAAGGTTTATTCTTGGAGGTTTAGCTTAGAATCCCAACATATGTAAAATATTTATAAATTTAAGATATGATCTCCAAAAAATAAGTTTAAAGTTATTTCATCAATAATAACTAAAAACTTTAGCTTAATTAGCCATTACAATCCTCACTTTACCCATCCTATTTGAAGGGTCATGATTTACTTAATAACTAAGTTTACTTCATTATAGACTTATGTAAAAGTATATAAAGTGTTAAAAACATGGGTTTATTTTAAACCCTAAATTAGCTTAAAAAGGTCTCTATATTAAGCAAAGAAAATCATTCACATAATGAGAAAACACTACAAATTTTAAATAACTAAAAAAAAAAAAAAATCCTTTCTTTTAAAGAAAGGTTCTGAAACTCCATTAAGTAAAATCCTTAATTAAATTATACACTTTAATTTGATTTCCCAAGATATAACTCATTTAGGATTCACCTGTCCTAAAGTAAAAAGATATATATTTATTTACATCTTATACATTCACATGTTACAAATATATTTTTCACTTATTAAATAATGTACTTTTTAATTTCATATATTCTACACTAATATAAATATGTGAATTCTCAAAAGCTAACTTTGATATTTTTTAAAAATAAACATATATTTAAAGAAATGTTTTCCCTATTGAATCATTTAAATAAACCCTTATTATTATTTTACTTTTTTAAAACTTCTAAATATTATGTTTCGTAAGGTTCCTCCAATTTTTGCATAGTCAAAGCTCTTTACTTTTATTTAATGAAAACTTGTCCTATGTATTTTAGACCATAAACTGTCATCAAGAATTTTATTTTTAACTAAGGTAAAGCATTTTTTATTTTAAGACAAATCTGTACATAGTCAATCCTATTGGAAATTTTGAGTATATTGTTGTCATTGATGTCAAAGGATTAATGTCATAAGTTGATGACATTAGTTGTCATTTATGTCAAGGAAAATAAAGGTTTAATGGTTTTACCATGGTGGTGCTTGCAAAAGAAAAAGGAAGATATTTTATGGTGGCAAAGACTTTATCCAAAGAAAAGGCCCAAAGGAGAAGAGGAAATTATAATATTTAAATCTATGAAGATTTAAATAATTATAATAATTAAAAATTAAAAGGGCCCAAAGGTTAAAATTTAAATTATAATATTTAAATCTACTTTAGATTTAAATTATTATAATAATTTTAAAAGGTTTAATGTTGGGCGCCAATGTTGCAAATTTCAAATACCTCCCCAAGCACCGACGTGAAGGATCATAAGGGCAAATGCATATTTATAACATAAAGTTTATTGCAAAGATTGATGGTGATTGTTATGTGAAAATCCCATATACTGAATGTGCAAAATTCATGAGAGTGTATTCGTGGACAAAGGAGCAGTGCATTTTAGGTGATCTATTTTGAAATAAAGAGTGGCAACAGTGAAAAGTAATCCCATCTGGGCAGCTAGCCCAGATGGTAGATTCCTTGATGCTAAGTCATAGCAATAGGGAGGTCTCGAGTTCGAGATACGATGGAGGTAGAGAGTAAAGTTTTTTAAAATATTTTTATGTCAGAGATAGGGAATAAAGTAGAGGATGTGGAAGTTATTTTCATGTGGGTGGCTAGCCCACATGGTGGCCTAGCCGAAGCTAGGGCACGGGCCAACAAGCAACACTAATTCGAATCATGGCGATGACAACAAGGGGGCAATAATTTTGTTGAATTAATTATTCGCTAAGGCTAAGGTATGCTTGCTTAGGGAGTCATAAGGTGATTATTTTATTTTTAATTTTTGAATTAAAAGGGACAACATGGAGTAATTAAGGTTGGTTGAATTAAAAAGGAGTTTTTCCTAGTGTCATGTATGGTGTGTTAAATAAATGATTTTATGGTCTTGTTGAAGAATTGAGGTGCATTAAAATATTTTATTTTAAGTAGGAGGTATAAGGTGTATAAGAAAATTTATGTGTGTAATTTGTGGTTTTGTTGGGTTGAATTTTATTTTGCAATATTAGGAGTAATAAGGTGTGATAAGTTGCTTGACATTTTATTATAACTCTTGCATTGTGAAAGGAAGATATGAAAGGTTTTGTTGAGTATTAATGCTTTATTTTTGAGAACAAAAGAAGAGTGATTGAATATCAATTTCAGATTTCATTGAGCATATTCTTTTAAGAAGAAAATTCATGTGGATGTTTTGAGAAAGTATCTTGCAATCTAACCCTTGAAGTGGCACTAGAAAAATTAGTTATTTGTGAGACAAGTTTTTGAAGACATATCTCCATAAGAGCAAATTAAGAGGTATGGGCACATCATTCCTTGTTTAAAGTGTTTTGTTGAAGTGAATATTTTGGAACATAAGGTGGAGAGAAAAGGATTGTTTGATAAGCATTGTTGGAAATATTTGAGTTAGGATTTGTGCTTCATTGTTGAATGTTTTGGAAATATTTGGGATAGAGTTGTGATTTTTGAAAGAGATTGAGACATTTGTGCTAGATATTGTGAACTACTTGTGCTAGGGTTGAAGACAAGTTAGTGCATCATTGTGAAACCTTTTGAACATTGGTTTGAGAGATATTGATAGTAATTGTGAAAGTGTTTGAGATAAATTTTGTGAGGGAAATTGTGCATTAGTGTGATTGATATTTGAGAGAAAATTTGCAAGAAAGATAGACCAGTTTTGTGAAACAAGTTATACATTGATTTGATTTGAAAGGGATTTTGCAAGAGATAGAGATTGGTTAATTGAGTACAAGATTTGTGAGTGTGAAACATATTGAGTTTTTGATAGAGCATATCATTCTCTATATGTTCCAGAGGTTAAACGAATTCTAAGTAGAATTTATCTATGTGAAGAAATATTTTTTGAAAGAGATTTAAGTTGTGTTTTGTATGCAATATTTAGAAATATTTAAGCAGGTTTTATGAGCAGCATTGAGGATAGATTTGAGCAAGTCTTTGAGAAGGCTTGAGGGTAGATTTGAGCAAGTCTTTGAGAAGGCTTGAAGGTATATTTGAGCAAGTCTTGAGAAAGACTTGAGAGAGGTTTGGAATTTAATCAAGTCTTTGATAAGGCTTGAAGTAGATTTGAGAAGAATTAAGAAAGTTTGGTTTTTTATTTAATCAAGATTTATGTTAAGGCTTAGGGTAGATTTATGAGTAGAGTTAGAGTAGATTTGTGCTAGACTTGGGATAGAGTTTGGTGTAGATTTGAGATAGAGTTGAGAGTAGGCTTTGGAGGTGATAGAGCAGAGAGGATAGAGTTCTCTAGTGGATAGAGATCCATCAACCAGTGTAGTGGGGATAGAGGTCTCCTATGGAGAGAGATCCACAAGCTAGAATAGTGGGGACAGAAGTCTTCTAGAAGTTCATCAGCCAGAGTAGAGGGGATAGAGTTCTCCTATGGATAGAGATCCATAAACCAGAGAAAGAGAGAGTTCTCCTATGGAGAGAAAGATAGAGTTCTTCTATGGAGAGAGATCCATGAACCAGTTGAGGAGATAGAGTTCTCCTAGATCAAGTTCCATGAACCAGAGCAAGGGGATAGAGTTCTCCTATGGAGAGAGATCCATGAACCAGAGCAAGGGGATAGAGTTCTCCTATGGAGAGAGATCCACAAATTAGAGCATAGGGGATTGGTGTCTCCTTTGGATAGAGGTCCATAAACATTGTAATAGGGAATTGATTCCCAAGATATTTATTGAGAAAATTTAGAAGAAATATTTTCTCCATGGATGTAACCCACATTGGGTGAACCACATTAAATTTATGTCTCTCATGTGTGTGATGATTTATGCATTGCTTTGATTACTGCTATTGATATTGCCATTGATAATATTGGATAATATTATTTGGGAAAGAAAAGTAAAAGTTGATCTTATACTGTTCACCCCCCTCTCAGTATAAGCATGTGTTCTTCAATTGGTATCAGAGTAGGTTCCTTCGAAAGAGTCTAACAACTTGAAGGAAGATATTACAGGAACACAGATGGCATCTCAAAATGGATCTTCATCAAATAAGGCACCATTATTTGATGGGAACAATTATGCTTTCTAGAGCATAAGAATGAAGACTTACTTGATGGCACAAGGATATGAGATATGGCAATCAATTGAGGATGGGTTCACACCTACAACTAATCCTCCCATAGATAAATATGGTAAGATGTTACATGTGAATAATGCCAAGGCTATGAATGGAATCTTAAGTGGATTACGTGAAGTAGAATTTGTGAAAGTTATGCATTGCAAATCAACAAAAGAGATATGGGAAAAATTGAAGTAAACATATGAGGGAGATAAAAAGGTCAAGATGGCAAAATTACAAAATCACAAGAAAAGGTTTGAAGATTTGAATATGGAAGATGAGGAAGATATTGCTACATACTTACTTCATGTGGATGAGGTTGTTAATACCATGCGTGGACTTGGATTTGAAATTGAAGACTCCAGTGTTGCTCAAAATGTTTTAAGGTCACTTCCTATGAGGTATGATGGAAAGGTTTCAGCTATAGAAGAGATGAGAGATATTGAAAATTTGACTATGGATGAGTTACATGGAATTCTCACAGCTTATGAGATGAGAATAGTAAAGGATCCCAACTCCAAGAAAGAGGTAACTTTCAAAGCTTCAAAGAAGACAAAATATAAGAGATCAGAATCAAGTGGTGAGTCAAGCAGTGATGAAGAAGCTAACTATGGGAGAAGAAACAAGGACTCAAGAAAGCACAAAGGTATGAAAATAGTGAAATATTTTAATTGTGGTAATTTTGGTCACTATGCATCTAATTATCCAGAAGTTAGAAGCAGTAGCAGTGAAGAGAAACAGGATCATAAGAAAAAGGAAGGAGGAAAATCTAGGTATGAAAAGAAAAATAGGTATGGACAAGGCAAGCATGAAAAGAAGTTCTTTCAAAGGCACAAGAAGAGTTTCTATGTTAACAAGGCAAGCAAGGCTTCAAGTGACAGTGATGAAAGACCCTCAGATAGTGAAGAAGAAGAGATTCTATTTTTGGCAATAGAAGAGGAAGAAAATTCTCCTATTGAAGATAAATCTGAAAAGTATGAAGATGCTCTTGAAGACCAAGAAGTAGAGAAAGATTCAAAAAATGAAGAGGAAGGCACAATAGATCTAGAAGCAGAACTTATTGTTGCTCTCAGAGAATTGAAAAAGGTTAGAAAATAGAATTCAAGACTAAAGACTCAAGTTCAAGAATGTGAGGAAGAAAAAGAAAAGCTTCTACAAGACCTGACAAACTCAAAAGCTAAGGCAAGGAGAATTAAAGAGGTCATGAGTGAAAAGTTAGAGGTAAAAGAGTTAGAATGTGAAAGATTAGAACATGAGGTAGTTTCACTAAGGATGGAAGTGAAATATTCTAAGGACAAGCTACACAGGTTTGGGAAAAGTTCAAAGACTTTGGATAATATTATCAATGCACAAAGATCTTCATATATCAAAATAGGACTTGGTTTTGAAGAAGGACAAGGGAAACAAGAAGAAGGGTCAAGCTCAAGCTCAAAAGAAGAGGAAGTTTCAGAGGAAGAGAGTGAAGAAGAAATTGAGACTTATGAGGATAAGTTGAAGAATAGAAGCTTCACTAAGAAAGGAAACAATGCACAAACAAGAAACAGGGATCATCACAGAGAAGGAAAAGAAAGGACTAAGAGACCAGAGGGTTCAAGACAAGATTTCTTCAAAGGACATTATTTTTCATGTAATCGGTTTGGTCACAAGGCTATGCATTGTAGGACTCATGGAAAGAAGGAGTATGGCCTCACTAAAAGGAATGTCAACTCTTTCAAATATGGATATTTCTTCCAAGGGTATTGCTACTCTTGTAATCACTTTGGTCATAAAGCGATCCACTATAGGGTTCATGATAGAAATGATTATGGCTTCACCAGGAGGAACTTCAAGATATTTGCACCTTCCAAGAACTACAACATTAAGTGTTACAAGTGCAATAATCTAGGGCATAAGGCCAAGTGGTGTAGAACAGAGTTTCCAGAGCTTCCAGAGACAAGCAAGAATAGGGACACTCAAAAGGATCAAAAGGGTATGTTGAAAAAGAAGGTTGACAAAGAAAAAGAGCATTGTATGTTGGGAGTAGAGATACTCCCACCCCAAAATTAATCACCTCAAGGAGAGGAGGTGGGGAGGGGGCTGAGCTAAGAGTCTTATATTTAGCCCCAAAGGAGTCCCTTTGCCATTGATGTCAAAGGGGGAGAGATTTGAGTAAGGGGGAGAGCATTCAATCAAGGGGAGCAGATTTGGAATCCAGTGGTTGGAAAAAGGAATTTTTAGAAAGGGTTGCCATCAATGACAAAGGGGGAGATTGTTGGAAATTTTGAGTATATTATTGTCATTGATGTCAAAGGATTAATGATGACATTGGTTGTCATTTATGTCAAGGAAAATAAAGGTTTAATGGTTTTACCATGGTGGTACTTGCAAAAGAAATAGGAAGATATTTTATGGTGGCAAAGACTTTATCCAAAGAAAAGGCCCAAAGGAGAAAAGGAAATTATAATATTTAAATCTATGAAGATTTAAATAATTATAATAATTAAAAAATTAAAAGGGCCCAAAGGTTAAAATATAAATTATAATATTTAAATCTACTTTAGATTTAAATTATTATAATAATTTTAAAAGGTTTAATGTTGGGCGCCAATGTTGAAATTTAAAATTCCTCCCCAAGCACCGACGTGAAGGATCATAAGGGCAAATACATATTTATAACATAAATTTTATTGCAAAGAATTCAATGGTGATTGTTATGCGAAAATCCTATATATTGCATGTGTAAAATTCATGAGAGTGTATTCGTGGACAAAGGGGCAACACATTTTAGGTGGTCAATTCTGAAATAAAGAGTGGTAACGATGAAAAAAATCCCATCTGGGCAGCTAGCCCAGATGGTAGATCCCTTGGTGCTAAGTCGTAGCAGCAGGGAGGTCTCGAGTTCGAGACGCGATGGAGGCAGAGAGTAAAGGTTTTTTTTGGAAAAATATTTTTATACTAGAGATAGGGAACAAAGTAGAGTAAGTGCAAAGTTATTTTTATGTGGGTGGCTAGCCCACATGGTGGCCTAGCCGAAGCTAGGGCGTGGGCCAACAAGCAACATCGGTTCGAATCATGATGGCGACAACAAGGGGGCAATAATTTTGTTGAATAAATTAATCACCAAGGCTAAGGTATGCTTGCTTAGGGAGTCATAAGGTGTTCATTTTATTTTTAATTTTTGAATTAAGAAGGGGACAATGTGGAGTAATTAAGGTTGAATTAAAAAGGAGTTTTTGCTAAGTGCTATGTATGGTGAATGAAATAAATGATGTTATGGTCTTGTTGAAAAATTGAGGTGCATTAAAATATTTTATTTTAAGTAGGAGGTATAAGGTGTATAAGAAATTTATGTGTGTAATTTATGGTTTTGTTGGGTTGAATTTTATTTTGCAATATTAGGAGTAATAAGGTGTGATAAGTTGCTTAATATTTTATTATAATTCTTGCATTGTGAAAGGAAGATATGAAAGGTTTTGTTGGGTATTAATGCTTTATTTTTTAGAACAAAAGAAGAGTGATTGAATATCAATTTCAGATTTCATTGAGCATTTTTGAAGGTGAAAATTCATGTGGATGTTTTGAGAGAGTATCTTGCAATCTAACCCTTGAAGTGGCACTAGAAAAATTAGTTATTTGTGAGACAGGTTTTTGAAGACATATCTCCATAAGAGAAAATTAAGAGGTATGGGCACATCATTCCTTGTTTAAAGTGTTTTGTTGAAGTGAATGTTTTGGAACATAAGGTGGAGAGAAAAGGATTGTTTGATAAGCATTGTTGGAAATATTTGAGTTAGGATTTGTGCTTCATTGTTGAATGTTTTTGGAAATATTTGGGATAGAGTTTGAGAACAATATTGTGCTTCCATTATTGAAAGAGATTGAGACATTTGTGCTAGATATTGTGAACTACTTGTGCTAGGGTTGAAGACAAGTTAGTGCATCATTGTGAAACCTTTTGAACATTGGTTTGAGAGATATTGATAGCAATTGTGAAAGTGTTTGAGATCAATTTTGTGAGGGAAATTGTGCATTAGTGTGATTGATCTTTGAGAGAAAATTTGCAAGAAAGATAGACCAGTTTTGTGAAACAAGTTATACATTGTTTTGATTTGATTTGAAAGGGATTTTGCAAGAGATAGAGATTGGTTAATTGAGTACAAGATTTGTGAGTGTGAAACATATTGAGTTTTTGATAGAGCATATCATTCTCTATATGTTCCAGAGGTTAAACGAATTCTAAGTAGAATTTATCTATGTGAAGAAAGATTTTCTGAAAGAGATTTAAGTTGTGTTTTGTATGCAAGATTTGGAAATATTTGAGTAGGTTTTGTGAGTAGCATTGAGGGTAGATTTGAGCAAGTCTTTGAGAAGGCTTGAGGGTAGATTTGAGCAAGTCTTTGAGAAGGCTTGAAGGTATATTTGAGAAAGTATTGAGAGAAGACTTGGGATAGGTTTGATTTTTGATTTGATCAAGTATTTATGTTAAGGCTTGAGGGTAGATTTGAGATAGAATTGAGAGTAGTTTTGGTTGCTAATTTGATCAAGCTTTATGTTAAGTTTTGGGGTATATTTATGAGTAGAGATAGAGTAGATTTGTGCTAGAATTGGGATAGAGTTTGGTGCAAATTTGAGATAGAGTTGAGAGCAGGCTTTGGAGGTGAAAGAGCAGAGAGGATAGAGGTCTCTAGTGGATAGAGGTCCATCAGCCAATGCAGTGGGGATAGAGGTCTCCTATGGAGAGAGATCCACAAGCCAAAGCAGTGGGGACAGAAGTCTTCTAGAAGTTCACCAGCTAGAGAAGAGGGGAAAGAGTTCTCCTAGAGATTTGTGAACCAGTTGGGGAGCAGTGAGCAAAAATTCATGTCCCATAAAACATTCATTTCTCTTCCATAAATTATCAATCCGATAAGTCTGTAAACTTATGAGTGTCATGCACAATATATGCCTACAGTTTTGGGGAATGAATCCGACTATACCTTATTTAGTTTGGTGGGGGATGTATGTGCATTTTGATTTCAGCCAAAATAAATAAACTAAGTACGGAGAATTTAAATAAATAAAATACAATGCTAGAAATAAAATGCTGAAAATAAAAACACACACCTAAATTAAATAAAGTAAGAACTAAAGAAATAAAATAATCTACAGAAAATAAAGAACATAAATAAATAGGGTAGGACTACTGCAGGGAGTGGGCCCAAGCTCCCGCAGATAGTCCGCCCAACTAGCTGTGTAGAGCTTACTCAGATAAGAGGAATTGCACTCTTAATAAATTTGACAAGAAATAAAAATAGAATAATTTCTCCATAAAATTTCCTCTTTCTCTTAGGGAAGACCTGTGAATTTATACAATGCACAACCTTCCTCTATTACAAATTTAGGCAAGTCTATTTCAGACTTGCGATTTATGATAGATATGCAATGAATATTGCATCCATTCAATTATAACAATCACATATTAATTAAAACAGTCACACACTAATTTTCCCTTCTTGTAGGATAAATCAGGCGTGTTCTGTTTTATCATAACAGAATATGTATGGCAAAAAATAATGGATGAATTATTCTATTTTAATAATATTGCATAAAATAGAATATCTCCCAAATTGATCGCTGGAAAAATCATTGCTCTTGGTTCATCTGTGAGCCAATCAAATAATGGAAGTGTTCATTCTATTTTAATAATAGTAAATAAAATAAAATATCTCCTTTTTGTCTTCATGTGCAACCTCCTCCTTAGCCCATTGGTCAATCGGTCAAAGCTGGCTTGGTCAATCTTGCAAAGTATGGAGGCATGGAGGCACCTTCTTCATGAGGAAGGCACCTACTTTTGTTGGATGCCTTCATTATAAGGAAGGCGCCTACTCCTACTGGGTGCCTTCCTTGAGGAGGAAGGCACATACTTCTGCTAGGCGCCTTCCTTGAGGAGGAAGGCGCCTACTTTTTTTATGTGCCTTCCTTGAAGAGGAAGGCATATACTTCTACTAGGCACCTTCCTTTAATAGGAAGGCACCTACTTCTGCTGGGCACCTTCCTTTAAGAGGAAGGCGCCTACTTCTACTGGGCACCTTCTTTGAAGAGGAAGGCACCTGCTCTCATGCCTTAGTCTCCGAAAGCAAAAGTATGCCAGGTCCAAGTGGATGTAGACTGGAAAACACCATATTAGTAGCAAAACCTGCATTTATACACAATTCCCACTAAAAACACCAATCAAGCATAATACCGGATTTTCCATCAATTATATGCATAAGTTATATACAAATGCATCTCACATGCTAATTAAACCAGTAATGATGCCCCTTAATAGTGTATAAAAATGTACATTTTTGGGACTCATCATCCCCCCATGCATAACATGTGCCACGCCCTCGTGGCACAAAAATTTGAAGTTATACCTCTCGTAGGATGACCATTTTTTTAAAATGGCCTTTAGTAGTTCTATATTTTTCTTTGTTGGCCCTGTTATTGAGCACTGCTGTGTTTTTCTTCCATTGACTACTATGTTTTTTTCATTGAGTGTTGCTATAGCATTGCACATAGATTTAGAATTTTCTTTTGCTCATACGTTTATGCAAGTCAAAGCAGATTGTAAATCCACTATATTTTTTTTCTTCTTTAAATTAGCAGATTGCAATCCGCTCACATTACTTTGTAATTTGTTGTGGATTGCTATTCTGTAGCACAATGGCACCATAAGTGACATCAACCACTCTTTTTCTCTAGATTGTGGATTTGGGCCTCCTCTTATCTTGAACTCAGTGGAAATCAGCCTGCATTTCTCCCTTTATTAAATATCCCAGATTATGACTGTGCCATTCCACCAATCAATTCACCATCCGAATATTTCCACAATGCACAAATGAAATAAGGTCAACTCTATTCACGTGAATACCATAGATTTTTCTATTTATTTTATTTTTATTTTTTTTCATTTTGACGTAGTAATATTTTTCATCCGAGGCATGTCATGTGTTTGAATTCTAACGAAGGATTTTGAAAAACTATGGATGCATCAGCTAGTATTAGCATAGAAATGATTTTAAAATAACTATACACATAATTAACAGGAAAATTTAGTACATACCCGGGTGAATTTCATAGAACCTGATATATATGATGTCGGTGGTGTGAGACGTCTTCTTGTTGGTGCTCCTGGAGATTTTATTTATTTATTTATTTATTCTCTCTGGCTGCCTTCTTCCTCCACACCATTAATCATTGTTGTTCTTCCTTCTTTTTTAGGTGTGGATTTAACAAATCCAACATCACAGCCATAATATATATATATATATATATATTATTCTCCCCCGCTTAAATTGGTGATGCCCTCATTGCTAGCGATAGGTCCCTCTGTGCAACAAGTCTGTAGCCTTCCGAACATCAAGTCCCATACTAAACAATAGGCACCCCCATCAAGGGAGAATAACATCGTTTATTGGTACCTTCCTCCAGGTGGAAAAAGGCACAACTATACTAGACTAATTTTAGGCACTCTCTCCCTGGTGGGAAGAAAGTACCTTCGTCGCTTCACCACTCTCCTAATTGAAGGGCACAAAATGCCACATCTGTTAGGCCTAGTTTAATTCGGCTCTGTCTATAGATCGTGCTCATGGTTGTGTCTTGCGAAGCTAAACACACAAAAGCAAAAAAATAAGAATAATGCCTATGCTTGAGGCCCTAGCTCTTAGGATGCCTTCAGATTGCATTCAGAGGGCATGATTACCTACACACACGAAAGTAGTAAAATAGGAGCTCTGACTCTATGCCTGTTAGACCCTGGCTTTCATGATGCCTACATCTTTCATTCGGTTCATGATTTCCTGCAAAGCAATAAGAAAGCAATTTTTTTATGCTAAGTAGGACATGTTCTATACATTTTTTTTTTCATTGGGAGGATTGTTTTTTTTTTTATCAAGGAACCTCTAATGTATGCCATCAAGGTGCCTCGTCACTTATTCCTATCTTTTTTTTTTCTCCTTGTTTCATCGAACCACCCAGGGATGTATGCTTGCTGAGGAAGGCACCCTAGATGTCAAGGCACCCGTTTGTTGTGGAAGATGTCTGCTTGCTAAGGAAGGCACCTTCAATGTATGGTGCCTTCCTGATGCGGAAGGCGCCTCCAGTGTATGGCACCTTCCTGATGCGGAATGTGCCTCAAATGTATGGCACCTTCCTGATACAGAAGGCTCCTTCATTGTATGGTACCTTCCTGATGCGAAAGGTGCCTTCAATGTATGGCGCCTTCTGCATCAGGTGCCTCAAATGTATGGCATCTTCCTAATGTGGAAGTTGCCTTCATTGTATGGTGCCTTCCTGATGCGAAAGGTGCCTCCAATGTATGGCACCTTCCTGATGCGAAAGGCGCCTCCAATGTATGGCACCTTCCTGATGTGGAAGGCACCTCCATTGTATGGCACCTTCCTGATGCAGAATGTGCCTCCATTGTATGGCACCTTCTTGATGATCAAGATGTCTTTCTCTTTATTTTTATTTTTTTCTTTTTTTTTTTCACGTATCCTCCTCTCTCTTTTTTTCCTTTCTATTTTTTTTTTCTTTTTTTTCTTTTCTCTCTTTTTTTCTCTTCTTTTTTTTCTTTTTTTTTAATGAATGACTGAACATTCATCCAAGCTACTAGTATGGTATGGGGTCTCCCCCATGCCGATGCCTGATTTACTCTCGTAAATGTGAGGCGATTGTTAATGGAGCTCGTTGACCGTTACTTGAACATTGTCTTGGCACTCTACTTTGTACATGGTGTAGCATATTTGACTTCACTCATAATTTACTCAGGTTGTAACAGTCACACACCTTGCAACAAAACTTTCCCAAAGTTTCACAAGCACCTTATATTGGAAGCCTTTCGCTTGATCAGGGTTACCTTCAGGTGCTAATATTGCCAAGGTAAAACTCTGCTAGCTTTCACCTGCTATATTGGATGCTCCACGATCAGGTACATGAGATAGTTCGTATAGTGTTATTACGAACTCCACGTATAAATCTCAATTCATGACATCTTAACAGACACCTCCTTATTTGTCTACATCGCACTTCATGATGTCCTACAAAAAATAAAAGAAAAATCTAAACTAAAGCAGTTAAAATAAAATTCTAACTAATTTTTTTTTGTTTTTTTATTTTTTCATTTTTTTTTCATTATATATATAATTTTTTTTAATCTTCTGATTACTTCTAGGCTCCTCCCTTGCTTTATTTAGCGATCGGTTGGATATTTCTCATTTCCCTTTTGGACCAACTTGGTCCTAGGGAAAGAGGATACTATCTTCCAACAAGTAGCAAAATAAAACTCTATTCCTTTTTATCTGCTCTTAACTTGGGGCCATTTTCAACAGAAAATATTTCTTTTTCTTTTTCATGAATACTGTAAATAGTGTTCATTGTGATGTTGGTGGCAATAATGAAGGTGGGGTCTCCCCCATGCCTACATCTAAACTAGTCTTCTAAATAATCATCAATTTCATTATCAACTAGTTTGTAGCATGGGAAGAGCAATTTCCCCCTTTGACCTCAAAACTAAACTTTTCCAATTTATTGGTAAATATGCAGGTTGAAAAATGACTATCTGCGGGTTGAAAACTTGGAGAAAATATGGGAGAGCAGTATTTAAAAAACACATGCTAGTTTTTTATTCACCAGGTCGCCTTAAGCGCAAGTGAAGAGAATACTTCATAACAAGATGTTCTTTTAAAAATTTTGCTCTGTCATTTTTCCTGCTATTAATTTCATCATTAAAAAATTCACCAATGTGCTGAGAGAGGTTAAGCCTGTAAAAATTTATCGTTTAAAACTAAGATTTTGGAGGTATAATTTTTTAATGGCTTCAATATAAAAACACATCCCTAAAAATTTTCAATTATATCAGACCTGGGTTGTGCTGTTTCTTTTATTTTTCTAAAACCATTGAAAATATGATGGAAATCCTTCAATGCTAGATTTTTCTAATTTTTTTTCAACAACACATTTTATTTCTACTTCTACACTTAATATGGTACATCAGGTTCATTCCCACATTTACCTGAGAAGCTAGAAAATACAAATGGTTGCCTATGGTATTTGGATCTGATTGTGTCAACAACTATTTTGGCCCGGTAAAAGGGCCCTTGGTGGACTCATACTTCTCAGATAAAATATTTACAGGTAATTTTAAATGGACTTTCTAACCAACCTGTAAATATTAACACTACAATTTTGACACTCCCCGACAATGACACCAAAATGGTGAGCAGAAATTCATGTCCCAAAAAACATTCATTTCTCTTCCATAAATTATCAATCCGGTAAATCCGTAAACTTATGAGTGTCACGTATAGTATATACCTGCAGTGTTGGGGAATGAATTTGACTGTACCTTATTTAGTTTGGTGGGGGATTTATGTGTATTTTGATTTAAGCCAAACTAAATAAACTAAGTGCGGAGAATTTAAATAAATAAAATACAATGCTGGAAATAAAATGCTAAAAATAAAAACACACACCTAAATTAAATAAAGCAAGAACTAAAGCAATAAAATAATCTACATAAAATAAATAACATAAATAAATAGGGGAGGACTACTACAGGGAGTGGGCCCAAGCTCCCGCAGATAGTCCGCCCAGCTAGCTACGTAGAGCTTGCTCAAATAAGAGGAATTGCACTCTTAATAAATTTGACAAGAAATAAAATAGAATAATTTCTCCATAAAATTTTCTCTTTCTCTTAGGGAAGACCTATGCATTTATACAATGCACAACCTTCCTCTGTTACAAATTTAGGTAAGTTTATTTCAGACTTGCAGTTACAATAGATATACAATTAATATTGTATCCGTTCAATTATAATAATCACAGATTAATTAAAATAGTCACACTAATTTTCCTTTATTTTTGCATGAGTGTGATTGATCTTTGAGAGAAAATTTGCAAGAAAGATAGACCAATTTTGTGAAACAAGTTATACATTGTTTTGATTTCAAAGGGATTTTACAATAGAAAGAGATTGGTTGATTGAGTACAATATTTTTGAGTGGTAAACATATTGATTTTTTGATAGAGCATATCATTCTCTATATGTTCCATAGGTTAAACAAATTATAAGTAGAATTTTTCTATGTGAAGAAATCTTTTCTGAAAGAGATTTAAGTTGTGTTTTGTATGCAATATTTGGAAATAATTGAGCAGGTTTTGTGAGTAGCATTGAGGACATATTTGAGTAAATATTTGAGAAGTCTTGAGGGTAGATTTGAGTAAGTCTTTGAGAAGTCTTGAAGGCATATTTGAGCAAGTATTGAGAGAATACTTGGGATATGTTTGATTTCTGATTTAATCAAGCTTTGTGTTAAGTCTTGGAGCAAATTTGAGATAGAATTAAGAGTAATTTTGGTTGCTAATTTAATCAAGATTTATGTTAAGGTTTGGGGTATATTTATGACTAGACATAGAGTAGATTTGTGCTAGAATTGGAATAGATTTTGGTGCAGATTTTAGGATTTGGAGGTGAAAGAGCAAAGAGGATAGAGTTATCTAGTGGATAGAGATCTATCTACCAGTGTAGTGGGGATAGAGGTCTCTTGTGGAGAGAGATACACAAGGCAGAGCATTGGGAACAAAATTATTATAGAAGTTCACTAGCTAGAGAAAAGGATAAAGAATTCTCCTAGAGATCTGTGAACCAGTTGGGGAGTGGTGAGAAAAAATTCATGTCCCGTAAAACATTCATTTATCTTCCATAAATTATCAATCCGGTAATTCCATAAACTTATGAGTGTCACGCACAATATATGCCTATATTTTTGGGGAATGAATCTGACTATAACTTATTTAGTTTGGTGGGGTATGTATGTGCATTTTTATTTCAGCCAAACTAAATAAATTATTTCAGCCAAACTAAATAAACTAAGTGCGGAGAATTTAAATAAATAAAATACAATGCTGGAAATAAAATGCTGAAAATAAAAACACACACATAGATTAAATAAAGCAAGAACTAAATCAGTAAAATTATCTACAAAAAATAAAGAACATAAATAAATAGGGTAGGACTACTGCAGGGAGTGGGCCCAAGCTCCCGCAGATAGTCTGCCCAACTAGCTGCGTAGAGCTTGCTCAGATAAGAGAAATTGCACTCTTAATAAATTTGACAAGAAATAAAATAGAATAATTTCTCCATAAAATTTCCTCTTTCTCTTAGGGAAGACCTGTGCATTTATACAATGCACAACCTTCCTCTGTTACAAATTTAGGCAAGTCTATTTCAGAATTGTAGTTACAGTAGATATGCAATGAATATTGCATCCATTCAATTATAACAATCACATATTAATTAAAACAGTCACACACTAATTTTCCCTTCTTACAAGATAAATCAGGCATGTTTTGTTTTATCATAATAGAATATGTTTGGCAAAAAATAATGGATGCATTATTTTATTTTAATAATATTGCATAAAATATAATATCTCCCACATTGATCGCTGGAAAAATTGTTGCTCTTGGTTCATCCGTGAGCGTGAAATAATAATGCTCACGTTACAAAGGTATCCATCCAATAAAATAATAGAAGTGTTCATTCTATTTTAATAATAGTAAATAAAATAAAATATCTCCTTTTTGTCTTCATGTGCAACCTCCTCCTTAGCCCATTGGTCAACCGGTCAAATATGGCTTGGTCAATCTTGCAAATTATGGAGGCATGGAAGCGTATTCTTCATGAGGAAGGCACCTACTTTTGTTGGGAACCTTCCTTATAAGGAAGGCGTCTACTCCTGTTGGGTGCCTTACTTGAAGAGGAAGGTGCCTACTTCTGCTAGGCACCTTCCTTGAGGAGGAAGGCACCTACTTCTGCTGGATGCCTTCCTTGAAGAGGAAGATATCTACTTCTGCTAGGCACCTTCCTTGAAGAGGAAGGCACCTACTTCTATTGGGCACCTTCATTGAAGATGAAGGCACCTGCTCTCATACTTTAGTCTCTAAAAGTAGAAGTATACCAGGTCCAAGTGGATGTAGACTAGAAAACACCATATTAGTAGCAAAACCTGCATTTATACACAATTCCCACTAAAAACACCAATCAAGCATAATACCATATTTTCTATCAATTATATGCATAAGTTATATAAAAATGCATCTCACATGCTAATTAAACCAGTAATGATGCCCCTTAATAGTGTATAAAAATGTACATTTTTGGGACTCATCGGGGAGATAGATTTCTTCTATAGAGATAGATCCACAAACCAGTTAAGGAAATAGATTTCTCCTGGATCAAGTTCCATGAACCAAAGAAACGGTATAGAGTACTCCTGTGGAGAGAGATCCACAATCTAGAGCAAGGAGATAGAGTTCTCTCGTGGAGAGAGATACATGAACTAGAGAAAGGGGATAGAGTTCTCCTATAGAGAGAGATCCACAAACTAGAGGAAGGGGATAGAGTTCTCCTATGGAGAGAGAACAAAAAATCAAAGCATAGGGGATTAGTGTCTCCTTTGGGCAGAGGTCCATAAATACTATAATAGGAAATTGATTCCTAAGAGATTTTTTGAGAAAATTTAGAAGAAATATTTTCTCTGTGGACGTAACCCACATTGAGTGAACCACATTAAATTTGTGTTTCTCATGTGTGTGATGATTTGTGCATTTCTTTGATTACTGCTCTTGATATTACCATTGATAATATTGTATAATATTATTTAGAAAAGAAAATTAAAAGTTGGTCTTATACTATTCACCCCCCCTCTCAGTATAAGCCTATGTTGATAAAATCCCAATCTCAAAATTAATTCCACATAAAAATCAAGGCAATTCTATAACAATGATCCCAAAAAACAAGGTCGAACAATCATAATACAGTTGGCTATCTATTTTTCTACATTCCTTCATTTCCCTAAAAGACTCTAAACCTTGTTTCTTATGATTTTATTAGTCTTTCTAGAAAATTGAAAATTCCATTAATATTTAAAGCGATTTCCAACCTATTTGCACTGATAGGATAAGAATACATTTGACATTTATTCTAACTTAGTATTTCAAATTCTATTTAATAATATTTCGGTATATTTAATATATTCATATTTCAAGTAATTTTATTCAAGTAATTAAGAAAAAGATAATAATAGTGGAACCTTTCACTTAAAATAATGAAGACTCTTATCAACATAATACCAAATTCAATATAATCCTAACAACGAACGAAGAGAAAGATAATTATACCTAATAGATGTCATTAAAAGTCTGTCAGGTATGCTTCAAGGGTCAACTTGGTGTCATAATGAAATTAGTGTTAAAGACCAGGCTTTAAGGCATTTTGGTCAGAGCATCCCTAGTTGAAGATGTCTCAAACATTATTACCAGTTTAGTGCTTTTAGATATGGGACACATCACATAAAATTTGGACTCGCTACAGTGTTGGTGCTCATCACTACATTGAGGTGAGTGCTAACATTATTCATTAGCCATTATCACAAATACCTTTATTTAAAACCAATAGAAAGGAGTCTATCAATATAAATTTGTATAATAATATAAAGCAAACAAAGATATCATAAATTGAATATGTCAATCCTATATCAAAACACATCTTCGTTTGGTTTAAGGGTCATCATACAAGTTTATATAACTAGAAATGACAGTGTCGATTAATATACGACAATAAACCCCCTACGTACTATTTCATTACAACACTAGCTAAAAGAATATATAAATATAAACATTATGATAATATCTCATTCAAAAATTGATGATTTCATTATTTAAACTAAATGTATAAAGCATTATTATTAAAAACAAATCATTGTCACTCAGAAATAGTGAAGATAGTAACATACAACGACCAAGGTATTTTCAACAAATGTTCTTACAAAATGTCAAACTACAAACTCCACTTTTCTAGTGAACCATTAATAAAATATTAAAGGTTAATAATGCATGACTATACAAACTTACGCCATTAGTTAATCTACTTAATTTTCTAATCATAATTAGCTTAAGGTTTTTCTACAAGATATCATCAGCAACCAAAAGTGCTTAATATGTAAGAACTTAAGACTCATATGTAAATTGCGTAATCTAGCAGATATTATTTTACTCGAGTTTCCACTCAAACTTAGACAATGGTTATAATGGTTCACCATCCAAGTCTAATGTAACATTTGATCTTATCATCGGTGAGCTTCAGCTAGACCACACTATATATCACCATGACTCCTCTAGGCAATCAACGATCGAGAGGGGCATAGTATTGGGTTAGAGAATATTTATATGAATGAAATGAATCTACTTAGCTTCTATATGCTCTCTAATCAAGCACACAATACAAATTTGAATGCACCCAGACATTAACGAATACAAGCCCCTTTTCTTATATAAAATAGTTTCATGACAATACATGGAGTTTCACTATGATACCAGCTATTTCATTATCCTTCAGATTTTAAATTTATGATTTCCACAAAAAAAGAAACAATACATCAAATAAAATTATTATTCTTTTTATTCGTTTTACTATTTTCATTATTAAACAATTTGTTCACAGAGGAAGTCATCTTTAGTTCCTACAAAGTGAAGTATATGCTCATACTGATTCATTCTAGATTATTTTTCATATATTAAGAATGTAATTAATAAGGATGGGTCTTCTATTTATAAAAAATAAACATACATAAGAAAACTCCAAACCAAGAACTAGTAGAAGAAGAGATGAAAAATCCCTAACCTGTCCAACAAAGACTTCCTTATAGAAAATTGGTTGCTTCCCTTTTCCAAATTAGCAGCGTAATGATTCACGTAATCACCACCCACTTTCCAGTTTTATTATACCCAATTTTAAAAAGAGCATAAGACACTTTCATTTGGACAAGTGGAATGTCTCAAGCATATTTCATCCACTGCCCATGCTAGTTGGAGATTAATCCAAACTCTCTTTTTATTATTTAGTTAAATTAATCATATATGTATATCTTTTTTTTCATTTTTATTTATTATTTACTTTATATAACATTTATTATTATTATTTTTTAATTTTTCTTTATTATTGTTATTATTATTATTATCTATTTTATTTTAATAAGTTTATTTATATTTTTCTATGAAATAATTTTGAACTATAAAATGCCAATTCTATCAAAATGCAATTTGGAGAAAAACATACATAAAACATGTAAACTTGCCTATATGGATGCATACTACATGAATACCACATGTGTGAGCTTCCATGTACTCATAGGCCATAGTGTTTCCACACCTAAAATCATATCCCCTTACCTCTCATGGTCACCACTCCTAGCCGCTTGAAGAAGGTGCCTATTTCCTGCAAACACTAAGACCATTAGTAGTTCCATGTCCAAATGATGAAAGCAGGTAAACTAGTAACTGAATTGGTGGGATGTTACATTCTCCTCCACCAAGAATAAACATAGTCCCTATGTTTACAATATATACAAAGATATTATATAAATATTTATATGAATATATATGTCAGTCTTCATTCAAATAAATACATATATACACATATAGTTATAACTATCAAGCTTTCAAAAATATGAATATATATGTTAGTCTTCATTCAAATAAATACGAAAATTATTTTCTCATGATGGCCACATATTTGCATGTGGTATTTCTATCATAATAATGGTCCCACTAGACCTTGCACTGATCAACAATTCCTTTGTAGAGTTGCTTGGTTTTGAATCCAAATATTTTAATAGGGTAGAATGCAATGAGACACGAGTCTGACATCTAAAAATTGGAAACATTCCATATATGTGATGGGCCTACCACATACTTCCTAAGGAGGGACACATGAAAAGTGTCATGGATTTTAAACAAATTTGGTGGCATAGCCAATCTATAGACAACTAGACTGATTTTATCATTGATTTTAATTGGTCCCATAGATCTAGGGATGATATTGGTAGATTTTATTTATATTTTTGAGGGTTTTACCCTATGAAATACTTTGTTTCCTATAGAAAATTTTCAAGGTGATCTCTTGATATCGACATAGCTCTTCTGATGATCTAAGGATTTATTAATATACTGGTGTATTTCTTTCAGTTTCTCTTCCATTTGTTTTATAGCATCAAGTCCGATCATCACTCGATCTTCCGGATTATCCCAACTTAAAGGTGTTCTACACCTATGCCCATATAGGTATTTAAATGAAGCCATGCCCAGCGTGGTATGATAGCTATTTTTATAATCAAGTTCTACCAAAAAGAAATAATTTTCCCACTTGCTTTGGTTATCAATGCATTTTATCCATAACATATATTTAATAGTAGGTCATATTTGACCCTAAATTTCTTGTTTTTATCAAGCTCTTGCTAGACATGAGTTAGAATTAGTCTCTTATTGACTATGTAGAGTCAATCTCTTCTTGAATAAGTAGAATTTACACCCTTTACTTGTAGCCTTATTAATTTGCACGGTTGACAAAATGTTAGTCTTAGCCATATTTCTTTATAGTCTAATGGAGCTTAATGTGCTCAAAGCTAAGTCCACATCCAACGATGTCAAAAGTATGTAGAGGAGCTATAAGCATGCATTGATTAACTATAGAGGTATAGCTCATACTTGACCTTCCACTCATTTGTCATAAATCCTAACTTATCCAGTATATCCTTCATCAAACTAGTAGAAACAAATTCATACTTCCTTATCACATGTTTTTCCTTTTAAAATAAATGGTATAGCTTGTCCAATGAGAGTAGGAATACCTGTAACAACATATATCTGATGAGTAGATTCCTCAAGTGCATTTCTCTTATTATCTTTATGAGCATTGGCTGGCATAGTTATCACCTAAGCATATATAACATCCATTTGGAGGAACTCTAGGTTTCCAACTATCTTCATTCTTGTTTTGAGGAGTAGCTCCTTTATCTGAATTCTGAGTTATGGGTTTTTGTTTAAAGTTCCTCTTGCCACTATCTCTATTTCTACTATCATTTCTATTTTTGTTGTCTCAAATTTTGCTATCATTTCTTTTTCTATTTCTATATTTAGGCCTCTTGAACCGATATTTATCCCATATATCAGAACTGGTTATTTTTTATTTTTGAGGATCATCTCTTTTCTTATCTATGGTTTTCTGTTAGTAAGCCTTTTTTCTGGTTTAGTTCCTCATGATGTATTAAGTCGAATACCTCAAAAATATTTTTGGGCCTTAAAAATCTGACTATGGACCCAATTCTTGGATGAAGATCTAAGATGAACTTTTTTACCTTGATTTCATCTCTTTGGTCATACTCAGATACATATTTTAGCAATTGCATAAATTTTTGATGATATTTTCTTGACGCAGATTAGTGAATTTAGTAAATTTCTCCACATAAAATTGTTGTGTTAAGAACCTATCTCTAAAATATTTCAAGAAAGTGTCCCAAGGTATATCAACAACCTCAAAATTTTTGTTCCTTTTAAATGTCGTCCACCAATCTAATGCAAGCCCTACCAAGAGAGCAACTTCCCATGCAGTTTTCAATTTCGATGAGAGAGGTTTTATAGCATAGTAACCTTCGGCCTCACTTAGCTAGTTTTTGGATGTTTCACCATCACCTCTACCATAAAATTTAGAAATTTCAATATTCCTTATATCCTTGTTCAACTTGACACCAACCTTTCTTCTACTTGATCCCTTGGGAAAATCATCTTGTTTATCATCAGGCTCTTTACCCTTAGTCAATTTCTCAATTAATTTTTATTACTGAAGTATTATTTCTTGTTGTTGAGCCAATTAATCCTTTTTCTACTCCATGTTCTTAGTAATATATGGCCATTGTTTTTCCATGTGATATCTTTGTTGGTTAATCTTTTATTACATTAACTGGACCATTTTGGTCATGTTATCAAATTTTGGTGCTGATTTTTCAACCATAGGTTCTTTTTCATTTCTTATAAATTGATGGGGTGTTTCCAGTACCCTCTCTCTATCTAACTGTCAAATAATTTTTTGTATTCTCTTCCTCGAACCTTCTGCAAGCCCTTCTTATAGAGTAGTTGTAGTTTTATTTGAGGAGCCTGCTATTTAACCTGGATGCAAAAGAGTTATGTCACTTTTTAAAATGAAATAGCATAAATATGCCTAGTGCCTAATTTAAATTCCATTATATTATAGAATCAACTATGGCCCACCATTAATCTAGCTCAATACCAGGTATATAAGATCACATTGTGATTGACGATGAGTTATCCCATACCAACCCATCGTTGAACCTTCTAGCATTGGAATCTAACGATTTTTAAAACTAGTATTCTTCTAGAAATTCCCCAAATGAACGTAGAGCATGAGACACCTCATGGTACTACTCATATAATATCCTAGATATGGTATCCCATACCACTATCATATAATAAATAGTGGGACTACTCGTATAAAAGCCAAGCTATCATCTTTTGGTGCAAAATTTTCAACCATAGGTTCTTTTTCCTTTCTTATAAATTAACGGGATGTTTCCACTACCCTCTCTTTATATGACTCTAAATTAATTCACCATAGTCCCTTCCTCAGACCTTATGCAAGATCTTCTTGAAGATTAGTTGTAGTTTTCTTGGAGGAGCCCGCTATTTAACCTGGATGCAAAAGAGTTATGTCACTTGTTAACCTAGAGTATGCCTAGTGCCTATTTCAAAGTCCACCATCTTATGGATTCAACTAGGGCCCACAATTAATCTAGCTCAGTACTAGGTATCTCAGGTCATGTTATGATTTATGATGAGTTATCCCATACCAACCTATCACCGAACCTTCTAGCACTGGAATCTAGCGACTTCTAGAACCAATATTCTACTAGCAATTCCCCAACCAAATGTAGATCATGAGACCCCTCATGATACTACTTGTATAAAATTCTAGATATGGCATCCCATACCACCCCTCATTACTTTTTATTGGTAAAAGTACCACTTTTCCAAGATCGGTTTACCATAAAGCAAATATTATTAACTCATAGTAATCACCATTTGCGGTTACCGATGTTGGGTGGATGTTCATTCAACTTGATGAATCATCGAGAATCATCGAGAATGCTTTGAAAGGATATTCATCTGACTTGATGATTTTTTATTTTCATCATCCTAAATATTATATCAAAGACTTACCCCCCTTATTAATCATATTTTATTATCTTACAATCATAGTAGATAAGACTAAGGTTTTATTATTGGAGGTTTAGCTTAGAATCCCAACATATGTAAAATATTTACAAATTTAAGATATGATCTCCACAAATAAGTTTAAATTTATTTCATCAATAATAACTAAAACCTTTAGATTAATTAGCCATTACAATCCTCACTTTACCCATCCTATTTCAAGGGTCATGATTTACTTATTAAACTAAGTTTACTTCATTATAGACTTATCTAAAAGTATATAAAGTGTTAAAAACATGGGTTTATTTTAAACCCTAAACTAGATTAAAAAGGTCTCTATATTAAGCAAAGAAAATCATTCACATAATGAGAAAACACTACAACTTCTAAATAACTAAATAAAAAAAAATTCCTTTCTTTTAAAGAAAGGTTCTAAAACTCCATTAAGTAAAATCCTTAACTAACTTATACAATCTAACTTGATTTCCCAAGATATAACTCATTTAGGATTCCCATGTCCTAAAGTAAAAAAATATATTTATTTACATCTTATACATTCACATGTTACAATACATTTTTCACTTATTAAATAAAGTATTTTTAAATTTCATATATTCTACACTAATATAAATATGTGAATTCTCAAAAACTTTGACTTTTTTTTAAAATAAACATATATTTAAAGAATATTTTTCCCTATTTAATCATTTAAATAAACCCTTATTATTATATTACTTTTTTAAAATTCTAAAGATTATGTTTCATAAGGTTCATCCAATGTTTACATAGTCAAAGCTCCTTACTTTTCTTTAATGAAAACTTACCCTATGTATTTCAGACCATAAATTGTCATCGAAAATTTTACTTTTAACTAAGGTAAAGCATTTTTTATTTTAAGACAAATTTGGACATAGTCAATATCAGTCTCAAAATTAACTCCACATCAAAATCAGGGTAACTCTATAACAATGATCCCAAAAATCAAGGCCGAACAATCATAATATAGTTGGCTATCTATTTTTCTAAGTTCCTTTATTTTCCTAAAAGACTCTAAATCTTGTTTCTTATGATTTTATTAGTCTTTCTAGAAAAATAAACTTCCATTAAGATTTAAAGTGATTTCCAACCTATTTTAACCAATAGGATAAGAATACATTTGACATTTATTCTTAGTATTTCAAGTAATTTATTCAATTAATTATGAAAAAGGTAATAATAATTATATACAACTTGTTAGGTGATAATTTTGCCCAATTTCCAAACTATACTCATAGTCAAGATTCTTCTCGGATATCCTCTCTTGCAAGGAAATAATTTGTAATTTCCCCAAGGTTCCTTTTAATGTGTTAAACTTGCTTGCAATGCTTAGTGAAATGTGAAATGTTAAAAATTAATTGGATACCTCAGTGTAGCATATACTTGTTAACAAGGGGCCTATTTGGTATTGATTTGATTTGTGATAATTTTGTTGCTCATGTAATTTGTGAAAATGTGACATTATTGCTCAACTATCTACTTTGAAATAACAATCTCTAAATGGTGATTTACTCAATTTTATCTCAAATTGTTAATCCAAATTTTATATTCTTTTGTTAATGAATTTTATCTCCTTTTGTTAACAAATTTTATCTTCTTTTGTTAATAAATTTTATCTTGAATTGTTAACCAATTTTATCTTCTTTTGTTAACAAATTTTTAACTTTAATTGTTAACAAAATTTTATCTTCTTTTGTGAACAAATTTTTATCTTGAATTGTTAACCAATTTTATCTTGGATTGTTAACCAATTTTTATCTTCTTTTGTTAACAAATTTTATCTTGAATTGTTAACCAATTTTATCTTGGATTGTTAAGACTTGCTTGAAACTAAAAATAAAAGTGACTAAAATCTAACTTTGCAATGTAGGATCTTTGGAATATCATATTAATTATTCATTTTAATGAAAGTTGGAATTTATTGAAATTTTTGTTTCCATAAAAATGAAATTAATTTGATTATTTGGAAAATGTGCAAAGTTTGAAATTTCAAAATTCCGTTAAAAATGTGAATTTGAGTAAACATGAAAATATAAAATTTAATTTTTAGAATTTGCCATATTTTTTTTAGGGTTTTAATTTTTAATTATTTTTTGTATTTCGTAATTGATGAGAATAAAAAAAATTTAAATGGCTAAGGTTAGAGAAAATAAAATAAAAGGACAAGTTGCTGTAACTTTTAAAATTTTAAATCGAACCTACATAAACACACATCCTGCATTAAACCAACATTAGTTTGACCCGTCTTCACGCAATCCATAATTAATGAGGTGCAATATTCTACGGAATAACACAATACATTAAGAAAAATAAACGAATCTACCATTCGCATGCATAAAACTCATCAGAATTTCCAATATATTGCCAACATGAAAGATTTTAAATAAATACACTTGCATAATATCGTGTTTCAATGGCTTCCAATGGTGAAATTTGGTGCAGTCCAGCAACTTGGGAGGAGAAGTTTCTTCTAAAACTTATGTTTCCAATGTCCAATCCTTCCATAAAGTCTCTGATTATTTTTCCTAGGTTTCAATGGATTTTTATAAATTTCCAAAAACCTCTTCATTTTATTTTCCTTGTTTGGATTTGTAACACTTCCCAAACCATTCACTTTCATATTCTTTCCTTTTCAACTTGTAACTACCATATGCAACAACTTTAGCATCGCCCTTTGTTGCCTCACTTATGGAAATATTATAATGCATAACCTATGATGTATGCATGGGAAAATTATATTCCATATATTGATAGTTTACATGATTTTTTTGACTTTCGAGGATGTTCAATAAGACTAGCATCCTTGTCCTTCATCCACATTTGCATTTGTGTAGCTCCAAGGCTTCAAATTAAGAATTCTTGATGACTGCACTCTACTGGTAGATGGTCACACAAACAAGAACATTTTTAGAATTTAGTTCATGGTGGTACAACATAAACACCTTCTCCAACTTCAAAACCGACCAAAATTTACATGATGTTGCCCATACTAATTAGCTCCTTGAGCTATGTTTTACCAATGCTATCACCCTCCTTTGACTGCTGAACACTAGCGAAGATACAACCCAAGGATTTTCTTTTACTGTGAACATAAACACTTGCTATTCAATCCTTCCCATATTTCTTTAAGTATGATACGCAATAGTGATTACATCTTGTGAACACCTCAATATTTTTCCCAATGATGAATATCATAAACCTATAAACCCTTTCACTTGAGTGAAAGCATGGACACTATTGAATATTTATTTTAGGTTGATGCTAGTGATAGTCATATTTAATCACAACAATAAGGGATGAAGTATTATGGAGCTTGATACTGTAGGCTAACTCACGAAACACATACTCTCCACCAAAACAAACTAATAAGAATGTGCTTTTTTAAGGGATACTTTAATTTGATGGTTTATGGATGGAAAGAATTCCACCTTGGGACATTATTGTAGATAAATATAACATCAATAAGCTTCAGATAAATTTTTAGAGGAACAAAGCTTAGAAAGAGTACCTTTGTGAACGTCCACATGATCCTACAACAAATAAACTGACAATGATTCCCATCACAACTCTGTATAGCCCACCAAAATTGAAATATCTGCATGATATTTTATCGAAGTGATTTGGAATGAAACCAACATAAATTATTAATTTGTATGCACTTTCATTCTCCTAAGAATTTATGAAAATACTTGTTCTTATGACTGTCACCAGTATTCATATCGTGAACTCAGAATTGATGCTTTCATTGCATCAAAAGTGATAATAGCTCATCAAAGTGTAACCATTATTTTATCCTTCTACCATATGCGGTAACAAACCAAGGATTACTTTAGTGCTTCCAAAGATCCCATCATGATGGTAAATATCTTACTCCATCATTTTAAATAATTAGTGTTGCTTGGTGATATGTTTTTGTTGGAGGCAAGGCTCTCTTTCGTGATGCTCAATACCATCATCTCATTGAGACCACCTCTACCATAATTTTCAAACATATTCTCAAAACCATCATCGTCAACCATATTGTATGGAAATATGCCAACACATCAAGTTAAGTCTTTATGTTGGAGGTGATTCATGGTGAACAAAACAACATGATACTATTTTCTGCAATGCCACTACCTCTCATAATAGTGATAGTTTTCGTCCATCCCTTCTTCTTTTGTAACTTTAATAAATTTCCTACATCAAATAAGACCATAACATAATCAATAATTAATATAAACAAAAATTAAAGTAAATAACATACCTCTTGTTTCATCATTTAAATGGTGACTCACAATAATATTTAATTAATCAATTAAATATAATATTAGAGTTGTTGCTTGATTTAAAAGGTGAATCACAAGATGGAGACTAAGAACTTTGAACATTCTAATAATATATAAGACTGAAATCATTTAAAACTTTTCTATGTATCCATCCAATATCATAAGTTTATTAAGGTATTTAAATGTGAACTATGGGGTAAGATTTAAAACTCAAGTAGATTTAAAGGTTAAGCATTTGAGATTCAGAAAGATCATAAAATTATTTATTTGTTGCATAACCTGAGTGAGCCTATTAATGATTAAATGGAGGCAAAGCCATAAAAAATTCAAAACAAAGCTTCACATCACAACCAAAATTTTAGGTGGATTCCCAAATTGGGGTGTGTTGTGCGATAGCCACAACACAACTAATATTTGGATCCTTTAGATTTTGGCCTATCCTTAGAGGACTTTCATCCTCCTATCAACCAAAGAATCGATTCTAAATGGATTCCTCCTCTGATGGGTTGGTTCAAACTAAATTTTTATGGAGTTGCAAAAGGAAACCCAGGGAAAGAAGGAGAAGGAGGTATCCTTAGAAACCACCAAGGATAAGTCATCCTCGCCTTCGATGAGGGATTGGGTGACTAGACTAACCATGTTGCTAAGGCAAAAAGCATGTGGAGGGGTCTTTCCCTTACCAATAACTTTACCAACAGGCTAATTATTGAAGGAGACTCCCTCAATATCATCAGCTACCTCAAGAACAACAATAGTATTCCATCCTGGATAGTCAGGGACTACATTGAAGGTGTCAGGAATTTAATCCTTGACATGCAGGAAGTTATATTACAACATTATTATAGAGAATCAAATAGAGTTTCAGATAGGTTAGCCAAAATCAGAGTCCACACGCCCAACATCTTGACCTGGAATGATGACATTCCTGATGAAATTTGTCATTGCTGACTAGGAAAACCTCAAAGGAATAATCCCACTGGTCTTCCTCATGAGGACGTGGTCCTCCAGGATCCTCATCTTGTATCACATGCATAATAATAGAAGGAGAAGTTGAATGTCCACATGTACAGTTAACATTCCAACTAAATGCAAGAAATACAGGCTCATTAAAATCCATATGAGGAGTGTGATCCAGCTATCCACCCAAACCATCCACCCCCAAAATATCATGCTTGTCTATACCATTATATTTGGAATGTACACTCACTTTTTCAATTTATGGCATTCTATGTCAACCATGTGCAAGTACCTAGGTGGCGTGTTGATTTCCAACAAGAGGACGCTCCATGAAAGCATATACTTTAATTACTATAAGTGTCTACTTTGGCATCAGCACCATGCAAACATAGGGCCATGTAATCTCCACTCCCATAACAGAAACACAACTCGAGGAAATCATATTACCAAAAATATCATAAGTAGGATGTGGCATCTCAGTAGGGAAGGTAATGACAATAGCAGTCAGATTAATATGGTGTCCTGGAACTTGAAGCACACTTTCCCAGAAGATCATGGTGGCAAAGGTGAACTTTCCAGAAACACCATACTAGGATCCAAAACCAATCATACCCAAGATCCAAAGTTTATAATTCCAAACCTTCCATATCTCCTTGAACAACATCCTCATCCGAGAAATCATTTCCAATACAAGCTTGAGCCTTCCAATCCCCAAGTGCTAAATTCAAATTGCTCTGTTGTGTTCATTAATGGCAACCTCTAGTTTTGTGGTATTTTCCTCAAGCCTCCATCCATAATTTCACCACTATTCCTCCCTACAAAACCATCATCTCCTTGGTTGTCTTCCTTCCTCACTAATGTAGTAAAACCTTTGACCCTAACATTTCAACTTTTCATCTTGGATCTTTCCACAACCCCCATTGTCATTTCACCATGAACTTCATGTAAATTCATCTACGACCCTTTTGCCGAGAGAATTCTCAATGAGTCCCACTTTTTTCCCTTCCTCTATTTATTCTCTGGTGAGGAGCTCGACATCACCATGGCCTTTCTGGAGTCATGAGATAATGTCTCTGTTACAGTTTGAGGGAAGAGCTTTAGCATGGATCTCAATATTTTATCCATGATTACTGGGCATAATCTAAAAGGACATTCAATCCATAGAAAGAAGCATAACTAAGAGGTGGAACTCAAGGAATTCAAGGATAATGAAAGAATTTATAAAGGTATCAAGCAGAGAATATATAAGAGTGACCTGAACACCCCCTGGAACAACGTGATGAAGCCAATCATGGAGTTCATCACTGTCGATGACCCTAAAAAAGTCCTATGTACTTATCACTTGGTCTTCGTGAATCATTTTCGTGATATCAATCCCCTCATAATCCCTCAATTTTTCCTTAATTCCATCAACTATTCAATTACATCCTATAGGAACAAGAAAGGCCATGACCTCCTTTTCCATCAAGGCATGTTCAAGGTAATTTACACCTATGTCCTGGCTCATAGTCCTAAGGCCAACCCAAGTATCCCTAGCCCAGCCAAACTTGTGGGGCCCTATGCCTACCTTTCCCTTATAGAAAGAAAGAGGAAGGTCATTGAGGCTATCACAGAGCTGAAGGTGAGGAAAAACATTAGTTTTGAAAGAACAAAAGGATCCATAAGGAAAAAAATTTACCTCCAAAATTAGGTAGTTAGAAGTAGCAAAAATATTATTGACATAAAAACTGATGATGAAGAGGTGGACAATGAGGCGAGGAGGCTGAAGGAATTCATTATCTCCTCCATGATAGGTATGATGAATGCCATGGTCAATTCAATCATTGACATTAGGGAAGGCCTTCAAAAGTTGTTCTTTGGAGGTCAGAGTGGCCAGGAGGTTGATGGCGGGTCTGAAGCTGAGGAGGTGGTTGCGGTCAAAGAGGAGCCTAAGGAAACTATTCAAGGCAACACCAAGGATGAGGACATGATTTCTACTGAGGAATAATTTCCTCAATTCCTTAATTTTTGCTTCTATGGCTACCCTGCATGGAGCCTGTTCCTTTTTTCTTTGTTGTTTGCATTTTATTCTCATGACTGCCCTGCATGGAGCCTTTTCCTTTTTGCATTATGGGATTATCTTCTTAGGCAGCATCCTTTTTTCCTATTTCCTTAGGTCTGCTTTTGCATCCTCTGGTTTGGTTTTCTATGTTCTTATCTTAGGATATCATCCCTTTTTGTTAATCCTTTCTGTTCACATGAAGTATGGTTGTTTTTGTATTAAGGTTTTGGTAACCTTAAAACCTATATAATTAATGCAATCCTTTTAATTACAAAAAAAAAAGTTTGAACACATTGCTGCAACAATACTTTCTTCCTCAATAGCTGCAACAATACTTTCTTCCTCAATAGAATGATAGGGACTTCCTTCTATGGATTCATTCTCCTAAAGGATTTTTTTCTATAAGGATTGCATATGAGGCCTAATTATTCTCTAGGGTGGGATCTTTTCTAGCAGAAAGGGTTTGCTATCCTCATTTGATCCCCAAGATTGCATTTTTTTTGTGGTTGTGTTTGCAAAACAAAATTTTGATTGTTGATAATTTATGTAAGAAAGGATTCCATCTTCCCAATATTTATCTCTTGTATTTTAAGGATGTTGAATTTGTGGATCGTATTTTCATCCATTGTGATTTCTCAAATAAGGTGCTCAATGCTTTGTTGGATTATTTTTCCATCAAATGTATATTACCTCAAAATTTCAAGGAACTTTTCACCCAGTGGAAACCCTCCTTCATCAGTCATAGACTAACTAAGGTGTGGGATCTGGTTCTTCCTCATTTTTTATAAGGTATATGGTGGGAGAAAAACAAAATAATTTTCAAGGATATTACTACGGATGAATCCTTTGTCTTTAGAAGGATTAAAGTTGCTATTGAGAATAACCTGAATGTATTTTATGTTGGAAATGGTATGCAGGAATTTGTGGAGAAAAAAATTGTTGTTAGTTGGAATATGAATCTAGAAAATTTTGCTTTTGTATCCACTATTCAAAAAATATTGGCTACTAGATGGCATAAACCAACTAAAGGGTGGGTCATTCTAATATGTGATGGGGCTACCAAAGGTAATACCAAGAGGGCTGGTGGAGGGGGTGTTGTTAAAAATTATAATTGTGAGTTCATTTGGTCTTATGTTGAAGATTATGTTATTCAAACCAACCACCTAGCTAAAGCTAAGGCTCTTTTATCAAGTGTTCACCAGGTTTTTGAGAGGAACTTTAGAAGACTTCTCATTCAAGGTGACTCCTTGAACATCATTCAGGATCTATAGGTTGGAAAGAATGATAATTATTTCATATTGAATTTTATTAAGGACACATCAAAGATTCTGGAAGGTATGGTAGAAGTTAAAATTGAGCATATTTACAGGGAAGGTAACCAGGTTGTTGATGTTATGGCCAATTTGGGGGTGGATAGTGGCCAGTTCAAAATTTAGGAAGATAATTTTTCTTCGTTGTTAATGACAATTGTTGCTTTGGAAGAATTAGGCCTGCCTTTCTAGTAGGCCTTTTTATTATCTTTCTACTTGAATGAGATCTCATTTGTGTTCTAGTGATTCTCTCTTTTGGGGGTCTTTTTTGGGGGGCTAACCTTTTTGCTCCTTGGTGGTTACCATTCTCAAGGAATATGCTAGGTTTTTTGTCTTCATCCTTGCTCTCTGAGTTTAGAGTTTTTTTATCTACATATTGATGTATTTACTATCCTTATAGTCTTACACAAAAATAGAGCAGGATCATTGGTGTCTCTAAAAGAAAGTTGAAAAAAAATTCTCCTTTATGCCCTACTGAGTGGTGGGATGGTCTTTGTTTTTGGATTGTTTTTTAGTTTAATTTCTATTTATTTTGGCCTTGGAGGTTGGCCTATTCTTAATTAGAATTATCTTTCTCTACCTCCTCTAATGTAAAAGGTTTGGGGACCTTTCAAAACCCTATTTTTGTACCATTAATAAAAAATAATATTGGAACCTTTCATTTAAATTAATGAAAAGACTCTTATCAATTTAATACCAAATTCAATAGAATCCCAACACCGAATTAAGAGAAGGATAAATATACCTAATAGACATCATTAAAAGTCTATCAGGTATGCTTCAAGCATTGACTTGGTGTCATAATGAGATTAACATTAAATACTAGGCTTTAAGGTATTTTTGTCAGAGCATCCCTAGTTGAATATGTCATAGATATTATTACCAGTTTAGTGGTTTTAGGTATGGAATACATAACATAAAATTTCAACTTGCTATAGTGTTGGTGCTCATCACTACATCGAGGTGAGTGCTAAAATTATTCATTAGCCATCATCACAGCTGCATTTATTTAAAACAAATAGAAGGATATTATCAATATAAATTTGTATAATTATATAAAGCAAACAAATATATCATAAACTGAATATGCTTATCTTAAATAAAAATACATCTTCATATGGTTTAAGGGTCAACATACAAGAGTATATAACTGGAAATGATAGTGTTGGTTAATATACAACAATAAACCCCCTACGTACTATTTCGTTCCAACACTAGCTAAAAGAATATATAAAAATAAACATTATGAGAATATCTCATTCAAAAATTGATGATATCACTATTTAAACTAAATGTATAAAGCATTATTATTAAAAAAAAAAATTGTCGCTCACGAATAATGAAGATAGTAACATACAACGACCAAGGTATTTTCAACAAATGTTCATACAAAATATCAAACTACAAACTCCACTTTTCCATTGAACCATTAATAAAATATTAAAGGTTAATAATGCACTACTATACAGATTTACGTCATTAGTTAATCTACTTAATGCGCTAATCAGAATCAGTTTAAGCTTTTTCTACAAGATGTCATCGGCAAACAAAAGTGCTCATATGTAAATTGAGTAATATGATAGATATTACTTTTAATAGAGCTTCCACTCAGACTTAGATAATTATTATAATGGTTCATCATCCAAAAATAATGTAACATTTGAACTTATCATAGATGAGCTTCAACTAGACCACGATGTATATCGCCATGAATCCTCTAGGCAATAAGTGACTGAGAGGGGCGTGGTATTGGGTTAGATGACCTTTATATGAATGCAATTCATCTACTTATCTTCTATATGCTCTCTAATCAAGCACACAACACAAGTTTGAACACACCTAGACATTAATGAATACAAGCCCTTTTTTTATATGAAGTAGTTTTATGATAGTACATGGAGATTCATTGTGATACTAACTATTTCATTATCCTTCAAATTTTAAATTTATCACTTCCACAAAAAAAGAAACATACATCAAATAAAATTATTATGTTTTTTATTCGTTTTACCATTTTTGTTACTAAACAATTTGCTCACAGAGAAAGACATCTTTAGTTCCTACAAAGTGAAGTATATGCTCATAGTGATTCATTCCATATTATTTTTCATATATTAAGAATGTAATTAATAAGGATGGGTGTTCTCTTTATAAAAAGATAGACATACATAAGAAAACTCCAAACCAAGAACTAGCAGAATAAGAGATGAAAACTTCCTTACCTGGCTAACAAATAATTCCTTAAAGAATATTAATTGATTCCCTTTTCCAAATTAGCAGCATAACGATTCACGTGATCACCACCCACTTTCTAGTTTAATTATGTCCAATTTTAAAAAGAACACAAGACACTTTCATTTGGAAAAGTGGAATATCTCAAGCTTATGTCATCCAATGCCCATGCTAGTTGGAGATTAATCCAAATTCTCTTTTTATTATTTAGTTAATTCTACCATATATGTATATTTTTTTTTTATTATTCATTTTTATTTATTATTTACTTTATATAACATTTTTTATTTTTATTTTTTTTGCTTTATTATTGTTATTATTATTATTATTATTATTATCTATTTTAATTTAATAAATTTATTTATGTTGTCTATGAAATAATTTTGAACTATAAAATGCCAATTTTGACAAAATGCAATTTGGAGAAAAACATACATCACACATGCAAAATTTCCTATATGGATGCATACTACATGAATACCACATGTGTGAGCTTCCATGTACTCACAGGCCATGGTGTTTCCACACCTAACATCATATCCCCCTTACCTCTCGTGGTTGCCTCTCTTGCTTGCTTGAAGGAGGTACCTATTTCTTACAAACACGGAGACCATTAGTAGTACCATTTCCAAATGATGAAAGCAAGTAAACTAGTAACTGAATTAGTGGGATGCTACATTCTCCCCCACCAAGAATATATGAAGTCCTTGTGTTTGAAATATATACATAGATATTATATGTATCCATATCAAAATCATATACTCATTCATCAGTTATAGCCATAAAGATTTCAAAAATATGAATATATATGTCAATATTCATTCAAATAAATATCAAAATTGTTTTCTCATTATGGCCACATCTTCCCATGTGGCACTTCTATCAAAATAATTGTCCCACGGACCTTGCATTGATAAAAAATTCTTCTCCAGAGTTGCTTGGTTTCAAATCCAAGAATTTTGATAGGGTGGACTTCAATGAGACGTGGATCTGATTTCTACAAATGGGAAACATTCCATACATGTGATGGGTCTACCACATACTTCCTAAGGAGGGATACATGGAAAGTGTTATGGATTTTAGACAAATTGGATGGCATAACCAATATATAGGCAACTAGACTAATTTTATCAATGATTTCAATGGGTCCCTAGACTTAGGGATAAGCTTGGTATATTTTATTGATCTTTTTGAGGTTTTTACACTATGGAATACTTTTTCACCTACAACAAATTTTCTATGTGATCTCTTGAGATCAACATAGCTCTTTTGACGATCTGAGGCATCCTTAAGATGTTGGTGTATTTATTTCAGTTGCTCCTCCATTTGTTTTACATCATATGATTTGATCATCACTCAATATTCCATATTATCCCAATTTAAAGTTGTTCTACACCTATGCCCATATAGGTATTTAAATGGAGTGATGGCTAGTGTGGCATGATATCTATTTTTATAAGTAAATTCTATGAGAAAGAGATAATATTTCCACTTGCTTTGGTGATAAATACATAATATCTGCAACATATAATTCATAGTAGGTCATCCTTGACCCTAAATTTCTTTTTTCCATCAAGCCCTTGCTCAACCTGAGTTAGAATCAATCTCTTCTTAACTATGTAGATTCGATCTCTTCTTGACTATGTAGAATTTACATCCTTTACTTATAGCCTTCTTAACTTGCATGATTATCAAAATGTTAGTCTTAGCCATATTTATTTATAGTTTAATGGAGCTGAATGTGCTCAAAGCTAATTCCACATCCAAAATGATGTCAAAAGTATGTACGAGAGCTATAAATAAACATTGATTGATTTTAGATGTATATCCTAACTCATACTCGACCTTCCACTCATTTGTCATAAATCCTGGCTTATCCAATATGTCCCTCATCAAACTAGTAGAAATAAATACATACTTATTTATCACATATTTTTCATTTCAAAATAAATGGTGTAGCTTGTCCATTGAGAGTAGGATTACCTATAAAAGCATATATCTTATGAGTAGATTCCTTAGGCACCTTTCTATTATCATCCCTTTGCAAGCATTGGTTGGTGTAGTGATCACCTGAGCATATATAACATCCATTTGGAGGAAATCTAGGTTTCCAACTCTCTTCATTATTTTTTGGGGGAGTAGCTCCTTTATCTAAATTCTGAGTTATGGGTTTCTATTTAAAGTTCCTCTTACCACTATCTCTATTTTGCTATCATTTCTATTTTCATTCTCCATTTCTACAATCATTTATTTTTCTATTCCCATATTTAGGCCTCTTGAATAAATATTTATCCCATCTATCAGAACTGATATTTCTTCTTTATGAGGATCATCTCTTTCCTTATCTGTGGTTTTCTAATAGTAAGTTTTTTTTTTTGTTTAGTTCCTCATGATGTGCTAAGTTGAATACCTCGAAAAGATTTGTAGGTCTTAATAATTTGACTATGGACCCAATTCTTGGATGAAGCTCCAATATGAACTTATGTACCTTGATTTCTTCTCTTTGGTCATACTCAGATACATATTTTAGCAATTGCACAAAGTTTTTATTTTATTTTCTTGATGCAGATTAGTGAATTCAACAAATTTCTCCACATAAAATTATTGTGTTAAGAACCTATCTTTGAACTCTTTCAATAAAGTGTTCCAATGTACATCAACAATCTCAACATGTTTGGTCATTTTATATTTTGTCCATCAATCTAATGCTAGCCCTACTAGGTGAGCAATGTCGATGCAATTTTAGATTCTGACGAGAGAGATTTTATAGCATAGTAACCTTTGGTCTCACTTAGCCAATTTTTAGCTATTTCACCATCACCTCTACCATAAAATTTAGAAATTTCATTCTTCCTTAGATCCTTGTTCATCTCGGCATCAACCTTTCTTCTACTAGATCCTTTAAGAAAATAAGCTTGTTTATCATCAGGCTCTTTACCCTTAGTCAAATTCTCAATTAATTTGTGTTGCTGAATTATTATTTCTTGTTGCTGAGCCAATTGAACCTTTTGCTTCTCCATGTACTCAGTCATTTGTGCCCATTGTTGTTCTATGTGATCTCTTTGTTGGTTCATATGTTCTCGCATTAACTGGACCATTTTGGCCAAGCTATCATTTTATTGTGCATATTTTTCAACCATAGGTTATTTTTCCTTTCTTATAAATTGACGAGGTTTTTTCATGATCCTATATCTATTTGAATCTTAATTAATTTACTATAGTACCTTTCTCAAACCTTCTGCAAGTCCTTCTTGTAGAGTAGTTGTAGTTTTATTAGAGGAGCCTACCATTTAGCCTAGATGGAAAAGAGTTGTGCCACTTTTTAGGTTATCGTAGTTTTTAAACAAAAGGTTTATGGCCTAAGGTCTCACAACCTAGGATCTGATACCAATTTTAACAACCTAGATCTAACACACTTGGTTGTCCTTTACAATCTTGCTCCTTGAAATCACAAAGAGAAAATTTCATCACAACATAAGGTTTATGTTACAGAAAGTCCATTATTCACCCAACATTTAATTAGTACATAGGCATAAAATACTCGCTCTAAGATTATTGAATATTGCATACGGTCTCTCGAGTGGTCGATATTGGCCAGATCCCACAAAAGGTGCCATCTTGTGAACACATTCTTCTCCTTTACTAGAGGTCTATGTTCATGGTATGGGGTTGTCCTTCTAGGGCCCATATCACCTAGAAGGGTGGACACATAATTCCTTACCCCATAGCATGGAGGACTTAGGTTTCTTTGGCCTAAATTTTATCCTTGATTTATCATAAGTATATTTCTAAGCCATGCTTGAGAGTAGCATAAATATATCTAGCACCTAGTTGAAAGTCCATCGTCTTATGGATTCAACTAGGGCCCACCATTACTTTGGCTCAAGACTAGGTATCTCAAATCATGTTACAATTTACAATGAGTTATCACATACCAACCCATCATTAAACCTTCTAGAACTGGAATCTAGCAACTTTTAGAACTAGTATTCTACAAGCAATTCCCCAACTAAACATAGAGCATGAGATATCTCACGGTACTACTAGTATAACAGCCTAAAGATGGCATCCCATATCACCCCTCATTACTTGTTATTGAAAAAGAACCACTTGCCCTGGGCTAATTTGCTAAAAAATAGTTGTTATCAACTCAAAGTAATCGCCACTTGCGGTTATCGATGTTTGGATGTTAATTCGACTTGATGAATCATCGAGAATGTTTTGAAAGGATATTCATCCAACTTGATAATTTTTTATTTTCATCCTCGTAGATATTATATCAAAGACTCATCTCCCTTGTTAGTCATATTTTATTATCTTACAATCATAGTAGATAAGAGTAAGGGTTTATTCTTGAAGGTTTAGCTTAAAATCCCATATGTAAAATATTTACAAATTTAAGATATGATATCCATAAAATAAGTTTAAAACTATTTTATCAATAACAACTAAAACCTTTAACTTAGTTAGCCATTACAATCCTCACTTTACCCATATTATTTGAAGGGTTATGATTTACTTATTAAACTTACTTTATTATAGACTTATGTATTTGAAGGGTTATGATTTACTTATTAAAATTACTTTATTATAGACTTACCTAAAAGTATATAAAGTGTTAAAAACATGGATTTATTTTAAACCTTAAACTAGCTTAAAAAGGTCTCTATATTAAACAAAGAAAATAATTCACATAATGAGAAAACACTACAAATTTTTTAAATAAATAAATAAACAAAATTCCTTTCTAAAGAAAGGATCTAAAACTCCATTAAATAAAATAATTAATTAACATATACAATCTAATTTGATTTCCCAAGATATAACTCATTTAGGATTCACCTGTCCAAAAGTTAAAAATATCTATTTATTTACATCTTATACATTCACATGTTATAAATACATTGCACCGTTATTAAATAAATTACTTTTAAATTTTATATATTCTTCACTAATATAAATATACAAATTCTTAAAAACTAACTTTGACTTTTTTTTTTAAATAAACATATATTTAAAGAAAATATTTTCCTATTGAATCATTTAAATAAACCCTTTTTATTATATTAAATTTTGAAAAATTCTAAAGATTATGTTTCGTAAGGTTCCTCCAATGTTTGCATAGTCAAAGCTCCTTACTTTTCTTTAATGAAAACTTGCCCTATGTATTTCAGACCATAAACTATTATCGAGAATTTTTTTTTTTTTTTGTGGTGGCCACAAGGGGTAAACAAACTGTGACCACGAGGGAACCATTACATAGCATATCCGCAACATGTGAGGCGAGAGATTTGAACCTGGGCCTCTCAATTAGAGAGGTTTAACTACCCACTTGTTGTCCAACTCCTCTACATGGACGGATGACTATCATCAAAAATTTTACTTTTAACTAAGGTAAAGCATTTTTTATTTTAATACAAATATGGACATAGTCAATCTCAGTCTCGAAATTAACTCCACATCAAAATCAAGGCAATTCTATAACAATGATCCCAAAAAATCAAGGTTGAACAATCATAATATAGTTGGCTATCTATTTTTCTAAGTTCCTTCATTTCCCTAAAAGACTCTAAACCTTGTTTCTTGTGATTTTATTAGTCTTTCTATTGTTTCATAAACTTCCATTAATATTTAAAATTATTTCCAACCTAATTGCACCGATAGGATAAGAATACATTTGAAATTTATTCTAGGTTGCACCAATAGGATAAGAATACATTTGAAATTTATTCTTAGTATTTCAAATTCTATTTAATAATATTTCAGTACATTTACTCTATTCGGATTACAAGTAATTTTATTCAATTAATTAAGAAAAAGGTAATAATATTAGAATATTTCATTTAAAATAATGAAAAGACTCTTGTCAACGTAATACTAAATTCAATAGAATCCCAGCATCGAACAAAGAGAAATATAATTATGCCTAATAGACATCATTAAAAAAATTTCAGGTATGCTTCAAGGGTCGACTTGGTGTCATAATGAGATTAGCGTTAAATATCAAACTTTAAGACATTTTGGTTAGAGCATCCCTAGCTGAAGATATCTTAGACATTATTACCAATTTAGTGGTTTTAGGTATGGGATATGTCACATAAAATTTTGACTCGCTACAGCGTTGGTGTTCATCACTAAATCAAGGTGAGTGCTAAGATTATTCATTAGCCATCATCATAGATACCTTTGTTTAAAACCCATAGAAGGAGCTTATCAATCTAAATTTGTATAACAGTATAAAGTAAGCAAAGATATCATAAACTGAATATGCTTATCTTAAATCAAAACACATCTTCATCTAGTTTTAGGGTCAACATACAAGAGTATATAACTGGAAATGATAGTGTCGGTTAATATATGGTAATAAAACCCCTATGCACTATTCCGTTCCAACACTAGCTAAAAGAATATATAAAAACAGAAATTATAAGAATATCTCATTCAAAAAACGATGATTTCACTATTTAAACTAAATGTATAAATCATTATTATTAAAAAAATTGGTATCGCTCACGAATAGTGAAGATAATAATTTTAACAAATGTCCTTACAAGATGTCAAACTACAAACTCCACTTTGCCAGTAAACCATTAATAAAATATTAGAGGTTAATAATGCACGACTATACAGACTTAATCCATTAGTTAATCTACTTAATGCACTAATCAAAATCATTAAGGTTTTTCTACAAGATGTCACCGATAGCCAAAAGTGCTTAATATGTAAGAACTTAAGACTCATATGTAATTTGAGTAATCTGGAATATATTACTTTTACTCAATCTTCCGCTCGAACTTAGACAATGATTATAATGGTTCACCGTCCAAGGCTAATATAATAGTTGAGTTTATCATCAACGAGCTTCAGGTGGACCATAGTGTATATCGCCATGACTCCTACAAGAAATAAATGATCAAGAGGGGCATGTTGCTGGGTCAAACAACCTTTATATAAATACAATACATATACTTAGCTTCTATATGCTATGTAATCAAGTACACAACACAAGTTTGAACACACCTAAACATTAATGAATACCAAGTCCCTTTTTTCTATATGAAATAGTTTCATGATAGTACATGGAGATTCACTATGATACTAGCTATTTAATTATCCTTCATATTTTAAATTTATCACTTCCACAAAAAAAATAAGCAATACATCAAACAAAATTATTATGCTTTTTATTCATTTTACCATTTTTGTTATTAAACAATTTGCTCATAGAGAAAGTCATCTTTAGTTCCTACAAAGTTAAGTATATGCTCATACTGATTCATTCCATATTATTTTTCATATATTAAGAATGTAAGTAATAAGGAGGGATCTTCTCTTTAAAAAAACAAACATATATAAGAAAACTCCAAACCAAAAACTAATAGAAGAAAAGATGAAAACTTCCTTACCTAGCCAATGAAGACTTCCTTTAAGAAAATTGGTTGCTTCCCTTTTCCAAATTAGCAGCGTAGCAATTCACATAATCACCACCCACTTTTCAATTTTATTATGCCATTTAAAAATAACACAAGACAATTTCATTTGTACAAGTGGAATATCTCAAGGATATGTCATCCAACGCCCATGCTAGTTGGAGATTAATTTGAAATCTCCTTTTATTATTTAGTTAATTTTATCATATATGTATATATTATTATTATTATTATTCATTTTATTTATTATTTACTTTATATAAAATTTTATTATTATTATTATCTATTTTATTTTAATAATTTTATTTATGTTTGTCTATGAAATAATTTTGAACTATAAAATGCCAATTTTGTCAAATACAATTTGGAGAAAAACATACATCACACATGCAAAATTACCTATATGGATGCATACTACATGAATACCACCTGTGTGAGCTTTCATGTACTCATAGACCATGATTTTTCCACACCTAACATCGTATCCCCCTTACCTCTCATGGTCGCCTCTCTTGGTCACCTAAAGAAGGTATATATTTCTTGCAAACATGGAGACCATTAGTAGTACCACATCCAAATTATGAAAGCAAGTAAACTAGTAACTTAATTGGTGGGATGTTACATTCCCAAGCTTTCACTTTACCCTCAAATGGGCTTATTCAATAATGATAGCTTCACACTCACTGATTATTGGAAGCCTTATGAGCAGGGGCATCTATCCTATTCCTCCCCTAAGTTAATCTCAAGAGTAGGGGATTTTTGGTGATGAAGTGCAAAAAAATACCATTGGGTGTTACTACAGTGTCTAGTGGGGTGAGTCAAGGCTTGCTAGTGGGAGCCTATATCATTGATATTTATTGATGGTTGGTGATGAAATCCAACACAAACCAATGTTTTGACCTTTGTGTGTGTGTTCTTGTTTATGTGTTTTTCTTCTTTTTAGGAATAGAAGTGCAAAAACGAAAGTATACTATAACAAACTACATAAAGATAACATTTTTCCAATGTGCTATTTGAAATAAATTTCCTTTTCAAGGGAAATCTATGCTAAACAAGCAAAGAAAGTTTGACCAAAGTGTATCTTGGTACATTTTGAAAAGGAAATTGTATCTATTTTGAAAATTACCTATCAATATAGGTGCTTTTTGTAATAGAAACAAGTAAAAGGAAAGCATTTTGTAGAGTGACCTATCAGGCTAGGTGTATTTTGTAAAGAAAACAAGCGAAAGGAATACGTTTTGTAAAGCAAATGTGTGTTTTGTAAAGGTAATTTAAACTACTATTCATGTTTGAAAAATAGGTAGAAACCAAACAAAAATTCATGAAATTATAAGTTTTTTCATGTATACCAATTATTTCTAACCGCTGGATGTCTTTTGGGATCTGACATGGCTTTTCGCATGTGATGAATTTTTTTTTTTGTTAAGCTAATGGAATTTATTAAAAAAGGGCATTTGAAATGTGCTCCAATTCCTTGTCATGAAATTGAAATTGTATGGGTTCATTCATTTTATGGGTAAAACATATGGGTTTGTATATTTTTTGGTTGAAACATATGGGTCCATACGTTTTCTTGCAAAAGTTCTTTTCTAGACTTTTTTGGACCTATATTGGGTTTGGGTGATAGTATTTGGTATTTTTGGATTGTTACCTATAATTTTGGAAGCAAAACATTAGGTTTTTTCAAAATCAAACTACGTATATTTTTAGCACAAAATTTTGAAAAATAATTGATTTTAAAAAATGATTGTTAAACCAAAAGCAATGCAACTACATAATATCATCGTGGTGAATCATGAATTTGTGTAGAAGAGGCCTAATGTGTGTTTTGGGGCTTTGGGAGACTCATGCTAGTTTTGTAGTACCAATAATATAGAAATATCACAAAATTTGCTAGTTAGCAATCAAACTAGCACAAGCAAATAAAAATGTGATCATCAAATGCAACTAAAAAAACATGTCGTATTTCATTGATAATTTTTAAAAGTGTTAAAATATGATATTTTGATATCATTATTTTACAATCTACCCTGAGGGCTACAAAAGAGCAACTTCATTAGGAGGGACCCTAGTATCAAACATATTCGCAACACCATAGGTGTCTTCCTTTAGATCCTCAATAGATAGTGTGCTTATGAATCATTCCACCATAATATACATCGATCCTCGATCTTGCATAACCCTAAAAAAAAAATTTAGATCATTCAAGGCGTATCTCGATCAAGCCTCCTACAAACATAGGTATGCTAACTCAAAAAATAGATAGAAATATATCAAAATGGTATGGAAATGAACTAAAATGATATGAGAGAAAGGGGTTACCTACAAGGTTGACTCAACAACCTATTAATGGAAAATGTACTCATTTGTATGTTTTTTGTGTGGTTGGATGGGTCCATATATTTTTGGGTTTCTTGCATTAATTAGTACTTCCATTGGTCGTAGATTTCACTGGTGGACTTTGGAATCAATCTAGATATCATTGTTTTTCATTTTTGGAATGCTTTAGGGGATATTTTGGTAGCATAATGATACATAAAATTCTCCTCTTGAAATCATAGGCAACATGGATTATTTATAGAAAGGGACACACATCTTGGTGGGAGAAGGGGGAGGAGAGAGAAAGCCTCTTTAATGTGTTAGGTGGATGGTTAAGGCTTAAATCCTATGGGTGGTGGGTTCCCCATACCTCTTAATCACCTAGGGAAGATCAAATTATCTTGGGAAGTTAAAAACCTATGTTTGATTAATTTTCATTAAGTGCTTTAAAGGGGGGAAAGGAATGAATGTTACATGAGGGGGTGAGTGCTTAGAAAATAGTGTATAAGGGTGTGATTGGGGGATGATGTGGACCCCAAATAGTATTTAGGGTAACCTAGGGCTTAGGTTAGCTTTACCTAGGGTTTAGGTTAGCTTTACCTGACTGAATTGGTTTGCAAGTGTTTCATTATTTGACTATTAAATGTTTTTGCATGAGGTTGGTTGAGATATTTTTAGGTGTTTACATGTTTATTCTGGGAAGTCAAAACAAAAATAAAAACCCTCCTCTAGACACTACCAAAACCAACCTAATTATTACCAACCATCCCAAAACCATCATCAATCATCATTCAATCCAAAATCACCACCTACAAATCAATATCAACCAATTCATCACTAGTATCAACCACAACCAAATCAAGCTCAACAACCCACCAATTTTTACCAAAACTCTTCATAGTCCATGCATACACCTCTATATTCCAAGGCATATAACCAACATTCTTCCACTTCTAATCATCAATAACCACTCCTAAGTCAATACCAATAGATTAATCAACAATACCAATCACTTTTAAATCAACCTCAACAACCCACTAATCAACCTCGACAGACTCCTCACCATAAACAACCACTCCTAATCCAATAGAAACCAACTCATTAGCAATACCAACCACTTCCAAATAAACCTCAAAAATCCATTAATTAGCCTCCATACACTCCCCATCATCAATAATCACTTCCAAAAAAATAACAACCAACTCATCAACAATACCAACCACCTCCTTAACACCAATAACCATCTTCCTAATATCGTCAACCACCCTCCATATATCATAAACATCCCATTAAACAACCACTATTAAACCTCATACATATCTACAACCCATATTCTCAACCCCATCAATATTTTCTCTTATATTTTAATGTTCCCCAAGCACCACCCTTTGGCCCCAACCAACATCATTACTCTCACCCTCACCCACATCAATCATACTCCCATTTGAACAATCACATTTAGCCCATTATGGTGCACCTTATTCAGCCCCCCAAGTCTCTTTAGACATATTTCAATTATTGGCCAACAAGATCAATAGTTTAGAATTACAATTTACCAGCACTGGGTACCAAAAACTGACACTTAACCAACTCCAAAATTACACCATCCATCCTTCAATAACAACACCACCATACCCTTCCTTTTTGAAATACCTAAATTTTAAAAATTTAATGGAAACAAGGATCCCCAAGAGCATATATGCACATTCATAAATGCTTGTTATCTTATCAATAAGATAGAATCCCTTAGGTAAGGATACCTAGATTGGTATAATCACTTTCCCAGACATAGTGTACAGGGGGAAAACTACCCTACCACGTACCATTCTTGGCTAAACCTGCAATAGAAATCCAAGGTGACAATGGGGGTATGTTGTTATCTACACTCAATGTAAAAGAGTGGGGAATGGTTCACTAGGAATGGTTTAAGGACTTGCTCTAAGTTCAAGGGTTCTCAAGAATGTTTGATATATTCAATTCAATACAATCACCTATGTTTGGCATTTCTAGATCTATGCTATGAAAGATAAAGGACAATGCAAAAAATATAGTATGTAATAAGATAAGAGCTAACCCTAGAATGATTCTTTCTTTGAATGCTTTTTAACCCTAGGTTTTCAAGAAAAAAAAAATTCAAGCAAGGGTTCAAGATAAGATGCACAAACAATTCCAAATCCTAAGTGCACACTATATATGTTTTCCCTTTTAGATACCTAGAACTTAAGAGATCTATTATTTTATATTAAATCAAGGATTCAAAAAAGAATAAAAATCACCCAATAAAATATCCTAAAGACTAATTAGGGCACTTATCTTATTCGATGACTCATCTAAGCTTTTATTCCTTATCTAGTTATATCCAACAATTCCTATTCCTGTAAGATAACTTAACAAATACTTGAAAAAGATAATCAATGTTAGGGGGCCTAATTAGGTTATTATGTAGTAATTATTAGAGGCACAGCAGTCAAACCCCCTAGGTCCTTTTAGTTGACCTTTGAAAATAGAAGTGGAAGTTGACCTTTGGAAGATGAACAATCATAGCAGAAAACAAAAGAATATAAAACACAACATAAAATATAGCAACATAATCTATATGGAGTCTAGAATGCAGATCTAGGTTTTGGGGTCAACAAACAACCCCCATATGTGGTCTAGGAAAAATTGTGTCCCATAATAAGCGACCGTGATTTTGCAGAACGACAAAATCGTGCCCTGCAAAGATTAGGAACAATTTTGCAAAAGTGAGGTGAAAATCCTCAGACAAATGCAAAATGAAAAATGTGTAATGTATAATATGGAAATGTAAATGCAAAAGAGAAAAAAGACCTGGTAGATAGTGCCAAAGTAGTTCCAAGGGTAGAGACCTCCAAATAGCAAAAATCTTCCTTAGAGTTTCCAACACTAATCCACACACAAAGTAAGCCAATGCAAAAAAAATAGAGCTTCAACACATTATATTCCACAATTGTGAGTTAGCTTGCTTGCAAAAGAAATAATTCACTTAGATATCACTTGAGGGAAGAAGTAAGAAGAATATGGAGCTTATATCACATATAATAATCACTTGAATTCTAGTTACTTTTAAAACATGATTTCAAACCCTCCTTATATAGTGGATTTGTAAGCAGAATAGGTAGGAAAAACCAAGGAAAGCCAATGCCGAACATGCCAACTTCAAAAATTAGGGTTTCCTTGGGAGAAACCCTAAAATGCAAATTCGTGACCCATCAAGGATGACCACAATTTTGTGCTATGTGAAATCATGCCCCAGCAAGGGCGATCATGATTTCATTGATATTACTCAAGGGTCTCTTTGAAGGACTCAAGGAAAATTACTCACTTAAGTGGGTCAATTTTTTGTGTCTATATTTTTCCCCCTCTTTTATGCATTTATGGCCTAATAAATGCATCAAAGAAAATATGTAAACACATAAAAGTATAAAACAACAAGTAGAAAATGAGTGGGTAGTTTAGAAGAAAGGAGTGGTGCAAAAACACTATAATTATGAACACTGTCTTGTTTTACATGCAAATCGAGGTATTAGGGACATTAATACCTCTTAGGCCATGGTGCCCCCTTGAGTTTCATAAGGAATTATTTAGTCCTAATAAAACTCAAAATGATAGACTCAAAATAGGAAAATACAAAAAGAAGATGCAAAAATGGAATAAAGGACAATAGCAAAAAAAAAAGATAAAAAAAGTGGTAAAACCCTAATTTATTTCTACTACACGAAGAGAGGAAGAAGAGCTCTGGAGAAAATAGGATATGGTGTTACCAACACACTGATCAGCTATTGCGATGGGTAAGGCCAGCACAGAGGTGGACTGGGTAGAGGTAAGATAAAAAACCCTACCAAAATTATTTAAAAAATTTCAAATTTTGGAGGAATTTTTGCTAAATCTAGTAGGTTTGGCGCATACGAACCGGGCACAATTTTACCCTGATTCACAATGGTGGAAAAAATCATGCTCAATGAAAAATTGAGCATGATTTCATGAAATTGTGTCTCATAGAGATGGGGTATGATTTCGTAGATGTGAAATCATGGTCATAAAAAACTAGGTGCAATTTCACCGAAGAGAAGAAAGAGAGAAAATAAGGAGAAAAAGAAAAGAAAAAAACAAGAGGAAGGAAGAAAGAGATCAAGCAAGCAATTTGTTACTCAAAATGCAAATTTTATTTAGTAATTAATTTTAAATTGTTTATTTGTTTTTAATTACTGATTAAATGTTTTATTTTGTGAATGCAGCTTTGGGTACCCGAGAATCATGAGTGGCAAGCCAACTCATTGGGAGTGGAGCTACACAAGATCAATAAGGTAGAGAAAGATACATTGGGATAAATGAGACTAGACCACCTAGTGAGGATACCTTGAGTGGAGTTAAAAAGGGCGCTACTAACAATTCTAGTAGAGAGGTGATACTTGGAGTCGTCGACCTTCCAACTATAGATGAGAGAAATAATGGTCACGTTGGATGACATGTGGTGCATATTATGCATCCCCATCAAGGGGAGGATAGTTTATAGAGCTTTATGGTGGTCAATGACCTTGTGTATCGCTCCAAATTTTTCGCATCCCTACCTTCAGGCTATTGGATCCGTGCCCGAAAGGAGGATGGGAAAAGGATGTCGCGGTACCTCGGACTGAGAGGACTTTGCGAAGGTCCCGCCTCTCAAGGGAGGTGTATTTTGATGATTTTTCGATGGATGGTGGGTTCACCAAGAAACATTTAACGGCAGTTTCCACGCCTAGGTTTTGGAATGTGTTTAAATGTGTTCATTTTTAACCTTAAGCACTCATATCCTAGGTTTGGCTGAATGAATCTAGATTAATCTATATGAAAATGCAAGTTCAATGAATACAGAAAACAGATTTAAAGACAGAAAAATAGAGAGATTACAGAATACAAATGAGGAATACCTGATCCGGATGTCTGAAGAAGATTCTGATGTTGAAGCAGTCTGGATCGTCTGAGATTCGACAGAATCGTCTGCAATCAGACAAGATCGTCTGAGATCTGACGAATTCGTCAGAGACCTGCAAAACCGAAAACAGATGCAAAATACAAAAAGTGCTACAGTGCTAACAGAGGGAAATGATATAAAATGGTAGCAATGTTATCAAACTGGAACTTAAACATAGAGACAGAAATGAATCATGCTAATTAGATGATAATTAAGATTTAATTATGCACTTAATCTAAATGGGTGAACTCCAAATGCAAAATGACATAAAACACTGAATAGACTATCTAATTTGCAGAATAAAATGATAGAGAAAAGGTTGAGAAATGCAAACTTCAGGCACTGATTGCCTTAATATGGACTGCAGTCAAGATCGTCTCGCATCAGTATGAAATCGCCTTGAATTCGACAGGTTCACCTCCGATCTGAACAAGTTCGTCGACGACGATAGGTGCTGGCTCCGGCTAAAAAATAGTGATGTACCTGCAACAAAATTGATGTGGAACTAGTGCAAATGGAAAATAGAGATGTTTTAACGTGAATGGAGTTAACTTGCAGAGAATTTCGGCCAGGGGTTGGGAAGGGAAAATCCTAGAGACTAAATAGGCTTAGGGGAGTAGTTAGGAGGTTGGAGATCATCCCAATTTGGGAGATCTCCAATGGGGTGAGGGTCCCAACAGCGCAGACATGCTTCTGCCCAGATTGGAGACCCGTTGGAACAGATTCCAACTTTGCAAAATCAATTTTTTGACAAGATCGTCTGGACGTCCTAGTCCAGACGAAATCATCAAATCTGGGGCGATATCGTCTGACCAGCGATGATATCGTCAAACGGTCAAAACAACCTCTAAAAATGGCACGGAAAAAGGGGAAACGGATTTCCCGATGGTTAACGGGCGGTTTGGGAGGTTAAATTTGAATTTTAAATTATTTACTAAGGTGAATGTAATTATTGTAATTTTTACTACGCCAATTTTAGGGTGCTACATTTTGCCCCCTCTTTAGCAAATTTTTTGAAGAAAATGCGTTAAAGATGAGTTCTTCTCGATCTACAAGAAAGCAAAAATTATTCCCATTTTTAGGCGACGATTCTTGGTCGAATCGTACGACAGCTTACTATGGTGCCCCCTCCGTGTTTTTACCCAAATCGAACGTTTGAGGTAAAAACGCGGAAAAGCAAAAAAAATTATGTTTGAATAAAATTAAGAAAAATAGGGTAAAACCCTAATTCATTTTTACTGTTCATTTTCTGAGTTTTAGAGCTCTGAAGCAAAAATGGTGGAGACGACGCACAGATCGACAGAGGTTCGGCGCGGTCTACGGGTAAGAGTCCAGACTGATCTAGAATGCTTTAATTTAACTTTACATGCTTTTTAGGTAGATTTTAGATGATTTTTTGAGCATCACGGCCATTTTTGGGCCGTCGACGTCGTCGAGATGAAATCGTCCCGATTTCGACGAAATCGTCTCAATTTTGGCAATTTCACTCGTGGGCGAAATCATCAAAAAATGGATGATTTCGTCAAATTAGGGACGATTTCGAACTGCGAAATCAAAGACAATTATGCTCAAATTTGGGACGATATCGTCCAATAGTGGGCGATATCATCAATTGCATAAAATTGAACTTTAACTTGCATTATTAATTACTTGAATTGTTTATTAATGATTGCTTGTTGTTTTGTTGTTTATGTTTGCAGAGAGGATTACTAAAGAGCAGAGAATAGAAATACGACGGGTTGAGAGATGACTTGGCCACTCTTACACAGGCAGAGTGGGATCAGCTAGCACAGGCCGGCTTACTGCATGTGGCAGAAATGCCATAAGTTTCTACAGACATGGGGCTACTGACGGCCCTAGCAGAGAGGTGGTATCCGAGCTCTTCATGTTTTCGGCTACCCACAGGGGATATGACTCCCACTTTGGAGGATGTATGGAGGATTCTGAGAATCCCCATACAAGGACGGCTCATTACACTTGCGAACAATCAGGGCCGCGTTATGGGATGACTGTGCGGTGACCCAAGCTTCGCCCTAGAGAAGGGCAGATTTAACATCGAGGCACTACGCCAGATGCCTGGGGCATCTACACTCACACGGGTTCTGGATGGAGTAGTTGGTGGACTTCTGTTGTGCCACCAGAGTGGGTGCAAGGTGTCGTGGATGCTCGCAGATGTGATCTATGATATGTAAGACCACGGGCTACAGATTTGCTTGGGGCAGCTATGTTCTATGTCGGTTGTACAGGATCCTGCATGGGGTCGTGTACAAGGGCGGCCGATGTCTAGTGATGACATCGCTCCTACAGGTTTGGTGCTGGGAGCACATAGCGGTGCAGAGGCCTGTAGGGCTTCCTCTGACAGGGGTTGATGGGGAGAGGCCCCGAGTCTTCTACTGGTGGCTCCGAAGAGGGGCAAAGTGACGGATCGACCTCTCGATGTCTCGGAGGCTATTAGATGACTTAGTCCCGGACCAGATCACCTGGAGGCCATGGAGGGAGCATCCAGGGTGGCCAGAGGATGAACAAGAGTTGGCTCACGTTAGGCAAGTTTGCTGGCTGAGGATGGAGAGGGGAGAGGTGGAGCTCCATAGGTACGATCGAGTTTTGAGGTAGTTCGGTCTACAGCAGGGGATCCCATCCCTCAAAGATTATGAGTTTTCCCAAACTATCCGGGATAACACTACGATTAGTGGGGCTCTCGACATGCAGCAGTTCTGGAGCCAGGACATAGATGATGCCCCCATCCAGCCAGTGGATGGGGACGACACAGGAGTATCCGATGGCTATGATGCCTGGTACACAGGCATCCGCCCTCCTCGGATGATGAGGGCATAGGGTTCAATCCACGTAGTTGTGCATCGAATAGGGAGGCAGTGCCAGGCGATGATGGAGGTAGCCCAGGGTCACTATGGGAGAGAGGCGAGGAGGCCATAGGCACAGGAGCAGACGTGGCAGAGAGAGAGGGAGAGGAGGGAGGCGAGACCCCCATCTCCATAGAGGCCACCATCGCTCGATAAGGGCAAGGGTGTGGACATAGGAGAGAGTAGCGAGATGGCTACTCTCCGGGCGGAGAGAGATCGTTTGTAGGCCCAGGTGCAGATGCTACAATATGTGGTTGCACAACATCAGGCTGAGGTGTCACAGCTACGGGATGAGATTGCATGCCTCAGGGCACGGGGCAGAGGGGCGAGCTTTGGGTAGTTGACATGGGCTATTGCCCAGCTACCATTCTACCAAAAAATATACTTCCAGCTGGTTCCAGAGGCGGATAGACTACCCCTGCCAGCTAACATCGCAGATCCGATCAGGATCGGGTCATCGAGGACCACGTCTCGGTCGAGGACGAGGACTACATAGACTGCGATGGGGCCACCTCGTCCACCTCAGGGCGGGGTAGGAGATGAGGTAAAGAGCTCAAGGGGCTCTCGAAGCTAGAGGGTGGGATACTGACATTGTATTATATTTGTTTTTGTTGATAGAGGATTGAGTATGCCGAGGTACAGATTGTGGCATACCAATCTAGTTTTGATGATGTACATATATTTGTGACATATATAGATGAGATATTTTTGATCATATGACTTGTGTCTTGTGTATGTTTATGATGCTTTTATGTTTTGATTGATTGATTTGATAATTGGATGTAATTATGTCGTTGGAGATATTGCAATGTGAATGTCATGTGGTGATATTTTAAATGAAATAATCTGATGTAACAAATTGATTTGTTGTAATGAAATGTAAAAAAAAAAAAAAGACTTCTAACAATAATTTCAAAGGACATTATCGCTATTATAGACCATTTCATGGAGTCGCTGCTCACTCGGTCGTCAAGCTAGTCCCATTTATAGAAATATTGTTAAAAAGTAAAAGAGTGCTTAAGAAATTGTCTTAAGACTTTGGTGCAATAGTGCAAATGATAATGATGATGATGGTTTGTTTTCAGATTTTCATGAAAAATGTTTGTGCATGAAATGATGTTCAAATGATTTTTTGCTAGGCATAATTTCCTAAGTGTGATAAAATTTTTGGATAATTCTTTAGGAATTATACCATCATTGAAAAATGTTGGCATAATGACATGAAATAATGAAAATGGGTTTGCTTTTTAAAAGCATAATTTGTGTAAAATAATGATTTAAGTCATATGGTTTTCATGATTTTTAATAAATGGGGAATAAAATTGTTACAATGGTTTGCGCTAGGCATAGAATATGTAGGTATAGACTTATACCATCATCGCAAAAATCCAAAAAAGATAGTTTTATTGCATGATTGATTTTTGATGAATAGAAAATATGAAAATGAGGACTTGCGCTAGGCATAAAATTCCAACTTTGGTTTTGAAACTATACCATCGTCGCGAAAGTCAACCAGATATATATGTTTATGTTTTGTGTAGTTTGAAAGAAATTTTTTTTATTTTTCTATTATATAGTTGTCTTTGTAGTAAACGACTGTACTTGATTTATTCCAAACAAGTTGCAAAAATAATATTTCAAATTATTTTGAAGACAAAAGTTAGATTTATAAGGAATCCCATGTGCATATGTGAATTCATTTCCGATCTTGATTTATCATAATGATACACAAAATCTCTCAAATACAAATGTGTGTGCAATTGCATTGTTCATTTACCAGTTTTGAGCAAGATAATATGATACAAGTGATTTGAAGAAACCAAATAAGTGTTCATTAACCATGATGTAGATGCATATAACCATACTAGGCTACTATGTAGGTCGTATTATCAAGAGCTAGCTAATCCATAAGCAGACATAGGTCTGTACAAAAGGTCGCTAATGTGACAGACATATCACCATGCTAGGAGTTACCCAAGGCCAAGCAGGTTGGGCACAAACCACCTGTTATGGGGCTTACCTCACATTTTTTGAATAATTGAGAATTCCAGGGATTCAAGCTCATCAGCCCTTCTTTTCTTTTCAAAGGGTAGGGAAAGGTATTTTATTGCTTTCTTGCTTTCTTTTGAACTTTGCTTATTTTTCTGTTTGTATTTCTTTTGCTTGATAATGCTTGGAACATTGCTGAAATAACATTTTTCTTTTCTCTTTTTCTTTTTCTTGAACTTTTCTTTTCTTTTTCTTTGCTAGGGATACTTGCTCGGATTAGCTGTAGAGCAAGGGATTTTTATTTTGGGTAGGGGTGAGCTTGTCCTTTTGCCAATTCTCAAATATTCTATACCATGTGCATGATAGGATAACAGGGGAAACTTTTCGCTCAAGAAATCAGTTCTACTATGTAGCAAAACATGGAAATTACAAATATAATCATTTTATTGTGAAAATATGTGCTTGGTTTAAGTAAATAACAAGATCAATTCTCTATGCTCAAACTTTATTTAAGTGAATTTTGTGAACTTTGATATAAGAGAGATTAGTAATCATGCCAGATAAAATCAAGATATTTATTTGTTGTGAGTGTGCAAGTGAGGGATTCAAAATAAATGCTAATTTATCCCAAAATAATTTGAAACATACAACTGCAATGATTGTAAGAAAATATATATGAACACTTTTGAGAAAGTTTTTGAGGATGTGGACTCTCTCTTTCTTCTTTATTTTATTTGGTTTTCGAAAGAGTCAAGCATATAGCTGTTATTATATTTTTATCATTATTTTGATTTTTGGTTTTATTTTTTATTTGGAGCAGAAAAAATTTAACAAGTGCCTTAAATAAATGCAATAGATAGTTTTGAAGATTTTGGATGATTATGAATATTTTTGATGTTTTTGGATTTTTATAAATTTGAAAGAAATATAAAAAATTATGAAAACAAATATATACAAGGATGAAGAATGACCAAATTTATGCATAGTAACGTTTAAGATGCAAAATATTCATGGGTTCTTTAAGTTCTTTACCATCTAAGGTAGATAATTTATATGCTCCTGATTCAAATTTAGCAGTAATAATGTATGGTCCAAGCCAATTGGGCTCGAATTTACCTTTAAGTTCCTTAGTTGCATTTGTATTTTTTTTATTTTCTTTTAAAACAAGGTCACCGATCTCAAAGGAGCGATGAACTTTTTTAGCATATGATCTTTTAAGCTTGTTTTGGTAAGCACGGAGATGCTCCAAAGCATTGATGCATTTTTCATCTAGGAGTTCCAGCTGACTGAGTTTGCCAGCACGATATTCATCTCCTACTTCGGTATCTTGAAGTAGCAGAGCCAAAGAAGGAACTTCCAATTCAAATGGAAAAACTGCTTCAGCACCATACACCAAAACAAATGGTGAAGTTCCAGTGGGGGTTCGAACACTAGTTCGATAGGCCCACAAGGCTGGATATAATTGAATGTGCCAGTCACGACCAGTTTTATTGACCAATATTTTGAGAATTTTGATTAAGGTTTTGTTAGATGCTTCTGCTTGACCATTACCCTGAGGATAATAGGGAGTGGACCAGCGATGTTGAATCTTATATTTTTGACATAATTTTTTAACATCTTTATTTTTGAAACAAGTTCCATTTTCAGAGATGATATTGGCAGGGATTTCGAACCTGCAAATGATTTGATTAAAAATAAATTTAGAAACTTGTGTGCCAGTGCAGGAAGCTAAAGGCATAGCTTTGACCCACTTCATGAAATACTCAGTGGCGGTTATGATGAACTTATGTCCATCAGATGACACAGGATTGAGTTTGCCAATAATATCCAAGACCCATTTAGAAAAGGGCCAAGGAGAAGAAATAGCCTGCAGCTCTTGTGCAGGCGCATGGACAAGGTCAGCATGTTTTTGGCACTTATCGCAATGGCACACATACTCATGTGCATCTGTTTCCATGGTAGGCCAAAAGTATCCTATCCGAAGGAGCTTTTTAGCAATAACACTACCACTAAAGTGTCCACACGATCCATCATGGGCTTCACTCAAGGCTGAATTAGACTCTTCTAAGTTTAAACATCTTAATAGGATACCTTAAAAATATCTCCTATATAAAGTATTGCCAATTATTACGAATCAACTTGCTCGTCGACGTAATAACCGACGCTGGTTTCTATTAGAATTGGCAGGGAAAGTCCCATTTTGAAGAAAATCAAATATGTCTGTATACCAAGGCTCAAGAGTAGTTTCATTGATTAGAAACACATCCAAAGGCTCTAAGCATGACTTATTTGAGGCGGGTTCCTAGAGTCGACGAATAATGATAGTGGAATATTCGTCATCTAACTCCAATGGCAAGAGAGATGCGGCTGCGGCCATAGCATCAGCTGCACGGTTGCTAGTTCAAGGAATAGCTTCCAAGGTGACTTGATCAAATAAAGACATTAATCATAAAACATAGGCCTTATATGGGCGTAATTTATCATCTCGAGTTTGATAAACTTCATTAATTTGGTTTATAACCAGTTGGGAATCACCAAAAACTAAAATGTGTTTAATTTTTAGCGCTAGGGCAGCTTGTAATCCAAGAATTAGAGCTTCATACTTAGCAGTATTGTTGGTGCAAGCAAATGTCAATTTGAAGGACAGAGGAATAAGATGTTTTTGTGGAGATATTAAAATAATACCCACACCAGCCCCACTCATGCATCGGGCTCCATCAAAGTATAAGGACCATTGTTCATTATGGTCTGCCTCTAATTGAAGGCATTCATCCGGAAACTCGATGATGAGGGGATGGGTAGACTCTAAGGGTGCAGCAGCTAATTGATCTACTATGGTTTGACCCTTAACAGACTTTTGTCCTATGAATGTGAGATCAAACTCGCTTAGAGCAAGAACCCACTTGGTTGTGCGACCCGATAAATAAGGTCGAATCATGAGATACCTTAAGGGATCATATTTAGCAATGACATAATTTTTTTGACTAAGCATATAATGTCATAATTTTTGCGTAGCAAATACGACTGCTAGACATAGTTTTTCCAATGTTGTGTAGCGGGTTTCATAACTGATGAATGTTCGGCTAATATAATAATTAGCACGTTCTCGCTTTTCATCATTAAGTTGAGCTAACATAGTACCTAAGGCAGAATCTGAAGCAAAAATATAGAGGAGAAATGGGCGATCGAATTTAGGTGGTGAAAGCACAGGTGGATTAAGGAGGTATTGTTTGAGAAGTTCAAAAGCTTCTCTACATTCTATATCCCAATTAAAGGGGACATCCTTCTTAAGGAGTTTAAGAAAGGGGTCGGTTTTATTCGCCAGCTTATTGATGAAGCGACGAATGGCTTGAAGCTTACCTTGTAAACTTCATAACTCAGATATATTAGTCGGTGCAGGCATATCAGTGATGGCCGCAATCTTGAGAGGGTCAATTTCAATACCTCGTAAAGAAACTAAAAACCCTAATAGTTTGCTGGATTTAACTCCGAATATGCATTTTGTTGTGTTGTGGTTGATCCACAACACACCCCAAAATTGGGGACCCACCTTTTTGCAGGCTTGCAGAGAAGAATCTCGGTGACCCAGATGCTAAAATTGAAGAAAAGAGAAAAAATGCATAAGTGTTGAAAGTGTCGCGAAATCGTGACATGTCGCGAAATCGTGACTTGTCGCGCCATCGCTGCCGAAAATAGGAAAGTGTCGCGAAATCGCGACATGTAGCTCCATCGCTGCCGAAAAGGAGAAAGAAAAGAAAAATTGAAAGTTGTCGCGAAATCGCGACATATCGCTGGAAAAGAGTGAAAGGGTGTAGCGAAATCGCGACATGTCGCTGAGAAGAAAAGAAAAGGTGTCGCGAAATCGCAACATGCCGCTGAGAAGAAAAGAGAAGGTGTCGCGAAATCGTGACATGCCGCTGGAAAAGAATGAAAATGGTCGCGATTTCGCGACGTGTTTTGCCGAAGCGTACGGATGATGAAAAGTGTCACGATTTCGCGACGTGTTTTGGCAAAGTGTACGGAAGAGGAAAAACGTCGCGATATCGCGACAGAAACGAGAGAAGGGACTCGAAGCGGAAGGACGTCGTGATTTCATGACTGATTGCGACGAAAGTGTACGGACGAAGAAATGGTCACGATTTCATGACGTAAAGTTGTCGAAGAGGTCCGAAGGGGAAGCGGTAGCGATATCACGACGTTTGGAGAGGGAAAGGATAAAGGTCGCGATTCGACAGAAAGGTCGAAGGAAAGCGGTAGCGATATCGCGATCGTTGGGAGAAGCGAAGGTGAAAAAGTCGCGATATCGCGACATAAAGGTCAAGGAAAGCGGTAGCGATATCGCGAGTTGGGAGAGAGCGAAGGTGAAAACATCGCGATATCGGACATAAAGTGTCCGAAGGAAAGCGGTAGCGATATCGCGACAGTTTGCGACAAGAAGGTCCGAAGGCAAAAGTGGTAGCGATTTCGCTACAGTTTGTGGAAGGAAGGCTCAAAATAGAAAACGGTAGCGATTTCGCTACAGTTTGTGGAAGGAAGGCTCAGAATAGAAGCGGTAGCGATATCGCTACAAGTAGCTACCGAGGGCGCACGGGCGAGGAAGGCGTCGCGATATCGCGACATGTCACGATTTCGTGACATGTCGCGTTTTCGTGGCTAAGAAGGTGAACAGGCCGCTTGTAGTTTTTGTCATGATTTGCACAGGAAAACGTTACAGAAGGCACAGAAAACGTAGGACACGTGGCGTACAGGTGTCGAAATTGCAGGAACGTTACATGCAATGGAAGATTTCGCACGTTTGGGCATCCAACATGAATTGAAAGTAAGGAAAAAGCGGGAATTTGAAAGGTCACTTGCAGGAAGGTGAAACGAAGCGACAAAGGGAATCGAAGAGCCATTTCAGTTAGTATAAAATCAAAAGCGCAGATTGAAAGAAAGGGGTTGGAAATTGCTGCTTGCAGAGTTGCAGAGACAAAGGCTTTATGCCATTCTGGGCCTGCACTTGGGCAATTTCCTTCTTTTTGTTCTGGAACATTTATGCCTGGAACAATCTGTAAATGTAATTGATACATCATTTAATACAGAAATACAGAGTATTGGCATCTCATTGATGAGAAAGAAGGAGTCATTTTGTGCATGCATGATTTAATGTTTTATCATTCATTCCAGATTTCTAAGGCTTTTAGGTGAAGTTTAATGCAAGTGTGCTTGGTTGCTTCATGCGAATGCCTAAATCTGGAATTACGGTAGAAACCCTAGAAACCAGACACCTAATTTATTTGGATTGTGCGAATTTGCGAGGTTCATTAGGTTAGGTTGCATGCATAAAACCTCAATATCTTCGGTTTCATCGAGTTGATGACAACATTATGACTGTAGTTAGTTTTATTTCCATTTACTTTGTTTTATTTTTCAAACCCTTACTTTATTTCATGCAGTTTAATTACTGTATTTGAATAAGCAACTGAAAATCCATCAGAAATGAAGATTAGAATAGGTTTGTTCACTTTGAGTCCACTAGAAATTCAAATTAAATAAACCATCAGTGCCCCTTGTTAACATCCACTTGCAAACCCTAAGATATTCCTGGCATTTCATTTGAACAACATCATTTAAACATAACAGGAACCTTGGAGAAAGTTATTTTCTTTGCAAGCAGAGGATTTTGGGACTCAAATCCTATCGGAGAGTGTGCTTTCACAACTGGGTGAAAACACCACTCAGCAGATTGGCGCTAGAAGGAGGGCCGAATTGGTTTATTTGATTTTGATTTTCATATCCGAATATTTTGTTTTTGATTTAATTTTGAAATCATTTATACTCGGCTAAAGCTGCAACACTATTTTTGTTTTTGTTGCGGGTTTTCTTCGAAATAGCCGAGGGTTTCCTCGAGCGAGTTGGACCCACCACGCCGTATTGCGACCGGGTCTCAAACAACCGGAGAAACCATTTTCCATGACCTTACTTGGTACTCCCAAGAGTAAAGCCAAGCAAGTCGTAAGCACACCGATCGCAAAAGACCTATTTTCTCCGGGGAACGTCGAGTGGACCTACGCCAGTAATATCCGTTGTCCCTAGTGTGCCTCTAGTTAGTAATATTTCTACTACTATTGTAGGTCTGTCTTAATCAATTTTGAGTCAAATGGCTCAAGCTCCAGTAGCTCCTTGGTATGGAGCTAATAATACTCCTTTGAACATTCGTTGGGGATATCCATGAAATCCCCAAGAACATTGAAATATTTCTGCCTAAATACAAGCCGAGATGGCCTAAGAATAGCAGAAGAACATATCCAAGCCTATAGGGATGTTTTAATTAGGCTGCAAGTTCAATATGAAGATGTGGCCTGCAGACTTTTCCCTATGAGTTTAGATCCAATAGCATATGAGTGGTATATATGCTTGCCAACTGGTTCAATCACCTCTTGGACACAAATGGAAAATGCCTTTGTCAATCAATTTAGGTCACCCTTAGATCACGCAACTATTTACAATCAGTTTATTACATGCAAAAGGGGCCAAGGGGAACCAATCAGAATGTTTAATCAGAGATTCCAAAAGTGCTATAACAGAGCAATCAGGCACTTTGCTATTGATCCCGCAGTGGCTTTGCAGATATATTTTGGGGCATTGGACCCCATGACAGCCATGTTTGCAAGGCGCAATCCTCAGGTTACCACGTTGGCTTTGGCCTATAATGAAGCCATGATTATCGAGCAGCAAATGACACCACAAGGCTACGGGTTTACCCAGATGCCTATGGTGGGACAGTATGCTCCATATGGCCAAGCTCCCCAGGCAAATCAACTCATGGCACCACAAATGCCAAGCATGAATGCCTTTCCATATCAATAGCCGTATCCACCAGCACCCGCATATGCACCCATTCCAATCCAACCAATCACAGCCATTCCACCTGTCCCTGCATTTTTGCAGAGCAGTCAACCGACGATGCAAGGAACTAGTCAAGCCAATCCTCAGGCCATAGTTCCATTTCCAAATCCAACCCCGATTCAAAGTGTCAACCCATACGGGAATCCAATTCCTCAGAACCCGACCCCAGTGTTGAATCAAGACCCCATTAATTATGCGAATCCAACGGGGGTTAACAACAATATGATTCCACCAAAAGATGTTTATTCAAAAGTCGAGGAGCTCAAGAAACTAGTGCATAAACTGAGCAATGACAGGGTTCAACAGCAGAAGTATGAGTCCCATGCCCCTCACCCAAATCAGAATTTTAACAATAGAGGGAGGCACTGGAACACCAAGCCAAACAATGGGGGAGTTCCTGCTCCCATTGCTAATCAATTAGATGCTTCACGAGGCCCTAGCCAATCCAATTCTCTTTTGAATCTTTCAGATTTGGCATGGGAAAGGGGGTGCAGGTTACATAACACAAAAGAACACAATGAGAGGAATTGTCCTGAGATTGCTAGATACACTCATTGTCTTCAAGCACAAGTTGATGATTTGGAATTGGTATCAAATGAGAGTCCATCACAACACCAAGATGATAATATTATGGTGATGGAAACTGTATATCATCAAGAAGGTGAGAGTGAGGAAGAAGAAGACGAAATTCTGGAATAGGAGGTGCAAGCTTTTCGAGATTTCAGAAAGGGGAACCATGGATACCATTTGAGAAGTAAGTCTAAAGCCCCTAAAACCTCATCAACACCTCCAAACAATTCTATTCTTCCTCCAGATACAAAGGCAAGTAACAACCCTCCCCCTCCACTCAGAAGAGAAATGTCTAATGACGTCCAGAAGACAGTCAAATTCGAAAAACCAAACTATGACGTAGTGGAGGATATGAAGAAGTCCAAATCTAGCCTTTCATTCCTGGACGCAACTAGATTGCCTGGTCAAAAGGAGGCGTTGATAAGAGCTTTGAACTCACCTGATCCGATGTGGAAGGAAAAAAGAGTTGAATCCCATCTTATTTTGCGAAAGGAGAGAAGGGATGTCCCGCCATTCTTAGCGACTACGAGAATTGCGGGTAAGAATTTGCATAACTGTTTGGTGGACACGGGTGCCACGAGCAACCTCATGCCTGCAGAAATATGTAAAATGCTAGGTCTGCAACCTGTTTCATCCAAATGTACAGTCCTGCAACTGGACAGATCGGAGGTAAATGTGATAGGAACTCTATATGATGTCAAGATCCAATTGAATTCTGAACCCAGGGTTCAGCAGGTTGTAGACATTTTGGTGGTTAATATCCCAAGCAGGTATGGAATGTTACTTGCTAGGGATTGGATGAAAACTTTGAATGGCTATTTTGCAACAGACTGCTCGCATATGTGGCTACCATGGAAGGGAATTGCAAATCAAATAAGAGTGGAAAACGAACCGAGGCTTAAAGAGATTATAACAGATTTTAACAAGCCGAATGAAGTTCAGTTTTCTGAGCCAGACTTAGGAGTCTATGCACTTGATGTTGAGGAAGCTGTTGAAGAGTTTAAAGAAGAAATGTGTCATGGTCATTCTTTTGAAGAAAATGATTACACGTGGTTGCTCAAGTTCGATGGATCAAAGTCTAGACAGGGAGCAGGAGCTGGAGTCGAGCTCACTGGTCCAGGAGGCAAACCATTGCTAGCTGCTTACAGACTGCAATTTCCTTGCACAAACAATGTGGTAGAGTACGAAGCATTGATCTATGGTTTACGTCTAGCATTGAGCAAACATGTTAAATGCTTGAAGGTTTTGGGAGATTCTGAGTTGGTAGTCAAGCAAATCAAAGGACAGTATACATGCCATGATAGAAGACTGAGCCTTTATAGAACTAGGGTTATGGACCTCATGGAAGAGTTCGATGCATTCAACATAGCCCTTATTTCTAGGAAAGGAAATCGAATAGCAGACTCTCTTGCAGTCGCCGCGGGCATGTTGAATCCGGTTGATATAAGAAGATGTAAAAAGTTTTCCATTGAGCTGGTTCCTTGTCCATCAATACCCGATAATGTAAAGAATTTCCAAGTTTTTGAAAGTGACGGACATATTTTCAAATTTGTCACGAACTCAGGTATTTTTGAAAATCGGGTGATTGATGAGGAGCAAAGGTGGCGGGGATGGAACGAGAAGATGAAAGTGAAGCTAGCGTATCAATCCAACAAAATTCCTAAAGACGTGGTTTCATTGGAGAAGATGTTCGACATGGAATGCAAGAACAAGAAAAGAAAAAGAGTCCCACTCCCCAAATATGTGTGTGATTCAATTAATCTAGGGAGTGCGGACAATCCAAAGGAGGTGTACATAGCAAAGGCATGTACGAGAGGAAGAAAGGAGCAATATAATACGGGCATTGAAGCATTACATAGATTGTATTGCTTGGAACTACAATGAGCTGAAGACTTACAACCAAAACATTATCACACATACCATCCCTTTGAAGCCAGACTCCAAGCCTTTTAGGCAAAGACAACGAGTTGTTAACCCGCTATTGGAGCCGTTGATCGAAAAGGAGGTTAAAATATTATTGGAAGCGAAAATCATTTTTCCTGTTAGGCACTCAACCTGGGTGGCTAACCTCGTTCTAGTGAGAAAAAAGAGTGGAGAGATTAGGCTGTGCATAGATTTTCGAAATCTTAATAAAGCCTCTCAAAAAGATAATTATCCACTGCCATCAATCGATGAAATTCTACAAATGGTAAATGGATCTGAAATGATGTCCTTTCTCGATGGATATTATGGGTACAACCAAATTCTTATACATCCGGATGACGAGGATGAAAACAGCCTTCACTACCAAGTGGGGGACATTTGCATATAAGAGAATGTCGTTCGGATTTGTTAAATCGTTGGTGCAACTTTTCAACGCGCCATGGATTACGCATTCAAAGGGCTCATAGGCAAATGCATCATCGTGTATGTGGATGATATCCCAATTTTCTCGAAGAAGAGAGAGGATCATGTCAAAGATTTAAAGAAAGTGCTTCAAAGATGCAGAGAACATGGAATTTCCTTAAATCCCAAAAAGTGCATTTTCGGAGTGACAGAAGGAAAATTGCTGGGTCACATTATTTCGAAAGAGGGCATATCCATCGACCCAGAAAGGATACAAGCCATCCAAAACCTACCTCTCCCGAGTAGTAAGAAAGAATTGAGATCTTTCTTTGGGCGGGTTAATTTTGTGAGGAAGTTTATCTCTAGCTTTTCTGAGATAGCCAAGCCTCTGAACAAGATGCTAAAGAAAGATGTGGATGTAAAATGGAACGAGGAAAGCAGAGCGGCCTTCCAGAACATCAAAGATGCCATTTCCAGAGCCCCTGTCCTTATAAGTCCAGACTACTCCAAGCCTTTTTATATTTATGCTTTTGCATCAGAACACTCCTTTGCGAGTGTATTAACCCAAAAAGGCGAGGATAGTGCCGAAAAACCCATAGCATTTTTAAGTGCCCCCCTGAAAGATGCTCAATTAAGGTATTCAATCCTTGATAAGCAAATGTACGCACTTTTCAAAACTGTGAAAAAATTTAGGCACTACATCGTACATAGCAGAGTTATTGCCATCGTGCCCGATTCTGCTGTCAAGACCATGTTTTTACAGAATGAACTAGGTGAGAAGAGAGGAAAATGGATTTCAACCATCCAAGAATTTGATCTCGAAATCCAACCAATGAAACTAGTTCGAGGACAAGGGACTAGCGAAGGCGATCGCAGAAAATAATCCGCAAATAACGGGGTCAATGCTCAAATACAGAATACATGGCTAAGGATGAGCTGGTATGTTGATATTGTGCAATTTTTATTGAGTGGTAAGTGTCCTTCTAATCTGAATTCAACACGAAGAAGAGCCTTAAGGCTTAAGTCTATCAATTATACGATAAAATCTGGTGTGCTTTACGGGAAGAATCATGAAGGTATCTACCGAGGTGCTTGAACAAAGAAGAAGGCTGCCGGGGTGTTGCGAGAATTTCACGGGAAACATGGAGCTGGTCATGGTGCGGCCAATGCTACAACACATCAAATCTTGAGAGCAGGATACTACGGCCACATATTTTCAAGGATGCGCATACCCATGTACGATCTTGTCATATCTGTCAAGTGGCTGCAAATAGAGAGAGAAATGCAGCCATGCCGTTGCAACTTGTAGTTGAAATGAGACCATTTGCACAGTGGGGACTAGATTTCATCGGGGTTATTAACCCAAATTCTTTTGATTCTCATAAATTCATTTTGACAGCTACGAGACTACTTGTACAAGGTGGACAGAAGCGATTCCTACTAAACATGCCACCACGGATGTTGTGATTAAATTTCTTGAGGATCAAATTATAACAAGATTTGGAATGCCCGACTCTATTGTCGGTGACAATGGTAAAGCTTTTATTTCTACACAATTTGCAGAGTGGGCATATGATAACAAAGTGAGCTTAAAGTTTGCATCCAATTACTATCCTCAAGGAAATGGGTTGGCCGAGTCTTCAAATAAGAATTTGTTGAATACTATTAAGAAGTTGCTTGGAAAAGAACCCGCGGGACTGGCACGACCAACTAAAGTTTGCCCTTTGGGCGAGATAGGACCAGTGAAAGAGTCCATAGGGAATACTCCCTATCATTTGGTCTATGGGCAAGACCCGATATTTCCAGCAAATTTGAAGTTGCGGACCTTACATTTCATACAAGAGTACTTGGGGACGAGATGATCAAGTTGAAGCCGGGGTTGAGCCGGTTGTTGCACCTTGATGAAAAGAGAGAAGAGGCCATGAATCACATGAATAAACACCGGGGAAGTTATCAAGAGATGGTTTGACAGAAGGGCCAAAGTTAAATCATTCAGAATTTCAGATTTGGTATTACTATGGGACAAAAGACATGAGGAAAAAGGGAATCATCAAAAGTTTGATTGTCTTTGGTTAGGCCCATATCAGATTTCAGGAGATTCTTGGGAAGAATACCTTCAGGCTAAAAACCTTAGAAGGGAGAGATTTCATGCTACCGGTTAATGGGCAGATTTTAAAGCATTATTTTAGCCCTTAGGTTGTGAGATTTTGATATTATTCTTTTGGTTTTGGTGGGGATTTTCAGATTTTGTTTTTATTGTTTAGGATTGTTAGTCTAGTTAGGATTTTGATTATGGATTTGATTTCAATTGACATGTTTTGTTTTAAAAATATATAAATATATATATATATATATATATATATATATATAAATAAAAAATTGAGGTGTCAACTTATGCTTAAGGTTAGGAGAATATGAAATATTGGAATTATCTTGTAAAAGCTCCACAAGTAACATAAAACATTTTAAGTTATATTGTTTGATTTTGTGATACATGAAAGAGTCAGTTTTGCATGACAAATCATTTCATTTGCAATTCAAGAAATAATGCATTCATGTTCCATCTCACCTTACATACATCTCATCTTAGTTACATATGCATCTTAGGTACAAGCCATTAAAGTATGTCAAATCCTCTTAGGGTTGTGTTATAACATATATGTAAGTAAATCCTAAGGTTGGAAACTGAGTCTTGAGATATCTAGAACCAAGCACGTCTCATACATTAAAAAGGATCTTGAGCAAAATGATCAAAACCTAACTTGGAGGAAAAGGTTGGGCGAAAGAAGTTTTTCATGTCTATCCTATTATGCAACATGATCCTTAAAGCAGTGGTTTTGACCACTTCCATAGAGCTTAAAGCCTAAAATCGGAGTAGTAAGGATAGGGTTAAATCCTCATCGAACTTAGGTTGAGGATCCAATTCCCCAAAGCTTTGATTTGACCTACATGGAGTAGTAAGGATAGGGCATAAATTCTCATCTCGCTTAGGTTGAGAATCTGATTCCCCAAAGCTCTTATGTCTCATTTCATAATAAATCTTGGATTGTAAGGATCGTACTACTTGTCCTCTGCAAAGGATGGGTAGTCATCCCCAAGGTCTAAGCAACAAAATTAATATTTTCCATTCACATCTAAAGTTTGGATTGTAAGGATCGTACTACGTGTCCCTAGCCAGGATGGGTAGTCATCCCCAAGGTCCAAGAAGTAAAAAATAAATAAATTTTTCCCATCTCATATTTATATTGGATTGTAAGGATTGTACTACTTGTCCTCTACAAAGGATGGGTAGTCATCCCCAAGGTCCAAAGAAATGAAGATAAGTTTTGGATTGTGGGGTTAGATATGCCCATGCATGGCATCATGTCTTGCCTAAAAAACAAGACCACTGATTGTCTAGAGGGTTAGACTAGCATGACCATTTCTTCCATAATTGGTTTAATTATTTTGCTTAAAGTGAGGTAATGAACTCTAAATCGGAATAGTAAGGATAGGGTTAAACTCTCATCTCGGTTGGTTGAGAGTCCGATTCCCCAAAGTTCTGATTTCACATTCACTTGCACATGGGTTCCGAATAGTAGGGACTCATAACCAACTTTGGGATATAATAAGGTAATGAATTAGTGGATCCTAAGAGGGTTTGGCAATCTTGAATGCTTGTACATAATAATAGAAGAATGACCATGCCTTTTATGAAAAAAAAAAAAATCTCCTAGCACATTCATTAGGGTACACAAATCATTCACCATCCCACATATGCATTCATGCAAAACTGATAATGGAGTGTGGATCAATTTCAAATGATAGGGAAAGAAATTCATTGCACACATTGAGCTAATACTTGATGATTCTGATGATTCATGTACTTCGGATCTTTGGGCATTTGTTATATTGCTTATGTGCTAACATATGTTTGCGAGTTTGTGATATGTTTCAGGTTGGGTTCTTACTAAAATGCTCAAGAGCATTTGACAAGTAGAGTCGCCATTTGTTGTGGTTGATCCACAACACACCCCAAAATTGGGGACCCACCTTTTTGCAGGCTTGCAGAGAAGAATCTCGGTGACCCAGATGCTAAAATTGAAGAAAAGAGAAAAAATGCATAAGTGTTGAAAGTGTCGCGAAATCGCGACATGTCGCGAAATCGTGACTTGTCGCGCCATCGCTGTCGAAAACAGGAAAGTGTCACGAAATCGTGACATGTAGCTCCATCGCTGCCGAAAAGGAGAAAGAAAAGAAAAATTGAAAGTTGTCGCGAAATCGTGACATATCGCTGGAAAAGAGTGAAAGGGTGTAGCGAAATCGTGACATGTCGCTGAGAAGAAAAGAAAAGGTGTCGCGAAATCGCAACATGCCGCTGAGAAGAAAAGAGAAGGTGTCACGAAATCGCGACATGCCCATGGAAAAGAATGAAAATGGTCACGATTTCGCGACGTGTTTTGCCGAAGCGTACGGATGATGAAAAGTGTCACGATTTCGCGACGTGTTTTGGCAAAGTGTACGGAAGCGGAAAAACGTCGCGATATCGCGACAGGAAACAGCGAAGGGACTCGAAGCGGAAAGGCGTCGCGATTTCGCGACCGATTGCAGCTAAAGTGTACGGACGAAGAAATGGTCACGATTTCACGACGTAAAGTTGCCAAAGAGGTCCGAAGGGGAAGCGGTAGCGATATCGCGACAGTTTGTTGAAAGAAGGAGAGAGGTGATAAAGGTCACGATTATCGCGACGTAAAGTTGCATAAAGGTCCGAAGGAAAGCGGTAGCGATATCGCGACGATTTGCGAGAGAGAGCCGAAGGTGAAAAACGTCGCGATATCGAGACGACATAAAGGTCCGAAGGAAAGCGGTAGCGATATCGCGAGAGGAAGGGGGGGCGAAGAAGGTCCGAAGGCAAAAGTGGTAGCGATTTCGCTAAAGTTTGGAAGGGAAGGCTCAAAATAGAAGCGGTAGCGATATCGCTACAAGTAGCTGTCGAGGGCGCACGGGCGAGGAAGGCGTCGCGATATCGCGACATGTCGCGATTTCGTGACATGTCGCGTTTTCGCGGCTAAGAAGGTGAACAGGCCGCTTGCAGTTTTTGTCATGATTTGCACAGGAAAACGTTACAGAAGGCGCAGAAAACGTAGGACACGTGGCGTACAGGTGTCGGAATTGCAGGAGCGTTACATGCAATGGAAGATTTCGCACGTTTGGGCATCCAGCATGAATTGAAAGTAAGGAAAAAGCGAGAATTTGAAAGGTCACTTGCAGGAAGGTGAAACGAAGCGACAAAGGGAATCGAAGAGCCATTTCAGTTAGTATAAAATCAAAAGCGCAGATTGAAAGAAGGGGGTTGGAAATTGTTGCTTGCAGAGTTGCAGAGACAAAGGCTTTATGCCATTCTGGGCCTGCACTTGGGCAATTTCCTTCTTTTTGTTCTGGAACATTTATGCCTGGAACAATCTGTAAATGTAATTGATACATCATTTAATACAAAAATACAGAGTATTGGCATCTCATTGATGAGAAAGAAGGAGTCATTTTGTGCATGCATGATTTAATGTTTTATCATTCATTCCAGATTTCTAAGGCTTTTAGGTGAAGTTTAATGCAAGTGTGCTTGGTTGCTTCATGCGAATGCCTAAATCTGGAATTACAGTAGAAACCCTAGAAACCAGCACCTAATTTATTTGGATTGTGCGAATTTGCAGGTTCATTAGGTTAGGTTGCATGCATAAAACCTCAATATCTTCGGTTTCATCGAGTTGATGACAACATTCTGACTGTAGTTAGTTTTATTTCCATTTACTTTGTTTTATTTTTCAAACCCTTACTTTATTTCATGCAGTTTAATTATTGTATTTGAATAAGCAACTGAAAATCCATCAGAACTGAAGATTAGAATAGGTTTGTTCACTTTGAGTCCACTAGAAATTCAAATTAAATAAACCATCAGTGCCCCTTGTTAACATCCACTTGCAAACCCTAAGATATTCCTGGCATTTCATTTGAACAACATCATTTAAACATAACAGGAACCTTGGAGAAAGTTATTTTCTTTGCAAGCAGAGGATTTTGGGACTCAGATCCTACCGGAGAGTGTGCTTTCACAACTGGGTGAAAACACCACTCAACATGTTGGATTTAATCGAATGAGATATTCTCGTAATCGATTAAAAACTTTTCTTAAATCATCTAAATGATTATTTTCAATAATAGAGCGAGCTATAATATCATCTACATAATCATGTAGGATATCATGCATCATATCATGAAAAATGTAGGTCATAGCTCGTTGATAAGTTGCACCGGCGTTCTTTAAGCCAAATGGCATCACTTTCCAGGAAAAGGTACCCGGGGGGTAATAAAGGCTATTTTAGCCTGGTCTTCAGGAGCTATCTTGATCTGATTATAACCAGAGAATCCATCCATTAAGGACATCATCCCACTTCCGACAGTGAAGTCAATTATTTGGTTCATGTTTGGAAGAGGAAAGTCATATTTAGGGCATGCAGCGTTGATATCTCTAAAATCTGTGCAAACCCTAACTTTGGTAGCTTCTTTCTTGGTGACTGGAACTACATTTGAGATCCATTCAAGCATAATCAATAGCTTGTATAAAGATAACATTCAAGAGTTTTTCTAACTCCCCTTTGACTAGCAAGAGCCACTTTGGGATGCATTTTTCTAAGTTTTTGTTTAACGTGTTTAGCATCCGGATGGACAACTAGATGATGCATGACTACGTAAGGGTCTAGACTCGGCATATCTTCATATGTCCAAGCGAAGACATCTTCATACTCTTTAAGGAACGTAATGTATTGTTCTTGTTTTTCTTGACTTAATTCTGATCCAATATTTATTATGTGAGGATTATCCTCAGTTCCAATATTAATTTTAATGACATTTTCTACCTCCATGTGTAGATCTCTTTCAAAGTTAGGTGGGGCGGGTGAAACGCCCAATTCTTGTAATTCTTGTAAGGTTAATTTAGATAAGTCATTCTGAGGATTAGTGGCTTCAAGTTGGGCTATAGTTGGTATAGAACCATCAAAATAAAATCCATTGTGCAACATCTCTTCAACAGAGACATCATGGAAGATATCTCCTTCCAATTCTTCATTGGTGTCAGTAATCATTTCAGGGTATGCTATGGACAACATGTTGCATGAAAACGACTGATGTTTAAGAGGCAAATCAACATGCCTATCCAAATAATATTGATAGCATATGAGATGATCATCATCCTCAAAAGGAAATGGTTGACCCTTACTAGGAAATAGGCCCACGCCACAGTGGGCAGTCCATGGTTCTACCTCGAAAGGTTCTTTCATGCCATTTTGGGAAGGTCCCAAGCCTTTCCCTTCATATCCCATTTTAAGCATCATGGGTTTAGCTTTAATATAATCATTGGTAAAATAACACCGAGCATATCCTTCATGATGAGTTTTGATATTTCGAGGGATTCTTCCCAGCTCATATCCTTTATAAATGAAGGCACAACTCCCGACTTGGTAAGTACTTCCCATAGGTTGTGGGAGGCCCAAAGTACGAGGAGATGGCGGTAAGTTATTTAAAATGTTTGAATCTTGCATGAAAGCATTCATTTTTTCTGATATTAAGGTTGTAGATAAATCTGGTAAGATTTCATCAGAAAGGGCATAAGATGTAGAAGGATTATTACCTATATCTTTAGATGTGGAAGGTATGATAGATGTGTCTATAGGTTTTGAATTTATAGGGATAGAACTTGAAGGATTGGTTGTAGACTTAAGATCTTTTTGAGGTTCTAAAATGATTTGTTTAGAGGGTTGTTGATCTATATAGGAGGATGAAATTAATGGAGGGGAAATAGGTGAAGTTATGGGTTTATGTTTCATAGTTTTGGATGAAAAAGAAGAACTAGGATGTGTGGATGACAGGGCAGGGCAAAATTGTACTCCAATGGGTTCTGCCAAAGCACACATATCAAAAGGTCTAGGGTCACCATGGATAGTGACCAACTGATTTTTAAACTTGAATTTAACACATTGGTGTAAAGTTGATGGGACCGCTCGCATGGCGTTGATCCAAGGGCGACCCAAAAGTATATTGTACGATGCTGGACAATGTACAGTAATCACGGTTGTTTCTAGGGTTCTAGGGCCAACTTGCAATGGGAGGGTAATAACTCCACACGTTTCTTGTGTTTCGTCATTAAAAGCTTTGATAATCATATCAGTTTTCTTCATTTCATCACTTCTAAAGCCAAATTGTTGGTAGAAGTCAAAGGTGCAAATGTTTAGAGATGAGCCATTATCAATCAAAACTATTTTGATGGCTACATCTCTAATTAAAGCAGTAATGTATAAGGGATTGTCCTTATGTAAACTATGTTGTGGGATATCTTTATCCCAAAAGTCAATACAATCAATCTCTCGAGTGATGATAGTATTGACCATAGCTTCAAGTTGAATTTTTTGAGGCACCATCATTTGGATCAATGTAAGCATCAACTCATCCCTATGGGTGGGAGAGGATCTTAATAAATCTAAGAGGGAAATTCTGGCCGTAGTATTGGACAATTGATCATTAATATTGTAAGGGGGTTTAGATTGAACAGTAGGAACATGATTCCATTTATTGGGATTTTTCAGAACGAATGGAGCTAATCCATCGTTATGATTTGGTTCTTGTTGAGAGTTTTGAGCTTGTTGTCGAGTAACGACTCCAATGGTACCTACAATGTTATAGTGAAGATGTTGAACTGGTCTCGGTTGAGCATTAATGGCTTCTTCATTAGAAAGGAATATATTGGAAGAAGGTCGAACAGTGGCTCTTCTAGGAAATGGTTCTTCTGGAACCATAGCATCTGTGACGGGTTGAATAGGATCTGATTCATTTTCATAACTATTCGATTGGTTTGAAGTAATGTCTAGTTCACTTTCACTATCTGATTCTATATCACTAGAATCAGAAGTTTGAAAATTATGTAAGGGCCTGGTCGTAACTAGGGATAAGGTCGTGTCAAATATTTGAGGATCCTAAACAAGTAATTATCTGCTAATGGTTCCTACATATCGGGTAGGAGGGGGAACATTATGATGTTTGATTTGATTGGCTACCTCTTTACCATGTCTTGGTAAAGGGTGTTGAAATATGTCTAGAGTTTGATTAGCATTTTGATTTTGATTTTGGGGAACGGTATTTTGAGTATTATTAGGAGGGTTTTGTTTAGGTTGGAAGGCTTGCACTTCCATTTCATTATTGTCAATCAAATCTTGTATTCTATGTTTCAACATTTTACAAGCGTTGGTAGAATGTCCAGGTCCTCTATGGAAATCACAATGCAATTCAGCTCTATATCCGGGTATAGTTGGGTCAGGTTCCCGGATAGCTGGTAATTAGATCAAACCTCTTTCGAGTAATTGAGGTAAAATAGTTGATAAGGGTTGGTTTAATCTAGTGAATTCTCGAGGAGGCTTGTCAGGAGGTTTCAATATGAATTTTTTTGTTGTCTTTGTTGCATTGATATTAGCAACATTTATGTTGTCAGTGACTCCATCACCGACAACTTATTTGTTTTTATATTTATTTTTGGATGTTTTCTCATCATCCTTCTTCCTAAGTTGGCCTCTCCTAATGAGGGCATCTTCTACTCTTCTCGCTAAATCTATAGCTTGATCGAAGGTTGTTAAAGTAGCAATCGATAGCTCATAAGATATTTGTTCTTGTAAATTGTTGATGAAAATGTCCAACATTTACCTATAAGGCAGCACAAAGTGCAGTTTTCCTGTCAATTGCCTCCATCTAGCTAAGAAATCGGCAAAACATTCATCCTTTTCTTGCTTTAAATTGTATAGGTCTTTAATAGTTACATGCCTCTCGATGTAGGCACTAAATTGATGGACAAATGATTTCGTTGTTTCTTCGAAGTTTCTCAAAGAATGAGTGGGCAATTGATAGTACCACTCTAATGCCATTCCACCTAAACTTTTGGGGAACATTTTTAGTAATAGCAAGTCGTCATGCGATATGTCATGACATGCTATCCTAAACATGCGAAGATGCTCTATGGGATCTTTGGTTCCTTTATATATAGGCAGGACGGAAATGCTTAGGGTATGGTTGAGCTACAACTATGGGATCCAAAGGTTGACTACAGATCTCTCGATAATTATACGAGGGACGGTAGGGATCTATCTGGTCCATACATGAAGCCAATTGTTTCACCATGGCTTCTAGATTACTAGTTTGCCCCCCATATTGGTTCGGTAGGGCATTGACATGAGTTTTATGGGCGTATGATGGAGGAACATGAATATTAGATGCCATGTTACTGTTGTGTAAAGTATTGGTAGGAAAAGTATTATGGAGGAATTTTGAAGTTGGATTATGTTGTATTTCGGATTGTTGAAAGTTTGTATTTGGCTTTGTTTTAGGTTTTTGTTTACTTGAAGCATATTTCTTAATAGTTTTGTGAAACAAATTAGTGAAGGAAGGTTTCTTTTGTATGGGAGTGATTTTAGGTTGAATAACAGGCTCCTTAGGAGGTTGGGTAACCTGTTGTTTTGACATGTTTTGAGCCATAGTGACCATATCCGTATTGGATGGACCAGCCTTGTCACTTTATTGATCAATGAAAGACAAGGGATTAGTGTGCACATTGCACATATATTCCATGGCTGCTTGAGTGTTACTGATTTGCCCTTTATCAAGGCGAATTGCCACATTAAGGTCATAAATGTTATCCATGAGAAATTTCTTGAAATGCTCTGCATTGTCAAAGGCAATAGTTCCATTTGGAACTACTCTAGGGGATGAGGATCCATCCTCTTTAACACTTCCTTCTTGTTCCTTATCTTCACCTAAGTCTTCGTCTGATTGACCTAGAGTTTCTCCTTCCGGATTTGTATCTCCAAGAAGGACATTTTGGTTTCCAGTTGTGTCTTGTAACCAATCTTCTCCTTCTCCTAAAGTTTCTTTACCATTCCTAAGTTTAGGCATGGTGCGAAGTTTTAATTTTAGAAAATGTATATATATGCAACAAATTAAGAGGTATATATTTACTATATACCTACTACAATATTTGAAAATGAAATGTTTAAGTTTTTGCTAATTTTTTTGATTTTTTAGTTTTTCTTTGTTGTTTTTGAAACAGTATAATAAAGACAACAAATAACACAATAACTGCAAGAAATAATACTGAAATAATAATCTAGTTTTCTATAAACAATTTATGAATATCATTAATAGGTTTGAGTTGTTCAGGAGTCATGAAGTCTTCTTCTTCAAATTGAAATTTTTCTTTTAAAAATTTGATGAAAAGAGCTATAGTGATGTTATCTGTTTCAGATGCTGGTTGATAAAAGTAAAGCTCATGGCAATACTCTCGATATAACACAGCTCGCGAAAATCTATTCCATATTTCCATATCTGTAAGAACAACCTCTTGGTCTTCTACACAACCTAGGAACTGGTGCACAATGGCTGCGTTCTCGAGGTATTCCTCGAAGGTGAACAACTCTAAAGATACTAAATCTCTCCTATAGGCTAACCATCTATGGCAAGCTCTCTGAAGTTCATGATAGAAAACTAATTGATGAGGATCCAGGATTCTATCTAGGACTAGCCTCTTGATTTTCTTAAGTTGTGTGGACCTAGATGAAATGAGACTAAGTCTTCTATCAAGTTCGTTCCACAGGAATTGATTTCTACTTGTTTCAGGCACACTAAGGACATAATTAACTTCTATAGCTGCCAATTGATTTTCTACATTTATAGTAACCGCTAACCTTTTCTTAGGAGCTACCATCTAAACATGTTTTCAAACTTAAATGTTTTAAAATGCATCTATGTTTTAGTTGTTCTATATATGTTTTTGTTTTTGTTTTTTTTTTTCAAAAGGTTATGATGCATTTCACGTCGAGTTCACCAAAATGTATCGCTCCAAATTTTTTGCATCCCTACCTTCAGGCTATTGGATCCGTGCCCGAAAGGAGGATGGGAAAAGGATGTCACGGTACCTCGGACTGAGAGGACTTTGTGAAGGTCCCGCATCTCAAGGGAGGTGTATTTTGATGATTTTTTGATGGATGGTGGGTTCACCAGGAAACATTTAACGACAGTTTCCATGCCTAGGTTTTGGAATGTGTTTAAATGTGTTCATTTTTAACCTTAAGCACTCATATCCTAGGTTTGGCCAAATGAATCTAGATTAATATATATGAAAATGCAAGTTCAATTAATACAAAAAATAGATTTAAACACAGAAAAACAGACAGATTACAGAATACAAATGAGGAATACTTGATCCGGATGTCTGAAGAAGATTCTGATGTTGAAGCAGTCTGGATCATTTGAGATTCGACAGAATCGTCTGCAATCATACAAGATCATCTGAGATCTGACGAATTCATCAGACGAATTCGTCAGAGACTTGCAAAACCGAAAACAGATGCAAAATACAAAAAGTGCTACAGTGCTAACGGAGGGAAATGATATAAAATGGCAGCAATGTTATCAAACTGGAACTTAAACACAGAGACAAAAATGAATCATGCTAATTAGAGGATAATTAAGATTTAATTATGCACTTAATCTAAATGGGTGAACTCCAAATGCAAAATGACATAAAACACTGAATAGACTATCTAATTCGCAAAATAAAATGACAGAGAAAAGGTTGATAAATGCAAACTTCAGGCACTAATTGCCTTAATACGGACTGCAGTCGAGATTGTCTCGCATCAGTATGAAATCGCCTCGAATTCGACAGGTTTGCCTCCGATCTGAACAGGTTTGTCGACGACGATAGGTGCTAGCTCCGACTGAAAAACAGTGATGTACCTGCAACAAAATTGATGTGGAACTAGTGCAAATGGAAAATAGGGATGTTTTAACGTGAATGGAGTTAACTTGCAGAGAATTTTGGCCAAGGGTTGGGAAGGGAAAATCCTAGAGACTAAATAGGCTTAGGGGAGTAGTTAGGAGGTTGGAGATCATCCCAATTTGGGAGATCTCCAATGGGGTGAGGGTCCCAACGACATAGACACACTTCTGCCAAGATTGGAGACCCGTTGGAACAGATTCCAACTTTGCAAAATTAGTTTTGCAACAAGATCGTCTGGACATCCTAGTCCAGACGAAATCGTCAAATCTAGGGCGATATCGTCTTATCGACGACGATATCATCAAACGGTCAAAACAACATCTAAAAATGGTGCGGAAAAAGGGGAAACGGATTTCCCGATGGTTAACGGGCAGTTTGGGAGGTTAAATTTGAATTTTAAATTATTTACTAAGGTGAATGTAATTATTGTAATTTTTACTGTGCCAATTTTAGGGTGCTACACCTTGTAGTGATTATCAGGAGGTAGGACCCACCAGGTGTGAGGGAGCACGATGGTCGTAGATGACTAAAGAACACAAGCTTAAACTACGAGGGGGGTGAATAGTATAAGACCAACTTTTAATTATCTTTCTCAAACAATATTATCCAATATATCAATGGAAATACAAAAATTAGTAATAAAATCAATGCATAAATCATCACACATAATAGAGACACCAATTTAATATAGTTCACCCAATGTGGTCTACTCCATGAAGAAAACACTTCACTAAAATTTCCTCAACAAATATTTTGGGAATCCTTCCCTATTATAATGTTTATGGACCTATATCCAAAGGAGACACCAATCCCCTAATCAAGTTCATAGACACCAATACACAGGAGACACAAATATCCTTTGCTGGTTATGGATCTCTTTCCACAGGAGAACTCCTTCTCCTCTACTCTGACTGATGATATTCTAGAAGACTACTATCTCCACTGCACTAGATTGTGGATCTCTCTCCACAGAAGACCTTTATCCTCACTCATAATACATTTTTCCTTGCTACACTAGCTAATGGATCTCTATCCACTGGAGACTATTATCCCTACTCTATCACCTCCAAAGATTGCTCTCAGCTCTGCTTAATCTCTGTCTTAAATCTGCACTAAACATTGTCCTTTGTCTAGCACAAATTTACTCACAAGTATATCTTTGGTCTGGCATAAATCTACCCTCAAACCTACACCAAAATATGTCCTCAAATCTATCCTCAATCCTTAACACAAATCTTGATCCAATCACAAATCAACTCTACTTAAATATGCCACAAACCTTATCATAAATATTGAACAAATCATAAATCAACTTTACTTTCAAGTCTTCTCAAAGACTTGTCTCAAAACTATCCAACAAGTCCTCTCAATAACTTGCTCAATATACTCTCAAGTCTTCACCAAGACTTACCTCAAATTTGATCAACAAGTCTTTACCAAGACTTGCCTCAAATTTGTCCAACAAGTCTTCACCAAGACTTACCTCAAATTTGCTCAACAAGTCTCCACCAAGACTTACCTCAAATCTGTCCAACAAGTCTTCACCAAGACTTACCTCAAATATGCTCAACAAGCTTTAACAAAATATTTTTTTAACTCTGTCCTTAAGTCCCCTCTAGGAATTACTTATTTCTACCCACAAGATTTCATAAAATCTTTCTTAACTTTGTCCTTAAGTCCCCTTTAGGACTTACTCAAATTTGTCCTTAAGTCCCCTCAAGGAATTACTCAATTTAAATCTCTTTTAGAAAACCTCTTTAACACTCATACAAGTTTCACTCAAGATCTTGTTAAACCACAAAAACATATAGAGAATTATCAAAGACTCAATATGTTTCACACTCACTAGGTTTTATACTCAACAAAACATTCTATAACTTTCAAACTTTATTTCAAATCAATTCAAAAATAAGGTATAATTTATTTCACAAAAATTGAACTATCACTCCAATTATTTCAATAAATAATGCTCAACCAACTCCTCTCAACCATTCACTAAATGAAACATAACTTACTTACAAACTTTAACTAAGTGTTTCACTATACTTCCAACAACTCACACTATGGATCTCAAACCTTGACTCAAGATGATTCCAATGTCACATAACAATGATACTCATGTTCTTTCACAAACCCCACCTCGTGATAGTTCTCAATATCACATAACAATGATACTTATGTTCTTTTCACACATCCTAACTCAAGATAGTTCACAATATAACATAACAATGATACTCATGTTCTTTCAAGAATTCACCTATCATGCATATGAAAACTCACTCAAACACTTCCAAAAATGCTTATCAAACAATCCTTTTCACTCCACATTTGCTTTTCACAACATTCAATTCAAAAAAATTCAATCATAAGGAATATGTGTCAATACCTTTTATTTTGATGGATATATGTCTTCAAAACACATTTTACTCACAACCAAAACCTTTTGCCAAATATGGTCAGATAGCAACAACCTATCTCAAAACCTCCACAAAAATATTTATCCCAACAAATATTTTACCGTTAAAGTAATACAAATAAAATGAAAAATCACAAATACACCTTATTACTCCTTCCTTAAAAATCAATCTTCATTCAATGAACCATTCACTCACAAAAATAATTATAATGGCAATCTCCCTATAACTCATTTTAACTCCAACTCAAAAAAATATTTAAACCAAATTTCAACCCTCAAAATAAATTTCAAATTACAATCATAAAGTCCTTGAATACACCTTATCCTCTCCAATTCTCAACCCAACATTAATTCCAAATTATGCCAACAAAAATCCTTGCAAACCCTTATAAACTCCAAACTTTAATTAACACTTGGAAAAAATAAAATTATTAATTCATACCTTAGCCTTAAGAAAAAATTAATTTTCTCATGCCTTAGACTCCACAAAGCACCTCGTGCAATTCGAACTCGTGTTCATCTTCCTACAAAGTGCCTTATCCATGGCTTAGGCAGCCACATGGGCTACGCGCCCACACAACACCAATGAGATGCATTCCACCATCTTATCTCCTTCACTGACACTAAAAACCAAATGACAAAAGCCTTTAACATCCATTGCCTCCAAGAATTGAATGCAGGACCTATGTCCTACCAAAAACTTACATGCCAATCCTTACCAATAGACCACCTACGTGGATGGTGATGGGAGTGCACCTTCACTCCGTCTTATCCGTTCGTCATTCGCTTCAACCTTTTAAAAATAAAACCCTTGCCTTGCTCACGAAAATTATTTGAAATCTTTCTTAGCCCTTCGCATGCGCAATGTAATTTTCGGAGACTTACCTTATTGCATCCAAACCATATGGTATAAATACCATATCTTATTTTTTGCTCGACATCAGTGGGAAAATATTAAAATGAAATATTTTGCGCCCAACCCTAACTTAGGGTTTAATTAAATTAATTTATATTATTAATTATAATATAAATATTATAATTAATTAACCTTAGGCTTAACTTAAACTCTTAATATTATAATAATAAACATTATAATATTATTTTATTCGAGCCTACGTATTTTCCATTTCCAACCTTAGGCTTTATTTGAACACCTCTAATATTATAATAATATATATTATAATATTATTTCCTTTCAGCCTAGGTATCTCCTTCCTTCGAGGTATTTTGTCAATCTTTTGACCAATCATGTGAAGCTTTAAATCAAATATCTTGGGCTTGAAATATAAAAATTTTAACCCTCATTTTTCCAATTCCTTGCACTAACTTATAACATCACTGACATTCTCTCTTGACATCAATGATAAAACTACTAAAAATATTCCTTGCACTCTTGATGATCGTTCTCTACGAGGTGGTGGTGGGTATGCTGATGTGCCATACTAGTAGGAAACATCTACCATGGATGATGGTGGGTGTAGTAGCAGACATGCGAGACCAAGGAGTGTGGTTCGCATGGGGTCCATATGTGTTGGCCTATTTATACAGGATGTTGTACAACATCATGTACAAGTGGCATACTGGGATTGTGTGTACGACATTGCTCCAGGTATGGAGCTAGGAGCACATAGCAGTGCAGAGACCAGATGCACTACCAGGACCATTGCCCAGCCCAGAGCGACCAACTACATATAGATGGTCCAGATCCTTTGAGCAAGTCATGAGGACATACATTGGGAACCTGCCACTAGCGAGGTGGGTAGTAGATGAGCTGAGGGAGGCCCAAATTATATGGTGACCCTAGAGTCTACACCTAGGATGGGATGAGGATAGGGAGGAGCTAGCTAGGGTGAGGAGGATCATATGGTTGACCACAGAGAGAGGGGAGCCAGAGATCTTCCGATTTGATAGAGTCTTGAGGTAGTTCGAGATTTTGTAGGGGATATCAGACCTGGGAGACTACTGGTACCGAAGGGTGTACCAGGACCCAGCAGGGGTTGGGGGAGAGCCTGACTTGGTGAGGTGGGTAGAGGAGGACTTGGATGATCCTCCTTACATGGATTCGAGGGTGGATGATGTAGGAGTGGCCTTCGGATACCGAAGGTGGTATAGAGGAGTCATGCCCTAGAGGGTCTCCCCCTAGTACCGATATAGAGGCGCCAGGTGATGGACCCGAGCATGCAATGAGCATTTTGAGAGGTGGCTCATAGGGCCATAGAGAGGGAGCAGTAGGGTCAGGTGGCCCCAAGATAGAGATAGGCATGGGTCTAAGTTGAGCTAGTGATGGAGGCCACTAGTGTTATAGGGACCGTAGAGGTGGGGACATCTAGAGTTACCCCCATAGCGGTTGAGGTACCACCGAGTAGAGGATCGAGAGAGGCCTCTACATTAGTAGTAGCTAGCCTAGGCTAGGCCTCAGGTCGAGGGGACCTGAGGAGGGAGGTAGAGGTGCTACGAGCATAGGTGGTGACTCTATAGAGGTAGGTGGACCTACTCTAGGAGGATAGGTCCAAGAGGATCGAGGGACTACAGAGCACTTTGAGCACCACAGAGGTGGAGAGGGATGCAAAATGAGTAGAGGTTGATCATCTTTAAGGGGAGGTGAGCCATCTAGACACAGAGCATTAGAGGGCTCGGGTAGAGGGGATGGCTATCATTGGGAGCAACCAGGCTAGCGATGGGATCCACCTTCTACAAGTAGAACTATGGAGGATAGGGGAGAGGTTGGAGGTGGCCATTCAGTGGGCTACCTTTTACGAGGCCATGTACTACTAGGTGGTACCGAAGGGATAGAGGGTGGTACTCCCTCCATCCCTACAGTTAGCTAGCAGGTCATGATCTCGATCATGGATGGTCTCAACCTCACCATCCATGGGTATGAGGTTTCTGGACCACCTCCACTGGGTGGAGCAGAGGAGATGGGCTCTCAGAGCTAGGGCTAGGGATCGGGATGACATACCAATTTTGATTGTGGTATGCATCCCTAGGGATTGGTTGAGTGTACCAAGATTGGATTGTGGTACACCAACCAGACACTTATGTATCTCTCTTTGTCGAGTAATACTAAGTTGCTTTCTTTTATGTGTTAATGTGTGTGCATGTGATGTAAATTGATTTAGTATTTTTTATTTATAATTATGATATTTTATGCATGAAAACTATCTAAATAAATGTAGGAACTACATGAAATGCATGGATGAGATGGATGTGAAATGGAAGAAGAAGAAACACAAGGAAGAAGGGAAGAAAGGAAGAATAAGAAGAAACAAAGGTCAACCATCGAGAAATAGAGAAGAGTAAGTAAAACATAGTATTTGAATCAGCGTAGATCATGGCAGATCAGTGTGACCAAACACTATGAATCGAATCATAAAAAGGAGCTAAACCCACTATGGGTGTAGTACTCGCTATGAGTGATGAAGTGTTGGAGTCTAACCCGCTATGGGTGGTTGCTCACTAATTGACTGCTATGGGGTGATTACCCACTAGGATGTATGTCGAGGCCTACTAAAATGGCCAAGGAGCTTATCCTATAATGGGGTGTTGAGCCCATTGAGTCAAAAGGAGTATAACCCGATAGGGGATCATATCCAATAAGATACCCGCTAGGATGTATATTATCCCATGTGGGGTGCAATATATGTAGATGAAAATTAGTAGATGAGTGCTACCCCCGATAGGGGTGTGAGATGTGCAATATGAGAGAAAAATCAAGAGGAACACTTTGTGAGTGTGTGCAAATTCTTAGAAGAAGTAAAGAACAATCATGAGAAAGATAAAGAGAAATATATATCCTTATCTAAGCAAAAAGATAAAAATAAGAATAAAAAAAAATTATGACATAGGCATAGGAAGAATGAAAGAGCAATGAAAGAAAGAAGAAGAAAATGAGAAAGAAGTTGGAGAAGAATCCCTAGGTGGGGATTTTTCTAGGCATCAGAACCCTAGTGAAAGTGCAATGCATGTGAGCTATGACCTAACTAGGTATCATCACATGCCATTATCGTAAGATCCCCAAAAATCTATATGATCAAGTAGTCATGAACAGGCAATCATGCAAAAGATGACACTCAAACATGCAAGTTGGATTAAATGTCAGGAAAATCATGCAAAAAATGATAGGTAAGTGCAATATGAACAAGCAGATGGATGCAATGAAAATGCAAATGCATACCTAATAGATGAATATTGATTTGATTTTTTTTTTAATTTAAGCAAGTAGGATGATAATCGACACAAACTTTGAATGTGTCTCCTATCTTGACAAAAAGAATAGGTGTACCATGGACTATTTCATCAAAGAAATCTCTAAAAGGTAAGCCATATCGATGATTAGAATCATGGAGAGGCTCCTTCGTAGATTTTTCTTTGATAGCCATAGCATGATAATCAATACATTCTCGAACACAACCATTATTCTTAACATAAGGAGGAGCAATTCCTAACTTTGCAAGATCCCTATAGGACAACGAAGTAGGATCCTTTTCTAAAATAAAAATCTTATCTTTGGAGCACACAAAATCAATCATATTACAAAACAAGATCTTAGAAGAATAAGGGGGACCATCATCCTCATCACCCACTCCTGAATTTTGATAATCCAAATATTCAGCATAAGTCATAAGATGATCATCATCGTCAAATGGTAAAGGTTGGTCTTTGCTAGGTATGAAACCTATGCCACATCTCCCAGGCTAGATCTCGACATCCAAGGGCTCTTGAATACCTTTATATTGTGGCCCCAAACCTTTACCTACATATCCCATACTAGATAGGATCTGTTTAGGAAGTGGGTAGTCATTGGAAAGGTAACAATGAGCAAAAGAATGCTCAATGGGAGAGGGGTTGCTACCATGTATATTTTCTTCGAAGGTAGTTCCTATGAAGATAAAGGTACACGTGCCAATGTGTACAACATCACCTTTCTTATGGGGTAAACCCATAGCTCTAGGTGAAGGTGGTAGCTTGGCAAGATCTAGAAGAGGTTCTTGAAGAAACTGATTATCTTGATCCTGAGATGAGAAATTTATGAGATGTTCCTCACTCATATTTAAATTTTGAAATTGCTCTGATATCTAAGATGAGGAACATGGAGAAACCATTGAAGAAATAGAAGGACAAAGGTTGAACTCAGATTGAGCTCGCTCTACATTTGAGCAAAACTCAAATGGTCGAGGGTCACCCAAAATGGTGATAACTTGTTCTTTAAATTCAAATTTCAAACATTGATGAAGAGTAGAAGGGATGACCTTCATTGCATGGATCCAAGGATGTCCAAGAAGAAGATTAAAATATGCAGGACAAGGTACCACATAAAACAAAGTATCCAATATTTTAGGCCCAACCTTAAGGGGAAGAGATATGGTGTCGCAAGCCTCTTGGGACTCATTGTTGAAAGCTTTGATGATAATATCAAATTTAGTTAAATCTTCCTCTTTTAATCCAAATTTTTGAAAGAATTGATAAGTACACAAATTGAGGGAAGAACCATTATCAATCAAGATTCGTTTGATAAAGGTATCCCCAACAAGTGTTGTGATGTAAAGTGAAGAGTCTTCTTGTAGGTTTGAGGAAGGCTTATCATCATCCGAGAATGAGATATGATGTATCCCAAGAGATCCTACAACATCAACTATAGCACTAGGGGAAATATCTAGAGGAACATATTGTTGTCTTAGAAATTCCATCAAAGCATCTCTATGGTTGGGAGAAGTTTGCAAAAGTTCTAAAATGGAAATTTTAGTTGGAGTATTGGCCAACTATTTTTGGAGATCAAATGAAACTCTAGGTTGGGGTCTCAATACTAAAGGTGGAGTTCCTATCTCTGAAATATTTTTCTGATTATTCCTCAAAACCAAAGTGGGTTGTGATGTAGAATTTTATTCTTGCTGAGAATGCTGAGTAGGCTGAGTCTGAGCTTGTCTTCTTGTAGTTACCCCAACCATGCCAACCATATTACCATAGGGAGGAGGCTCATTCTGATAAGCCACCTGATTAGCTGCCTATTGATTATGTTTTGGTAATGGATCCTTGAATATTCCCATATCCTGATTTGTTGTTGAAGCTTGTTGAATAGGAGGTTGATTATTTGATGATTGAGAGCTCCCTATATCAATACATCCTGCATCGATCAAATCTTGAACCACATGTTTCAACTTCTTACAAGAATTTGTCCAATGTCCTTCTACTCTGTGATATGCACAATGTTGACCTACCTTGTACCAATTAGTTGTAGTATCTGGTTGCCTTATAGGAGGTAACTCAATTGCATTAGCTTCTAAAAGTTGTTTCAAAACTGCTTCCATAGACATATTAAGCTTTGTGAAATTCCTTTGTGGAGGTTTCTGAAGTATTATCTTTTGTAGGTTGTTAACAACATTATTAATAGGCCTACTATCCATTGCACCATCACCTCTTGTATGCTTACTCTTGTGTTGAGACTTAGTAGGTTTATCTTCTTTTACTTTGAGTTGGCCTCTTCTGATAAGAGCCTGTTCTACTTTTCTTGCTAACTCAATTGCTTGATCAAAGGATGTGATAGTAGTAGTTTCTAATGCATAAGATAATTGTTCTTGCAAATTTCCAATAAATATCTCAAGCATATCTTTAGGAGGTAAAGTATATCTCAAGCATCCAACTAGACTTCTCCAACGAGCCAAAAATTCTGAAAAACTTTCCTCTTTACCTTGTTTCAAATTATAAACATCTTTCATGGTTACATCTTTCTCAACATAAGCACCAAACTGTTGAACAAATAATTTTGTTGTTTCTTCAAAATTCCTCAAGGAATAATTAGGTAACCGATAGTACCACTCTAATGCCATGCCACCAAGACTCTTAGGGAATGTTTTTAGTAACAACATGTCATCATATATGAGATCATGGCATGTTGTCCTAAATCTTCTTAAATGCTCTATTGGATCTTCTATCCCCTTATATATAGGTAAAACTGGCATAGGAAAATGCTTAGGATAAGGCCTTGCAGCAACAATAGGATCCAATGGTTGATTACACATTTCTTTATAACTGTAAGTGAAACTTGAAGGTTGAATCATCTCAACTTTTGAAACCAACTACTTTACCATATTTGTTAAATTCTACACTTCTGGATTATTGTTATGCAATGTCCCTAGATTCCCTAAGGGAGGGATATAGGTGTGTTGTGGAGCAAGTGCTTGGCTTAGGTTGGATGCATGGACACTATTATTATATGTGTTACCTTGTGAGAAAGGATAACTAACATTTGGTGGAATAGAAGAAAAAGTGTTGAAATTAGAAGATTGAGGAGGAAATTGAGAATAATTTTGAGTGACACTACTAGTTAGAGGAACTTGTAAATTCCTGCCAATGTTGGTGGTCATAGTAGTGGCATCAGTTGTTTGGTATCTCAAATTATCAAGATGCAAATATTTGGACAAGGGGTTATTTTGATCAAGCCTAGGAGAACTTACTGGAGGAGGAGGAGGAGCCTCACCTCTTTCGAGATGAGCCTCTCGCTCCATAGCCCTCTAGTAACTTATCTTTATTAGCTTTCATAAAACCCCAAATATGCTCAAATGATGAGAAGAGGAACCCACCATTAGGTCCTTCAAAAGGATCAAAATTTATTTCAATTTCATTATTATCTTGTTCTTCTGGATCTATGTTAGGATCCTCTCTATCAATCTGATCATCTTTCGAGGGAACATAATCAGATTCAAGATGCTTCCACTGACTTCTAAGGAAAGGAGCCATTAGAAGAAGTGAAAGGATAGAAGAGAATACTAACAACAAGCACACAAAGAAATATTTTTAAATATGTTATTAATGTTCTAAAACCAAACAAATAAATTAATGATCTTATTTAAAGTTTTAAAAGAAAAGGAGGTGTTCACGTCGGGTTCACCAAAGATGTAGAGGGGGAAAACTACCCTACCACGTACGATTCTTGGTTGGATCCACAAGAGAAAGCCAAGGTGACCATGAGGGTATGTTGTTCTCTACACTCGATGTAAAATAGGGGGGAAGGGTTCACCAAGAATGGTTTAAGGACTCGCTCCAAGTCCACTGGTTTTCAAGAATGTTTGATGTATTCATTTCAAGACAATCACCTATGTTTGGCCTTTCTAGATCTATGCTATGAAAGATAAAGGACAATGCAAAAATACAATATGCAAGAAGACAAGAGCTAACCCTAGAATGATTCTTTCTTTGAATGCTTTCTAAACCTAGGGTTTCAAGATAGAAAACCTTCAAGCAAGGGCTCAAGAGAAGATGCACAAACAATTCTAAACCCTAAGTGCACACTATATGTTGTTTTCCTTTCAAATGCCTAGAAATTAAGAGATCTATTCTTTTATATTAGATCTAGGGTTCAAACAGGAATAACAAACATCCAAAAAATAGCCTAAAGACTAAATTAGGGCACTTATCTTATCCGATGGTTGATCCTAGATTTTATCCTTTATCTAATGATATCCAATAATTCCTGTTCCTGCAAGATAACTTAGCAAACACTTGAAAAATATGATTAGCATTAGGGGGCCTGCTTAGGCCATTGTACAATAATGCTTGGAGGCGCAACAGTCAAGCCCCCTAGGTCCTTTTAGCTGACCTTTGAAAATAGAAGCGAAAGTTGACCTTTGGAAGATGAACAATCATAATAGAATATAGCAGAACAGAATGATAAAACACAACATAGAATGCAGTAGTATATTCTATATGCAATCTAGAATGCAGATCTAGGGTTTGGGGATAGAAAATTACCCCCATATGTGGTCTAGGTGAAATCGCACCCCATAATAGGTGACCACGATTTTGTAGATCGGTGAAATCGTGCCCCATAGAGACTAGGCATGATTTCATAGAAGCTATGTGAAAAATAAAATAATATGCAAAATGAAAATACACAATGAAGAATATGGAAATGTAAATGATAAAGAGTGAAAAGACCTGGTAGATAGCGCAAAAGCAGATCCAAGGATGGAGACCTCCAAATAGTATAAATCCTCCTTAGGGCTCCAACACTAATCCACCAACAAAGCAATCCAATGCAACAAAAACAAAGCTTCAACAGACTATATTCCACACTTGTGAGTTAGCTTGCTTGCAGAAGAAAACAATTCACTTAGAGATCACTTGAAGAAAGAAGTGTGCAAGAAGAAGAGAGCTTAGATCACGTATAAGAATTACTTGAATCCTTGTTACTCTCAAAGATGATTTCAAACCCTCCTTATATAGTGGATTTGAAAGTGGAATGGGTGGGAAAAACCAAGGAAAGTCGATGCCAAACACGCCAACTTCAAAAATTAGGGTTTCCTTGGGAGAAAACCCTAAAATATGAAATCATGCCCCATCGAGGCCGACCATGATTTTGCACTATGCAAAATCGCGCCCCATCAAGGGCGACCATGATTTCATAGAAAGAGGAGAAAAACCAAAAGGAAGGGAGGAGAAACCTAGCCCTTGCCCTAGGCAAGTCTAAGGGGTCTCTCTGAAGGACTCAGGGAAAATTGCTCACTTGAGTGGGTCAATTTTCCGTGTCTATATAGCCTTTACAATTTCTAACAGTTGGTCAATATTTTTCTAGAACACTTTTCCCTCAATGTCAAAATAAAAACTACACTAATTGATCTTTACAATATTCATCAATTTGATGATGAAACTATCTTGGGTTATGGCACTCGATGAAGAGCTATTATAACAAAACTACCCTTTTATCTCCCCACCATTGAGCTAACTTGATTATTCACAAGGAGTTGTTCAAAACCCATATCTTTATTATTACAACTCTAACAATATTGCATGCTTGAGGAAGCTCTAGCACAATCTAAAACAATTGAATACATTAAAATACAAGAGGTATAAATTAAACTTAAAAAGAAAGAGTGCACAAATAAGAACTTTAAAGGTACCTCTAGTAATCAATCCATGCCCAATAAAGCCAACCAAATGGTATTGAGTAGCCCAACCACATTTAATCAACCACCTCCACCTCAATAACCTCTACCTCAACAACCCCCATCTCAACAACCCCACTATTCACCCTAGCCATCTTCATATCCACCTCAAAAACCAACATATCACACCACACCCTCTCATTCAACTTCAAAACCTTCCACCACAACTAGATAACCATCTCAGGCACCTTTCTAGGCCCCCTCACAATTTCACCCCACTTTTTGAGCCTTATTTGATCATTTTTTAAACCTTTATGAGGCACAAGTAGTTTCCTTGCCAAAAATAAGACCAAAGAACCTAAAAAATCCTAAAACAAAATCATATAAAGAGTTGCAATACTATGTCTACCATCAGCAAAAGGGTCACAACATCAATAATTCCATCTAATTTAACCATATAATCTAGGATATTATCGAAAATGAGGTCATTATAATTGACAGTCCTCTAATTTCCCTTAATCAAAACCTAGGCATTTATCAAAACTCATTACCATAACATGAGACAACACAACAACATAATGAGGCTACAACTTCTACCACTCCTAATCAAATTATTCATGTCAATAATGTCCCATATTACCAAGATTTTATGGGAACAATAAGTCATGACCACTCAACTCCCACTTCATCCATCCCATCTACCACTCCTCAAGAGAATCAATCTTGGGAGTAGTGCACTATTTAGAATGACTTTCCACCAATAAATTTACCTCCATATGTTTCCACATCCACCACCATACTGGTTATCAAATTAGTTTCCTCCTTAGCTTCATCATTTATGTTATCTGATCCAACTAGTTCTTCTTCTCTTTCCATTATCATGTCATCTTTTCAAACCACTCCATCAAAATCCTCTTTCAGATTTTCATCCTCTCAATCTACACCATCATATTCCTCCACTTTGTCTTAACTCTCATCCTCTACTATTGTGCCCTCCACTTCTTCTATGCTACCTCACTTGGAGTCTCATTACCACTCATTCAACTAAGAGTCCTCTCTTATCTCTATCCAAAATCTAGTCTTGATCCGAGGGAGTACTTTATCCATAAGGTCACCATCTCTCCCCCTGTTATCATCTAGTAAATCTCTCACCCCACTTGAGGTCCCTCCAACTTGTCTGAAGGAGACTCTCCCCACATTAGCATGTACCCCATATATACCTTGGCATTCTCCCTCCCCCCATATGATGGATTTTTAAGGACACTCGCATTCAAGCCTAATGCAACAGGCCTCTCGAATCATTTCACCCATGTGTTTGCATAATATGACCATAAATAACAACTAACATCGATCCCCATCATCTCTACCACCTCTTATTCCAACCCCATCATCTCTATGACCATACTATTTAGAATAGATGGGTCCAATCCAACCAAAATAAAATAAAATTTTCAAATAAATTTGGACCTATAGGGTGACTTAGATAGATATGCTTATTTTTGGAGGTTATAAAATTACATATTAAAAATATTCTCTTGTCTAATGCTATTATATATAAATCAATTCTCGTAATTGAATTAAATAATATAATGAATTTGAATAGATGAGAGCATTCCTAGCTATCATTCAATGGTATTATATCCTTTTATAGAATTGTAAATAGGGGAAATATAATTTCTAATATATGCACAGGTCAAAGGGAAGAAAATCCTAAGGATCCAATCAAGTATTGCACCTCAATTTCCACCATCCTCTTTCCTAGAAACCATTATTCAATGAAGGTAAATATCCTACTTAACTAATTTTGGATATAATAATGGAATTGTATATTTGAAATTTTCTTTGCATATAGCATTTTACTAATATATGGATAAAGATAAACCAAGAAAAAAACTTTGATAAGTTTAGTCATAATAAGATACATAAACAAGGAGAGAGAGATATATATATAGAGAGAGAGATAGTGGTTAATTACTATAATAATGATAATATTAGTGATAAGAAGACTAAGGTTATAGTTAAAGGACTAGTATATAAAAAGAAGGAAAGTATAGTGCAAATAATTGGCTCAAGTATGCAATAGAAAATGAGATAATGTAATGAAGTATAAGATGCAAGAGTAATAGAAAGATACTCAATTAATAATAAAATAATGTAAAAAATTAAGATAGAGAGAAAAGAGGGAAAAGTACTAACCTTGTCTTGCATATGTACTTTGCTTGATGATATCCTTATGAGTATACAATCCTTTATCCTTATTGAATTGGTTTATGAAGAGGCCCAACCCATATGGCCTTAAGGTAGGGATATCTTGAATGGAGATAATTTGCTAACTAGAGAAGAACAATAACAAGATCCTTCTTATGAGCCAAGTGGTATAATTGTACTACGATAAAGAGAATAGGAGTTTTGTGAAAAATTCTTAAGCATCCTTGGAAGATCCCTAGAACCTTGTTCTAGGAGGAGGAATAGTTAGAGAACTCTTGGTTGTATCCTTATTGTTTTATAATAAGAAAGAAATTTTTTAAATAAATCATAGAAATACAAAGATGTTGATGTCGTATTTTTTCCAAAATGAATTTATAATTCCATATTTATAGGATTTTACTACTTAGAGTTAAGTGAGCTAAAACATCCATAAATAGGCGATGACCTAATTATCTAATAAAAATAAAATCAAATTATGGTAGAGAACGAATTGAGTGGGTCCTAAGGATATGAATTATATTTCCAATTTGAGAAAATACTCTATCCTCAATGGGAAATCTAATTGTGAAGAGGTGGCACTCTAGAGTGACATTCTATTGATAGAGAAGCATTCTTGCTAGTAATGTGAGAAAAAATAAAAATAGGTGTTTAGGATGAAAATTATTCTCCTCAAGTATGTAAGGGGCTTATAATTATTTTATGGATATAAATAGAACTAATCCTATGGATTGGTCAATAGGTAGTGTAGTGAATTATTTCTACACTCAAATTTACCTTATAAAATATCTTGAGCAAAGAAGAGACAAGCAGGAAACAAAGAATGAAGCATCAGATGAAGTAGGGTTGAAAATACCAATAAAAACCTAAGCATTAATCAAAACCCATTAAAACCTAGGCATTTATCAAAACCCATTACCATAACATGAGATAACACAACAACATAATGAGGCCTCAAATTCTCTCACTCCCAATCAAATTAATCATCTCAATAATGTCCCATATTACCACGGTTTTGTGGAAACAATAAGTCATGACCACTCAACTCCCACTTCATCCATCCCATATACCACTCCTCAAGAGCATAAATCTTGGGATTAGTGCACTATTTAGAATTAATTTCCACCAAAGAATCTACCTCCATCTATTTCCACATCCACCATCATATTGGTTACCAAATCAAGTTCCTCCTTAGCTTCATCATTTATGTCATCTGATACAACTAGTTCTTCTCTTTCCATTATCGTGTCATCTTTTCAAACCACTCCATATAAATCCTCTTTCAAATTTTTATCCTCTTATTCTACACCATCGTCATCTTCGTTCACTCTATTTGAGCTCTCATCCTCTACTATTGTGCCCTCCACTTATTCTAAGCTACCTCACTCGGAGTCTCATTACCACTCATTTGACCAAGAGTCCTCTCCTATCTCTATCCAAACATTTAGTATTGACCCAAGGGAGTACTTTATCCATAAGGTCACCTTATCTCCTCCTATTATCATCTAGAAAATATCGCATCCACTTGAGGTCCATCCAACTTGTCTGAAGGAGACTCCCCTACCTCAGCATGTACCCCACCTATACCTTGACATTCTCCCTCCCCCCATATGATGGATTGTTCAGGACACTCACATTCAAGCCTAATGCAATAGATCTCTTGAACCATATCACCCATGTGTTGTCATAATATGACCATAAATAACTCCTCACATAGATCCCTATCATCTCTACCACCTCTTCTTCCAACCCCATCATCTCTATGACCATACTATTTAGAATAGGATGGGTCCAATCCAACCAAAATAAAATAAAATTTTTAAATCAATTTGGACCTATAAGGTGACTTAGATAGATGTGATTATTTATGGAGGTTATAAAATTACATATTAAAAATATTCACTTTTTCTAATGCTATTATAGATAAATCAATGCTCTTAATTTAATTAAATAATATAATTAATTTGAGTAGATGAGAGCATTCCTAGCTATCATTCAATGGTATTATATCCTTTTATATAATCGTAAATAGGGGAAATATAATTTCTAGTATATGCACAGGTAAAAGGGAAAAAAATCCTAAGGATCCAATCAAGCATTGTACCTCAAGTTCCACCATATCCTTTCCTAGAAACCATTATTCAATGAAGGTAAATATCCTACTTAGCTAATTTTGGATATAATAATGAAATTTGATATTTGAAATTTTCTTTGCATATAACCTTTTACTAATATATGGACAAAGACAAACCAAGAAAAAAACTTTGATAATTTTAGTCATAATAAGATACATAAACAAGGAGAGAGAGAGATATATAGATAGATAGAGAGATAATGGTTTATTACTATAATAATGATAATATTAGTGATAATAAGACTAAGGTAATGGTTAAAGGACAAGTAGTATATAAAAAGAAGAAAAGTATAGTGCAAATAATTGGCTCAAGTATGCAATAGAAAATGAGATACTATAATGAAATATAATATGCAAGAGTAACAGAAAGATACTCAATTGACAATAAAAGAGTGCAAAATATTAAGATAGAGAGAAAAAAGGGAAAATTACTAACCTTGGCTTGCATATGTACTTTTCTTGATGATATCCATGTGAGTCTACAATCCTTTATCCTTATTGAATTGGTTGATAAATAGGCCCAACCAATATGACCTTAAGGTAGGGACTTCTTGAATGGAGATAACTTGCTAACTAGAGAAGAACAATGACAAGATCCTTTTTATGAGACAAGTGGTATAATTGTACTAATAGAAAGATAATAGAAGTTTTGTAAAAAAGTCTTAAGTATCCTTGGAAGATCCCTAGAAACTTGTTCTAGGAGGAGGAATAGTTAGAGAACTCATGGATGTATTCTGCTTGTTTTATAAGAAGAAATAATTTTTTTAAATAAATAATAGAAATACAAATATGTTGATGTATTTTTTCCAAAAATAATTTAGAATTCCATCTTTATAGGATTTTACTAAGATTTATATGATCTAAAGCATCAATAAATAGGTGATGACCTCATTATCTTATAAAAATCGGATTAAATTATGGTAGAACATGACTTGAGTGGGTCCTAAGGATATGATTTATATTTCCAAATTGATAAAATATTAGATCCTCAATGGGAAATCTAATTGTGAAAAGGTGGCACTCTATAGTGAAATTCTATTGATAGAGAAGCATTCTTGCTAGTAATGTGAGAAAAAATAAAAATAGAAGGTGTTTAGGATGAAAATTATTTCCGAAGTATGTAGGGGGCTGATAATTATGTTATGGATATAAATATAACTAATCATATGGATTGGTCAATAGGTATTTTAGTGAATTATCGCTACACTCAAATTTTACCTTATAAAAGATCTTGAGCAAAGAAGAGACAAGAAGGAAACAAATAATGAAGCATAAGATGAAGTAGGGATGAAAATACCAATTAAAAATGTCTAATAATAAAACAAGTATAAAGGACCCCAAAAAATAGGAAAACTAAGTGTCTAAAATTCAAAAGTTATAAAAGCTCTAACTAAAAACCAAAGGCAAAAGCTCCAACACATAAAGTTCCTAAGATGGAAGATGATAAAAGCTCCAATGTTAGATGAAATAAAAGTTCCAAAGGATGAAAACACCTATGCTCCAAAATTTTAGGGAATCAAAATTTTCTTTGAGGGCTTCCATCCCAAAACACTTACATGGAATGCCCCTATCCCCCAATTCCTCCTAGTTTGGTTCATGACCTTGGACCCCACACATTGTTCTAAGGTGTATAGTCTTCTGATAAACAATCCTCTTCTACAAGGAATATATGGTAACCTAGGGAATTAGTTGGTGAATTAAAGGTAGAAGTTATGATATCCATATTGGGAGAAATACTTTAACCAAGTGACATTAATTTCCCATGCATAGACTTTTGGAATACCTAAAAAGGGTAGATAATAGTAATGGAGGTAATTGAGCATCCAAATACTAAAAAACTCAACATTAATAATTTTGGATCTAGATATATTAGAAGGACACATAGGATTCATCCAAGACATGACCCAGTACACAAATGAACAATCATTTTGAAGTCTTCACACAATTATGGAGGGAAAATATCATTGTTGTAATTTGTAAATAGCAATATAGACTATCAAAATGAATGACAAGTTTGCATTTGCTTTCTTTTGTAAGCTTTCATTTCATTTATTTCTATAGAGCAATCAATTCTTGAGTGGCTTATGGTAAAATCAAACCCCCATTTTTGGTACAATATTTATATAAAATTACTTGCATATATATATATATATATATATATATGGAGGATTGCATCAATTTTTGGACTAGTCATATGTAGTTTTCTATCGACTCATTTCTATGTGTGTATGTGTTTGTAATTTTTTCTTATATATATGTGTGTGTGGGAGACATGAATCAATTCTTAGAATAGACATTTTTGGATATCTTGTGGACCCACTTCCTTATGCATATGTATGTTGATAAAACTAATATGTGTGTAATTGTGTTAAGGAGAGGAATTTTTCATCACTAGAGTTTAGTCCTATTGTGTAGGGATATCTTAGCAAATATTTTGGTGCATCACCACCCTTTTTATTTTGTTGAGTTATTTTATTTTTATATCTCACATCACTTTTCCACCTTTATATTAAGTGCACCTTAAAGATCAATATTAACAAGGAGTTGACCTTAGAAAAATATCTTGAAGGCCCCTGATTGAGCCAAACCCTATGCTCTCAACTATGGCCTTATTATGTTGCTCCTCATGAGGCACAATTTTTCCAACCAGGATAATAAGAGATTATAGTAGGTAGAATATCCTAGGGTTTAATCTAATATTAAAAACTCAAGTTCTACTTGACCTACCTGCAATCATACTTGGGTATTAATAAACCAATGCTTATATCAATTCTTGAGTATAAATTCTTTTCCTGTGAGGTGTCCATTTTTTCCTAAAGTGAAGAAAAATGAAGTGCCTCAAGAGAGAATAAAATCCACACAAGTCTACAATAAAATGATATTAGTAATGGATGGGTGACCTACCTCAAGAAGGATCCTTATGGAATGAATTTGGGAAAAGTCAAGTGCAAAATAAAATATGAAAGACAAAATACATTGAAACACATAGGTGAAGTGTGTGGGAAAATTATTTATATGATTTAATATACATGAGTGTCCTATGTGGAAAAGGGTCACAAGTGTATATAAGCCTCAATGAAGGTGTAGTTGAACCCTCAATTCAAAAATGTATTCATTTGTTTAATTTTGATCACTCCAATTGAGGAAAATAAACATGAGATATTTAGAATTTTTATTTATTGTATTTGTGAACATGAGTGTGTTGAGTCCTATGATAGACTCAAATTATAGTGTGAGTATCTATAATATATAGTTTTTCCTACTTGATTAGAACCTAACATTTGATAGAGGTAGGCAATCAAAAACCTAATTTTTAAATTCTATCTACTTGAATGGATTAAAAAATACTTTTTAATAATTCCATATATTTAAAATTGAAAATAAATATAGAAATAAGATAAGGTATTTGTCTATTGTGTCTTTCTACAACCTAAGGTTTACTTTAGAATAATGAATTAATATCTATTTCTATATTTTGATTATAATTCTATGGTCATCTAAAGCTATAGATTTATTATATATGCCTTGTTTTTTTATTTCTTACTTTCTCAAGGTTTAAATTTAAATATTTTCCCTAGTCATGATGATAATGATACCTTTTAACACATGGTTCTCTAATGAATATCACGTGAAGACATCCTAGACTAGCACCCTAGTGAAACCATAAGTGATCTAGTTTGACAAGGTGATGATCTTGCTTTTGAGAGTAGATGTGATATAATTTATTATAGATTTATATATTTATCCCTTAATTATATGATAACTTTATTTTTATCATTGTTATAGGTGAATAGATAATAATTATATGTGGATACATTTTTAGAGAGATAAGACTAGGTTGTGAATGAATAGAGGTTCATCTTAGTTGGAAGAGGTTTTGGGATACTAAACAACAATATTGGGAGGAAATTAACATATATTAGTTGGTGTATATAACTTAGAGGCCCTATGTATGGCCTCACATGGATGTGATAAGGGAGATCACAAGGCATTGTGATACTTAAATGAACACCTCTAGATACATATTTAGAGGAGTGGCTCATGAAATTGGGATCACTTTGGAGGATGTATGGGCCTTTTAGGGAGTTATCATAGTTGGTAATAGGTGGATTTATATGGGGATGACCACAACCATATATCTTATATATGCTAGATACATGACTAACAAGGGGACATGGTCGAAGGGGACCATAAGGCTAGTAGATGTGGGGTATTTTAGATGTCCTGATATCTAAATATGGTCATAGGGTTGCCTTGGGATGAAGTATTATAAAATAAATATATATATAAATAATCTTATTTATATTAGCAAACACTCTTATGATGAAGTAGAGAAATAATCTTGTTTGTAGAGACATTATCTTAGCAAATATTTATCATTATTATTTCATGATCTAAAAACCAGATCCAATGGGATGATATAAGTGGGTCTATTAATGGGTTCAATATATAATACACTGCCCTAATATAGGCTATATAGGCTACTACATGATATCTAGTAAGGGAAAATACTATTGCACCAATGTGCTTAAGGAATAAATATGGAGATGGATTCATTATGCATCTCATAGATAGAGTATATGGACACTAACCAATATATGGTATGGATTATGGATTTTGAATCATTACTATTAATGTAAACTCACAAGGTAATATTCATAATATCAAATATGTAATAGCTGAAATATAAAAAGATCCAATAATAATGTAACCAGAATAATATGAGCCAACTAATATGTAAAATAAAGGCTTATAATATATCAAATAACATCAATTACTAAGAAACAATATGAATGTAATAGCTTGAATTATACATGTACAAAGCATGTAGCACAACTTACAATATTAGTTGCTCAAATGTATGCAATATTTATTACTCCTATTTCTCTTACAAATGTATCATAAAACTCTTATACAATAACAATGCTCACTATGTAGACAATGTAGGCTATGTTTACTATATCTCGCTATGGGGAGAAACACAATAGGGCTATGACCAAGAGCATGGGGTTCAACTCAATCAGGGGGCTTTAGGAGTTTTTACAAGTGTGACTTCTTGTTATGATGTGATCTTCAAGGTGCACTTAGACTCAACAAAGGGAAAAAGGGTGCAAGAGATAAAAATAAAACAACTCAACAAAATAAAAGAGGTGGTGATGTTATAATAAATCCACTAAGATTTTCCTACAAAATAGGCAGAAATGTTATGTACCAGTGATGAAAACTTCCTCTTCTCGACATAGTGAAGCATAGATGAGAGCTACAAATTATATGCATAAATAAGAATGTGGGTCCCATAGGAAAGCCAAAAAAAGTAACTAGTTTGAAGATAGATGCATGCCCCTCATGCATATATACACTTAATAAAACCCAAAAATAGGTAAAATTTCATAGAAAAATACATACACATAGAAATCAGTTAGTAGGAGGCCATAGATGGTTGCATCAAAAATTTGACATAAGATCACTTATATATGCAAGCAAGATTTTACAAAGATTGTGCCAGAAATGGGGGTTCAATATTGCCCACAATCTACTTAGGAGCCAACTATTTTTACAAAAATAAATGAGGGAAAATCCTACAAAAGAATATAGTTGTAAACTTGTCAATTATTTCTACAATCTAAAATATAAATTTTTATAGATTACAATAGGGGAATTTTTCCTCCAATATTTGTAGGATGATTTGACTTTCTATTTAACTTTAACTAGGGATTATGAATATTGAATGAGGTTGCCTTTGACCATTTTTTTGTTAGTCTATAGCTACCATGGTTACAAGTCCCCATTCCTTTGGTTTTAATAGCACATCTACCTTCAATTGATTTGTAAAGCTATATTGTTCTTGATAGATAGCCCATTTTTTATTAATAATGCAACACTATATTTATTCATATATTTTTACTTGGAAATTCATGTGCTCACCTAACTCCCCTTAGTATTGTGTGCTTGCTTACCTTCAAAATTGTATGCCTTTTTAAAAAAAAATCTTAAGTTCACTATCCTCAATATTGAGATTTTTTATCCATGCCATCGGGACTTCTTCTAGCCTTCTTCCTTTAAAACTTTTATAAAATTTTATAAGTCATCACATTAGGTATTTTTGTCAAACCTTCTTTCTGCCATGATTCTTGTCAAAACCTCTAATCATTTCTTGCTTTCATTTTAAACTCTGACATAAACTCTTTACCTATTGGTTTGGTTATTTCTTCGCTTATTCTTATAAGGTAGTATTATTCCATGATTTTGTGTGATTTAGATCATCAACATCTATTTTATCATATTCTTATCAAAATATTTTATGTCAAAAATTCTTCCTCATGACCCCTTTTTGTTGGTCCCTACCTTATTTTCAAATGTTGATATTTGATCTAGAATTTTTGGAAGTTGGTAATGACCTCAACCTTCACCTTCTTGTTTTTTCTTTAAGGTCTTGCACCATCTTTGGGATGCATTTCAACTAGATCATAATCAATTATCACTATAGTTTTGGTTACTCGTAGAGGAACTTCTACTTGTAGGAGGAGATGAAATCAGAGGTCTAGGATTTATTCATTGGGTATAGAGTCATTGAAATGTGACTCCAAAGAAGGTGCTAAACCTTTTATTTGTTGAAATGATCACTCATACTACTTATATATATATATATATATATATATATATATATATATATATATATATATATATATATATATATTATTTTTGGTACAGTTCTTAACCATTTTCTATCCCATGCATGTTCACTTGCATATCCTTGGGAAATCAACACCCCACCATTATATTACCCATTGATCCATTTGTTTTTTAGAAATGCATGAATTCATTTCATTGTTGGACATTTTGAGTCCCTAAGATAATATGTTGTCATTGATGTCAAAAGATCATTTAATGTCAAAAGGATCAATGAAGGGTTTTTGTGAAAACCAAGACAGGAAAAATAAAAGTTTTTATTTAAAACCATGGACAGCATATTTGATCTGGTTTTTTCTTAAAACCCAAGTTGGGCTTTCGTTTCATTGAAAAAGGTACCTCGATGATGGAGATATTTAAGTTTTAATATTTGGTTTAAATTTTAATTATTTAAAATTTGAATTCAAATTTAAAACTAAATACGCAAGATTTTCATCGACGTCGTCAAGAAAATAAAAAGTTATATTTTCATCGACATCTTCGATATGATTAAAGGACTATATAAAGGGGTCTTCAATTGATTATTATTTCATCCTTAATCGTGTAATAAAAGTGTTGGCTATTGAATCGTTTATGACCTCGTGCGAAATTCTTGAAAAGTGTGGTAGTGAATAACATAGATTGTGTTCAAAGAAACAAACATCGTGGGCAACATGGCACATTGGCAAGTGGGTCTTGGCTAAGGTGTGGGGCAGACAAAAATGTTGAGGATCGAATTCCCTTGACTACATTTTTTGGAAAGCATAATAGAAGCGCTTCGGCCCCTTTGGTTTTGCGGAAGGTGAAGACAGGCATAAGGCACATTGTGCCTTTCCCTTTCCAATGGGCAGCTAGCTCATGTGGAATCTTAGCTGCGGCTAAGACACTCGCGGTGTGGCAAGTCGGGGGTTCGAATCCCCTTGAGGAGGTAATTATGTTTTGCATTAATTTAATTTTATTTAGCCCTAAGGTTGGATTTATAAGGTGGTTAGTGGAAATTAAAGTTTTAATTAAGCTTTGTTATTTGGGCTGTATTGATTATTGCAAAACTTGAGGGGTTTAATGATTTATTTGATTATTATTAAGAATTGAATTTAGGAGAAATAAGGAGTTTTTTTTAAGTATTTTTAAAAGGCTTATTGATTGTTATTTTGATAAGGGTTTTATTAAAAAGGGACTTTTGTGGATGTGTTTATTTAGTTGGAGTAAAAAGGGTGAATATTAAGTTATGCTTTATATTGTGATTATGTGAAGTCCACTAACCCTTATTGAGATTGGAAAGGAAAGTTGTGTTTAAGTGTGGCAAATTTTGTGGACAACTCCTTGGCATAAAAAAGGTATGGGAACATTCTCCTATTGATTTTTTATGGTGGTTGATTTTTGAAATATCTTTGGAGAGAAAAGGATTGATTGTGGTTTTTGTTTTTGAGAGTTGTTGGTTTAATGCTTCAAGGTTTTATGGTTAGTGAGTTGTAATTAAACCTTGTTTTAGAAGCATTGTTGTTGAAGCCCATTGATTGTGAAATAAACTTAAAATTGAGTTAGAGAAGAACATGAGTATAATTGTTATGTGATATTTGTGATTGATCATTGTTGGAAACATTTTGAGTTGGTTAAATACATGCTTGGACTAGGGTTTGTGAGAAAGGATTATTCCTTGAGGTGATTGGTTGAGTTGAGTTGATTTAAGCCTAGTCAAATGGATGCATGTGGTTGTTCAAGTTCCTAGAAACAAACTATTTCATATTCTAATTTGAGTTGAGATTGAGATTTAAGAATAGAACATATTGAGTCTCTAACAATTCTCTTTATGCTTATATTGAGTTGAGATTGGGATTTGAGTATAGAACATACAGAGTCTCTAAAAATTCTCTTTATGCTTCTATTGAGTTGAGATTGGGATTTGAGTATAGAACATATAGAGTCTCTAACAATTATCTTTATGCTTTTATGATATTGATTTGAGTTGAGATTAGGATTTGAGTATAGAACATATTGAGTCTCTGACAATTCTCTTTATGCTTCTATGAGATTGAATTGAGATATTGATTGAACATTGAGCTTAGAACATATTGAGTCTCTAACAATTCTCTTTATGATTCTATGTGATTTGAGACAATTCTTTGAGAAGGCTTGTGGACTGATTTGAGTTAAGCTTTTGTGAAATATTACTATGCAAATTTGAGCAAGTCTTACAGAAGACTTGTTGAGCAGATTTGAACAAGTTTTGTGTGGACCTGTTGAGCAGATTTGAGCAGGTTCTGTGTGGACCTGTTGAGAAGATTTGAGCAGGTTCTGTGTGGACCTGTTGAGCAGATTTGAGCAGGTTCTATGTGAACCTATTGAGCATAATTGTACTAGACCGACTATATTGTGTTTAGTACAATAGATTGAGCAAAACTATGTTAGACCGACTGAACTGTGTTTGGTACAGTATTGAGACAAATATTTGGAGGTGATAGAGTATAGAGGACAAAGTCTTAGTGGATAAAGATTCAGTAGCCAAGATAATTGAAGATAGACCTAAGTTAGGAGTGTTCAAGTGGAAATAGATCCACCAGTCAATGCAGCATAGATATAAAGTCTTCTAGAATATCACTAGCCAAAGCAGAAGGGGAAAGATTTCTCTTGTGGAAGAGATCTAGAAACTTGATATTAGGGGATCAACATCTCCTTTGGACAGAAGACCATAAACATTATAATTTAGGAAATATTCCTAAGAGATTATTTGAGAAATATTTAGAAGAAATATTTTCTCTGTGGAGGTAGCCCACACTAGGTGAGCCACTTTAAAATCTGTGTCTCTACTATGTGTGATGATTGGTGCATTGGTTTGGTTATTGCAATTGATATTACCATTGATTATATTGATTAATACTATTTGGGAAAGAAAAGTAAAAAGTGATGTTATACTGTTCACCCCTCTCAGTATAAGCTTGTGTTTTTCACCCTTGTCGTGGTTCAAAAATCATGCTAGAACATGTGGGCGATAAATAAGGATATGTGTACCACTAAATGGCTCCTCTACAAGATTTGGTTGATCTCGTCCACTTGGGTAACTAGCTGCAGTAGTGTTGGACCCAAAAGTGGTATGTTATGCTTGTGCTATATTGTATGTATATGATTGAAAAAAAAACTATTGAATGATCCAAATTGATAATAATCTGAAAGTAAACTTGTAAAATAGGAAAACATTTTAGACTAAGGGATAATTTTTTTTTTTAATATCCTAGCTTTCTTTTTTGAACTTCTTTTTGGGCAACTAGGTGAGTAGTCAGACCTGGGTTATTACATATAATCATAGTCAAAACTTTTAATACTCAAATAATAAGGGAAAATCACTCCCCAGTAAGAAGTTGTGTTGTATTCTCGAGCCCCTAATATGTGGTATGATTATATTTAAGAGTTCCTTATCAAGTTGTAAGACTTTATAGAATAAGATGCATCATGGGATTTTAAGAGGATTCACTAGTCATTTTCAACTTTGATAACAAAGCTTTCTTAGGTGGAGCTATGTAATGACTCTAAAATAGCCACATTGATTATCTTAATTATTATTAGCCCTAGTCTTATGTTTAAGTTAGTCACCCATTGAGAATTAGGTTTAGGGTTATTGTTTAAGTTAGTCTATAAGGAGAGGAGTTATGTTGTAGTTGAGACATTGTCATTTTTATTATTTTAAGTTGTCTCTAGTTCATGTATAACACTTCACCCTCTCCAAGTGGTCATGAGACTTTTCCTTCTCTAAATGGCTATGAGAGTTTACCCTTTCTAAGTGGCTATGATTCATAATGGTTTATAATTAGAGTTTATTATTTGTATTTTTATTTCTTGCTATTAAATGTAATTTACTATTCTAGTGGATGTTTCTTTTTCCACATAATTAAAGTGTTATTGTTGTTGCTGTATTTTTTTGAAGATTGTTTAATTATATAAATGTTAATTATGAATATGAACATGAGCTTATTTCAAGTAAGATAAGTTAAAATAACATAATAATATATAATTTAATAAAACAAATTCAAGTAATTATAATATTGAAATATTACCTTAAATTTATATAAAGTATTATGAATAATTTTCATAAAACAACTAATTTTATAATATATTATAATACTATAATAATCTAATTTATTAAAATAATATAGTATTAAATTAACATAATATAACATAATAAAACATATACCCAGGTGTTGTAGGTGAGTTGGAGAGGAGAGGGCAATCCTCCGAGGGAGGTCCCAGGTTCAAATCTCCACCCTACCAAAAAGCTGAGTTGGGTTTCCAAAATTTAATTGATAATGTTGGTGCGGGTAGGTTCGGATGTGACTCCCGGATGGCTTTGACATTGTAGAACCCCCTGTTCGTGGTCTCTTAGACCAAGGCGGCCCTATAAGGAATTTTTCTCTTTAATATTTATATATATATATAATAAAACATATATTTACCTTATAATTTGTTAAACTTATTAAAATTACTAACCATAAACATTAATATTTTTTGATTAAATGATTTTAGCTTTAAGCTTGACTTACTAAGATTTTTTTTTTTTTTTTATAAAGACACTTAAAAAATAGTAAAAGTCCTTCTAGTAGAATATGGACAATAAAATGAAGGAATATTATTTATTAAGGTAAGGGTATCTAAATTTAAAATCAAGGTCATGGAATGGTTGGTTCATCCATGGCTTAAAGATGATGATTTTAATATTTGAATATTAGATAGTTAGATAGATAGATAGATAGGTAGATAGATATATAGATAGATAGTAAGATAGATAGATAGATAGATAGATAGATAGATAGATAGATAGATAGACAAGATTTTGAAAAGGACCTCAAACCTTTTACAAATAATAAGTAAAAGTTTTTTGAGAGAAATAAAAGCATAGCAAAGAAATAATTGCCCCACTTGGGATCTAGAAACCAAATTTTAAACAATAGTAGGAACCAAGAGAAGCCGCGATCTAGAAGAAGTGTATCCCACCAAAAACATGAACTACCAAAATTGAAATTGAAAAACAAGAACAAGAGCAAGAACATTCAAACCCAAGAAGCGGTTCCTACCCAAATATAATCTAGAGAAATGTTTCAACAATTACTATCCAAAAGGCAAAACCAAATTTGAAATAGTGGTGCCAACCAAATTATCCATAGAAACCTGAAAACTCCATTCCAAGAACTGAATCTAGAAAATCAATAGTGTTGCAAATTGATTTTCTTTTCACAAATATATAATTAATTAAAATTTTGGTGTATAATAAAACGTATTCTATAATTTTATGTATAAATATTTTAATATAGTTTTATTAATTATAATATAAATGTTTAAATATAATAATTAATTATAATAAAATATTTAATTAATATTTTACTATAATTAAAACGAGCTCTGGCGATTTTCTCCTCTGAACCTGTGATTTTGAACCTTCGATTTTTCTCTGGTTTTTACGATCTTGCTGAAGTGCTTTTTCATTTTGGGGGATCTGAAGATCCGCTCGGTGCCCCTGGAGGGTCCAATGGGGACTCCTCCGGCCCCTGACTCTGGAAACACCAGCTCTTACGCTGATCTTTTTAAGGGTGACTCTTCCCCGAAGACTGCTGAAGCACAAAAAATGGCATACAAGAAGATCTTCACGGATGTTGGGAATCGAACGCCAGCTCATCGGGTGAATGGTTGTTTGCCGCAGGCCGAATCCAGACCAAAAATCGTCATTGAACCTAGCATGGTTGAAGAATCAGTTCTCTACAGAGCGAACCATGATCTAATCTGCAAGTTTATGGGCATTCGCCCCTCCCTGCACTTCCTGCACTCATGGATCCATCAAAACTGGGAACCCCACGGTGAGTACTCTTTGTGGTTTATCAGTAACGGTTATTTTATTGTCATCTTCTCGGCTCTGGCTGACAGAAATAAAGCTTTTGAGTCGAAAAAGAAGAATCATGGCCCGACGGGCCTTTTTGTTCAACCATGGTGGGTGGGCTTCGACCCTCGTGTTGAACCCACTGCTATACCAGTGTGGATTCGATTATATGCCCTGCCAATGGAGTTCTGGGGGGAGCAAGTTTTGACCATGATTGGCAATTCGATCGGTAGACATATTGGGGTTGCCCGAGACACTATTGAAGGGAGCATGGCAGTTTATGCTCGTATTTGTGTTGAGATGGATCTTAGCCAGCCTCTTCCGACTGAGTTGGATATTGAACTAGCAGGTCATACCTGGACCCAACAGCTTGACTACGAGGCCCTTCCCTTCAGATGTCGGGTTTGCCATAAGCATGGGCATCTTGCCCATTTCTGTCCTATTAACATGAATTCCAAAATGGAGGCCCCTTCGGATATGCCAAACCTGCCTAAGGAGGACAAGGTCGCTCCTAATACAGATCCTAATAACTCTGGTCAGAACCAGAATGCTTCGAGGGAGGGTTTTGAACAACCCAGAAGAAGAAGATGGTCCAAGAAAAAGGAGGGAAAGGAGCAATCTAATCCCAGGCCCTCCAATAGGTATGAGATTTTTAAATCCTTGGTGGATGAAGAAGATCACTCTATGGAGGGTTTGGAGGGTCCCAAAGAAACTTCAAATATCCCTGATCATCCCCCCCTCTCACCTTCCCCTGTCATACAGCAGATAGTTGATCTAGGTGAAGTATCACAGCCTGTGTCTTCTGGTGCCTTAGTAGTCCATAATCCTGAGCAATCAGTATCTCAGGATGTCCACATGGGGATAGCAGAGAAGAGCAGGGAAAGGCCATCCTTGGGGATAACCCAGCTGGAAAAAAGACCAAAAAACAACAACTCTCAGGGAGCAGGCAGGAGATCTAACAAAGAGCTGCTAGCAGCTCAAGGAGATAAGTTGATCATGGGAGGATCAATGAGGACAATTGACTCCTATTGCTCTCCGGGTAACCCATGATTATACAATCTTGGAATGTGAGGGGTTTAAATAGCAGAACCCATCAATCTATTGTTAAAAGGTTATTAGAAAATAGCAATACTGATTTCTTGCTTTTGCAAGAGACTAAGATGTCTTTGGACCTTATGTCTAAAACGGTCAACAAAATCTGGAGGGGTGCTGGCCACATGGATGTGGCTGCCCAAGGTGCCTCAGGGGGGATTTTGACTCTGTGGAACTCTCAGGAATGGTCTGCAATAGATCACCTTGCCTGGAGGGGAGTTCTCACTTCTCTCTTTCGGAATAATGTCTCGGCGGAAGTAGTTTTAATTACCAACTTTTATGGATCTCAGACCCTGGAAGGTCAGAGGCAGCAGTGGAAGGCTTTGCATGATATGAGGGAGTCTAGGGAAGATCTAGACTGGATTGTTGTGGGGGACTTTAATGCTAAATTATCTTCTAGAGAACAGGAAGGGGGAACCCCCTTTTTGGATACAGGGGACCGTCTCATGATTGCCCAAGTCCAGGCTTTACACCTTGTGGACATTCAAGGTCCTAGCAATAACTTCACCTGGACTAATAAAAGGAGGGAGCCACACAGTAGGAAGGTGAAACTGGATCGTTTTCTGCTTTCAGAAGAAACGTTTGTAAAGTGGAACATTAACTTTCATATTTTAGCAGGCCCTGTTTCTGATCATTGCCCTATTCTGTTGGAAGGTGGGGCTGGAAGGGGACATACTCACAAACCTTTCAGATTTGAGAATTTTTGGTTGCAGAAGGAAGAACTCCGGGAGAAAATTCCGTAGTGGTGGAAAGAAGGCCGTCCATCTTATGGGAGGGCAATGTTTAGAATTCACAAACAACTTCAATATGTCAAAACTCAGTTGAAATTGTGGAGGCGGTCTAATAAATCTGACTTCCAGGCCCAAAGAGCTCCGTTGGTGGCCCGCTGGGATGAGGTTCAGAAACAGTTCAGAGAAGGAGTTATCACAGACCAGCTCAAGGATGAGGATGATGCCTTGCGTAGAGCGGTGGAGGACATTGAAAATCAGGAGGAGATTTATTGGAGGCAGAGAGCAAGAACTACCTGGTTAGTGGAAGGGGACAGAAATACTAAATTCTTTCACCGGTCTGCTTGTGCCCGACGACAGATGAACAAGATGGAGGTCCTGCAGGATGGGAATGGTCATACCTTTGACACTCTTCCAGATCTTCACTCCCATGCTATGGATTATTTCTCTAAGCTTTATAAGGAGAGTCTGGTTCAAGATCCTTTGGCTCAAAATGAAGTTCTTTCTGTCATCCCAGCTCTCGTCTCTGAGGGTGAAAATCAGGCTCTTCTCAAACCTATTGATAGAGATGAACTGACAGTTGTGGTCTTCGGAATGAGTACTGGTAAAACTCCAGGTCCTGACGGTTTTCCCATTGAGTTTTTCTAGGCTTTTTGGGATTGCCTAGAGGAAGATGTTAGAGCTGTGGTTGAGGAATCCAGGAAAAACAAGAGAATGCTTAAAGCTCTAAACCACACTTTCATTACCTTGATCCCAAAAGGAGAGGAGGGGAGTCAGATTTCAGATTATAGGCCTATTGCCTTATGCAATGTGTTGTATAAAATAATTACCAAGGTAATGGCTGAGCGCCTTAAACCCCTTCTGCACAGAATTATCTCCTCTGAACAAGGGGGTTTTGTGGAAGGCCGACAGATTTTGGATGGGGTGGTTCTGGCTCAGGAAGCTATTCATTCAATGCACACTTCTGGGAACAAAGGGATGTTCATAAAATTGGACATGTCCAAGGCTTATGACAGGGTTGAATGGAGTTTTCTGATCAAAATGATGGCTGCTTTTGGTTTCTCTCAGGACTGGATTGAGTGGGTTATGAGTTGTGTCTCTTCCCCGACCTACTCTATTCTTATCAAGGGCCTTCCTTTGCAACCTTTTGGAGCCTCTCGGGGTCTCCGCCAGGGGGATCCTTGCTCTCCTTATCTGTTTTTGATTATGGCTGAGGGTCTTGGCAGACTTTTCTTGAGGAGAAGACAGCAAGGCAGATTATTGGGTGTTAGGGTGGGGGACGAAGTTTTATCACACCTACAGTTTGTGGATGATACTGGTCTGATGGGAGTTGCCAGCCTCCGGGAAGCAAGATCTATTAGGGATACCCTTAATGTTTATCTCAGGGCTACCCAACAGGTCATTAATGACAACAAATCCAAGGTGGTCTTTTTCAATTTGGAGCACAGGCTTCAGAACAAAATTTTAGAAATTTTGGGATTTACTAGGACTGCTCTTCCTGTGGTTTACTTGGGGATTCCCTTGCATTTCAAAAAACTGAAACTTGACACTTGGAGGCACTTGCTTGAGGGCATCCAGGAAAGAATTAATCACTGGTCTCACAAGTGGTTAAGCTATGGTGGTAGAGTAACTTTCTTGCAGTCAGTCATTCAAGCCATGCCTATCTACAAATTCTCTATCTTGGCTGCCCCGCTTTCAATCTGGAAAGATTTGGATAGGATGGCTAGAAAGTTTTTATGGGAAGGACCTAAGGGAGAGAGAAAGTGGGCCTTAGTGAGCTGGGACAAGGTTACCCAGCCCAAAGTAAAAGGGGGGTTGGGGCTGAGAGGATCCAAGTTAAATAATAAAGCCTTGGCTGGAAATTTGTACTGGAGATGGATTTCCCAGCCCACTTCCCTATTTAGTAGAATCCTTACTAGCAAGTACTTGGGTAATGTCAATCCCAGTGAGGTGGGCCACTTCCCTTTGGAGGATGCTGGATCCTTAGTTTGGCAGGCTCTCAAGCTTGGATCTCAAGTTATTAAAGACCAGCTTTTTTGGAAAGTGGGAAGGGGGGATAAGGCCCATTTTTGGTCTGATTCTTGGGACCAGTTTCCTCCCATCATGGTTGAATTCCCTGAGTTGATCCCAATCAAAACTGCCATAGAATCCAAGGGTTGGATCCGAATGGAGAGATATTTCAATACTACTCAACTGGGAGGGTATATGTTTAAGAAGTTTAAGAAGTTAGAGGAGTGGCCAATTTCAATCCCTCCGGAACTAGAACCCATCTTATCCAGAATCTTGACCGAAATATTTCTCACTGGGAGGGATGAGGAGGATGAATTAGCCTGGGGCTTTGGGAACCTGGGCGTTTACACTGTTAAAGAGGGATATGACAACATCCTCCCTGAGCCCCCCCCTGCTTTCTCGGTTGAGGACTGGAGACAGATTTGGCAATCCAAGGGCTGGCCGAAAGTGAACTTTTTTGCTTGGCAGGTTATGCATAATGGAATTCTCACTTTTGACAACCTCAGGTGCAGAGGTATCATAGGTCCTTCTCAATGTATTCTATGCCTTAAAAACGAGGAAACAGCTGACCATATAATGTTTGACTGCCCCTTCTCGCGCCAGATTTGGAAGCGCTGGTTCCTTCACTTTAAAATCCAGCTCAATGGTGATTTAAATCGGATCAACATTCTGAACAGATGGAAGAAAGGTAGATTCAAATCTAAAGCACTTCGTTCTGGTTGGGAGCTCGGCTTAAATTTCATCTGGTGGCAGCTGTGGCTGGAGAGAAATGCAAGAATATTTCGTGAAACATTTTCTACGCTAGATGGTGTTTGGCAGGTCATCTGGAGCAAGGTCTCCGAAACAGTTGCCGTCCACGCAAAAGAGGATTCTCAGGATGATTCGGAGCCAGTTGATGAGGGGGTGGAAATGCAAGAGGAGCAGGTCAGAGCCCATTGGATTCCTCCTCCCGATGGGTGGATCAAAATCAATACTGACGGAGCTGCCAAAGGAAATTCGGGTAATGCTGGCATTGGTGTGGTCTGCCGAAATCATGAGGGCACAGTGCTCTACTGGGAGCTGCAGGGTTTGGGCAGAACTACTAACAATGAAGCCAAAGCCATTGCTATCAGAGCTGCTTCTATTTGGGCAGTTAACCAGGGCCATAGGAGGGTGATCCTTGAATCTGACTCTCAGATACTGGTTGGAGCTCTTGACTGCATGAGGAACTTTACTTTGACAGCATGGAGGTTGAGGTTCCTGGTCTCTCAAATCAAGGAACTATGGAGAGAACTAGATGATGTGATCCCTGTTTATGCGAGTAGAAATCTTAATAAAGCTACTGATTTCCTTGCAAAGATGGGTGCTGATAAGGAGGTTGGGTTGCAGATACACAGTGACATGCCCTTGGAGGATGAGATGATTCGGCAGGGTCTGGAACGTTTCTTATGATAATGCACAAAGAAAATGCTAAGGGTGGCTTTTGTCACGATATCACGACATGCTGTGCCATCACGGCCGTCGGTGGCAAGCTATCGCGATATCGCGACATGTTTCACTATCGCGGGCGCTGGAGAGTTGCTGTAGCGATTTCGTGACGCTTTTGCAAAATTGGCGTTAAGGGGAGAAAATGTCGCGATATCACGACCTTTTTGGCGGTTAGGCACCAAAAGGAAAATCCGTCGCGATATCGCGACATTTTTGCTGACTGGTTGCTCAAAAGAAAAATCGTCGCGATATCGCGACAGTTTTGGCGAGCTGGTTTCAAAGGGAAAAACTGTCGCGATATCGCGACATTTTTGAAGGATGCCCGTCTTGGAGGAAAACGGTCGTGATATCGCGACGCTTTTGCTGAAAGGATGCACAGGAGAAAAACCGTCGCGCTTTCGCGACATTTTTGGCAAGATGGCACTAAGGGGAAAAATCGTCGCGATTTCGCGACAATTTTGAAGGTTGCCCGCCTTGGAGGAAAACCGTCGCGATTTCACGGCACTTTTGTTGGAAGGACGCCCAGGAGAAAAACCGTCGCGATATCGCGACATTTTTGGCGTGCTGGCACCAAAGGGAAAAACCGTCGCGATATCGCGACATTTCTGGAGGATGGGCGCCGAGGAGAAAAACCGTCGTGATTTCGCGACACTTTTGTCAACCCGGCTCTCAGAGGAAAAATCGTCGCGATTTCGCGGCATTTTTGGCAAGATGGCACCAAGGGGAAAAATTGTCGCGATATCGCGACACTTTTGCTGCAATGGTGTCAAGGGGAGAACTTGTCGCGATATCGCGACATTTCTGGTGATCAGGCACCCTTCGGCAATCTCGTCATGATTTCGTGACATTTTTGGTGTCTGGGCGCCTTCCGGCTGTGCCGTCGTGATTTCGCGACGTTTGGTGTGTTTAGGTGAGTTGGGGCTTCGCTGGCGCGATTTCGCGACATGTCACGATTTCGCGACATGTCACGATTTTGTGACATGTCACGATTTCACGACTTTGTTTCTCTGACGCGGCCTCGGCTGGCTTTCTGTCGCGATATCGCGACATGTCATGAAAACATGACATGTCACGTTTTCGCGCCTCACTGTATTTTCGCTTCTTTCTCTCGATTGGGATGAGTTCTCTCCCTCTTGTAATTGTTCTCTGTTTTAATTCAAGTTTTTTTCAATTTTTTCAAAAAAAATATTTTACTATAATTAATTGGGCGAGTGTGTGAGAGGGTGTGTATGGTTGTGTGTTAAATTTCTTATTGATAAGCGTAGCTCTCAAATTTATAAAGGGTAATGGTTGACGGAGACTACTTAGCCCTATGTGTTGATCATAGGGGTTTATTAAACTACCCAAATCCAATAATAAATAAAATAATAATAATTTTATAGGGTTATTGAGATGATTTGAGCAAGTCCTAGAGAGTACTTATTGAGAAGATTTGGATAGGTTCTATGTGGACCTGTTGAGCATATTTGAGCAAATCCTAGAGAGGACTTATTGAGCAAATTTGAGCAAGTACTAGAGAGGACTTATTGACCTAATTTGAGCAAGTCCTAGAGAGGACTTATTGAGAAGATTTGGATAGGTTTTGTGTGGACCTGTTGAGCATATTTGAGTAGGTTCTGTGGGGACCTATTGAGCATATTTGAGCAGGTTCTAAGTGAACCTATTGAGCAAAATTGTACTAGACCAATTGTACAGTGTTTAGTACAAGAGATTGAGCAAAATTATGCTAGACTGACTGAATTGTGTTTGGTATAGTATTGAGATAGAGCTTTGGAGGTGATAGATTATAGAGGACGGATTCTTAGTGGATATAGATCCAGCAGCCAGGACAATTGAAGACAAATTTGAGTGAGGAGTTTTCAAGTGGAAAGAGATCCATAGATCAGTGCAACATAGAGATTGAGTCTTCTAGAATATCACTAGCCAAAGAAGAAGGGGAAAGAGTTCTCCTGTGGAAGAGATCCAAAAACTTGAGATTAGGGGATCAACATATACTTTGGACAGAAGTCCATAAACATTGTAATTTGGAAACGATTCCCAAGATATTATTTGAGAAATATTTAGAAGAAATATTTTCTCTGTGGAGGTAGCCCACACTGGGTGAACCACGTTAAAATCTGTCTCTATTGTGTATGGTGTTTTGTGCATTGCTTTAAATACTGTTATTGATACTACTATCTATACACTGCATAATATTGATTTGGGAAGAAAAGTAAAGAGTGGTCTTATATTGTTCATCCCCCCTCTTAGTAGAAGCTTGTGTTCTTCATTCACCAGTTGAAGATTCAAATTGCTCTTCTTCCATCATCAAAACATGCCTAGAACTTAATCCTAATACTAGCCTATGTTCTATGTGGTGGAGGAAAAGTAATTTTGATTAGAGTTCAAATTTCATCCCATACTAGGTCATGATTATCATGGTGGACCATCTTGGGCACATACATCCTCTCATTTTTATGGAAAAATATTTTGACAAGCAAATTTTGAATGAGGCTAGGATATCAATCTGTTAGAGTTAGAGTATATTACATCATTTGGGTCATGTATATGTACCACCTTCAGTACATAGTTAGAGTAGGAGATTACTTTAGGGGGAAGTTAGCTAGTTTCTTCAAGCAATGTAATAAATTCACAAGTGGAAATGTGCAAGTTGTAATGTGCAAGGTGTCCCCTTGTATAGCTAGGTAGAGTGTTGGCCAAGGAATCTATCTTCCTATATAAAGGACCTCATAGAGACATATCACATATCAAGTGCATTGTAGTAGAGAGTAGTAGATAGTAGTAGAACTCTTGTATGGAGTATAATGTAGCTCTTTAGCTTGTATTGATGGAGTGACCATTACCTCCATATTGCATTGTATTTTCATCATTTCTATTTATAGTATATTTTAGTCATATTGCAGAATTAATTTCTTTCATATTTTTTGCATATTATTAGGACCTATGTTAGATCTCTCCCACTATATATATCCTTAAAATATAATAGTGGTATCAAATCCACAGTGAATCGATATAGGAATAGGGAGAGTCACAAGTAAGGATTGAAATAAATCTCAGTTACAAAATTTTTGATATTACATATGGCTAGAGTCTTTCCACAGAGTTGTAGGAAAACTTGTGAAGACTAGGACTTAGCATTTAATTCCACTAGTTTGACAGATCAACTAGTGAATATTACTTATCTCAAGAAATTTGGATCTTTTCATGCTAACCATTATCTAAAGTTCTTTATTGTAGGAAAATAGACATTGCGGAAGAGACTCCAGGAGTAGAGTCTTGGTGAAGTTTGGAGATTGGAGATCTCCATTACTAGATTGAAAAAATTCACATTGCAAAAAAATGCCATAGAAGCCTTGATCTAGAAGAAAGGCCATAGAAGCTTTGATCCAGAAAATGCCATAGAATCCTTGGTTCAGAATTATAAATTCTTCCATTCCAATTTCTATCAACTTATTATAGGAAAAGGAGATTCAAGAAAAAGGTTGGGAAGCTTCCTACAAAAGATCTAGGAAGAATATCTTCTTAGAATCATTCTAGCACTTATAGCAATAAGGAGAAGATTGAATATTTCAAATACCTTAAAAAAATGGGTCCCATTACAAGAGCTAAATATCATGCAAATTACAGAAGTGAAAAAAGGCCATAGTAGTCTTCTAGCAGACTCAAGGAAGAATAGGCTCTAGAAGTCGAGTCAAAAAGGAGATAGGATATTGGTGATCTTCATTCAAAATCAATTCCTATAGAGTGCAAAAGCATAGAAGGTCATAGAATCCTTAATTCTAAAGAAGACTTTAGATAAGAATTCCTTATTCAAAAGAAGAATTCTTGATTTAGAAGAAAGACTCCAAATAAGGGTTCCTGAAGAAGACTTTAGAGAAGAGTTCTTGATTTAGGACAAGAATTGTTGATTTAGAAGAAGACTCCAAAGAAGAGTTACCGAAGAATACTCCAAAGAAGAGTCCATGAAATAGGATATTGGTGATCTCCTTTACTGATTAAAGATTTATTTTAGAAGAAGCTGAAGAGATTCAAAGTAGATATCATTGGAAAACTTTCAATCTTGGAAGAGATAGAAAGGGACTAATAGAGCCCTATTCCTGATCAGAGAAGTAGTAAATTTTAGAGATCCTAGAAGAGTATCTCATCACCAACACTTCTAGAAGAAAAAGGTTGAAGAAAATGTCTCAATTGGAAGACCAAAGAAGATGCAAGATAGAATACCTTGGAGAGGTCTCAAGGAGAAAAAAAATAAGAAGGCTTGGAGAGCCTTGTTATAGATCTCATGGAAGCATCATAAAAATATTTCCTAAGAGAACTCATTGGAGAAATCCACTACCAAGGAAAGAGCTCCTGATAGTGAACGACTTGGGACAATTGTTGCCATCCGATAACAAGCCTAAGAGAAGAAAAATTTGGAAAGGAGTTCCAAATCCCAAAAGAGGAATCTAGTGAAGACCTCAAGACATTCAGAATCTTGAGAAGAAGAAGATATTGTTTGAAGATAAAATTCAATAAGAATATTGGAGAATCTAGATAGAAGAAGCCTACCAAATTTGAGAGATTTGGATATTACCTCTCACAACAAGAAGACATAGTTTAGAGAAAAGAGTTCTCTAAATATATAGCAAAAAATAGATCGCTAGAAATATCAAACCACAAAACCCTAGGCTCAAGAAAGAAAGTTCAAGACCACATTTTGGTGAAGCAATAAATTGTTTTGGATAGTCAACAAGAAGCTATGAATTCATCCATTACAAGGTAGAAACTTGGTGAATCAAACACCAAGATATTTATCTAATTCAAAAGCCATTAAAGTTAAGTAACAAGGATGCAATTAGTTGAACTTCAAATTAGGTTTCATTATAAAATTCTATTAAGCATAATATTTGGATTAAAAGTTGCCAGAATAAGAACCCATATTATAGTCTTCAAGAAAGTGCAAAAAGGGGAATTAATTTTAGGATATATTTACACATTTAATAAGAGTTATATATTTTTAAAAGAAATAAAATTATCATCTACCTATTATCTATTTAGAAAGCAAGAAGACAACATCCTACAATATTGATTGTAGTGAAAATTTGTAGAATACTCATTAAGTGTTCATTACAAATTACTCTTAAAAAGTTACAGAATATTATTAAGTGCATTTAAAAAAAAAAATTGGAGAAATAAAGAGAGATTATTGTTACCATTAAAGTGCATTATTAATCCATTAGCACTACACTAGTTAATATTTAACTAGTTAATCTCAAAAGTATTATTAAGTCATGCATTTAAATATTCCTCTTCTATTAAAAGGCACCAAAGACCAAGGAGGTTAGCATTCATAGCCAAATTTATAACAACATTCATAGCTGAATAGTCACATTCATAGCACATTCATAGCATCCTGAGTTGCAGCGTGGAAGAAAGGTGAAGAGCATTAAAGGATCTAGTCAAGGGAGGTCAAAGAATATAGAATTGAGGCACCATCATCCAAGCATTGAAGCCAAGGAAGAATCAAAGCATTCCATTGGCTATAGCACCCAAATAAAGGACATAAAGCTTGTTGTCATCTATGATTGAATTCAATGCCAAATATTTTGGGTTTGCAACATTACAAAGGTAAGAATTTACCTTATTCTAATTTTATTTCATTAATAGGAGTTATAAGGGTATAATATAAGGTTGAAAACTATAGGGAAATCAACCATATTTGAAAGCAAAATTAAAGGAAATTTATAGCTTAATATTTGTAAATTAAACTTAGGAGAAATAAGGATTTCTACCTGGAAAATTAAAATTCCATTATTGCAAATATTATTGTTTTCTAATATTCCAAATTAGGGAGTTATAAGGAATACTCCACAAAAATAGGATATTGGAATTTAGATATAAAATATCAAAATATATAAAAAGAGATTCATTAAGAATTATCAAGAGTTGGAAATTAATTGGTATACTTGTCCCAAAACTACATTAAGGGGGTAAAATAAATCCAACCATTAGAACCTCATCAAATTTGAAAGTGCTTAGTTCAATAGGAGAAATAAGGAGTAACAAAAGTTGATTTTGGTATTTACAAAACTTTACAAAATCAACCTAAAATTGAACTACTATTAAAAAAAAACACTTTGCAGCATATTCAAAATTACTAAGGAGACATACTACAAAACTTGACAATAATAGATTTCATTCAAAATTTATCAAGTACTCAATCCATTTGGGAATAATAATATTTCTACAAATTCTACAAGGATTTTATTAAATCAAATATCTTGACTAGGGAGATATAAGGAAGCCTACAAAACCTAAGCTCTACAAAGGTTCTATCAAATCAAATTCATATACTCTAAACTAGGGAGTCATAAGGTAGACTACTACAAAGATTCTACAAAGGAATTGCAAGAAATACTATTTCAAGGCACTATCAAATCACTTTATACTCTAATATAGGAAGTTGTAAGGATGTCTACCTCAAGCAATATAGTAAACAACAATATGAACAACACTATCAGAAAGGAAAAAGCAAGTGCCATAAAAATCGGGATCATGAATCTACTCATGAAATCTAAAGGAACATTAGACCTAACTTCAAAGGTAATTCATAGTGAAGCCTTAAGAGATAATTTTAATACTATGGAATGCTATCTTCAAGCCCGTGTCAATGAAGCAATCAATAATGAGAAAAGTGACATCTCACTTTCTTTAGATTTTGTGAGCATATTGTACATGGCATTACTCACATACAAACCTTACAAGGATGAAAATGAAGAACAAAAAGGATTGATAGAACTACTAAAAAAGAAGACAAAGCTGAATGAATCATATTTAGAAAAGCTTTTTCAATCCTCATGTAGCATTGGTACTTCAAGTTCTACTAATCCAAGATCTTATCTTGATGCCTTGAGAAATTGTTCTAAAGCCTCTATACAGAGTAAGGACAGAGAAGGAGAAACATCCTTGCAAAAATCAAGTAGTAGTACTACCACCTATAAGAACACAAAAACTAGATTCAAAGGGAAATCTAAAGAAGAAGAGGAATATGAACCAGATAAAGGAAGGATTACAATGCAAAGCCAACTGATGAAAGAACTAGACCAACTAAATAACATCTGAAGACAAAGATCCATATTAAATATTGAAATATTCAATACCCAAATAATGTAATATAGGGGGGTGTTAGAGTTAGAGTATATTACATCATTTTGGTCATGTAAATGTACCACCTTTGGTACATAGAGTAGAAAATTATTTTAGGGGGAAGTTAGTTAGTTACTTCAAGCAATGTAATAAATGCACAAGTAGCAATGTGTAAGTTGTAATATGCATGGTATCCCCTTGTACAACTAGGTAGAGTGTTGGCCAAGGAATCTATCTTCCTATATAAAGGGCCTCATAGAGACATATCACATATCAAGTGCATTGTAGTAGAGAGTAGTAGATAGTAGTAGAACTCCTGTATGGAGTAAAATGTAGCTCTTTAGCTTGTATTGATGGAGTGACCATTACCTCCATATTGTATTGTATTTTTTATTTCTATTTATAATACATTTTAGTCATATTGTATAATTACTTTCTTTTATATTTTTTGCATCTAATTAGGACCTATGTTAGATCTCTCCCACTGCATATATCCTCAAAAGCTAACACAATCATGCAAATGTCATGCATCATAATTACACTTGGGCAAGTGTTTAGAGCTAGTAGTAGTTTTTTTATTTCTTCTAGGACTTGAATTAGGTTGATGTCTAGTTGTCCTACTTTTTTTCTTACATGCTAATACTCAACATCCAATGCGTCAATAATGTTTTTGGACATAATTGTTGTATTGGCATTTGAATTCACTATATAGTTATGAATTATTTTATCTCCATATATGAGTGAGATATAGAATAGGGGCTTGGTTTTTCTTGATTCATGGGCTAAAAAGTATAGGACAACATCAGTTTGTTGAGGTTTTTGCCTTCATTTTTTTTCTTCTTCTCCTAGGGCCTTTTGTAAGTGTTCTTTTTTCCTAGAATGACTAGTATTTCCTAGATTAGAACTGGTATAGTGGATATTTTTATGTGATCTACTATGTTAAAGGATATTGGAGATACTATCATCTACAAAGTAGAATATGGTCTCTCTTGAATAGAATGAGTATCCTTGGTTGGTTTTGGTTGTGTTGACTATTGCCTTGGGGTCACTAAGGTGCTTTGCTTAGTGAATGTTTGGAAATTTTAATGGTGTGGTTGTGGATGGTGTTGTGCTATATTTAGTTGTTTTGGTCTAGTTACCTAGGAATATTAGGCTACCTAGTTTGGGAATAGTATGAGGTATAAGTGTTCTTGACCATTGAGGTGTTGCATTTGAAGGTAACTATTTTGATTGGATTTATTTATGCTAACTACCAAGGGTTGGTGGACTACTTGTATCCATTTGCTCCATTTCTCACTTTTTAAACCTTATCAAATAATGTGATCAAACCTAAGGTCTTTTAATAATTAGATTATCCATCTAATAGAATATTGCATACATTTCTCCTTCATACTAGGTTGCTAAGAATTTCTCTTGAGAAACATATCTAGTTTCTATAGTGGAAGACAAAGATATATGCTTTGGTATCTAATTTTTAGCTTCTAAATATGAATTAGATGCTTATTATGACATAATTTCATGTGTTAAAGTGACCAAAATTTATAATGTTTCTTCTATGTTGACTTGGCTAAGGGAAATATCAAGAGGTAAGTAGTATCATGATATAGGATTCTCTATATGATTATTTTGTATAGGGGATAATATCCTAGCATGACTAGGAACTTCTACTTGTGGACGGGTCACCATCAAGACTATTTGCTAATGATGAGCTTGGTATTGATCATTTCCTTGATTATTTTGGAATTGGGGCCTATGATATCCATTGGAAAGATTATATAACCCTAGTTTCCTTGTGGTAAGGAAGGTCTATAGTTGTTTTAATAGGTATATATTGCAAAAATTCACTCTCTTCTCATAGCTAACATTTTGTTATCTATAAATGTAATCAATTTGTGGGATGAGTCATTTTTTAGGTCCCTAGTGGGTTTATGGGACTGGAGTTTGTGAGGATACAAAAACTAAGGAAAAATGAGCCAATGATTGAGAGGTCATTGGTTAAGCAATTGGAGATAAGGATTTCACATTGGGGTATAGAGGCATTAGAATCCTAATGGTTAGTCTTTTGATCTAAATCAAATCATGCTCCACTTAAATGACCAATTCATATATTTTTGATAGGAATTTTCCCCCTCTAGCCTTAATCAACATTGAAATCACAAAATCCAAGGATTTTAAATATTATATAAGTACCATACCTAGTGCAAGATGCATCTCCTCAAGTATTCTATGTAAGGATTTGTGAAATTTTAGGTCAAAGTCTTATATTACCTTCATGGGTGCTCTTTTGATTGTTGCCATTTATTGTAGGAGTGATACCCCATCATATTTTTCTTTGAATCACCCCATAAAAATGTTGATTTGGTCTCAACATGTAATTGATATAGGCCAAAGTGTAAAATACCATTAGGCTTTTCCTTTTAAGGATGTGGCCAACAAACCTAGAGTCGTGTATTATTTTTATATCTTATGGATTATACACAGGCTCACCACATGGTTGAAGTGCTCAATGGGTGTGGTGAGACCTTCCCTAATAAAATAGGTGAGAGACTTCAAAGCAGATTGCGGTATCTTCTCCCATACTTCATTAGGTGTTGGTGGTACCAATGAACCTCTATTGTTCTAGGTAGGGAACACTCTAGGAAGTGGTGGTGGAGGTGGAGCAATCATATTATGGACTATGGATTTCCTTATTTATGGAATGGTTACGGGTGGTGATAGAAAATTTTATCATAATTTGCATACACAAAAACTTAATCACTAGTTCTTTGTTTGACTACTTTTGGGTTCCTTGTTCTAGGTGGAGTTGCTAGGTGAATACAAAATGGAGCTTCTAGAAAGAAATTAGGTTGAGGTATTCACCTAAACCTTAGTTTGATATATTTAGCAATGACATATTTTGATGTTTATTTTGGTACAAAATCGCCAAGTGAGTAAAGAGGTGCTTTAACAAGTGAGAACAGATGAAGACCCTCATAAATTCTAAGCCTTAATCCTTGTGATTTTAGGACCATTGATGTGTCACTAAGGTCCTAATTGGAATACCATTAAACTATTGTCATCTTTTATTGTCCCTGGTAGGGGTAATCATACCTCATGGGGAGCAACACAACAAGGCCACGAATGAGAGCATAGAGTTTGGCTCAATTGAGAGCCTCCAAGAGTTTTTACAAGGTTATATCCTTGTTATGATGTGATCTTCAAGGTGCACTTAGACTCAACTAAGGAAAAAAGGGTACAAGATATAAAAATAAAATAACTTAAAAAATAAAAGGGGTGGTGATGTTCCAAGAGATCTGCTAATATCTTCCTACAAAAATAGGCTTGAACATTATGTGCCAATGTTGAACACTAACTCTCATTGAAACAATGAAGCAGAAATGAGAGTTACTAGTTAAATACATACATAAAAAGGCAGGTCTCACAGGAGAGCCAAAACAAGTGACTAGTCCAAAAATAGATGCAATCCCCTCATAAATACATACACTTAATAAAACCCAAAAATAAGTAAAACATCATAGAAAAATACATACACACAAAAATAAGTCAAAAGGAGGCCATAGATGGCTATACTAAAAATTTGACATAGGCTTCCATGTATATATGCAAGAAATATTTTACAAATATTGTGTCAAAAGTGGGGGTTCAATATTATCCAAAAGCCACTTAAGAGCTAACTAATTTTATAAAAAGAAATGAAGGAAATCCTACAAAAGAATACAATTGCAAACTTATCGATTATTTATACAATCTAAATTACACCTATTTATAGATTACAATATGGAAAATTTCCCTCCAAAATTTATAGGATTATTTAACTTTCTATCTACATTTTCTTGGGGATTCTAAATATTGAATGAGGTTGCTTTCGGCCATTGTTTTTATCAGTTTGCAACTACCATGGTTACAGGTCCCCATTACTTTATTTTTAATAACTCACCTACCTTCACTTGATTTTCAGAGTTAAAGTGTTCTTTGGTAGATAGAACATCTTTTCTTAATAATGGTGCACTATCTTTCTTAATTTTTTTTTAAATCTATGTGCTCACCTAACTCCCCCTTGGTATTGGTGTGCTTGCTTGCCTTTGTAATTGTCTATCTTTTCAAAGCTTTTTATTGAGTTCCCTATCCTTGACATCAAGAATTTTTATCCACACCATTAGGACTTTTGCTAGCCTTCTTCCTTTGAAACTTTTATAAATTCTAACAAGTCATTATATCATTCCTTTTTGTCAGACCTTCTTTCCACCATGAGTCTTGTCAAAACCTTCGATCATTTACTACTTGTGCTTTAAAATTTGATATCGACTCTTTACTTGTTGGTTTGGTAATTTTTCCTCTGATTCTTCTAATGTAGGATTATTTTAATATTTTTTGTGATTCAAATCATCAACATTTGGTTTATCAAGTTCCTATCAACATTTTATGGTAACAATTCTTTCTCATGACCCCTTTTGCTAGTCCTTTCCTTCTTTTTAAATATTGATATTTAATATAGAATTTTTGAAAGTTGGTAATGACCTCAAGCTTCACCTTCTTGTATTTTTTAAGGCTCTACACCATATTTGGGGCACATTTCAACTAGATTGTAGTGATTTATCACTATAGTAACCTAGTTGAAGAAGAGGAACTCAAACAGATTGCAGGTGAACTTCAAAAGATGTTTCAAGAAATTTATTGATTGATTTTTGCATGAAAGGATGAGTTGGTTTGGAATATATCAAAGGATAGTGGATACTCGATCAAGTTAGGATATTAATATTTAGAGCAATCAAAACTTTCTACTCCCAAAAAAATTTCTTAGAATAATGTTTGGTCATTAGAGGCTCTCCTTAAGGCCTCAATATTCCTTTGATTAGTAGTTCAAAGTAATATTCTTACAATATAAATTCTATAGAGAAGAGGATATCATGGACCTTTTGGATGTGCCTTGTGTGAGAAGTATTTAAAAACATCATACCATTTACTTCTTCATTGTCCCTTCGATTATACTATTTGGGGTTACTTTTTTATAAATACAAAAATATATTGGGTAGGTCCATCAACATTGGAAGAGTTGATGAAATGTTGGATTAATTATTTTAAAGCTAAATCATCATGTATTCTATGGAGTATTGGCCCTACCATTATTTTTTGGATTTATGTCTTGAAAGGAATAATACAAAATTTAAGAATAAATCTTAAAATCATTTCCAAGTTTGGAATTGTATTATTGTCTCTCTTGTAGAATATCTATAAATATGGTACTCATCATGGGAAGTCTCAAGTGCAAAAAAAGAGATGGTAATTACTTGGTTACATGATTTAAACATACATGGAAGAGTCATCTACAATTATTGAATTACAACAAAGGATATACTTCATTCTAAGGTAAAATGGAAATCTATAGAAATTGGGTTCATCAAAATTAATTTTGATGATGATTCAAAAGAAAATCCAAAAACAAGATATTGGAGGTGGTGTTAATAGAAATAATGAAGGCAAAATCCTCCTCACTTAGAATCATATGGAACTTCAACTAGCAACTATGTAATGGCTAGGGCACTTCTTACAAGGATTAAAATTGCAATAGAAAAAGGATAGAACTATATTGCAATTGAGTGGGATTCACAAATTATCATCAATGCTATCAACAAAAATGGATGCAAAAATGGATGTGAAGATTGGATAAAAAAAATATTATTGTTAATGTTTATCACCTGTTATTAGAGGTAAGCTCTTGGAAACATGAGCATATTTATAGAGAAGGAAATCAGGTAATAGATAATTTAGCCAATTGCAATGTTGATCTTCATCTAGGTGAAATTTAAGTTTTAGAAGGCCAACGATCAAGTGAAATTGTATCTCTTAATCAAAATGATGTCAAAAAATTAATTTTAGAATCATAGTTTCTTTCTTTTTTATTGAGGCTAGTGTGAAAAGCCCTTATGACCAACGTTTAAATAATTGAACTACGATAGCCCAAATTTTAGAAATCTACTAAAATAATTGAGTTTTTTTTTATTGAGGTTAGTGTGAGAAACCCCTACAACCAATGCTCAGGACTAGGCATCTCCATCCCAACCATGACCTCTGATAAGGGTGAGAGTTGAGCTTATCAATAGAGATCAAACACACAACCATACACACACCCACCCCCTCACACACTTCTCCATGTCGTATTTTGAACCTTAGACCTTCCAAAGAAGAGCCAAAGCCCGGATCATTGCATTGTTCCCCTTGGATAATTAAGCTTTGTTTTAGTGTGGTTGCACATTCATATCATTATTATAAATTTTTGTTGCATAGGAAACTTCTATAATCTTGGGTAAAGATAAAGATAATAGAACCTCGATAGCCCATGGTAGCCCACTTCTCTTGAATAAAAATCGAAAAGCATACCATTATGATATCCCTCACGAGTTTTGAAAGGGTTCAATCTACTTGTAATGAGGTTTGAACTTGGGTCCCCTGAATGAAAACTAAAGTAGCCCATTTGACCTATCATTTTTTGGATTAAATTTTTAGGATAAAGCACAAAATTTTAAAAGGAGTCTGGTTCTCCTTGTCCTTAGGTTTGAACTTGAGTCTTTGGATGAAACTAAAGACATCATTATGATATCTTAATCCCCTTATACTAGATTTGAACTTGAGTACTCTGAATAAAAACCTAAAAACATCCTCGATGGCTAGGTGGATTGGTAAGTGCTTTACCAAACACTTACCAAGAAGACACCTAAGTTCAAACCTTGGGGGCAGCCTATTTACAAAGGTACTAGTCTAATCTGAATCTTTGAAGTGCGCATCAAACCAATGATGACAATGTGAATCCCAAGCGATTGGTAGTCCCCTTCAGGTCGGGTCAACAATAACGAGGTAGAATAAGTTCAGGGTTATACACAGTGGTGAATATTTGCAAATTGGGCGAATATTAGGATTTTCAAAATTGGAAATTGATGAATATGAGGACCCTCAATGTCAGCCCATTCGTCTAAATTTTTTAGGACCAATTTTATATTAGGGTCAATTCACCACAATATATATCTAGACATAGGCATATTTGTACTCGTTGGAAAGCTCTTTTCAAGCCTGATCTAATGGTGGTTTTTTTATGAAGTTATAAGATGATTTAATAGGTCAAAAGGGGCTCTAAATATGACCTTGCATTTTAGGACTTCAAATACCTCAATTGTTTATATGAAGATGCTTGATTTTATTTTCTTAAGATTATCAATGATTCAACTTGATTTTGATTAGAATTCACCATTTTTTTACAAGTACATTTTGAATCTAACCCCTTATGCATAACCCTGAATAAGGTAGAATAGGTTTGGTAGAAATAAACCCTATGATTTAAACCCTGCGTTTATCAATTATATTTATAACCAATTTTCCTATATAACCAAAAAAAAAATCTAAAAACATTAAAAAAACAAAACAAAAAACATACTACTATAATATGTTACCCCTTTTAATTAAAATTCCCCTAAAAGTTGGCTTTCGTATTTTCATTTTAGCACAAAAGTCGTCGGCCCATGTTTTCTTATTTATGATTACTCATGCGGTTTGGTTGGCTGTTGCCGAGGGTAACTAGGGTAATCGATGATAATCATAGAAAAGGAGAGGAACGAAATTCTAATATAAAAATATGCCTAACATCACATACATATACCGCTACCCTGATGTTATAATTTATTCAAGGATGCAACCTTGGGACTTTAAATATACCACTACCCCTAATAATAAATTATGATTTTCACCATGTTTATGTTACTGAGTAGAAGCCACGGTAGCAATCACTAATACAGGGTTATATATATATTATTTTTTAAATTTTTTTAGGAAGGCTTTCATACACTGAAATCATCTACAAAACTAACAAAAATTGGGAAACCTTTGTTTGCTCTGAAAAAATGACACATTCATAGGTCATTGACATCCTAACATCTATTGTAAATCTACATAGTAGTGTGCTCTGAAAGTTCATTTTGGGAAAATGTCCTATTACATCGTGGAGTGCCGCTCAATGGGCTCTGATTGGAAATGGAGACCAATTTGTAGAATGTTGTGTTTGCTACACGGTACTTTGAAAGCCTTCGGTATGTAGAAGCAATGCTTTTATCTCCTCAGCTGGAATGTCTCTCCCAGTTGGTTGCTGCCACAAAACCCAAAACATCAGAGTTAAGGCATTATTGGGGTTTAATTATATGTACAATAGATGGGGTTAAGAAAACTTGGTCTCTACCTCTGCTTGAAAAACGTTGAGTGCGAACCCATCAAAGCAGCTGATAACAGCTTGGTTGGCTTCAAGTCCAAGCCCATCGAGAGCCCTGATTGTGGACAGAAGTAAGCCAGGCTTTCTGGAACAGAACATATGAATGTTAAAAGCCTTGCCTTCTCTTGTCTTCACTTCCACCTGCATTCGAGATTGACGATATCAGGAAAGAAGCTCTGTATCAATCAACCACGCTTAATCAGGTTGCTGCGCAGTATGCCTTTTAATGGAGAAAGACAATCAGATCTTATCAAGTTTGCAAACAAACATTTCCTAAACAAATGACTTGATAAAATAATCAAAGAAAAATTTCATGAACCCATTCATAACGTGCCCGACATTAAGCTCATTAGCAAGCAGATATGGAGTCTTTCTTCTCAAATTTTCTCGTCATTGAAATAATTGAATGAGGGGAATCAAATAACAGTATATTTGAAGCACCCATTTTCTTATAGTAGTAAAAAATCGGCCCTAGATGGTAGATGAGATGCACATGAACCAGTCACTAGGAGTTTTATATAAGTGAGATCAAGGGCTTTCACCTTTAAACCTGCTATTCCATTAGCAAAGAGTTTGACAAGTATTGAGGCTCATAAACCACTCAAGTCCCGCAATGAATTCAATTTAGGATTATTAACACACTCACACGCTACCCTAACTAATGTACTACCCTAAGTGAGATCAAGGGTTTTCACCTTTAAACTCGATACCCCATTGGCAAAGAGTTTGACAAGTATTGAGGCTCATAAACCACTCAAGTCTCTCAACGAATTCAATGTAAGAATATTAACACACTCACACGCTACCCTAACTAATGTACTACCCTAAGTGAGATCAAGGGCTTTCACCTTTAAACCTGCTACTCCCTTGACAAAGAGTTTGACAAGTATTGAGGCTCATAAACCACTCAAGTCCCACTACGAATTCAATGTAGGATTATTAACACACTCACACGCTACTCTAACTAATGTACTACCTTAAGTGAGATCAAGGGCTTTCACCTTTAAACCTGCCACCCCATTGGCAAAGAGATTGACAAGTATTGAGGCTCATAAACCACTCAAGCTACCTACTATCCTAAGTGAGATCAAGGTCTTTCACCTTTAAACCTGCTACACCATTGGCAAAGAGTTTGACAAATATTAAAGCTCACAAACCACTCAAAACCCACAACGAATTCAATGTAGGATTATTAACACACTCACACGCTAACTTAACTAATGTAGAAATTAGTATAATAGAATGATAAGACTTACCTTTGTAGGCTCTGTATCTAGATTAGGAACTTCAAGACGATCTGCAGGGTGTCTTCTATGTATCCTGGGGCGAAACTCTTCGGAAACATGGAGACAAGTTGAAGTTTCCGAAAATTCCATAAGCTCATTTTGGAGTTCAGTAATTTGTTGCATAAGCTCCCTCAAATACTCAACCGCATCTCGTACTATTGAGGCCCTGTCTGTCTGTATAAAGTAATATATTAGAATCGGAATAAGTCCATTGGACAAGTTGAAGTACTTCCAAAGGAGGAAAAAGAAAGTAGTGTTGTTTTTTTTATTTTCTAAATCTTTTGATCTCCAAACAAAATTACTCTAAACAAGTGCAACGAAGCATTACTAAACAAGCAACATTTTTTTTTTTAATTATATAACTGCAGTTGTACAAGTGGGAAAGTGGATCTGATTTAAGGCACAGATACAGACCTTGGAGATCTTAGGCACCACAGAACGAAGCATATACAGGCGATCATTCAGTTTCTTCCTCCTCCTCCTCTCCGCCATGAGATTTTTTGCAGGCAAACAATTCCCATTCTTCTTCCTTCTTTCAATAACATACCCACCATTACTATTAGCTCGCTCTTCAATACCAGTTTTACCAAAATCGCTGTCCTTCTTCTCATCCCAATCCTCAGCACAGTTCTCTCCGTTAATTCTATCTATATTACAGTCGACTTCACCTCTCTTATGCCTTTGGAAGAAAACAAGTTCACCACCGTTAGTGAAAGGAGAAGCCTCCAGAGCCTCAATACTCGTTTCTGTACCCGTGAAACATTCATCAAAACCATTCATTACGCCGCCCATAATATTTTTTGCAGAGTTTATTGGGGGTAAATTTGATCCTAAAAGAGGCTCTGAAGTATCCTTGCTCCCATGAAATGCAGAAGAATAATAGCATTGGTGCCCAAGTGCAGAATAATCGTAACTATTGCAGTTCGACTCATATTCTTCTTGTTGATTTTCGAGTACATTGGCACTCAACAAATAGAAATTTTCATCCAACAAACCGTTCAAAGCCATTTGTATGCATACACTATTGTTCCTTTTAAGCATAGAATAATTTCGCCACTCAATTTTTTACCCCGCCAAGACCTGGTTAGAGAACGGGAATGGAAATACTTAAAAGAATATCTTACTGACCTCAGACTTGCACTACGGAATAGTCTTTATAGGACTGCTGTTTCTTTTGGCTTCTTTATTTAATTGAGCATAACCAAAGGTTAGAAGCCCATGTCCGAATACTTACGCAAGGGTGAGGGAGCCACTTGGGAGTTGCAGTGTATGTCCGAATACTTACGCAAGGGTGAGGGAGCCACTTGGGAGTCGCAGTGTATGTCCGAATACTTACGGAATACGTTTACAACTAACATGACGAACTTGTGACGTCACGCTGAGGAAAATTTAGGAAGATTCTGTCCAAGAGCACGACTAAAAAGCAAAAACGCAAAACACGATTTTCGAAAATAAGGTACTCTTTTTCTTTATCAGTTTCCTCTTGCTTGGCACAAAGGACTTGAGAACATTTTTTTTTATTGGTAGAAAGGGTGTTGAAAGGTCCCCGAACCTTGTACAAGAGGAATTACATGAATTCAAGCTTGACCGAGGTGGTCCAAGAAGAAAAGATTAAAGAGCGGGCAAACCTCCACACGAGGAAAGGTGTCACGAAATCGCGACCAAATTGGTGATGTCGCGAAATCGCGACAAGATGCGTCGATGCTGCCAAGAGAAGAAAGGAAGTCGCGAAATCGTGACAAGAAGCGCCGTCGGAGTCGAAGGAGGGAAGAAGTCACGAAATCGTGACATAATGCAAGGTTGCTGCCCGAAGAGAGGAAGTGTCGCGATATCGCGACAAGTTGTTGGGTTGGAGCCGGAAGAGAAGAAGAGTCGCAAAATCGCGACAAGAAATAAGACCGCTGCCGAAGAGAAAAGGTGTCGCGAAATCGCGACAAGAAGGAAGACCGCAGCTGGAGAGAAAAAGTGTCGCGATATCGCGACATTCGAGGAAGCCCGCTGCCGAAGAAAAAAGGTGTCGCGAAATCACTACAAGATGAAAGACGTCAGCCGTAGAAAAAAAGTGTCGCGATATCGCGACAATATGGAAGACCGCAGTCGAAGAGAAAAAGTGTCGCGATATCGCGACAATCTGGAAGACCGCAGCCGAAGAGAAAAAGTGTCGCGAAATCGCGACAATCTGGAAGACCGCTGCCAAAGAGAAAAAGTGTCGCGATATCGCGACAATATGGAAGACCACTGCCGAAGAGCAAAAGTGTCGCGATATCGCGACATTATGGAAGACCGCAGCCGAAGAGAGAAAAAGTGTCACAAAATCGCGACAAGAATGAAGACCGCTGCCAAAGAGAAAAAGTGTCGCGATATCGCGACAATCTGGAAGACCGCAGCCGAAGAGAAAAAAGTGTCGCGAAATCGCGACAAGATGGAAAACCGCTGCCAAGGAGAAAAAGTGTCGCGAAATCGCGACAATATGGAAGCCCGCAGCTGAAGAGAAAAAGTGTCGCGAAATCGCGACAATCTGGAATACCGCAACCGGAGAGAAAAAGTGTCGCGATATCGTGACAATCTGGAGGACCGCAGCCGAAGATAAAAGGTGTCGCGATATCGCGACAAAATGGAAGGCCGCCGTCGAGGAGAAAAAGTGTCGCGATATCGCGACAAAATGGAAGACCTCCGCCAAAGAGAAAAAATGTCGCAAAATCGCGACATGATGCAAGAAAGCGCCTGAAGAAAGAAAGTGTCGCGATATCGCGACAAGTTGCAAAAAAGCACCCGAAGAGAAAAAGTGTCGCGATATCGCGACAAGTTGCAAAAAAGCACCCGAAGAGAAAAAGTGTCGCGATATCGCGACAAGTTGGAAGACCGCGTCCGAAGGAGAAAAAAGTGTCGCGATATCGCGACAAGTAGCAACCTCACGGCCAAAGCAAAAAGGATGTCGCGAAATCGCGACAAGCTAAAACTTCGCGGCCAACGGTGAAAAGTGTCACGAAATCGTGACAAGTTGCCAAAACGCAGCCAAAGGGAGAGGAAGGATGAAAGGATGCGAAGACTCGTCCATATCCGAAAGCAAACAAACTCGGTGCCCAGTTAACTCCTCACATTGTGCAGACATTGGAGATAGTAGGAGCGTCCCTTAGGCCAATGGGAAAGGAATCTCTCCAAACATGAATGTCCGTTTCGTCAACTCCCTTGTTAGCAAGCCAGTCCACAGCTTTGTTTCCTTCCCGATACTGATGCTTAATGATTAATTCTGGGTAAATGCCAATTAGTGCCTTGCATTCTTGGAAGATCGAAACAAGGGCCCAGGGAGGCACAGAGGTCCCATTGAGCCAGTTGATGCAGTGCAAAGAGTCTCCTTCTATGATAAGTTTGTTGATGGTCAAGCCTTCCAAGAGAATCAAGCTTTGTAGCAAGGCCCGAGCCTCTACCATATTGTTAGATTGAATTCCCAGGTTCTGAGCAAAGGCCAAAATTATTTCTCCTCTGTGATTTCTGAGAATTCCTCCTCCACCAGCCGCTCTTGGGTTGCCCTTGGCTGCGCCATCGAAGTTAAGCTTGTGCCACCTAGTAGGAGGTAAGACCCACTTGATAACATACCTATCAACAGAAGTACGGGGTGTAGCAGAGAAATTGGAAAGATTGAAAAGTTTTGTTAGATCCGATTCAAGGCCAGGAGGGGGGGGTTTGGAAGACGAGACAAGAGAGGCATTCTCCGTAGCAAGGGCCAAGATTTTGGCCACAACAATATTCTTATCAGTGGCATGGTTTTTGAAAATTTTGGCATTTCTCTCAAGCCAAATCTGCCACAGGAAAATGTGAAGGCAAGCTTGCCACATGAATTTAAGTTGACTGCTCTTGAAAGGTCGGGGCCATTGTTGAAAAATGAGGGGAATGGAATGAGGGAGGGCTACGGAGATGGCGAAGGTGTTGAGAACCTGGTTGAGCACGACAAGAGAGAAGGGACATTCCAGAAAAACATGTGAAGTTGATTCACAGGCGTTTTTACACTGGATGCACCAATTGGGAATGAGTAACCCTCTGATTATCAAGTTGTCAGTGGTGAGGATTCTATTTTGGATGGCTAACCAACAGAATAATTTGACCTTGGGAATGATCTTGGGGACCCAGACTTGGTTAGATAAGTCTCGGCCATCACTGGGAGCTTCTTGGCTATAGTAGGCAGATTTAACAGTGAAATTCCCTGAATCTTCAAGGTTCCAAACCATGGTGTCATCTTTGTGAGAGTTGGGGATGATGCAGGTCCTCAGCAGGTTTTGTAACCACCTGAGCGCCTCGGTGATATGCCTAGGCCCATTAAGCGCTAGGTGTTTCCATTCGGGTCTTGGAAGACCTGAGTTAATAAAATGACACACCTTATCTCCAAAGGTGGCTTCGGTAACCGTCTTGAGCACTGCAAGATGAGGGTCTTGGCTGAGAGGTTTGTCACGGATCCACGGGTCATCCCAGAAGTGAATGGTCATTCCATTTCCAAGACACCACCTTAAGCCTGCCATAATGATCTTCCTTGTTTTGGTGACACCATTCCAGAAATGAGATCCGCTAGGTAGATTGTGCTCTCCAAGAAAGGGAACCTGATGGAGGTACTTAGCTTTGATGATGTCAATCCAAGTGACTTTTTCATTGATGGTAAGTCTCTAGGACTGCTTGGCAATGAGGGCCATGTTCATCCGCTTGATGTCCCTGAACCCGAGTCCTCCATCCTTTTTCTTGGAACAAACCCTATCCCAGGCAACAAGGGAAAATTTGTTCTTGTTTTCATTTCCCGCCCAAAGGAATCTGCGTTGAATTTGCTCAATTCTTTGGCAGATGGAAGCTGGAGCTTTGAAGATAGATAAGAAAAAAATAGGAATACTTTGTAGGCAAGCCTGGACCAGAGTGGCTTTGGCTGCCTGACTAAGCATTGAACTTTTCCAACCTGCAAGTTTCTTGTTGAGGCGATCTAAAACAGGGTTCCACATAGCCGAGACCGATTTGCCGTGGAACAGTGGTAATCCAAGATAGGTAGTTGGAAGGCTCCCAATGGTACACCCAAGGATCTCAGCAATCCTGTTTTGCCTGTGGATGGGAGTATTGAGAAAGTATAGCTTGCTTTTGCGGTAATTGAATTTCTGGCCAGTCGCCTCTTCATAAGAATCAAGAATGTTCTTAATGATTTTTGCTTCGGGAACAGAAGCATGAGAGGATAGAATAGTATCATCCACAAACTGTTGATGGGAAATGGCATTGGTTGTTGAGGCTGGTTTGATCCCAGAGACGAGTCCATTGTTGCAAGCAGCGGTGAGGGTTCTTCCAAGGGTTTCGGCCAGAATGATGAAGAGGAAGGGTGACAGAGGGTCCCCTTGACGGATGCCTTTGAAACTTTGAAAGAAGCCGAGCGGGTGAACCATTGATAAGAACAGAGAACCAAGCAGTAGAGATACATTCACGAACCATCTTGACCCATTCTTTGTGAAACCCAAACTTCTCAAGGACCTCGAACAGGAATTTCTAGGAAACCCGATCAAAAGCCTTGTTCATGTCAAGCTTAAGGAACATACTGGGTTTTTTATTTTTAGATGTCGAATGGGCCAATTCATGGACGGTTATCACTCCATCAACAATGAATCTGCCTTTGACCGAGCTCCCTTGGCACTGGTCGATGATGGAGGGAAGGATGTCTTTCAATCTTTTTGCCATGACTTTGGTGATAAGTTTGTAGATGACACTACAGAGACTAATAGGTCTGAAGTCAGAGAGAGAAGCACGATCATTGGACTTGGGAATTAAAACAATGAAGGTGGAATTGGCTTCTCTTGGCATATTTTTGGCTCTCTAGAAGAATTTAACCGCAGCTACAACATCAGGGCCCACAATATCCCAAAAGTGTTGGAAAAACCGGGGTGGGAAGCCATCAGGTCCAGGGGCCTTGTTAGGTTCCATTGCAAACAGAGCATCTTTTATCTCCTCTTCAGTGAAGAATTGAAGCAATTTCCCATTATCATCATTAGACACCAACTTTGGTATGTTCTGAAGCAGAGAGCTTGCTGTGCGGGGGTTGCAGTCAACACTTGGACCTAAGATGTCCTGGAAGTGGCGCACAACTTCCTGTCTAATAGCATGGATGTCAGAGGCAATGGTACCATCAGCCTTGGTCAACTCAAAAATTTTATTTGAACCTCTGTGGCGCATAGTGGAAGCATGGAAAAACTTCGTGTTGGTGTCTCCTTCTTTAAGCCAGAGGCTTCTGGATTTTTGCCTCCAGTAGGACTCTTCCTTAGCCAAGGCATTGTGAAAGTTTGAAAGGAGGCTTTTTTCTTCCATGAAAGTTTCAACCCTCTGATCCCCTCCCTGAATCAGATTTTCCACCCTTTTGAGCTCATCCATCAGATGCTTTTTTTTAGTAAAGAGGTTGCCAAAAACCTCCCTATTCCAGCATTTCAGCTTGAGCTTGACCGCTTTGAGTTTGAGGAATAGATTCGAGAGAGGGTTTGGACTAAGGTTTTGCTGCCACCATTGTCGAATACACCGACCTAAATTTGGATGGGTGAGCCACATCTTTTCAAACCTGAAATGGGTTTTGAAGGTTTGCTGGGGGCGGGAGCAATCCAGAATGAGAGGGTTGTGATCAGATCCAATTTTTGGGTGGCTATGAAGCCTGGCATCGCCAAAAATAGGAATGAGCTCTTTGGATAAGAGAAATCTATCAAGCCAAATTTGGATGTGGTGAATGCCCACCCGTCTGTTGCTCCAAGTGTAGTTGGATCCTTGGAGCGGCATGTCCATTAGCTCATTGAGGTTGACAAAATCGCTGAAATCTTCAATGCAGCTGCTAGTGATCGGATTGCCTCCTTGCTTGTCAAACAGGTGAAGGGGAGTATTGAAATCACCACAGAGCATCTATGGAAAGTCAGGAAAGTTATTGCGCATTGCGAAAATGTTGTCCCACAATAATCTTCTGTTGACAGGACTGTTTGGTCCATAAACATTGGTGGCAATCCATTGAAGGTTAGTGACTTTATTAGTGAACAAAATGTTGATGGTTCTGTTAGAGACTGAAAGAACTCTCCTCTCAATAGTTGATGGATCCCACAAACAAAGGAGACCCCTAGAAGCCCCTGAGGAGGGACAAAAGGCAAAATTGTTGTTTTCCCAGATTAGCTTGCAAACTTGAGTGCTGCTATTCTCGTCCAGTTTGGATTCCTGAAGAAACATGATATTTGGTTTTAGGTTTTTTATCACCGATTTGACAGTCCTCTGTTTAGCAGTTCTGTTGAGGCCTCTAACATTCCAGGAGACAAACTTCATCGAGTTGACTTGGGGTTTGCTTTGCAACCTCTGCCTCTCCCTTGAGACGGAGTAAGTTTAGGTCTAGCCTCATCCAAATCTAGGTGGGTGGGTTGTTCTGAAATAGGGCCCAAGGAGGTAGGCACAGATCCATCAGCCATTTCAATATCAGCTGCTTTGGCGAGCTTTTCTGCATTGGACGGTCTTCCCCTTCTCTGTTCTTTGTTGACATCAGCTTTGGGAGCAGGAATGGGAGATTTCGACGGGCTGGAAGTTTGGAGAATGTCGTTGGTGTTAGTCCTAGGGACAGGCCGATGGGGCACGGCGAGCGGGGAGACTAGCACAGGGCAACATACTCAGGGGAGAGGGGAAGAGGACGGTTCTGAGTCGGGGGAAGGGGTGGGAAGGGAAGAGGAAGGTGAGAGGGACCAGAATCTGAGGGTGAGTTTGGGGAGGTCATTGCAGCCTTACCCTTGGACAAGGGAGACTGAATCACAGGACTTGAGAACATGTCTATATACTTTTTATTTATTTATTTCACATAATATAACATCTTATTAAAATTTAAATTGTACAATTGTTTCTTATAATTTTTATATCATCTCCATTTTTAGGTTAGATTATTATCTTTTCTTCAACAAGATTTACTACCAAAATTTAAACTAATTTAATAAACACCCAAAACATACCAATTCATTAACCTTTAAAACTATATATTTAAATACTTAAATCCATTAACTTTTAATAACAAATAGTTTTAATTTATCACTCAGTCAAGTTTTAGTGGTCTTACTTTCCTTTGCTATGGTTCTTAGGAGTAAGGACGGATTGTAATTTTCTTACGTATATTTGTAAAAATATATGAATTAAAATAAATTATTTTTAATATTTGGTTTTAATTTTAATTTAATAATGTGTATGAAGGTTAGTGGATTGGTAAGACGTTGGACATTTACTAAGAAGAGACCTGAGTTCAAACTTCGGGGCATTCCTAATCTGAGCAAAGGTAGAAGTCTGACCTGATATCGTTTAGTGTGCACCAATTTGATGATAGTGGTATCAACCCCAAGCCACCATAGGCTCTACCTCACTCTAGGTTGTGTTTATCGAGATAAAATAAGGGTTATAGTAGTAGTACCATGATTTGTTGTTACCATCCAAGGCAATGCAACTTGACCCTATGACCATTTGTTAATAAAGAAAGGTAATTATTGATTCCTCTCTATATATATATAATTAATTTAATATTTTTATATAATATTTTTTAAACTTTATTATTTTGAAATTTTAAAACATCTTTTATGTTTTTTTCCATTAGACTACAACCCTTTGACGTAGGCAAATATATGTTTTTGTACAATTTTGTTTTTACAAATAAAACTATATTTTTTATATAAATACTATTTTTTATTAATGGTGAAAAACAAGGTTTTGAAAGGTCCCAGAACCTTTTACATTAGAGGAGGCAAAGAAAGATAAGGCTAATTAAGCATAGGCCAACCTCCAAGGCCAAAAGAAATATAAATTAAACTAAAACAACCATCCAAAAGCAAATACCAACCCACCACTCAGTAGGGCATAAAGGAGAACATCAAGATGCAAATAACAAAAGTCCAAACTCAGAGAGCAAGGATGAAGGTAAAACACCAAGCATATTCCTTGAGAATGATAACTACTAGGTAGCAAAATGGTCAGCCCCTTGTAGAGTGGATATTTTGCCCAGTTGCAAAATCCCCACCACAGTCAGGGTATTAAACCAAAAATCCTCTCTTGCAAAGAAATTAAACAAAGAAAACAACTTCTCCAAGGTTCCACTATATAAGCATTGCACATGTGTATTTGTAATCTTGTAAAAATGTGTTAAATGAGTGCTAGAAATACCTTAGTCATTTGCAAGTAACTGTTAACAAGGGGCCTATGTTGGTTTATTTTATCATGTCATACTAATGATTTTTCATCATCCAATTAATATTTGCAACATAAAAATGCAATATTTTCATAATCCACATGTTGATCCCATCATCTTGATTATGGTAAAAATTTTGAAATATTCATATGTAAAACATATTAGGGTATATACATCACATCTCCACCCCTTAGTTGGTGGTCCCTTTGGATGAACATCTCTAGAGTATTTTTAATTTTCCTCAAAATATCCTTATTGATAAGTTGATATGGAAGCCCAAAATGCCTAATCCATATTTTAATTCTTTTAAATTTTTTTATCTCTAGAAAACATTCTTACTCTATGTTCTTGAACATAATGCATATTTTACTTAAACCATGTTCCACCTTCAATTATTCTATACCTAATTCTTGAACTAGATAATATGATTTAAAAATTTCTTTTTAGAATGAAGTTATGGAGGAAATTGAATCCAACCCCCACTTCCACTTAATCCATTTTTTAGTATTTGAACTTGCATATTATCCATGGAACTTAAATGTGAACCCTCTTCTTTTTTAAACCATTATATCATGTTTGATTATTTCATCCTTGATAATCACTTAAGGTGTAATATCTACTACCTAGATAAGGTTTTTCATACATTCATTCTTCCTCTTATCCACAACTAGGACATCCTTGTATCCATTTTTTATCGTAATTGTATTCAAAACTATGTAATAGATTTGTTATTTCTAGCACCAATTTCATCATCAAAAAGTTGCTAACACATAACAACAATTTTATTCAAAACTGTAATCTTAATTTTTTACACTTTGTTTTGCTACACATATAGAATGATGTCATCAAAAGTAGAAGTAATTTTGTTAAAAAAATTCTATTTTGTAGGTTTATTACTTACTACACTTTATTTTACTATCACATTTTTGTCAAAAATTATAGGATGATATTGCCACCTCTAACAATGATATTGTCTTATTTTTTTTGTTAGGTCATCAATTTCTTCTGTTTATTTTGCTGGAAATTTTTTACCATTGTTTATAGAATGATATCACTATCTCTAGGAATGACATCATCCTCTTTGTTCTACTCAAGTATCATCTCCTACACTTTTACTTATTTTTGATTTTCTATTAAAAAATGCATAATAATATCACTAGTTGTAGTAGTGACCTCATCCTCTAATGTAGTTTATTCCACTAGCCAAGAGAATTTTATTTTGTCTAAAGAACTAAGGGGGCTTGACTATTCTAACCAAATAGCTACCTAAAATTCTTGAGCTAGACAAACCTTTAAAACCTAACTACATCCCTAGTGTTTTATTTTTGTTGTAGTAGAAACAATATTGCTAGAACTAGGAGCTATTTTTTCAAACAACTATATTGTCACGAAGCAATAATTTTATCTTAGCCTCTAATATAGGTAACTTTATCACTTTTGATAGCTTTTTTTAGTTTTCTATGTGTTATTTCTAGATGTTCACTATACAAAATAGACTATTATAATTAATTTCAATCACATAACAAAGACAATCAAGGAACATAGATTAGGTTTTTTACTCCACCCTATACTTTTTATTTTTATGCAAGAACTAAAAGAGCATTTAGCTTGCCCCTTAGGATAGAAATTATGTGTTGCATATTCCTTTATTTTTGTTACTTTGAAAATAAAAAGGAAAAAGCTTTTTTTCTCCTTGGAAACATTTAACAAAAATATTCATATAGGTTAGGCCCTCGTATTACAACATAGTTATATGAATGCATTTTAGCTTAAGGTTTAATTTTGTAATATTTTGAGTATAGATTATATGCCTCAAACTTAGGTGTGTGTGAAAGGACACATTTTAACATACATTAAGATACTCCAAATACATTATTACATTTGAGAGTAGGCTTATGGATCAAGCTTGTATCCCTAGTCCTACATGCTTACCTTGAACACCTCCTTGGCCTTAATATTGAACTTAATCAAAGATTTATCAAACTCTAAGCAAGTCCATATAATTTTGATTGTGTAAATTAGACCGTGTTAATTAAGATTAACAATAATCCTACCCTCTCATGTATCATCCCTAGTCATGTATCTAGGTGTGGTTAATCCTCATACCATTCCTTATTTATATAGCTCAAATATTACCCTCACATATGGTTGCATATATTGAGGGGATCTAGCTTCTTCCATGTAAAAATGGGTGTATCAAGAGAGTAAGTATATCATAATATTCATGTACATCAAGAGACCCTCTTAAGGTATACCAATGAGATAGGTATATATAGAGGAGGAGATAGAAGTGTTGGTCACACTTTCTATTATCTTTTCTTACCCCTTTAATTACAACCTTTTATCAATTAATTTCATTACTTATTTACCTAAACCATTAGATCAATGGTTGGAAAGGTAGTGGTAAACAAATAATGGATCCTAATATCCCTCCTATATGGGATGATAATGAAAATCAAAATTCTAGGGAAAAACCTAATTTTATGAATTAGGATGATGATACCTCAACCACACATTCCCTCAACCCTCAATAGGATGCTCATTATAGGATAAATTTTAAACCTAATAATCATATAATAGCCTGCTTAAAATAAAATAAGCATATTATGTCAAAAATATTAATAGGAATATTTCTTTTGAGGAGGGTGGACCCTCAAATCCTCCTCAAACATCTAACTCTAGCTTTATGTATCTTAACCAACTTCGTATAAGCAATAACCCATTATATAATCAACCACATATTAATGTTAATATAATAAATGCAAATTCTAATTAATGTACCTTATATCCTAATGCATCAAATGCTAATTATATTGACTTTAAAATCATCACCACTTTCATAGGATGTGGAACACCTAATTTTCCATGTTGGTCAATCCTACCTCTATATCTCTATTTGAGAAGCCATCAAGGGTTAATGTTAGTTACCCTATGGCTCAAAAACCAAGAACAAATTATACCCCTAATCTAGAACAATCATAAAATCATTCAAATTCAAATCCTTTTATTAATCCTCCTTCTTCCAACTTCATCAATACAAATAGGACATTTTATCATAATTCTACACTTACCATTCCTAATCAACCTCCACTTATTTTAAATAATTCATGAATAGTTCATACTATTCTTGGTTCACAATCTTATCATCATCAAGCATTAATGGCCTTACAACCTAAACCTCATGCTCAACCTAATCCTAAGGATCAAAACTTGGTCACCATGGCAAAGCAACTAACACAATTTATGGACACTATCCAAGACTCTAGTTATAAGTATATTACAAGGAAAATTGTAACCAACTTATATATCCCATGGTAGCAAGTATTCCTTAACCCATTTTAATTTTAGAACACCAAATATCCAAATGTATAAGGGTATGGAAGATACTAATGAACACATTAGACTCTTCTAAACCACTTACCACAACATGAATTATGACAAGATGTTGTTAAATTTTTTTATTAAAAGCCTACGTGGCCCACTCTTGAGTGGTACTATCAACTTCCACATCATTAACTTAGAAGCTATGAGCATATATCTAAAATATTTGTATAAAATTTCTCAACCTATGTCAAGGATAAAGTTACTCTTGGTGACCTATATCAGTTAAGCAAGCCAAGGATGACAACTTCATTGATTTATTAGCAAAATGGAAAAGACTACTTGGAATACTTCAATATACTCCCCATTCAAAGGATATTTTGAAAATATTCATACATAACCTACATGATCAATTGTCCTATGAGCTGGAAATAACCACTATGTCATATTTTTTGATAAATTAGTTGAATTGGTTAAATAAGTGGATGTCGCCCTCTTATTGGGAGGGCAATTAAAATTGAAGAAAGAGGAGGAAAAGTATTCAACCTATAAAGGTCAATATAAGAATAAGCATGTAGTGGTGACAATGTCATTGAACCTCATTAAAGCAATAATGTGAGCATTGTGGGTACCATTTATACATTTGTTTTAAATAAACAACAAAACCCTAGAAGGAATTTTACCAAGTTAGATAAACCTCTTTCCTCTATCCCTAAACAACTCCTTGAGGCAAAAATGATTGATCTTGCACCCATCATACTCGTAGACACCACTAAAAATTAGTATAAATCTAATGATAATATGGTTTTCATCATATTGATAACCACACTACTAATAAGTGTAAGCACCTTAGGAACCTTGTCCAAGACTTGATAGATGGTGGAGACATTGTCATTGGTGGCTCCAAACCTTAAAATTCATCAAATTAATACATGATCATTTCATGATCAAAAGGTGGAAAATAATATTTAATATACCAATGTACCACCTCCAAATTATAATATGGTGAGCATGATATTTTATTCCATCTATGTTACCACATGGAAAAAATAGAATAATCAACCTTCTCAACCAATCTTGGTTCTTTGTGATAAGAAATTCTCTTTTATCAAAGGACCTCTCCTTATTTTGAAATCATTGAGGGTGCTTTCGATCTTAAAAAAATCAGAAATGCCCCAACCAAGATTTCTCTTCTTGAACTATTTCAAATCTCTTCAACTCATAGGAGGATTTTTTAAATTTTTAATAAAGTAAATTGTTCATCAAGAATTAAATATTTTGTAAGTATGAGAAAAATTGGTGAGAATATTTTTACTTATTTTGGATCATTCTTGGTTTTCATTTCAATTGTAGAGAGATATATGTATTGAAATCCCTAAACTAAATAACATACTCCTCAATGTTATAATGAAAGTTATTGGCTTGAGAGTAGCAAGCTCTATTTATAAACACTTGAACTTTGTGTTATTAATATTAACAAAAATTAGCTTAAATTTATCCCAAATTTATTTGGATATTAGTACTCTATGGTATAGAAACCAAATCATGTTTAATACCAAAGATTGTGATATCAAGAACTTCCTCATAAACATCATAATTATAATATAATATTTTTAATTGTCTAGTTTGATAAACCCCTACTTTTGAGCAAGATACAAATTTATTCATCCCAACATTATAATTATTTCCATTTAAAAAGGTAAAAACATATTTAGATTCATAAAATTTCTAAATAAATTTACCTCTATGGAAATAAAATTAGAAAATATAAAAGACACTGCTACACAAAGATAAAAAAACTTGTGATAAAAAAGTGTAAACAATATCTTCATGTATAAATTTTATCACATTAAAAATTCCATGTATCCATAGACCCAACGATGTAAATTTTGAACCTTAGTATTTCTCAAATTTATCCTTTCCACATGACATGATCCAACTAGTTAAACTATGTACCCTATAACAAGTATATCTCTAACATTTTATCAGAACCATTGAAGAAAAGAGAGATACATATTGGGATCTAATCATTCAAGGAAATATTTTATAGATAGATAGATAGATAGATAGATAGATAGATAGATAGATAGATATAGATATAGATATAGAAATTTGTGTGGTTAGTTTGTTTTTCATCCTTCCATTAGGTGATATATCAATTTCTATGTCATTGTTGACTCCTAACTTGCATGCCATGTCATCCTTAATAAACCACACAAAGGTGTGGCAAGTGGACAACCTAAAAGAAATTATCAAAATATGGTGATGGGTGAGCTTAAACCTATTATTCCTTTTTCATGATCCCATTAGAATACAATTTTGTTGGATTCCTATGGCACAACTCTAAACTAAAAGGATTATAAAAAAAATTTAGGAATAGCTATCTACTTAATGAGGATAGAGTTTGTTAGGCCTAAAATGATTTTGGACTTGAAGCTATGGTAACCTTATAGGATTTAATGAACTAGAATAACCACACTAATTAGACAATAATCCCTCAATGTTAGGAGGAAAATCATGATTGCTTCTATAAGATAAGGCCCTACTTTCCCAACCCAAGTTATGCAATCTATCAAGGGGTGTGTTTAATATGACATCACCACAACAAAAAGTTGTTCTATCATCAAAATAGAATATTTTATCTGATTAGGTATATTCCCTCAAATATAAAATTTAAATGGTTAGTTTATTAAATTTTAAAAAATACCACATCTTTGACTAAACATTTGAGGCATAAAATAAAGCAATAATATAAATGTTTAAGTAGGATCTACATAAAATTTTATAGATATTTAAAACACATATATGATTTTTTTAGATTCGTGGTTGTCCATTATATAGGTCCACATATATTTATCCCAAAATTTGTATTCTCCTCCTCTAGTTAGTGTAATTGGTTGTCAAATTAGAGTTTGAATAAACTTTAAATCAACTATCCATAATGCTTTACCCTAGATATATTTATGGTGCAATTGGTTATATCCAAAAATATTTTAATGTACATAAACAACCTAGTTAAATTATAGATAACCTTTGATATTTCATGTTTCAATGTTATGACCCCTTTGTACATCATGGATTTGATAAGAACAAAAAATATGAAAAATAAATGATCATGAAATAATTCATATAAGGTCAATTTGATCATATAGATAGTCAGACCATCTAGAAATAACTCTAATTAACAAAAAAAAATTAAATATCCATAAATAAAAATATTGTTGCATCCTTCTAGCCTATGCAAAAAAAATGGAATTCAAACCAACCATTTTTTCAAATCCAAAGACCTCTACCAAGGCCTAGCTCTAATTGATGACCTTCCAACAGGAAACCTCATCATAGAAGGAGACTCCATGAATATAATCAAGTGCCTCAAGGATGATCAGTCTACGTCATGGAGCATCTAAAACCTCATTGATGAATCCAAACTTTACCTTTGCAAACTCAAAAATTTCACCATCCAATATTTTTATCATGAAGGTAACCATGCTACTGATGTGCTCACCAACTTGGGTCTGAACCAGGATTCTTTCACTATATGGCTCAACAATTTTCCTTAGGCTCTCACCGAATATTGTTCTCATGACTAATGATATCTGGAATTTCATCCTTCTTGTTTGGATCTCATGCTCTAGTCCCAATGGGTATGGGGATAATTTTAGGTCTTCTCTTGTAGTTTTGAGAGTTTCTCATAGTCCAAGCCAATTGGAAATCATCACTCAAAACCAATCCAAATCTAATTCCCCTAGTAGAACAGAGGGTAGGGAGGGGACTATCTTTCGAGTGAAAATCTTGTTTAATTTGAAACTAAATATTGTGTTTGTTCCACTAATCCTCGGGTAATGTATTCCTTCTAGTTATTTTTTAATAATCGTTATCCTTTGAGCAAGGTGCATAAAAATTACTACTATATGAATAGGAATGATACCTTGTGGACCAATGATCATTGTCTTTGCAATATTGCAAGCACATATTCCTTTTAAAATAATGTTTTAAAACACTTATGCCCTAATGTTCAAACCAATTCAACTAGTATTTTTAAACATTATTTTCTTAACACGAGTTCAAATATTATCAATGTTTATAAACACTCTTGCATTGGCGTGAAGACCTATTTCAACAATATTTTAAAACACTTTTCACTTAAAATGTGGACCACTCCTATAGGTGTTTCTAAACACCCTTATCCTGTATCGAGTGTATGTTCCATCGGTTCTTTCAAATGCACTCTTGTTAACATGCTTATTAGTGTTTTTAAATACCCTTGTATCAGTGTGAAGACCTTGTCCAACAGTTATTTCAAACACTTGCTCCTTAAATCATGGACCACTCCTACTGGTGTTTCTAAATACCATTGTCCTATCACGGGCATATGTTCCATTGGTGCTTCCAATCACACTCTTTTCGAGATTCTTATCAATGTTTTTAAACACTCTTACATCTTACTTATCAATTTTTTTAACACTCTTATGTCTTACTTATCAATGTTTTTAAACAACCTTGTGTCTGTATGGAGACCTCATCCAACGATGCTTTAAAAAACTTGATGCTTAAAGTGCAGACCACTCCTTTAGGTGTTTCTAAAAATCCTTGCCTTGTCACAAGTGTTTGTTCCATTGGTGCTTCCAATTGCACTATTTTTGACATTCTTAAGCCCTATCTCATCACCATGAGTGTCCTTCATATTTCTCTACCCAATGCCATGTGGCTCTACTCAGTTAAAGTTTGTAAACTCTTATTATCATTTACCATGTGGTTGTTCCCTTAGAGCAATTTCTAGTCATCCATATGTTGACCTTTTTGAGACCCTTGGATGTATCTTCCTGAGGCCTTTTGGATCCACTCCATTATAGAGCTTGGTGTTACATGGCTTTACCACTCCCCTCGTAACCATTTCATCCAAATGTCTCCTTTCCACTTGGATGAGCCTTTTATCTTGTGGGTTTAGGATTTTTGAGGCTCCCTTTCAATTTTTAAACCTTGTTGTTTGCACATGTGGAATTTGTAGACCATTATTATCATATTCCCTCTTTGTGTCACATCCTATTAGCACTGTGTCATTTTTTACATTCAATCTAATTGTATCACCTCTTTATACCTTAATTTTTCTTATTTCATGTTCATGCTTGAACAAATTATGAGGACATTGATCTTCTGACAATTCATGTCCATTAGCTTCCACCTTGATCTTTCCATGATTGTGTTTCTCCCAACAATGATTTCATGGCATGGTATTTACTATCACCAATTTTTCTAGCATGAGGCTCATGATTTATTGAACTTGTGGTCAAATCTTATCTGTCATGATACCCACAAATATGTTAATGCTTATTTAAATATTAGAAATATAAAATGTTTCAAAAATGATCCCTCGAGTTCTTATTGTTGGCCCCTATTTGTTTTCTATCTCTATAATTTTATTTTCATTCACCTCCTAATAACTCCCATAGTTTATCTTGATTACCGCTTTGAGTTACTCCAACTAGATTCTCTTATTAAGGACATATTTGTTGATCATGGGCTTCTACCTTTTCTTCAAAAAAAAATTGGGCACGACAAATATCTATTAATAAAACTTTCATGTTCATGGAATGATGGTAAATTCATCATCAAGGTCCTCCATTATTAGATAAACAATAATCTTCTAGTTGAGTTCATTGACATTCTAGATGATGGAGAAATTATTCTATGATAGAAACACTCCATGGTGGTTGATCTGAACCAGTTCAAGGACAAAGAACAAATCTTAAGTCATGATAAAGGAGCCATTGTTTGGGAATACCTTCCCAAGCCTTAGTACAAGATAATGATCATTGTCTTGCAATACTTCACTATGGATGGGCCTAAATCCCCTTTGAGGAGCTTCCATATCACTTTCATCAACCACCTCTAGGGAAAGAAGGTTATCAATATACCTAAATATATGTTCAAGTTAATAGAAAGAGTTGTTCTCAATCTCTAGAAGGGTTCGTCTTCATGTCCTGCTCACCAAGGACTTCATTTAATCCTTTTTAAATATATGGTCCACAAGGAATCTTAGAGGGTTCCTATAGTTATTGTTTTTGGATTTTCTCTAGAAAATCTTATAAATGTTGGCATGGGTGGAAGTTCCCTTGGTGGAATTCCTAAAAATAGCACCCTGGGGATCCCTTCTCAAGCCACCAACTAAATTCTTGAGTAAAATTATCTTGTAAATTATGGTCCAATTATTGCTAAGGTTGAGCAGCACCATTGCTCATCCAGGGCCAAGACTCAAATGGGGAAAGGTAAATCACCTATAATTATTGAAAATTATGGAGACATTTTCAAAGACTCACCCCTCCTAAAGTTAGTAGGATAGAAGAGCCCTTTGTGAGAGATCATCTTCGTTGAATTTCTATGAACAAGGTAGGAAAACCAATCCCAAAGAGAAACTGGGTGTATCCTTCATCATCAACTTCAATCATCTCTAAGACCTCAACAATATTCTCAAGGTCCTAACTAGGGTGGTCAAGATGACCTCCTCTATTCTTCAGTATGCCAAGATCATTCTTGAAAAATACAATATCTCTTCTACGAGTAATCAAAATAGTAGTTCATATTCTCCTACCTTGGGTAATGCTAATTAAAGGGTCTACTTCTAGAGGTTTTCTTCCTCTATTCCATTTTTTGTTTCTGATGATTTCTAGATTTGGGTCTACGTACACTATTTATTTTTTAAGATCCTCCCAGTTTGAGTTTCTTATGTTGGTTAGGTGAGTTTCTCCCTATATTGGAGATCTCTATATTTTATTTCTTGATTTTCGCTTTGTAAAAATGTTTGGGGACCCTTTCAAAACCCTTTCAATCAATACAAATAAATAAATAAATAAAGATAGTATATTCAAATAAAACTACATGAGCTCAATTAGTTAAATTCCTTGACTTTCATAGAGGAGACCTAAGTTCAAATATTGTAAAGTGGTATATGCATAATTTCCAAGTTTTTGTAATACACTATATGCTGACAATGTAATATAGGTGGGACCCATTTCAATCCCATATATCAATGAAATAAAAATATTGGATTGAGTGATAGAGATTTATACCTTATTTGGTTCCATGTAGAAATTCATAGTATGTATAAAGGAATGTGGCTTCAGGATCCTGACCTCAAGTCAATCATATCCCTTTGGTGGTATCACAAATTTCCTAGATCCTTGGCCTCCTAGTTCAACAATAAACTATGGTTTTTCAAAGCAAACCTAAAGTGGTGGAACAAAGATGTATTTGGCAATATTTTCAAAAAAAAAACAACACATTTAGTCTCAACTTACTAACATAGAGTTCTCAGCCCAGCAAGGGAACCTTGACCTTAGTCTCTAGGATGTTGAGAAGACCTTCCTGTCTGAGTACCACAACATTCTTATAAGTGATGAAGTATTATGGAAGCATAAATCATGGGTAATGTGGATGGAGGGTGATTAAAATACCAAATTTTTTCATGCCACCACCATGAGACATAGGGGAAGTAACAGGATCAAAGAACTTACTAAGAGGATGGGACAATGACAAGGGATATCTCTAAAACTAGGAATGATATAGTTAGTTTCTTCAAAGATTTATTATTGGTTAGAGAATATATCTAATACTATTGACCAAAATTTAATGATTGGGGAGCTTGTGTAAACTACAATGGTCAATATTTGGAGGATGTCGGTTCCTTAAAGTCCCGACTAACTATGCCTAAATGCAGGGGAAAAGGGTGCTAAAAGAGATAAAGACGCTAAATTTAGAACTTACAGTGGTAAAAATTAAGCAACATCAACATATAAGCAAGAACAAGGATCACCCAACTATACAACCAACTACCTAACAGACCAACTAATTTGTAATCAATTACAGAACATTTAATTTTAATCTATTGTATCTTAATCAGACCACAAATTCTAGACAAGTGAATGAGTACAACAGAAATATAGAATTCAAAATTTATAGCACAAACATTAAACATGCTCAAATTAGAAATAAACATTCATAAATGCATACATGCTTTACAAATGATTCAAACCAGAGGCTAGACAATAGTCAATTTGTATTAGAAAGTAATCCATCTATACATATGAATTGTAAATACCTAAGAGCTGGCCCATTTCTATTCTACATCCTTGTATATAAATACCTTTTACAATCATATCATTATCAAAAGAGATCATTATTCTAGAAATAGAATGTTGTTGTGTTAGAGGTAGTGTCAGCTGATATGATTATTAGGAAGTATGGGTGCTCCAACTTCCTCATCATAGCCTACTGACTTGGCCAAAATCTTTGCTATGTTGGGTAGTGTTGAGCATGTTGCTTGAATCTAATTCATCACTTTTTACTGATCATTTTTTGTTGAGCCACCCTATCATCTACATGATGCCACAAGTGTAACCACCTTGCTGAGATTCTCTGATAGGTGATCTTATCTTCTAGGTGTCATAATATGGTGGCAATCCTTGTGTAGGTGGTCCAACACTAAATATTATTGAGTCGGCCACCAATCTTATGTATTATGAAGTCATGATATCATGTATTTAGGATCCTAGCAGACTCCAACTAGGTAGAGGGGCCTTAGAAACATTGACATTTTTTTTCCTTGATGTTCGGAAACCTTCGATATTAGGTTGAGGATTAGGCACCCATCCTGGAATTGACTAGAAAAAAAATCCTTTGAGCATCTAAAATTGGATCTTAGTAATAGGCTAGAGATTTGGTATTCGCTCTAGCTCTAGTCACATATAAATCATCAGGTATTCTCTAGATTTTGTTCTTATTGGCCTCTGATCTTTGGGTAAAAAATTAGCAACTCTTCGGGTCTCAATCGGGTGCAAATCATTTAGTGGCTTTAACACTTAACAAATTTCTATAATATGATATCTTTCCACCATGGTCTAGGTTTTTGGTACTTTTTGAGCTCTGGCTAGGTGTGATTCCTTTGACACTCCTTGTACTTGGTTGTTTCTCTATGTTCATGTGATGAAACTTTTAGACCACCCTAGGATCCAGTTGGTTGCAAAACTTCTAGTCTCCCCTAGATAGGATAGACATCCAGGACCTTACTGGGCTTTGATCGAGTGCAGTTCTTTTGACCACTACAAGCTCCTTAGTTGGGCTAGATATCTAAGCCTTTCCTAGGCCCTAGTGAAGCTCCTTGGTTGGGTTGAATTTTTGGGACCACGTGCCACATTAAGACTTAGCCAAATATACACTAAATACATAAATCTTCCATTTTATGCAACGTATTTGTTTTTAGTCCTTTCTTGTCAAAGTGCATGTGGGTGGCAACCACAAAAATCCACATTCTTGGTGGCTCCTAGGGGCTTTTTATCTCATAAAAATTGAGGACCCATATTGATGCTTCTTGCAACTGAGGGATCCCATACTGTTTCTTTCATGTCGCTCATCCTTACTTCTCATTTATTGCTCTCTTTGTAGTTGAGATGCACATGTTGCTATTCCATTGGACTTTAGAGTCATTAATTTTGGAAGTACTATAAAATATAACTATACAAGAAATATAATAAAAGGTAGAGAACTTCACTTTCATTATTTACTCAAAGGTAAGCGCTCTTGTGATCCTTCCTTTTGTTGGGGTTCCCTTTGTGAATCCACTCATGATGATTCTCACTGGTGTGAAACAACCTTGGAAGGAATGAGGATCTGAAGTTGGTGATACATATTTTTCCACATATTTGCAAGAGGATCTAGGATCCCTCTAAGTTTAGAGGTAACTATTCTTAGTTTGTGAAGGTGGTCATAGGGAGGATCACTATATTTTTGGTAAAATACTTAGCCTTTGCTAGAATTTGGGTGAGTTTATAGAATAGTGCAAAGGCTTTGTTCACATCCACTGGTTCTAGAATTGAATTTATCTCACTCTCATATTAGATGTGTTATTCAAATAGTTGACTGATAACATTTATCTTGATAAAAGTACCATCCTTATTCTAGAATCTGGGTGCCCCTTGAACCTTGAGTTTTCTTCCAATTTCATTCATTTTTGTAGCTTACTTTTTTTATTATGACCAATGTTTCTTGTATTAGGTCAATGAGATCAGTCATTCAGAAAACCTGGTGAACCAAGAATATCTAATATTTGATATCCTTGTTAGATTGTTTTTCATCTCTAGGAACTTATAAGGATATCTAAGAGTCTTTCTGAACCTATGTGTTGCCTGAAACTTAGCCATTAGGATTCCATCTACCATTCCATATCCTTTATGACCTCTATAGATATGGCACCAATTCATCTTAGCTTCTCATAGAAATGAGGAAAAACTACCATAGTTGTTCCTTTTATCTTTCCCTAGTAGCAGGACCAAATTTATTTCAACCAATCTTTGGAAACTATTGAAGTGAGTGGCTTGGAATTTTCCTGCTCTAGCTCATTTTTTTTCATGAGTAGGGCCTTTTCTTGCTCTTCTTACTTATCCATTAGCTCATAGAAAGTTGTGTTCTGGTACTCCCTCTCTTCTTGCAACTTATGTAGCTCAACCTTTAGCTGGTTAACTTGCTCATCTTTTAGCCACAACTCTTTTTAGAAGAGGCTTTATCAAGGGAAGCCTTTAGATAAAGAATGTCATTTTTTAAGGTCTTTTTCTCCAATTTTTCTCCAACAATATTGACCTCAAGAGTTTCTATTTTATTTTTAGAAATCGCTAGTTCCTTTTTTGTCACTTTTGCTTGTAACAATAATGTGTATGTCTTTGTGTGAATGGTCTGGTTAGTCTCTACTTTTGATATTGTAGAGATATTTCTTATGTATTCCTTTGAACTCCATTATTTCATCCTTATCTGAGGTATGGGCTTCTTCACTTTTGGTTTAGCTATCACCTTAATTCATTCAAATTTAATGGGATCGAGTGTATCAAAACCCATGATAGTGGCCTCCTCTTCTCTTGCTTGTAGCCGCTCATATTGTTCCTCCTCTATCCACATCTATTGATTTTATTTTGCTATATGGTAGTAGAAATTATGGATAGAAATGGTCCCAAAGTAGAATTAGGTAAGATAGGAGTAGCCAAGAAAAATGGTATTGGAGTGAAGGGGTAAGGTGTCATAGATTTGACTGTGGGGATATCTTGTGTGGCTCGCTCATTCTATGATTTAGGAGGAGGGGTGAAAGACGAAGGATGTGTGGGGGATTCCTAAATTCTTTAGTTTTTTTTTTAGGCAAGTGCTTGAATCTAAGCATCTTATTATTTAATTTTAGCTTTGCAACCAATACACCTTTAGGATCGTAACTCCACATATGTGGTACTACCATTAGCTTTAATGCAAAGAGATTGGATTCTAGGTCTTTGTATTACTATGGCTTCCTCTTGGACATAACTATATTTTGACCTTAACTAACAATCTAAATAGTTGTGCTTTCTTTTTTTCCTACCTCGGGGTTTTCTCTACCATGTATACCTATCTACAATAATCCAAGCCAAATACTCAATTAGTGATGTAATATGGTAGTAAGGATGGGAATTTGGAGAAGCCATATACTCTGATGATGGTGCCTTACTCTAGGAAATATCAATCTCCTATCTCCCATGATTTTACCTTAGTTTATCAATAGCTTTGGCAGAAATGCACAAACACTTCTCATAAATTGTTGTCAATGTGAGTCCCAATAATTCCTTGTTGAACTCAAGGTATGGAGAGCTATATCTGAGGACATGGATCTAATCCATTACTGGGTGGTCCTTACCTTCCTTATATGTTCTTTGCAGCATAATATTTCTCCTATTTGCAAATGTCATATAGTAGAAAAATAACCAAGCTATATACGAGGAGTATGTGAATACAACACACTTTTTGACCTTTAGTGACTTCAATTGGTTTTGAATGCTAATTGCTAGAAATTGTGCCCAGTTCAGTGTGATGGATGTGAAAGCCTGCATTACCGTATTAGAGAAAATATGGGTAAATTGTTGCATCATTTCTCAATCCCAAGAGTATTGCCAACATGGAAAAAATAGGTTGTGCCTCATAAAAGAATTCAACCAACCTTTTGGGTGTATTCATATAGTCATCTAGTAACTTCCCTCTAATTTTGACAAGCTAATCCTGACCCAAGGGATTTTGTATGTATTTTCTTTGCTCCTCCAAATCAATTTCTTTCATCTGGATATCTGGAGTATCATCAACTACAAATGATATCCTTATGAATTATTTGTTGATAGTAAACAACTCAAAATTACAATCACAGACTATGGTTGTATTTGGATAATAGAATTTAGATATTGCATGTATAATTTTAGGGTATGTATGAACCCCCTTAGGAACAAATCTACTCATGCTCAAGTGGTAGGCTATGCCAGCAGGGTGTTTCACGAAAAACCTCTTCACCTTTTCTTCATAGCCAATTTAACCAATTTTTATTTTGGGCTAAATTGTAAGTATAGGGTCTTGGATACATGTTGGCTTTTCTATCAGTTCATTAGAGGATTTTTGTACAACAACACTATTCTTACCTCATCTCATTACTTTGACTCAACTTCTGATTTCACCTCTACAATTGGTCTATCATTGATTCTCTACAATTCCTATAATGCTCTTCTTTTGTAGTCTACACTCCATAATGTGGTGAAAGGGGGCATGTTTGATGTGAGGTCTAAAATTTTGTAGCGTCTCGATAGAGCTCTCAACGGTTAGGTAAAATTAATGTATTCATGATATAGATTGTGCATGCCAAGGAGGATTTTATAATAGAATAATTTTCTCTTTGGGGAGATCTGACAAGTTCAATTGGGAAGAGTACCACCACCCCACGTTGGTCAATTGCATTCTGACAACTGATGTATAATAGCCAATCATTTTTTTTACACTCGTTAGATTTTAATTAGAGCTACATAATTTTACAAACCTATATTTTTCTAGAAAATCTCACTGGGATCACCAGTCATCAGTTCATTAATTCTACACATTATTTTTAGAAATTTGTCCACCAACAGTTTTGTAGTGTTTGCATTAGGTGAGGTGCCAAGGATCATTACTGGCATGACTGCTTGAAAGAAGTTCTAGGGACATTAATAATTCTTTGGATCTATCATGGTAGAAGGGTGCATAGACACTAGATAATCCATCTGCCTAATACCTTTTTGAGCATTTATTTCAAGCAATACCAACTTCTTGAGGTAAGGATAAAATTTGTACTTTATACATAATGTACATGTGTCATATTTACATATACAAGTAGGACACCACTTGTCTTACACATAATTCTTGATATATCGATCATCTACCATAATGAATAGTAAATGGCCTTCCCACTGGTGAAATTGAAGTATGGTTGAACTTTTCTTTTACTCTATTAGGTATGAGCCAGTACACATAGGATCAAATTCTTCATTTTTCCTCGATTTTCCTCTGTCCCAGTCCTATTTTAGCACTGGATCATATTTCTCAAACACCATTGTCATTTTTTTTGGTTGAACTATTGTTTGATAGTAGTTTGGAAATGGCAGACATTATTACATGCTTTTCAACACTCTTCTATTAATTGGACAAGTTCCACCATTATCATTTCTAAAACCTGTAAATCCTATGAGCCAATAACTTTGATGGATCTTGATGTTGATAGTTTTGAATTTTTTGGTAATGCAACTTCTCTTCCATAAACCCAAGATAAGAGCAATATCTTCAAAGTCCTTTCAATTATTATCCGGTCAGCCCATAAGGCTTGATCCAATAGAAAATGTCAATTTCTAGGGCTATTTTCAATATCCCTCATATTGGTCTTCAAAATATTTTTGTAGGTGGATTTTGATGGTTTTTGTTTCTATCAGAATGGGTTTGCATCAGATAACATCTCCATAGTGTGTTGGAAAATATCTTTGTTGCATACCTTAAAATTGCCATAAGTCCATGCTATGACATCATTGAGTTCTTTACACAATTCCATAATTTGATTAATTTCTCCTTCTGGATAGTGTACACTGATGTTGATGTATTTTTTGAGCTCAATTTGTACCTCCTTATAACTACCACTATCAACCTTTATCTGATGAACAATTGGTCTATCAGTGTTGTCAAATGGACTATTCATAGTTATCAATTATTTGAGTATGTGATTACTTCTTAGATAGTTTATATCCCCTTGTTCATTATCTTGCTCTCCTTTAGGTGACTGACTACTTATGCAATTCATTTCTTGAATCGTAAAATCAACTATCTACTCATCATTCTCAAACATTAGCCAAAAATTATCTTTAACAGGGGCTCCAAAATGATATTAGTCATCGGGGAGCACCTGGATTCCAATACAACTGTATGTTAGCTTGAGCATTCTTCTCTCTAGAAATGACCTTGAAATTCAAGGCTTAAAAAGACTTGAGTAGGTCCCATTTTTTATTAGTAGTTTCACTTACCATAGTTTTACTTTTGGCTTATTCCATCCTCATAATTGAGTAAGTACCCATTTTTGTTTCAATCATGGTATTGAAATCCTCCATGGAGAATTGATCTTCTTCTTGTGGGTCCTCTAGTACTTATTCCATTAAGGTTCCTTCCTCGGTGATTAAGTTCACTGCATCTATTTGTGGCTCTTCCCTAAGCCTTTCTATATGAAATGAGGATGGCCTCTCAGAGGAGATCTTGACTCTTGTTTCTTTGAATGGTATATCCATATAAGAGTAGTCAAAAAAAAAATAATCCCTTAGCTTAGTAGTAAATTTTGTAGATAAGCACATCCCAAAATAAGGTTCTAAATCCACCACCACAATCTCTTGAATTATGGTCATTTGGGGTATTTTATGTAGCTTCACAAGAACGTCCTTAATAACTCCCACCATTTTTATGGGTGTACCATATAACTACAACACTCTAAGACTGCTTCTTATGTATTCCATACTCATTACTTCACATACTAATTTAGGCATAACAGTAGTAGCTACTCCAGAGTTAATCATACAATTGTGTACAACCCATCCCTCCATATGTAAGGGCAAGTAGAATGGAGATGTCCTGTTCTTCCTGGTTATTGAAGTAGGGTGGCCTTGGGATAGATTCAAATTTGTTTATTTCTTCCCTTAATCATTTTGAGAGATGCCTATAGAAGATCAATTTGTTTAGGGATGAGGAGTGCATCATACATTCTGATTTTTGATGGAGTTTTCTTCAACTCTTCTATAATGTTGAAATCGGAAGATTATGCCTACCTCTTCAGCTATTTTATAATTTTCTCATATTTGTCCTTATAATCATGTGCCACTTCAATCCTCTAGAATTTATCCAGGGAAGGATATCTTAGTTTATCTCTATCCTGATGTCTTCCTTCACCTTCTTTGGTCCCTTTATGTTGTTGCTGGACTAACTTTTGAACCATGGTAGGTAGAGGTACATCCTTCTTTGGAATGTACTTTGGTTGAGATGGTACCTATAAAGGCTCCAAATATTTAGGATTAATTGATAGGGATTTCTTCCTAGATTTTTCAAGAATCACCACTTATTCTTCAGCTGGCACCATGAGAATGTAATCATCTACTTTTCTCATAATATTGACTTACCCTTTTTGTGCATTCTCTACATTCTCAATTACAATTTTTGGAAGTAAGTTTTATGCATCATGCACATGCTTTCACCATGAGGGTCATTACAATTTGAACACCAATAGGTTGAATCATAACCTAAGGAATAAGGTTCCTCCTCCTGGTTGGCATAAATAGTATTATATTTTTTTGGGAGATTGCTAGTGGAAGTAGCCTAGTCTCTTGTGACAGATGGGAAACTTCATTACTAAAATTTATTCTCAACTTATCACCTCTTCATGGTTGTGAATTTATTAGTGAGATTATTAAAATTTGTTGTTATTTACTAGATGAAAATTTTTTGCGGGTCCAAGGTAGATAATGCTAGGACAGTAGTAGGAGCCAGGATTAGTAGGACTATAGGTGGAGTAGGCAATTATTGTGGACTCAAAGTAGGTGGACAGGATGGAATATTTATGGGTGAATTCTATGCTAAGAAAGAGCTTGGTGAAGTTTCAACTGATGATTACTGTTGAGGGAATTCTGGATATATAGGCATAACAAAATTTTGAGGCAGTATTCCTATAGTAATTAGTTATTTCTCTACTTTTATTGTTTTTGTAAAAACCTTCAAGAATATCTATACATTAGAATACCTTATGTACATTCTAATATCAGAAGGAATGACTCTTAAATAATAGTACATCACTCATTCACTAGTTGCATGTATGCTTTGTGGTACCCTTTTCCATGTTCGACTAAATATGATGTTGAATTTTATGATTTTCTCTTATGGATGTCTTTGGATGCTAGTAAACTATGTCAAAAGAGAGAAGGGGTCTACCCGTTGGTTGAATTATTCAATCAACTTGGTAGTCAATTCATTCCATGAAGTTATGATTAGATACAACAAGGTTCTATACCAGTAGGACATTTTCCTTTTAGTGACATTACTAGAATCATTATCATGATGTCCTCATCTTGGATGCCATGCATGGTGGCTAGTGATACCACATATTGATAATGCTTGTATGTCATTTTTCCTGTGCCATCATATGTTGATAAAGCTTTCAAGGAATCTTAGAGGATGGGATTCTGGATCGATACATTTAGAGGTTTGGTATAATTCTAGGTTAGGTAGTTCTAAGCATTTTGATTTGGATTTAAAGACATTACCATCGGTGTAGGAGGATGGATTATCAAATTTAGGTTGGAAGTAATGTAAGTAGCTGCACTGGTCAGATCTACAACTAGGACTGGAGAGGGTGTTGAAATAGATGGACAGATTGGGTGCATCCTAAAGCTACCAATATTTAGTTCTAATAATTCAATCGAATCTTTTGAATTTCTAGTTGTTTGTCTTGTGATCATATATATGAGGATCTATGCAATATGGCTGGATAAAATATAGATATGTAAGTATTTTATAGGTATCTATGGATGGAGTTACTAGGTGATATCGATTACGGACCAAAATAAAATATCACCAAGTTCTATTCAAATCTAAAAGGGCAACTAGTCGTATGATAGGATATCTAGATTTGAGTGAAGTCACCAGGTGATTTTTATGAGATCTAATAATCAAGAATATCACCAATCCTTAAATTATCTAGCTAATGAACCTTTGGGTCCCATCGAGAGTACCAAAAACTATTGTTCGAAGAATATATATAATGGAAAGGTTTGTGTACCCACAAACCTTGACCAAAATTGAATTATTAGGGAGCTTGTGTATACTATAAGATTCAATATCTAGAGGATACTGGTTCCTTGAAGTCCTAGCTAACTATACCTATGTGCATGGGGGAAAAGGGTTCTAAAAGAGATAAAAGAGTCTAAAGCCAGAACTTACAATGGTACAAATTAAGCAACATCAAGACATAAGCAAGAACAAGAATCACCCAACTAAATAACCAAATACCTAACATACCAGCTAATTCCTAATCAATTATAGAACATCTAATTTTAATCTCTTGTATCTTAATCATACCATAAATTCTATACAAGTGAATGAGTACAACACAAATCTAGGATTCATAATTAATACCACAAACATTCAACATGCTCAAATTTGAAATAAGCAATCATCAATACATACGTGTTCTGCAAATGATTCAAATCAGAGGTTGGACAACAATCAATTTGCATTAGCAAGTAATCTATCTATACATATGAATTGTAAATGCCTAAGAGCTGACCCATTTTCATTCTACATCCTTGTATATATAGAACTTTTACAATCATATCATTATCAAAAGATGTCATTATTCTAGAAATGGAATGCTATTGTGTTAAAGGTAGTTCCAACTAATTGGATTATTACGAAGTATGGGTGCTCCAACTACATCAATATGGCCTACTGACTCGGCTAAAATTTATGCTATATTGGGTAGTGTTGATCCTACTACTTGCATCTGATTCATCGCTTTTCACTGATAATTTTTGGTTTAGTTATCCTATTGCCTATATGATGCCACTAGCGTAACCACCTTACTGAGATTATTTTGAAAATTAATCTTATATTCTAGGTATCATAATATGGTGATAATCCCCATGTAGGTGGTCCAAAACTGAATCTAATTGAGCTGGCCACCAGTCTTATGCATTGTGAAGTTATGATATCATGTATTCAGGATCCTAATAGACTTTGACCATATAGAGAGGCCTTAGAAACATCGATACTTATTTTACTTGTTCAATAACCTCTAGTATCAATTTAGGGATTGGGCACCCATCCAGGCATTGATTAGGAAAAAATCCTTTGGGTATCTAAAATTGGATCTTAGCAATAGGCCAAATATTTTGTATTCACCCAAGATCCATTCATGTATAAATCATCAAGTATTATCTAGATTCTATTCTTATTGACCTTCGATCTCTAGGCAAAAAATTGGCAACTCTTCGGGTCTCTACTGAGTGCAAATCCTATGGCATCCTTGATACTTAGAATATTTCTACAATACGACATCTTTCCACCATGGGTCAGGTATCTGGTATCTTTTTTGAGCTCCAACTGGGCATGATTCATCTTGCACTCCTTGGACTTGGAAATTTCTCTATGTTCATGTGTCAAAAATTTTAGACCACCTTGGGCTTGAGTTGGCTACAAAATTTTTGGTCTCCCCTAGATAGGTTGAACATTTGAGACCTTATCAAGCTCTGATCAAGTATAATTCTTCCAACCACTACAAGCTCCTTAGTTGGAATGGATATCTGAGCCTTTCTCAGGCCTCAATGAAGGAAAAAAAAATTGATCTATCTTGGAATTAGTGGATTCACACTCCTTGGTTAAGCTAGATGTTCGGGACTATGTTAGACCCTTTTCAAGTATAAGTTTTGTGGCCACCTTCAAACTTAGCAAAATCTACATTAAATACATAAATTTTATGTTTTATGCAACACATTTGTTTTTAGCACTTTCTTGTCAAAGTGTGTGTGGGTGGTGACCAAAAACACCCACACTTGCTTGTACAAATTCCATAATGTGATCAACAAACATTTGAAGTCATTTTGAAGAATATTCCAAGGTTACTAACCCAAGAGCACAATAAAATGTTTCTTAAACCTTTTTCTGCTAAAGAAATTTGTGTTGTAGTTTTCTCAATGCAAGGTGGGAAAGCCCCAAGCTTGGATGGTTTTACCCTATTTTATTTTAATGCTTTTGGGACATTGTAGATTTGAATGTTGTCTCAGCCATCCAAAAAATGCAAAGTCACAAAAACATCCCTAGGAATATCAATTCCACTTTTCTGGCCCTTATTCCTAAGATAAGTAACATCAAAACCCTTGCTGACTTCCACCCTATTAGTCTTTGCAACATCTTTTATAAAACCCTCACTAAAACAATGGCCATCAAACTTTAGCTAATTCTTCCTCACATCATAGACCCTAATAAAGGTAGTTCTATCCAAGGAAGACTTATCATTGATAGTATAATTACCATACATGAACTTATCCACTCAATTTCCAAAAGTGGTAAGGCAAGCCTTCTTCTAAAATTAGACATGAATAAGGCTTTCGATAGAGTATCCTGGAGTTTCCTCTTTTTTGTCCTTTCTAGGTTTGGTTTCCATTTTTATTGGATAGATCTCATTAAAGAGTGCATCTCAAATGTAAATTTCTCCATTATTGTCAATTGTTCTATTGTTGGTTACTTTCAAATCTTCAAAGTTTTAATACAAGGTGATACTTTCTCTCCATTCCTCCTCATTATTATTGTTGAAGCCTTAGGCAGAATCTTAAGATCATCTTGTTCCAAAGGAGAAATATCAAGTATCAAATCAACTTCTTCCCTCTAGCCCATCTCTCACCAGTAATTTGTCGATGACACCATCCTTGCCACTCTTGCTTCTATTCCCCAATCCAAAACCATCAAATTGATCCTGCTCTCCTTTGAGTTAGTTGTCAAGCAAAAGGTAAACTTATCTAATAGTAAAATGTAAACTTATCTAAGAGCAAGATCCACTTCATAAATACTCCCATTAGGTTTCAATATCGTATAGTTGATATCCTTGGCTGCGCAATTATTGAGCTCCATGCAACTTATATTGGTTTCTTATTTTTGAAGGATCTGCTAAAAAGTATTTTTTAAACTCTATCATTGAGAGAATCCTCAAAAAATTGGTTGGATGGAAAGGGGGGCTCCTTAGTCAAGTTGGCAATTCCACCTTAGTCAAATAAAATCTCCAAAGCATCCTTGTGTTCTTCCTCTCTATCTTTGAAAATTTGGTTAAATTTTGTAATAAAATGAAACGAATCCAGAAGAATTTTCTTTGGTTGGGCTCTAAGCAAAAGCAGTGTTTCCATTTGGTTGCATGGGACCAGGTTTGCTCTAGTAAGGAGTATGATGGCATAGGACTCAAGAAGTTCAAAAACATAAATTTAGCACTGATTGCCAAGAAGGGATGATGAGTCCTACAAAAGAAATATTCTCTTTGGGTCACTATTATTAAAACAAAGTAGCTCTAGCATCACAAAAATTTCCTGGATGATCCATCATCCATCCTAGGCTCTGTAGTTTGGAACTCCATAATAAATTTCTTGGATGATGGTCAAAAGATAAGATTTTAGGAGGATATTTGGCTCAATGGAAGTACTCTTTAGAACTGTGTAGACATAATCTATTTAAAACTTGTCACTGACACTCTATTTGAGCCAAAGGTATGTAAGTTTAATAATTTCAATAGGAAATCTTGGAAATACTTTTCCCTTGCTAACCTGTATGAAGAGCAAAGAAGAACCAACTATGTTTTATCTAATATATTACATCTTTGTGTCATTCCCAAACATCCATTTGAAGATAAACTCCTCTAATCTCCTACTGCCAATGGTATTTTCACTTTCAAATCCGCTTACTATCTTACTAAAAGCCCAAACATACCTTGGTTCCCATTGAAGATCATCTGGAACAAGCTCCTTATTCCCAAAGTCAATTTTTTATTTTGTCTTGTTGTCCAAGATAGAATTCTTAACATCCACAATCTCCAACTTTGTGGCCTCCCTATTCCCAACTGCTACTACCTATGTAACCAACATTGTGAATCCACACAACTCATTTTCTATTCATTTTTTTATAAATATTTTGTCATCTCTATTCTCCATTGTTGGTATTTTCTGGTCTTCTCCCCATCTCGAGTGTCCTATGTGTTCAATGGGCCAACCCTTTTATAAGTTTTCATTTAAAAAAAAAATTGTCCTTCTATCTCCCCTATTTCTTATGGGAAATTTAGCGTGAACAAACTCCTAAGTCTTCAACAATTCAATTCATTACTCCCAATTTATTTATTTCAAATATCCTCATGTAGTAGTTGAGAATCTATATATTACTCAAGGAGACAAAGATATTGAACCCATAAATTAAGCTCTTTTATCTAGATCCCTAAAGCTTCCCTGTTGTGCTATCCCTCCTCCTTCTTCTAGGAATGATCATTTATGATGGTTAAAGTTTAATTTTTATGGAGAGGTCAAAGGTAAACTTGGCTGGATGGTGTTGGAGGTATCTTCAAATATCACACAAGGAATATTTTTTTAGCTTTTACAAAGAATCTAGCAATCCAAACAAGTCATTTTGCTAAATCACAAGCCCTTTTCCAAAGACTTTCTATTTCACATCATCTCCATTGTACAAACTTAAATGTTGAAGGGAATTCAATAAATATCATCCAAAGCATCACAGGAACCTAGTTTGTATCCTTGAACATTTCTAATTTGATTTTTGAAGCCAAAATTTTCCTAAGTTCCTCCACCAATACTACCTTCCAACACATCTTTAGAGAAGGTTATCATGTGGTAGATCTTCTAGCCAACCTAGGTGTTTTTGAGCCCAACATCACCATTTGGATTTAACATTTCCCTCCTTCCCTTCTTTATGGAAATCCTATAATTGTATCCTTATTTTCATCCCCCTATGTATGGTTGATAAATTTTGTGGGGCCTCCTTGTCATGTTTCTTTCATGGATTTTTTCCAATGATGTCATTTTTTAAACTTTCTCTTTTCCAAGGATTGAGAATCCTTTAGTTTCTACTTATATCAATGCTCAAGTTTTCACTATGACATGCAACTCTTAAGCCCCCATGGATGTCATGTGTGGAGGACCCATGTCCACATGGATATCATAGGTGTCAACCACTCCCAATCCTAATGGAGTTGTCACAAAATGACTTCAACATTTGTTAATAGATGCCATGTATGGAGGATATTTTTCAATGCTGGCATCACGAATTTCATATCCTCTATAAAATGGTATATTTGCCTCTACGTGAACATAAAATTTGACTACTCATGGTGATATTTGCACTTTCTAAATCATCACAAAAATTGGAAGTCATAAAGATGGAGTTTTGAGGACCATCCATGATAAGTTGGAACCCAAATTCATCATTATCCCATACCTCATGCAAAGACTCTATCACATCCTTCAATTGAGATCTACTTCAAGTCACATGTGGTGGTTAGATTTCCATTGGAAGATCTAGTGTCATGATCTCTAGTGTGTCCTTCCATTTCCACTCCCCAATCTTACGTGGACCTACAAGAAATTATCTCTGATACTATTATTCACCACCTTGCATGAAATGTCAATAAGCTTTCTAATAACCATGATGACAATATTTTCAATCTCAATAATGAATTCAAATATTTTTTAGATGTTCTAGAAATATCAAGAACCAGTTCCTTGAACACACATCTCTCCATGTGACTAGAGGTATGCTAAATTTTCATAATAATTAATGGGAAATATTATTATCGTTGGCATCAAGAGGTGCTTTTGAATAAGGACTTTTCTCATTTTTTCAAATACTCTTGACATGTGTTCCATGGAATCAGGTTCTACTTATTCATTGGGTGCATCATGATCTAGTCATCCCCCCTGTGCTAAGTGGAACCTTCCTGATTGCAATTATGTGACCATTATTTCTTTTTTGGGAAAGATATTTGTTGTTTCCTTGTGGTTTATGATTTTCTTGGGATTTTTGGCTTCTAAATATGGAACATTCATCTACCTTTAAAATACTTGCCATATACTAGCACCCTTGTCCTCCATACCTAAGTCTTTGCTTTCATTTTTAGTCCCTTTCTTGTGTTTGAGTCCCATGTCCATGGCTGAAATTGAACCTTATTCCCTTTATCTTGATGCCCTAGTTGAAGATATCTTTCAGGACCATGACCTTCTCCATTTTTTGTAGAATTTTAGTGGTAGTGAATAAAATTTGTCCATAGATTTTTTTTGGATGTGGTATGGGGGCCATGTTTTCATTTGTGGGTTGAGTTTTATTGTAACTACTGATCTTTTGGTAGAAATCATTGGACTATCAAACGATGGAGAAATCATCCATAGAGAGAAACACTCTCTTTAGAGTGAGTTATCCATTTTTAAATATAAGGGGGATAATTTTGGTAGGGAGAAAGAGGGGATTATTATAGAAACTCTCCCCAAGCCCCGGGATGTCATCATGATTATTATTATACAATTCTTCACTTTGGACAATCCTAGTGCGCTTTTGAAGAGTTTTAATCTAAATTTTATTAATCACCTAAGAGACAAGAAGACTATAAACATTTTGGATTATCTTTTTAGGTCAATATAATGCTCAATGTTTAATATCAAGAGGGGAGTTTCTTTTTTTCCTCTTCACCAAGGGATCCACATGGTCATATATAGGTATGTGCTCGATAGGTAAATCAGAAGAGCAATGGCATTAGCTACTAGGCCTATGGATGACAATGGTGGTGATGACCCTTCATCTCCTAAAATAAATTGTACACTAGATTATGATGTGAAGGTGGAGGGGATCTTGAGTTCCCTAAAGTCTAAACCTCGATGCTATACAAACAAAAGCAATACTAGTAGTGGTAAGTGCAATGCTCCTATCATCATCAAAAATAATTATAACTCAAATGACTCCCTATTGTTCCAAGTTAGGCCTAAAATCATATCCAATAAAGGTCACCCCATGAAAGGAGCCTCCATGTAGTCATCCTTTTTAGCCTTCCAAGTGTCATGCTAGCCAAATATTTCTGATCGAGACTACATCTAGGACCTCCATGATATTATGAAAGCTCTTGGTTGGAATACCAATATGACCTCTTCTCTTTTGACTCAGGTGAAATATTTCTTGGAGGAATATAAGTACCAGTATGAAATCCTAAAATAATTTAAGAGCTTGTTGGATGACTTTGAACGCACTGATGCAAGCTAAGATAATGGAAATCATAGCAAATAACCATGTGGTCTTGACTATAGGTTTTTTGTTTTTTTTTTTGTTTTTTTCGTCAAACATGTTTTTTATTTTCTCATTCCTTATTTGTCCCTACATGTTTTTCTTCTATGTCCTCTTAACAAAATCTCTATAGCCCCTACGTGGGCCTTCTTGTCCTTTTTTGGTTTCTCTCGATGGCCCATAGAGGATCCCTGGTGTTGTATACTTTTTGTTTAGGAGAGCATCTCCTAACTATATCTCTTTTGTAAAAGGTTATGGGACCATTTCAAAACCCCTATAAAATAAAAGGAAACAACACATCATCCATATTCAAAATAGAAAAATATAAGATACATGGATATCAACATATAAACATGGAAGAATTGATATGATGTTTCTTAATACAAAAATACCTCACCAAAAATGAAAACATCTTCATTATACAAAATTGTTGAAAAGTATTGAAATATTAGACATGCAAAGCATCACAAAAACTCAAGTGTTGATTGATTATTCCATGGGATCAACTTTGTATAAATATCAAAGTTGATCACTGTGAGTTGTTGGATTAAAAAAACCCAATAGATATGAGCTAATATTAACTGGGAGTTTACCTACCTCATGCAAGAGTGATAACTCCAATCAGAATATCCTAGTAGGACTTAATATTTATTCTAAAAAAATGATGTTCAAGTGTGGGATAAATACTACCTAAAAATTTTAATGGGGTAAAAGGTTAAAGTAGTTTTTAACATCTATGAGGCCATAGGCTGAATGAAATGGATATTGTTTACCCAATATATGGTTATACCCAATCATATTTTGGTTACTAAATCATGGTGTAAAACCCTATCTCCTCAAGATTCAAACCTTTGAACTCCATTCAAATTTCCAAAGTTTTTACCATTAGGATACTCATTGTAAAAATGTTCTATGGTCCAATTGTTGATACAATATAAGTGCAAAATTAGCTATTTTTTAAATTTAAATATTAAAACTTTTCAACAAGTAGTTCATCTGAATAACATAAAAAACATCCTAGAAGCAAAAAGAAGGAAATTTGTAGTAATATAGATACAAAAAATCATATGGTTATGGAAAGGAGGTGTATTTGGTATGGATGAGGTAATGGGATTATTAAAACTATAAATATATTAATCACATAGTATAGTGTTGTCCTAAAATCTAATACATCATGTAAGACTTAAACTTTTTAAAGAGATACATAATTATTATGCACTATGCTACAAGATATTTTGAGTGTATGGATATTTGAGCCCTAATATTGGTGATAGAAGCTCTATCTCAAATTAGTATTGATTATTTTAAGTCAATACCTAGAAGAATAAAATTAGGGTTTGTCCCTCAAAATAAAATATCACTTGAATAATCTAGGAGGGTGATAGGGGTGGAGGGATAATTTAAATGACATCCCTTTTAATATCAAGAATAATTGAAGCAACTAAAGCAAATTTATAAAATCCCTTGCTTCCACAAATCTAACATGTTTCACTCTAATAGAATATTTATATAATAATTGGGTAGCAAATCTATAATCCAATCTAGCACTTGAGTAGGATATGATAAAAAGTATATTATGGAACATAGAACTATAATCATTAAATTATCTGTCTATCTAGATATATTGAAGTGTAAAAAATAATAAGTAATAGAGAAAAAAATGATTTATAACATACAAACAAAAGTTATACTTGAATAAATATTATCAAAGAAAAAAAAATAGACTTCCATAAAAAATAGATTAATTACTAATGGTGTTGTATCACTATAAAAGATATATTATTATAGAAATTTAATTGCCTCAAAATATTAAAATAAATAAGACTATTTAAACACAATTTAATCCAAGTAGAATGCATTATAGTCCATATATTTATATTTTTTGCTTTATTCTACACTTTTGACCATTAAGATGATAATGAAAAAATATTGAATAAGAATAGAAAGAAAATTAGAAAACAAATGAAGCATACTCTTTTTGTGACATGGATAACGATTGCTTTATCAAGGTCATCATTTTCAAACTAGAACCTTATGTACATGCCTTGAATAAGTGCACTTAGTTGGCTAATGATGCACCTCAAGATATCCTCTTATGATGTGGCACTAGTAAATGGGATCTAAATTGATGTCAAGAATATTTTTTATTATATAGAATTTAGAATCATGGTAGTTAAATATAAGATAGATTTTGAGATGATTCCTATGAGTATCTTGCTTTATTACATTTGAATTTAATATTGTATAAGGATGAAATTTCAAATAGTTAAATAAATTAAAGAAAATTTTAAATAAGTGGATCATTTATCTTCTTACCACTATATATTACTATGAAGGACATATATATGAAACAATTTCAATAGGAGAATGATGAATTTAATAAATATTTTTATCCAAGACCTTTTTACTCTTATAGACAAAAAGTGCAAGAAGTTTTTTTTAGTCTCACAATGACACTAAGAGGGGGGTGAATCAGTGTAGCTCTTTAAAACTTAAATATTCAACACTCAAAGCAAAAACAATGAAAATATAAAACCAAATAAAGCAAGTATAACAAGAGAACATCACACAACACAAGATGTACCAAGGTTCACCGATTTGGCTACATCCTCAAAAATGACTATCTATTTGGACTCCCATAAAAATCCAACCTTTACAAAGCACCAACTTTATAATTAATTTACTAGCACCCACTGGAAGGAGTGCCAACCCCTTATTTATCTACACCAACAGAAAGGAGCACCAATCCCTGATTTATCTGCACCAACAAAAAGGAGCACAAACCCCTCTACCAAGCACCCAATTGATTTTGATATTGATAATAAAATGAAATATATGAATGTCTTCACTAAAACCATAACCATTTATGGTCTGTAATCTAAAAATATAAAACTTTCTATTTCACCCAGTATAACATCCCTCTCTCTGCATTACTCATAATTTGAATCTTCTCTTCTCAAACAGAAAATTGATTATTCTCTTATATCATTTTTCCAATTGCTAAAAACTTTCTGGGTATTGTGGATAACTTTGTCTGTGAACTCCTCTTAAAATTTCATCCAAAATGGATATCATATGAGAAAGTTATGCCCAAAATATTTAAGTGACATTTTTCACCACTCTCCAAAAATCATGGATTTTCACTCTTTATTTTTCTCCACACACACTTCTCTCTTCACAAAATAAAGTCCCCACTTTTCAATAAAATACCTTGTCACTTAAAAAGCACACACTTGAATTATTTTTCTCTTTTAAATTTTAAAAATATATTTTTTTAATGAAGCTTCTTAAAACAATATAACTTCCTTTTTTTATTTTGAGAAGGCATTTCGTCAAACACATCACATGCAAAGAATTGACACCTTACTCGTTCTCTTACTTTGGAGCCACGTGACACCTCAAACCAAAAATGAAATATGCTCTATTTGATGCCTTGAAGGTGTAACAACACTGAAACCGAAACTCTGGCGACCCTGCAAGGTAGAAACGGCCAACTAAAGGATTTTGCACAAGTAGAAAAAATTGACATAAAAGTGACTTGTACCGTTTTTGCAACAATCATAACTCTCACCTTGTAACTCTATTTTCTCTAAATTTTGAAAAATAGAATATTTGCAATACTAAATACATCTAGTCCATGTATCGCTATATAAATCCTTACGGTTCGCCTGTACCACCTCCACAAAAACTGCTACTGACACACTTTTGCCAAAAAGAGCATTTTTGTGACAGTCTTGCAACGTTTGTAACATTCACTTTGTTTCTCCGTTTTGGTGGAAATTTGGAATACGTGTTCTTTAGGATAACGACCACCTCCAGTTAAAATTTCACTATCAAATTCTTCTTGGTTTACTCGTAGTGCTTCTGATAAAACTACCCTTTTTCGTCCTGTACAACCACTTGCCAAATAATCCACCAAGATACTGGAAACGTGACTGATCAATCCAAACACTGTGATGACACCTCCAAAAATATTTTGTACTATTTCCTAACATGCTATTATGTTCCAAACTGATCCATCCTATCCAACTACACCCGTGATGACTTTTGTAATTTTTTGACAACTTCTTGATGATTTTTTCAACTTTTGCAAATTTGCATGAACAACCTATAACAACTTCACCCGAACATCAAAAACATCCTCATAAGAATTGAACATCACTATACATACTCCAAAAAATCTTTGAATAACTATCCACTACATCAAACTATCCATCTGAGTGTGTTGACAACAATAGCAATATTGTCGATGCACCTTGCTCAACAATCTCCCCCTTTGGAATTGTTGGCAACACACGAACAATTTCCTGTAACTCTTTGCCCCCTTTGACAACAAGACCAAAGGGCTACTGCAAACTTCCCCTGAGTCAATGCACAATATTCCCAGGCAAAAATTATTACACTTAGCAAAAATCACTGAGCAAAAATATAAACAAATACACAAATGCTCCCCCTAAGAATATGGGCCCAATAGCTAGTCAATTCTTAGGAAGTGCGACCACTACCAATTTCTTGTGAAGGTACTCAAAGACTTCCTTGGGCAATGGTTTTGTGAAGATATCCGCTACTTACTCTATTTTTGGAATAAAATCCAACTTAACCTCATATTCTATAATTTTCTCCTTCAAAAAATGATACCGGATAGAAATATGTTTTGTGCGAGAATGCATAACCATATTCTTTGAGATGTTAATGGCACTAGTGTTATCGCACTTAACTAAAATTGGATCACTAAAATTAATTCCAAGATCCTTCAGAGTTTATTTCATCCATAACACCTGCGTACAACATGTTGTCGCTACAATGTATTCTGCCTCTGCTGTGGATAAGGAGATTGACTCCTGTTTCTTACTATGCCACACAACCAACCTATCTCCAAGATAGAATGCACCTCCACTGGTACTCTTCCTGTCATCTACACATCCTACCCAATCTGCATCTAAATATGTAATAAGGGTGAAGTCCTTACCTTTTGGATACCATAACCCATACTCCATAGTACCCTTGAGGTACCAAAGAATCCTCTTCACTGCTGTCACATGAGTCTCCTTGGGACTAGCCTAAAATTGTGCTACCATGCATATTGCCTACAAAATATCTAGTTTGGTAGCTGTCAAGTACAATAAGCTCCCAATCATAGATCTATACATAGTTTGATCAACATGTGGAGATTTTTCATCCTTGCTCAACTTGCAACCTATCGTCATGGGAGTGCTAACTGACTTACAATCCTCCATTGTGAAAAATTTTAGCATATCTTTGAAATATTTAATTTGAGAAATAAATATGTACTTCTCCTTTTTATTAACTTGTAATCCGAGGAAATACGAAAGTTCACAAATCATTGACATTTCAAATTATTTCTACATCTTATTTGCTAAATATTTACACAACTCATCTTTGTTGTTGCCAAATATGATATCATCTACGTATACAACAAGAACAATATGATGTCCATTTTCTATTTTGACATACAAATTACTATCCACCATACCTTTCTTGAACTCTTGCTGAGTAAGATAATTTTCTAGCCTTGCATACCATGCTCGGGGTGCCTATTTTAAGCCATATAACACTTTCTTCAACTTGCAAACCAAGTTGGGATCATCACCAAGCTGGAAACAATCTGGATGCTCAATATAAACCTCTTCTTCAAGTTTCTCATTCAAAAATTCTGATTTCACATCCATTTGATAAACTTTGAAATTCTTGTAAACTACTAAAGCCAAAAACATTCTAATTGCCTCTAGTCTAGCCATAGGTACAAAGGTTTCCTCAAAGTCAATACCTTCAACTTGTGCATAGCCTTTGCATACCAATATTGCTTTGTTCTTGACTACCTGTCTGTCTTCATTCAATTTGTTTCGAAAGACCCATTTAGTATCAATTACATTTTTATTTGTGGGTCTTGGTACTAACTCCCAAGTCTTGTTTTTCTCGATCTGATCTAATTCTTCATTTATTGTCTTTACCCAACTTTCATATTTGCTTGCGTCAACAAAATTTTTGGGCTCAATGTTGGATAATAAAGAGTAGTTACTAATATTCTTCTTGTCTGAACACCAACTGTGGGGTCTCCAATTATTTGCTCTCTAGGATGATCTTTCTACCAGTTGCCTATTTTGAATTTCTTGTTTTCTTCCACTTATGAATCACTGTTTGAATCCTCTGAGTCAATTTTTAGTTTCTTTTGCATTTCCTTTTTCTCATCTCCTTCAATGACCTCTTCATAAATTGGGTAGTTCTCTTCACAGATAATTACTCGTTCCCTTCCTTCATCAAATTTAACATCGGAACTATCCATAATTTTTCTTAGCCTCTTGTTGTAGCATTTGTAAGCTTTGCTTTTTGACAAATAGCCAAGAAAAATACCTTCATCCGCTCTATCTTCAAACTTACCAAGGTTTTCTTTAGTTATTTTGATGTAACACTTGCTGCCAAAAACTTTAAAGTATCTTGTTGTTGCCTTTTTACTGAACCACAACTCATAAGGAGTTTTGCTTTCATGCATCCTCAACATGCACCTATTTGGGATGTATACCACAGTATGGACTACCTCTTTCCAAAATATGTCTGCTACTTTGCTCTCAGTCAACATAGTCCATGCCATTTCTTGCACTATCATGTTCTTTATTTCTACCACACCATTCTGCTGAGGTGTCATGGCTGCTAAAAACTCTCTCCTAATGCCATTTTTTTCATAATACTTTGTGAAATCCTTTGAAATGAACTCTCCTCCTTTGTTTGACCTTAAAAATTTAATTCTTTGTCCTGTTTTATTCTCAACTTGGTTTTTGAAAACCTTGAACATCTCAAAAGCTTCTGATTTATGCTTCAAAAATAGTACCCATGTCATCCTGGAATAGTCATCTATACACAACATGAAATATTTATCACCGTTTATGCTTTGTGTTCTCATGGGTCCACATAAATTAGTATGTACTAGTTCCAAAGGTTTGCTTGTGTAGTACTCTTTTGTTTTAAATGAGACTCTATTTTGCTTCCCATTTTGACATGAAGCACAAATGCTATTTGATGGTTTGTCAATGGTAGGAATATCTCTCATTGCTTTCTTTGAGCTGATTTTTACTAGATTGTCAAAACTGATGTGACTAAGCCTCTTGTACCACAACTAATTCTCTTATTCATGTCCAATCAAGCAATCTCCTTCTGAAGTCTTTGAGAGAGTGTACAGGTTTCCAGATGTCGTTGATCTAGTTGCTATCAAATTCCCATTATTTACCTTTTTGACTTCACAACCTTGCTTCTTAAATATCACTTCATGACCTCTATCACAAATGCTTCAGACCAACCACAAACAAGACTTATTTTGAATTGATTTTTTCATCACTAATCTTAACTAAACCTCTACCAACTATCTTAGCTCTATCATTATTTCCAAACTTTACTGAACCACCTTCATATTGCTACAACTTCTCAAATTTTTGTTTGTCACCTGTCATATGATTGGAGCATCCACTATCAAGTATCCATGGTGCATATTTATTTTACGCTTTAAATGTCATTTGTATGATAAAGGATTATTTTTCTTCCTTAGGTCCCTCTTTTTCTTTCCACTCAGGTTTAATTACAAATTTGGGCTCTTGTTTTGGCTTTTCTTTTTCAGTAGCTTGTGCATGTTTTTTGGGAAATTTTCTATTTTGTCTTATTCCATTTGGCTGAAATTTTCTTCCCTAAAATTTATTTGATGCAAATGTACTTCGACAATTTCTTGCAATATGCCCAAAATTATGATAGTTATAACATTCTACTACATAATCCATAAAAGGTGAAAAAGCATTTCTATTGGTAAAATTCCTTGGTCCTACATTATACTTGCAATCTGAGATATTATGTCCATAACCATTGCATTTAAAATAGTAACCAGAAAAGATATGATTGAACCTGGGTGGTGGTATTTTCCATGTTGTCATAGGAGCCATAAATATTCTTCTTCTTTGATGTGTGACATTGGTGAAGCCATCATTGTCAATTCTCCTTTTGTGCCTTGCATTATTGCTTTCCTTTACATGATTTGTTTTTGCTTGATCAACATGTTTCTTCTCTTCATTCTTTGTGGATTCTTCATTTATGGCCTTTTATCCATTTGAAAATTCTCCTTCATAAAAACCCAAACCAAATTTGATGCCTATAGTCTTTTGGTTATTTATGATCTTATCCAGCTTCATAGAACTTTCTTCATGTTTGTGATAACAACTAATTTTCTGATTCATCTCTTCTAGCTGCATTCTTAAACTAGCAATCTCTTATTCTAGCTTGTTGCAATAATCTATTTTCATGGTTATTTGCACTTCGAGATCTTCGAAGATTTTCTTGGATTCTTCTATCTGTACTTTCAAATTTGTTATGATTTCATTTGCATCCTCAAGCTTTCTTAAAATTTTCTTATTCTTTTTTCTTTCTATCTTCAATTCATCTAGAGCTACAATTAGTTCCTCTTCCAAATTCACTTATGCGTCAATTTCTTCTTCATCACATTCCTGTTATTTTTCTGGTTTTTCTTCTTTGAGTGCCATGAAAAGAGCTTCACCTGTTTCCTTTTCAGAATCCTCACTGGAGCTATCTTCTGATGAACTGACATTCTTGGAGATGAAACTTTTATTCTTGAAGTTGCATTTTCTGATTTTTTTTTCTTCCAGTCACTTCTTTCTTTGTGCGATCCTTCATCACTTCTTTTCTTCTCATTAAGTGGACATTTAGCTACAAAATTCCCAATGCCTCCATAGTTGAAACATTTAAATGGTAACTTTCCTTTGTATTTTCCTTTTCCCCTTTTTAGTTTTCAAAAAAAATTTGCTTCCATTTCATCTGATGTCTCTTCTTCCTCGGATTCTTGTTTTGCTTTCATATTTTTATGGGCTTTAAAAGTAGATTCTCTGTATGTGGGTTTAGATTTTCCTATTCTCATCTCATATGCATTCAAAGAACCATGCATATCATCCATACTAAAAGAATTTATATTTTTAGCTTATTCTATAGCTAAAATTTTAGAATCAAATATTTGGGAAAGGGATCTTAATACCTTTTTTCACGATGACAAAATCTTTAATTTCCTCGCAAAGTCCTCTAATCACATTAATGACTTCATTAACTTTCAACATGTACACCTCTATATTTTTATTGTCATTCATCTTTAATACTTTGAATTGAGCTTGATGTGTTTGTAACTTGGCCTTCTTGATCTTAACGTCTCATTCATGAATGCTCTTCATTTTGTCCCATATTTTCTTTGTTGTTTTACAAACCATAATATTTACCAGTTTGTTGTCCACTAATCCACACATGATAGCATTCTTTGCTTTTCAGTCATTCTCAAATAGTTTTTTATCTACAGCATCGGTTTGAGAAGTGGTGGGTATTGTGTATCCACTATCTACTAAATTCCAAATGTCATATCCAAAAGCACAAATATATGTCTACATCCTGAGTCTCCAAAATGCGTAATTATTTTCATCAAACAATGGTGCTTTGTTTGATGAGAAGCCTTCACCACCTGCCAATGTGTCACTTCCAAGATCACCTTAGCTGGTTAAGCCTATTCAAGAACCTCGCTTTGATACCAATTGTTAGTCTCACAATGACATTGAGAGGGGGAATGAATTAGTGTAACTCTTTAAAACTTAAATCTTCAATACTCAAAGCCAAAATAATGAAAACATAAAACCAAATAAAGCAAGTATAACAAGAGAGCATCACACAACACAAGATGTACCAAGGTTCACCGATTTGTCTACATCCTCAAAAATGACTATTTGGACTCCCATCCAAATCCAACCTTTGCAAAGCACCAAATTTATAATCAATTTACCAGCACCCACTGGAAGGAGCACCAACCCCTCTACCAAGCACCCACTTGATTTTTATATTGATAATAAAATGACATATATGAATGTCTTCACTAAAACCAAAACCCTCTATGGTCTATAAGATCAAAATATAAAACTTTTTATTTCACCCAGTATAGCATCCCTCTCCCTACATTACTCATAATTTGAATCTTCTCTTCTCAAACAAAAAATTGATTGTTATCTTAGATCGTTTTTCCAATTGCTAAACGCTTTATGGGTATTGTGGAAAACTTTTTCTGCGAACTTCTCTTAAAATTTTAGTCAAAATGGATATCATATGAGAAAGTTATGTCCAAAATATTGAAGTGACATTTTCACCACTCTCCAAAAATCATGGATTTTCACTCTTTATTTTTCTCCACACACACTTCTCTCTTCACAAAATAAAGTCCCCACTTTTCAATAAAATTACTTGTCACTTAAAAATCACACACTTGCATTCTTTTTCCCTTTTCAATTTTAAAAATATTTTTTTTAATGAAGCTTCTTAAAACAATATAACTTCCTTTTTTTATTTTGAGAAGGCATTTTGTCAAACACGTCACATGCAAAGAATTGACACCTTACTCGTTATCTTACTTCGGAGCCATGTGAAACCTCAAACCAAAAATGAAAGAAGCTCTATTTTATGCCTTGAATGTGTAACAACACTGAAACCGAAACTATGGCTACTCTACAAGGTCGAAAATGCCAACTAAATAATTTTGCACAAGTGGAACAAATTGACATAAAAGTGACCTGTACCATTTTTACAACAATCATAACTCTCACCTCATAACTTTTTTTTCTCTAAAATTTGAAACGTAGAATATTTGCAATGCTGAATACATCCAGTCTAAGTGTTGTTGCATAACGCATTACGGTTTGCCTGTACCACCTCCACAAAAACTGTTGCTAACACACTTTTTCCAAAAAGAGTGCTTTTGTGGCAGTCTTGCAACGCTTGTAACATTCGCCTCATTTCTCCATTTTTGTGGAAATTTGGAACACATGTTCTTGAGGATAACAAACACCTCTAATTAGAATTTTTCTTTCAAATTCTTCTTGGTTTGCTCGTAGTGCTTCTGAGAAAACTACCTTTTTTTGACCTGTACAACCACTTGCCAAATCATCCATCAAGATACTAAAAATGTCATCGATCAATACAAACATTGTTCTGACACCTCCAACGCTATTATAGACTCTTTCCTAACATTCTGGCATGTTCTAAACTGATCCATCCTGTCCAACTACACCAGTGATGACTTTTTCAAAATTTTGACAACTTCCTAACGATTTTTTCAACTTATACAAATTTGCATGAACAACCTGTAAAAACTTCACACGAACATCAAAAACATCCTCATAAGCATTGAACATCACTGTACATACTCTGAAAAACCTCCGAACAACTTTCCACTGCATCAACCTGTCCATTTGAGTGTGTTGACAACAATGACAATACTGTCATTGCACCTTGCTCAACAGTTTTAATTAATTGTGTGGAACTTAAAACTGGTAAACTAAACTATAAACTATATTTTTTAAGTTGAAAAACTATTAGTTTTCTTATCAAATTAACTCACAGAAAGCTCTTTCTAGGATCTAAAATAAATCAAATCAATGCTACTAATAATAAAACTCAATATTAAAATTACAATAATCTCTCAAATATAACTCAAATGCACACAATATCATAATATTACATGTATGATACAAATTGATTACATTGCATGGAGCTTTACCTCCAATATATAATTTTTCATGACTTTTTAGTTCTCTAATTTTTTCTCTCCTTTTTAATCTAGAAAATAGAACATTTCATATTCCTCTCACAAAGACAAATCTCTCATCTTACCACATATCATGTGACTCTTCATTCTCTCTTGAAACTTTGCACTTTATCTCATATTGACACATACATCATAAAAATATAAATCATCTACAAAACTAATATTACAAAGGGTCCAAATAATATAATATATCCAACACCCCCCTCGTATTTACATTATTTTGTAGGGATACCTTGTGCCTTCATTCTCTAATTCTTATTCAATATTATTTCTTTAGCTTTGACTCAATCATGGCTATATATTTGTGTCTAGTTTTGAATCAATGTATCCGAGTTGTCTTAGGATATTTATCTTAGGGTCATTACCTCTAGGTCACTATCTCTAGGTCACTACCACTAGATCATTGCCTCTAGGTCACTGCCTTTGGAAATCTACCTTTGGGGTATCCATTCTTCCTTGATGTTGTCCTCTTTTCTTTAACACTTTCCTTGTGGCATTTAAATGATACCTTTCTCTTCAATGTTGTCCTTGTGATATTCAAACACTTTCAATACTACCCTTGTGGCATTCACTTGCTTTTAATACTACCCTTATAGAATTCACTCTTTCAAAATACTACCTTGATCTTTTGTTGTCCTAAATTCTTTAGTTTTTTTATCCAATGTGGACTTCTAATATGTTTTATTTCGTGTGCTATGTTCTATCCTTTCACTAGGACTATCCTCAAGACATTTTTTTGTCTTGAAGTCTTATTACTACCTTCAAGTTTTCCTTATGCTTTGATTATGCTTAGTTTTCTTCTGTTGAAACCATACAATATTCCTTTCATCTTATCCCATTTATTTATATTTATCCATCCACAATCCACTTTTACTCTATAGTATTTATTTTCTTGTTGTAGATAAAATATTTGTGAATGATTATGTGCTCCACAAATTTTACAACTATGGAGATTCCAAAATCTCTCTATATTATGTCCATATATGCTACAATGATTGTATTTAATTTCTATTATAAAATTCCTTTGACCATTCTATCATAGATTTGATGTCAATATTCCCTATCACAAACGTAATCCCTGATTCCTTATTGTTTTTCTATCCTATATATCCAATACCTTTACACTTTGGTTTTATTTTTGGTATAATTGGTTCTTTCATTCCTTTTCCATATTTTCCTAAACCTATATCTTTATATCCCATTTTATTTAATAAATTTGAACCAATTCCCTTTGTATGCTTTTCAAAATAACCAAAAATATCATTAGATTGATCTCTATCAATATCAATACAACTATGAGCATCACTATTTATGTCATCATTTGAATATATGTCAACATAAACTCTAATAGTATAAGTATTTTCTGAAAAATAACGAACTATATTCAAATTTTTTGTATCACATGTAACATCTATTATTGTAATAGGTTCTTATATATGTGTCATGGGTTCTAGATAACAAGTATCATTGCTTCAATCACAATATTTCCTTTCATTTTGATAAGAATCACAACATAAATCAGTTTCCTTTTGATGGAGATCACCAGTATCACAACACACATCTATCATCAATGATTTTAATTCTATAGAATCACAACGTGAATCTATCATAATGGGCCTTGAATCATTTGTATCACAAGAAGCATTTTGATCATTGGTTTATTTCCTAAATATTCAACCTTTTCTTGCCTTCTTATATTGGAAACATTTAGAGTAATTATTCCCTTGTAGATTATTCTCTATAAACTAATAGGTATAATAACACTATTTTCACAATAATCATTAGCATCATTAAGAACATATTGCATGCATTCTTGAAGCATTAGAAATTCTTCCTAATCTACTTCACTAATAATATCAACAAGCTCATTTTCCAAATTTGTAGTCATTTCCTCTTGCTTTCTATTCTTATATTTTAGAAATTCATTAGAAAGTAATAACATATACATTATCTTTTCTATATCACAATGTAATGTAAAACATCTTTAGCCAATAGGCAGTTGCCCTAGTGGCTAAAATGATGGTTTTTTCTTAAGTGGTCTTGTGTTAAAACCCCTTGAGGGTGGTTGTTGATGTAATTTGTAAACATTCTCTTAAAAAAAAAAAAACATCGTTAGAGTTTATTTTTGCTTCATCAAGTTTTGAATGTAGATAGTCTCTTAGTATGGAAAAACTTTCATCTTTGGCTTCTCTTATAATTGATTGCAAGAATTACTTTTCCTTCCTTGATATATTCTCTTGAATTTCAATTCTTGTTATCATATTTTGAGTACAACACTTTGATTTTTCCAATATTTTCTTAGTATTTTCTAGTGAGTCGTCTACAATGCATATTTCTTCTTCTCGAAAACACAATTTTTCTTCTTCAATTATTTTTAGCTCATGTATATCTGGTTTTTGTGTTTCTATTTTTTGATCACTTTTTCTTTGTTTTTCCTTTTCCATATTCCCTTGAAGTATTAGTCCTTTTATCTTCCTAGTTTTAAATAAATCAAAGTTTCTAAATTAAATCCTATGATGTAGAAAACCTTATGTCACCAAAATGTTAGAAACTAATGAAAATATGAATTTTGCAAAATTAATTTCACCTAGGTTTGATGTTGAATACCTTTTGCCTCCCAACTTAATTAATTTTACAAATAATCAATTAATTCAAGAAATAGTAAAGCAAAACTAAAAATTGATTTAATAAAGCTAACTTACTAGTTCCTACTTATCACTCCATAAAATTAACTTCACTTTATTAAAAACTAATCAAGTATTAATTTATTTCTTCAACCTTATCACTCCAAAAAACTAATAAAACATTAATCCTAATAAAACATTAAATTAAATGTCCAACCTTATTTCTCCTTAATAATTAATAAAAACATTATACTTCTTCATTCAATCATTTACTCAACCTTATCTCTCCTAAATAATTAACTTTCCAAAGAAACTTCCCTTCTTTTTAAAAAAAAAATACATTTGAAAAAGCATGTTTCTAAATAACTTCCAAATTAAATTCACCTCCAACTTTTAAAAACTTATAACTAGAAAAATCAATTTAATTATTTCATTCTAACCTTATAGCTCCCCTTTTTTTTACTTTTCAAATTCTCAAATTTTCCAAATCAAATATTTGACTTCTTACTTTATGCGTTAAATATAAAACGTAAGATTTAAGAAATTTAAATCTTATCTATTTTTTTACCTAAAATTGACTTCTGACTTGCTCCACCTAGGCCATTTCAAATATAGAAAGTAAGATTTAAGAAATTGATTTCTTATCTTTTTATTCCAATCAATGTTGGTAAATGAATCTTCTACGTGCTATGATGATTGCTTCAAAAGCGTTATTACTGTCCAATGCTTAAATTAGATTTTTTTTATTTGGTGTTCTCTCCTTCATATCTTGGTTGTACACTTGGCAATTATAATGTTGATTAGGATTACATGAAATTCTTATGAAATATTTGCTATTGAGAAGTTTTTTCTATTCTCACCAATCTTCACCCATTAAACAAAATATCTAGCTAAAACCCTTGATGGAATTTTTTTGAGGGATTCTAGAGAGAATTCATGGTAAATGGTAGAAATTTTTCCTTTTGATTTTTAATTCCTTTATTTATTTTATTTTTTAAGGTGGCGATTTGAACTATAGGATATGGAGAAGAGAGGCAAGGAGGAGTTCGAAGGACCCTAGAATAATTGAAGAACAACTTAGAATTTCTAAAACAATGACGATAATAGTGGAAAATAATAAGGTGAGGAGCAAGGATAAGGAGGATGACATTAGAGGGTTTTGCTATGAAGAACAGGGTTTCGTACCCCACAATAGTGGAAGATGATACAATAGTCAGGTCGACAAGGACATCATTTTTATTTTATATTTTCTCATTGGTAAGGAAATCAAGGCTGAGATTAAGAGCAAGGTGCTCAAAATCATGGTTCCCACATCTAGGAGGAAGAGATAAAGAATGTGATTAATATTGCAGTTGAGTGAGATGTAGGATATTAATGGAGATTAGAGGAAGGATTATAATGTAACTAACAATTTTTTATTTTAAGTTTGATTGCCATAATTTTATTTGATAAAAAGTACAGAGATCTTTTTATTTGATGAAAAATAATAGTTTCTTGAATTTTCTTAAGATTCTCCTTTTAAAAAAAAACTTGAAACCCTTTTTTATTTATATTTATATTTATATTTTTTAACTTTTAAACAAACTAGATACTTATCACTCCAATTTAAACCTTAAAAACTTTATAAAAATTAAATAGTATCCTTATCCCTCTAGCTCAACTTTAACTTAAATTTAAATTTCAAATTTAAATTTAAATATCCTAGAAGTGTACCTTGCTTCGAGCTCAACAAAATCTTGGTGAGAGAACTTGCATATGGCATGTTGTCTTGAATCAAATCAGGTGTTTCTCTATTTAATATACCTTGGGAATTGTACAACCTCATTCATGTAGATTTCCTTATTGAATGCTCCTTTGAGAGTCCTCTAATGTTTGAATTCAAAAGGGTATGTTGTCGGATGATGATGATTATCCCAAAACCCTTGTAAGCAACTCTTGTTGTGGCTTTGATACCACTATTATCTTTCTTATCAGATTAACTCACAAAAATATCTTTCCAAGATCTAAAATAAATCAAATCAATGCTACTAATAATGAAACTCAATATTGAAATTATAGCAATATCTCTCAAATATAACTCAGATGCACACAATATCATAAGATTACATGTATGATATAAACTAATTACATTGCATGGAGCTTTACCTCTAATATATCATTTTTCATGACTTTTAGTTATTTAACTATTTCTCTCCTTTTTCATACAAGAAATACAACCTTCATATTCCTCTCATAAAGACAAAGCTCTCATATTACCACATATCATGTGACTCTTCATTCTCTCTTGACACTTTGCACTTTCTCTCATATTGACACATACATTATAAAAATATAAATCTACCAAACTAATATTAATATTACAAATGCAACCTTTCATATTCCTCTCATAAAGATAAATCTCTCATCTTGCCACATATCATGTGAATCTTACCACATATCATGTGACTCTTTATTCTCTCTTGACACTTTTTACTTTCTCTCATATTGATACATACATTATACAAATATAAACTATCTACAAAACTATTATTACAAAGGGGTTAAATATTACAAATGCAACCTTTCATATTCCTCTCATAAAGACAAAGCTCTTATCTTGCCACATATCATGTGACTCTTCATTCTCTCTTGACACTTTGCACTTTCTCTTATATTGATACATACATTATAAAAATATAAATCATCTACCAAACTAATATTACAAAGGGGCCAAATAATGTAATATCTCCAAAAACAATGTATAAGTTCACATTATTATGTGGATAGAAGATAATAACTTGAGAAACAAGATATATTAGAAGGTGGTGATACTTCTCATGGAAATATTCATAGGTTTTATGACTAAAATGAATTGAAGAGCTACTTAGATAGATGAAATATTTTAATCATAGAATCTAAATAATACTTTGTTAGGAATTGTAGGCCCAAAATGGCCACATCCTTAGAAAACTTTGAAAATTTTATTCTAAGGCATGAAATCTCTATTCCACTGAGGACATAGAGTATTTTGGAGTGGATCCACGACAAGAGTTCTCCAATCCGCTCAACACTTAGTTTTTTTGCCATAATGAGCTAAGTTTTCATTCCACTCGATGCCTAGTGTATTTGGCAGGGAATTCCAATGAAGCTCAATTCCATAAATATTTTGAGCTTGGATGATGTCAACATGATAAAAAGTGTAGAATGGTGATTGCTTTTTTTTTGTGCACTCCAATGACTAAGTGTCGACAAGCTCGATTCCATTGAGTTCCAAGACTAATTTGGAGCGAAATAATGACATGAAGGTCGAAAGCATTATAAAGGGAGTGGAATGGTGATAAAGGCTATTTGCACTACTTTCAAAGTGGAATGGTGATTCTACAGTTAAATAAGTTAGAGCTGATATCAACATTATTTTTGTGTAGATTGTGATTTACTTTATGTCATGATGTGAGAAAAGAGTTAGACAATTTGAAGGCTAAGTGGATTAACAAGAGAACTCCATTTCACTTGCTACTTAATGCATTTCTCACTGGAATTTGATTCTGGTAGCCAAAGCTATCAAAGCTGATGTCAACATTTAAAAAGTGTGGAATGGTATCTTGTTCCTTCCCCACTAGTTTGTAGAGTATTTATGAAGATTTAATCATAGCCGTCCATAAAGAAGATCAACAATAGATTTTTCTGACACTATTAAAGTATATAAAGGTGGATTCTTGGTGGATCAGAGAACAATTAGTTTGAAGGTGGGAAGGTGAAGCATCCAAGGGTTTTCAAGAACCAAGAACTAGAGTGGTTATAGATATATGGTGGAATGAGGTTTTAAAGAATGATGAATGGTCCAGATTTAGTTTCCAATGGCCTGAAGCTCCAACTACCATTATTGGACCAACAAGTTGTAGAGTCGAGCTACCATGGTGGATTACTTCTAATGGATTTCCTAGACTCCACCAGAAAATGAGATAATGCCAGCAAAGCTCTCTATTGAGTTATCAAATTTTAATCTTTGTAATGTCTCCTTCAAATATTTCATTTTGTAAACTATAAATAGAGGTCGAACCCTCATTTTTTAGGGTTGGCTCTAGTGTGTTTGCTTGCCCTACTATAAATATTTTTTGTAAACTAATGGAAGGAGCATTACTCTAATTTTTGACTCAAGATATGTTATCTTTGCTATATTTCGATTAAGAGGTTTGAAGCTGTGAATTGCATTTTTGTCAATGTTGTAATGGTTAGTTCATTCTATTTTCATTGGATTACTAGTTGTGAAGGTAGTTGAAATCTGTTCATAGTTAGATCTATGTTGGTAGGAAGTTTATTTCTGCTAAATCTGATTATTGGTCTATTCTGCTAAATTGGATTATCAATATATTGGATATTGGAATTGCTTCTTGCAACATATCTCTATTTTATGCTTTAATGTATGAAGATTTCATGGTTTTGGGTGTTGCTAATCTTGAGTGATGGGACACTGGAAATAGTTTATTTGAAGGTTTCTGTTGTAGATGCCTATGTTGTTAGCCTATCCATCCACTATTAATGCATATTTCTCTAACCCTAAACCTTTTCTAACCCTATTCTTCAAACCCTTATTGAGCTTTAATTGTGTCAACATCTTACTAAGTTGACAAGGAACCAACCTACTCTAGAGGTTGGATTGAAGTTATATTTGGTCCATCCAATGTTGAGTGTTGAGCTATGACTATCAAGTGCAAGCCTAGATAGAAAATTGGAAGATAGACAGTTATAGTGTCAAGTAAAACTTGATGTCAATTCGATGCCCAATAGTTTTTGGCATACTCGATGGGACCAGTTTACAAGAAACACTAAAACCCATCATATGATTTATTATTTTATATTTACCCAAAGGAATCAAGATTTGGTGAATTGTCTTGACCTTGCTAAGCGGAGATTAGCAAATTCACCTAGTGACTCCCTAGTCTGTTAACCCAAAAAAAAGTGTTATCCCTGTAGACCATAGTTTTTCATGTATACCAGGTCATTCAAGAGGAATAACCCAGACTCCTTTTTCTACTGTGAGTTACCTTATAGAGGGTCTACTATTATAAGAAATTTAAACCAATATTTTCATTCAGAAGAAAATCCTCCTGAGGAGAATCCTACAGTTAATCCAACAACACCTCCAACAGGAGTTACACCTGGAAACATGGCACAAAATGTAGTCCCAAATCAGCCCTTGTAGAAGTACCCCAGCTGGAACACAATTGGCCCCCTTAGACTAGCCCATATGCATGACATTCCTCAAGCTATGTCTAAGGCTATTCCCACCTATGATGGATCTGGTAAAACTGCATATGAGCACTGCCAAGATATTTTAAATTTAGCAGCAATCCACAATATAAAGAATGAAGATGTTATTGTCAGGATTCTAGCCCTATATTTTAGAGGAAATATTTTGCATTGGTTTAGGACTCTTGAGGACAATACCATCACCTCATGGGCAGCATTGGTTGAGCCCTTTGTGGAGGAATTTAATGAATCTACTGATCCTTTTTCCCTCCTTAATCAGTTCACATCTATGCAGAAACATCAACAAGAAACTATTTCAGATTTTAATTTGAGGTTCAATAGGACCTGGAAGAGAATTCCCCCTACAGCTAGACCAGATGCAAGCCTTGCTTACATGTATTATATCAGAGCTCTTGGATCAGATTTAGGCCTACAAACCCAACAATATAGGGTGGAAACTTTTCCACAGGTTTATAATGCAATTGTTCATGCAGAAAATATCCTTATTAATGTGGGGAGATTACCTCCAAAAGTTGTGTTGCCCTACAATTTGGAAACCACTAATATCCAAAGTCAAACTACTACTCCATATTATATGGACCCTCCTCCATTTATCATCCCCATTCCCATATATGACTCCCATTCCTCAGCCAAAAGCACCATCTACTGCAACTCCTTTCCCTCCACTTCCTTCTCAGACTCCTCAAGAATTTTCTATCATCCTTGATATACATAATACTTTGAAAACTCTTAGCAACAAGATGAATTCAATGGAGAAGAGAGATATGGAGAGGTCTCAACAAAGGATATTTCCTTATGTGAATAAATATCAAAGACCTAGTCCTAGCAATAGTATTGGGGTCAGAGTAAATGTAGCATATGAAGAGCCTGAATGTTCTTTAGAAACAAGTCTGGTGAATGTATGGTGTTTAGTGTGTAATGATCCTCATGATTCACAATCTTGTGTTATGTACCAACACCATGTACAATAGGCTATGGAGAAAGCAGAAAGAAATCAGAAAGGAAGAGTGAATATGCTCTAGCAACCAGACCAAATCATGGTTGGAAAAGATCTTGATGAAGATGGACCTATTGTTATCATGACAAGGTCAGGAAAGAAAACACTACAAGTAGATCCATAGAATATGGGTCAATTTTAGGTCCCCTCTCAGAAGAAGAGTGATCCACCTCCCCAAAGTAGTGATACTTTCCCTATTCCTCTAGGCCAAAGAAAAAGAAATCAGTATTCCCAAGATATTTGAGAAAGAAACTGAGGGAGACAGAATGAGGTCTAAGGATGAAGCCCAAGAGAGGCTTAGATTCCCTTCCATTACTAAAAGGTAGAGAATTGAAGCCACTCAACAATATAAAAGAAAATATGGTGAGCCAGAAAGAAGGCCTGAGAGACCCACCTTGGCTAAATATGAATACAATATTATGGAGGAAATGAAGAAGATACCATCCAAAGCTAGTCTATATGATACCCTCTTCATTCCTGGCCAAATAGACCTACTAAAATCTTCCTTGAACAAATATCCATAAGAAAAGCAGGCCACCACAATCCTTAGCATACCCTCTAAAAAGAAAGAAATATCCCCTACTATTTTAAAGAATAAACCTCCTCCTTTTTATATCTCTCTAAGGATGGAAGGTTGGGTTGTCCGAAATTGTATGATTGACTCAGGGGCATCTACTACAGTTATGCCTAAAGTAGTTTGTGAGGAGATGGGTATGGAATACACTAGATCCTACCCTAGAGTTCTACAATTAGATGGGACACCTATGAAGATAGTGGGAGTGATAAAAGATGTCTTGATGAGGCTACATAGAGCACCTGAGGTAACTATAGTACAAGAAATAGTAGTGGTGGATCTAGAGCCTTATTTTGGCTTATGTCTTTCAAGAGAGTTCACTACAAAGTTGGGTGGATGCATGTATATGGACTATTCCAGCATGGTTATTCCTTTCAAAGGAAAGAGGATAAGAATAACACCTGAGAAGCCTGTGTCTTACCACATTGAAAAAATTGAAGGGGACATGTGCAATCTCACTCCTCTAGAGGAATTTGAATTAGTGGATAACTTTGAAGAGTTGGAAATTGAAGATGAACTACCTTTCAGAGAGGATTATAGCCAATTTGGGATAGGTATGGGCACATACAATATTTCTATAGAGATAGAGAAAAAGGTTCCTACTATATCTAATCAATCCTTGAGAGAAATAGAAATATGGACCATGCACTTTGATGGTGCCAGATGTAGAAATGGTGTTAGTGCTAGTGTGGTATTATAGTCCCAATCAGAAGGGACAAAGAGTTTCGCCTATAGGCTAACATGGTCATGCACTAATAATGTTGTAGAATATGAGGCTCTATGCCTTGGACTGATGCAAGCTAAAAGCATGGGCATTAAGATCTTGAACATATATGGTGACTCTGAATTGATAGTAAATCAGGTAAGGGAAAGGTGCAATAGTAAGCATCATTACCTGAAAGCATATAGAAATAGGGTATGGGATTTGATGGAATCCTTTCATACCCTAAACATAAATTTTATTCCCAGAGGAAAGAATACTTTGGCAGATTCCTTAGAAGTAAGGGGAGCTAACTTCAACCCTTCTGCAGACATAGGAGTTAAGAAGGACAAAGGGATCAAAATGATTTTCAGGCCTGCAGTGCCAGATAAGCAAATTTTTTGGTAGGTCTTTGAAAGTGATGAACAAATCATTGATTTTATAGTGAGAGAAGCCTATTTATCCACTATTCAAGAGGAAAATCTAGAAGATATTGATCAACAGGATGTCATTCAACTTAAGAACAATCACATACCTAGAGGTTTGGTTACTCTAGAGAGCCTGTTTGACAATGAAGATAGGAAAAATATCAGATCCATGGAAGTCAATGAGAAAATCTATAAAGAAGTTGAAATAGAAAAAGAAAAGAAGCTCAAGGTTGGAATCCGATGTTCTCCAGAGGAAGAGGAGGATATCAAAGCTTTATGCCTAGAGTACCAAGACATTGTAGCTTGGTCATATGAGGACCTCAAAGTATATGACAAGAAGGTTATCCAACACACCATTGAGCTAGAGCCTAATGCAAAACCATTCAGGTAGAAATAGAGGCCTGTAAATCCTAGGATCGAAGCCATAATGAGAGAAGAAATTTTGAAGTTGCTAAAGGCTAAGATCATTTATCCAATAAAACATTCAACCTAGGTAGCCAACTTGGTACCTATCAGGAAGAAGAATGGTGACATCCGCCTATGTGTAGATTTTAGAAATCTCAATCAAGCGTCACTTAAGGACCACTACCCCCTCCCACAGATTGATCAAATCTTGTAGATTGTGGTAGGGGTAGAAAGGTTCTCATTACTAGATGGTTTCTCTAGATATAACCAAATTTGGGTGAAGAATGAAGATCAGTTTAAGACAACATTCACCACAAAATGGGGAACCTTTGCATATCAAAGAATACCTTTTGGGCTATCTAATGCAGGAGCCACATTCTAGAGAGCAATGGACTATGCTTTTGGGGAACTGATTAACAAGGTCATTCTGATCTATTTAGATGACATGACTATGTTTTCCCATAATAAGCAAGACCACTTGGCACACCTAGAACAAGTCTTCCAGAAGTGCAGAGAATTTGGCATCTCCCTCAATCCTAAGAAGTCATTCTTTGTAGTCCATGAGGGAAAATTGTTAGGCCATGTGGTCTCAAAAGAAGGTATGGCCATTGATCCAGATAGAATCAAATCCATTCTTGCTCTTCCACTACCTATGAACAAGAAAGCCTTGCAGTCTTTCTTTGGTCAGATAAACTTTATTAAGAAATTCATCTCTGACTTTGCTCAGAAGGTGAGGCCTATATCTGAACTACTGAAGAAAGATGTAGATTTCAAATGGACTGAGGTAAGAAAGCAAGCCTTTGAAATCATCAAGTAGTCCATTGCTATAGCTCCAGTGCTAGTCAATCCAGATTTTAGCAAAGATTTCATTCTTTATGCTTATGGAGCTGAGGAAAGTTATGCATCAGTGCTCACCTAGAAGAATGATCAAGGAGAGGAGCACCCTATATTATTTTGGAGCTAGACTCTTCATGAATATCAGGTTAAGTATAATTTCATTGAGAAACAAGTATTTTTTATAATGAAATCATTGAAAAAATTTAGGTAATATTTGGTTCAAAGTAAGACCCTGGTTTATGTTGTTCATCCGGATGTAAGAAGTTTTATTCTACAAGGAGAACTAGGAGATAAGAGAGCTGGTTGGATTACTAAAATCCAAGAATATGATGTGGAAATCCATCCTACCAAGCTGGTAAGAGGTAGAGCCCTATGCCAAGGTCTGACAGAAGTAATAGTTTTAGTAGAAGTGATAGCTTGTCAGTCAACAACAGATGATCAGACTGAAGAATTACAGTCAAGTGAATCAGACTGGGTAGATCAGATGACTAAGTACTTTCAAACTGGGGTATGCCCTCCTGATATTAATGCATCATAGAGAAGAAGATATAGACTACAAGCTTTGAAGTATGTCTTACTTCCAGAAGGTCTGTACAAAAGAAACCTTGATGGAGTTCTCCTTAGGTGCTTAAAATATGATCAACAACAAAAGGTCATAGAGGAGTTCCATGGAGGACTATCCAGAGGACACTTCTCAGGAAGAGTAACAACTTTGAATATTATCAGAGTAGGCTATTACTGGCCTACCATATTTGTAGACACCTTCAAAGTCACTAGAGCCTGTGATAAATGCCAATGGCATGTAGGGAGGACAAGGAATGCATCATTCCCCCTTAAGCCAATTCAAGTGGAAGAACCCTTTCAGCAATGGGGTTTGGACTTCATAGGAGTTATCAATCCACATTCCTCAGCTGATCATAAGTACATTCTGACTACTATAGACTACCTCACCAGATGGGTAGAAGCTATTCCTACAAAGAAATCAGACCAAGAAGTGGTGATTAATTTTATGGAAAGCTTGATTTCAAGGTTTGGTGTTCTAGAAGCCTTGGTGAGTGATAATGGCCCAACATTCATAGGAGCCAAATATATTGAGTTTTCCAGCAAGTATGGCATTACCATAAAGAATACTTCAAATTACTACCCCCAAGGAAATGGACTTGTAGAATCAACTAACAAAAATCTATTGAGGATTTTGAGGAGATCATTAGAGGGTAATAAAAGAAGTTGGCACCTATTGCTAGAGCAAGCTCTATGGGTAGACAGAATTACTATTAAAAAGTCCATCAAGACCTCCCCTTATGCCTTAGTTTATGGCAAGGAGGTAGTGTTACCTATCCATTTGGAGATTCCAGCACTCAAGCTGATAAACACAGAAGAGGAATCTGAAGAAAATCTAGTGGAAACAAGGTTGACACACCTACTGTAGTTAGAAGAGAAGAGGACTCAGGCATATGAGGATTTCCAAAAGCATTCAGTTGACATCAAGGCATGGTTTGACAAGAAGGTAAGGTTCAAGAAATTCTAAGTTGGAGATTCTGTACTCAGGTGGAATGTTGAAAGAGCTAAACTAGGACATCATCAGAAGTTTGACTCCTTCTAGGATGGCCCTTTCAAGATAGCAGAGGTTAAAGAGACCAATGTTTTCTAGCTTGAAGATCTTGAGGGAAACATACAACCGATTTTGGTCAATGGTTTTCATCTTAAACTCTATTTTGATTGAAATATAGCTCATTGTAATATATGTACATACTTTGTATCATATTCTTTTTGCATTTTATATCAAGTTTTATTTTGATAAAATGTTATAAATATATATATAAAAAAGAAAAGGAAAAGTTGCAAAATAAGCTAAGTGTCATCAAAAAGCAGCAAGTTTCCATTCCACACTCAAATGTACTAAGAAAGAAGTGGAATGATGAGTGAGCTCAAATCCACACTCAAATGAACTAAAGTGCCAATGGAATGCTGCATGTATTCTATTCCATACTTAAAGAGACTAAGGTGTCAGTGGAATAACAAAGGTTTCTAATCCTCCGGAGTTCATGACTGCTTTTGAGAAAAAATGATTCCACTCCACTTCCTAAAAGATTTTTTATTTTCCCTCTCCAAAGGAAAAGAAAAGGATGAGTGATACCATGAGTGCATGGAAGGTGTTTGAATTCTAGCCAATCAAAAATTAGCATAACATCTCCAAGCCACCAAAAGGAATGAGTTTAATTTGAAAAGCGTGCCAATGGGTAGTTCATACAATGACCACATTAATGGTGGAGGGTGTGCATGCATGAGAAATTAAAAGTGCTAAAAATATAGAATGCATTCATTCAACAAAGAGCAACATTTACCAAGTAGAAAGAATAGAATGATAGCTAAGCATTATCTACAAATTCTAGAGAAAACATTTTAAAAATTGCTTGCAAAAATGGCCTCCAAAGAAAGCACTAACAAAAATGTAGAAAAGAGAAGCAGAGCTAGATGACCATGTGAATCAGACAAGGTGGTTGGCAGACACAGTAATGACCCAAGTAAGGAGGACCTTCTTGAGAAGGAATTTCAAATTTAGATACTTTGAAGGGAGACCAATTCGACCTCAAGGTATCATTGCTATAAAATCCTTCTTATTTTCTTACATATGTGATTATGTTCACCATTGCCCTGAGTTAGTTTCTACAATGATTAAATTTTATGACCCTAAGAAGAGGACAGTGAAAAATCCTAATGGCATACCACTATTCACCATTACCAAAGATCTTTGTCATGATTTTTTCATCATAGGGGTGAGCCCACCCTTAGAGTCTAAAAAATTTGATATAGCAGAACAAGCTAGGGTTTACACTTCATTAATGGCTTCGAAAGAAAAGAAAGTCATAGAAATATGGCTTTAATTCCAATTTAGAAGGATAAAAGAGGAAGATGAAATTCCTAAAGTTCCAATATCCATCGATCAATTTGCTAACCCAGAGCTCTATTCCATGTTAGCTTGTATGGAGGGTTTGGATTTTGATCGACTTGTGATAGATTGGAAAATAGCCACTGCATACTACATTTCAAATGAGAGAATGTATGAGGAAGGTGCAGAAAATAAGGGCATTAGGGTTATCTACTTTGATTGGCCAGCTTTCCTTGCTCAAAGAATACATGAGCAATTAGTGAGAATGAAAAGGAGTTCTGATGCACCCTCTTTTCGGTATTGCTCAAGTCTAGTTTGGATGTTCTTTGCTATTATGAGGGAAATGATGCCCTAGATTCTAGTCAAGGAAAAGAATGACCAGGGAGACCCCATTCCTGTTTACTATTGGACTTCTCATCTGAGGAGCACTGAGTCCTTTTATAAATTTAACTTGGAATTTTTAGGGCCAACATTGAAGATAATGTATGGGGAATGCCCTAGGTTACCACCACTAGCCAAGAAATTATTAAGAATAGAAGGTGTCGAAGAAGGAGATTGGTACATCCTTATAGAGGGCACAATCATTAGACTGTATGGCTTCACTGGTAAGCCTTTTCTACTACCTCATTTTGTTACAGATAGATTATTAGCCCTAGAATATTTGAGGTAAGCAGAATTTATAAATATGAACTATGGCTCTAGGAGGAAGAGGAAGTGTTCATTGACCTACCATAGTGTTGATGATATAACCATTACCAAGAAGTGGCAAGGTGAACAAATTGATCAATATCTTGATAGGTTGGGCCTATTTTACATTCCCTAGAGATGGAGTTATGACCTGGATGATATATTCTACAAGAGGAACATAGCCTTGAATGGAGAAAAGGCCTATAAATTTGAGAAAAAATCTAGGCCTCATTTTGAACAGGGCAGAAATAATAAGGAAAATGCTCCTTTGGAGTGGAATGTTGCCAAGATGGAACAACTTCCTCCATGGTTAGACTTCTATGAGCAGATTGTTGATTTTGATCCAGACAATAATGAAAAACATCGGTTGCAGGAGTCTACCATCAAAGAGGTTGAGAAAAAAATAGATAAGAAAGAGGAAAATTAGTTGCAAGAGTCTACCATCGGAGATATTGAAAGTAAAAAGAAATGGAATGAAGCCAAGATAGTAGACTGGTGGAGGATGAGAGTTGAAATTGGTAAAGAGAAATCCAAGTTTGGATTGGTAATTGATAATGAATTTTTTGATAAATATGACAAGAATATCACAACTTGGAAAGCAAAAGACCCAAGGAATATAGTGCTAATCTATAAGAAGCCACAAATAGGGTCAGATTCCCCATCCCCACCTTCACAAGAAGAAGCTCAAGAAGAAGGAGTTGATACTCCATTAACTATTGCTGAAGTTCTGAAGATATTTCAGCCTTCAACTGAACAAATAGAGAAATTTCCAAAAGGGGCACAGTTAATGAGTAAGATGCACTATTCTGATGAGAGGGCTATTAGTACACCAATCATTCAGATAGAAAGTAGGCCCAAGCACCTAGCCCTGGGTGGAAACCCCTAATATATAGAGATAGACTGGAATGAGAAGGATGAGAACTTTGTGTTCACACCAATAAGTTTCACCACTGCAACAATAGTGGAATTAAATCCTATTGTTGAAGAAACATTGCAGGAGGAACCAGTATAGGAAGGGTTGTCTAGAGAAGACATAGAAAATGAGAAATCAGCAACCTTGCAAGTCTTTAAGAGAAAGGCCAAAAGGGCACCAGAAAGAGCTAAGAAGGAGATTTCTAAGAAATAGAAGTTGGATAAGGAGAAAATTGTTAAGGAAACCCCTATTTTAGCTGTAGAAGAATTGATACAACAAACACAACAGCAAAGTGAAGAGATAGCTCCAAAACACCCTACATCAGTAGGTGAAGGTATGGTCTCTATCCCCTCTTCTCCTCCTCCTCCTTTAGATTCCCCAAAGAAATCTCCCTCCCTTCTAAGAAAGAGATTGTAACAAAAGTGCCTTCTCCCCCTCATAGTTCACCACCTATTTCATCAATCAATATTGAAGGCCAAATCAACCCATCTCCTCCAAGGTCACCTCAAATTCCTTCTTCATCATCTAAAATTCCTTCTTCATCATCTCCCATAATTCCATCTTTGCCATTGCAACCACCTCCATCATCTAAAAAACAAGCTATTTTAAGCACACCCACTCACCCTTCTGTGAGTTTTGCTTCAATTCCCATGAGTCTACCAATTGCAACAACAATAGTGGTCACAGATTCCACTATAGTCACTTCTACCAAGCCATTTTCAACTATTGATTCTACTCTCTCATACCTTATAGCCTCTCCTCCTCCTCCTGAGTTATCCTACCCAAGCAATTTTACAAAAGGAGAAGGAAGCTACATAAAAAATTCAATATTTCTAGGTAGAGAAGCTATCCAAACCTTCCAAGAGGATGGCCACAAAGAGGAGAAGCATGTTTGTTGATCCAGTTTCAAGGAAAAGAACATCCAGATCCATGATTCCTCTTGTGAGTAAGCCTAAAACTGATATGACTACTCAAGACTATCATCTAGAGGAACATACAGAGGATATTGAGCAACTACCTATAGAAGATGAATTGGTCATGGCAAAAGCTCACTTGGACACTTTTTATGTCAAAACTGATATATACAAAGAAAAGGTGGACAAGTTGGAGAGAAAAATAGAAAAGCTTCAGAAGACCATCGATAAGAAAAAAAGTGGAGAAGGCCCTAAAAAAGGAAGCAAAGAACTGGCAAGACAAATTTCAAGAGGCTAATAAGCTCAAGGAGCAAATAGAGGAACAAAAGAAGAAAAATGAGGAACAAGCCAAGGAAATATAGAGCTTGAAGCATCAACTTCAGATTGAAAAGGCTAAGTCTTTAGGTTTCTCTAAAGAAGGGCTAAAGAAAGTGAGGAAAGAATTGCTCTCTAAAGTTCTAGAAAAATGCTTAGAGCTACAGCCCATTATTGATTACATGGATGATGCTAGTCACCTACTTCAGAATATTTAGGAAGACCTGGATAGCTTCACTAGAGAACTTCAACCTATGGTGGTTCTAGCTGAGCAGATTTATAAGTTGGTAGATAGCAGGCTCAGTGAGACTGCTAAGCCTATTCCTAACAAAGAATGGAATACTGCCAGGACTAGTTGCCAGAGTTGTGGTAAAGAAGCACAGAGCTCTCCAAAAGGCTTGGCTATTGTTTGAAAAAGTTGAGAATATGATCAGGGATGTAGTGGATATAAATAAGGAAATGATTCAGAATGGTTTCAGAGGGCTATGGATGGAAGATAACACCTTGTTATCAGTAGAAGAGATTAAGAAGAGAGTTTCCGAGGGGCCTTCAAGATGAGTCTGAGATTGATGCCCTAGAAGAGCCAATTGATCAAGAGCAGGTTTCACAAATAATTATTGATTTTACCAGGCTCAGAGATCTGATGGAGGACTTGGTAAACAAAGGAAGTGCTGCAAACTATGAGGACATTGGTGAGCTAGAGTACATTCATAAGTAGTGTTGTGGCTGCTCCACAACGTACCCCAAAATTGGGGACCCACATTTTTTGCATGTTTTCCAAGAAGACCGAAGTGGCCCATATGCTAAAGATCAAAGAAAAAAGCAAAACACCACAAGGAGGAAAAAGTGTCGCGATATCGCGACATGTTGCATCGTCACGGCCAAAAGAGAAAAAGTGTCACGATATCGCGACATGTTGCATCATCATGGCCAAAAGAGAAAAAGTGTCGCGATATCACGACATGTTGCATTTCGTCACAAAAAAGAAAAAGTGTCACGATATCGCGACATGTTGCATCATCGCGGCCAAAAGAGAAAAAGTGTCGCGATATCGCGACATGTATTGCTTGTCCAAAAACAGAAAAAGAAAAAGTGTCGCGATATCATGACATGTTGCATTTTCATGGCCAGAACAGAAGAAAGAAAAAGTGTCGCGATATCGCGACATGTTGCATCGTCGCGGCCAAAAGAGAAAAAGTGTCGCGATATCGTGACATGTTGCATCGTCACGGCCAAAAAGAAAAAGTGTCGCGATATCGCGACATGTTGCATCATCGCGGCCAAAAGAGAAAAAGTGTCGCGATATCGTGACATGTTGCATCATCGCGGCCAAAGGAGAAAAAGTGTCGTGATATCGTGACATGTTGCATCGTCACGGCCAAAAGAGAAAAAGTGTCGCGATATCGTGACATGTTGCATCATCGCGGCCAAAGGAGAAAAAGTGTCGCGATATCGTGACATGTTGCATCATCATGGCCAAAAGAGAAAAGTGTCGTGATATCGCGACATGTTGCATCATCATGGCCAAAGGAGGAAAAAGTGTCGCGATATCGTGACATGTTATATTTTCGTGGCGAAGGGCCACAAAATGAAACGTACAGTCAGGGAAGGTGAAATGAACAACCATTGGAAAATGAAACGAACAGTTAGGGAAGGTGAAATGAATAGCCATTGGAAAATGAAATGAACAGTCATGGAAGGAGAAACAACATTTTTTCAGAAGTTTAAATACGCCATTCAAAGAGGCCGAAAGGGGAAACTGCTGCAAGTAGCATTGCAGATTTGAAGGCAAGATAGCCATTCTGGACCTAGTTGGGTTTTTCTTTCGTAGACTGTTTCTTTTTCATGGACATGGGTTGGAAATTGCTACGAGCAGAGTTGCAGATTTGAAGGCGAGAGGGCCATTCTGGACCTGTTTGAGTCATTTTTCTTCCATGGACTGGTTTGGGAAAACCAAAAATTTTGCTATTGTAAAATGACACATTTTTAATGCAGAAGTTTTCAGAAATTTGCATCTTGTGGGCAAGAAAGAAGGAGATTCTCTTTGCATGCTATGGATTTAATGTCTATTTCTTTTCTCCTTTTCAGATTTCGAGTTTGTAGATGGAGTTAATGCAAGTTTGCTTGGTTGCTTCATGTGAATGCTTGAACCTGAAATTTATTTTAAACCCTAGGAACCAGCACTTAGTCTATGGGGATTGTGCTTGTTTTGCAAGTCCAATAGGTTAGGTTGCATGCATGGAGACCTCACATCTTCGGTTTTGTCGAAATAGGATAGCATCATATTGAATGCATTTTATTTTCAGTTTTCTGCATTTCATTTTCATTTTTCTGCATTTTATTTTTTCCAAAAATTTTAACTTATTTTAAATTTTCAGGCATTAAAATAAACATTTAAAAAATTTCAAAATCCAAAAAAAAACAATGAACAATCACTAAAGTTTCATGGTGAAATAAACCAACATTGCCCCTTGTTTACAGTTACTTGCAATCACTAAGGTGTTCCAAGCATTTAAATTGAATATCTTTATTTGAGATTACTAATACACATATGCAAATGCTAATACAACGGAGACCTTGGAGAAGTTGTTTATTTAACTTCTTTGCAAGAGGGGATTTGGAACCCAAATCCTAAAGGAGAGTGTACTTTCACAACTGGGTGAAAATACCACTCAACAGATTGGCGCTAGAAGGAGGGCCTGAATTGTTTTATTTCAAAGTGATTTAAATGCTATAGGGATTTAAATTTTGAATATTTCATGCCCTATTGATTATTATCTTTAGCCCTCTTTTAACAATACAACCTTGTAGTGTTAAAAGGAGGACATGAATCGCTATGCATTGTTCTAACGCTTTTGATTGTTCATACAAGAATAATGTGTTTTGATTTGATTTTGAAAAATTTTGGTCTTGACTAACGAGGTTGTCTCCATGCAATTACTTTCATTTGATTTTAATGGATACATCTCTTGGTTGATGCTGACATGATTATTCATACGTTACATGTTTGATATTTGCTAGTCAATTTCATGCTTATTTGTAAGGAATTATTTTTTGTCTAAAATGTATTTGTTGTCGGTATTATGCTCTTCACTTGCGTGTAATGCGATCTTGTGAATCAGAAAGCCTACAACACTAGGAGTATGCTCTTCACTTGCGCATATGCGATCTGGTGAATCAGAAACTTACATTTTTAGAATACTTCTTTGTCATGGTTCCTTCTTTCATTCATGACTAACAAATTGATTTTGAAGTTATTCTTTGAATTTCATTAATTGCAGGATTTTTTGTGTGTCGTAGGTTTTCTTTGAGGTATTGAGAGTTTTGTCAGGTTTTGTAGGGTAGTTTCATTTACAAGCTGGACCCACCGCATCGCATCGCAACTAGGTCCAAAACAACCGAGGAAACCATATTCCAAAGCCTCTCACTCACTCATAGGAATCCAAGGAATAAAACCGAGCAAATTGTGGTCCCACCATATATTCTTGTTAGAGAAGATCCTTCTGTTTTAGGCGCATCTAGCGGACTTGCATCGGTGGTGTCATTTGCCACTAGTGTACCAATTATCAGTACCATTTCCATGGTTCTTGTAGGGTTATCATCATCGATTTTGAATCAAATGGCCCAACCTCCACCACCTCCTTGGTACGGAGCCCATAACATTCCTTTGAATATTGTAGGGGATATTCACGAGATCCCTAAGAATATAGAGATATTTTTGCCCAAATACAAACCGGATGGCCCAAGGACCGCAGAAGAACATATTCAGGCCTATAGGGATGTTTTGATAAGATTGCAAGTTCAACATGAAGATGTGGCTTGTAGACTCTTCCCCATGAGCCTAGACCAAGTGGCTTACGAATGGTATATTTGCTTACCTCATTGGTTCCATTACGTCATGGACGCAAATGGAGGATGCTTTTGTCAACCAATTCAGGTCACCATTAGATCCCACAATCATCTATAATCAGTTCATTACATGCAAAAGAGGCCAGGGTGAGCCAATCCAAACTTTTAATCAGAGATTTCAGAAGTGCTATAATAGAGCAATTCGACATTTTGCCATTGATCCCGTAGTAGCTTTGCAAATATATTTTGGGGCATTGGATCCTATGACGACAATGTTTGCAAGGCAAAATCCTCAAGTTACCATGCTTGCTCTAGCCTACAATGAAGCTATGACCATTGAACAACAAATGACACCACAGGGTTATGGGTTTTCCCAGATGCCTATGGTAGGACAATATGGTCCATATGGTCAAGCTCCTATGATGAATCAGATCATGGCACCACAAATATTAGGCATAAATGCTTTGCCTTATCAACAACCATATTCATCAACACCCGCTTACGCACCCAATCCAATTTCGATTCAAAGTGTGAATCCCTACGCAAATCAAGTGGCTCAAAATCCAACTCAAATGTTAAGTCAAGATCTCACCAATTACGCAAATCCTATTGGAACTAGCAATAACATAGCTCAACCAAAAGAGATTTATTCGAGAGGTTGAAGAGCTCAAAAAGATAGTTCACAAATTGAGTAATGATTTGGTTCAAAAATAGAAGTATGAATCCCATGCCCCTCACCCAAATCGAAATTTCAACAATAGAGGGAGACAGTGGAATACGAAGCCAAACAATGGGGGTGTGCCTTCCCCTATTGCTAATCAGATAGATACTTCTATAGGACCAAGTCACTCTAGTTCCATTCTTAATATTTCTGATTTTGCATGGGAAAAGGGGTGTAGATTGCATAATACAAAGGAGCATAATGAAAGGAATTGTCCCGAAATTGCTAGGTATACCCATTGTCTCCAAGCTCAAGTGGATGATTTGGAACTTGTGCCAAATAAGGGTCCACCCCAACATCAACAAGGAGAGGACAACATTTTGGTGGTGGAAACTCTATATCATCAAGAGAGTGAGAATGAGGAAGGTGAAGATGAATGGGGTGAGAAACATGTTGATGAATCGAGAAGATGAAGAAGAAGTACTTGAGCATCACAACTTGAACTTGGAGGATGATTACTATGATTCATGGAAGAAATGGGAAGAATATTATCAATCTAAATCTTCTAATAAACTTGTTGTGTCAATTAATATGGAGGATAACTCAATTGCTTCCTCACATGAGGATACTATAAATCCTGTACAATTTGAGAAAGTTTTGGAAGAGGAATTCGAATCTCATCAAATTTTGGAACATGATAAGGATTCTACAACCATGAATCAAGAAAGAGAGTCATTTGCTTTAGATTCCTTTGAAGGAAAAGAAATTGAAAATCTTGATCCACTTACTTGTGCTACAATGATTATGCCATTTCAAAATGAGAAAATTACAAAACCTAAATCATTTGGGTTTGATATCATTGATGATCCAATTGAAAATCTCACGTTACCCAAAACAACCCAAGTGATTGATCATGGAAATGTGTTAGTTAACCCACCCCTAGATAGACAAGACTTATGGTTTGAAAGGGATGGACATATTTTCAATTGGGTACCTAAGTTTGGTGCCTTTGATAAACGAGTCATGGAGAAAGAACAAGTGCTACATGATGATGAATGTCATGAGAGAAAAGAGGAATTTTCAAATCCTCTTCAAGTAAGGTCAAATGAAAACATGCCAAAGGTAAAATCTCACCTTTTTGGTTTCACCATGCAAAATTCGAATGAAGATTTGCCTAATGAATGGTTTGATTCAAATATTATTAATGTTATGGCTTTATTGAATGAAAATGAAAGCTTATTTCTACACCATGAATCAAAGTGCGGAATGGACATCTTAAAGAATAGACATAAAGGAATTGAATATCAATCATTGTCTAATCAATTTGAAAACTTGAAACTCCACCATAGGATTATTAATGAAACTAAATCAAATTGGTATGGTGAGAGGGGCAAGTGGAAGTTTGTTTCTTTGTTTGGTTTGATCTTGTTTTTGTTGGATTCCTACAAAACTTGGTATGCGTATCACGTCATACGTCTTTTAAAGAATTCCAATCAGGTTTGGGATCCGGGAAAATGATAATCCAAACTTTTGCACCATCTTGCATTATATTGTACATTTGTATATACTTTTGGTTTTCATGTTTTGGTTTTGGATTGGATCTCACTTTGGTTTTAAGTTTTGTGTGTTGGTCCTTTGGACACTTTTGGTTTGTTTTAAAAAAAAAAAAAAAAAAGCGAGATGTCAACTTAGGTCCTTATGAATGTTGACTAAGACTAGGAGAATATGAAACATCGGAATTGTATTGCAGAAAGCTCCACGAATATCGCAAACACATTAAAGAATATCGTTTGGAACTTGTGATGCATGAAGTTGTCAGTTTTATAAATTATGGCAAAGTAGGTGGTATACTCCATCCGCATTTCAAAAGGAGCAATGCATTCATATCTCATGTTACATTCCACATTGCATATACATTTCATCTCAGTTGCATCTTCATTTCATGTACAATCATTGAAAAGGTGTCGAATCCTCTTAGGGTTATTACATAACATATATTAAAAGGATCCTAAGGTTGGGAACTGATGCCCGAACTATCTTGAACCAAGCACGTTCTACACATATTAAAGAGGATCTTGAGCAAAATGGTCAAAACCATACTTGGAAGAAAAGGTGAGGCGAAAGGAGTATTTCGTGTCTGTCCTATCATGCAACATAATCCTTAAAACAATGGTTTTTACCACTCCCATAGTGCTTAAAGCCTAAAATCAGAGTAGTAAGGATAGGGTTAAATCCCCATCGAACTTAGGTTGAGGATCCAACTCCCCAAAGCTCTGATTTGACCTTCATGGAGTAGTAAGGATAGGGTCTAATTCTCATCTCGCTTAGGTTGAGAATTTGATTCCCCAAAGCTTCTATTTTGCCCACTCAAGAACTTGAAATTCCAAAGAAAATATTTTTCATTCTATTTTTCATTTCATTATTAATATTGGATTGGAAGGATCGTACTACATGTCCCTTGCAAGGATGGGTAGTCATCCCCAAGGTCCAAGAAATCAAAAGTAGAGCCAAATCATGGATTATGGGGTTAATCTCCACCGGGGCTATAGACGCCTGGCTGGCAGTGGAGTATGCTCATGCGTGGCAACATGTCTTGTCTAAAAGCAAGACCACTGATTGCTCAAACGGACAGGCTAGCCTGACAGTTTCATCCATAACAGGTTAAATCATTTTGTTCAAGATGAGGTAATGAACTCCAGATCAGAGTAGTAAGGATAGGGTTAAATTCCCATCTCGCTTAGGTTGGGAATCCTATTCCCCAAAGCTCTGATTTCACTTACACTTGCACATGGGTTCAAGATGGTAGTGGCACATAACCAACTTTGGGATCTAGTAAATTAATTCAGTATACATATATTTGGTCCTAAGAGGGTTTGACAGTTTTAATATGTTTGTTCATGATACTAGAAAGTCTTGAGCCTTTGCAAAGCAAGTTGTTATATCTCTAACATAGTTGTCATACGTCAAATCCTGCACAAATCATTCATAGCCTTGCATACGAATCATAAGTGAAACTGACAATGGAAAGTTGAACGAGTTTCAAATGATAGGGAATGAAGCACATTGCACACACCGAGCTGATGCTTAATAATTCTAATGCTTCATGTATTTCTCGTCTAGTTTCATTCTTGGGATATTTGTTGACGCTTGTATTTGAGTCTGTGTGTTTCAGGTTGAGTTCTCACCGAAATGCTCGGGAGCATTTTCCAGTAGAGTCGCCATTTGTTGTGGCTGCTCCACAACGTACCCCAAAATTGGGGACCCACATTTTTTGCATGTTTTCCAAGAAGACCGAAGTGGCCCATATGCTAAAGATCAAAGAAAAAGCAAAACACCACAAGGAGAAAAAGTGTCGCGATATCGCGACATGTTGCATTATCGGTCAAAAAGGGAAAAAGGGATCAAACCAAAGAGAAAAAGTGTCGCGATATCGCGACATGTTGCATCGTCGCGGCCAAAAGAGAAAAAGTGTCGCGATATCGCGACATGTTGCATCATCGCAGCCAAAAGAGAAAAAGTGTCGCGATATCGCGACATGTTGCATCATCGCGGCCAAAAGAGAAAAAGTGTCGCGATATCGTGACATGTTGCATCTTCACAAAAAAAAGTGTCACATATCGACATAGAAAAGGCAACACACAAGAAAAGAACACAGCAAAAGAAAGGAAAATGAAAGAAAGAAAAGTTTCACGATTGACATGTCAATTTCCCAAGGTAACGGACCTAGATAGTGACGTGGACATAAGGACAAAATCCAATGAATAAGACAAAATGTTACATAAGGAATATTTAATGATTTGAAATCATTTAAGATGGTCGTTACACAGAAAGGAAACGGACGCAAGCCCATGTGGAGAAAATGAAACGAAGGGCCACAAAATAGAAACAAAAAGTTTTGGAAACCAAAATGCATGCATGCACAAGGGAAGGTGAAACGAACAACCATTGGAAAATGAAATGAAAATCTTCTTAAAAAGTTTAAATACGCCAAGCAAGGATGTTTTAAGGGGTTGGAAATTGCTACGAGTAGAGTTGCAGATTTGAAGGCAAGAGGGCCATTATGGACCTGTTTGAGTCATTTTTCTTCCATGGACTGGTTTGGGAAAACCAAAAATTCTGCTATTGTAAAATGACACATTTTTAATGCAGAAGTTTTCAGAAATTTGCATCTTGTGGGCAAGAAAGAAGGAGATTCTCTTTGCATGCTATGGATTTAATGTCTATTTCTTTTCTCTTTTTCAGATTTCGAGTTTGTAGATGGAGTTAATGCAAGTTTGCTTGGTTGCTTCATGTGAATGCTTGAACCTGAAATTTATTTTAAACCCTAGGAACCAGCACTTAGTCTATGGGGATTGTGCTTGTTTTGCAAGTCCAATAGGTTAGGTTGCATGCATGGAGACCTCACATCTTCGGTTTTGTCGAAATAGGATAGCATCATACTGAATGCATTTTATTTTCAGTTTTCTGCATTTCATTTTCATTTTTTTGCATTTTATTTTTCCAAAAATTTTAACTTATTTTAAATTTTCAGGCATTAAAATAAACATTTAAAAATTTTCAAAATCCAAAAAAACAATGAACAATCACTAAAGTTTCATGGTGAAATAAACCAACATTGCCCCTTGTTTACAGTTACTTGCAATCACTAAGGTGTTCCAAGCATTTAAATTGAATATCTTTATTTGAGATTACTAATACACATATGCAAATGCTAATACAACGGAGACCTTGGAGAAGTTGTTTGTTTAACTTCTTTGCAAGAGGGGATTTGGAACCCAAATCCTAAAGGAGAGTGTACTTTCACAACTGGGTGAAAATACCACTCAACACACATGAACAAATTTTTTTAAAAAAATCACTGCGAAGAAATAGCATCGCACAAGCGTGAGAGGTGAAGTTGTAAAAAAAGAAAGCCTATTTTTCTAAGGTTTACACCTCCAATATGCACTTTACATGTGGAACCACGAAGGATTTTAGGTGTAGGAGAAGAAATTTCTAGTTTTAATTTAATTTTTTTAGGGATTTAATCCCACATTGCTCATGGGAGGGTTGTTAAGCTCTTTATATGTGCCAACATGCATACAATTAGTCGACACATTGTGCACCTTCTCCGACTGATGTTATTTGTTGACCTTGTTGGAATCTATGCTACATGTTCATTGACCCTTATTGAGGACCAACACCAGTTGTTGACTCATTGCATATGGTTTTGCCTAAAAGAGTTGATGCCATTCAGGTAAAACAAATACCCCATTTTTTTACAAAGAATTTTTTAAATGATACTATTAAGTTTTTTAATTTTTTCATTAATTAATTAAATGATTTATTATTTATTTATTAATTTATTGATTAGTTAATTTACAATTAATTAGTTAATTAATTTATTAATTGATTTAATTAAAACTTCATGCAATTTTTAAAAAAAAGAGGGGTTACAACAAAGGGCAAAAATATTTTTGCAAAACAAAACTTAGTCAAATCAAACAAACTTGAACTAATTTTTTACAAAAATTAAGGTGAATCAAAATTCAAAAGAGGTCTACACACTTTGCACCAAACCTTGTTATTTTGAAAAATCAAAACACAAAGGGAGGCAACAAAAAAATCTATTTTTTTTTGCAAATAAAAACTCAAAAAAAAGGCAAAGCAAAAACAAGATTGTGAATATCATTTTTTTGCAACTCAAACATTATTGTAAAAATATTTTGGAAAAATTCGCATTGTAAAAGGTGCATTCTCGGTGGAAATCAACAACTTCAAAACTCATAATTTATGAGCATAGTAATTGTAATATGCATTTAATTCTTTATTTTATGCATTAAAATATTCATATTGTGGCAGCAAAAGACCCCAAATTTATACCTATTTTTGTGCAATTTATGGTAAAAAACAACATTTAGTATTTATGGTACATTTAGCCCACACTTACAGGTGATGTTGTCATGATTTGGGCTACTGTATCTAATGCCTAATATAGTTTGAACAATTATGTCTAAGCTATTATTCCATATAAACCATCAAGGAGAAATAAGGAAAGCTAATTTTTGTATATTCACTTCATTATTACCCCATCATTACTATTGTTTGATGTAAATCCTTAAAATTAAAAATTCTTCCAAGTATTTAAGGGAATTGTCACCCTACATATGTAGAAGTCTTTTTAAGTAGGTGTCAAAGATAGAGTGAATCTCTTTCAGTATTTCTTATGTACCACAAATTGATCTATATACAATACCTTCAAGTCCTCATCGCATACAATCACGTATATTGGGGGGATGAGATTTTTCTACATATCGATGAGTAACATCAAAAAATTAGATATATTCAATAGATTAGGTCTATTAGTCTAGTAATATAAATAAAGGAGGACCATTTCATGTTATAAGAAACCCTCACAATGGCCATTGCAAAATCACACTTTTCAGATTCACAATTACTCATAGGTCTAAATTTTGCTCCATGGAAAACAAATATGAGATCAATATTGTAGGTTGAAAATATGTGGTATGTTGTGGCTAGAAATTCAAACACCCAACTATAGTACATGATGAACAAGAATCATATGATTTTGTCGATGCGAGAGCACTGATCATCATAATTCTTGTCACTGTTTATGAAGTTCAACCACACATTTGTGAAAAGGAGCATAAAAAGGATTCATGGGATACATTATCCATAATATATGAGGGAGGGAATCAAGCCACAATCCTTAACCTTCAATCCTAAATTCATACTCTTAGCATAAAAAATGGAGAAAGTGTAGAAGTGTTTCTTTGCAGATTTGTTGAATTGAGAGCTAAGATGCATGCAACGGGTGAGAAAGTAGAATATAAGCTCTTAACCTCAATAATTTTGAGAGATTTACCATATTATTTTAGAATGATGGTCACTTCCTTTCAAGTGTCTAATCAACAAGTCTCTTTTGAAGAGTTATTTAATTTACTTCAAAAACACGAAGGAGATAACAACGAAAGAGATGAAGTGTTCAAAAATACACTTTTTTCTAAGAAATATGGAGCTAACAAAAAAGGCTAATTTTAGAGGGGATATTCCTTGAATGGTTCAAACACCACTTCCTCACAAAATACACCTCAAAAATATAATATATACTATTATATTTATGATATGGACAATCATGATACCAACAAGTGTTGGTTCAATAAAAGTGACAAGAACAAGCAACCACAATAGAAAAAGAGCCAAAACAAACCATGAAGAAGAAATAAACAACAAAAGGAAAATAGTTTTATTGAGGAATCATATTCAAATTTTGAAAGGGCACACAAGGTGCTCATGACTCAAACAAATTTCAAATAGAAATATAATGTTTGGTATATCGATTCTAGTGCCAACAAACATATAACTAATGACAGAAGGTGGTTTGACATATTTTAGGTAAAAGAAGGCAAACTAGTAACAATTATTGAAGTTTTTAGTTTTATAAATTATGGCAAAGTAGGTGGTATACTCCATCCACATTTCAAAAGGAGCAATGCATTCATATCTCATGTACATTCCACATTGCATATACATTTCATCTCAGTTGCATCTTCATTTCATGTGCAATCATTGAAAAGGTGTCGAATCCTCTTAGGGTTATTACATAACATATATTAAAAGGATCCTAAGGTTGGGAACTGATGCCCGAAATATCTTGAACCAAGCACGTTCTACATATTTAAAAAAAAAATGATCTTGAGCAAAATGGTCAAAACCATACTTGGAAGAAAAGGTGAGGCGAAAGGAGTATTTCGTGTCTATCCTATTATGCAACATAATCCTTAAAATAGTGGTTTTTACCACTCCCATAGTGCTTAAAGCCTAAAATTAGAGTAGTAAGGATAGATTTAAATCCTCATCGAACTTAGGTTGAGGATCCAACTCCCCAACGCTCTGATTTGACCTTCATGGAGTAGTAAGGATAGGGTATAATTCTCATCTCGCTTAGGTTGAGAATATGATTCCCCAAGGATTCTATTTTGCCCACTCAAGAACTTGAAATTCCAAAGCAAATATTTTTCATTTCATCATTAATATTGTATTGGAAGGATCATACTACATGTCCCTTGCAAGGATGGGTAGTCATCCCTAAGGTCTAAGAAATCAAAAGTAAATCCAAACCATGGATTATGGGGTTAATCTCCACCGGGACTATAGACGCCTGGCTGGCAGTGGAGTATGCTCATGTGTGGCAACATGTCTTGTCTAAAAGCAAGACCACTGACTACTTAAACGGATAGACTAGCCTAACAGTTTCATCCATAATAGGTTAAATCATTTTGTTCAAGATGAGGTAATGAACTCCAGATCAGAGTAGTAAGGATAGGGTTAAATTCCCATCTTGCTTAGGTTGTGAATCCTATTCCCCAAAGCTTTGATTTCACTTACACTTGCACATGGGTTCAAGATGGTAGTGACACAACCAACTTTGGGATCTAGTAAATTAATTTAGTATACATATTTTTTGTCCTAAGAGGGTTTGACAGTTTTAATATGTTTTCTGATGATACTGTAAAGTCTGAGCATTTGTAAAGTAGGTTGTTATATCTCTAACATAGTTGTCATACATCAAAACCTGCACAAATCATTCATAGCCTTGCATACGAATCATAAGTGAAACTGACAATGGAAGGTTGAACGAGTTTCAAACGATAGGGAATGAAGCACATTGCACACACCGAGTTGATGCTTAATAATTCTAATACTTCATGTATTTCTCATCTAGTTTCATTCTTGGGATATTTTCTGATGCTTGTATTTGATTCTGTGTGTTTTCAGGTTGAGTTCTCACCGAAATGCTCAGGAGCATTTTCCAGTAGAGTTGCCATTTGTTGTGGCTTCTCCACAACGTACCCCAAAATTGGGGACCCACATTTTTTGCATGTTTTCCAAGAATACCGAAGTGGCCCATATGCTAAAGATCAAAGAAAAAGCAAAACACCACAAGGAGGAAAAAGTGTCACGATATCGTGACATGTTGCATCATCATGGCCAAAAGAGAAAAAGTGTCACGATATCGCAACATGTTGCATCATCACGACCAAAAGATAAAAAGTGTCGCGATATCGTGACATGTTGCATTTTCATGGTCCAAAGAAAAGGGAGAAAGAAAGGATGAAAAAGTTTCATGATATTGCGACATGTTGCATTTTCGCGGCCAGAATAAAAGAAAGAAAAAGTGTCGCGATATCGGGACATGTTGCATCACACGGCCAAAAGAGAAAAAGTGTTGTGATATCGCGACATGTTGCATTTTCACGGTCCAAAGCAAAGGGAGAAAGCAAGGATGAAAAAGTGTTGCGATATTGCGACATGTTGCATTTTTGCAACCAGAACAGAAGAAAGAAAAAGTGTTACGATATCATGACATGTTGCATCGTCATAGCCAAAAGAGAAAAAGTGTAGTGATATCGCGACATGTTGCATCATCATGGAAAAAGGAGAAAAAGTGTCGCGATATCACGACATGTTACATCGTCGTGGCCAAAAGAGAAAAAGTATCACGATATCATGGCATGTTGCATCATCGCAGCCAAAGGAGAAAAAGTGTCACGATATCGTGACATGTTGCATCGTTGCAGCCAAAAGAGAAAAAGTGTCACAATATCACATGTTGCATCATCGCGGCCAAAGGAGAAAAAGTGTCGTGATATCATGACATGTTGCATCGTCACGGCCAAAAGAGAAAATTTTCATGATATCGTGACATGTTGCATCATCGCAGCCAAACGAGGAAAAAGTGTCACGATATCACATGTTATATTTTCATGGCGAAGGGCCACAAAATGAAACGTATAGTCAAGGAATGTGAAACGAACAGCCATTGGAAAATGAAACGAACAACCAGGGAAGGTGAAATGAATAGTCATTGGAAAATGAAACGAACAATCATGGAAGGACAAACAAAATTTTTTTAGAAGTTTAAATACGCCATTCAAAGAGGCCAGAAAGGGGGGAAACTGCTGCAAGTAGTGTTGCAGATTTGAAGGCAAGATAGCCATTCTAGACCTAGTTGGGTTGTTTTTCTTTCATAGACTGGTTTTTCTTCTTCATGGACATGGGTCAAAATTTTTTTCAAACAGAGTTGCAGATTTGAATGTGAGAAGGCCATTCTGGACCTTTTTGAGTCGTTTTTCTTCCATGGACTAGTTTGGGAAAACCAAAAATTTTGCTATTGTAAAATGACACATTTTTAATGCAAAAGTTTTTAGAAATTTGCATCTTGTGGGCAAGAAATAAGGAGATTCTCTATGCATGCTATGGATTTAATGTCTATTTTTTCCCCCTTTTTATATTTTGAGTTTGTAAATGGAGTTAATGTAAGGTTTCTTGGTTGCTTCATGTGAATGCTTGAACCTGAAATTTATTTTAAACCCTACGAACCAACACTTAGTCTATGGGGATTGTGCTTGTTTTGCAATTCCAATAGGTTAGGTTGCATGCATGGAAACCTCACATCTTTGGTTTTGTCAAAATAGGATAGCATCATACTGAATGCATTTTATTTTCAGTTTTTTGCATTTCATTTTCATTTTTCTGCATTTTATTTTTTCCAAAAAATTTAACTTATTTTCAAGCATTAAAATAAAAATTTAAAAATTTTCAAACTCCAAAAAAAAAACAATGAACAATCACTAAAGTTTCATGGTGAAATAAACCAACATTGCCCCTTGTTTACAGTTACTTGCAATCACTAAGGTGTTCCAAGCATTTAAATTGAATATCTTTATTTGAGATTACTAATACACATATGCAAATGCTAATACAACGAAGACCTTGGAGAAGTTATTTATTTAAATTCTTTGCAAGAGGGGATTTGGAACCCAAATCCTAAAGGAGAGTGTACTTTCACAACTGGGTGAAAATACCACTCAACAAGTAGCTAAAAGAAATTTCCAATCCTTTTGAAGTAGTTTGGAAAAAGGCCCTACATTTTCTAAAGTTTATGGTACAATTGTTTGGAAAGGATACTGAAGAGCAATATAAGGAACATGAAACACCTGAAGAAGAAGAGATATAGCAAGAGGAGGAAGAACCAAAAAGAGTTGTTGTGGACCTTGAAGGGACACAATAGTAGAATCTTTATGTTCATAAATTTTTGTAGTCATCCAAAAGTTTTGTATTTTGTTTGATTTGTTTTTACTCTAACATTGTCAGAAGGCAATAATAAAAGCATGAAGCTATAAGGCAAAAAATGAGAATTTTGTAAATACATTCATGCCATTTTTGAAGAGGCTTTAAAATGAGAACATTGTTTTATTTTTGTTTGAGAATTGGCACAGTTTTGAAGGAATGGTAGAGATAGTTGTGTTTCCAACATGATCTCAATATGAACATTTATCCTCTAGGATGTTTCATAAATTTTTCAGAGGGTAGTGTTCATATGGAAATTATTCTTTGAAGAATTATTTTGAAGATAAGCATTTTTGAATCCTAAGACCCAATGGATAAGACTCTAATTTTTATGGCTTTGCAAGCAAATCCACCTAAGAGGCACCAGAATATAGGCCCAAAATGGCCACATATAAAAATTTGAAAATTTTGTTCTAAGGCATGAAATCTCTATTTCGTTGAGTACATAGAGTATTTTGGAGTGGATCCACGATAATAGTTCTCCAATCCACTCAAAACTTAGTGAATTTTTCCATAATGAGCTAAGTTTTCATTCCACCCAGTGCCTAGTGTATTTGGAAGCAAATTTTGATGAATCTTGATTCCACAAATATTTTGAGCTTGGATGATGTCAGTACGATAAAAAGTGCAAAATGGTGATTAATTTTTGTTTTATGCACTCTAGCAACTAAGTGTCGACAATTTTTATTCCACTAAGTTCCAATACTAAGGTGGAGTGGAATGGCAACATGAAGGTCGAAAGCATTGTAAAGGCTATGGAATGGTGATGAAGGCTATTTGCATTGCTTGCAAAGTGGAATGGTGATTTCGTAGTTAAATCAAGTTAGAGCTAATGTCAACATTATTTTCAAATGGATTGGTTGTATGCCATGGATGTGAGAAAATAGTTATACAATTGGAAGAACACAAGCTTATACTGAGAGGGTGGGTGAATAGTATAAGGCCACTTTTTACTTTTATTTCCCAAACAATATTATGCAATGTATATATAGCAATATCAATAGTAGTAATAAAAGCAATGCACAAATCACCACACAAAATAGAGACACCACAATTTATGTGGTTCACCCAATGTGGGCTACTCCACAAAGAAAATATTTCACTAAAATCTTATCAATCAATCTATTGGGAATATTTTCCCTATTACAACGTTTATGGAACTCTATCAAAAGGAGAAACCAATACCCTAAATTAGGTTCATGGATCTCTTTCCATAGGAGAACTCCTCTACTCTAGTTGGTGATCCTCTAGAAGATTGTTGCCTCCACTACACTAGATTGTGGATATCACTCCACTAAAGACTCTTATCCCCACCCTATCCTCACTGCCCTGGTTTATGGATCTCTATCCACTGGAGACTACTATCCTCTCTTCTTTATCACCTCCAAAGCTCTATCTCAAGTCTGCACTAAACACATTCCTTCGATCTAGTATAAATCTATTCAATATTTATCTCTAGTCTGGCACAAATATGTCCTCAAATATGCACCAAAACCTATCCTCAAATATGCTCAAAAATTCCACACATAACTTACTTAAATCTACTCAAAAAGTCCACACAAAACTTTCTTAAATATTCTCAACAAGTCCACATAGAACTTGCTCAAATATGCTCAACAAGTCCACACAGAACTTGTCCAATCTGCTCAACAATTCCACACATAACTTGTTCAAATCTGCTCAACAATTCCACACAAAACTTGTCCAATCTACTCAACAAGTCCACATAGAACTTGTCTAATCTACTCAACAAGTCCACAGAGAACTTGTCCAATCTGCTCAATAATTCCACATAGAACTTGTCCAATCAGCTCAACAAGTCCATACAAAACTTTTCCAATTTTCTTAGTAAGTCCTCTCTAGAACTTGTTCAAATATGCTCAATAAGTCCTCTCAAGAACTTATCCAAATATGTATTGTAAGCTTCCACAAAATCTCACACAAAAATCAGTCCACAAGTATCCTCAAAGACTTGCCTCAAATCTGCTCAATTACTTTCAATAACTCTCTTAGAAACATAAGGAGAATTGTTAGAGACTCAATATGCTTCAAATTCAACTCAATGCTCAATCACTTTCTCAACTCAATTCATAATATAGAATAGTTTGTTTTATGGAACTTGAACAATCACTTCACATATCCACTTGACTAGGCTCAACAAACTCTACTCAACCAATCACTCAATGAAACACCCCTTTCTCACAAACCCTAGTTCAAGCATGTAAACATCAACTCAAAATATTTCTAAAAATGCTCAACAAAAAATCTCACATAACAATGATACTCATGATATTTACAAACCCTAGTTCAAGTTCTTCACTCAATAACTCACTTCAACAATAATGCTTATGAAACAACTCTCACATAACAATGATACTCAAACCCTAGTTCAAGTTCTTTACATAACCAATAGCTTCAACAACAATGCTTATGAAACAACTCTCACATAACAATGATACTCAAACCCTAGTTCAAGTTCTTTACACAACCAATAGCTTCAAAAACAATGCTTATAAAACAATCCTTTATTCCAAAAAAACCTTGAAGCATTATCTCAACACTCTCAATAGGAAATCCTAATCAAATCCTTTTCACTCCAAACTTATTTTCCAAAAAACCAATCAATCAACTCAACTATGGAAGAATGTGCTCATACCTTTGTTGTGGGCCAAACAAGGTTAACTTCTTTTCTACTTTTGTCACATACCCATGCATTTACTTTATCAACCCAGAGAGCTTCGTAAACTTGCAAAAGGTCTTGAAAAATATTTGATTACAATACCACTTGAGATGAGTCCGCTAGTTCTACTATTGGGGGGTGTTTCAAAAGGTTGTCAATCATTCATACACTCCTCAATAATTTATGTAAAAATAATTAAATCTACAGAAAAGAAATATTCATGCATTCCTGGAAATAAACATACTGCAATATTGGAAATAACAATGCGATAAAAAATATTATAAAAGCGGTAAACTAATATAGAAAACATAGGAAAAATAGGGGAAGAAATACTGGCTTGGAGTGGGCCAGGCTCCAGCAGCTTCCTCCCAGCTGAACATGCACTTAGAAAATCTTAGAACTATATTATAATTATCAAAGTATTACAATGCTTCTTCTGTATATCTCTCTACATTTACTAAAAAATTCTATATCCTCAGAGAGGTCTGCGTGTTTTTATATAGCACACCCACAGATCTTCTGTTACAAAGAAGTTATAACAGTCGATTCATTCCAGACTAAACTAGGATAGTCTGGTAAATGTGATCAACATATGCTAATATTGGCATTCATTTATAATGGTGGTGTGTTCACTGATTGGTTTGTGCTTCACCTGGCATTGGTAGGATGTTCTCATACATCGGTGTGATCCCCAATTTAACTCTACATGATGTAGAGTTGGAATTGCACCAGTATTTGTTGTCCACATCGTGCTTGTTTTGTCAACGAGCGAAGAACAGGGGTGCCTTTCCTATGAGTAAGGTGCCTAAGTATGTCGGGTGCCTTCTCTATGTGGAAGACACCTTACTGTTGTTGGTGCCTTCCTGGAAGAGGAAGACACTTATCTTCTATCGATGCCTTCCTATGAGAGGAAGGCGATTGCCTTCTAGTGGCGCCTTCTAGTGGTGCCTTCCTTATGAGAGAAAGGTGCTTGCCTTCTAGTGGTGCCTTCCTTATGAGAGGAAGGCACTTGCATTCTAGTGGCACCTTCCTTATGAGAGGAAGGCACTTGTCTTCTAGTGGCGCCTTCCTATCGACACCTTCCTATGAGAGGAAGACACTTATTTTCCTTTGGCACCTTCCTGGAAGAGGAAGGTGTTGGCCTTCTATTGGCACCTTCCTAGGAGAGGAAGGCGCTTGTATTTCCTTGGCACATTCCTGGAAGAGGAAGGTGCCTACTTATGCTTGGCACCTTCCTGGAAGAGGAAGGCGCCTACCTTCTCTACATTGATTTCGAAAGAAACAAAGTGCCAGGTCCATGAAAAGACCTTGACTAATCCAAATCTGACTAAATCAACTACAATTCCACAAAAACACACTGAAAACACACGAATTAGATAACACACATAATTTCATAAAATAATTATATAATCATTCATAAACATATGTACTCCTTATTATATAGCCGCATAATAATCAAGAAAAAATATAAAAAATATGAGCATTTCTGATGCTCATCATCCCCCCACGCCTAACAAATGCCACACCCTCGTGGCATCAAAAACTACAAGTATCCCTGTTGACCCCTCATCTTTGACATTTTTTGGTGGATCCAAATGTACCTATAGCCCATTTTTGCCTCTTCTGTGCACTGGCATCTGGAGGTGTGGCTCCTCTTTTTCTATGCAAAGCTACGGGTGCTGTTGTCGGCTGTGCTTTCCTCATCCTGGATGCTATCAAAGGTGATCTAACCAGTGTCATCTCTGCTATTTGAAATACAGCTTCTACAGCTTGCCATAGGTCAGTTTCTAGAGGTGTGACCACTGCAAGAGGGATATCTAAATTATCCCTCTTGAGATGAACTACTTAGGCTTTGTACAATCGGGCTACTTTAGGAGTAAGCCCTGCATTCCCCTTTGTAATGGCAGCAGCCTCCAATTTGGGGCCATATACCCCCCATCATTAAAAATACCTTCTTATCATGGAGGGCCATCCCCGGGATGACCCGTAAATATCCTAGAACTGGCTGTCCTCTATCGAATTGATGTATATACCAGAGTCCCCCTGCATCCTCGAGGTTGCCTTCTTGGTCTCCTTAGTTGTTGTCATCTCTTTGAGTAGTCATTCAAACTATTTTTGCCTCTCTATGAATGGCTGCATATCCCACTCATCTTCTTCTGGCTTGATGAAGGTCACCTTCACCTTATTTTGATTTGTCCTGGGCCCTTTTCCTTTGGCTTCTATAGAAAATGTGGCGGTTCGAACAGGGGTTTTCTCTTTCTCCCTCTGATGGACCTACTCTATGGTCCCTAGAGCATGCTCCTCACTTTGGGGGACCTATACTGATGTGTCCCTAGGGATGCTTCATTTCCCCCCTGTCTATCCTGTACTGACCCCCCAGGTTCTTCTCTTCCTTCCTTAGGTGTAGGGAGTTCTTCCTTATCCCTTGATCCTATCTGCTATTGTTGGCCCTCGTCCTACTCTATATCATTCAGGACAATGACAGGGGGTGTTGTGGGACTTCTTTCCCCTTCACTCCCAAAAATAGAAGAATTCTCCCCTGCCTCTGGGCTACTTTGTCGGGCGTCCGATCAAAATTATCCTGAAGAGAATACTCTCTCTGTAGATGTGGGAGAATTCATTGGGACCTCTTTTGCCCAATCAGTTTGGGTTGATGCATCCCTTCTTTCTGTTCCCCTATCCTGGAGTATCTGGTTCTCCTCCTGCAACTATTGGACTAGCTACTCGAGCTAGATGATTCATATTTATCGTTCTTTCAATTCCCCTCTATTCTTATTCTGGAAGTCCTCAAAAATTTGTTGGGACATCCAACAATTGGTTGGCCACTCCAACGCTTCCTCCAAGGCTATATCGACCTGATCATAGCTCCTAAAATTCCCTATATCTTATGGGCTCTGGTTTGTCAATTCTTGGAGGGTTTGGGCTATAATGTCGACTTTCAGGTCACTCTGTTCTTCTTTTTTTGAGAGGAGGAGTCACCATAGGAATTTCCTCTTGGGTACTGGTTCTAACAGCCAGAACTTGTCCTCCTCGCTAATAAGCGGTGCTCCTTCCTCTTCATACTCGGGCACTAGGGAATGCCCTCTTTCCTCTATGCATTTGGGCACTGGTGAATGCCCTCTTTCTTCTATGAAATAGGGCAATGCCAATTGCTTGATACTTTCCATATCCTCTATTGGGCTTCCCTCTTCTTACCCTATTTTAGAAATAGCATCTTGTTGCCTTTCTTGGCTGCCATCTCCCTCTGCATTGGGGTTCTACCTCTGCACTTCTGCATGGCAGACCAATGCTGATATCAGCCTTGTGTGGGCCAAGGAGGACGGTTCTCCCTTTTGGTACCTAGCTGCTTCTTCCTTTAGGGCATTTTCTAGGTAGAAGGGCACATTCAACTTCCTTCCATGCACCAGGTGATTCAGAAACTACACATGGTTAGCGTGCAAATTGGTATACTTCCCAGTGCATGTTAATAATAGAGCAACCTGCTCAAATATCTTCCATAGATTCATGGGAAGGCTAATTTTGGGTAGCCCTTCCTTATCTATCTACACATTTTCTCCTAGCAGTAGCACTTGAGCGTATGGCTTTAGCAATTCACCTTTGTATATGCATTCCCCTATGAGGGGTAACCAGAATTTCTACCCCTCGCACCTGAGCTACGTCGCCCCTAAAGGAGGCAGTGAATTCCTTGGCTGCCTCCATATCATGGCCCTAATTGGCTAGGGTACAGTATTCAAACCATCCCTCAGCCTCGAACTATTTTTTTATCGCCCCCCTGATTCCTTTCGTATCACTCCGCTCATTCTTTTTCACCGCATGATTTTTTGACCTTCCTCCCATGGCGCCTTCCCTTACTACTTCATTTTTTTTTCTGTCCTTACTTATTCAGGAAGGTGCCTTCTTATAGGGAATGTGCCTAACCTTAGCATTTAATTCTAGGATACACCTTTCGAGCCATATCATTGGCACATGGTTTCAACCATGGGGGGATATGATTTTTTTATGATGGCAATATTTTTTTCGATACTGCATAATTTATGAATAATTATATAAATATTTGAGTTAGTATGTGTGTACCTTATTTGGTGTTTCATGCATAATGAAGAGCATTGATTCACTAATTTTTGACACAAGGGAGGGGCATGGTCATCTGATGTTGCTCGTTCGTGTGGTGATTTCATTCTGATCGAGGCATCCAAGAGACTTAAGTGTTGGTTGTACACAAAAGGCTCTCTTTGGTACCTTCCAAATGTGGAAGGTGCTTATGTGATGCCTTCCTGATGTTGAAGGCACTTATATGGCACCTTCTTGATGTTGTCGATGCTTTCTTATTGGATGCACCTTCTGGTGGTGGAAGGCGCATCGACGCCTTCCTAATGTGGAAGGGACTTATATGGTGCCTTCTCGATGTTGTCAGTGCTCTTTGAATGGATGCATATTTCGATGGTGGAAGGCGTCTCTGATTGGATGTGTTTTTCTATGGTGGAAGGCATCTCTGATTGGATGCACCTCTCGATGGTGGAAACCACCTCTGATTGGATGCACCTTCTGATGGTGGAAGGCACCTTTTTGATGATGGAGCCTTCCTGCTACGGAAGGTGCTTCTGAATTGGTGTGCCTTCCTAATGTGGAAGGCGCTACTGAATACCTAAACCTTCTTGGGGTGGAAGGCACCTCGGTCTGTATGCACCTTCTTGATGTGGAAGGCACCTCGGGATTTTTTTTTGTGTGGTGCCTTCCAGCCATGAAAGGCACCTATTTATTTATTTATTTTTGTGTGCGCCTTCTCTATAAGGAAGGCGCCTTCTTCTGGCGGGGTGCCTTCTTTATAAGGAAGGTGCCTTCTTCTAGCTAGGTGCCTTATTTATAAGGAAGGTGCCTTATTCTGGTGGGGTGCATTATTCATACGAAAGCCACCTTCTTCTGGTTGGGTGCCTTATTTATAAGGAAGGCACATTCTTCTGGATGGACATCTTCTTTATAAGGAAGGCACCTTATTCTAGCAAGGCACATTCTTCATACGAAAGGTGCCTTCTTCTAGATGGGTGCCTTATTTATAAGAAAGGTGCCTTCTTCTAGCAGGGCACATTCTTTATACGTAATGTGCCTTCATATTGGCAATCATGTTGTGATTGATTGGGAAAGGGTGACCAAGCCTTCTCAGTCTCGCTTCACATTGCCTCATCTTCTACCTACAAGTGCCGGTATCGAAATGCTGATTCGAATTAGGCCTGATTTCCTAGATACCTATTCCTCGTGCTATCAGGTCTTCCACCTACAAAAATCAAACAAAAAGAAAGAAAAATAAAGGTAGTTAGACACATTTTGTGCCTGTTAGGCCCTGGATTAGGATGCATTTAGCTTGCATGCACGTGTCATCCCTGCAAAACACACCTTAAGAAAATACTAAATTAATTGATTTTGGTGATCACCTCCATGTCCACTATTTCACTTGTTAAGATTTTGGTCTAGATCTAACAAGATGGGGCCTCCCCCATGTCTATTATAGATTCCACCTATAAGGTTTTAGATGTGTTATAGGGGCGCAGTCGATGGCCATTGACCATTAACATGATGTTGTTGTTGTAAATTGTTCTAATGTGCACTACCCCATTCTTTATGAGCTCTACCACTTCATATGGTCCCACCCATATTTGTATTAATTTAACTTTTCTTTTTTGTAATCGAGAATCATACAACAACACCCATTCTCCTTCTTGGAATTGCTTCAGTTTAATGTGGCGATCATGCCACCGCTTTCTTTGCTTTTGTATGATTTCCATTCTCTGTAAAGCATCCATTCGGATTTCGTCCAGCTGATCTAGCTACCAAATACTTTCTTCTTGAGTGTCATCCAAGCTTAAGTTCAATTCTTAAGCCATCCTCAATGTCTTGATTTCAAATTCAATGGGCATCATTGCACTCTTCTCATAGACCAGTTGTAAGGGTGTGAAGCCTGTGGTGGATTTCCACATAGTGTTATATGCCTAGACTGCCTCCAACAACCGTGTAGCCCAATATTTTTTGTGTTGCTACATGGTCTTCGTTAGGATGTTCTCTATTTCTCTATTTGTCACTTCCACTTGCCCATTTGCCTATGGATGGTAGGGTGTAGTTTTATTGTGCCGAACTTTGTATTGCTCCATCAACTCCTTGATCAACTTGGAGGTAAATTGAGGCCCCTAGTCTATTGTTATCTCTCTAGGGACCCCAAATCATGTAAAAATGTGGGAAAACAAGAAATCGATGACTTTTCTTTCTTTTGAATCTCTCAACGCTTAAACTTCAATCCATTTGGTGATGTAATTTGTACAGACCAAAAAAAACCTCCTCCCTATTGAAGGTGGATTAATCGGTCCCACAAAGTCCATGCCCTAATTATCGAAGGGTTCTAGGTGTACCTGAGGCTAGAGGGGCATTTCATTTTGATGGGTTGGTCTGCCCATTCTTTGGCATTCATTGCACTTGCTGGCATACACAGTCGCATCCTTGAACAGATTGGGCCAAAAGTATCGAGCCTGTAGGATTTTGTAGGTAGTTCATTTCCTTGCAAAGTATCCTTCACATGGTTCATTGTGACACGCTTTGAGAACTTTTGAAAACTCCTACTATGCTACGCATCTCCTTATAATCTGGTCATGTCCTATTTTGAATAGGAGGCCATCAATCCATAGGAACGATGCACTTTTCTCTATGACCGCATTCTTTTCTCGAAAATAGAGAGTAGGTGAGGTTCTTTCGATGGCCAAGTAATTGGCTATATCTACGTACCACGGGATTTTCTCACTAATGGTGAACAAATGTTCATCCAAAATTGGTCTTCCACTACTGTATGATCTACTGGTATCAATCTAGATAGAAAATTTGCTACGACATTGTCCTTGCCTAGTTTGTCGACTATTGTGATGTTGAATTCCTACAGTAACAAGAGATACCTGATAATTCTTTTGCCAATGGTCGGATTGCTCATCAAGTATCTGATAGCCACATGGTCCATGTGTACAAATACCTTATACCTGATATAATGGCAAAAAAAAATTATGCACAACTACAAGAACTCCTTCGTCACTGTGTAGTTGAGCTCGACTCCTACCAAGTTTTTGTTGACATAGTAGATGGCATAAAATTCTTTGCCATCCTTCTATCCGAGGACTACTCCAATCGCATTGTTGGATGCATCACAGTAGATATGGAATGGTATGGCCCAATTTGGTCCTCTTAAAACTAGTGTAGATATCAGTTTCTCTTTAAGCAACTGAAACGCTTCTTCACAGTCTTCCATCCAATTGAACTCCACATATTTAGATAATAGAGTGTGTTATGGTTTTGTAATTTTGCTAAATTTGGCAATAAATCATCGGTAGTACCTGGTTGATCCAAGAAAACTCCTCACCTTTCTTTGCATTCTCAGGTTGGGTAGGTCTCTAATGACCTCAATTTTTCTTTTATCAACCTTTATTCCTTCTGCAGATAGGTGGTGTCCCAATACGATGCCTTCTTGCATCATCATAAAGCATTTCTCGTTGCTTAGGGACAATTTTTTTCCTTTCTTCTTTCGAGCACTCTTTCCAAGTTCGTCATTACTTCATCAAAGGTTTCTCCATAGATGATGAAGTCATCCATGTATACTTCGATCGTGTCTCCCATCATGTCTAAAAATATGCTAAGCACCGCCCTTTGAAAGGTGGTAGGTGCGTTGCACAATCCAAAAGGTAATACCTAATAGGAAAACGTTCCCCATGGGTAGGTGAATGTTGTCTTATCCTGATCTTCTTCTCCTATTTGGATTTGGTTGTATCCACTGAATTCGTCCAGGAAGGAGAAATACTTCCTCCCTGAGAGTGTATCCAAGACTTGATCAATGAATGGGAGCGGGAAGTGGTCCTTCTTTGTCGCTTTGTTTAACACTCTATAGTCCACATAGATTCACCATTTCCCATTCTTTTTAGGGATTGCCAATAACGGTGATACCCACTCGCTATCAAAAATTGGGTAGATGAATTTGGCAGTCAAGATTTTTTGTAGTTCTTCCTCGATAATGTTTTTCATTACCGAATTCATTCTTCTCCGTGGTTTCCTACTTGGAGATGCTTGATCATCAAGGTATATACAATGGGTATAGATCTCTCGATTGATACCCTTCATATCTAAGTAATCCCATGCAAATTCTTGTTGGTGTCTAACTAGGAGCTCTTCTACTTTTGTCAATTGTGTGGGAGTCAACCTAGTGCTGACATTCAACGTTCTTCCTGGCCCAACATGTATCTGTTAAATGTGGTAATCTTGGGTGCCAGCCAACGGTGATCTAGGTGCGAAGATAGAGGACTCCCCATGGAGGAACTCCACAATAGCACCATCTTCGTCTTCTTCTGCCAACTCATCCAATGTCATCACCGGTTGGATCATGGATAACTCAAGATTTTCATGCTCGGTCAACATGGGTTCTCTTACTGAGTTGATGGACTACGTTGGGGGTGAAATAGTCAACCTTTTAACGTTTCATCCATAGGAGATGGTCATCAACCCATCTCGATAGCTAATGTAAGTTTTGGATGTTTCCAGCCATGGCCTTCCCAAGATGAGCAGGTAACCACCTAGCCTATTTTTGGATTGCAATACTAAAAAGTTGGCTAGGTATTCCCATGCACTAACTGTCACTATTACATCTTCCAACATTCCTTTCGGTGCCACGATCGATCGATCAACCAGCTGCAACACTATCATAGTGGGTTTCAGGTTTGTGAGTTGTAGCCTCTACATGGTCTCCTAAGGCATTACGTTGATGGTTGCTCCAGGATCAACCAACGTATTGGACATGGAATGTCCCTCAATTTTTATAGTCAGCACCGGGCTGCCTGGGTCTTCATACTTAAGATGGCATATTTTTCCCATCATCAAATCTGCTAGTTTACCCATGATATTGATATTCTGGGTTGCTCTTTGTCCTGGATTCCTTAGACACATATCTCTTATCCTCTTGGTATATATCAGAACATCTCGAATGGCTTGAAATAATGGAATTTTCATAGTGAGGTTCTTTAAGCTAGACAAGATATTGAACTCCGACTATGTTACTTTCCTCTATTCTTGTAGCCGATTGGGAAATGAAGCCTTTGATCTCTCAGGCATTTCTTCTATCACCTCTTCTACAAGAGGTGTTTCTCCTACCTCTTCCTTCTCTTCTACCAGTGGAGGCATTCCTACTCCTAGATTTCTACTAGACCTAAGCTGAATATGGTACATCAGATACATATCACCCTCCATGTTGTATGCTAGTTGGTTCACCCTATTATTCAGATTTGTTATCAGTTGTGCGGGTAGCTATGCAGGTCTCACTATTGGCAACATCAATAAATTCTATTGGGGGTGAGCTGGTGCTACATTCTATGGAGCTTGATTCCATGCAGTGTGGCCTCTCCATTGCTGCCCAGGATATGGATATGGCATCCATGGTTGTTGGTTCAGGAATGTTGTTGTGGGTGTGTTGGACTAGGGTGATGGCCCCCCCACCCCATGTTAGGTGGTTGAGGTGGGCCTTGGGGCATGTATGGTCCTTCCCCATATGAAGACATCCCGGTTGGCATATTCCTTGCAAGGGGTTGTGGCCAACTCTTTTGATTGCCTATGAAATAGGCATCCACGCTTTCAGCATCCTCCTAATTACTAGGCAGTTGCATGCACAATCAAGTGTTATGGTTCATCCTGCAAACTACGCATACTCTGACTTTGTTCTCTAGGCATGCATTCTTTGCATGCTTCCCTCTGCATTTTAGATAGAAATAAGCCAATGTTACTTCATTTTCTTGCTTCTTTTTCTCTAACAGTAGTGTATCCATCTGCAATGCTAGATATGAGAGCATTTCACTCTTTAAATCTTCCAACATGTTACCTATTTCTATCTTTTTGACTGAAGCAGTCACTTTCATGGTTCTAGAAGTGGTCTTGACTCTCCTTCTTGAGTAGTTCTGACATAGTTTTTGGATGTCTTCCATAGCATGCTGGTAGACATCACCTCCAAAAATCATGTTAAGATCCTCTAGTGATTCATTGGTAAGTCCTCTCAAAAATATGCTTTTGAGGGACTTATCAGATAGTTTCATGTGAGGAGATCATTGAATATTGAAGTTGAATCTCTCCAGTATTCCTCGAGAGACTCATATTCTTTCTATTTCATGCTTAGGACCACTTCTCTGGAGTCTCTTGCTCTCCCAAAATCTTGTTATTGCTCTAAAAAGAGCTTCTTCATTTGATCCCAAGTGGCAATGTGTTTGTCTCCCAGATCGATGAACCACCACAGAGCTATAACGTCCAATATGGAAGGAAATATTTTTAGCTTCTATGTATCATATTTGTAGTCCACAGACCTGCATAAGACATCAAACTAAAATAAAAATAGGTCAGGGTCCTCAGTTGGGTATCCTCTGAAGGTCGAAAGGTGAGAAGGGGATATGTTTTTCATTTTTGTATCTCCTACTCCTTCATCAATTGAAAAACTAAATCCAGATGAGACTTCTTCAATGTCAGCCATTTTTTTAGGAAATATGGTCTCAAATGCAGTATTTATGGCCTTATGGTCATTTAAGACTTTCTGAGTCAAGGCTCTAAGGTTGTCTGGTGTTATCATCCGATCTTCTACAGATTTCCACAATAGGGCTTCCTCTAAGGGTGTCTTATTAAACAAGGGATTTATTATGATTTGTTCTTCCCCACGTTGATGGGATGAGGAGGCACTTTGTAAAAAGTGTGGCTCCTCACTCCAATGGATTGTTGGTGGTGGGTCAGGTGAGTCTAATTCAAATTTAGAATGTTCAGCTAACTCAGGTTCTGATGGATTGGTTTTTATAAATCGATCGTCAGGTCCTCTTCTTCTTGAAGAACTCATACAAGGTCATATGGAAGGTTTCCAGGTATTGTAAATAATCTAGTTGAGACGCTTCCTCGGAAACAGTGCCAAAATGTTGTAGTCCAAACAAGGTTAACTTCTTTCCTACTTTTGTCACATGCCCATGCATTTAATTTATCAACCCAAGGAGCTTCGTAAACTTGCAAAGGGTCTTGAACAAGATTTTATTACAATACCACTTGAGATGAGTCCACTAGTTCTACTATTGGGGGGTGTTTCAAACGGTCGTCAATCATTCATACACTCCTCAATAATTTACGTAAAAATAATTAAATCTACAGAAAGGAAATATTCACACATTCCTAGAAATAAACCTACTGCAATACTGGAAATAACAATGCGATAAACAATCTTATAAAAGTGGTAAACTAATATAGAAAACACAGGAAAAATAGGGGAATAAATACTGGCTTGAAGTGGGCCTGGGCTCTAGCAGCTTCCTCTCAGCTAAACACGCACTTAGAAACTCTTAGAAATGTATTATAATTATCAAAGTATTATAATGCTTCTTATGTATATCTCTCTATATTTAATAAAAAAATTCTATATCCTTAGAGAGGTCTGTGTGTGTTTATATAGCACACCCACAGATCTTTTGTTATAAATAAGTTATAACAATCGATTCATTCCAGACTAAACTAAGTCTGGTAAATGTGATTGATGTCTGCTAAAATTGGCATTCATTTCTAATAGTGGCGTGTTCACTGATTGGTTTTTTCTTCGCTTGGCATTGGTAGGATGTTCTCATATGTTGGTGTGATCCCCAATTTAACTCTACATGACGTAGAGTTGGAACTACACTAGTTGTTTTTGTCCACGTTGTGCTTGTCTGGTCAACAGGAGAATAACAGGGGCACCTTCCCTATAAGGAAGGTTCCTAAGTATGTTGGGTGCCTTCTCTATGTGGAAGGCAACTTACTATCATTGGCCCCTTCTTGGAAGATGAAGGCACTTATCCTCAGTTGGTGCCTTCCTATGAGAGGAAGGCACTTGCCTTCTAGTGGTGTCTTCCTTATGAGAGGAAGGTGCTTGCCTTCTAGTGGTGCCTTCCTATGAGAGGAAGGTGCTTATTTTCCTTTGGTACCTTCCTAGAAGAGGAAGGCATTGGCCTTCTATTGGTGCATTCCTAGGAGAGGAAGGCGCTTGTATTTCCTTGGCACCTTCCTGGAAGAGGAAGGCACCTACTTACACTTGGTGCCTTCCTATAAGAGGAATGTGCCTACCTTCTCTGCATTGATTTCAAAAGAAACAAAGTGTAAGGTCCATGAAAAGACCTTGACTGATACAAATCTAACTAATTCAACTACAATTCCACAAAAACACAATAAAAACACATGAATTAGATAACACACATAATTTCATCAAATAATTATATAATAATTCATAAACATATGCAATCCTTATTATACAACCACATAATAATCAAGAAAATGTATACAAAATATGAGCATTTATGATATTCATCATCTCAACACTATCAATAGGAAATCCTAATCAAATCCTTTTCACTCCAAACTTATTTTCCAGAAAACCAATCAATCAACTCAACTATGGAAGAATGTGCTCATACCTTTTTCTTGATGATGAAGGGATCTCATAAATCTGCCATAACAACAAATATTCTTTTGCCAAGCTCAATAAGTTATAAGATGATAAACTCCCTCAAAAATTACAATAAAAATGTCAAAACATATACACCTTATCACTCCATATTTAAGGAAACATTCTTCAACCTTTACAAAAATTAATTTAGCAAATACACCTTATAAACTCCAATGATAATAATAATCAATGACAAGAATGTTAATGCAACATTCTTTATCAAAAATAAATCTATGCAAGAAATCCTTTTTATCCTTTAAATCCTCAACAAATAAATGTGACAAACACTTTATTCAAAATAAATCTAACTCCTTATTCCTCCAATACACCAAAAATAATAATCATTATAAAATCTTTAAGAAACCCTTTTATCTCCCTAAGCCCTCATGTCAAACCTTAGGCACATAAAATATTACATACAAAAATTAATACCTTTGCCTTACCTTGGAAGGGATTCAAACTCACGACGCTTCCTCAACTAGTGCCCTAGTTGTGGCTCCAACCGCCACGTGAGCTAGGTGCTCACTTGGGGAGAAGAGGGCACCATGTGCTCCAAAAACTCCCCGCCTTGCTTAGTACAAAACATGCACCTTTCCTTTAGCACTCTCCAACACCAATGCAACCACAAAAATGTTGCCACTGCATTTCAAGTGTAGTTCTCCTGGTGCCCAACACTCTAATGTTGTCCTCTATTCCACTAGGCCATGCTGCCTAGTTGGCACTTGGTCAATTCATGATGTTACTCTTAAACGTTATTCATTGGTGCTAAACACATTAACCACTTCGCATATTCCACATAATTCAACACAATTGCATGCATACATTAATCGAGCAAAAGGATAAGTTTTAATGTCTTTTAGGCATTGGTATTTATAATGGTTTCCCTCCTTTATGTAAAACATTGACACTCGAATTTCCTCCAATGTATTATATTTCAACACTTGTTTATCCCTTTTACCTAATTAATTTATAAAATGTTTAAATTCATTTGAATTTAAATTTTATAAATTACTTCTTTAAAACCCTTGGTTTTATGTAGGCCACCTTTCATTTTGCAACTTGGTATAAATAATATTTATTTATTCATTTTGAATTTAAATATTTTATCAAATAAATATTAAACCTTCCTTTAGCTTTGCAACAAAATTTCTTGAGTTTTTATGAAAAACCTTTTAACTTATGCTTCCACATAATATTAAAAATATTATGGAGCCATTTTGCCTTTAACCTCTGCATTGTTCCTCTTGACCTTTGACATCATTAGAAGCTTCACCCTGGATATTAATGACAACTTTATTTCTTGAAAAATTCCTTGACATCAATGAAAACTTGACTTAATGACTCAAAATATCCAAAAATCTTCCCCTTTGTCATTGATGGCAACCCAACTTCTTTTTACTAATATCTTGACTTTTTCTTTGTTCTGCTCCCCATGGGACATTGCTCCCCTTGGCTCAATGCTCTATCAAATACCAAATATCTCCCCCTTTGACATCAATGGAAAAGGGTCACCTTTGGGGCTTGGGGCTAAGAATGAGCCTCTTAGCTTAGCCCCTCCCCTACCTTCTCTTGAGGTGGTTAATTCTGGGGTGGGAGTAGTTCTACTTCCAGAAAGCACTGTTCTTTACCTTTATCATCTTTCCTTCTTATATGATCCTTCTGATTCCTCTGACTATTTATTTCCATGTTCATGTTCCTGTCCATGTCTAAATTCCTATCCTTATTCCTATTCTTGTTCCTATCCATGTTCCTGTTCCTTTTCATATCCATATTCTTATTCCTGTTCATGTTCAAGTTCCTATTCATATCAATATTCCTATTCCTGTTCCTGCTCTTGTTCCTATTCATGCTTGATTCTAGAATGTCTGCCCTACACCACTTTTTTGTGTGATCATCATTATTGCACTTTATAACACTTAATGTTATTATTCCTTGGAGGTGCAAATATCTTAGGATTTTTCCTAGTGAATCCATACCTTCTTCTATCATGAAACCTGTAATTCATTGCCTTTTGACCAAAAAGATTACATGAGTAGCAATACCCATGTAAAAGTTGTATGTTCCCATATTCTTGTCTTTCCTATGTCCTACACTGTGAAGCCATGTGCCCAAACCTATGATATGAAAAGCATCTTCCAGTGAAGCCTCCTTGCATTGACCTCATTGGTCTCCTTGTCTCTCTTGACCTATTTTGATTGTTGTTCCATATGTATCTTCTTTGTGCATTGTTCTTATTCTTGTTGAACTCTCTATTTTCCAACTCATCCTCAGATGTCTCACTCTATTTTACACTGTCTTCTTTTTAAATATCTTGATCTAAAGTTTCTTATCCTCCAAAACTTGAGGTTGAATCTCCTTCCCATTTCTTTTGATCCTGTCCAAATCTAAGACCTGTTTTGCTTGATGTAGGTTTTTTTATCTTGAGGAACTTATCGAAGTTCTTTGAGTTGTTTTTGAATCCTTTTAGCTTGAATTTGGAGTCTTCTAAATATTCTCTTAGTAGTTCCACTTCTTGTGCTAACTTTTCACATTCTAATATATTTGATTCTAACTTATCCTTGAACCTTTTTGCCTTAGACTTTGATTTTTCTAAATCCTCTATAAGCAATATTCTCTCTTCATCACATTCTTGAAACTAAATTTAAAGTTTAGAGTTTTTCTTTCTTACCTTCTTTACTGTTTCAAAAGCATAAATAAGTTCTCCCTTGAGATCATATCCATATTTATCTGAATATTCCTCTATTTTTTTTTTTTGGTAATTATTATAGTAGATTAAAAAAGGGTTTTTATAGAGGATCCCAAAACCTTATGTACAAAATCAGCCTTGCATCATGCCTCCTGGTTTTATGTATAAGCCTATTACAGAAATTGTAACCACTAAAAAACCTCGATTACATAAGCAATGGGCCTAGGGCATCAATCCCTTGAAACTCGAACACCAAAAGCAAATCCCGCCCAGCGATAACAGTAAGCATGAAACAATCCCTCTCAGTGGGAAACAGACAAATAAGAAAGAAATTAGTTTTGGAGATCCCGCCTAGTGGGGAGTAGCCAAAAACCACCATCGAGAAGATCACGCCCAGCAGGAAGCAAAGAAAAACCGTTACAATAAAATCCCGCCTCGCGGGAAGCAGTCAAAACCACCACAAACAGTCCCGCCTAGCGGGAAGCAACAGGGAAATCCCGCCATCCGGGAAACCAGCAGAAAAGAAAGGATCCCGCCTCACGGGAAAACTGGCAGATTTGGCGGATCCCGCCCTGTGGAGAAACCATCCCGCCCACCGGGAAAACATTCCGTTCAGCGAGAGCCATCCTGCAGGAAGCCGACAGCCAGCACAGAGAGGATCCAGCCCATCAGGAAGTGACCAAAGAGTTGCACCACAAGGAACCCGCCTCGGGAAAACAGAAGAGGATCCCAGCAGCAGGGACCAAGAATCCCGCCCAAGCACAGAGCCCGCCGAGGATTCACAAGAAAAAAGGGGAAGCTGTCCAAACCCTAAACCATCACCTCCACTGCACCGAGAAACGCAGGGGACCAGATCCACGCGAAAAATCTGCAAAAAACCCCAGGGAAAAGCCTGAGGGAAAAAGGGAAGGGATCCCCAACCAAACAGGGGTCCCTGGGAAGCACCAGTCCGAAAAAACAACCAAGGAAACCCTAGCCGGCCGGGAGGGGCACAGATAGTGGAGAAGGATCTCCCCCCAGGAGATCATCTGTAAACAACCACTCCCCGAGAGAGATGACCTGGGTTGAGTCAGGGACTGGGCAGGAACCAGGAGCCATGGGAGGGGGAGCAGGGGAGGGACCAGAGCCCTCCCCTCTCTACTTTCTTCCCTCCCATAAAATTGGATCTTTGAATATTCCTCTATTTATTTACCTTTGTCCACAACTTTATTTTATGTTGGCTTGTCTTCTATAGGATCACCTACTTCTTCTTCTAATGCCATTAGAAGGTTTTCATCTGGTCCTTCAAGTGCATCCTCATATTCATCATAATTTAAACTATAGCCATACCTTGTACAATCATCTTCAAGATGTCCAAAGTTACCACATCCAAAACACTTGAGAATTACTAGAGTCCTTTTCTTAGCTTATTCTCTTTCTTCAATCATAAATAGGACTTCATCTCTATCATTATCTAAAAAACTAGCATCACTATCACTTGAGTACTTACTTTCATTGTCTGCATAGTAGCTCCTCTTTTACCTTTGGAAGAACTTATTTCCCTGTATGTTTTATCCATCCTTGCTTTTCTTTTGGTGCCTATATCTTTTTGATTCCTTGTTCTTGTGATATTTTTTATCTTCATCATTGTTATTCTTAGCTTCTTGATAGTAGGTTGCATAATGACCATACTTTCCACAATTTAAAAATTTAATAGATCTTGTATCTCTAGATCTTCTTGAATCCTTATTCCTTCTGCCATAATTTTCTTCTTCATCACTGGATGACTCATTGCTTGATTCTAAATTCTTACCCTTAGTATTCTTGATTGCTTTGAATGTTTCTTCTTTATGAGGAATATGATCTTTTATTCTTATTTCATGTGTTGTAAGAATACCAAGCAACATATCTCTTATCAAAGTATCACCATCCATTGATACTTCTATAGCAGAAACATTTTCACTAAATATTTTTGGAAGAGTTCTTAAGACTTTATCACAAACATCTAATTTTTTCAATATTCATTCCAAGTCCTTGCATAGAATTAACAACCTCATCAATTCAAAGTAGATAAGTACTAATTTTTTCCTCATCCTTCATTCTTAATTTTTCATATTGTCCTTTGATATTTTGCATATTTGCTTTCTTGACACATTTATCTCCTTCATATATATTTCACAATGTATCCCACATTTCTTTTGTTGTTTGACGATGCATAACTTTCATAGACTCTGTTCTATGAAAACCTCTCAAAAGTACATTCATTGATTTTTAATTGTAATGTTGTAGTAGATTACCTTACTTATCTATAGGAGGGTTAATCAAGGGATCATATCCAATTTCAACTACTTTCCAAATTTAATTGAAAAGTGTTATCAAGTAGATATCAATCCTCAAACTCCAATATATATAGTCACTTCCATCAAATATTGGTGTTGAATTATATGAGGACACATTCTTAGAATACATTGTATTATTTTTAGCTTTTCCTTCAAGTTGTTAAACTCTTATGAAGGAACCCACTCTGATACCAATTAAAGAACACAAGCTTATACTGAGAGGGGAGGTGAACAGTACAAGGCCACTTTTTACTTTTCTTTCCCAAACAATATTATGCAATGTATAGCTAGCAATATCAACAACAGTAATCAAAGCAATACACAAATCACCATAAAAAATAGAGACACCATAATTTACGTGGTTTACCCAATGTGGGCTACTCCATGGAGAAAATATTTTACTAAAATCTTCTCAATCAATCTCTAGGGAATCCTTTCTCTATTACAATGTTTATGGACCTTTTTCCAAAGGAGACACCAATCCCCTAAATCAGGTTCATGGATATCTATCCATATGATAACTACTTCTCCTCTACTCTACTTGGTGATCCTCTAGAAGACTACTGCCTCGACTACACTGGCTTGTGGATATCTCTCCACTGAAGACTCTTGTATCCACTCAAAAGACCCGTCCTCATTGCCCTAGCTTATGGATATCTATCCACTAGATACTACTATACTCTCTACTCTATCACCTCCAAAGATCTATCTCAAATATGCACTAAACATTGTCCTTCGATCTAGCACAAATCTGCTCAATCTCTATCTCTGGTCTATCACAAATATATCCTCAAATATGCATCAAAAAATATCCTCAAATCTGCTCAACAAGTCCACATAGAACTTGCTTAAATATGCTCAACAAGTCCACATAGAACTTTCTTAAATCTGCTCAACAAGTACACACAAAAATTGCTCAAATCTGCTCAATAGGTCCATATAGAACTTGTCCAATCCACTCAACAAGTCCATACAAAACTTGCTGAAATCTACTCAACAAGTCCACATAGAACTTGTCCAATCCGCTCAACAAGTCCACATATAACTTGCCCAATATTCTCAAAAAGTCCACACAGAACTTGTCCAATCCGCTCAACAAGTCCATACAGAACTTGTCCAATTAGCTCAACAAGTCCACACATAACTTGTTCAATATGCTCAACAAGTCCTCTCTAGAACTTTTTCAAATCTGCTCAACAATTTCTCTCAAGAACTTATCCAAATCTGTATTGTAAGCTTCCACAAAAGCTCACATAAAAATCAGTCCACAAGTCTCCTCAAAGAGTTGCCCCAAATCAGCTCAATTAATTTCAATAACTCTCTTAGAAACATAAGGAGAATTGTTAGAGACTTGATATGCTTCGAATTCAACTCAATGTTCAATCACTTTCTCAAATCAATTCAAAATATAGAATAGTTTGTTTTATGGAACTTGAACAATCACTTCACACATCCACTTGACTATGCTCAACCAACTCTACTCAACCAATCACTTAATGAAACACCCCTTTCTCACAAACCCTAGTCCAAACATGTAAACACCAACTCAAAAATTTTCCAACAATGATCAACAACAAATATCACATTAAAATGATACTCATTATCTTTGCAAACCCTAGTTCAAGTTCTTCACTCCAAAACTCACTTCAACAACAATACTTATGAAACAACTCTCACATAACAAAGATACTCAAACCCTAGTTCAAGTTCTTTACACAACCAATAGCTTCAACAACAATTCTTATAAAACAACTATCACATAACAATGATACTCAAACCCTAGTTCAAGTTCTTTACACAACCAATAGCTTCAAAAAAAATGCTTATAAAACAATCCTTTATTCTAGAAAACCTTGAACCATTATCTCAACACTCTCAATAGGAAATCCTAATCAAGTCCTTTTCACTCCAAACTTATTTTCCAGAAAACCAATCAATCAACTCAACTATGGAAGAATGTGCTCATACTTTTTTCTTGATGATGAAGGGATCTTATAAATCTGCCACAACAACATTCTTTTGTCAATCTCAAAAATTTATAAGATGATAAACTCCCTCAAAAATTACAATGTAAATATCAAAACATATACACCTTATCACTCCATATTTAAGGAAATATTCTTCAACCTTTACAAAAAATAATTCACCAAATACACCTTATAAACTCCAATGATAATAATAATCAATGACAAGAATAATGTTAATGCAATATTCTTTCTCAAAAATAACTCTATGCAAGAAATCCCTTTTATCCTTTAAATCCTCAAAAAATCAATGTGACAAACACTTTATTCAAAATAAAGCTAACTCCTTATTCCTCAAATACACCAAAAATAATAATCAATATAAAAAATTTAAGCAACCCTTTTATCTCCCTAAGACCTCATGTCAAACCTTAGGCACATAAAATATTACACACAAAAATTAATACCTTTGCCTTGTATTGAAAGGGATTTGAACTCACGACACTTCTTCAACTAGATCCCTAGTCGTGGCTCCAACCATTGTGTGAGCTAGGTTCTCACTTGGGGAGAAGTGGGCACCACGTGCTCCAAAAAATCCTTGTCTTGCTTAGCATAAAACATGCACCTTTCCTTTGGCACTCTCCAACACCAATGCAACCACCAAAATGCTATCGCCACATTTTGAACACAGTTCTCCTGGTGCACAACACTCTAATGTTGTCCTCTTTGCCACTAGGTCACACTACGTAGTTGGTGCTTGGTCAATTCATGTTGTCCCATTAAACATTATTCATTGGCACTAAACACATTAACCACTTCACATATTCTGCATGAGTCAACACAATTGCACGCATACATTAATCAAGCAAAAGGATAAGTTTTAATGCCTTTTAGGCATTGGTATTTATAATGGTTTCCCTCCTTTATGCAAAACTTCGACGCTCGAATTTCTGCTAATGTATAAGACGTCGGCGCTTGTTTATCCCTTTGACCTTATTATTTTATAAAATATTTAAATTCATTTGAATTTAAATTTTATAAATTACTTCTTTAAAACCCTTGGTTTTATTTAGGCCACCTTTCATTTTGCAACTTGGTATAAATAATATTTATTTATTCATTTTGAAATTAAATACTTTATCAAATAAATATTAAACATTCCTTTATCTTTGCAATAAACTTTCTTGGGTTTTTATGAAAAACCTTTTATCTTATGCTTCCACATAATATTAAATATATTATGGAGCCCTTTTGCCTTTAACCTTACCTTTAACCTCTGCATCGTTCCTCTTGACCTTTGACATCATTAGAAGCTTCTTCCTGGATATTAATGACAACTTTATTTCTTGAAAAATTCCTTGACATCAATGACAACTCGACTTAATGACTCAAAATGTCCAACATAATTTGAAGGCTAAGTAAGTGTATTGACAAGAGAGCTACATTTCGCTCGCTACTTAATGCATTTCTCACCAAAATTTGATTCTGCTAGCCAAAGCCATGAAAGTTGATGTCAGTATTTAAAAAGTGTAGAATGGCACCTTGTTCCTTCCCTACCAGTTTACAAAGTATTTCTGAAGGTTAAACCATAGCCATCCATATAGAAGATCAATGGCATAGATTTTTTTGACACTATTACAGCGTATAAAGGTAGATTCTTGGTGGATCAGAAAACATTTAGTTTAAAGGTGGGAAGGCAAAGCACCTGAGGGTTTTCAATAACTAGAGCTATTATAGATCTATGATGGAATGAGGTTTTACAGAATGCTAAACAATCTAGATTTAGTTTCCAATGACCCAAATCTCAGCTGCCATTACTAGACTAGCAGGTTGTAGAGTCGAGCTACCATGGCAGATTGCCTCCAGTGGATTTCCCAAACTTGATGAGAAAATAAGATAATTCCAGCAAATCTATCTGTTGAGTTGTCAAATTTTAATCTTTGTAATATCTCCTTCAATTCTTTCATTTTTATAAACTATAAATAGAGGCCAAACCCTCATTTTTTAGGGTTGTCTCTAGTGCATTTGCTTGCCCTACTGTAAATATTCTTTGCAAACTAATGGAAGGAGCATTACTCTAATTTTTGACTCAAGGCGTGTTATATTTGACATATTTCGTGCAAGAGGTTCAAAATCGTGAATAGTTTTTTTGTCAATGTTGTAATGGTTAGTTCATTCTAGTTTATTGAATTACTAGTGAAACTAGTTGAAATAAGTTCATAGTTAGATCTGTGTTGGTAGGGAGTTTATTTTTGCAAAATTTGAATGTTGGTCTATTCTTCTAAATAGGATTATCAATATATTGGATACTGGATATTGGAATTGCTTCCTACAACATATCTCTATTTTATGCTTTAATATATTAAGATTTTATTGTTTTGGATGATACTAATATTGAGTAATGGGACACTGGAAATAGTTTATTTCAAGGTCTCTATTGTAGATACCTATGTTGTTAGCCTATTCGTCCACTGTTAATGCATATTTCTCTAACCCTAAACATTTTTCTAACCCTATTCCTCAAACCCTTATTGAGCTTAATTGTGTCAACATATTATTAATTTTATAAGGAACTAGCCTACTCTGGATGTTGGATTGAAGTTATTTTTTTTCCATTCAATGTTGAGAGTTGAGCTGTGACTATGGGGTGAAAGCCTGGATAGAAAATTGGAAGATAGACAGTTGTAGTGTCAAGTAAAACTTTATATCAATTCTGTGCCCAACAGGAACTACAACTACAGAGTTGAAAACATTCAAACTTGGAATTATTAGTTATAATTAGATATTTTAATCAAATATTAGATATCATTAAAATGAGGAATTTAAGATTATCTTCTTTGATAGAAATACTAGTTCCGTGATTTTTTTAGCTTGGTCAATTCCCTCCTTACCCAAGCTAGGAAGTTTATTCACCAAATCAAGAATTTGTATGTCTCTGATCTCCCAACCTAGAGCACTAATGAAGACAAGTAGATAGATCTTGATGTCCATATATGATCCTGCTCGCATCCTGGTTTGGTTTGGTTTCCTAGTTTCCATTGGGTTTTCCTCTCCCTTTTGTCTTTGCTTGTGTTTAAGGATTGTTGTGTCAATCCCATCTCTCTTTTTGGTTTTTCTCTTTTTTATCTCTCTACAGGATCCCTGCCTAGCAATTCCCTTTTTGATTTGAAATTGTAAAAGGTTCGGATACCTTTGAAAACTCCTGTTGAGTAGTATTTTCACCCAATTGTGAAAGTACACTCTCCCTTAGGATTTGGGTTCCAAATCCCCTCTAGCAAAGAAGTTAAACAAACAACTTCTCCAAGGTCTCCGCTATATTAGCATTTGCATATGTGTATTGGTAATCTCAAATAAATATATTCAATTTTAAATGCTTGGAACACCTTAGTGATTGCAAGTAACTGTAAACAAGGGGTAATGTTGGTTTATTTTACCATGAAACTTTAGTGATTGTTCATTGAATCAAAATAAAGCAAATGTGAGTTGGCCCTCATATGACCATGATGTAGTACCTTAATTCCTTTTATCTTGAGGATTTTAAAATAGATTTTATCTTCTTTATTAAGTCCAAATATGGCTTCTTATCATGAAGATGAAGATAGATTTCAATGTAATCGATAAACTATCCCTCTTTGGTGAAATAGGTTTTTCACAAAGAGGCAATAATTTATGGCCTTGAATTAAGGACTTTAAATGTCACTTTATCTTATCCCTCTTAAATGAAATCAAATTTTCATTAAGATGAACAATTAAGTGCTTTGAAGAAATGACCTTCAATGTAATACTCAAATTACCCCTCTTTCGTAAAATTAGAATTATTATGAAGAGAGGGTAATTTTAGGCTCAAAAAATAGAAATTTATGAAATGCCATAAAACATAACTCCTTCAATGAAATTGTAATTTTCATGAAGGGAATGTCATCATAGGCTCATGAATGAAGCATGAAATTGAAAAAATGAAATTCAGCCCAAAAATGGAAATTTTCTATTTTCGGATTTTTTGAAATCTATAATAAAATAGCAACTTTGATGAATTTTTAAAAATACTAAACAAATTTGAAAATGAAATTTCAAAGTGTGTATTGGAAGTATGAAGTATAACCTACACAATGGTGAAATTATTTTTGGATTTTGATATTTTTTAAATGTTTATTTTAATGCTTGAAAATTAAAATAAATTAAAATTTCTGGAAAATAAAATGCATAAAAAGTTGAAAGAAAATGCAAAAAATTGAAAATAAAATGCATTCAGTATGATGCTATCCTATTTCTACAAAAATGAAGATGTGAGGTTTCCATGCATGCAACCTAACCTATTGGACTTGCAAAACAAGCACAATCCCCATAGACTAAGTGCTAGTTCCTAGGGTTTAAAATAAATTTTAGGTTCAAGCATTCACATGAAGTAACCAAGCAAACTTGCATTAACTCCATCTACAAACTCGAAATCTGAAAAAGGGAAAAAAAATAGACATTAAATCCATAGCATGCAAAGAGAATCTCCTTCTTTCTTGTCCACAAGATGCAAATTTTTGAAAACTCCTGCATTAAAAATGTGTCATTTTACAATAACAAAATTTCTTGTTTTCCCAAACCAGTCCATGGAAGAAAAATAGCCCAAATAGGTCCAGAATAGCACTATTGCCTTCAAATCTGCAACTCTGCTTATAGCAATTTCCAACCCCTGTTTTCTCCTTGAAACACATATTTGAAACCTCTAAAAAAATTTGTTTCTCCTTCCAAGGCTGTTCGTTTCTATTTTGTGACCCTTCATTTCATTCCCATGGTTTGGCTTCCTTCGTTTCATTTCCAATACCCTTTCATTTGACCTCCAATTTGTTTCATTCTATAGGCATCTTCAATGTAACCGCCTGCCTCATTTACATTCTTCGTCATGTATCACTATTCGAAACTATCTCCATAGTATATGCATGGCATGGAATCTCTTATTCAAGGCATTATCATTAATAAAAATTAGGGCAGAGTACCCATTTTTTTATCATAAAGTTCCCACTTTATACGTAGGTCCTTTTGTCTCATTCATCTTTGTACTATTAGCTCGTATTGCAACACATATGACCGCATTTATCTTCATACCTTAGGCTTAATCAATGGTTTTATGACATGCATGCTTTCTTGTCTTATTAATCGTGTGCTTGATTATTTTTATTAATATGCCCCCACTTCATGCCTATTCAAAATTTTCATGACCCAACATACACATTATGGGACAAATACACACCAACATAGCTTGGCCACAATAATTCTGTCATGCTTGCAGTGTAATGATTAAAACCTCCTATCCATGAGGCCATTGAATGCATGATCATCACTTGGAACTTGGCTTCTTCAGTTAGATCTGAAGGATTCCAGGTTGGCAATGACTATGTAGTCTATCTCTTGTTGTGGTCCATGCCTGGAAACCAATCATTAGCAAGTCCTTTACATTGCCCCAGTAGATTTTCTTCATCCATAAAAACAATCTCGTTCCTATATATTGCAGTGTCGCATATGCTCCATGCTAGCAGCCAATTTTCCTTCTTGGTAGTTGCTCTCGGGTACTCATTGTGGCCCTAAAACTCCTTTCACCAACCAAGCATGCGCATCATCTATGTTAGCATATTCTCGCTAGTGCCTTCGATCATTCATTTGTGTCAGTGCTTCTCTTAGTGAATGCTCAATGTCTTCATCGTCGAATCATGAGTCTCATTTGTATACTCTACCACATCTGCATCTATCTAGTGGGTAATCATCCACACCCACATACCGATCTCCTCTCACCGACAAATAGTGCCCTAATTCTCTGCCCTCGAGAAACATTGTGTGTCCCTTATTCATCCACTTACAAGACTTGCTTTGCGTTTTGTCTATATAATAACGTTCTTGAGCTAATTGTATCCTACAATTACCACCAAATATGTCTTTGAACTACTTTTTGTTGCCTGCATTGTCGTGGTCTCTCGATGTCGAAACTCGACGATCCTCCCCATCAAACTAAGCTGTCACAATTCTCTTCTACATATGCCAATGTATCTCCTGGCGTCTTTGGCTCTATTCGCATCATCGGTCTCCTCTTGTGTGGTGACCTCCACATAGGCATCAAAGTCTTCCATCGATTGCATTAAAATCCTTTACTCTACTACACCCATGAGCTGTGTGAAATGGTCCTCTGCATGCCTATCCTGACTGTGCACATTGATGTGGACATTTTGTCATTTGTCACTGGCGAATCCTTCCTTGACATAATTCATGTAATTCTTGTGTCAATAACTCTTGCTTTTCTCGACGAATGTGCAGTGTACTTCATCGCCTTGGATGCTATGCATGTTGGAATTTCATTCCACTTTAATATCTCTTCTACTTCCTTTGGACAGTGGTCGGCTCTGCCAGCTCACACACAATCCAAAATTAGTAGACCACATATCTACCTACTTCTAGGTATTTGTGCCTTGAATGTCGCTGAGTCTTTCCTTGTCACTTAGTCCGTATGGGGTCTCCTTCTACCTGCAAAGACCAAATTAACATATTAGAAATCAACACCATGACCACCATTAAATTGAAACTTAAATGATGAAAAATCCTCTAATTTATTTATTTTAAATCTTAAATTTATATATAGAATATATATATACAAACTTATCTTTATTATTATTATTTTTATTATTTTCATTATCTGAACCACCCATGACAAGAAACACCAACACTCGACAATAAACTTGCTAAAAAAAAACGTCGACAATAAAATATCGTCGACAAGAAAAAGTCATCGACAAGAAAATGATGATAAAAGTTGTTGATGAGAAAACGACGACAAAATTTGTCGACAAAAAAAAATGAAAACCATCGACAATAAAATATTGTCGACAATAAAATATCATCGACAATAAAAAGCCGTCGACAAGAAAATGACGACAAAAGTTATCGACAACAAAAAATGAAAACCGTCGACAATAAAATATTATCGACAATAAAATATCGTCGACAAGAAAAAGTCATCGACAATAAAATATTTTCGAAAAGAACCGAAAACAATTGCAAAACCCATGACACAACGAAGGCATAGACCCTTAAAACAAACTGCAAACATCGAACTTTCAAAGCAAAAAGGTGGGTCCCCAATTTTTTGGGGTACGTTGTGGAGCAACCACAACAAATGGCGACTTTACTAGGAAATGCTCCTGAGCATTTTGGTGAGAACCCAATATGAAAATCTATAAAACTCAAACACAAGCATCAACAAATATCCAAAGAATGAAACTAGACGAGAAATACATGAAGCATTAGAATTATTTAGCGTCAGCTCAATGTGTGCAGTGTGATTCATTCCTTATCGTTTGAAATTGATCAACATTCCATCATCTACTTCATTTATCATTTGTGCATATGAGAAGTTATGGATGATTCCTGTAGGATTTAATGTATGGTGAAGATGCTAGAGATATAACAACCTGCTTTGCAAAGGCTCAAACTTTCTAGTACCATGAACAAACATATTAAAGCTGTCAAACCCTCTTAGGACCAAATATGTGTATACTGAATTAATTTACTAGATCCCAAAGTTGGTTATGTGTCACTACCATCTTGAACCCATGTGCAAGTGTAAGTGAAATCAGAGCTTTGGGGAATAGGATTCCCAACCTAAGCAAGATGGGAATTTAACCCTATCCTTACTACTCTAATCTGGAGTTCATTACCTCATCTTGAACAAAATGATTTAACCTGTTATGGATGAAACTATCAGGCTAGCCTATCCATTTGAGAAGTCAGTGGTCTTGCTTTTAGACAAGACATGTTGCCACACATGAGCATACTCCACTACCAGTCAGGCATCTATAGCCTCGATGGAGATTAACCCCATAATCCAGGATTTGGCTTTACTTTTGATTTCTTGAACCTTGGGGATGACTACCCATCCTTGCAAGGGACATGTAGTACGATCCTTCCAATCCAATATTAATGATGAAATGAAAGTAGAATGAAAAATATTTGCTTTGGAATTTCAAGTTCTTGAGTGTAGATCACGCTTTTAATTTCTTAAAGCATGATGGAGGCAAAATAGAAGCTTTGGGGAATCGAATTCTCAACCTAAGCGAGATGAGAATTAGACCCTATCCTTACTACTCCATGAAGGTCAAATCAGAGCTTTTGGGAGTTGGATCCTCAACCTAAGTTCGATGGGGATTTAACCCTATCCTTACTACTCTCATTTTAGGCTTTAAGCACTATGGGAGTGGTTAAAACCACTATTTTAAGGATTATGTTGCATGATAGGACAAACACGAAATACTCCTTTCGCCTCACCTTTTCTTCCAAGTATGGTTTTGACCATTTTGCTCAAGATCCTCTTTAATATGTGTAGAACATGTTTGGTTCAAGATAGTTCGGGCATCAGTTCCCAACCTTAGGATCCTTTTAATATATGTTATGTAATAACCCTAAGAGGATTCGACACCTTTTCAATGATTGTATTTGAAATGTAGATGCAATTGAGATGAAATGTATATGCAATGTGGAATGTAACATGAGATATGGATGAATGCATTGCTCTTTTTGAAATGTGGATGGAGTATACCACCTACTTTGCCATAATTTGTAAAACCGACAACTTCATGCATCACAAGTTCCAAACGATATTCTTTAATGTGTTTGCGATACTCGTGGAGCTTTCTGCAATACAATTCCGATGTTTCATATTCTCTTAGTCTTAGTCAACATTCATAAGGACATAAGTTGACATCTCGCTTTTCTTTTCTTTTTCTTTTTTCTTTTTTTTTTTTTTTCAAGACAAACCAAAAGTGTCCAAAGGACCAACACACAAAACTTAAAACCAAAATGAGATCCAATCCAAAACCAAAACACGAAAACCAAAAGTATATACAAATGTACAATATAATACAAGATGGTGCAAAGTTTGGATTATCATTTTCCCGGATCCCAAACCTGATTAGAATTCTTTAAAAGACATATGACGTGATACGCATACCAAGTTTTGTAGGAATCCAACAAAAACAAGACTAGACCAAACAATGCAACCAACTTTAACTTTCCTCTCTCACCCCACCAATTAGATTTAGTTCCACTAGTATTCTCATAGGTGAGATTCAAATTACCAAATTGATTAGAAAATGGTTGATTTTCAATTCTTTCTTGTCTATTCTTTAAGGTGTAAATTTCATAATTCCATTCATGATTTAGAACTAGGCTTTCTTTATTCAAAATGAAATTTTGTAAGCAAGATCCTATTTATAAAATTTTTAAAGCTAATTCATTTTCCATGTTCTTAGGCCAATAAAAATTGTGCAACAATTTACAAGCATCTAGGATATTTACTAAATGGGGATCATTAGAAGTTTTTATCCTAGGTTCAAGAATTAATTGTTGATGAATTTGATTTAGCAATTTAAGTGCATCAAGCTCCTTTTCATTCATTAAAGTAATGTTATCAAAGGTGTGGTTAGCAATTAATCCTTGTTCTTCATTCACCTTCAATGGCATTTCATCATAAACATCATCCAAATTCAAAATGTGGTCATGCAACTCTTCACCTATAGCTTGGATACTTGAACACAAAAGGTTAGATTCTACCTTTTGCACATTTTCATTTACCAAAACTTGGTGAGAAATCACAATTTCTTCATTTATTACCTGTTCATCAAGCATACCAAAATATGGCACCCAATTGAAAACATGTTCATCTTTCTCAATCCTCAAATTTTGTTGGTCGAAGTATATGTCACGTAATCTGTCTTGATGATCACTCATTTGAGTTGCTTCCAATTGATCAATCTCTTTGTCATTTGTTTCCAATTCCTTATTCACCATCCATGGCATCTCCTCATGTGAGATAGAAGTTTGAATATCTTGTATATCCAGTGAAATAGGATTTTCATCAATAGGGGTGTGAGAAAACAATACATCATCATATCTCCCCCAACCATTGTAAAAATTGTCATCCAGATTCGTGGAACGAAACTCCATGGTATTTATGACATGATATTTTGATTCATTCATCAATTCACTTTCTTCTTTGTCCTTGGTAGTAGGATCATTATAATCTTCCAAAATTTGATGAGATTTGAAACCCTCTTCCAAAACATCCTCAAATTGTATAGGAGTTGTAATATCTTCCTTTGAGTAGGCAATTATGTTGTCCTGTATATCAATTGTCACACAAGCTTCATTAGCGGTTTTGGAGTGAGTGTAGTCTTCCCACTTCTTCCAAGCATCATAATAATCATCTTCCAAAGTCAAGTGGTGACGTTCAACTACTTCTTCAACATCTTCCAATTCATCAGTGTGTTTCTCATCAAATTCACCTTCACCTTCTTTAGATGGTTCAATAACTTTCAAAAGTGGGTTATTTCTTGAATTCAAATTTGTAAGACTATCATCGTCCAAATTAGTAACCCATGATTCGATTTTATCACAATTTGGAGGGTGAAGAATTTTTTGATCATTAGTTCCAAGCTTCTCATCGAGAGTGTCTTCCAAGAACAAGTGGTGAAATTCTATCATATCTTCAAATTCATTTATTGATTTTCTTCCAATTTCACTTTCAACCACTTCATTCAATTCTATGGTAGTTTTTGTCCTATCACCTATCTCAAACCTTGTTGAATTTAGGACCCCTTTATCCGAATAATCATGTATCTCTATGAATGAGATCATTTCTACATAATCCTCATTGGTGGATGTTGGCTTAGCAATTTGCACCTCCTCTTGGACTACATCTAAGGTGGTTGTAACATTTGGACCTTCAAATTCATCCCCTTGATCATTTACCTTAGGTATCATTGGAGTGGAGGGTGCTATATTTAATGGTTGGTGTTGGTTGGCATCACTAACTCCAAAAGAACAATCTCTCATGTGAACATGTTGTGCCTTTTCTTCTTCAAAAACTTGTTCTACCTTTTCCAAGATCTCATAGATTGTCTCTAGAGACAGGTCATCCAAGTTTTTCTTTAAAGATGTAGCAAGTTTTGGGTGTATGGCTCCCATGTATACTTGAATAGCTTCCTCTTCTGATGTGTTAAAATTTTCCCACATTTGGGAGTGCAACTCACAAAATCTTCCATTGAATTGACTCAAGGATTCATTAGGCTCATTACGTATGGAGGTAAACTGATTTTTCAACATCTCTAAGTCAACCTGATTACCAAAATGATAAAGATAGGTTGCTTCTAGTTGTATCCAAGAAGTCCTAACCTCCATGGGTAGTTGGCCATACCAAAAGAATGGTCTATCATCCAAAATGTATGCAAATAACTTACAAGCCACCTCCTCATAGAAAATTTGGAATTGACATAATGTATTCTTGTAGACATACAATTTTTGCAAGTATCCTAGTGGCACCTCTTGATTAAAACATCGTAGAAACTCCAATAACATTTTAGGAATTTGATAGGGTATCCCATGCATAGACAAACCCTTATAATGATCCTCCATCGTAGATACCATTCTTTCTCTTAGAGATGCTACTTCAGCTCTTATATCGTATGTCGTCATTAGTAAAACTCAAAATATAACTTTAGAACCAAATCTGTTAGTCAAAATAAAAGAAGGAACCAGGACAAAGCAATATTCTAAAAATGTAATTTAGTTTTTGATTCACCAGATCGCATTACATGCAAGTGAAGAGCATAATACCGACAACAAATACATTTTAGACAAAATAATTCCTTACAAATAAGCATGAAATGACTAGCAAATATCAAACATGTAACGTATGAATAATCATGTTAGCATCAACCAAGAGATGTATCCATTAAAATCAAATGAAAGTAATTGCATGGAGACAACCTCGTTAGTCAAGACCAAAATTTTTCAAAATCAAATCAAAACACATTATTCATGTATGAACAATCAAAAGCGTTAGAACAATGCATAGCAATTCATGTCCTCCTTTTAACACTGCAAGGTTGTATTGTTAAAAGAGGGCTAAAGATAATAATCAATAGGGCATGAAATATTCAAAATTTAAATCCCTATAGCATTTAAATCACACTTGAAATAAACCAATTCAGGCCCTCCTTCTAGCGCCAATCTGTTGAGTGGTATTTTCACCCAATTGTGAAAGTACACTCTCCCTTAGGATTTGGGTCCCAAATCCCCTCTTGAAAAGAAGTTAAACAAACAACTTCTCCAAGGTCTCCGCTATATTAGCATTTGCATGTGTATTGGTAATCTCAAATAAAGATATTCAATTTTAAATGCTTGGAACACCTTAGTGATTGCAAGTAACTGTAAACAAGGGGCAATGTTGGTTTATTTTACCATGAAACTTTAGTGATTGTTCATTGAACCAAAATAAAGCAAATGTGAGTTGGCCCTCATATGACCACGATGTAGTGCCTTAATTCCTTTTATCTTGAGGGTTTTAAAATAGATTTTATCTTGTTTATTAAGTCCAAATATGGCTTCTTATCATGAAGATGAAGATAGCTTTCAATGTGATAGATAAACTATCCCTCTTTGGTGAAATTGGTTTTCACAAAGAAGCAATAATTTATGGCCTTAAAGTAAGGGCTTTAAATGTCACCTCAACTTATCCCTCTTAAATGAAATCAAATTTTCATAAAGATGAACAATTAAGTGCTTTGAATAAATGACCTTCAATGTGATGCTCAAATTACCCCTCTTTCGTAAAATCAGAATTTTTATGAAGAGAGGGCAATTTTAGGCTCCAAAAATGGAAATTTGTGAAATGCCATAAAACATAACACCTTCAATGAAATTGGAATTTTCATGAAGGGAATGTCATCATAGGCTCATGAATGAAACATGAAACTGAAAAAATGAAATTCGGCCCAAAAATGGAAATTTTCTATTTTCGGAATTTTCAAAATCTGTAATAAAACAACAACTTCGATGAATTTTTAAAAATACTAAACAACTCCGAAAATGAAATTTCAAAGTGTGTATTGGAAGTATGAAGTATAACCTACGCAATGGTGAAATTATTTTTGGATTTTGATATTTTTTAAATGTTTATTTTAATGCCTGAAAATTAAAATAAATTAAAATTTCTGGAAAATAAAATGCAGAAAAAGTTGAAAGAAAATGCAAAAAACTGAAAATAAAATGCATTCAGTATGATGCTATCCTATTTCGACAAAACCGAAGATGTGAGGTTTCCATGCATGCAACCTAACCTATTGGACTTGCAAAACAAGCACAATCCCCATAGACTAAGTGTTGGTTCCTAGGGTTTAAAATAAATTTTAGGTTCAAGCATTCACATGAAGCAACCAAGCAAACTTGCATTAACTCCATCTACAAACTCGAAATCTGAAAAAGGGAAAAAAAATAGACATTAAATCCATAGCATGAGAAGATAATCTCCTTCTTTCTTGCCCATAAGATGCAAATTTCTGAAAACTCCTGCATTAAAAATGTGTCATTTTACAATAGCAAAATTTCTGGTTTTCCCAAACCAGTCCATGGAAGAAAAATAGCCCAAACAAGTCCAGAATAGCCCTCTTGCCTTCAAATCTGCAACTCTGCTTGTTGCAATTTCCAACCCCCGTTTTCTCCTTGAATCGCATATTTGAAACCTCTGAAAAATTTTGTTTCTCCTTCCAAGGTTGTTTGTTTCTATTTTGTGACCCTTCATTTCATTCCCATGGTTTGACTTCCTTCATTTCATTTCCAATGCCCTTTCATTTGACCTCCAAGTTGTTTCATTCGATAGGCATCTTCAATGTAACTACATGCCTCATTTACATTCTTCGTCATGTTTCGCTATTCGAAACTATCTCCATAGTATACGCATGGCATGGAATCTCTTATTCAAGGCATTACCGTTAATCAAAATCAGGGCAGAGTACCCATTTTTTTATCATAAAGTTCCCACTTTATACGCAGGTCCTTTTGTCTCATTCATCTTTGTACTATTAGCTCGTATTGCAACACATATGACCGCATTTATCTTCGTAACTTAGGCTTAATCAATGGTTTTATGACATGCATGCTTTCTTGTCTTATTAATCGTGTGCTTAATTATTTTTATTAATATGCCCCCACTTCATGCCTATTCAAAATTTTCATGACCCAACATACACATTATGGGACAAATACCCACCAACATAGCTTGGCAACAGTAATTATGTCATGCTTGCAATGTAATGATTAAAACCTCCTATCCATGAGGCCATCGAATGCATGATCATCACTTGGAACTCGGCGTCTTCAGTTAGATCTAAAGGATTCCAATTTGGCAATGACTACGTAGTCTCTCTTATTGTGGTCCATGCCTGAAAACCAATCACCAGCAAGTCCTTTACATTGCCCTGGTAGATTTTCTTCATCCATAAAAACAATCTCATTCCTATCTATTACAATGCCGCATCTACTCCATGCTAGCAGCCAATTTTCCTTCTTGGTAGTTGCTCTCGGGTACTCATCATGGCCCTAAAACTCCTTTCGCCAACCAAGCATGTGCATCATCTATGTTATCATATTCTTGCTAGTGCCTTCGATAATTCATTTGTGTCAGTGCTTCTCTTAGTGAATGCTCGATGTCTTCGTCATCGAATCATGAGTCTTATTGGTAGACTGTACCACATCTATGTGTATCTGGTGGGTAATCATCCACACCCACATACCGATCTCCTCTCATCGATAAATAGTGCCCTAATTCTCTGCCCTCAAGAAACATTGTTTGCCCCTCATTCATCCACTTACAAGACTTGCTCTGTGTTGCATCTATAGAATATTGTTCTTGAGCTAACCGTATCCCTCAATTGCCACCAAATATCTCTTCGAACTGCTTTTTTTTGCCTGCATTATCGTGGTCTCTCGATGAACCTCCCCGTCAAACTAAGCTGTCACATTTCTCTTCTACATATGCCAACGTATCTCCTAGTGTCTTTGGATCTATTCGCATCGTCGATCTCCTCTTGTGTGGTGACCTCCATGTAGGCATCGAAGTCTTCCATCGATCGCATTAAACTCCTTCACTCCACTACACCCATGAGTTGTGTGACATAATTCATGTAATTCCTATGTCAATAACTCTTGCTTTTCTCAGCTAATGTGCAATGTACTTCATCGCCTTGGATGCTATGCATGTTGGAATTTCATTCCACTTTAATATCTCTTATACTTCCTTTGGACAGTGGTTGGCTCTGCCAGCTCACACACAATCCAAAATCAGTAGACCACATATCTACCTACTTCTGGATATTCATGCCTTGAATGTCGGTGAGTCTTTCCTTGTCACTTAGTCCATATAGGGTCTCCTTCTACCTGCAAATACCAAATTAACATATTAGAAATCAACACCATGACCACCATTAAATTGAAACTTAAATGACGAAAAATCCTCTAATTTATTTATTTTAAATCTTAAATTTATATATATAATATATATATACAAACTTATCTTTATTATTATTATTTTTATTGTTTTCATTATCTGAACCACCCATGACAAGAAACACCAACACTCGACAATAAACTTGCTAAAAACAAAAAAAAAAACGTCGACAATAAAATATTATCGACAATAAAATATCATCGACAAGAAAAAGTCATTGACAAGAAAAAGTCATCGACAAGAAAATGATGACAAAAGTCATCGACAAGAAAATGACGACAAAAGTTGTCGATAACAAAAAATGAAAACCGTCGACAATAAAATATCATCGACAAGAAAATGACGACAAAAGTTGTTGACAACAAAAAATGAAAACCATCGACAATAAAATATCGTCAACAAGAAAAAGTCATCGACAATAAAAAATCATCGACAATAAAATATTGTCGACAAGAACTGACAACAATTGCAAAACCCATGATGAAACGAAGGCATAGACCCTTAAAACAAACTGCAAACATCGAACTTTCAAAGCAAAAAGGTGGGTCCCCAATTTTTTTGGGGTATGTTGTGGAGCAGCCACAACAACTCCCTTTCCATCAATAAAAAATACTAGTTCCATGAAAAATATAGTGTTATATTTGTACTTAAAAGAATATGGAAATCATGAATCTATATTTATTTTATAAATTATAGTGGACCTTAGTAGTTGTGTATAAAACATGGCATATAGAGAAAATTATTAAAGAAAATTTCAATGATAAGAAGAACATGCGAAGGAATTTTTCATTTGGTTTTAGAGTTTCATCTCTCAAATTATTAATGATAAAAGTGTATTTAACCCAAGTGTTGTAGGTGAGTTGGAGAGGAGAGGGCAATCCTCCAAGGGAGGTCATAGGTTCAAATCTCCACCCTACCAAAAAGCTGAATTGGGTACCCAAAATCCAATTGATAATGTTGGTGCGGGCAGGGCTGGGTGTGACCCCCTTGTGACTTTGACGGTGTAGAACCCCCTGTTCGTGGTCTCTTAGACCAAGGTGGCCCCGCAAGGAGTTTTTTGCTTCAAAAAAAAAGTGTATTTATGTCATATTAATACATTGTTATTCATGGAGCATCAAGAATCAAAGACAAAATCCTATATAAAATGAAAAATAAAAATAAAATATACATTTTAAGTTTTAAGATAATGAAAGAAAAACTTAATGATAGTGTTCAAAATATTTTTTCACTCTTTTATATACTAAACTTGCTTAAAATTTTCAATCAAACATTAACTTGACTTAAAATTATTGTCAATTAAAAAAATTATAGTTTACATACATATTTATTGAAAGGATAGTAAAGTGAAATTAATTATAGGAAAATAGATAATTGATATTTAAATTTAAAAAAAAAAATCAATAGCTTGCCACGTTCAACTAATATATTTGTAGATGCGATGGCCTCTCTTAGAGCATTGATTCCAAAAGACTCATTTGGAGAGGTACAACCCCTTATCATTTCAATGATCTCTAAATCTGCAATTGTCCGTATTGAGTCTAAAGACAAAAAGGATGTTTTCTTTATCCAATCAGATTCATATGAGCCTTGTTCAAGCCAAATAGTAGCCTTCCTCAAGTTTAGAACACTCCCATATGATATGTCTCGAACTTCCAAACACACATTCAAGCAAAAAGTAGCTTGTTTTATTCTCTTGGGGGACATGTTGTACAAATATGGTTATGATGGAGTTCTTCTTCGTTGTCTTAAGGCTAGTGAGGCTTAAAGAGCCATAACTGAAGCCCATGATGGTACTTGTGGTGGTCATTTTAGTGGAATGGCCATTGCAAAGTGTATTTTATGTATGGGTTATTATTGGCCCATAATGGAACATGATTGTTGCACCTATGTCAAACCAGGGTTATGCGTAAGGGGTCAAACCCAAAATATATTTATAAAAAATTGGTGAATCGGTTTCAAAATCTAGGTGAATATTTTCAAAACACATGTAGAAGGTTCACTATTATTAGGGGTAATGTTGAAAATTTAAACTTAAAATGGTCAAATTATTATAAAATTGGGGTGAATCAACCCAAAAAAATTTTTGCACCCAAAATTTTTTGGCTAATGGACCCTGGTCAAGGATCCCAAATATTAGCCAATTCCAAATTTTAAAAATCCTAATTTTAGCCAATTTTGTGAAAATAGCCACTATGCATAACCCTGTGTCAAACATTGTAAAAACTGCCAATAACATGCTAATTTAACTCATGTACCATCACAAGATTTGCAGCCCATTCAAAGCCTTTGGCCCTTTTCACAATGGGATCTAGATCTAATTGGTAAAATTTCACCTCCTTCTTTGCGACAACATACATTCATCATCACAACCAATGAATACTTCACAAAGTGGGTTGAGGCAATTCCTCTCACCAGTATGATAGGACCTAGAATAGTGGATTTTATACTCCATCATATCATTTGCCATTTTGGTATACCCTCAAAAATCATTTCAAACAATATAAAATCTTTCAAAAATAAGGATGTTTGAGCACTTTGCAAAAAATACAACATTCAACATAGTTTCTTGATGCCTTATTACCCACAAGCAAATGGATAAGTTGAAGTTTCCAATAAGATCTTAATTGCTATTCTCAAGAAACTTATCAAAGAAAATCATAGAGATTGGCATACACAAATTCCATTGGCATTATGGGCTTATCGAACAACAATCCACATGCCTACAGGGGCAAGACCATTTTCATTGGTCTATGGAGCCAAAGTAATCATGCCTCTTGAGCTCGAGATCCCTTCCTTGCAAATTTCTTTGTAGGAATTCATAGATGATGACACTGCTAGACAAGCACACCTTAACCAACTAACACTTCTTGATGAGAGGTGAGTCAATGCTTTAGAGCATTTATGAGTTTATCAAGACCACATCAAACATGCGTACAACACCAAATTCCATATACATGAATTCCAAGTAGGAGATCTTGTCCTTAAAGAGAACCAAAAAATACCAATGCACTGCTGCATCTTCTTGATAAATTTATAGCTATTTGGTTAGGTCCATATATTGTCACACAAAGAGTGGGTAATGGTACTTATAGACTTACTAGTCTAGAGAAAGACAAAGAACCTGAATCACTTAATGTTATACACTTGAGAATATTTTATGCATGATTTGATTATTATATATGTATATATACACGACTAATACATAAAAAAATTTGCATACACTTCATTCATAACATTGCATTTCACTTGCATTTACATTCTAAACACAATGCATTCTCCCACATTTCATATTGCATTTCACATTTCACAAAATTTCATGTCATACATTGCTTTCACATCCACATTTCATATTCCATATTAGGGATAATTCATTAAGCTCAAGGTCTTAATTGGTCCAACAAAAGTCATGTTGCCTTAATCGAGGACATCTTCAAAACATTATCCACACAATTTCATTGAGTCATACTGCCATTAACAAAAACCACATTTTTACAAAATTCCTAGGCATTTTCAGTCACTCAACCACTCCTAGTGTTTTAAGTAACATATAAAATACATGTCAAGTTATTTTAGGACCATTGCACATCTTCACTAAGAAAATTTTGAGTTTTAGGAATTGAATCCTAAATATTCTTGAACCAAACATAAATTTCACATCTTAAAAACATCTTGTGTCAAAGAGGGATAACACCATACTTGGTATAAACCTTGAAAGTGAAAAGGATCATCCTTTCTAGTCCCATCATGCAACATAGTCCATAAAAAAAATGGTTCGTACCACTATCACAATGTCAAAAATAAAAGAAAGAGTGGGGAAAAATATCTAACAAAAACTCTAAATCTTTTACATCGCATACCATTGATCAATTGGGTTGTAAGGATCGTACTACATTTTCAGTCAAATGGTTAGGTAGTCATCTCCAAAACTTAAGAGATAAAAAATAAAAGTCATGGAATATGGAGTTATCCTCCACTGGAGCTATAGATGCTTGACTAGAAGTGGAGTACACTCATGCGTGGGGACATATCTCTTTTAAAAGAGACCTCTAACCACTCATATAGACAAGCTAGATTTTTGGTTTCATTCATGACAGGTTTATTTACTTAATATGATTTAAGGAACTCACTTGCACACATATTTTTTCTTTATTACCTCAAGTCATTACCATGCCCTTGATTCAGTAAATGAATTCATTGCACACATATTTGGTCCTAGAGGGATTAGGCAGTCTTAGCGAGTTTGTTTGATATGACTAGTATGTCTAAGTCTTTGTAAAATAGGTAGTATTCCATATCAACATCCATATATTCTTCCATATCAACATCCATATCTTCTTCCATATCAACATCCATATCTTCTTCCATGTCAACATCCATGTCATTTCATGAGCCATTATTCACCACATGCCACCAAGTTTGGTGCCCTTGATTAAACAAAAATGCTAAACATGGCCAAAGAAAAGATCTAAATAATAAATGATCATTAGCATGCCATATTGCATTAATCATCCATACATGCCATCTTGCATTAATCATCCATATATTCCATCTTGCATTAATCATCCATAACATAGCATATGCATTCATCATCAATAGAAAACATGCATAACACAAAAGCATTCACAAACACATAAATTAAAATCCATATATGTATATGTATATATATGTATATCTCATGTACAATGAGTTCCCAAAGGCTACATATAATAACAACACCAAGAATCATATACAAAAAGTGAATCTAAGCACTAGCTAATACCTATAAGTAGACCCCTATGACCTACTAGGAGCCTTAGACCTAAAAATTTACCTAGACTCAACTGGCCTAGTGGACCGCATCATAGATAAATATGGAGGATCTAGAAACATAATATGATTAGCCATTCATAAATCCTCCAAGGAGTGCACATATGCCTCGCTCACCCAAATTCATCATAATTCTAGCCCTTGTCGACGTTCCTTGCCTAGAAGCTCTACCTAAATCCTTGTGATTGTATCTCGATCATCTCCACCATCTCCTCCTATCGCTCGCTTTATCTGCATCTAAGCTATAGTCACATCCGATGCACTAAGATTCACTCATAGCTATACTACAACATCATCATGAGACTACACCAGAGCCTCCTGCTCCACTCGTAGCTACTCCATATTGTCTCGCAACCTCACCACCTTTGATATCTCTCCCATATCATCACCATCCTCCTCACCCTCCCCTCTGCCAACCATATAAGTCTACTACCCTACACCTCTCAAATTATTCCTCTGAATTCTAGCTCAGAGGTGTCTCGATCACTTCAAAGTCTTATTAGACTCCTCAGCATCATCCTCACCATCAGCCACCACCTTAGGTACCCATACTGGTTGGGTACCAAATTATTCCACATACTCAGGGGTCACCCTCGCATCGTCCACATTAGGGACCTCCAAATCCTCACAATCCTCAATCACCTCCCTCCATGGCTCCACACATGGAAGCCTCACCTCCTCTTAGTACCTCCTATAAAGCACTGACTCATCTGGTACTCCCTATGGTAAGTTGAACTATCACAACACCTATGATAACAAGAAGTACTCTACCTCCTCCTAACTATCCACCTTGGTTGCCTCACCCGCTACAATTGCTCCCTATCTCTAGTCCACGTGGTCCCCCACCAAGGCCTCCACATCACTTGGGTAGATGTTTGTGCAACCCATATATCTCTATACCACTAGCTCAATCACATTGGATGACTTGGTTGTATCTCCTCCACCATTACCCATATTTTAGCATAGGGTTGCATACCATCCTACTCCTCACAGGGTAGATCCTTTGATCATGCCACACTCAAGTGCTCCCATACCCAACACTAGATAATAAAGCTACATCCCAATACCTTCCTCTTCCATCGTGTCACCTCATATAACTCTCGGTAAACCTACATCAACAAAGCAAGTTCCCATGCATATTGTTGCAACATAGTGAGCAAATCACTCACCAATCCCAATAGGTTCCATGGGAACCTACAACTAGTACTTTTGGGGATCACTATATTTTTTGACATGAACATCACCAAATTCGAGAAGGGCTCCAACTTCTTGGCCACATACATGGTCAAGTATGGAATCCCCTCACACTCCACCTTCACCTCCTCCCACCTATCTCCAAACATCCTACTCAGTTGTGCCTTCTTATCATAGCCTACCTCCACCTTCAAACCATCCACTGGAACCTTGAGAATGTGATACACATCCTCAAGGGTAATGATCACCTCCCTAGTTAGTATATGGAAGGTCCTCCTACCTACATCCCATACTTTAGCCAAAGCTGAAAGATACCCCTCATTTGCCCTCACCATGTCTAATCAGGCCGCAACCTATATCCCCATCGTACTCAAAAAATCCCAATATACCTCTGATAAAAATTTCCTCATCTCAGGAACAAGAGGATAAAATCAATTTTGGGGCTCCAAAATTCACAACTGTAGCAATCAACACATTTCATTAGTAAAAAAAATAGCAAAATCAACAAAATTTTGCATAACACAAAAAGTCTTCAAAAAGCATTACCTTGGCAAATATTACCTATTCTCCAACCGTAAAACTCATTCCTTCTGCTTCCATAGCTTCCACACCAAAATTCCACTACCTCACTTCACTCTACTCCTCAACTGTAGCTTCTCAAACTTGAAAACGCACAAATGAGCTCCATTTTCTAACCTGCAGGCTATTTATAGCAATTGCATGTGCATTGAAGCACCTTGCAGTGTTTTAGATAGGTTGAAGCATGCATGGGTATTTCTAGGTATTTTTAAGCACATAAGAACATTTTATGGTGCCATGAAGTGCACCTGGGTATTTTTTGCACCTCAAAAATGCATGTGGGCATTTTACGCATAAACCGAGAAAACAAAAAATCGATCGAATCGGTAGCTTACCTCCTTAAAATTTCACCAAATTTTACCCACACATCAATTCCATCATAAAATAAGGTTTTGTGAAAACAAAAATCATTTTGGACGCATAATTTTTGTTTACGACCAAAAGTCATAAAACACACAATTCCACTTACAAAAACTGGTCCCAATTTTCACAAAATAACCACCTTCATTATCGCATCTTAATTCCCATAATCCCACCAATTTCTATGAAAATCTGAGTTTATTTGGTCCAATAAATTGAATTTTGTGTCCAAAAAGATACAAAATTGACCAACATGCTAAACAATGTTCACCAATCAGTTCTATTTTCACAAATCATCACATTTCATCCTTGAAATTTCAAATTTCACCAACATCATACTCCATCATCCATTTCTTCCCACATGTGCCAAATTTTAAGTGAATCTTGTATATAGTGGTTTGTTCTATATACTTTGTTATTACAGTAATTTATGTCCATGTAATTCGATAAGATGAATGAATCACCATAAGAAAACTTGGTCATCATCATCATTCCATATCTCCTAGTTCGAAAACACAATCAAATTTGGTTCCTCACACTTCAAGTGAACCTTTGATAAGATTAATATTGATAAAAGCTATCATTGATGGCCTAGTTCATGCGGCTTGAAACATGAACAAAATTACATCACATCATTCCCAATTCCCTTGAAAATAATCATAGCGACTAGCTCTAGCTAGGGTGATTGGTTCCATTTGAAAGGAATTATCCTACAGTCACTAGTAGGTCCTCAAAATTTGAATCCTTTTATTTTTATTTTACATCTTCATATTGCATATCAATGAGGCCATACGAAAAAATTTATTCAACATCATGGAATCACCCCAAATTTGGGGTAACTAAATTTGATTATGATTTTACCACAATGAGCTACATCTCACATGATCATGACATCTACATTTGGTACAAAACCCTTCATTTGTTGGGGAAAAATAAATGCAATCATCATCATCATTTCTCCTAAAACCCCTCATCTATTGGGAAAAAAATAGATGCATTCATATTTCCCATTCCACAAATCACCCTTCAACTATTGGGGTCAAAAAATGGTCGCACATTCCATGATTCCAATTTTCTTATTTGCACAATATTTTCTTTCATTCATTATTTTTCAATTGTCTCATGAGATTCATCCATAACTCATTCGCCAATTGAGTGGGTAAGCTATGCAATAACTTCAAATTATTTATTCTTTTGCCTTCAATCTTGTCTTTACATTCCAACAAGAGAGAAGTTACTTCTGTGCCTAGCCTGATCAGGTGTCTTGTATTTTTGCACAATATTTCATTTTAGCAACATGGTACAAAAAGGGGTATCTATAGACACAAAAATCTAGCCACTTGTCCTCCATCCTAGCTTTCCCGCCATTTTCCATCCATTATTTATATATATTTATTATATATGTGTAAATAATAATATTATATATATTTATTAGATATATATTTATATAAATAAATTAATCCCAACCATCCGATTTCATTTAATCTCATTTTTCCATTTACCTCAATTCATGCCACACCCTAAATTTAATATCTACCCTTAGATATGCTTTAATATTAGCCACATGATTAGTGTTGTTGAAACCCTAGCATGCCCTAGGTTGGATTATAAATAGAGATTATTTTTATGGATCAACCCCTAAGTTCCTAAGTGATTGAATTTCTTGAGTCCCCTAAGGTTCCTCAAAATTTTGAAGTGCCATAGAGTTCCAACCTAGAATTTGTGCCCTAATCCCACTCCATCCATCATATTCCCTATTTCCTTGCTCATTGTCATTGTCATCGCATCCCTCACCTTCATATGATCTACTTTTGAAAATATGATTTGACTTCCTGAGCATCCTTCTACTCTTCGCCATAGTCCCGAGTGCCCTACTGATCTCTACCATAGTCTCAAAGATCCTATTGCTCTTTATCATCCTCTCGAGTGCCCTGTTGCACTCTATAGACCTTTCGAGTGCTTGACTGTATTTTAGAGCCATATTATGATGATAAGTGAGATCCTTGGGTGTCACTAGGGCACACCTTCACCATCGACCTACAATAGATCCAACCATCAATAGATAAACAACAATTATTAAGGTAAATCTATTTCATTTTGTCATATTTTTATATTTTTTAATTTTATTTGCATTTATACTATTATAGCTAGGGTTTTAGTTGAGATTTTTGAGGGCTCACATAGTGGAGCCCTCATTATTATTACTAACTCTCTAGTATTTCTTTATGTACATATTAGATAGTAAATCAAAAGCATTAGACAACTGATTAAACTGAAGTGGATCAAAATCAAATATGCAGAAGCCTACTCACACTTGTTTAGAGAAAATATGCAACTGAAGACACTACCATTAATTGTGGCTAGGATTTTGAAGAACCTTAGCAATATTTGTAAAAATTGTATCAAAGAGGATTCTTAAATCCACTATTATAAGAATGGAGTTTTTAGGATCCCCTCATTTAATATAAATCTCATTTGTTATGCAATATCTAGTTTATTTTAATTCTATTTTATTTAGCATTATTTGGTATCATATTTTTAGCTCTACACAATGTTTTGATGCCCACTTCCATGGTAAAAACAACAATGCCAACTATAGAGCAGAGATCATTGTAATGTGACTTGGAGGAATATTGAGATGATGAAGAGAAAAATGGTTGATGATGTTAACAGAGGATCCAATATCAATTAAAATTATTTTGAATGATTTCCTATCAATTTGAGCCATGATGTGTAATGGAGGGTCTACTAATTTTGATGATATAGGTTTAATATCAAAATCATAGAATGTAATGGAAGGTTCAATACATGTTTGAATATTCTCCATAAAATTGTTGAAGGCATTAGTGTCTTGAGATTGAATTTCAATGATTTGCTTGTTGTGGTGCAGTGGTAAATGCCCTGGGTGTTGGTAGAGGCTGACCCAGGTTCCATTCCCCTTGTCTCCATCCTGTAGATATATGGTATATTTAGGAATGTCCTATGTGCTGGTATAGGTCGACAAGGCTTCATTCATCCTATGCCCAACCTGTTGAAAGTGGCACCTCGAAAGGGGTGTTTTCCACTATAAATTAGTTTTTTACCCAGGTGTTGTAGGTGAGTTGGAGAGGAGAGGTCAATCCTCCAAGGGAGATCCCAGGTTCAAATCTCCACCATACCAAAAAGTTGAATTGGGTATCTAAAATCCAATTGATAATGTTGGTGCGGGAAGGGTTAGGTGCGACCCTCGGGTGACTTTGATGGTGTAGAACCCCTTGTTTGTGGTCTCTCAAACTAAGGCAGCTCCGCAAGGGGTTTTTCGCTTAAAAATAAAGAGATTAAATTTCAATGGACTTTAGAATATCCATTAATGCTTCATGATGTGGAGGATATTGTTGAATTAGCTCATATATAGACAGTTGGATTGAAGACATTTTTAAGCTTGTGGTTAATTAGATGCTCAATGATATGATTGACCTACATGGACGATTGGAAGGATGAATAGGTTGATTTTGATGGCTAGGAATATGGATTGGTGGTGAGGGATTAGTGAAAAATTGGATGGGAGATGATGATGTGGTGGGTTGAGACACACTTGCCTATGGAGGTATAGGTAGTTGAACAGACTACTACTGAGCATTTTTTTATTGGTGCATTGTTGTTGACCTCAGGTTACTACATGAATAGCATCGACAAAACCTTGGTACTGTTGAATATGATTAACCTAATTATGAGGAGTCCTAGTATTTGACCCTTCTATTATTGGTTGTGCTTCCTCATGATGAGGAAGTGGTGTTTGATAAATTCCAAGATTTTTATTTTGTTGAGCTAGAGGACTATCAATCTTGATAGCCCCTAAATCAATAAGGTCTTGCAATCTATAATTGAATTGATGGCAGCTATTGATATCATACCCATTCTATCTATGATAAGGACAAAAAAATGCTTCATGTATTATTTACCACATTTAGCAGGATCATTAGGTTTGACCTCAAGTAAGGGAAGTTGAATTGTGTCATATAACCTACTGAAAATGGAGGTATAAGATTTTACCAATGGAGTATATTGATGGGGTTGTCAAATAGATTGTTGTCATGGTTGGTTTTCCATAGCTGGCACTATGCTTTGACTTGATTGAGTTATTGAGGGAACTACATGATATTTAATTTGTCATAGTTTCTATTGCATATGTTGTTGTTGAGCCATTACTAGCTGGCTCATTACCACTTGATTTACTTGATTGTATGAATTGGCCATATTGGTTTGATTAGATTTGGTTTGGCCAGAATAGTTTCCTTTATATTGGTCTTTGTTTTGCCATTATTTCTTCTTAGGCTTAAGCATGCCCTCTTGAATTTTTATCTCTTCAATTATGCTATCCTGGGAAAGATCTTCATAAAATGATCTATATTGTTGTAATTGAAATAACCAAGAGATGGGTTTTATGTAACTATTAGTGAACAATCGGATCAACTCTTCCATTGGTAGGGAAAATGGAAATTTGGTGATAACGACCCTCCAACAATTATCAAATTCATAGACAAACTCATCATCATATTGTTTTAGACCATATATTGTTCAACCAATTGCTCAAAAGTATAAATACTATGGTTGGAAAAATGGTTGTACCATTATACATCTTTCCCTAATGTATGATGGAAGGTTTTAAGAATTAGAGCATCATTGCTTTGAATTCTAAAGTAGGAATGAATGAATGAGCTCATGTGTTCTTTAGGGTCTTCAGTCCCTTTAAATTTATCAAACATTAGCACTATGAAGTTTTTTAGATATGGCAATGATGGTACTGAAAGATGAATTGGTTGATTGATTAGTTGATGTAGGGTAGGATTTTGATTTATCATACCAGGATTATGTTGCACCAAACTATCAATATGTTGTTGCATAGCCTAGATTCTAGGGTCCTCCCTAGGAATGTGGAAACCCTGAATCACTTGATGATTTTGTGATGGCAAGGTGGAAATATTTTGAGGTGTAATGAGGCAATGATGACTTGGTAGAGTGGATTGATGTTGATGATAATGGGGTTGATAAAGGAATGATTATGAATGAATATACAAAGATTATGTATGAGGGCTTTAAATGGATTGGCTGATGGGACTAGAATGAATATGGGATGGTGGTAGTGTAGGAATGTATACCATAGAATATTGTGGTACCCAAGATAAACTTTTAATGAAAATATGGGCTAAGTGGAAACAAGTTGAGTCTTAGGGTTGATCACTTGAACTTGTTGTTGAGTGTTTTGTTGCTTACACAATTTTTTGAGGTGTTCCCATGCTATATGTATCTCCCTATAAGAGGTTTATGGAGTGTATGTGGATGGAATTGATGAAATAGGTGGGGATTAAGTTACAATAGGAATTGTAACTTGATAGGAGACACTAGATAGCAGGGACACAGGTACTTGTAAAGTAGCATTAACATGTGATTCATACAAGGAGTTAACATAGATTGAGGTGTATGAGGATGGGATGGATGTACTTTGAGCACATGATGATTGTGGTATGGACAAATGTTGGGAAGGTGTAGTAGATACCTCAAAAAAAGGGTTATTGTACACCTTGGTAAGGCTTGAAGGTTGGGAGGAGATAAGTTCCTATTGGAAAGAAGAATCATGCCTAGGTGGGCTATTAACTGGTTCTAAGATATAGTTAGTATATTTTAAAAGCATTTCCACTTGTGCCATGTCTATATGGGTTATGTGGTGGTCAATGGTAGGTGAAGATGCTTCTATTTGTGGAATGACTATGTGAAATGACTATGTGGGTGAAACAGTGTGTGATGGACCTACAGACAAATCTGAATGGCTTACGTATATCACACTAGAGGGATTGATCATTGAAGTGGTAGTGGAAGGTGATGATGAACACCCCAATGCTGAAGTGATTTGATTGGTGGAAATTTGATTCATTATTTTAGTTTTATTTCTTGTTAATACCATAAAATAATGAACCAAATATAAAATATGCTAGAAAATAAAATGTAAAATGAAAAACTCACAAAATAAAATAGGCAATCCAATCCTATGTTTATACAACAAATGTGTCTTACCTCTTTTTTTATCTCATTTTAATATTTTTCTTTTTTTGTGTTTTTTTGTTTTGTGTGTTATGATGCACTAATATAAATTAAAATGGGTAAAAACTATGGCTTGGATGGGCAATGAGATTCTTATTGGTGATGAAGTCTAGCAAGTTTTCTCAAGGGTGTCCTAAGGTGTCTAAGGGCAGATATTGGTGGATGGAGATGAAGCCCACCATCACCATATCTCAAGCAATGGTTGGTGATGAAATCCAACACATTACTATTTAAAGTGATACGTGTTGTGTGTGATTCCTTTTAATATTTCTAGTTTTTTATGGTGTACACACAATGTTAGGAATAACTAATTTTACAAGTCTAAATTAGAAGCCAACACCAGAAATATTAATTTCCCAAAAAGAAGTAGAGTACACTGCTTAAGACTACTCTCTAAACAAAGGACGGTTCGTCTACTCTTCCACCTTGAATCACCAAAGGTAGGGGTACTTTTAATATACTAATGTTGTTCCTACTTAGACCAACAAAAGAAGAAATTCCTAACCCTATAATGCAAACTATTTCATGTGATTAACAATTCATATGAAAATAGAATGCAGGATTTTAAGTGCAACACACCATAAAATAATAAAATTTTAATTGGAAATGTGAAATGTGTGAATGAAAATGGATGCAAAAACTATTATAATGCCTAAAATGTAGATTAAACATGCTTTTTTTAATAGATATTTAATGATGTTCTTTTTAACACTAAATCTATAAAAACATAAAAATACATAAAATAGAGGGGTTAGGGTTTTTAGGTAGACTTACAAATAAGCCTATGTATTTTCCTTCCTCTCTATGAAACACCCCTAGACACTTATGAAATGCATTAGGGAACCTTATTAACTCTGTAGGACACCCCTTGAGTACCACATGGCATATGCGTAACTTCTACAATCCTTAGAAATCTTGATTCTGCAAAATTCACGTGATCTATTTTTTTGAAAACTTGCAACACAAAAAAAAAACCACAAGTCAGTAGCAATATTTTTAAAATTTAGAACCCTTTTTGGGTCCCATTGTGATCACCATTTGTGAATGCAAAAATGAAACACCAATATAATGGATAATAAAATCAATACACAATATGTTGCACAAAAGAGAGAATATTTTATTGATATAAAAGGGGGAGCCTTAAATCTCTAATGTTACAACATAATATGATATTGATACAAATGTTACAACTATTACAAATCTAGGGTTCTTCGAAACCCTAGGTCAATAAATCATGGTGTCTTCAAACTCGTCTTTGATCCCAACAGAGTGAGTGGGCTTTTTGGTATCCTATGCAAGACCACTCCAGCTTAAGCAACTGCCAATGAATATTCTTCTCACACCTACACACAACAAACAAAATAAGATTAATAATATTTGTGAGGGCTCCACTATGTGAGACCCTCATAAGGAGAAATCACTAACCCTAGTTGCATAAATAAACTCTAAACAGACATGATAATACTAAAATAAATACAATGAACTTTTATATTTTTTATGTAGACTTGTCACTTCTATATTTATTGTAGTTGTAGAGGATGTGTACGTATATGTGCCCTAGTAGCACTTGAGGACCGTAGGGTTGTAGATCAGGGATGAAAAACACTTGTAAGTGCTCGATGATGACCAGAAAAACCCAAGGGTGCTCGAGAAACTTTGATGGTCACTCACAAAACTCTAGAGGATGCTCGATGATGGTATCAAGCACCCATAGGTGCTTGTGAGGCTTTGGTGGGCATTCAAGATGTGAAGAAAAAGTTGTATAGTAGATACGGTTCACGAGATGGGCAACGATGGATATGGAGGATGCGACAAGGAGCAACGATGGTGGATGATAGTGGAAAAGGGATTTGAAACTTCAAATGACTTAGAGAATTCAAAAAATTTGAAAAAATTAACAATTGAGCCATAAAAATGACTCCTCTTTATAATATTCCCTAGGGCATGTTAGGGTTTCAACAACACAATTTGTGTGGTCAAGATTAAAACATGATGGAGGGTGGAGATTAAATCTAGGTAGGTGGTATGGATTAAGCAAGATGGATGGCTAGGATAAATTTATATATATATATATATATATATATATTAAATATATATAAATATAATATATAAAATATTATTATTTAAATATATATTAAACAATAGAATGTCCGAGGTGTAGACCAATTAGTTCATCCAAACCCCATAAGGGGGGCGGAGGTCCAAGGTTCAAATCTTAGGCCTCGTCGAAATGAATGCTTGTCCCTTTCCTGGTGCTTTCAGTGGCATAAAATGTTTAAAATGATTGTGGATGGTGGTTATAGGGGCAGACTGCATGAAGATCTGTGTGGCAGCTTTCGGGGCGGATAACACATAATACTGTGGCGGCCATAAAAGCTAGACAGCCTGCCCGAATTCATGGCGGCTACTGATTCCACCTTGTAAATGCAATATATATATATATATAAACAATATATAAATATGGCGGGAAGCTATGGATGGATGACAAGTGGCTAGAATTTGGTGTCTATAGTTTGTAAATATATGGTGTGAAAAGAGTCTTGTGAATATGAACCATTTAGAGTTTTTCATTTAGTAATCATTATAGTTTTTCCATTATTAGGAGCCAATAAAATATATTTATCTTATGAGAAAGAAGAAGAGTCATATCTTCTTGAGTGTTTGAGGAGATGGATAGTTTTTTGAAGTTGAAATGTCAAGAGTCAATGTAAAGACTACATGTAGACCAATCCTATAAGTTGTATGTAAGGAAATTTTAGTACTATTATGGTATTAGAATACTAAATGAAATCCATGAATATAGTAAGTTATTTTATTGTTTGAATGCTTTTGAATAATTATGTGATACTATTAAGATTGAGATCCTATGATGAAATAGCTTGATTGATAATAGTAGTATTGTTGGAATTATGTTGAATATTTTCCATGTTATTCAGGAGGGGTTAACTCTAAAAGGTACTGGTAATTTGAAGGTCTTGTTTTTAGTTGCACTTGGACCCACTCCAAGAAGGGGGGCTGTAGGGAGGGCAATGCCCCATTACTTATGTCTGCTAGGGGGGTCCAGGGGGTTGGGGGTTTCGGGGACATCCCTGAAGACAAAAATAGATGTTTTTCCCTTTGTAAATCTAAACCATTTATTATTAGGTCACATATCAGGTGATAAAATTTAGACTAACATTTTTACCCTAAATTATAAAATTTGTGCTTATGTGATTGTTATTTATATTGCACTTGCATTAGGGTTTGAGATAGAAAAAAGACAATGTGATAGAAGGCATATATTATTGTATTGGAGATATTGAAGTTAATGCAATAAGAAGATAAAACTATGCTAGTTTTTCCTAGTTAAGGATTTCCAGGATAAATATTGTTATATGTGTTTTTGTGATCTTCTTTTGATTATGAAATTACTACTTTTCTATATTTAATTTATCGAGGCTATTTATTTCTCTTCAAGTATTAGAGCCATTATTATGAGATAAGCCATTAGTGTGAGGAGAATAACCATGAGTGGGAAAGGAGAACCACTATTATGTGAAGAAGTATTGAGAGTACCAACATTGAGCATTTGGAGAAGAGAGGAACATGTGCAAGCTTAAGAAGTGATATTTAAGGAGAGACATCCCAAGAGTATATGCTCAAGGAGATTAAGAAGAAGAACATGTGAAACATGGGAGGCAACTGAAATATGCAAGGAGATAGTTGGAGAAAGGAGGAATGGATGAAACATACAAGGAGGTAGTTGGAGAAAAGAAGAATGAGTAAAGGAGATTATAAAATATTGTTGAGGAATATCTATAAGAAAAGCATTGTAAATGTTCAAACCAGAATGGGAAGGTGGCTATATAATCCTTGATAGCACTAGAGGAAAGTTTGGAACAACTTGGAGAAGCAGGTCTATGAAAGGAGTACATTGAAATTACATTACAAGGAAAATATACCAAATACAAAGCAAGGAGGTTGTTATAAAGTGCATGAGAAGATGAAGACACTGAAGATAAAGTTGTTTGAACATTGTAGGAGATACTGCATTGGATATTGGAACCAAACAAAGACCTGCCAACTAAAATGATTAAATAATTAAAGCATCATAAAAAATATCATGAGTAATTTATTTATTACTTTTGGAGATTTGAAATTTAAAAAATAAAATGTTGGTTAATATAGTATTTAAGGGCAAATTGAAGGTATGAAAGTTATAAATTAATTCAAAGTTGATTTGAAGGAAAAAATTAAAATAAATTAAAGAAAGGAAGGAAGATTGAAATATTGAAAGAAAATCTGAATGTGAAGAATTGAAATGAGAGAGATAGTTGAAAGAAAGATAAAATAAATTAAATAAAATTTAGACAATGATAAATAATATATCAAAATAAAATTTTCTAAAGTGAGAGGAAATATTAAATTAAAGTAGAAGAAAGAAATCAACAATTATTTGATAGAAGATATTGTTTGAGAAAATTCTTGAGAGTAGAATATTAAATTGAAGAAAATAAAAGAATTATTGAAGGAAGAAGAAATTTTAAATATTGAATTTGGGAGAAATAAGGATTTCTACTACAAATAAAATTAATTATTTTTTATTGAATCATACTTCAGTATGGGCAAATAAATAATTGAATCTCAGTGACAACTTGACATGAAAAGATGAGATTAGAAACTATCACTCTCATCTGTGGAACTCATGGGGTAAGGTTGGAATATTTCTCACTCCATTATGGATTTATTATGTCAATCCCACAAGCCTTAGATTCATTGGAGAGTTTTGGATTGCACCAGTATTGCTTAGTTTTATTGGACGGACATCTATTTTTTTATGGTTTTGAGTCCCTTGGAAAACTCTTCAGCTTACATTGAATCCATTTGTCAAGAATGGCTTGGGTCATTAAATTTTCTCTCCTAGGAGGTGGGTCTATTTTGTGTAATATGTAGTAGCATTGAGTTCTTTAAACTTTGTTTTCTTGCTTTTTGGTGATACAACATGGATTAGCACTCAACCCATAAATCTTATAAGGTTTCTATTGGAAAAGGGGGTCTATTGAATTTTATTTTTTCCTTCCATGGACACCATAGGGCCCTATCTAGAATGTTGGCTCACTCATGGAGGAGAGATTGGGTTCAGGTAGGTGGAGTTGAGTTTTAGTTCTTGGTGGAGTTAATTGGTGAAGTTACGGGTCTACTAATTGATGGAGCCACCCATAATCAAAATAAGCTCTCACTCAAGAGGGAAATGAACTTCTTCAAGGGTAAAGAAGAGTATCTCCCAAAGTATAAAAATGGATTTGATGCTAAAGCACTCAAGGTGCCATGGGACCAAATCATCTTGATTATCATGGATTACTTTACCCTGGATGCAAAGAGATATGTACTTTAAAGTTTTCACCTAATATTTTTAAATTAGCTAAGAAGGAAGTGGCTCATGAACATCCCTCTTTTTCTATATCACTCTTTGGTGAAATTCCTAACAAATGTTAGTGGTGGGAAGGGGTTGGATCCAATTCACCAAGAATTGATCCTACTTACATTCGAGCATGTGGAAAAGTCAAAAGAGGTGGTGGTGGAGGAGGCACTGGCTAGAATTGATTTTCAAATGATTCCACAAACTCTAGATCTAAGTGTTAAAATATCAAAGGCCTCTAGTGACTGTTTTGAATCGGGTTTTGATGACTCATTGGATTCTTTAGTAAAGGAGAATGATAATTCTAGATGTGATGTGATCATAACTCCCAATGATGGCAAGAGGGGAAGAACTCATCACTCTAAGAAGATTTCATCTAAAAATGGAAAAAATTGAGAAGCCCTTGGTCTTGGTCAAGGTGATGAACTCGAATGATAGTGGCCCAATGAAGAAAAAGCTAAGATTTATAGAAACTATGGATGATGCTTATGTGGCTCTCCCAACGATGGAATTGAATACCTTGTTCCATCAGCCCTTCCTTAGTGACTTGGATGGGAAATATCAATCTTTTCTAGGTACCCTCTAGGTTGCAATTTCCTTTGTACAAGATATTAGAGCAATGGTTATAAAGTAGAGCGATGGGGAGGGTTCCTAGTAATTTAAGATTACCTATGTTTGTAGTTTCCAGCCTTTTGTTCAGGTTTGGTTTCTTACATAGGGTGTTGTTTGTGGGTCATTGCTATTATTTGTTTTATGTGGCTTCGATTTTTGTGACTGTGTTGCTATCTTGCTAGTGTTTTGACCTTTTGGTTTTTTGGTCTTGCTAGAGTATTGAGGTGTGACCTTGATCTCTAGAATTTTTGCTTTGTAAAAAAGGGTGGGGTCCCTTTCAAAACTCCGTTTGTTATCTAATAAAAAAAACCATCTTAGTTTGTTAGTATGCATATGGATAAATTACTATAATTAAAAAATTATAAAAAATAGTTTACCACTGTAATTGTATTAAATAGTTCAAACATTTCTACATCATTTTGTGTTTGTATATTTTTTCAATGAGTTTAAATAGATTTTTATGAAGGTTCTTGAGGGGTCATGGTCCCCTCATACTAAGCGGGGTTTGAACCTTGGACCTGTCAAAAATAGGCCAAAGTCCTTACCACTACAATAAACTTACAAATTTTATGTTTATATAAATTATTCAAACCTTTATTTTAATTTGTGAACATTTAATGTGTACCTATATACTTGTATTTGTTTATTTATAGTTTTTAAGTTTATTTGAATAAACTAATTTTTTTATTATTAAAATTATATATTTTTAATTTGGTCCCCTCACGCTGGGTCAACAACATTGAGGTGGAATAAATTTGGTGGGAGCACCCCTATGGTTTGAACCCTATGGTTGATAGTTATTATTAAAATTATATATTTTTAATTTGGTCCCCTCCCGCTGGGTCAACAACAACGAGGTGGAATAAATTTGGTGGGAGCAACCCTGTGGTTTGAACCCTATGATTGATAGTTACTAAAAATAATTTGGTTGTAACCAAATCTCCTATGAATAAAAAAATATATATATATATATATATATATATATATATATATATATATATATATATATTTATATTTATATTTATATTTGATATACATTATGGGCAAGTTAATAACAACCAAGTACTTATTTGTGAACAAAACCAATTCAATAAATAAATTAATTATATATTTAATTAACAAAAATTTAAAGAGAGGTTCCGTATGAAATAAAAAATAAAAAATTTGTCCCTTGCCCTACCTACCGTTGAGGGATAAGAAAAAAATTCTTCACGCGTCATCATCTTTAACCCGATGACAAGTCTCATTTTGGATCACTCAAGATTTGAAAGCGACCATGGCTGAGACTTATTTCAAATCAATAATTGTATGTTTGCTTATCACGTGAGCTTAACATTTGATACACTATTTCATAATCTAATATTCATCCATCTTAAGTTGATCTTCACTCTTTTAAATACGGAGAAGTCGATCTTCATTGCGTAGAGATTAAGGAGAGTCTTCCATATTTGAGGGTGTTTTTATTGATATTAAATCTGTTTTTAAAATTGAAAAATCAACTTTTGTTTTATTCTAGTGGTTAAGATGATTGTTGTTTCTTAAATGATCTTGTGTTCAAACCTTTTGAAAATAGTTGTTAATACAATTTATAAACGTTTTAAAAAAATAAAAAACAATCTTTACTAAGTTAAAGATTTAAATATCTTATATTAAATTTTTTATGATCTCACATACATAAAGTAGCCAAATAGTTCACGAGACAAAAAGACCACATAACTTGAAGAAGTTAATTAGGGCAGTGCACGAATCTCGAATCTCGAATCTCGAATCTCAAATAAGTTGCTGTGTATCTTCCGGAATGTCCTAACAATCCTGTTTCCGCCGCACTAAGGGGACAAAAAGACCACCTAATTTCAAATTAGGTGGTGCATGTTCTGTTACTTTCATTATTTTTAATAATAAATAAATATAGGGTTTAAATCATAAAAGATTGTTTCTAACAAGTTATTGTTAATTAAGGTTGGTTCGTTTATCACGCATTCAGAAGATTCAGATCAGAGTACTTCTTTTACTAAATGGTATCTTCAAAGTTTGAACCTAATTTTCTTCTTGATAAATATCCAATCACACTAACACTTCCCAATTGACCTAACCCTTCAAAAGAAATCTCAAACAACTTGCACGCCTCTTCCGAAATGTACTCGGGAGTTTAGGAAAGCTAATAAAAATAAACAAAGGACCACATGTGACAACTTTGAATATAATAATATAACTGTTAGGCTGGCAAACGAGGAAAGAATTAATGACGTCACTCAAATTCAAGCTTTCATTGGGCTTAACCTCCTAAAGAATTAATATAAACTATCGCTTAATGACGTCGCTCAAATTCAAGCAAAATGGCACGACAACAATTATTTATTATAGAGTATGGTAAAATCGTTTTAAAAATGTACAATAAAAAGATTTCAATTATTAATTTTGAATTTTTTCACATTTTTCTAATTGAAAGAGTCATACAAACAAAATAAATATCTATCTATCTAAGATTAGAGGCATTTACATGATTTGTCCGATCAAACTCTCTCGAGATTCCATGAGCTAAGATATTCTAAAGTACAACCACTATAACGCATCCACTTGTCTTCCTTCGACACTATTCAAAATTCTATATAATTTGTTTTAAATAATTACTCTTCTATATATAAATTTGTTATATTTATACTATATTTTTTTTTAGTAACTGCCAAGCTTAAAGTTCAAATCATAGGAGCTGCTCTCAACAAGCTTATACCACCTCATTGTTTGACGAGTTCGTTACATCCATATTATTTTTTAGTAATTGCCAAGTACAAGGTTTAAACTGTAGGGGCTACTCCCAACAAGCTTATACCACCTCATTATTATTGATCTAGTGTGAGGGGAACACTGGTTGCTTGGAATTTGTACTATCGTTGTCGGTCTAGTGTGCACTCAAATGATTTAGATCAGACTACTACCTTTGCAACAAACATGCCCCCGAGGTTTGAACCTAGGTCACTTCGTGGTAAATGCTTGGCCAAACAGACAATTACCAATCCTCCTAGGGGACTTTTTAAATAATTACTTATTTATCACTCAAATTTAGTGTTGTAATTTGTAATTAAGGTTAACAATAATAATATATATACATGCATATACACATGAGCTTATATATATATATATATGGAAAATTGTGAGGGACGTTTTTCGCAGGACTGCCCAAACTATCGAACTTGTTTTGGCCATATTTCATTCATCCGGACTCGGATTGAGCTAAAATTTTGAGGGTAGATGCCTGACAAACCCTAGAACATCTCCACCAATTTTTAGATCATTTGGAGCAACACATATCCTAGTGCATCCCTATGTGTGAACAAGATTTTTGGCAAGCGACTATGCGAGGGTTTCATCTGGGTTAAGTGCAAGCAGCTCCAGAGTGAATCAGGGTAGAAATGGCATCTGTGACTATGACTGTGACTACGAATGGAGGTGGGAAAGCGAATAAGGTGAATCAGGGTAGAATTCCCACAATGGTCAAGGGTGGTACGGTTTCTACCGACACTGAAGGTGTTGAGTCAGATTCTGATGGTTTCGAGAACGCGGAGACCATTGGGGGTAAGGATCCTCCCGATAAGGGACACATGCTTAATGGGTCCCTCACTCAAGACATCGAGTCCTCTTTACGGTCTTATGCTAAGAAATTGAAAGGGTCTGCAAAACCTCCCTCGGGCAGTGGAACCCTCTTACTCCCAACGGGTGAAGATCTGGTAATCCCTGAAAACCTAATGGCGGATTACATTTCTGTTGAATCCCACAATATGGTGGGGAAATTTGTCGGAGGATGGCCGGATATGGAATCTATTCGATGGTGGGCCTATACCAAATGGAAAACCCTAGGCAATATGGAGTTGGTTGCCCTTTCAAAGGGTTTTTTCCTCATTCATCTCAACAATGAAGAAGATGCCTCCCAAATTCTTACCAGGGGTCCTTGGTTCTTCGGTCGGAAGAGTCTCTTTCTATGGAAGTGGGGTGAATATTTCAACCCTGAGATGTAGAGCATAAATTTTGCACCAATCTGGGTTCGATTTCCAGATCTGCCCGCCCAGTTTTGGCACGAAGACATCTTACAGGGCATTGGAAAATATATAGGCGAGTTGGTTGCAATCGACCCGGTGACCCGAGCACGCACTCGCATGGTTCATGCTAGAATTTGTGTCAATGCCAATCTGGATTCCCAGCTTCCCACTCGGATAAATCTGGTTTACGGCTCCTACCGTAGATGCCAGGCCATAGAATATGAGAACAAGCCTGCATTCTGCATTGAATGCAAGGCTCAGGGCCATCTCAAAACCCAATGCCCATTGCTAAGAAACTCAAAGGAGATGAAACTCCCCAATACCTCTCAAAGTGGGTTGTAGACCAGGTGGTAGCAAGGCAGACCCTTGAGGGCAAGCAACAAAGTAGCCACTATCAGAAGAAGGGATAAATTCTAGAAGATACCAAAGGAAAGCAGATTGAAATCCAAGATTCGAAGGATGATCATCCAAAGGTGAGTTCCATTTTTGCCTTCCAAAATCATTTTGATGTTTTAAAAGGAACTCTTATTCATGGGTCTGAACCTGGTGAGGATGAAATTACCCCAAATCCAACTGAAACCCTAGTTTCTGATCAAGAGGAACCCCAATCCCCGACCAGATCTGGGCCATCCAATATTTTTTCAAAACCACCGCCCACCCCCGAGGGGCATACAAAAATTGGTAGTCCCATCTCAGACAAAGTGGAGAAAGAAGACAAATATGATTTCAGCCCCATTAACACTAGAAGTATCAAGAAAGCTTCTATTGATATTGGTAGTGAAAAGAAAAAAAGGGAAGACCCTCTATCAATGATCAGAAGAAAAAGGAAATAGAAAATGATATTGCAAATGGTACCCAGAAAACCTTATTCCAAGATCTTCTCGATCAGGAGAAGGATGAATCAAAAAGGCCCAAACCTCCCTTGCAACAAACTAAGGGAGGCCAAAAACTTTCCAAAAATTCTAAATGAGGATCCTCTCATGGAATGTGAGAGGCCTCAATAGTGTTGTCAAGCAAAGGCTTGTTTGCACTCTGAGGAAAGAACACAGACCCACTATCATGGTTCTGCAAGAAACGAAGATTGATCAAAACAAAATCTAGAAAATCACAAATTCTATTTGGAAAAATGGTGATTTTGCTTTTTGCCCCACTCAAGGTACGTCTGGGGGTCTTCTCTATATTTGGGACTCAAACAAGTTAGAAGGCAAAATCATTTCCTCTTCCGATAGGGTCCTCAATATGATGTTTTTTTGTAAAAGTAGTAATTTCTCTTGGGTTTTGACCAATGTCTATGCCCCTAACGATCCTCTCAATCGTAGGGGTCTATGGGATACTTTGAGTCAGATGAGAAGTGCTTTCATAAACCTTTCATGGATTATTGTTGGAGACTTCAACTCTCCCCTTTTTCCTTCTGATAAGTAGGGAGGGAACCTGATGCCCACCAAGAGCATTGAGGATTTTCATAACTTTGTCACTGAATGTGAGTTGATGGATGTTCAGACTAAAGGGGAAAAATACACCTAGAGCAACAGGAGAATTGGGGATCAACACATTCAAGTAAAACTTGATAGGGTTTTCTTGTCTCAAGAAGCTATACCGATGATGGGTGATGGCACTCTTATCTATCTTCCCAGAGTTGGATCTGATCATTGCCCTTTACTATTTGAAGTTGAGAAAGGCCCTTGTTTCAAAATCCCATTTATATTTGAAGCTATGTGGACACAACACCCAGATTTGTGGATGCAAATTATTGACTAGTGGTAATTTGACTATCATGGGTCCTTTATTTTTAGGGTTTCCCAAAAACTTAAGTGTGTCAAAGAAAATATTCGAGTCTGGAACAGAGAAGTTTTTGGTAACATATTCAAAAATAAGGAAAATATTTTGCAAAAACTAAAAATTATTGAACTCCAAATTCAGAATGGGCAGCTCAATGAACAACTCAGAAATGAGGAGAGACAGGTTATTGCAGACTACCACAATGTGCTGGCTAAAGAGGAGACTTTATGGAGGCAAAAATCAAGGGCCCTTTGGCTCAAAGAGGGGGACTCAAACACAAAATTCTTTCATGCCACTACCCTAAGGCACCGAAGTTTGAATAAAATTAAAGAATTAACCAGAAGTGATGGATCCATCATCAGGGATATTTTTGAGATTCAAAATGAAGCTTCATATTTCTTTGAAGGCCTTTTGGGAGCCAACCCCCAAAATTCTACCCAGGCTGGTAGACAATTGCTCCATCATATACCCAGTCTGGTCACTTCAGATATGAATTTGGCTCTTATCAAACCCCTCACCCCTGATGAAATTAAAGAGGTTGTTTTCTCAATGCACCCTGATAAAACCCCAGGCCCTGATGGGTTTTCCCCTTGGTTCTATCAAAATTTTTGGGACATCATTGGGCCTGACATTTGCAATGCCATCATTGAACTTCAGCAAACTAAATCCATACCCAGAAGTATCAACTCCACCTTCATTGCCTTGGTTCCCAAAGGGCCTGTGTGTAAATCTATGTCAGATTTTAGACCCATTAGTCTTTGCAATGTCCTGTACAAAACTCTTACTAAAGCCATGGCTACAAGACTCAAAGAGATCCTTCCTCAGATCATAGACCCTTGTCAAGGTAGCTCTATCAAAGGAAGAAATATTACTGATGGTGTTATCACGTTGCATGAAGCCCTTCATTCTACCAGCCGTAACAAAAAAGTTGCCATGTTTTTCAAAATTGATATGAATAAGGCTTTTGATAGAGTTAACAGATATTTTTTGATTGTTGTCCTTCTCAAATTTGGGTTTCATAGGGAGTGGGTTGATCTTGTTCATAACTGCATCTCTAATCCCTAGTTTTTAGTCCTGGTCAATGGATCTGCAACAGGGTTTTTCCCTAGTAACAGGGGCCTTAGATAGGGAGATCCTCTATCCCCCATCCTTTTTATCATTCTTGTTGAATCCTTGGGTAGAGCGCTCAAAAATGCCTGCTCCAATGACATAATTTTAGGCATTAAGGTTGCATCTAATTTAAGAGCCTTGTCTCACCAGTAGTTCGTTGATGATACCATCATTGCTACTCATGCTTCTGTGTGGGAAGCAAAAGCCATTAAGAGTATTCTTGATACCTATGAGGAGGTTACAGGGTAGAAAATAAATTATATTAAAAGCAAAATATTCTTCATTAACACTCCCCAAGAGAGACAAGCTAAGATTGCATGCATATTTCAATGTGTTATATCTCAATTGCCTACCCAATATTTGGGCCTCCCTCTTTTCACCAGTGCTCCGAAGGAATCCATGTGGAGTAACGTTATTGAGAGGATTAACAAAAAACTTACAGGTTGGAAAGGGACCCTCCTCTCTCAAGCAGCCAAAGCCACCCTGACAATGGCTTATCTCCAAAGTGTTCCTATTTATTTCATGTCCATCTTCAAAGTTCCTATTGTTGTCTACATGAAAATTGAGCAAATTCAGAAAATATTTTTATGGGTAGGTGTCGAGGATAGGAAAATATTTCATCTGGTCAGTTGGGACAAGGTGTGCTCCCCCAAAATTCAGGGGGGCTTGGGGCTTCGAAGAGTTTGTAATATGAACACAACCTTGTTAGCCAAGCAAGCATGGAAGGTTTTCACCAACAACAACCTTGAATGGGTCTCAATTGTAAACAAAAAATATCTTCAAAATCATTGTTTCATAGATGATGATATACCCAGAGAGGGCTCCACTTTCTAGAAATCAATTATCCAAACCAGATCTCTAATTCAGAAGGGGATAAGGTGGCAATTAGGCACAGGGAGTAAAATTAACTTCTAGACTGATAGGTGGATCTCTAATCAACCACTTTTAGAGAACAATGAAATTGTTGTTTTACAACCTTTCCTAGACACTTTAATTGGTAGCAAGGTTGAAGATTTCATTGATATTTCATCTAATTCTAAGCGTTGGAAAAATTTTCATATTCCAAATGCTAATGGCCAAATATCTGATGCTTCAACTATTCTCAAAACCATCCTAAATGCAATAGTCATCCCCATTGGTAATTCCCTTGACTCCCCTTTTTGGAAAGAGATTGATTCTGGGTTGTTCACGGTTAAATCTGCTCATGGTCTGACTATTGATTATCAAGTGGTTCAAATACCTTATGATCGAGTGTGGATTAAATATCTCATTCTGAAAGTTGCTCATTTCAGTTGGTTGGCCATCCAAAATAAGATTCTAATGATTGATAATCTTATGAAAAGGGGCATGATTGTCCCTAACAGATGCTATTTGTGCATGAATGCCTGGGAATCTATCAATCACCTCTTTTTAGAGTGCTCTTTCTCCAAGACAACTTTGGATCACCTTATGTCCACTTTTCATATCTCATGGGTTCCTCCTAATTCATTGAGTCACCTTTTCATCCAATGGCCAACTCCTTTCAAAAACCTTAGATTATCTTCTTTATGGAAAGTGACCCTTCATCATATCTTATGGCAAGTGTGGCTTGAAAGAAATAATAGGGTTTTTTCTTCCTCCTCTAAGGATCCCATATCTATTGCCAATAAAGCTATTGCCTTTGCTGTCGAAAATTCCCAGCTCTTCCCTTGTCCCAAATCTCCTGATTCTAGATTGGAGTCTATTCTATTCTCTTCCTTAAAAATTCCCTACAACTCTAGTTCTAGTTTTCCAGCCCCCCATCCTAGAGTGGGTGCCCATTGGATTCCTCCCCCAAGTGAGTGGCTGAAACTTAACTTTGATGGTGCCTCCAAAGGAAATCCAGGGGATGCAGGTGTAGGTGGTCTTGTCAGAGATCACAGTGGTCAAGTTATTATGGCTTATGCTGAGTATCTGGGGTGTCAAACTAATCATTTTGTTGAAGGTCGTGCACTGTGGAGAGGGCTAGATCTTCTCAAGTATTATAAAGGTAACCTTTTTATTGAGGGAGATTCTTTGAATATTATAAATGCTCTCAAAAACAATAGGGTGTCCTCTTGGAATGTCAGAACCATTGTTCAAGAAGCTAAGAAGTTGTCCCAAAATTTCAATGATATCTCTATCAATCATGTGTACCGTGAAGCTAACAGGCCTACAGATATTCTTGCCAATTGGGGAGTTATCCATAAATCACTATCCATTTGGAAAGAAAGCTTTCCCCAAGAAGTTTTAAATGCTACTAATAATGATTTGGTTTGAAATATGTGGTCACAGGTTTTGGTGGGTCAACTTCTCCAATGATGACTCTAGCTTTTTCAGCATGATTTATTTCTTTGGTTCCAATTCTTATGGTGGAAGTTTTTTGATTAGTGTGACTTTCAGTCTTGCTATCAGTATTGGTGGTTGGTTCTCTCGTTTCCTTTTTATGAAGTATGCTATGTCCCAAGGTAGGCCCTATCAGTGGGTTTGTCTCGTGGTGGTCTTCTCCAAGCATGTCAAGTCCCTTAGTAGGTCTAGGCAGTGTAATTGGATGTTGTCAAACAAGGTCAATATGCATCAAGTCTCGAGATCCTCTTTTTTGCATCTTACAAATTTTGAGAATCATTTTTTTAGTCAATTGGCACTCCCAATCTTATCCCAGTCCTATCCTTTGCATAGTCTATCTTGTGCCATGTCTATATTTTCCAGTGTCTATTCCCTATGGAGAATTACTAAGTGGTCCACCAATCACTCCAACTCAACTTTCGAAAAGGTCATTTATTGTGCCAAAAATTTCTATATTTACAACCCTGGTCTATGTCAATCCATTATCATCTAGTTTTATCCGCTATTGTGTGTCCTAGGTAGTAAGAAGCGTAGTGTCTAGTTTCTGTGGTCTTCCTTTTTCCTAGTCTTACCAACATGGCCCTGCTTGATCCATCTAGCCTTCAACTTGATCCCCTATCTTAGACCTTTCTGGAAGCTCATGGTCTCATTCCTTTCCTCAACAAGTTCAAAGGGGCTGAGCAAGATATCACTAAAGCCTTTGTCAATTCATGGAATAATGGTTATGTTGTTGTGCGTAACCTCCATTTCAGAGTTACTATTAAGTTGATGGTCGAGGTGATAGAACTTTCGATGAAAGGGTGAGCGGTGCGAAGAGATCATCATAACTAGGAACCTAAGCTCCAGGGCTTCCCATTACTATTTCTAAGTTCTTTATTGCCCCTACATGGGCCTTTTTGAATACTATGTTTCTTCTTATTCAGGTATCTATTATAGTTTTTGTTGATCTTTTATGAGCATCCCCTACATGGGTTTTTGTTATAGCTCCTTTACAAGGTTTACAGGTAGTTACTTCTCTTAAGCAACCCCTACATGGGTATTGCTCAGGCTGTATTTTTATGTTTATGATATCAAACATCCACTCAACCTTCTCTACTATTATTTGGTCCTTTTCATTCAAGTTGCAGTTGGCCAATGTGTAGGCATATGTCATCTTATGCTATTATTTTAGCTACCAGTTTATGTACTTGGGTTTGGGGCCCATTTAAACCCCGCACTTAAGCAATTTTACCTACCAAAAATATATATATATCATATATATTGCAATAAATTTTAAGGTATATTTAAAAAGAATAATATATAATCTTATATATCCATTTATTATTATAATTTTAAAATTTATTCAGATTGAACACCTTACATTATATATGCAAACCATAGGTGAAAGGATAGTGAACTAAAATTAATTGATAAAAAAATAGATAATTGACATTATATATATATATATATATATATATATATATATATATTGGTTGGATAATAAGGGGTTGTACTTGGGTCCCCCACCCTTGAAAAATTACAACTCTCTTCTTTAGAGCTTGAGAGTTTACAAATAGATACACTTCTCATCTCAATTGAGATGCTATAGCTAGAAACCTACATCATTTTACATAAAATGTTTGAATTCTTGATTTTCATTTTTTAGATCTTTTCAATTTTTTGTATGAATACAAATATTCTAGAATTCAACATCCTTCTTGACATTTTTCTATAGCAACCTTCACAATACCAAAACTTCACCTCTACTATCTATGCATTGCATCTTAGTAGAGTAATATTTCCAAAACATCGCACTATCATAGTCCACTTTACCAAATATAGATTGCTAGTTTCCTTCCTAAAACACAAGTGCAACCACAAAAATTATAATAAATAGTTTATATGAAAACACATTATTGTTATAAAATAAAGCAGATATTACCAATGGAAAACATTAAAGTAAATCTTAATCATTATTTGATTCAGGCAATCAACATTTTCTTGTCAACTTCAACTAAACTTACTACTTCCTCTAACCATGGAAAGGAGAATTTAACTTCATGATCCTCAATCAAAACCCCTCTATTGGCTAGCCTATCTACACATTTGTTTCCTTCCCTTAATGTATGTGTAAACCTGATTTCTTCAAACTCTTTAGCAAGATCTTGAATTTCCATAATTATCTCTTGTATGTTCCATGGAGCCTTTGCTTTCCTCAAAATTGTATTTATTACTATGAGAGAATCACCTTCCATCCATACTCTATTCCATTTCATTTGTTTGCATATTTTTAACCCTTCTAAAGCTGCCCAAGCTTCAACTTCATTATTTGTCTTAAATCCACTATTGAAAGCATAATGAGACAAAATATCTCCTCTATTATTTCTAATTATTCCTCCTCCTCCTATTGGTCCTAGATTTCCTTTAGATGCTCCATCAAAATTCAATTTAACCAACTCCACATCTAGTGGTTTCCACTTTATATTCTTTGCCTTCTTTTTGCTTCTCTTGTACCCAACATCATAATTCCATTTAATGACTTGAATCCATCTATCAAGGCTCTCTACTTCTATATTAGGGACTAGGTGAGTTGATAGGGTTGGTTTAGACTCCTCTATGGCTAAACATATCTTCCTTTTCATTACCTCTAAACTACTTTCCTTTCCTTTAAATATTCTTCTATTCCTTTCTAGCCATACAATCCAAAGTATTGTATCTTTTGATATATCCCATATTGTCTATAAAGCCTCACTTTTATAAGTGCTCTACCATTGCTTTAACCAATCTTCAATTCTGCTATTCATCACCATGCATTTACCAAACATATTAAGAATCCATTGCCATAGTTTCTAGACTATTGAGCAATGTCCCAAGAGATGGTCTATACTCTCCTCCTTTTTACAAAGAACACATTGAGAGGGGCCATGAAAACCCCTTTTCATAAGGTTATCCCAAGATAAAATTCTTCTATGACCTACTAGCCAAACAAACATTTTAACTTTAGGAATGCTTGGGCTATCCCAAATATCTCTCCATATTCTAGTGATATTACTATTTTGTTGGTGCTTTACATTATATCCACTTCTTGTTGTGTATTCTCCTGAGCTATTCAACTCCCAAATCAATTTATCCTTGGCTCCCCTTAAAATAATCATAATTGTTATCTTTCTACTCAATTTCCTCCTAGCATCAATGTCTTGTATACTTGTAAAAAAATATTCTTTCCATTTGTATCTTCCTTCCTTGATCCTTGTACAAAATGTTTGAAACCCTATCACCATATTTATCTTGAAGCAATCTCATCCAAGGTTTCAAAATTGGATCTAAATTGAGTGGTTTTTTATCACACCAAGTATCCATCCAAATAGAAATTTTTCTCCAATTCCCACCACCCATATTAAACCTTTAATCATTAGATCAATAGATTTTTTAAACCATTCCAAAGAGCAGAACCATTTGGTAGAGAGAATGCAATAAATATTAAACTTGGGTCATTGGGCTCAACATACTTAGAAGAATTCTTGCCCATTGTCTTTGACTCTCTTTGTACAATCTCCAGATTACTTTTCCCCTAAGAGCTAAGTTTGCATCTATAAGAACTCTTAAACCAAGACCTCCCCTAGTTTTATCATCACACACCTTGCTCCATTTCACCAAAGGAAATTTCCTTTTATCATGTAAACCTGACCATAAAAGGATCGCATAATATAGATTAAAATTTTTCAACTAATTTTGGCATAGTATACAATGACATATAATATGTTGGAATGGCCTATAAGACTAACTTAATTAATTGCACTCTTCCTACTAATGATAACCATCTACCTTTCCAAGCTAGTAGTTTATTCTAAACTTTACTAATAACTAGATTCCATAATTCTATCCTCATTCTCCCCTCAAATAAAGGCATCCCTAGATAAGTTGCTAGTAAATTTACCTCCTCCATTTGAAGTAACCTATAAATTCTTGCTTTGATATTAGTTAGAGTGTTAAGGAAGTAAATTTTGGATTTTGTCCTATTAACTTTTTCCCTGATGCTCTTTCATATTCCTTTAAAAATTTATTCAAAGCTCTAGCCTCATTTATCCTTGCCCTTCCAAAAAGGGTTGTATCATCTACAAACTATTGATGGGTGATGTTGTCGATGTTATTACTAACCTTAAGTCCACTTATAAGCCCATATTTGTAAGCCTTATTTAAGTTCCTACTCAAAACCTCTACCATAATAATGAACAAATAAGGAGATAGAGGATCTCCTTGTCTAAGGCCTCTCTTGGCTTTAAAATATTATGTTACTAACCCATTGACCAACACTGAATAAGAAATTATAGAGACACAAGCTTTAATCCATCTAACCCATTTCTTCCCAAATCCAAACTTTTCTAAAACTACAAAAAGAAAATCCCATTTAACCCTATCATAGGCTTTACTCATATCAAGTTTTAAGATCATTGCTTTCTCTTTTCTTGAAGTTGTTGAATGTATAACTTCATGAGCTACTATGATCCTCATCCAAAATTTATCTCCCTTTCACAAATCCTCCTTGCTCTTCTAAAATAATTTTGTCTAACAATGGCCTTAATCGATTCACCATCACTTTGGAGATAATATTATATGCCATATTACATAGGCTTATGGGTCTAAAAGAATCAAACAATTCAACATCCTTATTTTTTGGAATTAGGGTAAGATATGTTGCATTTATTTTATAAGGTATGTATTATTTTACCCTAGACTATTCCACTACCACCAATAAAGAATCCTTCACTATATCCCAATTATGTTGGTAAAAAGTTATAGAGAGCCCATATAGACCTAGGGATTTATCCTTATTAAAAGAGAAAAGAGCTAAATGAACTTCTTCTAGAGTAATAGGCTCCATCAATTTCCTATTGTCTTCATTCATTATAACTGAAGGTACATCTTGAAGAAGTTTATCATTAAGAACTTCAATCTCCTCTGATCCTAGAATATTATGATAAAAAGACTTTACCTCTTTTCTAATTTCACTCTGATCTTCAATCCAAACCCCTTCTATTGATTTAATTCTACTAATTCTAGATGTTGATCTTTGTACTATAGCCATCCTATGAAAAAATTTGTATTTTTATCTCCTTTTAACCAAGTTTATCTTGATTTTAATCTCCAAAATTTCTCTTCCTTACTCAAAATATTATGATATTCACTAAGCAACTCCCTTTCCTCTAAGCTTGGATTATTATGATCACCTTTTTAGAATTTTGAAATTTTATCTTTTAGTTCTTCTTTCTTCTCAAAAATATTTCCAAAAGTGTTCTTGTTCCATTCTTTTAATCTAGATGTCATAGATTTAATTTATTTTGGAAGAGCATACAACCCACCATTTCCTAAAGAATTCCATATTTGTGCTATCATATCAACAAATTGAGGATGGTCTTCCCACATCTACTCATATTTAAAATATGATATTTTTTAATTCACTTACCACCATTTTAACTCTTATTGGCCAGTGATCTGAACCAATCCTTGTTAAGGTATTAATTTTAGCACAAGTTCCTTCATCTAGCCAATGATCTAAGAGTATGCATCTATCTAATTTTTTTGCTATTAGGTTATAGCCTCTCCTATTGTTGGTCCAAGTATAGTTGTCTTCTTCAAACTCAACCTCCCATAGATTATTATTTTGAATAAAAGCTGAGAAATCTCTCATACTTTGGGTTAATTTCCTAATTCCCCCAAAATTTTCATCCAACTTGGTTATGGCATTAAAATATCCTATGATCATGAATCAGGTTTCTTGGTCTTTACTTCTCATAAAGGCTTCAATCCCACTCCAAACTTCTAATCTACCTAACTGAGTTGTAGGTCCATAGACATTGATAAGGATGAAATGAATATCTACAAAGTAGCAAGTGACTAAAGAGGCTATCCAATGCCTAGTTTTATGAATGGTTACACAAGAGGTTCTAGAAGGATTCCAACAAGTTAGAATTCCCCTATCACTCCTTCAGAATCCATAGCATCCCATTCACATCTTGCCCATACTACTTTCATAGTTTTTGAAACTTCTTTTGTCATTTTAGTTTCTTAGATACAAAGAATATCAGGCTTATTACTTAAACATAGGTCCCTAATACACCTCTACTTTGAGGGGGCATTAGCACCCCTTATATTCCATGAGATGATAATCATGTCTCATTAGGGGCTATTGGCCCTACCTACATATTACCAATATCATTTTATTGTTTGGTAAAGAGAAGTTCAACCAACTTAGTTTGTGTTCCTTTCTCTATGTTTGCTCTTGCTTCCCTAGATCTTGCTTGATAATTTGAGGGTTTTCCTCTTTTTTCCTTGCCTATATCAGGAGTAGGTCTTATTATTCTATTCCTCAATATTCTTTCACAATTTTTTTTTCATCATATTTATCCTCTCCTAGCTCTACTACAGAAGCTTTTGACTTGTCCTACTCATTTTTTAGTATTTCCTTATTAATGGCAGAGGTATTAACTTCTAAAACTACATTTTATTTACCAATTTTTTCTCTTAAATGGTGCATGGTACTTCAAGAGAGTCTTCAAAATCTGATGAGACACATTCCTTAGGTTCATCGAGAATGTTCTTCCTTAAATCAAGATCATACTAAATAGATGGTTCCTTGTTAATATGTTGAAACTATTGTATTATGTCCTCTAAGTTTTGATCTACTTTTTCTTCATAGGCTAAAGCCTCAAAAGAGTTGGTATTTCTTCCAATATCCTTCCTTACTAGTCTCCACTATTTATTTTCTTTCATTTTTCTAGATCTATTTTTTGGAAGTTGAAAACCATCTTCATCCATAACCATTTGTAAGTTTCTCTTACAATTTTCTACATATGATTATATTAGGCTCTTCTTAGGGCATGATCTCTCAATATGCCCCACCTCATGACATATTCTACATCTAAAAGATATATTTTCATAATCTATGGTTTGGATCCACATCTTATCCCCATACTTAAGAATGATTGATTATAGTAAAGCTTTACTTATATCAATCATGACCAATATCCGAGCATAAATAGCCAAGAATCCATCTTTCATAGTATCTAAAATCTCAAGGAATTCTCCTAGAGTGTTGCCTATTGCCTTGAAGGTATCTATTTTCCAAAATTCAATGGGTAACCCAAACATCCTAACCCAGACTAGTACTAGGGATAGATTTACATTTTTAAGTGAAAAGCCTTCATACCAATAAGTAAGGAAGAGTCTTGCTCTTCCCATAAACCAAGGACCCCCTTTTAGGATTTTTCTCTTTCTTCCCTAGAAAAAAAATGGCTAGGAAGAAACCTTTGGGAAGAAAGGATAGAATCACTCCTAGAGACTTCCAACTCCTATCAATCCATTTTCTCAAGGTTGAAGCCCTTAGCCAATACCCATTAAATTTACCAAAAATTACCCTATCTTGGAGCAACGAGGATCTCTCTGAGGTGCGCTCACTAACCTCTACCACTAGAGATGATTCTAAGGATTTAACTATAAATCGATCCATGGAAAGGAAACTAAAACTCAAAATCTATTGAAATTTATCAGAATATCCTATAGCAAATATAATATTTGATAAAAATTTATAATAATTTGCATGCAAAATTTCTAAGATAAAGAAGGGAAAAAACTTAGCTAAAAAATTCTATGTCCAAATAGAATGTCTTGCCTCACTGAAGTCCTAGCCCTTCATTGCTCTTCCCATCATCCGAACCCTAGCTGACAAATATTTGCAATTTCATTTTTTATGACTTGAAAAATTATCACTACCCTTGTTTTAGATGGTTGACTTCATAGGGTCATATCTCCCTCAATATTGCTTAGATTCCTTCATATGACCACTCATTTTAAATCTATTCAAATTCTACACAAGTTGGTCCAAGAATCAACTAAATCGGATAACCCTTCACGAAGATATGGCTCCTAAAAGATGAGATATTTAAAAAAAACCTAATCCTTCGTTTTATAATATTTTTAAATATTTAAATATACTTTACAATAATAATCTTTAATTTTATATATATATATATATATATATATATATATATTAAATAAAAATAAATCAATAAATTATTATACAATATTAAACAAAAATATATATTTGTTGGAGCGAGAGCGAACGTGAGCCACGAGCGAGCATGAGTCAGGGGCAAGTAGGAAACAAGAAGTAGAAAGCAAAGTATGATCAAGGAGCAAGTGCTACTTCTTATTCTAGATCTTAGGAGAAACTTAAAAACTAAAGGATTTATGTGAAGAAAATCTAGGTAACATGGCAAGAAAGTATTTTTTGAAAGTCCTTATTGAAAGTAAGGATGCCCTAGTTAGTGATAAGAGGAAAAATAAATCTATGGCAAACCCTATCTAGGTAGTAGATACTACACCAAAAGTGATTATCAAGGATGAGATGATTGAGCATGATATAATGATTCTTAAAATGAGAGGGTTAATATGTAAGTTCCATGGATATTGGCCAAGTTTTAATAAGATTCAAAATTGGATCAAGTGGAAGTGGGGATTAATTCAAATTACTCCATGATTTTTATTTCTAAAGAAATTTTCCTCATTATCTTCTCCAGTTAATAAATAAGGGATAAAATAATGGATGGAGGTCCTTGGTTTAGGGGAAAAGATGCATTATATTTAAGACCATGGAGAGACTATTAAAATTTTTTTTATGTGGATTAGGCTTTTTGGACTTCCTTATCAACTCATCAATAAGGAGGTTTTTAAGAATATTAGTAATACTCTAGGTGAATTCATCCAAGAGGGACCAACTACTAAGGAGAGAAGGCATGTTGTATACACTCGAATATGTGTTGCCATGGATATTTTAAAATCTTTACTACAGTCCATTAGGATTAAATCTAAATCAAGAGAATGGGATCAACAAGTGGATTATAAAAATATTCTATTCTAATGTTGTAAATTTCATGAAACCGGACACATGGAAAGAGACTACAAAGTGAAAATAATGGAGAAAGAGATGGAAAATTTTGGGTATGAGGGTAAATTCAATATGAAACAAGGATATCATATCATAAGGTAAGCTAGGTCAAATCAAGGATTTTCCACTCCTAAGAAAGTGGTAAGAAATACCCCTCTACATCATTAGATAGCAAAGGCCATTACAATTTACATGAATAAACTATTAGAAGAAAAAATGACATGAGGGATGAGGAAGTACAATGCACAAGTTTAAATATAGAAGGAGCCAAACCAAAGGTGTGAAGGAAGATGGGAAGGAAAATTTTAAAGCAAAGGAAGATGGGGGAGATAATTTTTAAGTGAATGAGGTGAAGGAGGTCAAGATTAATCTAGATAAATCATCTTATTTTTCCTCAAGTAGCAAAAAATATTCTCATTACAATAAAAATTAAAGTAGTACAAAGTGTATTACTTGCACTTTAGGGATTCAAGAGCAACACGATAAATAAAATCATATGAAGGATATTCAAGAAAATTTAGGGTTTCTAGGTCAACATAAGAAAGTAATGACTATGGAGGATCATCTATGCACATTAAGGTTTTCAAGGCAACATAAAGAAAAAAGTGTTAATGAGTCTATTCCTTGCATTTTAGAAGATAAGTCTCATTGTGAACAATATGAAAAAATAGAAGAGATTGATGAAGATGAGATTGTTGGTGGGAATGGAAAAAGGAGAGGAAGGCCATCAAAGCATGAAAAAAGAGAAAAAAACTCAAAGGGATATCGATTTAGGAAGCCAAATAAAAGTATCACTTATATTAACAAGAAGTGGGGCTAAGCCCACAAATAAAAATAAAAATTGATGATGATGAAAATGATATCTTGGAATATTAGAGGTATGAATAAGACCCCTAAAAAATGAGTTATCAAGGAATTAATAGGTTGTTAGAATCTAGTTTATTTTAATACAAGAAATAAAATTTAGTGAGGAATGTAAGGATGCTTTTAAGAGGATTTGGAAGATGGGTGATTATCTAGCAATTTCTTCTATAGGAGCTCTAGATGGTATTGCAATAATATGAGGTAAATGCAAATGGGATGTGCAATTATTAGAAGAAAAAAGTAATTGGGTTACTAGACTATTTTACAAGGAGGAAAACATCAAAGTTATGGTTATAAATGTATATGCTTAAACTATAGTTACTCCTCGTGAAAGATGTTGGAAGGACCTTAGCATATTTTTTATTAAATACAATGATGATTCATTGTGATCTATGGATTCTTGGGGGTAATTTCAACATTGTTCTATCTCCATTGGAAAAGAAGTGTGGTATTCTAGGATGGTCTAAATTAATGCAAAATTTTGCTTCATTTGTCAATTCAAATGACCTTTGGGATGTTAGTCCTTCAAGTTTTCAATATACATGGGATAATAGATGCATTGGGCAAACTCATATAGCAGAAATATTGGATAGATTTTTATTATCCAATAATGGTTGCAGATAAAGTATACAATCTATTTCAAATATTTTATTGCAAGCAGGATCAAATCATAAACCCATTATTTTGACTTGTGATTTACCCAATAATGGTCATCCAAAGCCATTTCACTTCCAATCTATGTGGCTCCAAGAACCTATTTTTTTATAGATGGTTATATTATGGTGGGATGAATCAAAATTTGAAGGATCATGTATGTACATGTTTGTTCAAAATATGAAATATTTAAAGGAGCAAATGAAGATTTGGAATGCCAAATATTTTAGTAACATTTTTAAAGAAAAGAAAGAAATTGAATCCAAGCTCAAAAATTTATAAGAGATAGTAGAAACTAATGGAATGGATCAAGATTCTTATGTGAAAGAAAAACAATTACTTTTTAATTATCATAATGCATTGAAAAAGAAGTCATATTGATTCCAAAAATATAGGGAGAAATGGCTCAAGGAAGGAGATAGAAATACAAAAAAAAATCATGCTATAGAAAAAACAAATTTTTATTTTTGTCACATCAAAAATATTTTAACTCCAAATGGAAGAAATATTGAGGATGAAGAATATATAAGAAAGGAAGCAATTAATTATTTCAAAAATATTTTGTGAGATATAAGGCAAGATAAAGAGGCACATGAGAAGCTTTTGAAAAATATTCCATGAATTATCACATAGGTATGAAATGAAATCTTGATGAAGAAGATATCTATGGAGGAGCTACATGAAGCAATTTTCTCTTTCCATCCTAACAAGGCACATGGCCCAAATGGATTTCCTGCAATTTTCTTTCAAAAAATTCAGGATTTATTTAAGAGTAATATGTTAGCTATAGTTGAAGAGGCCCAAAAAAAATAAGGCCATAAGAAGTGAGATAAATGTAACTTTTGTTACATTGGTTTTCAAGAAAGGTGACACAAACTATTTTGATAATTTTTATCCAATAAGCCCTTGTAATATGGTTTATAAGATCATTTCAAAAATTATGGAAAATGGGTTGAAAGGCATTCTAGGTTGTGTTATATCGAAGGAAAAAGTGGTTTTTTTTGTGATAAATAAATTCTCAATGGTATAATCATTGCAATAAAGGTCATGCATTCTCTTTATGCCTTAAAAAAATGAGGTATGCTTATAAAATTAGATATGACAAAAGCATATGATAGGGTTTCCTAGAATTTTCTACATGATATTCTCACAAAGTTTGGTTTTGATTATACGTGGTGTGAATGGATTAAATATTGTTATAGATATTTGAAATATTCTATTTTGATCATTGGCTATCCCATTGGTTACTTCAAGTCATCTTGTGGACTTCATCAAGGTGATCCACTATCTCCTTATCTATTCATTATTCTTGTGAAAGCATTAGGGAGAGATTTCTTAAAGGTAAAAATGGAAGAAAAAATCAAAGGTATTCAAGTTGCAAAAAATGGTCCCTTTGAATCTCATCTCCAATTTTTTGATGATACTTTTCTTTTGGATCATCCCTAAGTTAGTGAGGCCATGGAGTTTAAATCAATATTATCATGCTATGAGAAGGCTACTTGACATATGTTAATACTACAAAATATAGTATTATTTTCATTAACACTATCCTAGATTTACAACAAATTATTATGAATATTTAAGGGTTCAAAGATAAAAAATTTCCATCAACCTACTTGTGTATTCCTTTGTCTCATAAAATAAATAAAAAGGAACTTTGGGTCTCTTTTTTGGATGGAATGAAAGCTTGTTTGGTATGTTGGGAAGTTAAATTATCAACCATGATAGGAAGGCTACAACTTATAAAGGCTACATTACAATCCTTCCCTATTTATATGATATCAATTTCAAGGTTACCAATAGGTATAACATAAAAATTGATAAAATTTAAAGAGAATTTCTGTGGAAAGGTTGTGAGGAAAAATTTAGGTTTCCTTTTTGTAAGTGAAATAGTGTTTACAAAGAAAATAATATTGGAGGAGAAAGTTTGTGAAAGTGCAAACTTGTGAGTTTGGCATTAGGGGCAAAACTTGGAGGGATATTTTTTAGAGATCAAGAAAAGAATTGGGAAAAATATTAATTCAAAAATATATAGATTCTCTTGATGGAGTGACTATTTAGAAGAACCCTACCCAAAGGATCATCAACATGGAACTTCATATCAGATAATTTATAATTGATAAAGAAACATATTAAATGGTCGATCAATGAGGGGAATTATGACATTTGGGAAAAGCTGGTGGAGGTGTTTTTTTAGAAATAATGAAGGTAAAATTCTCCTCACTTACTTAGAATCATATGGAACTTCAATTAACAACTATGCAAATGCTAGGGCACTTCTTACAGGGATTAAAATTACAATAGAAAAAGGATGGAAATATATTTCAATTTAGGGGGATTCATAGATTATTATTAGTGTTATCAAAAAAAATAGATGTGAATATTGGATAAACATAATACTATAGATGATGTTTATCAACTGTTATTAGAGGTAATATCTTAGAAATGTGAGCATAATTATAGAGAAGAAAAATGGCTAGTAGATAATTGAGCCAATTGAGGTGTTGATCTTCATCTTGATGAAATTTAAATTTAAAAAGGAAAATGGACAAGTGATATTTTCATTCTTAATGAAAATGATGTCAAGAAGTTAATTGTGGAAACATAACACTTCGAAGAATTTGAAAAATATATTTAATAGAAAACAATGAGAAATATTTATGATAAAAAAATATATTATATATGGTTTGATTGACATAACAACAAATATAATATTTTGGTAGTTTGATGGGAATGACCCCAATAAAAGCCACATATAACTTACTAACAAAAATTATTATTATATATTTATTATGATATGTTAAAAATGATATAATTTCATTTAAATAATTAGTTTATTCATATATACTTCTAAAATATAAATAACCATTAAAAATAGTTATATAAGTACACATTAGGTGTGCATAACTTAAAATATAGTCTTGAATAATTTATATAGACACAAAAAGATGTAAAAGTGATTGAAATATTTAATACAATTACAATGGTGAACTATTTTTTAAAATTTTTTAATTGTAGCAATGTATTCCTATGCACACAAACATATTTAAAGTAGAGGTCATGGGCCATATAGAACCATTTTCTTATTCAATTGTTTATTCACTCAACCATATCGAAGTATGATGTATAAACGTACTCCTTTAATATTTGAACCTTGGAATTTTAATTGAAGAATAAATCAATTCAAATCACCAAAATTGAACATTATAAATTCATCCTTGACTATACCATCAAATCTTAGTAAATATGAATCAAAGTTTTTATTCAACTAAAATTGATATTAATTTTGTTTTATATGCAAGTATAATATATGTGTATGGCTATGTGTTAATCCCCTATTAATAAGTTTAGTTATTGACCTTACTAGGGGTCATGGTTGGGATGGGTATGTTTAGCCCTAAACATACGACCATCGTATGGGTTTCTCACGCTATCTAAACCATATATATATATATATATATATCGGTTATTAAAATAAAAATAATATATCTCAATTTTATTTTATTATTATAATATATTAAAATTAAGATTTATATTTTTTAATATAATTAAAAATAAATAATATTAAATATAAATACTATATAATTATATAATTCTATAATCATTTCTCATCACTTATAGTGTACGTATGAATAAGGAGGAAAAATAAATGAAAAATGGTGGTGAATTTTTTTCTATGAATTTTTTTAACTATATTAATTTACTCATATATATGCACATTAGAAGATAATCCATCTAATTGAAAAGAAGTAACCAAATTTGATCACACTAAATATACTAAGTGAATATTTCGTGTAATTCTATTAACATGATTAGTTAATAGAATATTTTATTTCAACAAAAATTATCATTAATATTTTTTAAGTTATATGTAACAACCCAAAATCAAACAAGAAAACACACAAAGATAGAAACAACAATTTTTTTGACTAAGGAGAGGAATTCATAAATCCCTAACCATCCTTATTAGACTAACTTATTATTTAACAACCCCTAAGTTTCTCAAGAACTATACCACACAAGATTCCCCTCACGCAAGTCCCTTCTGTGTAGGCATATCTTATGTTATGCACATAAGTCCATCCATCTCATCAATCTTGATGAGCTAGACTTACCACCTTCAATCATTAGAAGGTGTACACGCATCTCCATATTCCACACAAGATATTATGTGTGGATATGCTACGTGTACTGTGAGTTAAGCTATCAATCTTATCCTTTGACAAGCTATCTTAACTCTAGTATGATATTCTAAACCTAGTACCAATCTCCCTAAGGGGGTCTCAAGCCCTTAGGTTAACCTCTAAGTTCACCCTAGAACTTATTACTGAATTAGGTGAAAGTTAATCAAACAAGAATATAAATAATGGGTCTAGATACTAAATCTAACAAAACATGAATCATTAAACAAGCAAAGATAACTGAAACATAAAGCAATGATTAAAGGATAACATGCAATAGAAAGGATATAAATACAATCACATTCAATACTGAAATACAAGGTGCCAGTCACATTGTTCATTTATCACATAAGTCTGTATGGTAAACCTCATGCCTTCAAACAATACTTTACATCAATTTCATCGGGGAAATCTCCCCACAAATCTAATCTATTGCATAATTAAGCAAGATGTAAGGTAGAGAGCAAACTTGTGCATTGGTCCATCTTATGACTTTGGTCCTCCCGCTCTTCCATCGATCAAGTGAGGATGATAGGGGATCAAGACACTCATGGATCAGGATAGACATGCTTCTAAATGCATTTGTTTATTTTATTGCCAAATTGCAACTATACAAATAACCCAAGCAATTCAACTTTCCAATGCATAGTTGACATCATAGAAACTACTCTTTCTATTTCCCCTCTCATCTACTCATGAGAGTTATTCAACCATGCATCAAGCCATATGCTCTACTTGCAATAAATGGTCTAACCCTTACTTAACAATTAAAGTCCCATACCCTTAATTGCTAAATAATTTAGGTTTACACATATCATTCAATTAAAGCCAACTACTTTAATCTTCAAATAAACCTTTTTCTTCATTTCATAAATTAAAGTCCCATACCCTTAATTTACAAAACAAACCATATTTCACATTCATTATCCAATTAAAGCCAACTACTTTAATCTTCAAATAAACAATTTTCTTCATTTCATAAATTAAAGTCCCATACCCTTAATTTACAAAACAAACCATATTTCACATTCATTATCCAATTAAAGCCAACTACTTTAATCTTCAAATAAACATTTTTCTTCATTTCATAAATTAAAGTCCCATACCCTTAATTTACAAAACAAACCATATTTCACATTCATTATCCAATTAAAGCCAACTACTTTAATCTTCAAATAAACATTTTTCTTCATTTCATAAATTAAAGTCCCATACCCTTAATTTACAAAACAAACCATATTTCACATTCATTATCCAATTTCTATTTTCTTTTAAATAATGAAATAACAACAAAGGTTCTTCCCTTTCATTACCCATTAAATATAATGAAATAACAACAAAGGTTCTTCCCTTTCATTACCCATTAAATATAATGAAATAACAACAAAGGTTCTACCCTTTCATTACCCATTAAATATAATGAAATAACAACAAAGGTTCTTCCCTTTCATTACCCATTAAATATAATGAAATAACAATAAAGCAATTGTCCTTTCATTACCCATTAAATATAATGAAATAACAACAAAGGTTCTGCCAAACCAGGCATGGCTTGATTGCCTTCCTACGTGAAGATTGACCAACGGCCAAGACTCTCATAGAGGAAGAACAAAATACCAAGAAGGGAGTATTCAACACAGAGGTGACAATCACTACAGAGATGACTCACCCCACAACAACCCAGATGTAGGTGAAATATTTAGGAGGGAGTTACCCTGGATACCAGCATCAACCACAACATGAGGAATCGATCCAAAACTACCGTAGCTAATAGTGCTACACAGTCAATCTTGGGGATGGTGGTTTAAGGTGGTTGTGATCCTACTACAAACACATCACAACTACAAGTGTTAAGGTGGAGGATTATCCCTACAAATGAGAGGATGACTACCTCGTTGCTATCCTAACCTTAGCACTATCTAGAACCATTTTAGGCCATCCTTTAGAGCAATGGTCATGGTAGTGAGTATGGGATGGCACAATCGATCATCTACACATATGGGTACTATCGTAGACCAAGACTACATTGTTGTTGTAAACCAATAGGCTACACACACGGGTTCTACCAAAGACCAATCGACTACGTGTGATTAACAAAATTATAGAGGTGCAATGCTTAATGCATGGTCGAGGAGGTTAAACATGGCTACTGGCCCTCATGGTTTCATATTGCTAATAGGTGGTAAACAGAGGTTCACCTCTCAAAACTTAGCACTACAAGCTTTAAGGAAGGATCTGCCATAGCTTCTAAAGAAGTTGATGTAAACCAACGAAATTCCACAGCCCGACGACATTTAAAACCAGAGAAAGGAAAACACAATAAACCTATTATTTGTTAAATGCTATCGTGAGTCCAACCTGGTATTTTTTTGTCGTTGGTTGTCTGGGTTGCTCCAGAAGACATCATCATCCACTTCCTTCGTGCTCTCTACTGCTCTCCCACTTCCTTCGTGCTCTCCCTCCAATAGCCTCCTTTCCAACTACGTCCTCTCTCCCTCCTATCCAACCGCATCCTCTCTCCTCGGCTACCGTCCCCCACCTACCCGCCTTAACTCTCCATCAACATCCATCAGGTGGTAGGGGTGAACATCCTCTCCTCCCTCTGCCCAAGGTGTTTGTCATTAAGGAGACATCCCTTCGCACAACTGGTCCGATCGGATCTCTGAAGGTGATCCATCCCATCCTCATAAGGGGTCTTATCACATTCAAACCAACAATGACTGGCTATTCGGATTAAGCATGCTCTACATCAATTCGACTTAATTACAGTCTATAGCCATTCACTTTAATAGGGTTCTTCTATTTCTTAGTATAAACAACCAAAGTTTTCTGGAATAAATCATATTTTATTCAAGATGAAAACTTTTATAACCATAATATAAATCACTCATTTATTTAAAATGAGATCTCTTTATTACTTTAAATAAATTAACTATTTATTTAAAATAATAATTATTTATTTAGAATAATAATCTTTTACCATTCCATTTAGATTGACTATTCATTTAAGAATGTTTTTTTATTATTTCAATAAATCAATTATTTATTTAAAATGATATATTTTTACTAATTAAATAAATCAACTATTTATTTAAAAATGATATCTTTTACTAATTAAATAAATCAACTATTTATTTAAAAATGATATCCCCTCTCTTTTTTATATACTATTTACCAAACATACAAGGAGTTATGAAGACAACCCATTCATTCATAGCTCACAGATTATTAAGGCAAATAGTGCTGAAGTAAAAGATAATCATGCATGTGCAACAAACAAAGAGGGAGTCTTTCCATCAATCTAGTCACCTATCTCAGCCTCTAGAACTTATGATAGCTACTAGGCCATCAGTCTAGGGCTCAAGGTGGCTAGCTATTGATGATTATCCCTAACCGAATGCATACCTATATGAAGGTATCTATCCGTGTTACCTTCGAGTTGCCTTGTCATCATTTCCCCAACCTCAAGTACCCTCATCTTTGGTGGATGACTCAACTTCTTCCACTTACGAGTGCACCTGATCCTACACATTGGCAATTTGTTAGTAGTATCATACTCTTCAATATCTAATAATATTGCATAGTTGCTTAATTGCACAAAATTGAGTATTAAAGCATCATCAATTAATACATTGTTTTTCCATATTCCAAGGTCCATCTGGGAGGGTCATGACATCCTCCCCCACTAGGACTAAACACCATCCTTGGTGTTTCTCAGTTTTACACAAGTAAACACAATCAAAAATAAATCATTACAAAAAAATTCTTTAGAGATCATCAAACAAAAAAGGAAAATATTTTTGCATATCCGCCACTTTCTCCCAAGTGGCATTCCTTTCAGAGAAACGGTCCCACTAGACCTTACATTGCTCAAGGGTCCGATTCCACATAGCCTTAGAGTGGAATTCGAGAATCCTTACTAGCATCACTTCAATTGCCTCTGGGTTTGCCATCTATAAATTAGAAACATCCCACACATGGTCAGGGTCAACAACATACTTTCTAAGCAAAGATATGTGGAAAGTGTCATGGATTTTTGATAGATTAGGAGGTAAGGCGAGTCGGTATGCAACCGGACTAATCTTCTCAGTGATCTCAAAGGGTCCTACAAATCGTGGATCCAATTTTGTGGACTTGATCACACTTTTCATTGGTTTGACCCTTAGGAACACTTTATCTCCCATCGAGTACTCTCTTGGAGTCCTCTTTAGATCAACATAACTCTTCTGCCTATCAACAACTTCCTTGAGTCTTTGCCTGATTACCTTTATTTGCTCTTCCATTTCTTTGACCATTTTTAGTCCAATCATAGTTCTATCCTCTAGGTTATCCCATGATAGTGGTGTTCTACACTTTCATCCATACAAGGCATCGAAAGGTGTCATTCCCAAAGAAGAGTGATACCCATTATTGTAGGTAAATTCTACCAAAGGTAGATAGTCTTCCCAATGAGACTTGTGATCCATACAATACATGTGGAGCATATCTTCTAGTACTTGATTTACCCACTCTATTTGACCATCTATTTTAGGGTGGTACACTAAACTCATATGCAACTTTGTGCCTATTTCCTGGTGAAGGGCTCTCCAAAATTTAGAAGTGAACTTGGAATCCCTATCCGATATGATTACTTCCAGAAATCCATGCAATCGGAACACTTCCTTGAAAAATCTATTAGCCACCACTTGAGCATCATCCTTGGTGCTCCCAAGTATAAAGTGTGCAACCTTAGTCAATTTATCGACTACTACAAATATTGCATCATGCTGGTACCTGGTTTTAGGTAAACCTACTATAAAGTCCATTGATATGACCTACCATTTCTGTGTAGGTATACTATGTGGGTACAAATATCCTACGAGATGTTTATATTCTACTTTAACCTTCTGATATTCAAGGCATCGAGCTATAAAATCTATAATATCCCTCTTCATTCCTACCCAGAAGAAGGTTCTCTTCAGATTTTCCCTCATCTTTACCCCTCTGAGGTGAGTTGTATAAGGAGATCTATGGGCTTCCTACATTAATAGCTTCCTTGAATCCCCTGATTTTGGTATGATGATTCTTCCTTTGTAACACAAAAGGTTATCTATCACCCCAAACTCCTTATTGGCCTCAAGATCCTTGTCTATTCTGGCTCAAATTTCTTGATAATATTCATCCTGATTTTTCTCCTGCCTTACTTGGTCCATGAGCTTTATGTGACTCCTGGTTATGGCTGCTATGTGTCTCCTTCTACTCAAGGCATCTGCAACCTTATTCTCTTTCCATTTTATGTACTCAATTTCAAAGTCATACTCAATGAGGAACTCGATCCACCTTCTCTGTCTCGCATTGAGTATTGGTTGGGTAAATATGTACCTTAGACTTTGATGGTCTGATTTTAGCTCGAAAGGTCTTCCTACCAGATAATGGTGCTAGACCTTTAGGGCATGCACTACAATGGCTAGTTCTAAATCATGAGTAGCATAATTGACTTTATGCTTCTTAAGTTTTCTCAAAGTATAAGCTACTACTAACTCTTCTTGCATGAGTACTCCCCCTAATCCTTCCAATGATGCATTAGTGCATACTATAAAATCTCCTTGAGGATCTAGAATCTTCAATATTGGTGCAGTAGTGAGTTTTTGCTTCAACAAAGCAAAAGCGGTTTCACACTTTTTCATCCATTTGAATTCCTTCCCTTTCTTCTGGAGGTTAGTTATTATCGAGGTAATATTTGAGAAATCCTTTATATGATGTCTGTAATAGCCCATTAACCCCATGAAGCTCCTTACTTCGGTAACATTAGTAGGGGATGGCCAATTTAATATGGCTTTAATTTTCTCTAGATCCACAACAATTCCTTCTGCTGATATGATATGCCCTAAATAGCATACCTTTGAAACATAGAAATCACTCTTGGCTAGATTTCCGTAGAGTTGATTTTCCCTTAGCAACTCTAACATGATCTTGAGATGCTTATTGTGCTCTTCCTTGTTTCGAGAGTATATTAGGATGTCATCTAGAAATACAAGGACAAACTGGTCCAGGTGTCTTCTGAACACACTATTCATTAAATTCATGAAGGCGGTTGGGGCATTAGTCAGTCCAAAAGGTAGGATAGTGAACTCATAATACCCATACCTCATCTTAAATGTCATCTTGTGAGTGTCCTCCTCATGTATTCTCAACTGGTGATACCCTGATCTTAAATCTATCTTGGTAAACATCGTGGCATCTCTCAATTGGTTGAATAAATCTTTGATCCTAGGTAGGGGATACCGGTTCTTGATTGTAGCTTTATTCAACATTCTATAGTCAATACACAATCTTAAGGATCCATCCTTCTTTTTCACAAATAAAATGGGTGCACCCCAAGGTGACACACTTGGTTTTATCAACCCCTTCTCTAATAACCCTTGCAATTGTACCTTTAACTCCTGCATCTCGATGGGTGACATCCTATATGGATATCTGTGAATGGGTTCCACTCCTGGTATAAGATCAATAGTGAAATCAAATTCTCACATAGGAGGGAGCCCAAGTAAATCCTCAGGAAATACATCCTTGAATTCCTGTAAAATTGGGTGTGTCTCCAACACCTCTTTCTTTTGGTCTTTATCAACTTCATTTAACTTTATTACATAGACAATCCCTCCTTTCCTGAGGGCTTTCTTTAACTACATAGCTAACAACATCTGGGGTTTGAATACCCCTTATTCGCTATGAATTCGTAGCCTTTCCTTACCTCCTTCAGAATACTCGATCCATCTATCTCAAAAATTGATTACGACTTTATGGGCCTGTAGCCAATCCATCCCTAGGATCACATCGAAGGCATGAAGTGGGGCTACATATAAGCAACCTTCCATGGTCCCACTAGCTAAAGTAATTTCCATCATCAGGAAATATTGATTTATGGAGTAGGTCTATCCAGACCCATACTCAACCTTCCATCCATGAGCCAAATACCCTAGCCTTTTCGGCATATCTTTGGCTAATTTACAAGAAATGAAACTATTAGTGGCTCCACTATCTATTAAGATATTTACTTGCTTATCAAAAATATTACCTTTTATGATCAATGGGGTGGTTTGCCCCTCAAGCTTCTGACTCCCAGTTGTAGCGTAGATCTTGTGCATAGGTTCCTTTCCCTTAATGCTGGTAACCTCCTCCAATTTTAGGGTATAAAAATGCTCGGTGAGGAACCTCTTCTTGAAGATGACTATAAATTCCTTCCATGGAATGTCTACTAGTCCAATCTTAGTTCCCTCATAGTATGTTTTCCACCAATCTAGGGTAGCCCCTTCAAGGTGGATAGTAGCCCAAGTAGTTTGGGTCCCTGAAGAATATCCCTTTACCATGAAGAAAACTTCCAGTTCCCTTAACCAAGCCTCAGTTGCATCTCCCTCTCCTTCTCCATCGAATTTGGAGATACAAATATTCTTTAGATCTCTTACCATCTCCTTTTCCAAGAGGGTTCTAGCTTGTATCTGTTCCACCATCAGCCCCTCAACTTGGTTAACTTTTGAATCTCTAGCTTGTAAATTTTGGTTCGTAATAGTTTCTAACACTTGTCTTAACTGATCTTGTAATTCGACAACTGTGGTAGTGAGATCTTCTATTCCCATATTGGGAATTTTTGGACCCTCATTCTAGATCTCTTCTTCAACATTACTTTGTCGAGTCTGTCTAGGTGGAGGTCTTTCTATCCTGGCCTTAGGTGGCATCTTGATCTAGTTCCAACCAAGAAAAGAATTAGATCACAACTTCATCTTAAACTAAGTCACTAACTCAAACCACATTATAAAGTTCTTGCTAATCATTAGAAATCTAATTAGGATAAGGTTCCAAGGTTATGATGTATCATTGACACCAAATCCCATACTAAGGTATCATAACATTCATCTTTCCTTGGGATCGACTCCATTAGATTCTAATTAAGTAGAGACTCTAGGTTATCCCAACATTTTAGCTTAAACCTAAGTAGGCCTTCATTGGAGATACCCGAATCTCTTTTTAGCACATAAGAAGCTCTATACCCTCGAACCTAGAGCTCTGATACCAAATGTAACGACCCAAAAATCAAGAAACAAGAAAACACACAAAGATAGAAACATATTTTTTTTAGACTAAGGAGAGGGATTCATAAATCCCTAACCAACCTTAGACTAACTTAATGTTTAACAACCCCTAAGTTTCTCAAGAACTATACCACACAAGATTCCCCTCATGCAAGTCCCTTCTGCATAGGCATATCTCATGTTATGCACATAAGTCCATCCATCTCATCAATCTTGATGAGCTAGACTTACCACCTTCAATCATTAGAAGGTGTACATGCATCTCCATATTCCACACAAGCCATTATGTGTGGGTATGCTACGTGTACTATGAGTTAAGCTATCAATCTTGTCCTCTGACAAGCTATCTTAACTCTAGTACGATCTTCTAAACCTAGTTACCAATCTCCCTAAGGGGGTCTCAAGCCCTTAGGTTAACCTCTAAGTTCACCCTAGAACTTACTACTGAATTATGTGAAAGTTATTCAAACAAGAATATAAAGAATGGGTCTAGATACTAAATCTAACAAAACATGAATCATTAAACAAGCAAAGATAATTGAAACATAAAGCAATGATTAAAGGATAACATGCAATAGAAAGGATATAAATACAATCACATTCAATAATGAAATACAAGGTGCATCAGTCACATTGTTCATTTATTACATAAGTATGTATGGTAAACCCCATACCTTCAAACAATACTTTACATCAATTTCATCGGGGAAATCTCCCCACAAATCTAATCTATTGCATAATTAAGCAAGATGTAAGGTAGAGAGAAAACTTGTGCATTGGTCCATCTTATGACTTTGGTCCTCCCGCTCTTCCATCGATCAAGTGAGGATAGTAGGGGATCAGGACACTCATGGATCAGGATAGACATGCTTCTAAATGCATTTGTTTATTTTATTGCCAAATTGCAACTATACAAATAACCCAAGCAATTCAACTTTCCAATGCATAGTTGATATCATAGAAACTACTCTTTCTATTTCCCCTCTCATCTACTCATGAGAGTTATTCAACCATGCATCAAGCCATATGCTCTACTTGCAATAAATGGTCTAACCCTTACTTAACAATTAAAGTCCCATACCCTTAATTGCTAAATAATCTAGGTTTACACATATCATTCAATTAAAGCCAACTACTTTAATCTTCAAATAAACCTTTTTCTTCATTTCATAAATTAAAGTCCCATACCCTTAATTTACAAAACAAACCATATTTCACATTCATTATCCAATTAAAGTCAACTACTTTAATCTTCAAATAAACCTTTTTCTTCATTTCATAAATTAAAGTCCCATACCCTTAATTTACAAAACAAACCATATTTCACATTCATTATCCAATTAAAGCCAACTACTTTAATCTTCAAATAAACCTTTTTCTTCATTTCATAAATTAAAGTCCCATACCCTTAATTTACAAAACAAAACATATTTCACATTCATTATCCAATTAAAGCCAACTACTTTAATCTTCACTTCATTTCATAAATTAAAGTCCCATACCCTTAATTTACAAAACAAACCATATTTCACATTCATTATCCAATTTCTATTTTCTTTTAAATAATGAAATAACAAAAAAGGCTCTTCACTTTCATTACCCATTAAATATAATGAAACAACAACAAAGGTTTTACCTTTTCATTACCCATTAAATATAATAAAATAACAACAAAGGTTCTTACCATTAAATATAATGAAATAACAACAAAGGCTCTACCCTTTCATTACCCATTAAATATAATGAAATAACAACAAAGGATCTACCCTTTCATTACCCATTAAACATAATGAAATAACAAAAAAGGTTATGCCCTTTCATTACTCATTAAATTTAATGAAATAACAACAAAGGTTCTGCCAAACCAGACATGCCTTGATTGCCTTCCTACGTGAATATTGACCAAAGACTCTCATGAAGGAAGAATAAAATTTCAAGAAGGGAGTATTCAACATAGATGTGACAATCACTACTAATATGGCTCACACCACAACAACATAGATGTAGGTAAAATATTTAGGAGGGAGTTACCCTAGATACAAGTCTCAACCACAAGGTGATGAATTAATCCAATGTTATCGTAGCCAACAGTGCTACATAGTTAGACCTAGGGGCGGTGATCTAAGGTGGTTGGGATCATACTACAAACATAGCACAACTTCAAGAATCAATGTGGAGGGTTATCCCTACAAATGAGCGGATGACTACCTCAATGCTATCCTAATATTAGCATTGTATAAACCAGTGAGAGACCATCCTTTAGAGAAATGGTCATGACGGTGAGCATGGGAGTGCACAATCAGTTGATTATGCATATGGGTACTATCGTAGACCAGGACTACAGTGGTACTATAAACCAACAGGCTATACACATGGGTGCTATCAAAGACTAGTCGACTACATATGATTAACAAAAATCATTGAGGTATGAAACTTAAGGTATGGTAGAGGAGGTTAAAAATAGCTACTGGCCCTCATGGTTTCATTTTGCTAACATGTGGTAAATAGAGGTTCACCTCTCAAATCTTAGCACTACAAGTTTTAAGGAAGGATCTACCATAGATTCTAAAGAAGTTGACGTAAATCAACAAAATACCACAACAAGGAAAACCATTTAAAAACTAAAGAAAGGAAAACACAATATACCTATTATTTGTTAAATTCTATCATGAATCCAACCTAGTATTTTTTTATTGTTGGCTATCTGGGTTTCTCCATAAGACGTCATCACCCACTTCCTTCATGCTCTCTGTTGCTCTCCCACTTCCTTCATGCTCTCCCTCTAATGAAATCCTTTCCAAATGCATTCTATCTCCCTCCTATCTAACTATATCCTTTCTCCTCGACTACCATCCCCTACATACCCACCTTAAATCTATATTAACATCCGTCAGGTGGTAGGGGTGAACATCCTCTCCTCCCTCTACACAAGGTATTTATCATTAAGGAGACATCCCTTCACATAGGTGGTCTGATCAGATATTTGAAGGTGATCCATCCCATCCTCAGAAGGAGTGTTATCTCATTCAAAACAATAATGATTGGCTATTCGGATTAAGCATGCTACATGTCAATTCGACTTAATTACAATCTATAGTCATTCACTTTAATAGGGTTCTTCTTTTTCTTAGTATAAACAACCAAAGTTTTGTGAAATAAATCGTATTTTATTTAAGATGAAAGCTTTTATAACCATAATATAATTCACTCATTTATTTAAAATGAGATCTCTTTACTACTTTAAATAAATTAACTATTTATTTAAAATAATAATTATTTATTTAGAATAATAATCTTTTACCATTCCATTTAGATTGACTATTCATTTAAGAATGTTTTTTTTATTATTTCAATAAATCACTTATTTATTTGAAATGATATCTTTTTTCTAATTAAATAAATCAACTATTTATTTAACAATGATATCTTTTACTAATTAAATAAATCAACTATTTATTTAAAAATGATATCCCCTCTCTTTTTTATATACTATTTACCAAACATACAAGGAGTTATGAAGACAACCCATTCATTCATAGCTCAAAAATTATTAAGGCAAATAGTGCTGAAGTAAAAGACAATCATGCATGTGCAACAAACAAAGAGGGAGTCTTTCCATCAATCCAGTCACCTGTCTCAGCCTCTAGAACTTACTATAGCTACTAGGACATTAGTATAGGGATCAAGATGGCTAGCTATTGATGATTATTCCTAACCGAATGCGTACCTTTATGAAGGTATCTATCTGTATTACCTTCGAGTTGCCTTGTCATAATTTCTCCAACCTCATCTTCGATGGATGACTCAACTTATTCCACTTACGAGTGCACCTGATCCTATACATTTGGCAATTCGTTAGTAATAGCATACTCTTCAATATTCTAATAATATTGCATAGCTACTTAATTGCACAAAATAGAGTATTAAAGCATCATCAGTTAATACATTATTTTTTCATATTCCAAGGTCCATCTAGGAGGGTCATGACATCCTCCCCCACTAGGACTAAACACTGTACCCAATGTTTCTTAGTTTTTCACAGGTAAACACAATAAAAAACAAATCATTACAAAAAAATTCTTTAGATTTCATCAAACAAAAAAGGAAAATGTTTCTACATATCCTTCACTTTCTCCCAAGTGGTATTCCTTTTAGAGAAACAGTCCCACTAGACCTTACATTGGTCAAGGGTTCGATTTCATATAGCCTTCGAGCGGAATTCATGATTCCTTACTAGCATCACTTCAATTGCCTCTAGGTTTGCCATATGTAAATTAGAAACAACCCATACATGGTCAAGGTCAGCAACATACTTTCTATGTGAATATATGTGGAAATTGTCATGGATTTTTGACATATTAGGAGGTAAGGTGAGTCAGTATGCAACCAGACTAATCTTCTCAGTGATCTCAAAGGGTCCTACAAATTGTGGATCCATTTTTGTGGACTTGATCACACTTTTCATTAGTTTGACCCTTAGAAAAACTTTATATCCTATCGAGTACTCTCTTGAAGTCCTCTTTAGATCGACATAACTCTTATACCTATTAGCAGTTTCCTTGAGTCTTTGTATGATTACATTTATTTTCTCTTTCATTTTTCTAACCATTTCTGATCCAATTACAGTTTTATCCTCCAGGTTGTCCCATAATAGTGGTATTCTACACTTTCACCCATACAAGGCATCAAAAGGTGTCATTCCCAGAGAAGAGTGATACCCATTATTGTAGGTAAGTTTCTACCAATAGTAGATAGTCTTCCTAGCAAGACTTGTGATCCATACAATACATGTGGAGCATATATTCTAGTATTTTATTTATCCACTCTGTTTGACCATCTATTTTAGGGTGGTACACTGAACTCATATGCAACTTTGTGCCTATATCTTCATGAAGGGATCTCCAAATTTTGAAAGTGAACTTGGAATCCTTATCCAATATAGTTACTTCTAGAAATCCATGGAATCAAAATACTTCCTTGAAAAATCTATTAGCCACCACTTGAGTGTTGTCCTTGGTGCTCCTAGGTATAAAGTGTGCAACCTTGATCAATTTGTTGACTACTAAAAATATTGCATTATGTTGGTACCTGGTTTTCGGTAAATATACTATAAATTCCATTGATATGACTTACCATATTTTTGTAGGTATATTATGTGGGTACATATATTCTATGGGATGTTTGCATTCTACTTTAACCTTTTGAAATTCAAGGCATTGAGCTATAAAATCTGTAATATCCCTCTTCATTCCTACCTAGAAGAAGGTTCTCTTTAGATTTTCCCTCATATTTGCTCCTCTGAGATGAGATGTATAAGGAGATCTATGGGCTTCCTGCATTAATAGCTTCCTTGAATCTATTGATTTTGGTATGATGATTCTTCCTTTGTAACATAAAAGGTTATATATCACCCCAAAATCCTTATTGTCCTCAAGATCCTTGTCTATTATGGCTCGAATTTCTTGATAATATTCATCCTAATTTTGCTCTTGCCTTACTTGGTCCATGAGATTTACGTGACTCTTGGTTGTGGCTGCTATGTGTCTCCTTCTACTCAAGGCATATGCAACCTTATTCTCTTTCCCTTTTATATACTCAATTTCAAATTTATACTTAGTGAAGAACTCGATCCACCATCTTTGTCTTGCATTGAGTATTGGTTTGGTAAATATGTACCTTAGACTTTGATGGTATGCTTTTAGCTTGAAACGTCTTCCTACCATATAATGGTGCTAGATCTTTAGGGCATGCACTACAGTGGCTAGTTCTAAATCATGAGTAACATAATTGACTTCATGCTTCTTATGTTTTCTCGAAGTATAAGCTACTACTGACTCTTCTTGCATGAGTACTCCCCCTAATCCTTCCAACAATGCATCAGTGCATAATGTAAAATCTCCTTGAGGATCTAAAATCTTCAATATTGCTGCAATAGTGAGTTTTTGCTTCAATAAAGCAAAAGCATTTTCACACTTTTCCATCCATTTGAATTCCTTTCTTTTATTTTGGAGGTTAGTTATTACCGAGGCAATATTTGAGAAATCCTTTATATGACGTCTATAATAGCCCATTAACCCCATGAAACTCCTTACTTTAGTAACATTAGTAGGGGGTGGCCAATTTAATATGGCTTCAATTTTCTTTGGATTCATAACAATTCCTTCTACTGATAAGATATGCCCTAAATAGAGTACCTCTAAAACATACAAATCACTCTTGGCTAGATTTGTGTAGAGTTGATTTTCCCTTAGTAACTCTAACATGAACTTGATATGCTTATTGTTCTCTTCCTTGTTTTGAGAGTATATTAGGATGTCATATAGAGATACAAGGACAAACTAGTCTAGGTGTCTTCTGAACATACTGTTCATTAAATTCATGAAGGTGGTTGGGGCATTAGTCAGTCCAAAAGATAGGATGGTGAACTCATAATGCCCATACCTCATTTTAAATACTATATTGTGAGTGTCCTCCTCACGTATTCTCAATAGATGATACCTTGATCTTAAATATATATTGGTAAACACCATGGCATCTCCCAATTGGTTGAATAAATATTTTATCTTGGGTAAGAGATACCGATTCTTGATTTTAGCTTTATTTAGCATTTTGTATTCAATACAAAATATTAAGGATATATACTTATTTTTCACAAATAAAATGGGTGCACCCCAAGGTGACACACTTGGTTTTATTAACACCTTCTCTAATAACCCTTGCAATTGTACCTTTAAATACTACATATCGATGGGTGAAATCATATATGGAGATATATGAATGGGTTTCTATCTTGGTATAAGATCAATAGTGAAATCAAATTCTCACATAGGAGGGAGCCCAGGTAAATCCTCAAGAAATACATCCTTGAATTCCTATAAAATTAGGTGTGTCTCCAACACCTCTTTATTTTGGTCTTTATCAACTTCATTCAACTTTATTACATAGATAATCTCTCCTTTCATGAGGGATTTCTTTAACTAAATAGATGAAAACATCTGGGATTTGAATACCCCATGTTCACTATGAATCATAGCATTTCCTTACTTCCTTCAAAATACTCAATCCATCTATCTCAAAAATTGATTATGACTTTATGGGCCTATAGCCAATCCATCCCTAGGATTACATCAAAGGCATGAAATGGGGCTACATATAAGTAACCTTCCATGGTCCCACTGGCTAAAGTAATTTCTATCATCAAGAAACATTAGTTTATGAAGTAGATCTGTCCAGACCCATACTCAACCTTCCATCCTTGAGCCAAATACCCTAGCCTTTTTGACATATATTTGGCTAATTTAAAAGAAATGAAACTATTAGTGGCTCCACTATCTATTAATATACTTACTTTCTTATAAAAAATCCTACCTTTTATTATCAATGGGGTGGTTTTCCCCTCAAGCTTATGACTCCCAGTTGTGGTGTAGACCTTGTGCATAGGTTCCTTTCCCTTAATGTTGGTAACCTCCTCCAATTTTGGGGTATAAAAATGCTCGGTGAGGAACTTATTCTTGAAGATAACTATAAATTCCTTACATGGAATACCTATCGATCTAATATTAGTCCCATAGTAGTATGTTTTCCACCAATTTAGGGCATCCCTTCAAGGTGGATAATATCCCAAGTTGTTTGGGCTCCTGAAGAATATCCTTTTTTCGTGAAGAAAACTTCCACTTCCCTTAACCAAACCTCAACTATATTTCTCTCTCATTTCCCATTGAATTTGGAGATACAAACATTCTTTAGGTCTCTTACCGTCTCCTTTTCCAAGAGGGTTCTAGCTTGTATCTATTTTACCGTCAGCACCTCAACTAGGTTAACTTCTAAATTTCTAGCTTGCAAATTTTGGTTCATAATAGTTTCTAGCACTTATCTTAACTGATATTGTAAATTGACAACTATGGTAGTGAGATCTTGTATTCTCATATTGGGAACTTGTGGATCCTCATTCTATATCTCTTCTTTCACATTACTTTGTCGAGTCTGTCTAGGTGGATGCCTTTCTATCCCATACTTAAGTGGCATCTTGATCTAGTTCCAAACTAGAAGAGAATTAGATCATAGCTTCATCTTATTGAGTTACTAACTCAAACAAAATTATATAGTTCTTCTTGCTAATCATTATAAATCTAATTATGATAAGGTTCTAAGGTTATGATGCATCATTGACACCAAATCCCATACTAAGGTATCATAACATTCATCTTTCCTTAGGATCAACTCCATTAGATTCTAATTAAGTAGAGACTCTAGGTTATCCCAACCTTTTAGATTAAACCTAAGCATGCCTTCATTGGAGATACCCGAATCTCTTTTTAGAATATAAGAAGATATATACCCTCAAACCTAGAGCTCCGATACCAAATGTAACGACCCAAAATAAAACAACAATAAAACACACAAATATAGAAATATATTTTTTTAAACTAAGGAGAGGAATTCATAAATCCCTAACCAACCTTATTGGACTAACTTATTGTTTAATAACCCCTAAGTTTCTCAAAAACTATACCACACAATATTTCCTTCACGCAAGTCCCTTCTACGTAGGCATATTTTATGTTATGCACATAGGTCCATCCATCTCATCGATCTTGATGAGCTAGGCTTACCACCTTTAATCATTAGAAGGTGTACACGCATCTCCATATTCTACACAAGACATTATGTGTGAATATGCTATATGTACTACAAGTTAAGCTATCAATATTATACTTTGACAAGATATCTTAACTTTGGTATGATCTTCTAAACCTAGTACCAATATCCCTAAAGGGGGTCTCAAGCCCTTAAGTTAACCTCTAAGTTCACCTTAGAATTTATTACTGAATTAGGTGAAAGTTAATAAAATAAGAATATAAATAATGGGTCTAGATACTAAATCTAACAAAACATGAATCATTAAACAAGAAAAGATAACTGAAACATAAAGCAATGATTAAAGGATAACATGCAATAGAAAGGATATAAATATAATCACATTCAATACTAAAATACAAGGTGCCAGTCACATTGTTCATTTATCACATAAGTCTATATGGTAAACCTCATGCCTTCAAATAATACTTTACATCAATTTCATTAGGGAAATCTCCCCACAAATCTAATCTATTGCGTAATTAAGCAAGATGTAAGGTAGAGAGAAAACTTGTGAATTTGTCCTCCCACTCTTCCATATATCAAGTGAGGATGATATGGGATCAGGACACTCATGGATCGGGATAGACATGCTTCTAAATGCATTTTTTTATTTTATTGCCAAATTGCAACTATACAATTAACCCAAGCAATTCAACTTTCCAATGCATAGTTGACATCATAGAAACTACTCTTTCTATTTCCCTATCATCTACTCATGAGATTTATTCAACCATACATCAAGCCATATGCTCTACTTGCAATAAATGGTCTAACCCTTACTTAACAATTAAAGTCCCATACCTTTAAATGCTAAATAATTTAGGTTTACACATATCATTCAATTAAAGCCAACTACTTTAATTTTTCAAATAAACTTTTTTCTTCATTTCATAAATTAAAGTCTCATACCCTTAATTTACAAAAAAAACCATATTTCACATTCATTATCCAGTTAAAGTCAAATACTTTAATCTTCAATAAACCTTTTTCCTCATTTCATAAATTAAAGTCTTATCCTAAATTTACAAAACAAATCATATTTCACATTCATATCCAATTAAATCCAACTACTTTAATCTTCAAATAAACCTTTTTCTTCATTTCATAAATTAAAGTCCCATACCCTTAATATACAAAACAAACCATATTTCAAATTAATTATCCAATTAAATCCAACTACTTTAATCTTCAATAAACATTTTTTTCATTTTGTAAATTAAATTCCCATACACTTAATTTACAAAATAAACCATATTTCACATTCATTATCCAATTTCTATTTTATTTTAAATAATGAAATAACAACAAAGATTATTCCCTTTCATTACCCATTAAATATAATAAAATAAAAACAAAGGTTGTCCTTTCATTACCCATAAAATATTACCATTAAATATAATGAAATAATAACAAAGGTTATACCCTTTCATTACCCATTAAATATAATAAAATAACAACAAAGGTTCTTCCCTTTAATTACCCATTCAATATAATGAAATAACAACAAAGGTTCTACCCTTTCATTACCCATTAAATATAATGAAATAACAACAAAGGTTCTGCCAAACCATGCATGGCTTGATTGCCTTCCTACGTAAATATTGACCAGCAGAGTATTTGACATAGATATGATAATCACTATAGAGATGGCTCACCCCACAAAAACCCAGATGTAGGTGAAATATTTAGGAGGGAGTTACCTTGGATACCAGCATCAACCACAGTGTGATGAATTGATCCAACATTATCATAGCTAATAGTGCTATGCAGTTAGACCTGGGGGTGGTTATCTAAGGTGGTTGGTATCCTACTACAAAAATAACACGCCTACAAGTGTCAAGGTGGAATGTTATCCCTACAAACGAGTGGATGACTACCTTGATGCTATCCTAACCTTAACATTGTCTAAACCCATGATAGACCATCCTTTAGAGAAATGGTCATGGTAGTAAGCATGGGATTGCACAACCAATCAACTATGCATATAGGTACTATCATAGACCAAGAGTGTAGTGCTTATATAAACCAACAATCTACACACATGAGTGCTACCAAAGACCAGTTGACTACATGTTATTAATAAATTATAGAGGTGCGGCACTTAAGGTACGGTTGAGGAGGTTAAACATGGCTTCTAGACCTCATGGTTTCATATTTCTAATAGGTGGTAAATATAGGTTCACCTCTCAAAACTTAGCACTACAAGATTTAAGGAAGGATCTATCATAGATTCTAAAGAAGTTGACGTAAACCAATGAAATCCCATAGCAAGGAAAACCATTTAAAACCAGAGAAAGAAAAACACAATACAACTATTATTTGTTAAAATGCTATCATGAGTTCAACCTTATATTTTTTTATTGTTGGTTGTCTGGGTTTCTCCATAAGAGGTCATCATCCACTTTGTGCTCTCTGTTGCTCTCCCACTTCCTTCATGCTCTCCCTTCAATAGCCTCCTTTCCAATTGCATCCTCTATCCCTCCTATCCAACCACATCCTCTATCCTTGGCTACCATCCCTCACCTACCTTAACTCTCCATAAGTATCTATCGGGTGGTAGGGGTGAACATCCTCTCCTCCCTCTACCCAAGGTGTTTGTCATTAAGGAGATATCCCTTCACACACTGGTCCAATCGGATATTTGGAAGTGATCCATCCCATCCTCGGAAGGGGTCTTATCATATTCAAACCAAAAATGACTGGCTATTCGGATTAAGCATGCTCTGCATCAATTTGACTTAATTACAATCTATAGCCATTCACTTTAATAGGGTTCTTTTTCTTAGTATAAACAACCAAATTTTTCTAGATGTTTTATTTAAGATGAAAGCTTTTATAACCATAATATAAATCACTCATTTATTTAAACCAACAATGACTGGGTATTCGGATTAAGCATGCTCTACATCAATTCGACTTAATTACAATCTATAACCATTCACTTTAATAGGGTTCTTTATATTAGTATAAACAACCAAAGTTTTCTAGAATAAATCATGTTTTATTTAAGATGAAAGCTTTTATAACCATAATATAAATAACTAATTTATTTAAAATGAAATCTCTTTACTACTTTAAATAAATTAACTATTTATTTAACATAATAATTATTTATTTAGAATGATAATATTTTACCATTCAATTTAGATTGACTATTCATGCAAGAATATTTTTTTATTATTTCAATAAATCACTTATTATTATTATTATTATTTTTAATTTACATGGTGGAATCGGTAGCCGCCACGAATTCAGGTAGGCTATCCAAATTTTATGGCCACCACAGTATTCTATGTTGTCCGCCCTAGAAGCCGCCACACAGATATTCGTGCAATTCGCCCCTATAACCCCCATGCCACAATCATTTAAAACCTTTTACGCCCTGAAAGCACCAGGAAAGGGACAAGCATTCAGTTCGACGAGGCCCGAGATTTGAACCTTGGACCTCCACTCCCCTTATGGGGTTTGGATGAACCAATTGGTCTACACCTCGGACCTTAATCACTTATTTATTTGAAATGATATATTTTTTCTAATTAAATACATCAACTATTTATTTAAAAATGATATCCCCTCTTTTTTTTATATACTATTTACTAAACATACAAAGAGTTATGAAGACAACCCATTCATTCATAGCTCACATATTATTAAGGAAAATAGTGTTGAAGTAAAAGAAAATCTCGCATGTGTAAAAAACAAAGAGGGAGTCTTTCCATAAATCTAGTCACCTATTATGAGACTCTAGAGCTTATGATAGGTATTAAGTCATCAGTCTAGGGCTCAAGGTGGCTAGCTATTGATGATTATCCCTAACCGAATGCATGCCTATATGAAGGTATCTATCTATGTTACCTTCTAGTTGCCTTGTCATCATTTTTCCAACCTCAAGTATCCTCATATTCAATGGATGACTCAACTTCTTACACTTACGAGTGCATCTGATCCTACACATTTGGAAATTCATTAGTAGTATCATACTATTCAATATCTAAATATATTACATAGCTTCTTAATTGCACCAAATCGATTATTAAAGCATCATCAGTTAATACATTGTTTTTCCATATTCCAAGGTCCATTTGGGAGGGTCATGACATTATATGAAAGTATTGTACACATGAAATAAAGTATGATATGTTATAAATGAAAAAATAAGTTAAGTTATAACCATTTTTGTTTTGTAAACAAGATAAATTTAGTTGCTTCTAAGGTTTTGGTATTACAAAGATGCATGCTAAAAAAAAATGTACAACTACTAAGTTCAACGTGTGAAGAAGCTCTGGTTAACATTATAAGATTATACATGTTAAAATTTTTAGTAGTATAAAAGGTGCTTCTTTCAAATTTATTTCTTTATGGATATAATTTTTTGCCCTCCCCATTTAGGATGGAAAAGAATTTTGGATTTAGAATTTTTATGTATAGATGATAATTAAATATAGTGGAAGAAACTTATTATTTATAAAGAATATGTGTTGAGGGATAGTTAAGACAAGTAGTATGAAGTTACATCATGGTTTATGTTTAATGAAAAGGTATCAACATAGGGATATCAATTTTATGTTTGGATTAAATGAGATAAGTGAGAATATTCTATATTTTTATGAGATGAGGGATTTTTTCACCTGCACAAATCTAGAGAGGTCACTAAGGATGGAGGATGTGTAAGAAACACTGGATATATAATTATTTCTACAAATTTGAGGTAAAATAAACCACATAAAGATAATCAATATATGGTAGTAAAGGGATGTAGTAATGACTTGCATGGAAGAAGAGATACTTAATAAATATTAGTAGCAAGGGGCACCAAAGAAGATATCAAGTCTCTTTTGGTTAAACATTTTATAGTAATAAGGTCTTGATTTTAAATCATTTAATGGGTATGACAGGAAAAACTCAATATATATCCAAGATAAGGGTTGCTCTACTAGAACTAACAATCATTTTCATATATGAATAATTAGAGAATCTTTGGAAGATGGTTTTAATTCATTTACTATTAGATTTTACAATAGATTCTAGAAATGAATAGAATTAACACATTACCCAATAATGCTAAAAAATATATGGGGGTTATCTATGGAAACCAAATAATATCACTATAAATGAATAGAATTACACTCCAAATAATAACCAAAATGGTTGGTATGATAGTATATTTATACCCAAATATAAGTTACCTTTAAAGCAAGGTTATGATATCAACCTTTAGGAATAAAATAATAGAAAATTTTAAAACTTCCTTTTTCAAGGATTATATGGGCTTAACGACATAATATGAACACTACAATGAAAAATTTAGTTGTGGATTCAATAGAATATTGACCACCACATATTCCAACATACCCCCTTAAGTTCAATGGGGGACATGGAAAGAGATCCTTACTAGTTACTACCCCTTAAGGAACACTCTCCTATTAAAGTAGCTTCCACATTTGCACAAAAGTGACCTTATGTATGATCTTGGTTGGATTGTCAATTGCTTGCTTTGATGAAAGTATAAAAACTAGATCAAGCATCCCTCATGTATGAAGCCATCTCAATAAGTGCATCGAAATATCTATATGGTTTTTTTGTTGATGAAACATTGGACTATAGATAAGCTAGGTGGGATCTAGTTATCACATTTAAGAGTGACTATAAAATTTTAAGTAATGCAATCTCTTGGAAAATCATGAGAATTCATATAAGATACTTTATTGCTTTATTGGAAATACAATATTTAGATTCTATATAATACTGAGTTATGGTGGATTGTCATCTAGAACATCAAGAAATAGGACTAGATCCCAAATAGAACACAAAGCCCATGGTGGACTATATCTCATCCAAATTACTAGCCTAATTAGCATTTAAATATCCTATCAAAATTAGAGGGAATATGATAGATTAGTGATTTTATATTTTATAGGTCCCTTGGATATATCTAAGAATTCTCTTAGTCATCCAATGACTCACCCAAGTTGTGTGCATATATCTAGAATAATAACTAAAAGCAAAATCTATATTAGTTTTATAGTAACTAAGATAGAGAAGTCCACCCACAAGAGACTGATACAACATAGCATCCACCATAGGAGTGATATAATCAACCCCAAGCATCAATCCTGAAGCAAAATAAGTTCAAGTGAACTTGAAATCCTCCATATTAAAATATTGAAGAAGATCCAAATTATAATTGGGTTATAAAATAGTGATACCAGAATATATACGATCAATATAAATTTTCAAAAAATATTGTAAAACTCCCAAATTTATCATCTCAAAAGTGGAATAAAGTTGTGAGTTCATATCCTAGATCAAAGTAGAGGATATACTAGTGATGATAATATTATCAACATACAAAAACTAAAGTTTTTCCATCCTACTATTTGATGTAAACATCATGTTTGGAATAATATCATAAAAATCTAAAACTGAGGGAAAATAATGAATCTTCTTATACCACATGCAACAAGCCTACTTAATTCCAAATAAGGATCAATTTAGACAAGAAATCAAAGGAATAGGACCCTCAATCTCAAATACAAGTGTTTTCTAAATGTAGATCTACTCCTAAAGCTTCCCATGTAGAAAGACATTATTCACATCCATCTAATGTAGCTTCCTATTTATATGAGGAAACAATAAAGAGCATCATCTTAATTGAGTCCATCCTATACACTGATGCAAAAGTCTTATAATAATCAATTTCATCCTTTTTATATAATCCTTTAGTACTAAGGTGTACCTTGTGCTTATCCACCTAACTATATGAAATATATTTGGTTCTATAGACCAATTTGTATCCAACTACATTATTTCCTTCTAGAAGAGGAACTAAAACCCAAGTATTGTTCTTCATTAGAGTCTCATATTCTGCCAAAAAAACATCTTCCCACTCTAGTTGGCCCTTATCTTCAGAATATGTAGGAGGATCCTAATAATGAGCAAATTCAAGAGTAATGATAGATAAGAAGCCTTCTAGTGTCACTCAATATATAATAGGTTGAGCATAATTCAAACACATCTTAATCCATGTGGGCATTAGATGGACTAAGGAAGAATCATGTACACTTTATGGTAAAGCAACATTAGAAGGTAAAACTAAATAATCCAACTCAAAAGCACTGCTCATCTCATCATGTAAATTTGAAGCTCTTTGAACTAATGTGTCCTAGTCAACATACCTTGAATCTAGAAAAGAAGGTGCTACCCATGGTGTTTCTTATGAAGGGTTAAAATCACTAGGTTAAATAAGGAATTACCTATTTCCTAGAATCAATGGTGTACCATAGGTCCATGCATATCTCTATGTATTATATCCAAGAAATGATAATATTGTCTTGTAATATCTTTTGAAAAGGTCTTCTTATGATTCTTATGATGCCACTTCTAACTTTCATTATCTTCATGTGCAACCGTAGAAACAAAGATTTTGAACTTTATTTAACTTACACATTTGATTGGACTCATCACAATATCCAAAAATCATAGTTTTAAACCCATTTTCCATATCCTTAATTTCTCATAAATCAAACCAGAATTCTACCTTCTAATTTGTATGAGTAATGTAATAAATAGATAAGAAAATATGGCCAACACTATGAATGTGAATTATCTCATCAAATGAAGAAGATAGAATGTTAATTTCTCCACATCCTACAACCTGCAATGAAGAATCATCTCTAATAACAACATGCTTTCCTAAATATGATTAATTATAACCCTATATGATATTTTTGTGCTTCATCATGTGCCTAGTTACCCCTAAATATATAATCCATTCATCTAAAGAATTGGATTTCCAATATACTAAATGAATAACCATATGTGCTTCTAAGTATTCTCCATAAAAGTTATCCTCACCTCATTCATAGAAGAGAGCAACACCACTACTTCCTTTTATTCCTACTTCCTCAATTTTCTTGATGCAAATCTAGAAAAGTTTTGGTCTATGGTTTTACTTTCTATAAAAATCATTTTAGGATTCTTCAAGGGCTTAGGCTTCTTATTCTATTTCATATTCTCATTTTGAGTTCTAGCAATAACTTCCTTTAGGTAATCCTAGTTAAAGATAAAATTTACCTTATGGTTTTATCTTCTAGAATGGTGATGAAAAAAGTACTTGAATACCTCATCAATTAGTAGTGAAGAGAAACTAGATAGTACATATGAAGTATATTAAAGACAAAAATAACTATCTCATATGTCATGAACACTTTGTTGAAGAAAATATTTAATAGTTAAATGTTATTTTCCTTCTCCAATGATTCATGTCCTTCTCTTCTCTCCTTAAGTAGTCCTCTTGTAGTCTGGATATCTTCTTGTAGTTTTTTGAAATGACTAAGATCAGCGTCCAACCTACTAATTTGTGTGGAATCAATATGATCATACAATACCTAAAAAATTCCAAAAAACACTTTAATATCCATGGTGTTACTAACATGTGTGTTATAAAAATTTTCAATATTAAGGGCTATGACATCATAAGCCTCATCCTTCATCTTGTATAGAGTTGCTTCACTTATTTAGTATTAGTAAAATGAGGTTCCTCATTCACACACTTGAGTAACCCCTTACATCAAAGAAAAGATTCAATATTTATCTTACAATTAGCATAGTTTGGACCATTCAATAAGGATACATGATAATCCATGGCTATTATTATAAAATAAAAAATATTGTATGTAATTATGGACTAAGATAATGCTATGAATGTAGAGATCTCAAAAGTAATGTGGTTGAAAAAATTGGGCCATAAAGCTTTCCTATACAAAAGTTATGGCCCTAAAATTGCAAAGAATACCTCTAAAACCTTTGATAATTTTAACATTAATTGTATTAATTGAAATGAATGAGAGGTAAGTCATTGTATAAGTGGTTAAGGGGGTACTGAGCATGAACTAAGTAGGAAGTGTGTTGAAAAAATGCATAATAACACTTATCATGATCAAATATATACCACTTGTGTGCTATGTAGGCCACTAGATAGGATATTAATGAACTACAATGTTCCACTTATCATGCTTTGATTGACTATCCAGTATACAAACCATATTGTGCTAAAATCCATGCTTTCCCAAGTCTACTATTGACTATGTGAGTGACTTGTCAAGTTTAATGATATGATAGAATATGATTGGTTGATGTTGTTGTAGACACCTAAAATACATCATGTTTAGGAGGCTACTCATATGGACACCTATTTAGGCCATGTGATTCATCTTGGACCTTTCCAAGATCCAAAAGTGGTTTTAACCACTCAATTAGGGCAATCTAGTCCTACGCAGCCATAACCATTGATGTCATCAGTGGTGGTGACCATCATCATTGAAAATTAGAGTGGCTATGTCCATAGCCATGACTATTGATAGTGTCAAAGCCTATAATAAACTCGTGCTAACAGAGCTATGTAATTCCATTGGAATCTAAAAAATTCTTGAACTATTGATAAATTGGAAATATTTAGAAGCTTCTTCTTAATGGACCCAACCTAACTGAATTAGGTTCTTGGCTTCCTAGAGAAGTTAGGAGGAGAATTTGGGAGTCTATTTAAGGCCCCAAATTTACAAGCAAAGTATAGAAGATTTTATGTGCAATTGCCATAACGGAGCTCTGTCAAATCAATGAGTGAATTGACATCCCTATGAGGTGAAAAATGTGTTGCAAAACTATGCAATGCCATATACCTATCCACCAATGAAAACTACCAAATATTGAGGATCAATGCCCTACTGTTCAAGCACCAAATTATCATGAAATCAAGCCAATTACTACCCTAAGTCGTTCTACAAGAATGCACCAAGAACATCAACCGAATTGACATTGGAATTGATCATCATAAGACTCATGTTTTAGAGAACGTAACTTCTATCCCACAGAAACTATTTTTAATAGTGGCCTGCAAGCATTGCCATCGATGTTGATAGTGGCTAATATAGCTCGCCGCTCATTTTGACAATGGCTATGGTCTGAGTGATATTTTCCCTTGTCTTAGTCTGTAGATTTTACATTTTTTGTATTTCATCCATTTTTTGACCTAGATTAGAAGCATTTATATTTAGTTATACACATTATTTTTCTACTTTATTTGTAGTATTTTCATGTATCTTGTTATTTATTTATGTATTTCCTTCATATTTTGCAATAATCATGAAATGGCCTCATCTTGAGATGCTTGAATCTTACTATTAATGTTTTTTAGGTTTCCTCGTGTGCATGTTTAGGCCTTATCAAGAGCATATTATCTACAAGATCATCCTCAATAGTACCATAAAGTAGAGGTCATTGAGATAATCCCTCCTATAATAAGTTCATGGGGATTCTAAAGATCTATTGAAGACACCTATCATTTGAATTATTGATTGTAATATGTATCAAAATGGTTAATCCCTTAGAGGGATATTTTGTAACCTTGATGTAAATAAGAATCTAAAAATATGAATAAATATGGGTACCATTTATTTCATTTCTTTCTCTTTACATTTATTATATGATGTATTTTATCATTTTGATTACATATTGCTTTAGGTGTTAGATTTTTAGCTATCTTTTAGTGGTGATCACGGGGGGCTCTCCCAGTTCTACTGCTAACTGATGTTTTTTATTTATTTTTCATTTTAGGTACAATCACTCTGAGTGATAGAAGCTATCAGTCATTGTCACCATCAGCTTCAGCAACTAACGCCATCGCCACCCTGATCATCAATGACTATGAGAAAAACATAGAGAATCATAATAGAAATATCTTCTTCAAACTTAGGCTTCATCTGTAAGTTACTCTGATCTATATTATGTTCTACTTTTCTAAAATTTTTATAGAACAATAATAATTAGCAAACATAGAGAAATTTAGAAGGCTAAATCATTAGGTTTTTCTTTGTTTACAGTTAGCTGTTACTGGGAATAATGGCATTTGTTGTCACTATCCCTAGAATCCAATAACTAAGATTATGATTATGCCTGTGTATAGCGGCCATGACTATGCACCACTTTTCACAAGGGCGACCATTGTTAGAACTATGTGTAGATTTGTATGCTTGGATCCTGCTCAAAGGCTATTCCATTTTAGTTTGCATATGCATTTTCTAAATCTGAAACATCTGTTACATGCATTATTTCTAAATATAAAATGCTATTTTATTTGCATGTAGTTGAAATATCATGGTGTGTTGTTTGATGCATCTTTACTTTTGCTCAAATTAAAATGAACAACTCACACACCACGTTTCAATTTTAAACATCAGTTAAGTTGGGATCTCACATCCAACCAATTTATCAAGACCAATAGCGGATGCCATTACCAATTTGTTATCTTTCATATTGAGATTTTTTGGAACATTTTCATGGCCAAGGCCAATCCAAGAACCATATAAACTATGGAAAAATAGCACACACTTCTCTTATGAGAGTGTATCATTGCCCATGGTGGATAGGGTGAGGATTAGTAGGACTTGTGATCCCTGATAGGATATGAGTTTCATAGCCATATCTTGGTGTGTATGACAACCCAGATTTCATCACCATATTTTTTATTGTGAGTATATAGATAAAATCCTTTAACAATTTGAGAGTATCATAAAAAAATTTCAAACACGATAAGAGCAAAATCAGATTTCCAACACATTATAACACACAAGTTTTTAGGACACAAAAATAATTATTAAAAGAGAAAAATATTTGTATACTTTGTTTGATCCTAAAAAACATACAATATGATTTCAAAATGAATGGTCAACACACGGATCCGCACTCAGTCTATGACTGAGGTGGTGACTAATACACCAGAGGGCATAGACCACCCTAGAGGCAATACACCTACCCAAAATATACCTAAATGATATTTGGGTAGTCTTAGAGGAGACAATACTACTCATGGTGGATCTCATCAAGAAACCTTGCCTAAGAGAACTAATACTAGATCTTCTCATGATCGAGACGAGGGAATCTAAACCTCCTTCATCTCATCACACTGAGAGATAAAATCCACCCAATAAGGGGTGATGTAGAGGGATTTCATACATTCACATACCCATTGTAGTTCCAAATCCTTTTGAGCATGGAGGGTGTCACCTATCATATCATAATATTAATGAAAGAGGTATGCCTCCTGACCAACCATAGAAAATCCATCGATTTGATTTCCTAGATCAAGGTACCAGAAGAACATACCATAGGGCCTATTCTACCATCCATTATCATTCAGAGAGTGTGCATAGCAAAAATTTAGTGCAGCATACATATGCCCAAGGTGAGTGCTCCAAATTCCCATGTAATACAACCATCCCATCCACTCATTATGATATTGAACATAAGGTTGAGCATGATATCAATGCAACCTCAATTAATCAAGGGAAGAGGGTGGCCAACCTTGTCATACATTTTGACATAAATAAAACCCCTTGCATAGAGTTACATAGTTAAAGACCTTATATGGTAGACCGATCGGATCGTTTACCTAGGTCTCACGTAGTTCAGAGAGAATAGTTACTCCAAGATTAATTGGAGGACCTATGGAATGAGTATGAGCACCTTGAGCAAGAACATGTAGAGTGATAAAGGCTGCATCACCAACATTTGTATGAAAACTGCCTAAGAGAACAATAAATCCTTGAGAAAAAGAAATAAGAAGAATGATCAAATAGATTAGCTCAAGAAAAACTACCCCCACATAGTGAGTATAGGCAGCAACACAATGAGAGATTTGCTACATCTCATCCTAAGCTACGTACTAGGCAAATAGACAATCATCCTTACTGCACATCACAACATGCTTCTAGGCAAAAACAACACTTGGCACCTAATCCACCTAAGCATGATCAATATAAGGAATTAGAATGAAATAATCAAGATCAGTAGTATCCTGAACCATCATCTATGGACTTGGTCGATGACTACAATCGACCAAATCATTCCCATAGAAACCTACTACTACTTGCTCTCTGAAGACCTCTTTTCAAGGATGAAATTATTTCATATCAAGCATATAAAATTCTTACTGAGTGGATAAAATCCCTCAAAAAACAAGATGTGACTTGTCAAAAACCCACTTTGAGAAAAATTCACAACTAACCACTTTGCTCATCAGTATCGAGTATAGCTTATCCTAAACATTTGAAATGCCTAAACTGGATAAGTTTAAGGGAGAAAAATATGTACAAGAACATGTGATGAGTTTTATGAATTCATGTTTCTAGTTGCAATACAATGATGCCTTGATGTTGTGAACTTTTGTGATAACCCTTTCGAGTGTTGCCCTTGAGTGGTACAATAAACTACCAAGGTACAACATAACTAGTTTTGAATATCTAGCTAACACTTTTCTTGAACACTTTTCCTTTAGCATCAAGAAGAAGGCTAAACTTTTTGAATTGTCAAGTTTATGTTAATATGACGACGAGTAGTTTAAGGACTATGGGAACTTATGATAGAATATTATGTCAAAACTTCCACTTGCCATTACCACATCTGAACTAACTTGGATGTTCACCAAGAGTTGTGCTAAACACCTATTGTTGTTTATTTAACTGCAATAGTACACAACATTTGAGGAGAATTTGGTGCAAGCCAAATTTATTGAGAATATTAAGGTCCAAGAGGGATATTTTAAGCTCTATAAAAAGGACTGGAATAATAAGAACATACATAATCAACCACATCAGGAAAAACCTACACCTATAAATCAAGTCATTTTGAATATTCCAAAAGTAGATAAGAGCTAACAACAACTGAACTATCAGGATCAACCACTCCCAATGCATTACAATCAATGTAATGAGAACCAAGTGCAAAAATAATAGTGCTAAACACCTCACAACTACACGCCATTTCCTGAACCTTTGGCATAACTTTTCAAATGCCTATGTGAGGCTAAGTCTCTAATATTATCTAAGATATGCACCCTTGATCCTAATCACCCAAAACCTAAAGGGTATAGGGAAGATCTATATTGCATATATTATCAATAAAATGGCCATGATATTCAGGATTGCATCTCATTCAAAAATATGGTGCAAAATACGTTAGACAAAAACTAATTGCAAATAGATAGCCCCTTGGCTATTGATAATAAAAAAATTAACATATTCAAAGATCCTCTACCCAAACATGGGGTCCAAAATGATAAAATTGATCACGTGAATGAGGTGCACATAGCTCCATCCAATGAGAGATTTATCAGCATGATAAATATCACAATAGAGATCAAGAGACACATCGATCAGTCTACATTACCAAAAAATCTAGGTAAAGTTGATAATCTATCACAATCCTTACAACCATTGAATTCTATTCAATCATACAAGGATCCTGTGATCACATTTCGTAGACAAGATATTAATCCAATCCCTGATAACGAACTTGATCTACCATTGCATAGCATAGAAAGTATCAATCAAATTTTGTATAAGTGGGTTTTGATTGACATTGGTTCATCCATTAACCATCACTGCCATGGCTTTGAAAAATGGAATCTTCCACCTTCACACATTATAGAATCAACATTCACATTAATATCCTTTAATGATGCCACTTCCCCTACAATCAGTACAATAGTCCTACCTATCAATATTGGGATAAATACCATACCTACATTGTGTCACATCTTAGAAGGTGAGAGGAAATACAATATATTATTAGGCATGCCTTGGATGAGGGACATGGAATGTGTGCCATACATAGTGCATCAATGCATTAAATTCATGCACCAAGATCAAGTGTACATGGTTCACAAAAATATTGATCCTTTCAAGTACTACAAAAAGATCAATGAACCACATGAGCCTCCTACAACATGCAAGCCCTAGAACACTCATTTGTATGAAATCATGAAACATTCAACTAAAGCTTGCATCAATCCATAACTACCTACTCCCATTAGCAAAACTTATGGTATCACCTTACTTGATGAGGAGGGTAAAACATCAGTTTACATAACTAAGATAGAATACCTTGACAAGTTGATGACCCATACACAAATTTTCTGAAAGACAAAACACCTTCTCATTAGTTTGTGGAAATGATCAATATCAAAATAAAAAACCAAGTTTCTCTAAAACAATCAGAACAACGGATAGTTTTATCAAAAATGGTTGCCACATCAGAAGCAACACCACCATTCAAATTAGTCACACATAATGCATTTCTCATAGTGCCTACTCAAGACCAAGGATGGGTTTTTCCCCCACATTAAACTGGGGCTACTCAAGCTGGCATAGTTAAACATTATAGAGTGGAACAAAAACATGAACTGAATCACAAATATGTGCATGTGGATACAATTATTAAAATGGATCATCAAGAGACATCCACGTCTTCTCAGACAAAGGAGACCTATGATTCACATTTACCTAAGGGTTCTTTTGCACCCACTCTTTCACCTCCTTTAGTTGACGATAGTCATATAGACCCTTCAACAATGATACATTTAAAATCCTTATCAATATTGTAGCACATGCTAGATTTCTTGGGTAATATAGAGGCGTAGATGGAGCAATAAAATGATGCACTACAATTAATTATGTACCATATCATGAGCCTATAATTATAAAATCAAGCCACACTTGAGGTCAAACCACATTTTGTGTAGCCACAAAAAATCCTCAATAAGAGTAAGCACCGAATCGGTCGTGCCAATTACTATGCATTTATACCCTATTCCCGAACCTATGATATCAATTTTTAGTGGATTATGTTTCACAAACGCCATCACATTGCATGAGGCTCATCCTTTAGATACAAATCATCTAAAACCCCACAGATATAAGGAGGTATATTGTTTATATCATAGACAAAATGGTCATGACATCCATTCATATCACAATTTCAAAGCCATAATACAAAACATGCTTGAAACATATCATTTTTGAATTGATAACCAAAACATAAGCATAGTCAGCGATCCATAACCTACACAAAAAAAGTGAGGGGAGCCATCCCAACAAATTACTGAGACACCTGTATCTTAGCCACTACATCAAGTGCAGTCTCAAAATCCTCTCCCTCATCAAAAACATCCACAATGTACTTGGACTTCATTAACTGAGTCCATGTCAACCATTTTATAGAAGTTGCAAGAAGCTAAGGCTATCATGTTACCTAAAATATACCCTTTTGAACCAAACAAAGATAAACCTAAGGGTTATAGGGAGGATCACTTCTACATTTATCATCAAATAGAGGTCCACGAAATTCACAATTGTTATGGATTTAGAAATGTGGTTCAAGACCTTATTGACAATGAGGCTTTTCCCATAGATAGTTCACCCATTGCACCTCAACCTACCACAATGCAGGCTACATCATCCTATTTGTGACCCTAAGGTCAATCACATCCTCATAAGCCTAGCAAGCCACCTCACCGAGTAGTCACATTTTTTATGACTACTTTGGTTCTATTTCATAAATTGTATGAGGTACATTCACTCACATTACCGAAAATCAGACCAAGAACACTAATCCTGGGTCACATGATGAAAGCCTCTTTTGTATCTATCATCGTATAAATGGTCATGGCATCCATGACTGCTATTCATTCAAGAATGTGGTCAAAGATATGGTAGAATGAAATGAGCTCTGTACAGATGGTTTACTTGTTTTACCCCATCAAAACATTGACACCTCATATTTTAGACACCTAAAATACGTCATGTTTTGGAGACTACCCATATGAACACATTCATAGACCATATGAATCATCCTAGACCTTTCTAAGAGCAAGTAGTGATCCTAATCACTCAAAAGGGACAATTCTAGCCATTCAGGCTCAGTTGCTATCAGTTAGAGCAACTGACAAACCTGGCCATTGAACCTCAGAGCGACCACTACTAGTTTCTATCGATGATAGTAGCTAGGAATGAAACATAAATTGCCATGAGGGATTGCCCAAATCATGGATATTAATGGTAGTTTGCATGCATTTTGAAGGAATATCAGTAAGGAACTCCCAGAGTTCCTCCTAACTACCCCTTTCATGCCAATCCAAGAATGAACCATCCCTCTAGGATAGTTAGTTGGCATGCAGATCTGGAGCTTGGCTTCCCCCTAGAAGCCAAGCCCTAGATCTGGACCTGAAACCAGGAAGGCCACATATGCAAACTCCCAAGAAAAGTAAAAAAATATATAATTCAAATTGTGTGCAATGGAGCCCTATCAAAATGAAGAGCCAATCTATGCCCCTTGGAGGAGCATTAGAGCACCATTCGACTGAGCCACATCCACGCATCAATATTACAATACATCATTCCAAACCACCAACCAATATAGGAGATACACCAAGTGACCCTTAAACATTAATTGAAGCAAGGAATATAGTGCCACAACCCCTAATTCACAAAGAGAAGAGCTTCATATCACTACCGCTATCCCGGATAGTGGCTTACATGCATGTTTTAAGGCATTAGAAATTATTTCCCTTTGCTCTACCTTGGATCCATTATTACCTGATTTACTAATTAGTTGTAGCTCAGATCTGATTACTTAGACACATTTACATCACATTTCTAAGCTTTATATGCATTTATTATTTGGTTTATGCTTGTATTTCATTATCATAATGGTCATTTATCTTATTTATCATATTTTCTAATAAAAGCCTCCTTCGAAGAGGTAGCTTGTACTAATGATTGTGCTTTGTTGTTTCCATACCCATAGATATAGGTTCACAAGATCAATTCAAAGTATCTAAAGCACGAGATCCCTCCAGGACAAGATCAGGAGAAGGAGACATATGTAACCATCAGATAGTTTGGTGTGCGAGATCGGGAGGCTTGCGAAGGTGCACCATCCCACTGCGTGGGATGCATTCATTGTTAATCTACTTGTAATACATTATATCAAAAATGGGTATCTGTTGGAACAAAATCTGCCTTCGGTTAATAGTGTTGCGCCTTAGACTTTGCCAACATTGAATAGACAGATCTTGCTTGAGATCATCTGTCTAGTCTCCGAAGAAGGCTGGTTCCTTTGAGTTTTTTAGAGAAAAGGGGAACAAGAGATAAGGGAAATATAGCCTAAGCTAGAACTTTTCTCATGGTACAGATTAGACAACAACAAACATTGATGATGCAGATTACTACTTTCAGAGTTTTCTTTATATCTTCTTATAGAAAACATGAATTCTTGAGTGCGACTTTTAGATATTCGTCTAAAAGCATGTAACTATCTTTTAATGTTCAACTCTAGAAACAAGATTTATACGTGCACAGTCCAGATTTTAGAATAGATACATTATAAAACTTAGAGTGAATAAAAGTTAAAACACCAGATACATACACTTGCACACAGAAGTTTCGGAAGCCAGAAGAAGAAATCTTTTATTGCTTGTAATCCAGTACATGTACATCAAGCTTGTAAACGTCCAAGAGCCGACCCTTTTTCATGGTCGACTCACTCCTATTTATACCCTAAAAGAGTATCTTCTACTACGTACATTTAATTTCTTCAATCAATTACAAGTAATTGTCTGCAGTTTCTAAGAATATACAACGGATTTCCCATAGATTGGATAGATTTCCTTCTGGCTAAATTTAGATGAGCCTGTTATTCTGCAATCATCCAATGGACCTGCCAGGTTATAATCAACTGACCATTCTTCAGAAATCAGCACCAGATGTCAGTGCATGTCCTAGTTGCCAAAAATATACTCTGTTTCCTTGGCAAAAATCGGACATGTCACGAAATCGTGACACTCTTGCTTCTCTGCCTGCCTACCCTTTTTGAGTCACGAAAATGCAACATGTCATGAAATCATGACATTTCTTGTCTTCTTGATTCTTCTTCTTGCATCGTGAAAATGAGACATGTCACGAAATCGTGACACTTCTGCCTCTTTGTTCTCTTTTGTCGCTTTTGGCCACGAAAATGCAACATGTCGCGATATCGTGACACTTTTTCCTTCTTGCTCTTTCTCTTCTCTTTTGGCCATGAAAATGCAACATGTCGCGATATCGTGACACTTTTGCCTCCTTGCTCCCTTTTGTTGCTCTTAGCCACGAAAATACAACATGTCGCGATATCGCGACACTTTTACCTCCTTGCTCCCTTTTGTTGCTCTTAGCCGAAAATACAACATGTCACGATATCACGACACTTTTCCTCTTTTAAAAAACATCTTTTACCTCCTTGCTCCCTTTTGTTGCTCTTAGCCAAAAATGCAACATGTCGCGATATCGCGACACTTTTCCTCCTTGCTCCCTTTTGTTGCTCTTAGCCATGAAAATGCAACATGTCGCGATATCACGACACTTTTACCTCCTTGCTCCCTTTTGTTGCTCTTAGCCGAAAATACAACATGTCGCGATATCGTGACACTTTTACCTCCTTGCTCCCTTTTGTTGCTCTTAGCCATGAAAATACAACATGTCGCGATATCGTGACACTTTTACCTCCTTGCTCCCTTTTGTTGCTCTTAGCCACGAAAATGCAACATGTCGCGATATCACGACACTTTTGCCTCCTTGCTCCCTTTTGTTGCTCTTAGCCACAAAAATACAACATGTCGCGATATCGCGACACTTTTGCCTCCTTGCTCCCTTTTGTTGCTCTTAGCCGCAAAATACATGTCGCGATATCACGACACTTTTACCTCCTTGCTCCCTTTTTGCTCTAGCAAAATAAACATGTCACATATCGCAACACTTTTACCTCCTTGCTCTTTCTCTTTGCTTTTTCCCATGAAAATGCAACATGTCGCGATATCACGACACTTTTACCTCCTTGCGGTATTTTGCTTTTTCTTTGATCTTTAGCATATGGGCCACTTCGGTCTTCTTGGAAAATATGCAAAAAGGTGCATCAACTATTTTTCTGTAGTTAGTCACTTTTTGACTAACATTCTTGGCGCCTTTCGGGGGAATTTTTGCTCACAAAAATAGAGACCAGGCCTTCATCCATTGGGAAACGGAGTCACCAGCACAGTTGCGAAAAGTAAAATTTCGAGCGGAAAAACAAAGATAAAAGAAAAAGAATGCACTTTGGAATATAAGTGATCTTTACCTTATCAGAACCTTTCTTTTACCGCTTAGGTATTTAACCTTTGTCTGAAGAACACAAAAATTCAATTCTGGGAGCTGGTCCCAGCTCTGGCTGCTGGGATTTCTCAGGTGGCTGGGACACTTCGGGAGCAGAAGAATGACCACTTCCTATGCTTGGAGGGATTCTAACAGGGAAAATTCCTCCCCAGGAGTGAGTGCCAGTTCTTCTTATTGTCCTCTGGAAATATTAGGCCGTAAAAAGGGAAATATTTACAAAACTTCAAACTTATAATATATTGTACATATAATGGTGATCTATAGCTTTTACTGGAAATACAATTTTAGGTGAAAAGCATTCACCGTGATGGGTAGAACCCATCCATATTGATATTTTAACTGGAAGGCATTGAATTGCTTTTCTGAAACAATTTCGAATGGCCCCTCCCGAATGCATCAAACTTGTCATGGTGTCCTGGCTTTGCTTTCTTGACATTCCATTTTAATACCGGGTCACCTGTTTTGAATTTCTTGAAAGTGGTTTTCTTATCGAACCACCCGACTATTTTTACCATATGCTTTTGATGATGATCGTAGGCCTGTTCCCTAGATTCTTCAAGCTGTAGAAGTTGCATCAATCGGGCATCCATTGGATGACCTTCATCTTCGTTAACTTGGTTTAGCATCCTCAACGCGGGTATCTCCATATGAATCGGCAGAACAACTTCTTTGCCATAAACCAAAGCATATGGCGATGTATTGATTGATTTTTTGATTGAGATTCTGTCGGCCCACAGGGCTTGATTCAGGAGTGAGTGCCAGTTCTTCTTATTGTCCTCTAATGTTCTTTTCAGAATTCTTAGAAGATTCTTATTAGTAGACTCAGCTAATCCATTACCTTGTGGGTAATAATTAGAGGAAGTCTTCAGGTAAATTCCATATCTACTGATGAATTCGATCATCTTTGCACTGGTGAAAGGGGATCCATTGTCTATAATCAAAGAATCTGGTATGCCAAACCTTGTGATTAGACTTTCGACAAATTCTATCACCACTTTCGAATCAGCTTTCTTCGTAGGCACTACTTCTGCCCACTTGGTGAAGTAGTCTATGGCAGTGAGAATGTATTTGTGGCCTGATGATGAATTTGGCTCTATTATCCCTATGAAATCCAACCCCCACTGCTGGAATGGTTCCTCGACTTGAATAGCTTTTAAGGGCATAGGTGCATTCCTGTTTCTCCCCACATACCTCTGACACTGTTCACACCTCTGGGTCACTTTGTACGCATCTAGGAAGATGGAAGGCCAATAACATCCAGCTCTAAGGATCTTCAAAGCTGTAGTTCGGCCTGCATAATGTCCCCCTGAAAAACCTCCATGAAATTCATCTAACACTTTTTGCTTTTCATTATCGGGAACGCATCTTAACAATACACCATCGATGTTAATCCTGTACAACCCCTCTATTCGAAGGGTATATTTCAATGCTTGGGTTCTGAATCTCCTTCTCTGGGAAGCGTTCATATCTTCAGGACATGACCCAGTCTAAAAATACCTCACAAAGTCATCGATCCAACTTGAACCTACTCTGTCTTGGTGTTGCTCTGTGTTTGCCATGACGGGGTGGCTCTCCCCATATCCACTTGCAACTTGCTTGGCCAATTCTTGGCACAAAGCTCTCCCTCTGACTATTTTAGTAGGATGTATTTCTACATCATACTCTTGGATGCGAGTCACCCATCCAACTCTTTTTTCACCCAATTCTCCTTGAATTATGAAGTTCCTTACATCGGGATGAATAACATACACCATCGTCCGACTCGGGATAAGAAATGTTTTAGCTTATTCAAGGATTTCATAATTGCATATACTTGTTTTTCTATGAAGTTGTACCTTTCCTCATGTTTGTGCATGGTGGAACTTAGAAAGGCTATGGGTCTTTCTTCATCATCTGCTCCTTTCTGAGTGAGAACTGTAGCATAACTACCTTGTTCTCCGACAGCATATAGTATGAAACCTCGAGAATAGTCAGGATTAACTAGCACAGGAGCTTGAGCGATGGCTTCTAGAATTTTTCGGAAAGCTTCTTTCCTTGGCTCTGTCCATTTGAAAGGAGCGTCCTTTTTCAATAATTCAGTCATTGGTTTAACTGTTTGGGCAAAGTCCGCAATGAATTTTTCGACGAAATTTATTTGCCCAAAGAAGGACTGCAAACCTTTCTTGTTAACTGGAAGTGACAACTCAAGAAGTGCCTTCACTCTATCAGGGTCAATTGACAGCCCAACTTTAGAAATAACATGCCCAAGGAGTATTCCTTCTTCCACAACAAAAATAGATTTTTTTGGATTTAGTGATATTCCAAATTCTCTACATTTCTCAAACACTTGCTGCAGATGAGTGGCATGGTCCTTTTTGTTGTGAGAAAAAACCGTCATGTCATCTAAATAGACGACAATAATTTTGTTCGCAAGCTCCCCAAAAGCTACGTCCATGGCTCTTTGGAAAGTTGCTCCTGCGTTGGATAATCCAAAGGGCATCCTTTGGTATGCAAATGTTCCCCACTTAGTGGTGAACGCAGTCTTGTATTGATCTTCATTTCTCACCCAAACTTGATTGTAACTAGAGAAGCCATCTAACAGAGAAAACCTTTCTGCTCCCACCATAGTATGAAGGATTGGGTCAATCTGGGGTAAAGGATAGTGATCCTTTAAAGAGGCTCTGTTCAAATTTTTGAAATCGACGCATAGTCGTATTTCTCCATTTTTCTTGTGGACTGGAACTAAATTTGCCACCCAGGTAGAGTGCTTGATTGGGTATATTATCTTAGCCTGCAGGAGTTTTAACAACTCCTGTTTCATTAAGGCTTCAATTTTAGGATTCACAGGCCTCTTGCCTCTGCCTAAAAGGTTTAGCTCCTTCCTCTAGTTCGATGGTATGCTGAATGACCTCTTTCCTGTACACTTTCAGATCACTATAAGTCCAGGCTATTATATCCTGGATACTCTCTACATAACTATTTTATTTTCTCTAGTTCTACTTCTGTACAATCTGTCCCTACTTTGATCATTTTTCCCGGTTCTAGTTCTATTTCTTTATACCGACGTTCATCTACCTTGATCCTTCGACCTACAACTCTGTCGCTATTGTCGAAAAGGCTCTCCAGGGTGATCAGTCCCTTGGGGATATGATTATTTTTTAGTTGAATAAGGCTCTCTTCGTCCTCTTCTTGTAACGCTCTTTCTGTAGAGCAATTCATCTCATGAATCAAAAAATCCAGGATCTGCTCGTCATTTTCAAATACTTTCCAAAAAATGTCCTTGTCGGGCACAGAAGGCTTGTATATAAGTCTAACTATTTTAGACTTCGAATAACATTGCTCGATCGGGCAAAAATTTGATCCTACTGATGCTAACAGGTCTGCATGTGTGTTTTTCTCTCTGGAAATGGATTTTATGTTTAGTGCTTCAAAATTTTCCAATAGATCCAACACTTTGTTTTTGTAAGCCTTTAGGTAATGCTGCTTACAAATGCATTTACCAGTAACCTGTTTAACAATCAGCTCTGAATCTCCATAGATCAGCAGTTGTTTTGCACCCAAGTTTTTTAGCTTTCTTAAGTCCCAAACACAAAGCTTCATATTCAGCCACGTTGTTGGTGCAACTCCATGTCAACCTATATGAAAAAACCTTTTCTTTTCCAGTAGGTGAAATCAGAACAATTCCAGCTCCTGCTCCATTTTTGCACCTTGACCCATCAAAGTACAATTTCCATAACTGGTTGGCTGAATCACCTATTTTAGGGACAACAACAGGAAGCTTTTTTGGTTTTTCAATGGAATAGCTTCCTATTTCTGTCTCTACCATAGCATTGAAATTCTCCATCGAAAACTGATCTTCAGATTGGAGTTCCTCCATGGTTTCTTCCATTAGATCAATATTCTCCAATTCCTCGGACATCATGTTGATGGTAGTTGTTTCTTCTAGTCTTTCCACATGAAAAGTAGATGGTTTTTCATTGTAGATCTTGACTCTTTTACCTTTGAAAGGTACCTCCAAATGCGAATAATCTAGTGACAGATAACCTCCCATTTTGGCTATGAACTCTCTGGATAAACACATACCGAAATATGGTTCTAAGTCTACAACGACTACTTCTTGTATGACGACTGCTTCCGGCATTCTGTGGAGTTGAATAGGGATATCTTTGATCACCCCGATAGTTTTTACTGGAGTACCATCTAATTGCAACACACCAGGATGACTTCGAGTATATTCCATCCCCATTATGTCACATACGGCTTTTGGCATCACCGTAGTTGCGGCCCCTGAATCAATCATGCAATTGTGAACTATCCACCCCTCCATTTGCAAAGATAGATAGAATGGGGGCGGTCTATTTTTCCCAGAGGTTGGCACCACATTTTCTTGTATGACATTTGAGAAGGAGGCATCATTTTTTAAATTTAGGGACTCTTGGAGGAGGTCAATCTGACCAAGAATTTGCAGTGCATCATACATGCTTATCTTGGAAGGAGTCCTCTTCATTTCTTCTGCAATGTTGAACGAAAGGGTTGCAGTCGGGGATACCTCAGTACTCTTTTCCCTTCCACTAGTAGATGCGTCGTATCTATCTCTATAGACCTGCGTGGCTTCTATTCTTTGCCTTTTTGTCAATGAAGGAAATCTGAGTCTTTCCTTCGCTTGCTCTTGAGCCTCGCTCCCTTTTCTAGGAGGAAATTCTTTTCTTGGTGTAGCCACAGAAGTCTGAGGAGGGTCAAAACGTCCTTTCTCATTAGACTGGTTTTTCTACGGAGTTGCCCTAGGGGCAGGAGGAAAACCTAGTGGTTGGAGTTCCTTAGGGTCGACTTGTAATGACTTTTTTCCTGACCTTGTCAAGACTGAGACTTGTTCCATGGATGGCATTGCCAAATTGTGGTGGACTTCTCTAATTATGTTCACCTATCCCTTGCCAGTTTCTTTGACTCTCTCATTAATAACCGCTTGCACATGATGTTGATGAATCATGCATGAATCTTCTCCATGAGGATCATTGCAAGTGGTACACCAATAATCAGAATTAGTGGGTTCTCCATTATCTCCTATCTCATTTGCATACACCACATTTTTTCTCTCTTGTACCCTTCCACTTGTTGAAGCACCTTCCTTTTGTATCTGTGGAAATCTTCTTGCTTGGATATTCCATTCAGCCTCTCTCTTTTTCATGGATGCCATTTCATTTGACAATGTCTTCATTGTATCAATTATGGTCGTGTATTGATCATTGGGGGAGCTGATGCAAGGGGTGTAGCTGGTAATGCAAGGAATGTAGGAGGTGCGGCTATAGATGGGAGGGCCTGTGTTGATGGGAGTACAGGAAGTTTAGAAATTGATGCTTGGGAAAGCTCTAGTACAATTGGCAATAGACTCTTTGATGGATATATTTTTGTAGCGATGAGATCAGCTTCGCCCTTTGTTGCCTCTAGATAGATCCCAAGAAAAGTGGTTACAAGGGATTGCCTTATTATCATACCGAGATCTGAATCAAAAGCCCTTAAATAATAGCATATAGCTTGTTCTTCCATGGGTTTTAGGCCCTTGCGGTACTCTATCACGAGTTCTGGTAAATCTGATGTTGAAATCTTGGATTTCTTCTTGTGGATGCCTCTCAATGATAGTGAATTGATTCAGCAATGTGAAAGGATCTGCATGTATATTAAATTCATCGACCAGATGGCCGGAAAGTACTGCCCAAGAAGTAATGGATCCAATGAGAAGCGCTCTGTACCAATAGAGCATCTTTCCTTTCAAAGATATAACCAACAATCTGACCATTACATCTTCCTGAGTGATATTGTAAATAGATGCTAGCGATGATACATCTAAACAATGCTCATCTGCTATTTTGCCTATTCCATCAAAAGTTGGTAATGCTTTTAGTGCAGCTTGTGGAATTTGGTGGTGTGCTCCCAAGTTCAAAGGGCCAGTTTGATTCCACACAAGATGCGTTGGGGTAGGGGTGGCTGCCATGATTGCTAAAGGAGTTACAACCACTATGGGATTGCTTGCAGATGCTCCTACAATGGGTGTTAAAGAGGTGCTAATGGTGTCGGGCGGATTTGATCATGCGGCTAGCACAGGGTGTGCTTTTAGGCTTTCGAGATGTAGTTCAAAGAACTCGATAGGTTCTTCAGAGTTTCTAGCTCGGGATCCGGTTATCATATGGCTATATAACTAGAAGGTTTCTAGACAAGGTCTTTCTTTTATGGTCTAAATTGCAACGGAGTCGCCAGGTGGTTTTTCTTGAGATTTTCAAACAAAAAGGCTCTTAAGGTAAAACACCAAAACTTATACAATACTATGGGATTGCTTGTCCCATCGGGCATGCCAAAAACTGTTGGAACAAAATCTGCCTTCGGTTAATAGTGTTGCGCCTTAGACTTTGCCAACATTGAATAGACAGATCTTGCTTGAGATCATCTGTCTAGTCTCCAGAGAAGGTTGGTTCCTTTGAGTTTTTTAGAGAAAAGGGGAACAAGAGATAAGGGAAATATAGCCTAAGCTAGAACTTTTCTCATGGTACAGATTAGACAACAACAAACATTGATGATGCAGATTACTACTTTCGAAGTTTTCTTTATATCTTCTTATAGAAAACATGAATTCTTGAGTGCGACTTTTAGATATTCGTCTAAAAGCATGTAACTATATTTAATGTTCAACTCTAGAAACAAGATTTATACATGCACAATCCAGATTTCAGAATAGATACATTATAAAACTTAGAATGAATAAAAGTTAAAACACCAGATACATACACTTGCACACAGAAGTTTCGAAAGCTAGAAGAAGAAATATTTTATTGCTTGTAATCCAGTACATGTACATCAAGCTTGTAAACGTCCAAGAGCCGACCTTTTTTCATGGTCGACTCACTCCTATTTATACCCTAAAAAGAGTATCTTCTACTACGTACATTTAATTTCTTCAATCAATTACAAGTAATTGTCTACAGTTTCTAAGAATATACAACGGATTTCCCGTAGATTGGATAGATTTCCTTTTGGCTAAATTTAGATGAGCCTATTATTCTACAATCATCCAGCGGACCTGCCAAGTTATAATCAACTGACCATTCTTCAGAAATCAGCACCAGATGTCAATGCATGTCCTAGTTGCCAAAAATATACTTTGTTTCCTTGGTAAAAATCGGACATGTCGTGAAATCGTGACACTCTTGCTTCTCTACCTGCCTCCCCTTTTTGAGTCCCAAAAATGCAACATGTCACGAAATCTACAATTCCTTAAATACACTTCCTCTTTGTTCTCTTTTTTTTCTTTTGGCCATGAAAATGAGACATGTCATGATATCACGACACTTTTTCCTTCTTGCTCTTTCTCTTCTCTTTTGGCCGCGAAAATGCAACATGTCGCGATATCGTGACACTTTTCCTCCTTGCTCCCTTTTCTTGCTCTTAGCCACAAAAATGGACATGTCATGATATCGTGACACTTTTCCTCCTTGCTCCTTTTGTTGCTCTTAGCCTGAAAATGCACATGTCGCGATATCGCGACACTTTTCCTCCTTGCTCCCTTTTGTTGCTCTTAGCCATGAAAATGCAACATGTCGCGATATCGCGACACTTTTGCCTCCTTGCTCCCTTTTTTTTCTCTTAACCGCAAAAATACAACATGTCGCGATATCGCGACACTTTTACCTCCTTGCTCCCTTTTGTTGCTCTTAGCCACAAAAATACAACATGTCGCGATATCGCGACACTTTTTCCTCCTTGCTCTTTTTCTCTTACAAAAAAAATGTCAGATATCAACACTTTTACCTCCTTGCTCCCTTTTGTTGCTCTTAGCCAGAAAATACAACATGTCGCGATATCGCGACACTTTTACCTCCTTGCTCCCTTTTGTTGCTCTTAGCCATGAAAATACAACATGTCACGATATCGCGACACTTTTGCCTCCTTGCTCCCTTTTTTTGCTCTTAGCCACAAAAATACAACATGTCGCAATATCGCGACACTTTTGCCTCCTTGCTCCCTTTTGTTGCTCTTAGCCGCGAAAATGCAACATGTCGCGATATCGCGACACTTTTACCTCCTTGCTCCCTTTTGTTGCTCTTAGCCATGAAAATGCAACATGTCGCGATATCGTGACACTTTTACCTCCTTGCTCCCTTTTGTTGCTCTTAGCCATGAAAATACAACATGTCGCGATATCGTGACACTTTTACCTCCTTGCTCTTTCTCTTTGCTTTTTCCCGCGAAAATGCAACATGTCGCGATATCGCGACACTTTTACCTCCTTGCGGTATTTTTGCTTTTTCTTTGATCTTTAGCATATGGGCCACTTCGGTCTTCTTGGAAAATATGCAAAAAGGTGCATCAACTATTTTTCTGTAGTTAGTCACTTTTTGACTAACAATATCCCTAAGAGGGACACACATGTAATAAATATCTGGAAGCATTAATAAAAGAATATTTCTTTGTTTGTTAATTTTTTTTATATGTGCTTGTGTGCTGCTTCATTTTTATTTGATAATAATAACATTGCAAGTATGGGTAAGTGTGGTGCACACTTCCTGAGGTCACACAGATGGCTATCACAGTGGAATCCCCATAAAGTTTTTAAACTTTGTCAATTTACTAACATTTATGGGTTTTCTATGTGCAGGTTCGGTCGCTCTGGTCGATAGTGACCAACAGGTTTGGCCGCCCTAGTCGATAGTGACCAGAAGATCTTAGTTGCTTCTACAGTCATAGGCTAGAAGCAGACACTCTGGTCAACAACGATCAGCAAAAAAAGTGTAGTAGAGTGTAGAATTTCCATCATCATACCATGATTTGAGGTTGGTAGCATTCTCTATTTCTTTGTGTTTTTTTGTCTGCAACCTTTTTCTAGAAAACAATAACTTAAATCATGTTTTTTTATTATGTAAAATATAATGGAAAATGGAAAAAGAAAATGTATTTGATGTTTCTTAGAGTTTTCTTTAGTTTCCTCTAGGTGCTACTAGGAATATCGAGCCTCTATTTTTAAGGTCTGCCCTAGTCTCCAGTGTGCTAGGCATCTATGTGTTTAGTTTTCTTGCATGGGGCCCAACAAGTGGCCATTAATTTATGAAGTAGAATGCATTCTCTGAAGTTCATATAAGCTAAATACATGCATCTTTATGAAATGAAATGCCTTTTATCTTAGGCATATAGGAAAGATCATGTTTGCTTGGTGATGCATTTTGTTTACTTGTAAGGTTAAAAATAACCCCACACACGTCACATATTATTTTTAACATCAATGGTGTTGGGCTCTCACATCCAACCTGTTGATCGAGACAAATAGTGGAGTTCATTACCACTTGGTTGGATTGTGATAAAGAGTATCATCGGGACCTGTCCAGGGCTAATACCAGATCCAAGAATCATCATAACCCATGGAAAATTTGCATGTATCTCTATTTAGAGAGGTATATCACTTACTACGGGTGAACTGGATGAGGACCGGTAGGACGTGCTCCCTGACAATGTGTGGAAGTCATTACCACACATTATAGGTTGGATTACACGGACTGGATTTCATCACCAAGTTGTTGAGCTACAAGCATACAGGTGAAATCCCTTAAATAATTTTAGTATACCATCCAAAAAAAGTGCAAAACACAATGAGATTTAGCTTATATATTCAACAAATCAAAACACACAAAATAGTTTAAGGAACATACATAAATCTTTAAACAAGATAAAAATTTTCTTCCCTTGCTTGTGTGGTTTGAAATTTACTTAAGAAGATAACTCATAAGTCATCATGGTATACACACAAAGCAACCACCCTTAGTCCAATACTAATGTGGGAATGGATGCTTCCCATAGTCATAGTCACACTAATGTTGAGCCACCCACCCATAGTTGAAGAACACAAGCTTATACTGAGAGGGGGGGTGAATAGTATAAGACCTCTTTTTAATTTTTCCTTTATACTTCAAAACAGTAAAGCAATATCAAAGCAATGCACAATATCATCCACAAAGTGACACCAATTTTAACGTGGTTCACCCAAAATGGTTGGGCTACGTCCACAAAACTTTTCTCTAAAAGTTATCTCAAAGTTCTTTGGGAATCCTTCCCAATTACAATGTTTATGAGCCTTGGCCCAAAGGAGATACCTTCCCCCAATCAAAATTTATGAGCCTCTGCTCAAAGGAGATACCTTCCCCTCTGCTCTAGAAATGATCCCTCAGAAGATCAACTGCCTCTACCTCTTGCCAGCATGTGGAACTCCTTTCCATCGAAGACCTCATGTCCTCAATGCTTAGCCTAAGAGACCTCTGCCTTCTATGATCACATCCATAGTAGCTCAACAACCTGTACCAAACATAGTCAGTCGGTCTAGTACAAGTCTTCCTCTGTCTGTCATATCTGTCCAACTCTTGAACAAATAAATCCTCTGCATACAAGCCTTCTCAAAGACTTGCCAACTGTCCTCAGGTTCTTCTCATAGAACCAATGCACCTCTATCCTCAAGTTCTCTGATAAAACTATCAAACTCAGCTCACAAGTCCTCTACTAGGACCTGTCCAAATCTGCTCACAAGTCCCCACCAAAACTTGTCCAAAAACTCAACAAGCTCACCAAGAAAAACTTTCTTAGTAGGAAATCACAAAGTGAATTGTTAGAGACCCAATGTGATTTGTCAAACTCATAGAAGAATAAAGAGAATTTTTAGAGACTCAATATGTTCTATACTCAAATCCCAATCTCAAAACTCAACTCAAATCAACTCAGCTCAATCTCAATCTCAAATATGAAAACTCAACTCAATATCTGAAATGGATAGGATAGAATGTTTTCTTTCAAGAACATGAAACCCCAACAATTGCCAACTATGCAAAGAATCACATAACAATGATACTCATTTTCTTTTCACCATAAATTAGGGTTTCAACAACAATGCTCATCAAACAAAGTTTAGTCAACCAACACCATTCAACATCAACCTTGAAGCATTCAACCAATCATCACAAGAAAAAGGAAACAAGAAGAAATCCTTTTCCCTCCAAAGATATTTGAACAAAATAGCCACCAATACAATATCACCAAATGCAAAGAATAACTTGCTCAAATCAACTCAATGGAGTAAGCCCAATATTATGAATCAAGTAAAGCAATAACTTGATCAAACAACCTCTTTGGAAGCAACTCAACCATCAAACTCAAAACAGCCAACCAAGGGTTCCACCAACTCAATGCAAGTAGCTAGACTCACAAATATAAACCCTAGTGCACAAAGCTTCCACTATCTCAAACCAAAAATTATGCATTCACCAAAACTCTCCTTAAGGATAACAATGCATAAGTAGTCTTCAACAAACCAGAAAATAGGATTTACACCCAACCAAAGGAAACCTAGTTGAAAACCTTTTCAATCCAAACTTATTTCAGAAAAACATACACCAATCATACTTATAAGAAAAAAATGTGCCCATACCCCTTTTGAAGATGAATAAGCCCTTGAAAATCTACCACAATTAATAATTTTGATCTTCCCTAAAAATTATTAACCCAACATTGGCATGTCAAAATAACTCAACCACCATGGCAATTATTTCCCCTTTAATTTTCAATCCGACTATAGAAAAAATATTAAGCTTGCATTCCTTATACCTCCCAAAGCTAACTTTATAAAACCTTAGCAAGCAAAATATTAAAATTTAATTGCCACTCTTTCTGCAAAAATTGGAGCGCATACCTTTGGTAAATATCTCGCAAATTTTGGAGAGCATACACAACCCTCAAAAGGGTCTTTGGTGATACGAACCACTGATCACCATGCTACTAAGTCCTTTGACCATGCTGCATGGGCTAGGAGAGCCCATGTGAGGGAGAAGGGAATTCTCCATTCTTATCACCGCGTGCACCTCCTCCTTGGCGCCAAGACCAACCCGTCACACCTTTGACCACGCAATGCTTGTCTTCCTCCTTCGCTGGCGCAGGGGCTTCGATGTCAAAATTGAAATGCTCAGGGATTAATGTCGAACTCTTGGCTAAACATAAATGAATTCATTTGCCTCATTTTATATGCACTTTGATGCATTTCCAAACACGTCGGCTGAATTCAAAAAGTAATTTCGAATTTAATCGAAATTGCTTTCTAAAGGGTTTAAAAACCCTTAAGATAAATTAAAAATAATTTCTCCCTTAATTAATTAAATAATTAAATAATTAAAACCTTGAAGGGTTTTAAATAATAATTAAATAAATAATAAATATAACCTCCATTGGTTTTAATAAAAACCATTTAACTTGGTTTTAATGAAAAACCCTTGCCAATGGAATCTCTCCGGATTCTCTTGGAATCTTCCACCTTTGAAGCCAACACATCCTCTTAACATTAATGCCATTTCCTTTTGACATCAATGACAACTCATAGACAAGAATCTAGGATCTCAAACCCAAAATTGCCAACAATAGTGTCATCGAACAAAGTTTGGCAAGTCTTAGGGGTGACAACTCAACCCTTGGGGGACTCCTCGAGAAACCCCAGTGAGAGAGCCACATCCTGGTTCCTCATCACATAGACATGAGGAGGCCTCAAGGCCTCATTCATCATACAGACATGAGGAGACCTCATGGCCTCTCTCATCACTCAGACATACGGAGGCATCACGACCTCCCTCATCACACAGATATGAGGAGGCCTCAAGGCCTTCCTCATCACACAGACATGCGGAGGCATCACGACCTCCCTCATCACACAGACATGCGGAGGCATCATGACCTCCCTCATCACACAGACATGCGGAGGCCTCAAGGCCTCCATCATCACGTAGACATGAGGAGGCATCAAGGCCTCCATCATCACATAGGCATGCAGGGGTTGCAAGACCCCAAGCTTCACATGATACACTTAGGATAGATCAGCCCACTGAGGGGTAAGACATTAGGGCTACACCTAGTCATAGACCCAGGACATCCTATAGCCTCCCTACATATGGGAGGATACCCCTAGATTATGAGCTCATTGGTGCCAATGGGACTCCATGGGATCAGCCATGGAGAACTAGACAGCTTGATGAGTTGGATCGAGTTCCCTCGAGACCAACTCCAAGAAGCATTGCTACCAAACATTCTACTTTAGGAAGTTCATGTAGCATAACTACTAGGCACACCAATGAACTAGGGGAAGCTTCAAAGTGACCCTACAACACATACACTACTTCTGACCATGGGGGTACACAACACATAACATAGTACATAGAACAAGTCACCCTAATAGACAAGGGCAAGAACATAATAGGAGCCTCCTCAAGGGGCCTAAACATTAGAACTCCTCGCACAGAGTTAGAAAGGCATGAACCTTTAGTAGCAGGTCGATCCGACCGTATACGTAGGTTAGAAGAAGCATTATGCATTGAGCGAGAGCATGTGGAAACTCTTGAGCAAGAAGAATGAAGGAAGAGGTACCTGCACCTACATGAGCAATGCTCGAGAGAGGAAAGAGCTGAGCATGAAGAGCTAGCAGAGAGGCTAGCTCAAGCTGACATACACATAGGTGGTGAGAAATACCAACATGAGAGACGTGCCGATTCTTAGTAGGAGAGAAGCACTAGATAAAGAAATGAGTGTACTCACCATGCTTCACAACATCAACAACACCTAGACCTTGAACAAACATAATTCAATGAGGAATAGGTAGGGATGGAAGATCAGGAATAGACATATCTTGAACCTCCATCCATGGTTATGGGGGATGAGTACAGATGCCCAAATCGAGCAAACACAGGATTACCTCCCTTACCACCATGAGTGAACCTTCAAGAACAAGAGATTATTTCTTCGAAGGTATATCAGATACTCATTGAGAGAGTCAAATCTCTTGAAAAATAGGACATGGGTGGGTAGAAGCTGACATTGAGCAAGATACACAACCAACCTCTATGCCCCTCAGTCCTGAGTCTTGCATATCCTAGGCACTTTGAGATGCCTAGGCTAGACAAGTTTAAGGGAGAGGAAGATATGCAAGAACATATTACCAACTTCATGAATGCGTGCTTCCAGCTTGAGTAGAATGATGCCCTAATGCTAAGAACATTCATTATGATGTTATCGAGTGTAACAACTCAATGGTTCAATCAACTTCCCAAGCACAACATCATCAACTTTGAGCAACTGGTGAATGCATTCCTTGAATGCTTCTCCTTCGATGCCAAGAAGAAGGTGAACCTATCCGATCTAGCCAACTTAAAGCAATATGATGATGAGCCAGTTATGGATTATGGGAATAGGTGGAGGAAAATAATGGTGAAATTACCATTCTCCATTCCCATAGAAGAGCTCACCCGAATGTTCACAAAGAGCTGCACAAAACACATCTCACTATTATTACAACTATAGTAGTATGAATCATTCGAAGAAGCCTTGGCTCAAGCCAAGCTTATTGAGGACATAAAGGTTGATGAAGGAGACCTCAAGCTCTAGAACAAGGAGTGGAATAATGCAAACCATAACAAAAATCAATAGAAGTAGGCCAAGCCTGCTCAAGTCAACCAGGTCATTTTAAGTATGCCAAAGGGAGGCAATGGCTAACAACCATAAAACTATCAGGCTCATCCCCCACTGGCTAATTACGACCCAAAGAACAACCAAGGCCAAAACAAGGAGCGTCGACCACCTCACTATTTCATACCTCTAAATGAATTGATGCAATCAATATTTAATCAGTTGAGTGAGGCATAAAGAATCAGATTTCTTGATGCACAACTTCTTGACCCTAATCATCCCAAGCCAAAGGGATATAGGGAAGATCAATACTACCCATATCATAGAATACAGGGGCATGACATCGAGACATGTATCAGATTCAAGAATGTTGTGCAAAACATGATTGAGAAGGGTGAGCTAAAAGTTGACAACCCATTAGCACCCGATAATAGAGATATGGGTATATTCAAGAACCCATTGCCAAATCATGAGGCCCCTAGAGATCAAGGCACCCAAGTCAACCAAGTTCGAGTCGAGCCACCCATTTAAGGATGCATCAGAATGGTTGAGATAGTCAACATGGCAACTAGGAGTCGATGATATGGTCAACCACAGCCTCCAATGGCTCCTATTCATATCCCGACTGCACCTCGATAGAGATAGGTGCAAAACAATCCTCTAGGTCCACCAACATGACCTATGGTAACTATTCAGAGTAGACTGGAACAAAATCTACAAATGACTCTAGCCAAGTTATCAATTTATGAGCTCATACAACAATCTCCTAGGCACAAGGAGACTTTGATGGAGATTTTGAGATCAATCAAGCTCCAGCCCTAGAACCCAGATGCATTCACACATTTTGTGGGGCAAGTGCAATAGTGCCAAGAGCCCGTGATCCATTTCTATGATCATAAAATTAAGGTAGTTCCTACTACCTTAGCAGACCCACCTTTGCATATCATCACATCAATCAATGACATACCATTCAAGTGGGTTCTAATCGATATGGGCTCATCGATCAACATTATCACTACAAAGGCTATAGGGCACCTGAAGATCCCTAAGTCCAACATTATCTCGACCTCATACACGTTAAGGGCTTTCAATGATGCATTGTGCTCCATAGTGGGTACAATCATTCTACCTATAAAGGTAGGACATAAGACCATCCCCATGATGTGTCATATGTTGGAAGGGGCGATGCAATACAACATCCTTCTAGGGCATCCCTAGATAAGGGACATGTAGTGTGTGCCCTCAATCTTGCACCAATGCATCAAGTATGTGCATGAGGGACAAGTTCATGTGGTTCCATCCGATGAAGAGCCATTCAAGTACGTGCATCAGGTCGACTTATCGAGAGACTTTGTCCTTCCATCAACACATCTGTACATAAGGCCTTCATCCTCGACCATATAGCCAAAAACAAGAGCAAATCAGTGTGAGGTGACCCATCCACATCGACACCACCTCCTACATCTAAGACTACTAGCACTTCTAAAAAGCCTTCAACATCTAAAGCAAAATATAATCAAAAGCTGAAAGCACCCCTAGTGAAGGAAGGACCTAAGGAACTTCCAACTATAGCAGCTATGAAAATTCTAAATCCCATGGAGGAGGAATATTCCCAAGACATAGCCGAGGAGGTACCTCAACCTGCCTCACCTGCATCATCAACAACATCATCTGCACCATAGGTGATAGTCCACTTAGCCAACATAGGGTTAGGTGAATATCTTGTGTAGAACGTGACTTTCATACCTATTATTGAGTCTACGCAAGACATGGGATGACCAAGAGTCCCAAATTTTCTAGTAGGTATAGTAGTTCCATTAGGGGTTCCCCCTAACCAAACCAACTTCATCTATGCTAGTTTGGACTATGCCCATACTACTTCTGATATTGAAGAGGATGAGGATGAACCATTCACCATGAATGTTCATTACTTGTCAAATCTTGAGTTTGCTCTAAGGTACTTTGAGTAGTGTCATTGGCATGGCTATGGCTTAGGTCTATACGAGCAAGGGCATCGACTTCCATTCTAGCTATAGTACCAACTACCTACTGATAGGTGTGGTCTAGGGTATCAAATACAGAGCCATGATGATTCTTTGGTAGCCACCCTAGATAGGCTAAGCTTAAGGTTCGAGGAGGACATTGACTAGAATCCCTATCAACCCCCTAGCAGAAACTACTTGGGTGATGGATGGGTGTCTATGGTCAATATCAAACCACCTGATGAGTATCACCCTAAATCCTCTCTTGAAGCATACCCATCAGGAACCATCCTATGGGAGGACAAGCCAATCCATGGATATGAGTGAGAGGAGTATGATTATGTCTCAAGTGAGGATGAAGATGAAGCTAGCCTAGCCTACCATGGGCCTCAATATGTTCAAAACCTTACTTGGATAGGCCACATAGAGAGTGGATACATCTTGGATGAGAGTGGCTATGAGTCAGAGGACTCAATAGAGATGGCCTACATAAGACATGCAGCCACATCATTGGGCTAGAAATAAATTCCAATGGATTCTTCATAAGTGATGATGATTATGAAGATGAGACTAAGATGGCCTATCTTAGGCATCAACAGCAAGTCACCACCCCATCCTAGGGAAAAAAATCCCAATGGTTTCTTCATAAGTGATGATGAATTTGAGGATGAGACCGAGATGGCTTATCTTGGGCCTCATCACTTACATCAAGTCAATCTACTTGTTGAGAGAGAGGTGATACTTCACACCATAGATCCTGACCTTCACTTCCTAGGAAGACCACCAAATCTAGATGTCATCTATCGCATGGTCTTCCTAGATCTACCAACATTTAGAGAGTAACTATTGCCTAATGATCCCATCATCTCATCTATTCATAGACTAGATCTTGAGATCCCCATACCCCTAGAGCCACATCTTGGGTATGGAAGGTAAATCATTAATGAAGAGTTTCACCCATGTGGTCCTAGAGATTTCATTCCATCCATCAACATGATCTCCATTGATTTGACCACTCCACTTCACAACCCAATAGATCCTTCAAAACCATTGTGTCTTAACTTAGATGCTATTGATTGGGATCATACTGATTCACCCCTAGAGCCTAAATATTTCTTCCCTAATGAAGAGATGCTACAACCATTCCATTTTGCACCAGGCTACGCACATGATGTCTATCATATTGGTCTTGATTCTGATTCAGTTGGACCTATAAATCTAGTAGATGACATCCACTTAATCCCCACTCCTCACCAGCTTGAGGAGGGGTCACATATGGCAATAGAGGAGACTTTCAAGGTGGACATCAATGATGATCCTTCTCAACCAAATAAATTCAAGTTTAGAGAAATCTTATCTCCAGAAGAACAGGCCATCATTATTCCTCTATTGAAAGAGAGACCAAATCTCTTTGCTTGGACCTACAAAGACATGTTAGGACTAGATCCAAAATTGGTTGTCCACAACCTTTCGCTAGACCCCACAAAGAAACTGGTCAAGTAAAAGCTTAGAAAGATGCATCCAACCTCATCTTTGATGGTTAAGAATGAGTTACAAAAACTATTGGATGTAGTCTTTATTGTTCCCATCGACTATCCAGAATGGGTATCAAACATGGTGCCCATAGGAAAACCAGATGGAAGAATCTACATTTGCATAGATTTTAGGGATCTCAATAAGGCAACACCAAAGGATTCATTCTTATTGCCAAACATAGATGCTCTTGTAGATGCAACTATAGGTCATGAGATGCTCTCCCTAATGGATGGTTTTTTTGGTTACAATCAGATTTAGATTAAACCCGAAGACCAACATAAAACCATATTCACCACTCCATGGGGAACATTCTGCTACAAAGTAATGCCATTTGGTCTTAAAAATGTTGGTGCCACATATCAATGGGCTATGACATACATTTTCCATGACTACATGCATAAGATCTTAGAAGACTACATCGATGACTTACTGGCCAAGTCATTGCTGCATGAAGAGCATGTTGAGACCCTCAGAAAGGTCTTCGATCACTTGATTGAGCATAATGTCAGGTTGAATCCCAAGAAATGCATCTTTGGTGTAACTTCTAGAAAACTCTTGGGATTCATCATTTCTAAATGAGGCATCGAAGTAGACCCAACAAAGGTAAAGGCTATCCTAGAAATGGCCCCACCCATGAACATCAAAGAGCTGAGAAGCCTACAGGGCAAAGTAGCATCCATAAAGTGATTCATCACACAACTATCAGATAAATGTTGACCCATGAATCGACTGCTACACAAGGGGGTCCCATTCCAATGGGATGAAGAATGTCAACAAGCCTTTGCTAAAATCAAGAAGTACCTAGCAATGCCACCAGTTCTAGCTCCACCAAGGCCAGATGTGCCATTCCTACTATATATATCCACTACCAATTTTTCTTTGGGCACCATGTTGGCTCAAAAGAATGTGCAAGATAAAGAACAAGTGATATATTACATCAACCGCACCTTGGTGAGCTACGAGATAGGATATGCATACGTAGAAAAGTTATGCCTAGCAGTGGTCTTTGCAACCAAGAAATTGTGCCACTACATGTTGAGCCATACGACATATGTAATATCCAAACAAAATCCTTTGTAGTATATGATGAGCAAGACATATCATAATACACGTACTACAAAGTGGATCATGCTATTGATAGAATTTGACTTGGAATTCATAAGCCAAAATTCCATCAAGGGACAAGTCATAGTTGATCAACTAGCTGAGGTGCCTCTTCAGAATAGTAGGCCCCTCACCATAGAACTTCCTGATGATGCAGTCTTCACATTATCAGAAGCACCCAAACCCGAAGAACCTAAAAATGAAGTTGACATGACTTTGTTCTTTGATGGTTCGAAGTGTGAGCAAGGAGGTGATGCAGGGATTATCTTTTTCATACCACAAGGTGCTCCAATGCCCTTGTCATTTAAGCTAGACTTCCCTTGCACTAATAACAACACCGAATACGAGGCCCTAATCTTGGGTCTCCAAACAACCATCGCTATGAAAATCAAGAGGCTAAATATCTTTGATGACTCCCTCCTCATAGTCAACCAAGTCAAGGGACTATTTCAATGTAGGGATCCAATCCTAAAAGCTTACAAGGAGCTTGTTGACACATATCTAGCCCAACTAGAATGGTATGACATCGAGGCAATCCCTCATTCATCAAATAGATTTGTAGACACCATGGCATCTTTGGGATCCTTGATCCCTCAGAATCCATCTACTGATTTCACTACCATTCATGTGAAAATGCTCTCACACTCAATGATGCAGCATGAGGCTTTTGATAACAAAGAATCAATCAACATGATTCATATAGAACTAGACCATGACTGGTTCTGTAAAGCCAAAGACTTTTTAAAGAAGGCACCTTGGGGATCCTTGATCTCGTAGGGTCCTATAGAGAATGGTACCACTATTCACCACAAGGTTGTTTCTCAATCTGCATTTGTGCAAATCAAATTATAGGAGGAACAAGTCATCTTATCTATTGAGGTTGTAGCCTATCAGGATTGGCTATCCCAGTTACAAGATTTCCTTAGGCTTGGAATTGTCCCATAAGGACTATCGCATGCTAAAAGATGAGCATTCAAGAAAAAGTGATAAGATATGTCTTGCTAGGAGGTATATTGTATCATCGAAGCTATGATGGAGTCCTCCTTCATTGCTTAGAGCCCCAAGAATCAGCTTGGGTGATTTTGCAAGCTCACGATGGTACATGTGGTGGCCACTTCAATGGCATGGCCATTGTCAAGTGCATCCTTTGAATGGGTTATTACTGGCCCACCATGGAGAAGGATTGCTATGAGTATGTCAAGAAATGCATTAAATGTCAACATCATGCAAATCTGATGCACTTGCCATCTCAGGCCTTACAACCCATTCAGGTGGCTTGGCCATTTTCTCAGTGGGGTTTCGATCTGATCGAAAATATTTCTCCCCCATATTTGGGCTGACACACATTTATCTTAATGGCCACTGAGTACTTCACCAAATGGGTGGAAGCGGTCCCCTTAACCTCGATAATTGGACCTTGAATTATGGAGTTCATACTTCACAATATCATCTATCATTTTGGGGTCCCCTTCAAGATAATCTCGGATAATGGTCCATCATTCAAAAATAAAAATGTGTGAGCTTTAACGACCAAATACAACATTCAACATAATTTTGTGACACCATACTATCCATAGGAAAATGGGCAAGCAGAGGCCTCTAACAAGACAATAGTAGCCATCTTAAAGAAGATGGTGAAAGAAAATCATAAGGATTGGCATCTACAATTACCCCTTGCATTATGGGCTTACAGGACTAGCATACGGATGCCCACTAGGGCAACACCATTTTCGCTTGTATATGGCACTGAGGCCATTATGCCCTTAGAGTTGGAAATTCCAACATTGCGCATCGCATTGAAAGAGTTCATCAATGATGACACTGCATGACAAGCTCACTTGGATCAGTTGACCCTTCTAGATGAACATCGCATCAATGCTCTTGAGCATCTTCACATTTACCAAGATCATCTAACATGAGCTTACAACAATAAAGTCCATCTGAGAGACTTTAAGGTTGGGGATCTTGTGCTTAAAGAAAACCAATAGAACTCAAATCTACCCCCACACCTACGAGACAAATTTATAGCCAATTGGATAGGTCCCTATATCATCTCTGAGAAGATTGGACCTAGGGCATATCACCTAACATCGCTAGAAGGTGTTGAGGAGCCAGAGCCTCTCAACATTATTCATCTAAAGGTGTTTCACACATAAGCACAACAAAATATCAAAAACATTCAAATAAATTTCAAAATCACAAAAACAATAGAAAACTTAAAAAGCAAAAAGCTCCAAAGGCATCTTAAAGCCCTTTGGTCAATTCACAAAAGGCTCCAAAGGCATCTTAAAGCCCTTTGGTCAATCACAAAAGGCTCCAAAGGCATCTTAAAGCCCTTTGGTCAAATCACAAAAAGCTCCAAAGGCATCTTAAAGCCCTTTGTCAAACTCACAAAAGCTCCAAAGGCATCTTAAAGCCCTTTGGTCAAACTCACAAAAAGCTCCAAAGGCATCTTAAAGCCCTTTGGTCAAATCACAAAAAGCTCCAAAGGCATCTTAAAGCCCTTTGGTCACACAAAAGCTCCAAAGGCATCTAAAGCCCTTTGGTCAACTCCCAAAAAGCCCCAAAGGCACCATAAGCCCTTTGGTCAACAACAAAACATAAAAGCACAAAAACAATTTAAAATCAAAAAGTTCAAAAACATTCAGAATAATCAAAACTCAAAAACAATTGAAAGCATCAAAAATACAAAAACATTTGCATTATACATTCACACTTTGCATCCATATAGTTGCATTGCATTAGGCACGTTGCATCCATTGCATTTACATTAGGTAGGTTGTGTTCACAATCTTACAAATGACACCATGTTTGTACCTCAATCATGCATCTTCAAAATCCATCATCATCCATAACCCATGTGTGTAACTATGTTTTTCAACACAACCCCTCCTATTGCTATAAGGAATATACTAGGGTTTTTCGGTCACTCAGCCATACCTAGTGGTTTTATCAAACTTTGTAGAAAGTTATATTTGCTTTTAATAGATGAGGTTTAGTTTTGATAGCACCTGGTATATTTCAAAATCCTATCACTAATAAAAACACTAAAATCCTAGTTGGAACAAGGGAAATATGAATGTTGTGAAGTGGTACTAGGTATCCTAAAGTGAAAATTTTATCTTGCTCATCCCCCTATGCGACCGGTTCAAAAATGTTGAGAATTGGCAAAAGGACAAGTTCACCCCTACCCAAATAAATCCCTTGCTTTAATCAAAACAAGCAAAAATCTTGAACAAAGAAAAATTCAAAACAAAATAAACAGTGATTATCATCACTACATAAATCCCTTGCTCAAAAGAAAACAAAAATTCAAAATAAACAGTGATTTTCATCACTAAGCATGAGCAAGTATCCCAAATAAATATGAAGAAAAGAAGGGAGTATTGAACTTGAATCCCTAGAATTCTCAGCATTGATGAACCGTAAGGTGATCCTTACGCACGATGATATGTCTATCACATTAGCATATTGCTTTTGTACAGACCAATGTTTGCATGTGGAAGGGCTAGCTTTAGGTGTCCTATATCGCCTAGTGGTCTAATCCAACTGAGTCCAACTTAGGATCAAGATAAACATTTGAGGATCCCCAATACAACAATGGGTTGCATGAATCCCACCTAGCACTGGGGTATGCTTATATTTTATCTAATATATTCATTTGCACACATAGGGATAATGAGTATCTAGGTCTTCATAACCAGAACTTTATCCTTCAGAAGCTCTGTATGATCAGTATACAACTTTTGATGGAGCAACTAGGGTGTTTGAGTCTCATGGAAAACCTCAAAAATCCTCTAATAGCAACAATTCATATCATCAATCACATCATCAAATTTCTTTAGGAGGTTTTGTTCATTAAAAGGTGTGCATGAGATAGGATAGATACCGGATGAATGTCAACAATGACATTTAGATGACCACTGACTATTTTGGGTATATATTTTAACTTACAGAAGCTTATAAAGAAAGTACATACATATCACATCATCTCATCTCACATTTGGATGTTTAAATGATTAATTCTTATTATAAGAGTTATTATTTATTCATGATTTTTATACATTCTGTGGTGTCATCCATTAGATTGTCAAAACTCATATCACATTCATTCCTTATGTTTTAAGTGATTAAAGCATACAAGTTCATTTACATTAGATCATCATCATAATGCATTACACATATTTCATTCACCATATCATAACAACATAAGTTAGATGCATACAATTAAATCAAAATTAAACATGCATTTAACAATAAGCATTGCATCCATATAGGCATCCATCATCATAATGCATCTATACATCTAGATCATACCATCTAAAGCATACATCTATCATCTAGCTAAATGCATATCAATACATCACATCATATAGCATAAAATCATAATACTGCATCACATAAACATAAAATAAAAACATAATAAATACACATAATGAGTCTCAAAATGTAGATATCATATATATGTGTATCAAATAAGTACATAAGGGTACAAAATTACCATAGGCTACAACTATGTAGGTCATATGACCTTACACTAAAAAATAAATCTAAATCAATAAAGCCATCAAGTTGGGCCTATGCCCCCTACCTCACCTCTACCCTTAGATTTATCCCTATGAGAATGATGGGAGCTAGTCCCCATAGTCCTCTCTATATGGGTCCTGGTCCTCTAGCTAGGTCAGACTGAAGACTACCCTGATGTACTCTATATGCTCTATTATGACCCCCTACTATAGGTCTCTCTCGAGGAATGACACCTAGCATCCAGATCTGCATCTATAGAGATGCAATGTAGGTAGCATCTCCAGTAATCTGAGCATCACACTCCTCCAAGACACCCCATAGGCACCTGACCTCTACACCTAGATCCAAACCTATAGGCCCCTATGCAGTAGGAGTAGCCGACAACCTATCTCCGGGAAGCATCCCTCTCGATCATGAGCTCATCTATCCTAGTCTACGAGTCTATCTGAGTCTAGAGAGTGGTCCTCTCCTCATCAAAGCCCCTAACTCATGCCTGAAGTGTAGCAATGGTAGAATCCCTCTACAAAATCTAGATCTGAGCTGACTGAAGCTCAGACTCCACGTGATGTAGCTGAGCCCAGAGAGGGGACTCCTACTCCTCGAGAGCTAACTCCTCCTCCTCCTCAAGGGCAACCTACTCCTCTACCACCTACTACTCTACCTACCCCTAGTCCTCTATTTGAGCCTACACTCGATGCCCATCAAGATCCTCAACATCTACCTCATCCATAGACCACCCTAGGTGGCCACCACCCTACCACAATCATGTAACCCACCATCGAGTATACACCTTAGTAACCCCAACATCAACAATACTCACATCAACTATAGGAGGGTCATCCTCCCTAAAACTACTATAACTCAAGGTGGTGGAAGGTTCTTCTCTATAATAATCCATCTATACACAACTAGCTCGAGAGGAACATCCTACTATATGCCAAACTATCGAAGCACCCAAGAATAGTAGAAGAACTCCCTGATGTCATCCTTGTGATCGATAACCCATCGATCAACTGAGTCTAAGCTATGAATCTATCTACCTCCTCCTAGGTAGGGCAATCATGATAAGGCCTCCAGATAATATCCTTGGCCTATAGGCTAGTCAAATATATTGTATAGTGAGAGAGCTCCCTAGTGAAGCACTGACTCTTGCACTCCTCACACTCTCAGGCCACCTACATCCATAACACTAAGCCACATCTACTATCTTAATAAACTCAATAGGAAGTCCTCCTAGATGGTCCACCCTGATGTGCTCCCATCCCCAGATCTAGAGGAGCAAGTTGCAAGCAATGCTAGCTCGACCATGACACTAAATCCGATAGAGCTCATCATAGCACTAAGCCAAAAGTGCACTACCCCAAGCCATGATGATAGGTGCCTCACTATCAATCAAATCTTAAACCATCACCAAGAGGTTCCATGGGAACCTCACTCTAGAGATCAGGTAGAAGGATATTATAGATGACCATCAGCAAGACAACATGTCTCCGAGAAAAGACATCCTCTCAGTACCACCAAGCAATAGAAATCCCACCAGACCGGGTATCCTAGAACACAGTAGCGGCATGTGCTCCAAATACTCTCACAAAGATAGCCTCTCTAGCATCAGTAGGGGAAGACACAATGGGTACTCCATCAAAAGGGATCCGAAATATCCTATAGATATCCTTCGATGTGATGGTCATCTCACCCATAGGGAGATGAAAAGTATTAGTCCTAGAGTCCCATCTATGGGCTAGGGCAATGAGGTAGGCCTAATCCGACATGATCATTAGAAGCCTAGTGATGTACTAGAGCCCACGAGCATCGAGCCAACGCCAATTCATGTCATCCATATCAGGTAGGAGATCCACAAGCAATTTTGGGTCTCGAGCCCACATAGATAAAATCTAAAAGTGCAAATTAAATGCCTAAATTAAATGCACTTACAAGCTAAAAGTAATAAAATCCTAAAAATGATGCAAATTAAAACTAAGACAACCTAAGGCTACAAGCATAATGGCTAAATGCACCTAAACATTCAAAAAATCAAAATATACACTTCAAAAATGCAAAAAAATCAATTAAATTGCTTAAAACTTCAAAACATTTCCAAAATAAAACCTAAATTAGTCACTCACAGGAGTGGCCACAAACATAAAGCCGATATCAACCTCCAACGGTCAAAAATTTGACCATTGGAATTTAAGTTGGTCACTGATGATGACAACCCCTCTTGGGCCATTTAAGCCACTCTGAGCATCAACGACCATGGGGCGACATGCCAACGATGTTCCCCCTCAACCAAAAATCACAAAAAAATTAAAAAATACTAAAATAAAGAAACCCACTAAAATTAAACCTAAACTAAGCCTACCTATGGGTTCAATTCATTTCCAATAGGTTTAGTGAGGTTCCTTTACCAAATTAATTAATTAGGTTCATTTTACTAAATTAAATAAACAAATTAGGGTTTGACAAAGTACCCATGAAGCTCTCGCTCCTCCGCTCATAGATGCCTCCCCTACTTAACCATAGCATCCAAGTCAGTAGCAAATTTGGTAGCACTCCGTATCACAATTACACTTTCTCACCTCAAAGCTCAAAAGTGCAATTGATAGCTAGCAATAATGAAAAGTCAAAACCCTAGAATTTGCTTTTATATTTTCAATTTTGCCTCGACCATGCTGGCATCAGTGGCCCACACTTCCTAGTCGTTGGACCTAACAACAACCATGAAGAGGCAATTAGGGGTCATTGGACCTAATAGCCAAAAAGAGAGGAATTGACTCAATTTCTCTGCATAAAGCACCTCAAAATGGGCCATTAAGCATACCTAGTGGTCCATAAAAGTCAAAAATTGCATAAATACCAAAAAACCAATAAACATCATAAAATTCAAATAACAACAAAATCTCAATTGAGCCTCGTATTCAATTATTTACTCTATACACTTGGTGATTGCAGTGACTAGCGCTCCATGCAATTTGGCAAGATGAGTAAATTACCATAAGGCCACTTGGGGAAAATTGGTTATAGTGGAATTGAGAAGCTTCACTTCAATCCCGAAGAAGGCCATGGTGGTCGGACTACCCCACGGGAGCGAGAATTCATCTCCTTTCTTCTATAACATTTTTAGCAAATCATCGAGCATAGTGATTCAACATAGGCTTAAATAGAATTGCTATCATCTTAATTCCCTAAGAAGGCCATTGCGGTTGGACCGCCCCATGGGATAGGGATGTACAATTACTATAAATGGTTGAGATCACACCTGAAATGGGACCTACCCTATAACAACAAAGCAAACCTCTAAAAAGGTCCAAATCATTCATCTTGGTCAAGTGACTCATCGCTTTATTCATTGTCCTTTCCTCATCGACTCATCATTTGAGGGGGTAGTCATAATATCAACAATCATAATCAAAATCAACAAAAGATCACTCGATCATGTCAAATTGCGTTCGTCTTACGAATCATTGCCAACAACTATCATAAGCTTACCCTTTGTTGGGGAAAAAGCAAACATGATAGTTAAGTTTGTAGCTCTCCTCCTTTCGGATCTATAGTGCACTAAAGCCTATAGTAGCACTAAAGCTACCCGATTGTCTGATGAACGAGTGCAAGATTTTGCAAATTTAAGCCTTCCACCCTATTGGAAGCAATGATTCTAGGATGCACCCCTTTCTCATGACTGGGGCATCCAATGTTGATCAGATCAATGATCATCACACAACCTACAATGTGACCCTAGGTGGTCTATTTTTGCTCCGCGCTGTGTTTTCCCCATAGTGCATCCCAAAAAGGGGCATCTGTAGACACCTAAAATATGTCATGTTTAGGAGACTACCCATATGGACACATTCATAGACCATATGAATCATCTTGGACCTTTCCAAGAGTAAGCAGTGGTCCTAACCACTCAAAAGGGGTAGTTCTAGCCCATTCAAGCTTAGCCGCTATCAGTTAGAGCGGCTGACAAACCTGGCCATTGAACCTCAGAGCGGCCACCTCTAGTCACTGTCGACGATAGTGGCTAGGACTAAAATGTGAACTACCATGAGGGATTACCCAAATCATGCGGTAATGGTAGTTTGCATGCATTTCGAAGGGATCTCGGTGAGGAACTCCTAGAGTTCCTCCTAACTACCCCTTCCATGCCAATCCAAGACTAAACCATCCCTCTGGGATAGTTAGTTGGCATGCAGATCTGGAGCTTGGCTTCCCCAGGAAGCCAAGCCCTAGATCTAGACCTGAAACCAGGAAGGCTACATATGCAGACTTCCAAGAAGGCAAAAAAATGAGGAGAATTCAAATTGTGTGCAGCAGAGCCCTATCAAAATGGAGAGCCAATCTACGCCCCTTGGAGGAGCATTGGAGCACCATCCGGTTGAGCCACATCCATGCATCAGTATTCAGATCCATCATTCCAAACTACCAACCAGTGTAGGAGACACACCAGGCGACCCTTGAACATCAATTGGAGCAAAAAATTGAAGAACATATGCTTATACTAAGAGGAGGGGGTGAACAGTATAATATAAAACTTTTCCCCAAATAGTAGCATCAGAATTAATAAAGAAGTAAACATCACACACATGAGAGACGTCATTTTTAACGTGGTTCACCCAATGTGGGCTACCTCCAAAGAAAATATTTCTTCTAAATATTTCTCAAATAATCTCTTGGGAATCCTTCCCAATTACAATGTTTATGGACCTCTATCCAAAGGATATGTTGATCCCTTAAATATCAAGTTTGTGGATCTCTTCCATAGGAGAAATATTTCCCCTTCTACTCTGGCTAGTGATCTTCTAGAAGACTTTGTCTCTCTGCTGCACTGACTTGTGGATCTCTCTCCACTTGAAGACTCCTCACTCATATTTGTATTCAATTGTCTTGGGTACTGGATCTCTATCCACTGAGACTTTGTCCTCTATACTCTGTCACCTCCAAAGCTCTATTAATAGGTTGACTCAAAACCTCTTCAAATATTCTCAATAGGCTCACTCAGAACCTTCTCAAACATGCTCAATAGGCTCACTCAAAACTTGCTCAAATATGTTCAACAAGATCACTCAAAATATGCTAAAATATGCTCACTTAGAACTTGTCCAAATCTGCTCAATAATTTCTCTCTAGAACTTGCTCAAATCTGTATAACAAGCTCACTCAGAAGTTGTCCAAATATGCTCAACAAGCTCACTCAAAACCTGCTCAAATCTGCTCAACAAGCTCACTCAGAACTTGTACAAATTTGCTCAATAAGTCCTCTCTAGGACTTGTTCAAATATGTAAAACAAGCTCACTCAGAACTTGTTCAAATCTACTCAACAAGCTCACTCAGAACTTGTTCAAATCTGCTCAATAAGTCCTCTCTAGAACTTGCTCAAATCTGCATAGCTAGCCTTCACAAAATCTTACTCAAAATTAGTCCACAAGCCTTCTCAAAGACTTACCTCAAATAAACTCAACAAAATCTCAACTCAATCTCATAGAAGCATAAAGAGAATTGTTAGAGACTCAATATGTTCTATACTCAAATCCCAATCTCAACTGAATAATCTCATAGAAGCATACAGAGAATTGTTAGAAACTCAATATGTTCTATACTCAAATCCAATTTCTTTCTCAACTCAACTCAAATCAGAATATAGAATAGTTTATTTTATGGAACTTGAACAACCACTTCACACAATCACTTGACTAGGCTCAAACAAATCTACTCAACCAATCACCACAAGGAACAACTCTTTCTCACAAACCCTAGTCCAAGCATGTATCAACCAACTCAAAATGTTTCCAACAATGTTCAACAACAAATCTCACATAACAATGATAATCATGTTTTTCTCTACCTCAAGTTCAAGTTCTTTGCACAACCAATGGGCTTCAACAATAATGCTTATAAAACATCCTTCACATAACTATGATACTCATTTTATTCTCAAACCCTAACTCAGGTTTTTCACACAACTAATGGCTTCAACAACAATGCTTATAAAACAATGTTTTGACCATAACTCTCAAACCAAAAATCCTTGAAGCATTCAACCAACAACTCTGAAAAGGAAACCACAATCAATCCTTTTCACTCCAACGATATTTTCATAAATCAACCACCCAATCAAATTAATGGAGAATATTGACCATATCTTTTTGATGCCAAGAAGTTGTCCACAAAATCTACCACACTCAACACACTTTCTGTAGATTAAAAATACACGCCAAACAAAAATAAATAAAATCACAATGACAGAGTACAGAATAGTTGCACAAAACAAACGATTTCTATTAATCGATGGAGTTTAAAAACTCCTTTTTGAATACAACCGGGCCTGTAACCCTTTATTTGTGATACAAGGTTACAAGTTATGCTAGGGTTCTCCGAAACCCTAGCTGGCACAAATGGTGGCGCTTCCGAAGAATGTATCTTCAATCCCAACAGAGTGAGTGGGCTTTGTTGTATCCCTTGCTTGGACCACTCCAACTTAATCAGCTACCATCAATAAACCGGATCTACTGTCAAAAACCTACACACATTAACACTATCAAGGAGTTAGAAATTAATAAGAGGGCTCCACTGTGTGAGCCCTCGAAAACAATCTAAAACCCTAGAAAAATGAAATGCAAGAATTCAATAACAGATCAATAAAAGAAAAGAAGTTACTTGCTTTAAACTAATTTATACCTTTTCTCTGTTAACGCAGCTAGACCAGGCGACACCTGGAAGTAATGTGGCTATCAAATCGGCTACGGAAGGCGCCCTGGTGCACTCGTTGAATGCCTGCGTGCTTCTGGATTAAGGTTTCAGACGTCGGTCTGAGTCTGTGGCTGTGGGTAAACGCCCGTGGGCACTTGGTAAACGCCCGTGGGCACTTGGTAAACGCCCGTGGGCACTTGGTAAAGGGGTAAACGCCCGCGGGCACTTGCGACAAGAATGGGGGATTCTGCAGAATGCTGCAGAAGAGATGGCGGCGAAAGCAACGACAGAAGCGGCGATGGATGCGACGAAAAGGGGCGGCGATGGATGGCTGAAGAAATGGATGAAATAGAAGAGATAGGTAAGAAAGATAGCAAAGATAGCAAAGATAGAAGTAGCAAAAGACCTAGGGTTTGAGCCATCAAAGTGACTCAATTTATAATCTACTCTTAGGGCACACTTTAGGGTTTTAACGACACTTTGAACGTGTGGCTAAGATTAAAGTGGATCCAAGGGTAGAGAATAAATCTAGGTTGTGAAATGGATTAAGATGGATGGACGGATGAGATTAAATGAAGGACGGACGGCTCAGATTAAATCACTTAAACTATTATTTAAATATATATATTAAAATATTAAAATATTAAAAATATATATATATATATATAAATATTAATTTAAATAAATTTGGGGATGAAAAATGGCGGGAAAGGTGAAATTGGGCCAAATAATGGCGGGAAAGTGTGGATTTGGGCCAAATAATGGCGGGAAGGTGGATGACCGACATGTGGCTGACAGGAAGGTATAGATGACTTGCAAGTGGCTGGATTTTGGTGTCTACAGATGCCCCTTTTTGAGCCGCTTTGTGTGAAGACACAATGCAGCACAAAAACTTAAGACACCTGAAAAGCTGGATCAGACGCAACTCTCTCTCAAGACTAAAGCACAACTTTGAAGACCAAAAAAATAAAAGAATATTTAAGATTTATCAGCTTACCCCCTCAATTGGCGAGCGAGAATGGTTCTCACAAGCCAATTGGAAGAAATTCGGAAGATAATGAACCGTTTTTGCCCCAACGGTGAAAAAAAGGGGTTGGTGTATGAACCATCTGTTTATGTCCCAACAGAAAAGGGGTTGGTGTATGAACCATCTGTTTTTTTTTTTTTTTGAAAAAAATTGTAACAAAATTTTGTTTTGTTGTTTTGCAGCTTAGGGTGTTAGAGGCGCGACACCGATTCTCCCCTATCATTCCGGGGATGAGGAGGTCATTGTCCCAGGTAGACTGGGAGATATTGGAGGCAGTGGGGCTAGAGGACACATTGTTTAGGCATCACATTGTGTTGCCTGATCCTCCATCCTCATTTGTCTCTAGGCGTAGTGAGTCTAGGCACACCACTAGGTCTAGGGCTCCTACTAGGTCTCAAGGGTCCTCTTTTGATGGTTAGCTTAGTGCTTAGATGCACTCTTTATGAGCCTTGGTGCTCTATTGTATATTGTAGCCTTTTGGCATTCATTGTACAGTTTGACCTTTATACATATATATATATACATGGCTTTTATTTTTAGTGTTTTACTCTCTTTTGTGTGAATGCCTATGTTTTTGTGATGCATGTTTTTATATGTTTTAATGTTTTTGATGCATATGTGATGGAATGGAATGCAAACTTATAGATGATTAATGCGAGACTAAGTAAATGAAATATGCACTAAGAAGCACTCATACTTTTAGATAGTTAGATTTAGCCAACTGTTATCATAATTGTTTAATCAGGGGCACCGAACTTGGTGGCTTGTGAATGGATGACGTATGGAATGACATGAATATGGAAGAAGATATGGAGGTTGATATGGAAGAAAATATGGAGGAAGACTATTTTACAAAGACTCAAACATGCTAGTGGTATCAAACAAACTTACTAATACTGCCTAATTCAACTAGGACCAAATGTGTGTGCATGTGAGTTCATTAACCAAATCGAAAGCATGGTAGTGACTCTAGGCAATCAAAAACCTGTGTGTGTGCAAGTGTGTTCATTAACCTCATCTTGCATAAATTAGGTAACCCCGTTATGGAGAAGACCCCAAAGCTAGTTTGTCCGTATGAGCATTCAGAGGTCTCTTTTGAGGAGAGACATGTCGCCACGCAATGAGTATACTCCACTGCCAGTCAAGCGTCTATAGCCCCGGTGAAGGTTAACTCCATAGTCCATGTTGTTTTTGACCTTTGTAAGCCTTGGGGATGACTACCTATCCGTCTGACTGGACAAGTAGTACGATCCTTACAACTTATTTGGGATCAGTGGTGTGTGAAAAATGTTCATTTCCTTAGAGCTTTGGGGAATCGGATTCTCAACCGAAGTATGATGAGAATTTTACCCTATCCTTACTACTCGGTTTATATTTATATTTTGTGATTGCTTGTGATAGTGGTAAGAACCACTATTTTATGGACTATGTTTGCATGATAGGACAAACGAGGATTACCCTTTTCACTTCAAGGCACAACCCAAGGATGGTGTTATCTCTCTTTGACACAAGATGTTTTTAAGATGTGAAAATGTGATAGGTTCAAGACCGCTTTTGAAATCATTTCCCAATACTCAAGATTTTATTTAGTGTAATTTGTGATATGGCCCTAGAGAACTTTAACATGCATTTCAAAGTTTGCTTAAAACACTAGAAATGGCTGAGTGACTGAAAACATTTTGGCAATGTAAATATGTGCAAATGGAAAATGGATGTACGAATGACAATTCGGTTTGATGGATTTTGTGAAGGTGTCCCTGATTAAGGCAACATGACTTTTGCTTGACCAAATTTTATATCCAAAAGATAGAATGGTCTCTAACATGATATGCAACTATGGCTGAAAATGAAATGTTATGGTTTTCAATGAGATGTATGCACATGAAATGCAATGTTTTTGAATGAGATGTATGCAACTAACAATGAAATGCAAATTCTTTTTATTTTATTTGTTTTTTTTTTTTTTTACAAGCCATGTATATATGTACATATAAAATTCAAACTATGCGTAGAATGCCCTCAAGTGTATAACATTAAGTGGTTCGGGTTCTTCCTCTCCCTCTAAACTCGGCAAGTCTATAAGTTCCATTACCCACTCTTTCAAAGTGACCATATATGGACCTAACCAATTAGCCGCGAATTTATCTCGAAGATGCGGCAATGCATTGGTGTTTTGTTGATTCTCTTTAAGGACAAGATCCCCTACTTGAAATTCTCTTAGATGAACTTTGGCATTGTAAGCACGTTTCAATCGGTCTTGATAAACTCGCAAATGCTCTAAAGCATTGATTCGTTTTTCATCTATGAGTGTGAGTTGATCAAGACGTGCTTGTCTAGCAATATCATCATCGATAAATTCCTGCAAAGAAATTCTCAAGGAAGGGATCTCGAGCTCAAGAGGCATGATTGCTTCAGCTCCATAGACCAAAGAAAATGGCGTTGCCCCAATGGGAGTTCTCGATGCTTGTTCTGTAAGCCCATAATGCCAAGGGGATTTGTGTATGCCAATCTTTATGATTTTCTTTAACAAGTTTCTTAAGAATAGCAATTATGGTCTTATTGGAAGCTTCAGCTTGTCCATTGGCTTGTGGGTAGTAAGGAGTTGAGAAACTATGTTGGATATTATACTTTTCGCAAAGAGCTCGAACATCCTTATTCTTAAAAGACTTGTCGTTATCATAAATGATTTTAGAGGGAATACCAAAACGACAAATGATATGGTGAAGTATAAACTCCACAATTCTAGGACCTCGTCGTACTCGGTTAGAGGAATAGCTTCAACCCACTTTGTGAAGTATTCAATGGTCTGTAATGATGAAAGTATGTTGTCCCGAAGAGGCGGTGAAATCTTGCCAATTAAATCGAGACCCCATTGTGAGAAGGGCCAAAGGCTTTGGATGGGTCTGTAAAGCTTGTGATGGTATATGGATTAAATTAGCGTGTTCTTGACACTTTTTACATTGTTTAACATATTTGCAACAATCTTGTTCCATAGTGGGCCAATAATACCCCATACGTAAAATACGCTTCGCAATGGCCATTCCACTAAAATGACCACCACAAGTACCATCATGGGCTTCAGCAATAGCTCTATGTGTTTCACCTGCTTCTAGACAATGGAGGAGTACTCCATCATATCCACGTTTATACAACACATCCCCCAAAAGAACAAAACGAGCTGCCTTTTGCTTAAAGCAGCGATGGGCAGTTCGAGACAAATCAGGTGGAAGTGTTCCAAACTTGAGGAAGGCTACTATCTCACTAGACCAAGGCTCATATGGATCCGAATGGATAAAGCAAACATCTTTTTCATCTTTAGACTCAAGCACGGACAATTGCAGACTTAGAGATTGTGGAAATGATTAGGGGTTGTGCCTCTCCAAGGGAGTCCTTTGGAATCAATGATCCAAGAGAGGCCATGGCATCCGCAAATCTATTAGTCGAACGAGGCAAACTAGTGATCTCATACCAATCAAACTTAGAGAGCAACTTCATTGCTACATCATGATAAAGCTTAATGGTAGGTTCTTTGGCTTGGTATTCTCCTGTAATTTGTTTAACCACGAGTTGAGAATCCCCAAATATCCGAATACGCTTAATACTCATAGCTATGGCTGATTGAAGACCTAAAATTAAGGCTTCATACTCTCTGTATTATTGGTGCATTGGAAGTCTAGTTTGAATGATAAAGGGATGGGAATCCCTTGAGGTGTATGAAACACAACTCCAACGCCCTGACCTTTCGCGCACTTAGAGCCATCAAAGAATAGCGTGATGTCAACATCTTCCTCCGAAATGATGTCCTCTTCTTGTTCAAAGTGATAGCAAATACCGAATCATCTGGGAGCTCAATAATCAAAGGATGATCACTAGGTAGCGGAGCTTCCGCAAGTTGATCGGCTATAACTTGACCTTTAACGGATTTTTGGCTAATGAATTCAAGATCGAATTCGGTAAGCAACATTATCCATTTAGCGGTACGAGTGTTATTATAAGTGCGAGACATCATATAACGCAGAGGGTTTTCTCTAGCTATGACATATGTTGTATGGCTAAGCATATAATGACGAAGTTTCTTAGTGGCAAAAACCACTGCTAAGCACAACTTTTCCACATAAGCATATCGGGTTTCATAGCTTACCAATGTTCGACTAATATAATAGATAGCTTGCTCACGATTTTGTTCATTCTTTTGTGCAAGCATTGTCCCTAAGGCAAAGTCCGTTGCGGAGATATAAAGGTTGAAAGGGACCCCTGGACGAGGCGGAGCTAAGACTGGCGGAGATGCTAAGTACTGCTTGATGTCATCAAAGGCTTTCTGACATTCATCTGTCCATGAAAATTGTACCCCCTTTTGTAGTAGGTGGCAAAATGGCCTACACTTATCGTAAAGTTGTGCAATAAAGCGACGGATTGAATTAATCTTTCCTTGCAAACTACGCAACTCCTTCAAATTAGTTGGGGGACACATTTCCATAATGGCTTTGACCTTGTTTGGGTCCACCTCAATACCTCGTTTAGAGATAATAAAACCTAGGAGTTTGCCTGAGGTAACACCAAAGACACATTTCTTAGGGTTCAACCTTACTTTATGCTCTAGAAGTCTATCAAAAACTTTTTCCAATACATCAAAATGCTCTTGTCGAGTTTTAGATTTTGCCAATAAATCATCCACATAATCTTCGATAATCTTATGCATATAATCGTGGAAAATATAAGTCATGGCTCGTTGATAGGTTGCACCTGCGTTCTTAAGGCCAAAGGGCATCACCCCGTAACAAAAAGTTCCCCAAGGTGTAGTAAATGTTGTTTTGTGTTGATCTTCGTGGTTTATTCGAATCTGGTTGTATCCTAAAAATCCATCCATGAACGAAAGCATTTCATGACCAGCGCAGGTGTCGACAAGAGTATCAATGTTTGGAAGAGGAAAGTCATCCTTAGGACACGCTTTATTTAGATCTCAAAAATCGGTGCAAACACGTATCCCCCCGTTAGGCTTGCGAACGGGTACCATGTTAGAAAGCCACTCAGGATAATCAATCGGGACGACAAATTTAACATCCAAAAGTTTCTGAATCTCCGATTTAACTAGGAGGGCCACAGTAGGATGCATTTTCCTAAGTTTCTGTTTGACAGGTTTAGCATATTTTTGTAAGGTGAGGTTATGGACAACCAAATTAGGGTCTAGGCCTGGCATGTCTTTGTAAGACCATGCAAATATCTCCTTCTTCCGCTTGAGTAGAGCAATCATTTGCTCTTGTTCCTCTGATGATAGACTTTTAGCCGCTTCACAATTTGGGTGCCATCTTGGTCCTGGACTAAGGTCTACATCGATAGTTTCTTCAATAGACATGTGGGAACCTTCCTCAAGCCGATGGGGAGTAGGGATCAGATTTATGTCATCTAAAATGTCATCAAGCTCCCGTGCCTTGCTCTCATCTATGTCCGCTCGGAAGACCTCTGGCTTAGAAGATGAAGGTGAATGTGGAGGTGAAGGAGGAATGTAGTTGGCGGAAGCCCTTAACAATTCCTCGGAAAGGATGAACTCTGAAATAGATGGAGGGGATGAAATCCGATCCATGTCAATCAGGCTTGGGTTGATCGGGATTGGCTTATCCGGATCATATGGATTATGGAGCGAGGTGAATAAGTCTTCAAAATTCATTGTCGACTTATGGAAGAAAGGATGGGCGGAATGGAAGGGAAAACCGGTGAAGACCTCTGAAGACCTGAAGTGCAAAACAACATAGTTTTTCAGTTTTTTTTTTTTTTGTAGTTTGAGTTTTTTTTTTTTTTTTTTTTTTTGTAGTGGTGAAAACCACTATTACACACATACATAAAGCAATAAAGTATTTTTTATATATTTTGATTTTTTTTTTTTTTTGGAATTTTCTGATTTTTTTTTTTTTGGTAGTGGTGAAAACCACTATTTTAGTATATACATATAATACAAGTTTGGATTATGGCTTATGGATGTGGCGGAGGGGGTGGTTCACCTCGTTCTTGTGGAAGAAGCAAGCGAAAGATGGCCTCTTGGAGAGGGAACAATTGGAGATAAAACTCGCCTTGTTTAGTGAGGGGAACAATGGGCGCCGACTCTTCTTCGGATTCATCACCATTTGACATGACGTCAAATTCTTCATAGGCTTCATCTTCAGATTCGTCGAGGTGGAGGATTTCTTCTTCCGAATTAAGATTAATGCTTTGAAAAGCTCGCTCAAAAGAAGAAAGGGATGGAAGTGGTTGGTAGCCCGGACCAAAACGCTCGATGGGTCTCTCGATATGGCATATCGATGCGTTCAGTTACCCCTTGCTCGTATCGACCTAGGCCAAATTGCCGCCAATTATGTCTGTGGAAATAGCGAGAGGGAAAACCCTCCATCCTTTCGATATTGGCAGGGACCGGATGCTTGGGTTCTAGTATGGTGGTAGGACTAGAAGATGACTCTATTCCCCCATATACAAAATTAATGGAATTTGGCATAGAACCCATGTTATAAACCGATCCAATGGATAAATGTTGGTCATGTGGACGACCAAAATCTTTAACTGTTTGCACATTGAACGGTGTGATGTGGACATCTTGAATGGCATACTCACCAATACCTGCATCAGTGAGATGGACCTTGACTTGGGAGGGAGATGGACTAGATGATGGAATAGAAGAATGTGGGATAGAAGAATTGGAAGGATTTGGTTGGGTTGATGCTTCACTAACTTGTGAAACATCACCTGGTGATGGTTGGGAAGATGGAGGAATAATAGGTGATGTTGAAGAAGGTGTAGAAGAAGGGGGTAATGACGTGGAAAGAGATGATTGGTCATGGCCACATGTGCATGTGGTCACTGATGAAGAAGAAGGAAGATTAGTTGATGAAGAAAGTGGTGAATGAGATGGAATAGCGGAAGAGGAAGATGGTTGCGATATGATGGGTGGCTCCTCAGGAATGGGAGCTTTAGAAGAAGATGGTATAGAAGAAATAGATGGGGTCAAGAAAAGATGAGTGGATGGCAACACAATCTCATAAGGATTTGAGACATAGTTGCAATGTTTGAAGGGTTCCGTGTCAGCAGGTACACAATGAACTCGTCCCTCATATACATACTTCAGACATTGATGCAATATAGAAGGGACACATCTCATCTCCCTAAGCCAAGGCCGTCCAAGCAATACATTGTATGCCATGGTCCCTTCCAAGATGTGAAACAAGGTATGCAAAGTTCGGGCCCCTACCTCAATGGGCAAGATAACCGTGCCAACCGTGGAAGATAAAGCATCATTGAATGCTTTAAGAGTAAAAGTCGACTTTGTGATAAGGGATGGCGACAGCTTTAGATGACTCAACGCCGATGTTGTAATGATATTGATTGAGGAACCGGTGTCAATTAAGACTCTCTTGAATGGCTTGTTATCGATCTTGGCCATGATATGTAGTGGAGGATCTATACTTTCTCGTTGACATAGGTTTGATTTCAAAATCATAGAAAGTGATGGAGGGCTCCATGCATGTTTGAATACTCCCCACAAAGTTGTTGAAGGCATTAGTATCTTGAGTTTGAAGCTCGATTGACTTTAATATTTCCATTAATGCCTCTCTATGCGGGGGAGATTGTTGAATGAGGTCATAGATCGATAACTTGGCAGAAGCCATTTTTAAACCGGTAGTTAACCAGCTACTCAATGACATGATGGGTCGTTGGCGTTGAGTAGAATGATTTAGCGGTTGTTGAGAAGTACTAGCACGTCGTTGGGTCACCGTTACCTGAGGTGGACTCGGGGTTTGTACAGGTGGTCGTGGTTCAGCCTCGATTTGGTTGGTTCGCCCTTTGACCCCGGGTTACTACGTTAATAGTACCCACAAAACCTTGGTATTGTTGTACATGGTTGACTTGATTAGGAGGAGTTACCTGAGTTACTCCCCTGAAGTTGTTGGAGCTTCCTCCCGATGTGGAAGGGGTGTTTGAAATATACCAAGATTTTGATTTTGTTGGGCTAAGGGGCTATCCAATTTAATGGCTCCAATCTCAATAAGATCTTGGATCACATGTTTGAAAGCTGTACAATTATTGATATCGTGCCCATTTTGCCTATGATAAGGACAAAATAGGTACTCCTTGTAATACTTCCCCTTCTAGATGGGTCTAAAGGTTTAAACTCAGGTAAAGTTAATCGATTTGTGCTATATAACTTGTTGAATATGACCGCATATGGTTCATCTAAAGGTGTGAATTGTCGCTTGGGACGATTGTTTTGCCAAGGTCGAGTTTCCATGGTTGGCCCAAGATTGGGAGCCGGTTGAGTAGGGGCGGGTACCGCATGATAAGCAATTGGTTGCGGTTGACTTTGCATTACTTGTTGTTGTTGAGCCATTACGGGCTGACTCGCCACCACTTGATTAACTTGGTTAACATTTGAGGTCAGTACTAGCCTCGTGCTTGTTTGTTTTGGCCATAATTATTATTTCGTTGTTGGCCCTTTTGTTGCCATTCTTTTCTACGGGGTTTTAAAACACCCTCTTGGACTTTAATGTCTTCTATGATACTTGCTTGGGCCAAAGCCTCTTCAAAAGTCCCGTATTGTTGTAATTGGAGTAACCAAGAGATAGGTTTTAGACAACTCGGGTGAACATTTTGGTTAACTCCTCCATTGGTAGGGAGAATGGCAGCTTATTAATGATAGCCCTCCAACGGTTTCCAAAGTCATAAACAGCCTCATCGTCATGTTGCTTGAGCTTGTATAAGTCGGACAATGAAACTCTCTTTTGTACATTCAGGGAGAATCGTTCTAAAAATAGATTAATCAATTGCTCGTAAGCATAAATGCTATGGTGAGCTAAATGATTGTACCACTGTACAAGATCTCCTCCTAATGTCTGAGGAAAAGTTCTGAGCATAAGAGCATCATTATTTTGGATTCTAAAGCAAGCATGCATGAATGAGCTCACATGTTCATGAGGATCCTCGGTTCCTCAAAATTTGTCAAACTTCGGTAATATGAAATCAGTCGGATATGGTGGTGAAGGTACCGAAGGATGAATTGGTTGATTGATCAATGACCTTAGCGTAGGTTTCTGACTAGATGAGCCAGGCATGTTGAGCATAAGGTTGTCAATCTGTTGTTGCATAGCATGGAGTCGAGAATCTTCATGAAAATTTTGACTTGTTTGATGATTATGATGATGTAATGGAAGAGTGGAAAATTGATGAGATGGGATGAAATTGCCTGAATTAGGCGGTGTGGAATGGACAGGTTGTTGGTATGGATGATACCGGAAAGAAGGTGATTGGGGTAGATGATGAACTGGACTAGGTTGGGAGAAAGGTGGGGTAGGAATGGACACCACCGAAGATTGGGGTACCTAGGTGGGGCCTGAGCTAATAAAAGTCGGTCGGGTAGAAATTGGTTGGGGTGTAGGATTTACTACGATAGGTGGTTGAGCATTTTGTTGCCGTTGTTGCAAAATCAATTTGTCGAGATACTCCTTAACCTTATTAATCTCTAACCCAAGGGAGGTGGGATGATTGGATGAAGGTGGAGGGCAGGCTGCCATGGTAGTCACAGGAGACTGCATAGCAGGGGCAATGAAGGTGGTTGAAGTAGGCGGTACCTGGGAAGAAACAGTAGACTGTGCCCTAGGTAGGGTGAAACCATAAATGGTTTGGGAAGAAGAGGGTTGAAATTGGTTATGGCTAGAAGAGTTTCCACCAACTTCATAAAGAGAATTGGTGTACACCCAGGTACATGGAGGAGAAGGTGGTCGGGAAGACACTACATTTGTCTCCAAAGGAGGACAATTGAGCATCCGGGAAGATGTTGGAGATGAAGCCGGCTGAACAGATACCACATTAGCCTCAAAAAAAGGGTTAGTGTAGACCTGAGTGAAACCAACGAGTATGGTTGATGCAATATCCTGCTGAAAAATAGAATCTTGCATAGGGGAATCTTGGATTGGCTCAAGGACATAGCCAGTGCCATCTCTTAAGTGAGTTTGCACTTGGGCCATATCAATGTGGGTAATATGAGAGGAATTGTCTTCCTCCATGGGCATGGCCATGTGGTAGATGGTAGAAGGACGTGAAAGACCTGCAGGCGAACCTCGCCTCGAAATTCACTAGGATAAGTGGCCATGTTGGTGGTGGGGATGTTCTGTGAATTTCCCATTTGATTATTTAGATTTAACATTTTAGATTGATTCCTTGTTAAGACCATAGAGCAATAAATCTAAACAAATTCAGAAAAGAAGAATGCAAAACTAGAATGATAAATTTACACTAAAAAAATTATCAGAAAACAATCACAACCTAGGTTTCCACCAATGTGTCTTACCTTGCGGTTAATTAATTATTTTCTCGATCTTAATCTGTAGTAAATTTTAAGTGTCCGGTTTATGAGTTTTGCATGTGATCTAATCTTGAATTATTCACAAAAAAGGTAAAAACTATGGCTAGGAAAGGACAACGAGATTCTTACTCGGTGATGAAATCCAAGCAAGTTTGCTCGGGGGTGACCTATGGTGTCTAAGGCAGAAGTTTAATGGATGGAGATGAATTCCACCGTCACTAAACTTCAAGCAATACCTGGTGATGAAATCCAGATATCACTGTTTTAAATGCAATATGAAAATGCAATGAATTTTTTTTTTTTTTAAATGTTTTAGTTATCTAATGTGTACATACAAGGCTATAAATCAAAAGTTCTAATGATCTAAGCAAGAGGCTACCAAAAACATGTCATTTCCTCTGAAGAAGTGGAGTACACCGTTTAAAACCCCCTGCCTACCAATGATATCGGATATCAAAGGAGCAACCGGAAGGTTCGTCCACTTCTCTCGCCCCGGAATCACCCAATGGCATGAGTACTATTGACATCCAATCAATAGTCCTACTTAGATAATTAAAACAAATAATTCGTAGCTATTCTAATATGCAGCTAGGTATGCAAATTTTTTTTTTTTTTTAATGCAAGCAACAATCAATAATGCAATGCAAAGAAAAATGTAATTAAAAATAACCGTTCTTTTCCGGATTACTTAGTTTTTGTTCATTTTAAAGTAATGATCCGAAAAAGAAACAAAATATGGCATAAAAACCAAAAACGTAAAAAGTACACAAGACTTACTTGGAAGCCTACGCTTTTCTGTAAAACTGACTTCAAACGCCCACTGGAGTCTCGCACAGCCGAAACGCACCTCTCGCATTTCGTATTGGACTTCCGTACGCCCCTCGCGTCTCGTCGTGTTTTTGCAAACTCAGAAACCCTAGTTCGCTGGAACAACGAATTTCACGATTTCTGGAACCTGCAAAATAAAACAGAAAACAAGAACAGATTAGTAAAGCAAGTATTAAAAATATGAAACCCTAGGGGGTCCCACCGTGATCGCCATTTGTAGATTAAAAATACACGCCAAACAAAAATAAATAAAATCACAATGACAGAGTACAGAATAGTTGCACAAAACAAACGATTTCTATTAATCGATGGAGTTTAAAAACTCCTTTTTGAATACAACCGGGCTTGTAACCCTTTATTTGTGATACACGATTATAAGTTATGCTAGGGTTCTCCGAAACCCTAGCTGGCACAAATGGTGGCGCTTCCGAAGAATGTATCTTCAATCCCAACAGAGTGAGTGGGCTTTGTTGTATCCCTTGCTTGGACCACTCCAACTTAATCACCGCCATCAATAAACCGGATCTCGCCATCAAAACCTTGCACACATTAACACTATCAAGGAGTTAGAAATTAATAAGAGGGCTCCACTGTGTGAGCCCTCGAAACAATCTAAAACCCTAGAAAAATGGAATGCAAGAATTCAATAATAGATCAATAAAAGAAAAGAAGTTACTTGCTTTAAACTAATTTATACCTGTTCTCTGTTAACGCAACTAGACCAGGCGACACCTGGAAGTAATGTGGCTATCAAATCGGCTGTGGAAGGCGCCCTGGTGCACTCGCTGAACGCCCGCGTGCTTCTGGATTAAGGTTTCAGACGCCGGTCTGAGTCTGGTGGTTGTGGGTAAACGCCCGCGGGCACTTGGTAAACGCCCGTGGGCACTTGGTAAACGCCCGTGGGCACTTGGTAAAGGGGTAAACGCCCGCGGGCACTTGCGACAAGAATGGGGGATTCTGCAGAATGTTGCAGAAGAGATGGCGGCGAAAGCAGCGACAGAAGCGGCGATGGATGCGACGAAAAGGGGCGGCGATGGATGGCTGAAGAGATGGATGAAATAGAAGAGATAGGTCCGAAAGATAACAAAGATAGCAAAGATAGCCAAGATAGAAGTAGCAAAAGACATAGGGTTTGAGCCATCAAGGTGACTCAATTTATAATCTACTCTTAGGGCACACTTTAGGGTTTTAACGACACTTTGAACGTGTGGCTAAGATTAAAGTGGATCCAAGGGTAGAGAATAAATCTAGGTTGTGAAATGGATTAAGATGGATGGACTGGATGAGATTAAATGAAGGATGGACGGCTCGGATTAAATCACTTAAACTATTATTTAAATATATATATTAAAATATTAAAAATTAAAATATATATATAAATATTAATTTAAATAAATTTGGGGATGAAAAATGGCGGGAAAGGTGAAATTGGGCCAAATAATGGCGGGAAAGTGTGGATTTGGGCCAAATAATGGCGGGAAGGTGGATGACCGACACGTGGCTGACAGGAAGGTATAGATGACTTGCAAGTGGCTGGATTTTGGTGTCTACACTTTCTTTTTCCAATATTAACAAGGGTTAGTGGACTTCAAAAAATAATCACAAGATAAAGTATAACTCAATTTACACCTTTTTACTCCAACTCAATAATCGGATCCACCAAAGTCCATTTATAGAAAACCCTCTAAAAATAATAATCAATAAGCCACTATTCAATTTCTACTTTATTCAAACCCCTTATTTCTCCTAAAATAATGCTCTCAAAAATTCAAATCAATACCATAAGGCTCAAATAATCATCTATGGTTTTCACCAACAAAATAATTATTTAACCTTTTAAAAACAACAAAGGTTTTACAAAATAAAATATTTCCTAACCCTTATCACTCCAAAATTTAGAGCATTCAAACAAATTTTAATTAAAAAATCGCATACCTCCCTCAAGGTGTTTCAACCCCTTGACCTGCCTCACCGCGGTCACCTTAGCCGCGGCTAAGGTAGCCAAACGAGCTACCCGCTCATTCACAATGCAAAAGGGACACGACTTCCCTTTATATGCTATAGGCCCACGTGCCTTAAATAAATCGTGTGCCCTTGGCGCTTCCACCACAAAGCACAACAAATGAACCTTACCAAAAATTGAATGCACGACCTTGTGCTACCAAATGCCTTTGCATTGCTCGAGTTGCCAACAGGCCACACTGCCCAAGGTGACTTGGGTTTCGCATGCTGTCCAATTTATTCATTGCTTCTACCACATAAACCTTTTTTGCACGAGCTCTATTTGCTTTCCGACAATCGCATTAACAACAAGAGCAAGGATAATTTAAATTGAAGAATTTAATGACATATATATATGCCTTCCCTCTGCTTGGAAATGTCGGCGCTTCCTCATGATGTCGACGGATAAACTTTTACTTTTAATTTTAAAATTTAAATTTAAATTTTAAATAATTTAAAATTTAAACTAAATATTTAAAATTAAATATCTCCATCACCGGGGCACCTTTTTCGATGAAATGAAAAGCCAACTTGGGTTTTAAGAAAAACCCATTTCAAATTTGTTGTCCATGGTTTTAAATAAAACCTTTAAAATTAAATATCTTCATCATCGGGGCACCTTTTTCGATGAAACGAAAAGCCAACTTGGGTTTTAAGAAAAACCCATTTCAAATCTGCCATCCATGGTTTTAAATAAAAACCCTTTGCTAAGATTCCATTGAAGCTCCTTTTGGAACCAAATGCCATGCATCCTTTTGATCAAAACCTTTGCTTCTCATGAAGCTCTTTGTGGAGAAAATAATAGTGCTTACTTGCATAGGTCCTTTTGACACCAATGATAACTTTTTAGCTTAGGGACTCAAAATGTCCAACAGGAAGATAGTGCCACAACCCTTGATTCGCGAGGAGAAAAAGCTTCATATTGGGGTCGTTGTATCGAACAGTGGCCTGTAGGTATATTTTAGGGCATTAGACATGATTTTCCTTTGCTCTACCTTAGAGCCATTACTGCTTGATTTATTAATTAGTCGTAGCTTAGATCTAATTTCTTTGACACATTTACATCACATTTCTAAGCTTTCTATGCATTTATTATTTAGTTTATGCTTGTATTTCATTATCATAATTATTGTTTATATTATTTATAAAATTTACTAATAAGAGCCTCCTTAGGAGAGGTAGCCTGTACTACTAATTTTGCTTTATTGTTTCCATACCCGTAGATACAGGTTCACAGGATCAATTCAAAGTATTCAGAGCACGAGATCCCTCCAGGATGAGATTAGGAGAAGGAGGCATATATAAGCCCTCGGATATTTTGGTGTGCAATATTGGGAGGGTTATGAAGGTGCACCATCCCCCTACAGGGGATGCATTAATAATTACTCCACTTGTAATAGATTATATCAAAAATAGGTATCCCTCAAAGGGACATACATGTAACTGAGATCTGGAAGCGTTAATAAAAGAATATTTTTTTTTTTATTAATTTTACGTTATATATGCTTGTGTGATGCTTCATTTTCATTTGATAATAATAACATTGCAAGTGTGGCTAAGTATGGTGCACACTTCCTAGGGTCACACACATAGAGTTTCATGCTCCAATAGGGAGAGTTTTTTTCCATTGCTCTTCCCAAGTAGGTCAATTACATTGCAGTGAATGACATGCACAATGGGGTTCCTCAAGGTAGCACACCTTCCCCACCATCCACATCATGGTCAATGAAGCAAAGTGAGACTTCTGAAGGTATTGCACCTTCCTCGCTTTCATTGAGTGGCACACATATTAGGGGTACTTAAGGTATCACACCTTCTCCTTAAAATCATTAAAATTAAAAAAAAAAATAGAAAACATTAAAATCCAAAAATAATTTAAAACATTCAAAACACAGAAATATTTGCATTTGCATTATGCACTCATTAATTGCATTGTATTAGGCATTTTAATCCATTGCACTTGCATTAGGATAGGTTGTGTTTACATTCTTAAGAATGACACCACATTTGTATGCAAATATTGCATCCATAATTCATCATCATTCATCATTCCTTGTGAGTAATTATGTTATTCAAAACAACCTTATGAGTTGCTATCAGGTGTATACTAGAGGTTTTTCGGTTATTCAACCATACCTATTGATTTTCCTAGATTTTATAGAAAGCTATCTTGGATTTCAAATGTGAGGTCTAGTTTTTATAGTACCTTACATATTTTAATATCCCATCACATTTTAAACATTCATAATCCTAATTTGAACAAGTATGACACTACAAAGTGGTTCTAGTCACCTTAAGCGAAAGGTTTCCTTGCTCATATTATCATTGGTTTAGAATGTTGATCATTGGTAAAAGTACAAGCCTCCCTACCCAAATAAATCCCTTGCTTTCATACAAAATAAGAAAACTCCCAAAGCAAAGCAAAGCAAAATAAATAGTGATTTTCATCACTAAGCAAATCCCTTGCTCCAAAAGAAAAAAAAATGCAAAATAGATAGTGATTATCATAATTAAGCATGAAAAAGTATTCCAAGAAATTAAAAGAAAAGAAGGAGGTAATGAGCTTGAATCCCTAGAATATCAGTGTTCAACCACCATAGGGTGATCTTCATTACAACAATGGATTGAATGAAACCCGCCTAGCAACAGAGTATCCTTACACGTGGTGATATGTCTATCACATTAGAGACCTTCTTTTGTATAGACCAATGTTAGCTTATGGATGAGCTAGCTTTAGGTGGCTTGTATTACCTAGTAGTATAGTCTAACTACATCTAAACTTAGAATCATGATGACCATATGGTGATCCTCATTACAAAAATGGGTTGAATAAAACCCACCTGGCAATGAAGTAGTCTTATGCCTCATCTAATATATTCATTTACACACACAGGGATAGTGAATATTTTGGTCTTCTTAACAGGTTTATATCTTTCAAGATTCTTGTGTAGTCAATATACAACTTTTGATTAATCGACTAGGGTGCTTGAGTCTCATGGAAAATCTCAAATTTTCCTTATAGCAACAAATTATATCATCAACCATACTCAATTTTTCTTATGGATTTTTGTTTATTAATGAATGTTCATGGAATAAGATAGATTTCATATGGATATCAACAATGATATTTATACGGCCATTGACTATTTTGTGCATATATTTTTATTTACAAAAGCTTATAGGAAAAACCCGTACATTTCACATCATCTCATATCACATATGGATGTCTAAATGATTAATTTTTATAATAAGAGTTACCATTTTCATTAATTATCTACATGTAATCTATGGTGTCTTCCATTAGTTTGTAACACATATTAGATTCATTCATTATGTTATAAATGATTAAAACATACAGGTTCATTTTCATTAGACCATCCACATGAAATTAATGCATTACATTCATCATACCGTATCACATATTCTAAATGCATAAATAAATGAAACAAATTAAACATGCATTTAAGATTTACCATTGCATCCATATAAGCATACATAATAGTGCATCTACATATCTAGATCATAACATCTAATTATACATATATCATCTAGCTAGTGCATGTCATAAATACATAATATAACATATAGCATAATTACATCATCATCATATAAGCATTGCATCCATAACTGCATCTCATGAACATAAAAGCAAAGACATAATACACATAATGAGCCATAAATAGAGTATCATATAAATATGTGTATGTCAAAAAGTACATCAAGATACAAAAATACCTATAGGCTACAATAGAGTGGGTCCTCAGATCTCACACTCTCAAAATATAGATCATAAATAGATCATTTAGGTTGTGCCTGCACCACTGCCCTCTGATCCACCCTAACGAGGCTATAAACCACTAGTCTATGATCTTTGTGGACACTCTAAAAACCTAGTTACTGGCTACCTTGTTGATGGCTGCCCAAACTCCATTTGTCTCCTCTGATGAGAGGCTCTTAATTATGATCATGAAGGTAATATACCCTTGCATCACTCTACCTCATCCTTCAAGCTGCTAATGTAAGTCCAATATAACATGTTCTGAGCTGAGTATCAAGCAAACTATCCTATAGTGTCGCTACATACCCTATGACCTGTATTGAGACTATAGCAATGGCTTCTATCTATGACCTCAATGCATCTCTCTCAGTAGTCCTAACATCTATCAAGGTATCCTTTACCATAAGTTATACTCGTAAGATATCCCTCTCTACTGTAACTTGATCAATCTATGTTGTAGATAAATCTACCTAATCCTGGAGAGACTCCCTCTCCCATGCATACCCCCACCACTGCCATTGACCTACACTCAATTGACTATGCACAGTAGCGAGAGATGTATCTCGCTCCACCACTTGTCTCTGGGTTACCTATAGTTGTTCCTATAGGCTATGCACCTGAGCCCATAACTATTAAACTTCATCATTTTGGGTATCCTCATCACCCTACTCATACTTAGTATCATCCACATGCTCTGATACCTATCCCCATGCATCATACATCTTGCAATGCACTTGTCACCCATAATCATCATCACCCTCAACACATTGCCTCATCTCTAGATCTACCTAGGCTACCGCCACCTTACCATAATTGAGATATCCACCAAGTATCATACTCCACAGTGGTCCCAGGATCCTCTGCACTTGTATCATCTATTATAACATCTTTCCACTTAGATAATGTTGTCATCTATGGTAGTGCAATATATGGCTCTGCCTTGTGGTAGTGATAGAGGATTGGCTCCTTTGGCACATCCTGTGCAACCCAAAACTACCTAGTAACCTGAGAGTAGTGGAAGTACTCCCTCACCCTCTTGTGGCACCCCATAAGCCATCTGCTAAAACTCACTCTAGCCAAGTATATTCTTGCCTCATCCCATATAGGATAGCTTAGGTAGGGTCTCCATATGACCTGACTCACATGTAACCCCATTAGAGAACTGATATAATGTGTCACATCCCTAATATGTGTATGGATACGATTGGTATTTAACTCACGTGACCACCTCACAACATAGCAATAGTCTGCAAAATCTAAGGTATCTATCCTCAATGGTAGCTCATCAGGATGGTCAATCCTAATATGCTCTCATCCCTATATGTAGTAGTAGGCTGCATCCCACTCCTCTTCACCCACATTGTATAATATGATATAACTCATCATAAGGCTATGCCTAAAGTGCGCTTCCCCATGCCATAATCAAAGTTTATTGCAAATCGCACTCTAATATGTCCTAAACCATTTCTAAGAGGTTCCAATGGAACCTCGTACTTGAAGAGTCAGGTAGTAGCACATTACAAATAATGTATATTAATACTACCTAACATCGATAGAAAACCTACTGTTTAAACCAGTAGTCCACTGGCACCTCACAATGCTCTATGTATCCCAAGTCTATAGAAACTCTATCTCAAAAAACCTGAGCAAAAATTGTATCCCTCATCACAATAGAAGAAGAAAAATAGTTCATCCATCGATAGGGATCCTAAAGATACGGTAGACATCCTCCAATGTCACCATCATCTCTCCAGTGGGGAGATGGAAAGTGTTAGTCTTGCTATCCTATCAATGGGCCAGGGCTATGATATATGACTGGTCTGACATCACCATTGACAATATCAAGATAGTTGAGGCCAATCACCTGAACCACTCACAGTCATCATTGTCTAATAAGGGTCATAACTCAAGAAGTAGATTGGGCTCTCACCCTCAAGCTATCAAAGTCTAGAATAAAGCAAAATGCCAATGCATAACATAATCAACAACACACTCAATCCAAATCCCAAAAAAAAATCAATCAAAAAATCATACAAAAATAAAAAATAACTCCTAAGGTTCTCAGCCGCTCACAGCTCTGGTGGCCACCATGGCTGCCATCGACATCGTCAATGGCCACTGCCAATGGTCAAACTTTTTACCATTGGGATTTGAACCTCACTACCCACAATGATGGTAGGTCCCATTTTGCAGATTAGACACTGACCTGAGTGAGAGCGACCATGGGATAGACCCCATGTGAGGTCATTTCCCATCCAAAAATATAATAAAATTTAAAACCCTACCCCCCTTAAGGTAACCTAAGCTAACCTAAACTACATATAAACTAAGGGGTGAGGTTCATTACTAATAGTTTAATGTGGTTCCTTAACCCATTAATTAGTGAGGTTCATTTTTAAATGCACAATTCATGGAGATGAGATGGAGAGGTACCTTAGGAGCACCGACTCCATCGCTCATTGAGGCCTCAAGCTGATCTGCCATGGTGGTTTATCTAAATTTTAGTAGCATTCCATATCAGTTCTTACCTCTCTTCCATTAGAGCTCACTCTTCCTCAACTGTCAGTTGGAAATAATGAATTTGCAAAACCCTAAAAATACCATTTATATTTTGCAATTTTGGTCGTCACCCACCTTGAGAGCAGTCATATATCAGGTCAGCCCTACCCGCCAACATTAATAGCAGCTATGGGATTTGCAAATATCCACTGCTAAATTTGATGGTGGCTAAGAAACTATCATAAATGCACTCTTTTTCTCACCATAAGGAGTTTCATATTGGACATTAATGCATATCTACCAATCCATAATCATCATAAATCACAAAATTTACAAAAAAATAAAAAATAAAAAATAAAATAAAATTTCAAGTGTACCTCATATCTAGTTATTTACCGTATACACTTGGTGATTGCAAAATATTTGTGCTCCATTCAATTTGGTAAGATGCATAAATTACCATAAGGCCATTTGAACCAAATTATTCATTGATAAATTAAAATGTTTTCAGTTCACTATCCAAGAAGGCCATTGCGATCAGACTGCTCCATGGGAATGAGGCGTTCATTCATTTCTTCTATGAAATTTCATCAAATCATTGAACATAATGATTCATCACATGCTTAAACTAAATTGCTATCATCTTGATTCCCTAAGACATCCATTGTGGTTGGACTGCTCCATGGGATAGAGATGTATAATTACTATTAATGGCTGGAATCATAGTTGTAATAGGACCTACCCTACAATGACAATAATCATCTTGAACTATCTAGATCAGTCATCTAGGTCAAGCGACTCATCACTTTCATCACTTGCTATTTTTCTCATCGACTTGTCGCTTGAGGGGATAGTCATAATAATAACATTCATAATCAAAATCAATAATTGAACACTTAATCATGTTAATTACGTTCATCCAATGAATCATTGCCAAAGACAATCATGCCCCTGCTTGGGGCAAAAAATAAGAAAATTTAATTAAACAAATGCTTGGTATTTTTGAAGGATGAATGAAGGAACGAACCTCTTCATGACTAAAAATGTCCAAGATCAAGTAAGCCTGAAGTGAAAGGTTGTACTTGAACCAAGTTTCTTAACTTTTTTAGAGGCAATGATTTCGAGATGCATACCCTTTTCATGATTGGGGTATCTAACATTGATCATATCAATGAACATCAATAAACCTATAATATGGATTTAGTTTATCTATTTTTGCCTAGTGTTGTGTTTTCCCACAATGCATCTAAAAAATGGGTATCTATAGACACCTAAAACATGTCATGTTAAGGAGACTACTCATATGGACACCTCTTTAGACCATGTGACTCATATTGGACCTTTCTAAGAGCCAAAAATGGTTTTAATCACTCAATTAAGGTAGTCTAGTTCTATACAACCATCATCGCTGATGTCATCAACTGTAGCGATCATCGCCACTGATGATCAGAGCGGCTATGTCCATAGTCATGCCTGTCGATAGCAACCAATCCTGTAAAAAAAATGTGCTAAAAAAACTGAGTAATTACGTTGTAATCTAACGAATTCTTGGACGATTGGAAAATTGGAATCGTCTAGATACTTCCTCTCAATGGCCCTAACCTAACTAAATTAGGTTCTTGTCTTCCTAGAAAAGCTAGGAGGAAAATTTGGGAGTCTATTTAAGGCCTCAAATTTACAAGAAAAGTCTAGAATATTTTAAGTACAATTTCCATAGTGGAGCTCTGTCGAACCAATGATTGAATTAACATCCCTATGGATGCAACGAATTTCTTCCCAACTATGCAATGACATCTACCTATCCATCAATGGAAACTGCTAAATCTTGAGGATCAACACCCTATTTTTCAAGCACCAATTTTTTGTGAAATTAAGCCAATTCCTACCCTAAATCATTCTACAAGAATGCACCAAGAATATCAACCGAATTAACATCAGAATTTATCATCATCAAACCTGGGTTTCAGAAAATAGAACTTCTATCCAATAGCCATTTTTTTTAACAGTGGCCTACAATCGTTGCCACCAATGTTGATAGCAGCTAACAGAGCCCACTGCTCATTTTGACAGTGGCTATGGTCTAAGTGATCTTTTCCTTTGTCTTAGTCCGTAGATTTTACATTTTTTATATTTCATACTTTTTTTGACATAGATTAGAAGCATTTATCTTCAGTTATATGCATTATTTTTTTGCTTTATTTTTAGTATTTTCATGTATCTTGTCATTTATTTACATATTTTGCAATAATCATGAAATGGCCTCATCTTGAGAGGCTTGAATCTTGCTATTGATATTTTATAAGTTTCCTTGTGTGCAATTTCAAGCCTTATCAAGAGCATATTATCTTCAATATCATCCTTCATAGTACCATAAATCAGAGGTCATTGAGATAATCCCTCCTATAATCAGTTCGTGAGGATTCTAAAGATCTACTGAAGACACCTATATTTTATTTCTTTCTCTTTGCATTGATTATATGATGTATTTTGTTATTTTGATTACATATTGCTTTAGGTGTTCGATTTTTAGCTATCTTTCAGTTGTATTTATATGTTCCAAGTGGTGTACATCCTTTTCTTCTCTTCTTAAGTAGTCCTCTTGTAGCTTGGAAATATTAATGTAGTTTTTTTAAATGAATAATATACTCCTTAATAGAAAATAGTCCATGGAAAAAGTTGTAAGATCAGCCTCCAATCTACTAATTTTTTTGGAATAAATATGATCATACAATCCCTAGAAATTTTCAAGCAACACTTTAAGATCCATGGCGTTACTAATATGTGTGTTATAAAAAATTTCAACATGAAGGGCTATGACACCATAAGCCTCATCCTTCATGTCCCTATAGAGTAGAGTCACTTATTTAGTATTAGTATCATGAGGCTCCTAATTCACATATTTGAGTAACCCCTTACATCAAAGGGAAGATTCAATATTGATCTTCCAAGTAGCATAGTTTGTACCACTCAATAAGGGTACATGATGATCCATGGTTATTCTTGTAAAATAAAAAATATTATTTGTAATTATGGACTAAGATAATGATACGAATTAGAGATATCAAAATTCATGTGGTTTGGTTTTTTGAAAGGAGAATATGACAGAGGTAGAGACCAGTGATGGCGATGGTGAAAATCGATCTTCTAGAGTGATGGATGAAAGACCTGGACTAGGTAGGGCAACTGCATCTGGTGGTGAAGCCGGTTTTCCAAGTAAGCCCCTCGAGGGCCCTCGGGATAAGGAACCTCCTAAAAAAAGGCCTGTCAAGGACCCCATCCCCAATAGGGACCCATATCCTAGAAGCCCTAGTGGGAATTCATACGCCTAGGTCATCTCTAATGGCCTAAACATTTCAAAAACCTTCAACCCAAATCCTATCATAGCGGATATCATCATCCCAGAAGAGGTTTTCTCCAGCTACATTTCAATGAAATCATTTTCCCTAATTGGAAAGTTCATCAGGGGACGATCGGATATGGAGACAATAAGGTGTTGGGCCTTCTCCAAATGGAAAACCTTAATAAGCATGGATATTGTAGCTCTTTCCAAAGGATTTTCACCAGAATGCTATGCAACCATGATGATGCAAGTCCAATCCTAAAGGGGGGACCATGGATCCTGGGTAGAAGGAGATTGTTCCTTAGGATATGGGCTATGGATTTCAATCCCAAAACCTGGAGCATCAACTTTGCACCCATCTAGTTCTGCATCCCAAATTTACCTTTTCACATGTGGCATGAGGACATCCTTGGAGCCATTGCCAAGATTTCTAGTGACCTACTGGCCATTTATTCTACAACTAAAGCATGCTCCAGATGGTCCACACTCGTATTTATGTGAATGCAAATCTTGATTCTAAGCTAATCATATTCGTAAATATAATATCGAATTCCTTCATATGGCATCAACCTCTAGAATATGAAAACAAGCTAGCGTTCTACATCCATTATCACACACAAGGCCACCTCAAGAACCAATGCCCCCTTCTCAAAGCTAAACCTTCAAAGGAACCTAAGGATCCTAATAAGTTCTTACCGAGACCTCCTCCCACTAGATCCCAAAATTAGTTCCTGCCCTAACCATCAATGAATCATCATCTCAAGATTATCCAAAATTTTACCAAAAAGAATAGCTCATCTTCACATTTAAACTAGATCTCAAACTATCAAAGGAGGGACGGTTCCTCTGATGACAAAGGAAAAAAATTGTTGATTCTCCTTCAAACCTGGAGACAAAATAGTTATGTTTCTCTCTTGAATCTAATATTATTTTATTTTATGGTAAAATGGACCTCCTAGTGGTTGGTCCCCCACCCCTAATCCAGTATGATCCTCCCCAAGCTAATTTGATCAAGAATGAATCCACTGAGTCTTTATAAAAATTTGGTCCATCCCACCCCCCTCTGGATTCTTTTGGACCAGCATCCATCCATTATGAATATGAATATGAAGGGAGCCCTATTCCACCCCAGTCCATTTTGGATAACTCCAATCCCAAGCATACCTAGAGCAAAAAATCCCTCATCCACTATGGAAGTGATAAAAAGAGAGGAAGGTCATCCACTACTGAGCAAAGAAGAAAATAGATTGAAGAGGATATAGCAAATGAATTCCAAGCCACCTTGCTTTCTAACTCTCTCAACTTGATAAGAGATGAACCCAAAAGATCCAAACCTCCTCCACAACAGTCAAAGGGAGGCAAAAAATCCCTCAAAAAATTTTAAATGAAGATTCTCACTTGGAATGTGAGAGGGCTTAATGGTGCCCCCAAGAAATGTCTGGCTGCAAATCTAAGAAAATATTATAGCCCTACAATTTTCATCATGCAAGAAACAAAAGTAGATGAGATCTCCTCCCCCAAAGTTGCCAAAGCAATATGGAATAAAAGTGAATTCATCTTCACTCCTACCCAAGGAACGTCCGGAGGGCTGATGTGCATGTGGGATCCAACTAAAGTTGAAGGAAGAATGATCTCCTCCTCAAACAGGATCATAAACATGATTTTTCACTACAAAAACAACAATAACACATGGATCCTTACCAATGTCTATGCTCCTAATAACCCCCTCGAAAGAGCCTTGTTGTGGAACTCCATAAGTCAAATGAGAAACTCTTTCAATACCATCCCTTGGATCCTCGCAGGAGATTTCAACAACCCTCTTTTCCCATCTGATAAGAAAGGAGGCAACATCTCACTTACCAAAAGCATGGAGGAATTTGGGGAGTTCATAGACATAAAAAAACTCATGGATGTCCAACTGAAAGGAGCAAAGTTCACCTGAAGCAATAGAAGGGCTAGAAATAATTTCATAGGTTAAATTAAATAGGTTCCTTATTTCAAGAGAGGCTATTTCTATTTTTGGATATACCACCCTCAAATACCTCCCTAAAATTGGCTCTGACCATATTCCCCTTCTGTTGAAAGCCATCAAAGCTCCTTCTTTCAATATCCCTTTCTACTTAGAGGCGATGTGGTTCCACCACCCAGATTTCAAGAACCAAGTCTCCCAGTGGTGGCAACAACCCTTCAAAGGATCCCCTTCTAGCCAATTATACCAAAAACTCAAATTCATTAAAGAAAATCTCAAGACCTAGAATAGAGAAATCTTTGGAAATACTTTTTAAAGCAAGAGGATAGTCAAAGAGAAATTGGAAATCATAGAGCAACAAATCCAAGCAGGGAACAAGGATAGCAACATCAAAGCCGAAGAGGGTAAGCTTCTAGCTGAGTTTCACAACATCCAGGCCAAGGAAGAAATGTACTGGAGGAAGAAATCGAGAGCCCTTTGGCTCTGGGATGGTGACTCAAATACCAAATTATTTCATGTGTCTACCTTGAGAATAAAAGCTCCAACAAAATATCAGAGCTCACCTACAGTGATGGAAGGCTCACAAGAGAAATATCTGACATCAGGAACGAATCTATTAATTTCTTCTAGTCCCTTCTGGGTACCTCCTCTCCTATTTCCCCTAGGCCAAAGAAGCCCTCTTGGGCAATATTCCCCATTCCATATCCTCATCCACTAACGCAATGCTCATTATCCCTCTCACCCATGAAGAGATCAAAGGAGATTTGTTCTCTATGCATACTGACAAGGCTCCTAGATCGGATGGATTTTCTCCATGCTTCTTCTAAGAGTTCTAGGATTTTATTGACCTTGAATTTTGTGTAGTAGTCAGAGACATCCAATCCTCCAAGGCTATCCCTCAAGGGATCAATTCCACCATCACATTGGTTCCCAAAGTGTCAACCTATAAAGCTTTATCTGAATTTCACGCCATCAACCTTTGTAATGTTCTATACAATATCCTAACCAAAGCATTGGCTAACAAGCTTAAGGAGATCCTCCCCCTTATCATTGATCCTTGCCAGGGCAGCTCTGTTAAAGGGAGGATCATAACTGATGAAGTGATCACCATTCATGAGGCCCTACACTCTGCGACCTTGGCCAAGAAATCAACTTTCCTCCTAAATATGGACATGAACAAGACATTTAATAGGAGCAGTTGGGACTTTCTCATTGATGTCCTCCTCAAATTTGGCTTCCACCCGGCTTGGGTTGACCTCATCAAAGGATGCATATCCTCTCCTTGGTTCTCCATCTTAGTCAATGGGTCCCCTGTTGGTTTCTTCCCAATATCTAAAGGACTAAGGCAAGGAGATCCCCTATCCCCAATCATGTTCATCATCCTAGCTGAGGTGTTAGGGAGATCCATTGCAAGTGCTAGTAGGAGAGGTCTTATTTTTGGGATCAAAACTACTACTGGTCTTAACCCTGTTACCCACCAACAGTTTGTTGATGATACTATCTTGTCCACTTCATCATAATTTTCTCAAGCCAAGGCCATTAAACACATCCTTCACCTATATGAGAGTGTTGTAGGACAGAAGATCAACCTCCTCAAAAGCAAAATATTTTTCATCAACACACCCCATATTCGGTAAATCAAAATAGCATGGATCCTTGGGTGCTCCTAGGAGGCTCTCCCCACAACTTACCTTGGACTCCCCCTATTCTTAGGCAACCCCACGACCACCATGTGGAACAACATCATTGAAAGAATTTAGAAAATGCTGATCTCTTGGAAAGGCCACCTCCTCTCCTAAGAAGCCAAATCCACCCTTACTTCGGCTTGTCTATAGAGCATCCTGATTTACTTCCTATCTATCTTCAGGATCCCAGCCTCGGTGAGTTCTAAGATTGAACAAATCCAAAAGAGATTCCTTTGGTCTGGGAGTGAAGACAAGAAGAGAATCCCCCTGGTGGCTTGGGATTTGGTCTACCATAGCAGAAACCAAGGGGGCATTAGGCTCAGGAAAGTTACCCAAATGAATCTTGCCCTCCTAGCCAAGCATGCATGGAAGATCTACATCAACAATAATGCAAAATGGGTCGAGATAGTCAAGAAGAAGTATATGTAGGACCACCAGTTCTTGAATGATCAGGGGCCCTAGAATGGATCGACTTTCTGAAATCCATCACTCAGACCAGAAACCTCATCCAAAAAGGTAGTAGATGGATTCTTGGCAACGAGAACAACATCAAATTTTGGCATGACAAGTGGCTTCAAGAGGAACCTCTAAGTGAAAATAGAGCATTGGTGGTCCTAAAGCCTTCCACTAATACCATCTTGGGGAGCAAGGTTGCTAACTTCATCAACAATCACAACAGAGGCCCTAGATGGAGAACCATTGATGTGGCCAACTTCCCCAATCAAGCTGCTACCCTATCCAGTTTGCTCAATGCAATCACCATTCCCACTGGAGAAGCTGAAGATAGGCCCATATAGGGAGGAACTGATGAAGGGTCCTTCTCTATAAAGTCAGCCTACACCCTCCAAGAGAAGGCCTAGGTTTCAACTATTCCTTTCAACCTTGTTTGGAAGAAGAAACTCATCCCTAAAATAAGCTTATTTTCTTGGATTGCTATCCAAAATAAGATCCTCATGATTGAAAATTTGGCCAAAAGAGGGTTCATGATCCCCAACCACTGCTACCTATGCCTTTCTAACTGGGAATCCTTGAACCACATCTTCACCAACTATGCTTTCTCCTCCATTGTCCTTGGCCACCTACTCAATTCCTTCCACATCCAATGGGTTCAACCCAATTCAATCATTGACCTCTTCTCCCAGTGGCCAAATCCCTTTAGCAATCCTATGCTTCACTCCCTCTAGTCCTTCTACCTCCATCACTTCATTTGTAAAATCTGGCTAGAGTGCAACAACAGGGTCTTTTCATCCTCATCCAGGGATCCCCTATATGTGGCTTCCAAATCCATTGCCTATGCTATTCAAAATATCTGGCTTATCCCTTGCTCCATGGCCCCATCCCTGGCTCTTGAATTTTACCTCTTCAAATCTCTTGCCATACCTGAGGAGGATCCTAGAGTTCAGCCAAGGCCCAATCCCAAAGCTAATATTAAATGGAAGCCTCCTTCGAAGGGTTGGATCAAGCTGAATTTCGATGGGGCTTCCAAAGGAAACCCTAGCAATGCTAGGGTAGGAGGGGTCATTAGATATCACAATGGCAACCTGATCCTCATGTTTTTTGAGTACCTTGGGCCTCAAACCAACAACTTTGTAGAAGCCAAGGCTCTATGGAGAGGGCTTGTTCTACTCCAAGAGGATCCTAGGAAAGCAATCATAGAGGGTGACTCTTTGAATATAATCAGCTATATGAAGAACGACAAGATTCCATCCTAGAAAGTCTTCAACACCATCCAAGAATCCAGGAAGATTCTTTGGAGTCAACCGTAGATGACCATCCACCACAACTACAGGGAAGCCAATCATGTTGCTGATCTCATGGCCAACCTGGCAGCCTCCTCCAATAGCTTCAAAGTATGGAGAGATAACTTCCCCCATGACATCACTAATGTTGCAATATATGAAAAGGCTAATAATCAGAGTGGCAAGTCCCAATGAAAAGAAGTTTGAAACTAAGCTCATCATAGGGCCTCTCCTTACCAATGCTAGAGTTCTCAGATTTTTCTCCCTGAATACGGGCAACCGTCATGATTGGATCAGGACTTTCATCAAGTTTGAGATCGTGGGTGGAAAGACATGGGAAACTATTAATTATCACCACATGTTTGAATTATGGTGGTATCCAAACTACAAGGCCAATGGCACGCGTGCAAAAAAAACCACCTTGGTCCAAGTAATCAGAGCCCTGCATCTCACCATTTTTTGCTATGTGGCCAATCACAAAAATATGGGAAGGCGTATCTATATTCATCTCATTAATCATGTCAAGAATATCTACCATTTTCTACCATTCCAAGCTATCAATTGCCCTTCCCAACACCCCCTGCTCTTCCCCATAGTGGTTTTTCCAACCACATCCTAGTATTTTCACTTATGTTCCAATCATGCAAATATTAGGTGTTACATTGGTGATCTTTCCATGCATTGGGATGATATCCTGCTCCTTCCCAATTACTCCCAAGCCCCAACCCGTACCTTGATCCAACAAATCATCACTCAATCCAATTTTATAATTTTTGGCCCTCTTTGCTCGATCCACTCCTTTTTAACCTGCAAAGGCTATACCCCCAGCTCATGCCCCCTCAGTTGTCAATCCTAGCTCAGCTTTGCAAAACCTTGACCTCAGATTCCACCCCTTCTAATTTCTCTACCTCTGCCCCCATAACCTAGGTAAAAGCATGGATTTTATCTAACCATATTAGCTAAACCTGAGCCCCACTGCTTAGATATTTATGGATGCCAAAGGGCTTACTTCATTCCTGTATAATTTTTTTGGATTTGAGGACCAGATTACCAAGGACTTCATCACTTCTTAGAACTAGGGTGAGGTTACAATTCAAGATGTTCACTTCAAAGTGACTATTGAAATGTTAGCAAAAATCACCGACCTCCCGCTAACATGCCACTTCATCCACCGTGACAAGCACAACTAGGAGGAAGAAACTGATCAATTCCCCGATAAAGGTAAAATCCTAGGTTGGGATAAATCTACCCTCCATTGTTCTTCCCTCCCGACTCCCTGGAACATTGTAATAGTCCCCATTATGCAGTATGTAACCTGTGATGACCCAGAGAAGCCCTTGAGGAGCTTCCACCTCACCTTTGTCAACCACCTCCGAGATGGTAAGGTTATCTGTGTCCCCGACTATCTCCTGTACTCCCTCACTCTGACCCTCAAGAAATATCAGAAGTCAAATGGGAAGCCACTCCACCAAGGCCTCTTGCCTATCATCTTCAAGCATGCCCTAGCCAACCAACTCGTTTGTTCACAATGTCAAGCTTGTGTCTGTCAATCCTCCCGACGAGCTTCCCCCTTCTCCTAGTTGTGGCCCCATCCCTGATGACTCCCTTATCATCCCTGGTCTAGTTGGAGGTCATTCCAAGCCTTCCCCCCTCATAATTTCTAGAAAAAGTGATCAAAGGAAGTGCACAATGACTTTGAACACTCCTTCGGTGGCTAGATCCTCGACCAGGCTCAACAAATCCAAAGGTGGAGCACTCTTCATCCCCAACTCATGTCATTTTTGAATCCGAGAGCGACAAAGATGACCCCTACTCCCAAATTTTGTTGGAGCTTGTGGTCACGACCATAAATGCAACTATCAAGTCTCTGGAGGAGGCTTCCAAGATCCTGTCTCGATATATTCATAGTGCTGCAGGATCCACCTCAAGGAAGAAATATGACAATAAAAAATGACAAACATTGGACCCACCCTCTGGGCCCTTTGGCGTGCAGGGATGTTTTTTTTTTCTCTGGTCTACCTAGGTTAGCATGTTTATTTTATGTTTGATAATTTTTTAGTGGGGTGTTTGAAGATGAAATAGTTTTTTTGGTTTGGTGCTTTTGTCTAGTTAAGGCTTGTCCATTCTAATTTTTGTTTTAGTTACTTGTTTCTTCCGATTCTAAGAGGTTTTTTGTTATGGACGTTTATCTGGGCTTCTAAGGTCTCCCGTACCTCCTTGGAAATTTTACTTCTATGTATGGCTATCCAACCTCTACTGTAATAATATTTTGGGTTCCTTTCAAAACTTCTAATGTAAATACAATACAAATTATTAAAAAAAAGGTCATGTGGTTTGAAAAAAATGGAATCAAAATTCTTTCCTATATAAAAGTTATGGCCCTGAAATTGCAAATAATATCTCTAAAACCTTTTAAAACTTTAAAATTATATGTATTAACTGCAATGAATGAGATGCAAGTCACTATATAAGTTGTTAAGGGGTACTAAGCATGCACTACGTAGGAAGTGTGTTGACAAATTGCATGACACCACTTGTCATGATCAAAGATCTACCACTTGTGTGCTATGTAGGCCACTAGATAAGATATTAATGAACTACAATGTGCCACTTTTCATGCTTTGATTGACTACCCAATCTACAGACCATATTGTGCCACTTGTATTTTGATTCACTTTAAAAACCATGTTTTCTCAAGTCTACTATTGACTATGTAAGTGACTTGTCAAGTTTAATGATATGGTAGAATATGATTGGTCGGTGTTGTATTTATATGTGCCAAGTTGTGTATTGATATGTGCCTTATGGAACAATTTTCTTATTTAGTTGTTTATTTACTCACCATATCGAAGGATGATGTATAAACTCACCCCTTTCATATTGGAACCTTGGAATTTCAATTGAAGAACTCAATTCAAATCACCAAAATTGAACACTATAAATTCATCATTGACTATACCATCAAATCCCAATAAACATGAATCAAAGTTTTTATTCAACTAAAATTGATATTGATTTTATTTTATATGCAAGTAAAATATATGTGTATGACTGTGTTAATCCCCTATTGATAAGTTTAGCTCTCAACCTTATGAGAGATCATGGTTGGGATGGGAATGCTTAGCCCTAAGCATCGGTTGTAGGGGTTTCTCACACTATCTCGAATTATATATATATATATATATATATATATATATATATATATATATATATATATATATATGTGTGTGTGTGTGTGTGTGTGTGTGTGTGTGTGTGTGTGTGTGTGTGTGTGTCGGTTATTGAAATAAAAATAATATATCTCAATTTTTATTGTTTTATTATAATATATTAAAATAATAAATCCAAATTCAAATTTTTATTTTTTAATATAATTAAAAATAAATAATATTAAATATAGGTCCTATATAATTATATAATTTCATTGCTCATCAGTTATAGTGTAATTGTGAATAAGGAGAAAAAATAGATGAAAAATAGTTGAAACATTTGATAAAATTGAGATGGTGAATTGTTTTCTATGAAAATTTTTAACTATATCAATTTACTCATATACATGCACATTAGAAGATAATCCATCTAACTCAAAAAATGTAACCAAATTTAATCATACTATATATACTAAGTGAATATTTCGTGTAATGCTATTAACATGATTAGAAGATTTGATTTAAACCAAAATTATCATTAATATTTTTTAAAGTTATATGAGAATATTGTACACAAGAAATAAATAATGATATGTTATAAATGAAAAAATAAGTTAAGTTATAACCATTTTTGTTTGGTAAATGGGATAAATGAAGTTGCTTCTAAGGTTTTGGTATTACAAAGATGCATGCTAAAAATGAATGTACAACTATGAAGTTCAACATGTGAAGAAGCTTTAGTCAACATTATAATAATAGACGTGTTAAAATTTGTAGTAGTATAAAAGGAGGTTGTTTTAAATTTATTTGTTTGTGGGTATAATTTTTGGCCCTCCCTATTTAAGAGAGAAATGAATTTTGAATTTAGAATCTTGATGTATAGATGATAATTAAATATATTGGAAGAAACTTCTTATTTATAAAGAATATGTGTTGAGGGATATTTAAGAAAAATAGTATAAAGTTACATCATGGTTGATGTTTAATGAAAAGGCATCAACATAGGGATATTAATATTATATTTGGATTAAATAAGATAAGTGAGAGAATATTCTATATTTTTATGAAACGAGGAATTTTTTTCAATTGCACAAATCTAGAGAAGTCACTAAGGATGGGGGAGGTGTAGGAAACATTGGGTATATAATTACTCCTATAAATTTGAGAAAATAAACCACATAAAGATAATAAATATATGGTAGTAAAGGGATGTAGTAATGACTTGCATGGAAGAAGAGATACTTAAGAAATATTAGTATCAAGGGGTACCAAAGAAGAGATCATGTCTCTTTTGGTTAAGCATTTCATGGTAATAAGGACTTGATTTTATATCAATTAATGGACATGATAGGAAAAAATCAATATATATCCAAGATAGGGGTTTCTCTATTAGAAGTAACAATCATTTTCATTTATGAAGAATTAGAGAATCTTTGGAATAGGGTTTTGATTCATTTACTATTAGATTTTACAACATATTCTAGAAATGAATGGAATTAAAATATTACCCAATAATGCTTAAAAATATATGGGGGGTTGTCTATGGAAACCAAATAATCTCACTATAAAAGAATAGAATTACACTCCAAATAATAACCAAAATGGTTGGTATGATAGTATATTTATACCCAAATATAAGTTACCTTTAAAGAAAGGTTATGATATCAACCTTTAGGAATAGAATAATGGAAAATTATAAAACTTCCTTTTTCAAGGATTATATGGGCCTAAAGGGATAATATGAACACTACAATGTAAAATTTAGTTGTGGCTTCAAGAGAATATTAACCACCATATATTCCAACATACCCCCTTAAGTTGAATGGGGACATGTAAAGAGATCCTTACTAGTCATTACCTCTTACGAAACACTATCCTGCTTAAGTAACTTCCATATTTGTACAAAAGTGACCTTAGGTATGATCTTGGTTAGATTATCAATTGCTTGCTTTAATAAAAGCACAAAAACTAGATCAAGCATCCCTCATGTATGAAGCCATCTCAAAAAGTGCATCCAAATCACAATATGATTTTTCCATTGATGAAATATTGATCTATAAATAAGCTAGATGGGATCTAGTTATCACATTTAAGAGTGACTATGAAATTTTAAGGAATATAATATTCTGGAAAATTATGACCATTCATATAAGACACTTGGTTGCATTATTGGCAATACAATATTTAGATTTTATAGAAGACTGGGTTATGGTGGATTGGCATCTAGGAAATCAAGAAATAGGACTAAATACCAAATAGAACACAAAGACCATGGTGGACTATAGCTCATCCAAATTATTAGACTAATTATCATTTAAATATCCTATCAAAATTAGAGGGAAGATGATAAATTAGTAATTTATAATTTGATAGGTCCCTTTGATATGCCTAAGAATTCTCTTAGTCATCCAATGACTCTCCTAGGTTGTATGCATATACCTAGAATAATAACTAAAAGAAAAATCTATATTAGTTTTATGTAACTAAGATAGATAAGTCCACCCACAAGAGACTGATACAACATAGCATCCACCAAAGGAGTGATATAATCAACCCTAAACATCAATCCTGAAGCAAAAGAAGTTTAAATGAACTTGAAATCCTCCATATTAAAATTTTGAAGTTCCAAATTATACATGGTTATAAAATGGTGATACTAGAATCTATATGATCAATCTAAATCTTCAAAAAATAATGCAAAACTCCCAATTTTTTTCATCTCAAAACTGAAATAAAATTGTGAGTTCATATCCTAGATCAAAGTAAAGGAGCTACTAATGATGATACTATTATCAACATACAAAATTAACCAAAGTTTTCTCATCCTCTGAACTAATGTGCCATAGTCAACATACCTTGAATCTAGAATAGAAGGTATTATCCATTGTGTTGCCCATGAAGGGTTAAAATTTATTAGTTAAAGAAGGAATTACATATTTCCTAGGATAAATGATGTACCATAGGTCCATGCATATCTCTATGTATTATCTCCAAAGAATGATAATATTATATTGTAATCCCTTTTGGAAAGGTCTCCTTATGATGCTTTTGATGTCACTTCTAACTTTAATTATCTTCATGTGCAACCATAGAAACAAATATTCTTAATTTTATTCCAACTTATACATTTGATTAGACTTATCACAGTATCCAAAAGTAACAGTTTTGAACCCATTGTCCATATGCTTAATATATATATTTTTAAATTACATGGTGAATTCAATAGCTACCATGAATCTGGGTAGGCTATCCAAATTTTATGGCCACCACAGTATTCTGCGTTGTCTACCTCAAAAGTTGCCACACAAATCTTCGTGTAGTATGCCCCTATAACCACCATGCCATAATAATTTTAAATATTTTACTCCATTGAAAGCACCAAGAAAGGGATAAGCGTTCAGTTCGATGAGGCCCAATATTTGAACCTTGGACCTTCACCCCCTTACGGATTTTGGTCAAACCAATTGGTATACAGCTCGAACCTCATCCATATGCTTAGTTGCCCATCAATCAAACCAAAATTCTACTTTCGTATTTGTATGAGTAATATAATAAATAGATAAAAAGTTAGGGCTAACACTATTAATATGAATTACCTCATAAAGTGAAGAAGATCCAATGTTAATTTCTCCACATCCTACAACCTGCAATGAATAATCATCTCTAATAACAACATGCTTTCCAAAATATAATTCATTCTAACCCTATAGGAGATTTTTGTGCTTCATCATGTGCCTATTTACCCTTAAATATAAGAAATGAATTTCCAATATCCTAAATGCATATCCATATGTGCTTCTAAGGATTCTCCATCAAAGTTATCCTCACCTCATGCATAAAAGAGAGCAACAATAATACTTCCTTTTCTTCCTACTTCCTCAAGTTTCTTAATTCAAATCTAGCAATTTTTTGGTCTATGGCCTTCCTTTATTTAAAAATAATTTTAGAATTCTTGAAGGGTTTAGGCTTCTTCTTATTCTATTTTATCATTTTATCATTTTGAGTTCTAGCAATAGCTTCCTTCGGGTGAGCCTAGCTAAAGATAAAATTTCACTTATGGTTTTATATTCTATAAAGGTAATGAAAAATTACTTGAATACCTCATCAATTTATAGTGAAGAGAATCTAGATAGTACTTTTGAAGTATATTAAAGAAAAAAATAACTATCTCATATGTTATGAATATTTTGTTGAAGATAACATTTAGCAGTTCAATGTTCTTTTCCTTCTCCAATGCTTCATGGTCTCTTATCTCATTAAGTAGTCCTCTTGTAGCCTAGATATCTTCTTGTAGTTTTTTGAAATGACTAATATACTCATCAATAGAAAATGGTTCATGTATAAAGTTGTAATATCAGCCTCTAATCTACTAATTTGTGTGGAATCAATATGATCATCCAATCCCTAAAACTTTTCGAGCACCACTTTAAGATCCATGGTGTTACTAACATGTGTGTTATAAAAATTTTCAACATGAAGGTCTATGACATCATAAGCCTCATCCTTCATCTCCCTATAGAGTTGCTTCACTTATTTAGTATTAATATCATGAGGCTCCTCATTCACATACTTGAGTAATGTCTTACATCAAAGGGAATATTCAATCTTGATATTCCAAGTAGCATAATTTGGACCACTCAATAAGGGTACATGATGATCCATGGCTATTCTTCTAAAATAAAAAAATTTGTATGTAATTATGGACTAAGATAATGCTATGAATGTAGATATATCAAAAATCATGTGGTTCAAAAAAATGGTATCAAAATGTTTTCCTATACAAAAGTTATGGCCCTAAAATTGCAAATAATACCTCTAAAATCTTTGAAAATAATATAATTATTTGTATTAACTACAATGAATGAGAGGTAATTCACTATATAAGTGGTTAAGGGGATATTGATCATGCACTAAGTAGGATGTGTATTGACAAATTGCATGAAACCACTTGTCATGATCAAATATCTACCACTTGTGTGCTATGTAGGCCACTAGATAAGGTATTAATGAACTACAATGTGCCACTTGTCATGATTTGATTGACTACCCAATATACAAACCATATTGTACCACTTGTATTTTGATTCACTCTAAAATTCATGCTTTTCCAAGTCTACTGTTGGCTATGTGAGCGACTTATCAAGTTTAATGATATGCTAGAATATGATTGGTCAATGTTATATTTATATGTGGCAAGTGGTGTACATCCTACCATGTGAACCTTGATATGACCTAAAATGTCATACATCTATCTTCTTCCATGTCAATATCCTCATCATATAGCATTTTTCATTCCACCTTATCTACCACATGATCTATCTAGATTAGGGTTATGCATAGCGGCTATTTATCACCAAATTGGCTAAAATTAGGATTTTCAAATTTTGGAATTGGCTAATATTTGGGACCCTTGACCAGGGCCCATTAGCCAAAATATTTTGGGTGCAAAATATTTTTTTGGGTTGATTCACCCCAATTTTATAATAATTTGACCATTTTAGTTTAAATTTTCAACATTGCTCCTAATAATTGCGAACCTTCTACATGCGTTTGGACACTATTTGCCTGGATTTCGAAACTGATTCGCCAAATTTTTATAAATACATTTATGGGTAGATCCCTTACGCATAACCCTGATCTATATTGCTATGTTAGCTATATGGATAAATACCTCTCCTACCATATGTCACTCTACCTACCCTACCACATTAGCTATCTGGATTACCACATGTTATGACACATCATCCACCATGTCAATTATATTGACTATACAAAACACCATGTCATTAGATACCACATTATTAGGTACCATGTTAGTAAATGCCACATTAGTAGGTTCCATGTCCAAAAAATGGGTGATATCGTCAAGTGCCATGTCATTATATATTTTTACAAAAATATAGTTTACCATATTTTTTCATTTTATTATGATTATGACATTATGCATCAAAAGTTAATGGTGTTGGGGGGTTCCAGCTAGGGTTCTCCCTTGCTCCAATTCTTATTATGGGCTTGGCTAACCATCTTCCCAAGAACTCCCATTGGGCAATATAAAAAAATACTTAAACTAAAATAGATAAAAATGCATGTGTACTCCTCTTTGATTTACTGATGTAGATATACATCATCATGACACATATGCTTGTGCAACCTCTTCTCCTACCAAGCTAGTGAATATTCCTTAGCATATTCCATTTTCAAAATAAAAAAAAATTCAGTTTAGGATGAATTTTTTTTGACATAAACTTGAGTTACGTGAAGGCCAAATGAGCAAAAGTGTTGAACTACGATCCCTATGAAATTTTGTAAAGAATCCATAAACACTCTATAATAATTTTCCAAAAACAAATGTTTTTTAAATGCAACCAATTAAGACATATTTTCATATCTATGTAGAAAAAAAAATGTTAGACCATTTTTGCAACTTTATCAAGTGGTTTAGAGGTCTTTGCTAAGCATGGAAGCCTGCTCATTGCTTCTTCGATACCAAGGGTCTATCTAAAGATATTCAACCTCTTATTTTCTTATTTGAAGGCCAAAAAGTAGTTTATCCTCTCTTTTGTGTTGTTATTGAACATAAGAATCTAGAAGAGAAAAAGAAATATTTTTTTTGGAAAAATTATAAAAGACAAATGAGTCTTTTAAAAAATCTTGAAAAACTCAATCTTGGAACTAGGGCATTCATTTAGTAAGAAATTAAAAAACAAAAAAAAAAGAGTGCAATGATAGGAAAATTAGAAACTATTGATTAATGTTTCTCCTAGAGAAAATTTTCTAATCCCAATGAGATCCTCATGATCCAAGTCTACCTAGGTTTTTTATTTAAAAAAATACCTGAATCTGATCATTAGCTTTCCAAAAAAATATTTATAGATACTCTAATCACAATTGCCCTTGGGATAATTTGTATAAGATTCACTACTGATAGAAGTAGTCAAGTAATGGAGATTCACACCAACTTTGATACCATCTTAGATTTTGTAATAGTTTCCAAAGATAAATGGAACTAACACATCACCTAGTATTGTTGAAAATAAAATACATGCAAAATAGAGAACATAGAATATATGGGGGTGTCAATGGATACCAAATAATCTCAATATAAATAAATAGCATTACTCTCCAACTAATAACCAGAATGGTTGGTGTAATCTCATTTTACCAAATCTTCATGAAGTGGTAAAATCTTTATGGATTGGTACATAGAGGGGCATTTTGGTAACTTTGTATAGTTATAGACATGTAATGCATGAACATGGAAACTCCCTCAATCAAAAGCAATGACCTCCAATGATAAATGAATGGGATATGTGTATTTCTTGGGACATCACTCAAACATGAAACACTAAGAAGGAAGCATTTAAAAAATGAAATCACTACTTATTAGTGGTAATATTAGTACAATGAGATAGGATGATAGATTACCATTGAGAGTGCCTCACAAGCAAGTGAAATAACTTTTATAGGAAAAAGCAAAGATGTGTGTTGTAAGCTAGGTCAAATGTGATTCAAGAATTTGGTTGCTAGATTAGGGTAACAATATCAGTTATTATTAGGTAAATATAATATGGTAAGACTTACTATTGAAGAAGTATAAAGTTCCCTAGTTAGTTATTGCACTTAATTTATGATGGAAATAAAGGTGTTCTTATATAGGCTTGCTATAGGAACAATCATGATTCATGTTTGGCTAAGAATGCAAAGGTTATTATTGTGCTCCAATGAGAAATTTTTGAGATAAAATATGGTTTTTAAGGCACAACTAGTAAAGTTATTTCTTTGGAGGTTCCTATGGAAATAGCATTAGTCATTTGGGAGGAGAAAAACTACATATACATAAGCTTGTAGTTTTTGTGTTGGGTGTAATGGAACTATATGAATTGCTCTTTTAATGGATTTTATTTTCTTGTTTTGTCTTGTATATTTTTTTTGTATTTTGATCATAATAATAATAGTTATGTATTTTAGTTAACCTAAAGTGATGGTTGCTAGTTTTTATTTTTAAAATTTTAAATTGCATTTTTAAATTTAGCCAAACAAAACGTATGATTTATTTCAAGCTATATTATAGCAAAATATTATGAATTTTGCATTGGTGTTTTATCAACTTCTATGATAGTGAATTTTTATATATTATTTTACTTTACCAATAAAAAAGTGCATTCTTGACCTTGAATTCAATGATGTATTCTAACAGCCTAGGTGAATTAGCTTTAATCATTTCATCAGAGGCAATTATTATGTGGGTGTGATCCTCATTGGAATCATCCTAAAACTATTAGAATAAATAAATATGATATTTTTCTAACATGGGACTTACTTTAGACATTGGAAGAGAGACCACAAAACTAATAGAAATTATACATAAAACCTTCACTAGATGATTCACATTTCACCAGCATGGAGTACCATGTCTAAGGAATTGTATTAAAGATAATATAAACCAAATCAAGAAATTTTTTGTTATGGAAGGCACAATTCAATCACATATGCTTATTTGAACCATGGAATTTTTGGCTTTTGCTTATTTCCATAATTTATAAATCATTTCCACTTGCCAAGCATTGACAAACTAATTATAATTTTTTTTTATGTTTTTCCATGCTTACAAGTTAACAAACAATGAGAAAAAACATAATGAACTAATTCAACACCATAGTTTTATTGGCATATGTAGAAATGGATAATAAACTATCATAATGCCCAAGGATAAGATATTTTGAGAATTTTTTAAGGTTGGTTGTTACATCACATGCTTTGAAATAACGTAACCATAAAATTTATTCTTAGAATTTCCAAGGACCCCATTTCTTTTGCCAATAAAATTTTAGAAGCCTTTCATATTGTCCTTCTCCATAATGCTAGTTAGAAACTATGTACCTACTTTGAGGTACAATAAAATAAAATAGTTGGTCATGACAACACGAATTACCTACAGTTTAAGTTTTCTTTTACTGCTTTTCAAATTATATTAATAAAATAGTTTATGTCACAATGTTATGTAAGTTCATAGATCTCATTTTGTACTTAATAATCATTAATCCATAAGAACTTCAAATATCATACTTGACCATGTGCTTCATAATATTGGCAAGATTCATGGCATCGACATTAAAAATAAATTTGTATGAGATATGTGCACAAGACTCTATTACTACTATTTCAAAGAAAATGAATCAAGATATAATTTTATCTTATGTATCTAATGGGTCTATCTTTGATGTAAACTCTATATATAATCATCATTTTATATATACTTGATTTGTAGTATGAATATTTTTCACCATATCTCTAGAGTTAGTAGAAAATGATAGAGTAGTGTATCTTTGGAAATTTTTTGAAAGGATGATAACTTATTCTATATCTACCAATCATGGTTAATAGAGATATGAAAATGGGTCGAGATGATTGATAACCTTATTAAAAATGGTAAATTAGTTTTTAACATCTATGAGGCCATAGGCCATATGAGATGATCATTGTTTTATCCAATAGTTAGTTATCCAACCATACCCTAATTACTGAAACATGGTGTAAAATCCTACCCATATGGGATTCAAACCTTGAATTCCATTTAGAGTTCCAAAGTCTCCACCATGAGATAATATTTGGTGAAACATAACCTACTACTCAAGTAAGACCTAATAGAGAAGGTCGATGGAAGAAGTTTCCACCTCTGGCAATTGTTGGATTTCACAAGAGTTTCTAAAGAAATCAACACATTAAATAAATGCACATCATATAAGGGTATGTCCATGGACACCAAATAATATCACTATAGCAAAATAGAATACACTAAAATTGATAATGAAATTATTGGTATGATGTGGTATTTATACCCAAATACAAGTTACCTTTAGGTCAAGGTTAAGTAATTGACCTTTAGGTTTAAAATAATAAAATATTACAAAAATACTTTTTTCAAGGTTTATAAGGGCCTAAATGGATTATACATAACAAAGTTGGTCATATTGTCAAGTGAATCTTAATCATTGCATATTTCAACACCCCCCTTAATATATATGGGGGACATAAAAAGAGACCCTTATTTGTCATGTTGCTTAAGGGACACTCCCACACCAAGTAGCTCCTACATATGAACAAAAGGAACCTCAGGCTTAAACTTGGCCAGGATATTCATTGCTTGCTCTATTAATGGGGCAAAGAGACGATCAAGCATCCCATGGGCATAAATATATCTCATGTAATACATATAAATATTGATGTTCTTGGTTGATTAATGAAATACTAAATTGCAAATGAGATGGATGGTGCTTTTTTTATCACATTAAATGATGATTGGGTATGTCTAGGGAAAGTTCACTTGCACCAAAATCATGAGCATCCATTAAAGGTGCTTGGATGCATCATTGGTAGCACACTATTCAAATTTCATGGAAGATAGAGATATAGTATATTGTCATATAAAGCACCATAAAATATGATTCAAACACAAATAGAACACAATTCCCGTGGTGGAGCACTACTCATCCAAATCACTAGCCCAGTTAGCATCTAAAAATATTGTTAGAATAATAGGTGAACCAATTGAATATTGAATATAGATATTATATGTACCTCTTATATATCTAAGAATCTTCTTGGTCATAGTCCAATGACACTCTTGAGGGGATTGCATGTATCTATAGCAATAGGTGATAGCAAAAGCTTCCCATAAGTTAAGGTAAATGAGACTTCCTATAAGAGATAAAGATAAAGTAGTATCCACTAAAGGAGTCATAAAATAAACACAAATATTCAATTCTAAAGTAAAAGGAATCCAAGAAGACTTACAATCCTCCATACTAAAGTGCTAAAAAAAATTCAATACAAAATTGGGATGTGAAATATTGATCCCAAAAAATGTATGATCAATCTGAATCTCCACAAAATAGTGCAAGAGTTAAAAATCTATCATCTTAAAGGATGCATAAAGTCACGACTTCATATATAGTATCAATATAGAATATTTACCTATAAATAGAAGGTAATCCACATAGAGAACAATCACAAAACATTATGTTTGGCTTCACATCATAAAAATCCACAACTGAGAAATAAAGAGTGGATCTTCTCATACCAAGCATAGAGTACCTGCTTAAGTCCATAAAATGACCTATTCAAATGATAAACCAAGAGAATGGAACCCTCAAGATGATAATTATGTGGTTTCTCATATATATCTCCTATTAAAGCTCATTATGTAGGAAGACAATCTTCACATTCATTTGATGTACCTTCTGACTAAAGAAAACATGTATAGAAAGAATCATTCTAATAGAATCCATCCTAGCAATTGGAGAAAATGTCTCTAAATAATCAAAATACCTCATGCTGAAATAATTCTTTAGTAACAAGTTATACCTTATGCTTTTCCACCTAATCATACAAAGTGTACTTGGTCCTATAAACCCATTTGTATCCAACCACATTCTTTCCTTTTGGAAGAGGAATAAGATCCTATGTCCTATTGTTCATCAATGACTCATTCTTTGCAAGCATAAAATATTCCCACTCTTGTCATCCCTTATCCTAAGAATAATAAAGAGGATATCTAGAATGATCAACCTTCAAGATCAATTCTTGAGAAGGATCCTTTTAGTGTTTCCCTCAAGATAGAATAGGTTGAGAAACCTGTAGAAGTGTCTAGGGTATTGGATAGATTGAAGAACTAGGCACTCTCTATTTCAAAGCAACATAAGAAGCTAAACTTAAAGAATTAAAATAAAACTCACCACTCACCTCATCATGCAAAGTTGAAGCACTGAAAACTGGTGTGCCAAACTCAATATGCCCTAAATATGAAACTAAAGGTGTTTTAGGTAGTGTTGCCCATGAAGGTGTCAAATTTATAGACATAGAGCCATCACTAGAAGGTGAATAATATGATAATATAGGAATAAAGACTACAAGAACCTCTAAATAATATGTTGAATCAATTAATGAAATAGGAGGGTATTTTTCCAAAATATCAAGTAGTGGACTAGATGGAGCTCTAGAAGAATCTCATCAAAAATGACATCTCTCCAAATTATAAACCAATGTCTCCAAGGATCATAGAGATGATATATATTGGAGGTATTTAAATAACTCATAAATTTGTATCTATAATTCTTTGGTGCCTCCTTTTTCTAAAGCTCTTTGGGTATGTAAGCCCATGTTGAAGAACCAAAGATACAAAATTGAGAGACATCATGTTTATCATTTTTCAATCTTTCACAAGGTGTCATAAATTGGATAGTATTAATTAAAAACTTGTTGATGATGTATGTCACATAAGTGCATCACCTTAGAATTTATGCTCCATGATTACGCTATTCTTCCTCTCAACCACCCCATTCTGCTTAGGGGTATAGTGAATAGTCCTTTGATATGTTATCCCATGAAGAGTCAAAAATCATGAAAGGAATTACTCACATATTCACCTCCCCCATATAACCTAAGATATTTGATCTTCTTTTTTAGCTAATTTTCTACAATATATTTGAATGCATTGAATCTCTCAAAGACCTCATCCTTGGTGTAAATTGTATACAACCACACATATTTAGATAAACCATTAATAAAAAGAAGAAAGTACCTATTTTCAAAAATGGATGGTGTAACCATACATCCGCATATTTCATTGTGTATAATATCTAAGGGGTGAGTAGCACATCTCATTATTTCTTTTGGAAATGTATCCCCACGATGCTTATAAAGAATACATGTCTCACATGATACACTTGCAAATACAATGGTCATATAATGACAACTGTGTATCTTAGGGATCCATAACTAGGATGCCCAAGCCTATGATGTTATCACTGACACTCATAATATACATGAACTACCATAGCGATAAAATATTTCTTTTGAGAGGAAGAAATAAATGAATTAATCCTTTCTCCTAACTTATACATTTGGTCTAAGTCATCACAATAACTAGAAGCAACTATATTAAATCCATTGTTTATATCCTTAAGTACCCAATGATTAGACATAACTCTACCTTTTTTTTTATATGAGTAATGCATTTATTGTACCCCTGTAGGAAATTTTTATGCTTTATCTTGAAACAACAAATGCACTTCTCATTAGTATCAAAAACATCCACAATAAAAGTAGCAAGTTCATACTCCAACCTATTAATCTATATAGAATGAATGCAATTACACAATACCTAAACTTACTAAGAAATTTATTGGGATTTGTGGTGCTACTAATGAGTGTTATAGATATTTTCAACATGAAGATCTATCATACCAAGAGTTGCATCCTTTTTATCCTTGTAGATTTATTTTCATTCTTTAGAATTAGTGGCACAACATTCCTCAATATATATTTGACTAGCCCCTTAATCTAGAGCAAATATTCAATTTTAATTTTCTAGGTAGGGTAGTTTGGACCATTTAGCAAGGGCACATGTTGATCTATACACATCCTTTCAAAATATAATATCTTGTGTATAGTCATAATTGGAAATGACATCGTTGATTTAGAGATCTCAAAAAACTAGGTTTTGAAAAAACAGACTTAGAACGCTTCCATATGCAAAAGTTATGACCCCTTAAATTTTGTCACAAAAATCACACAAAATACCTCAAAAAACTTTGAAAACAATTAGAACTTATAATGAATGAGAGGTATCCATGTATCATTACATTAGTGCTTGAGGGAGTTTCAACCATGCACTAGTTGTATACCATCAATGAATGAGGTGATTCCACTTGTTATGATCTAAAATAAGGGACTACCAATTGTACGCTAATTATGTAGGACATTGGGCAAAGTATAAACAAACTAGATTGCACCATTTATCATGCTCTCATTTTCTCTACAATCTACAAAACATATTGTGCCACTTATTACATTTTTACTCACTCCAAATTTGTGCTTCACCAAGTATGATGTTGATTGTATGATTGTATAGTCATTGGGCTCAATGAGTTGATAGAATACGATTGGTTGAATCCATATTGAAACTCGACAAGTGGATATCAACTTGCCATGTCAATTAATACATTATCGCCTATATGAACTATCACATCATATTCCATATTATTCATCATATCATCTACCATGTTAATTGTATAAACTACCACATTGCCTACTACATTAGTCGTCATGTCATCTATATAGATTGCCATGTCAACTATAAGAAATGTCACATCATCAGGTGCTACATCATCAGGTAACACAACATCAAGTGGTTACATATCATCAAATTTTCTTCATCAAGGTATATGCTAATGTTATATGTTGTCATAAAAAACTTTGGTAAGATAGGTTTAAACCATTGACCTTCAAAGATAAACATCTTATGAAAGCCTTCGCTAGCCACATGGGCAAAGGTGCCTCTTAGAATATAAGGTGTGTGCTTTCTATTTGAATATTTGCTATTATGCAAATGCTTCTCAACAACTACATGTGAGTGATGCATGATACACTTGCCACTTATTCTAGGGTTCATTTAAAATTTTCAAGATTTGAAGAAAAAAGAGCAAATCTTAAATGCAAAGAAAAGGCACCTAAAGGTAAAATAGGAAAAAGTATTAAATTGATACCCCCTAAATTTTTACAAAGAATCCAAAAATGCTAATGGTTCATTTGTATTTATCACAGTTTATCCTACATAGCCTTTTTGTCAAACACAAACCAATTAGGAAATCCTCTTATGCCTATGCAATAAAAAAGTTATTATACCATTTTAGCAACTATGTTAAGTGGCTGAAAGAACTTTGACATACTGTATACATGAAAGCCTATCAATAACTTCTCTAGAACCAAGGATCTATAAGAAATTATTTAGCATCTTCTTTTCTTCTTTCATGAGAACCAAGTAGTTCATCCTTTCATCTATGCTTCTATTGAACGTAAAATGTTGAAATAGAAAATACATCAGATTTTTTGAAAAAACTATAAAAAACCCATGAAGTTTTTGAAAAATATTAAGAAATCCAATTCTAAAACTAGGGCATTCATCTAGTCAAAAATTAAAAAATTAAATGAAAGGATTGTGTTCCATACGAGAAAGAAAGAAACTTGTCAATGAATATCTCTTAGAGCAAAACTCTTGAGCCTAGTGAGATCCTCATGATCCAAGTCTACCTATGGTTTTATCCAAAATATGTTCTAAACTATATCTAGCTTCTAATAAAATCTTCAAGCTACTCCAAACACTATTACCCTTAGGAGATGCCATAGAAGATGATTTGTTGAGGATAAGCAATCGAGTAAAGGAAATTCACACCTACTCTAATACCATGTTGGATTTTTGTTAAGATCATATCCTAACATAAATATTGATATGTACTTATCTAGTGTTGATGTTTGTTTGCACCTTCGATGCCTAGTGTGTATGAGCCCATTATGATGTAACCTTTAAATTTTATTAGGAATTTAGCAGCTTGGGTCCCCTCTTTCATGTGGTCCGACCCTTGAGCATTAGAGTTAGGGTAAATAAGAGTCTATATAAGGACATGGGTTTGGAATAGAATGTATCTCATATTTTTCTCAAATTGTATCAAAGTTTTATTTTCGAGGTTGCTCCCTAGAAGAGGTTCGTGATATCTATTTTGCCTAATTTAAAATAAATGTGTTCTATTTCCATCCAATTATTTTCTTGACAACTTCTATTATTTTCATTCTCATGGTCATTTAGTTTATAAGCATTTCCATTCATTTCTAAATTGATATTGTGGTTAAGCTTATTTTGAAGGTTCCTAACAAGTGGTATCAGAGGTCTTTCCAAAGGCGTGTTCTATAGCAGCAACAATAGTTCTTGTTCGTCAATCCATTTTTATGTTATGTAATTTTTTTCATTCTACTCAATTTTTATTAAAGAATCTTTTCAAAAAAACACAATAGTTTCTAGAAATGAATGAAATCAACACATACCCAACATTGCTAAAAAAAAAATACACATATAGCAACACATGATAAACGATGGTGTTTATGGACACTAAATAAGTTTACTATGTCAAAATAACATATACTCTAGTTGATGATATGATGGGTATTTATACCCAAATACAAGTTACCTCTAGATTAAGATTAAGTAGTTGATCTTTAGGTTTTAAATAATAAAAAAATTATCAAAATACCTTTTTCTAAGATTATAATGGCCTCAAGGGCTTATACATACAATACATTAAAAAACCAGTCATAACCTCAAGTGAAGCTTAATCATCACATATTTCAACATCAGTATACAATCAAAAACCAGTTATAACCTCAAGTGAAGCTTACTCATCACATATTTCAACTTCAATTTGACCCATGAGGAATATTTTAGTGGTAAGTCCTTGGGTTTTCATCCATGAGACCCATGTTTAAACCTTGGTATGAGTGGCCCAAGACCCCTCATAAAAGCCCATGTAAACTCAATTTTTTGTTTGTCTGACAAGGACAAGGACAACATAGTGGTTAGGGATTTGGCCTCTCTTTGGGGAGGTCCAAGGTTCAAGCTATAGTGTACCAAAAAGGGATAGGTTGGATGGTAGCAATTGAACATTTACTAGTTGGTTGCTCTAATTTGATGCCTCTCTTTGGAGATATCCAAGGTTCAAGCTATAGTGTACCTAAAAAAAGATAGATTGGATGGTAGTGATTGAGCGTTTGTTGGTTGATTGCCCTAATCTGATGCCTTAAAGGGTCAAGGGTCTTGTTGACTTTGTGTAACCCAACTAGGTATGTCTTATTGACTTTGTTTAACCCAACAATTTATAATAACAATACTTAATAATGTAACCAATTCAATTGCTTTAAGGTTCAGCTGAATTTCCATTTATTCAATACTAAAAATCATTTTAAACAGTATATATATATATATATAAATATATAAACAAACACAATTGTGCGAGATAGTTTACATTAAGCGAAGATGACTAAACCCTCATCCTCCAAGATGGATATTTGAATTTCTATTATGCATGTGATTTTATTTTAAGCCTCAGCCTCCAAGATGGATATTTGAATTTCTATTATGCATGTGATTTTATTTTAAGCCTCATCCTCAAAGATGGATATTTGAATTTCTATTATGCATCTGATTTTATTTTAAATGCTTAAACTGAGAAAACTTGTAAAGGTAAAACCTAGAGAAGGTCCAATGGCATTCTCTTATGTTCAATTAAATTTTTAATTAACTAAAATAATTATTTATTTATTTATTTTTATTTTTTTGAATTTAAATGGTAGAATGGGTAGCCACCACGAAACCGGGCAAGTTAAGGTAAAATTTATAGAAAGTTCAATGGCATTCAACTAATTTTTTTTTTTTTTAAAGCGAAAAACCCCTTGTGAGGCCGCCTTGGTCTGAGAGACCACGAACAGAGGGTTCTACACCGTCAAAGTCATCCGGGAGTCGCACCCAATTCTGTCCGCACCAACATTATCAATTGGATTTTGGGTACCCAATTCAACTTTTTGGTAGGGTGGAGATTCGAACCTGGGACCTCCCTTGGAGGATTGCCCTCTCCTCTCCAACTCACCTACAACACTTGGGTAAAACTAATTTATAGTGGAAAACACCCCTTTCGAGGTGCCACTTTCAACAGGTTGGGCATAGGAGGAATGGAGCCTTGTCGGCCTCTACCAACACATAGGACATTCCTAACTATACCATATATCTGCAGGATGGAGACAAGGGGAATGGAACCTGGGTTGGCCTCTACCAGCACCCAAGGCATTTAAAGGTGTGTTTTCTACTATAAACTAGTTTTACCCAAGTGTTGTAGGGAGCCACTTTCAACAGGTTGGGCATAGGAGGAATGGAGCCTTGTCGGCCTCTACCAACACATAGGACATTCCTAACTATACCATATATTTGCAGGATGGAGACAAGGGGAATGGAACCTGGGTCGGCCTCTACTAGCACCCAGGGCATTTACCATTGCACCACAACAAGCAGATAGTTCAACTAAATTTTTAATTAACTAAGATAATTATTTATTTATTTATTTTTTAAATTTATATGGTAGAATGGGTAGCCACCACAAATCCAAGCAGGTTATTCGGTCATTTATGGCCGTCAAGTATTCTGCGTTGTCCGCCCCAACCCCTCCGAAATCTCCACACAATCGCGCAATCCGCCCCTATAACCACGATGCCACAATCATTTTAAACCTTTTATGTCGCTCAAAACACTAGTAAAACCACAAACTTTCAGTCCAGCAAAGCCCAAGATTTGAACCTTGGATCTCCGCCCGTTATAAGGTTTGGTCCAACCAATTGATCTACACCTCGAACTTATAATTATTTATTTTAAAATCATAATTTATAATATTTAAAAAGTTAATAATTTATTACCGAAATATCCTTAACCTAACTTTTCAGGTGCAACCGAATAAAAATGAAAATGCGTATCTCAAAAACAACACGCTTTAAGATGTAGAGATTTCCAACAAAGAATGTAACATTAGTCATCTCACAGTCACATCTAACAAAATTAAACTACTTCTTAAAGCAAAATGGCACAACAATAAACATTATACGATATGGCGAAATTGTTTTAAAAAATGTACATTACGAAGATTTCAATTATTCATTTTGAACTTTTTGGTATTTTTTTAATTGACTAGATAACCATATATACCATAACGTCAGTGTAACATCTAATGTATCAAATAATCTTCCTTCGCTTAAATCTTTGATTAGACGCATTTACATAATTTTGTCCAACCAAACATTGGAGGTTCCATGGGCTAAGATATTCTACAATACATCCACTATAACGCATCCACTTGTCTTCTTTACTAAGTCACTATTCAAAGTTCCAAATATATAATTTGTTCTTCCTTAGCAAGTTACTAAGCCAATAATCAAAATTTCAAATATATAATTTATTTTAAATAATTACTTATTTATCACATCAAATTTACTGTTCTAATTTGTAACTATGGCTATCAATAAATTACAGGCATATACACATGAACTCTTTTTTATATATATTTACTTATGTTTGTTTATGTATTATAATTATTTAAAATATATTTAGATTGATTTTTTTATATTATATATCTAAATTATAGATAAAAGTTATAATTATACATTTCATATATTTTGAAGGTAATTAGTGAATGTAATATTAATATAGTTTGTTTTTTCTTCATGCTTGCATTTTGGTTATCAAATTTATTAACAATGATTGTTTTTTTTGTTATTATCTACTACCATGCATGTATTTATATAAACTATATATTATTCAATCCAAAAGCTTAATGATCTTGACATGACCTCGTCCACATTTAATATACTCTAAAAGGTGATATATAATTTCTTACTTATGATCCTAAAACAATTATGGAAATAAATTTCACGTAATTATTGATATTAGATGATTGATTAGAATCTTATCTTAAAGCATTCTATGGCTCATCATCTTTGATATTAGATGATTGATTAGAATCTTATATTAAAGCATTTTATGGCTCATCATCTTTGATATTAGATGATTGATTAGAATCTTATCTTAAAGCATTTTATGGCTTATCATCTTCTATGATTATGATATATGAGGTTAGAGTCTATCTCAAGATTCTAATAATGAAATTTAAAAAATACAAAAATAATTTATCAAAAATTACTTTAAGATTAAGAATCAAATATCCTTATTGCATATTTTTTATAAAAGTACATGTACTATACATTAAATGTAGTTCTTTGAGGTGTTACATCATATATAAATATTTGATTATCCAACTTTAACTAAACTAGAGTTCTTGCCATTACCTAATATTTTAAACTCATTTACAATTAAAGATATATTAGAACAAAGATTTCATTAATTGGTATATTGATGAAAATTTAAGATTTCAAAATTATAATGATTTAAAGTCACACTTACCACAGTTATCAAGAAATGTTGGAATGAACAATAATTATAGAAAAGGAAAAAAGAGGGGAAAATGAAAAAGAGAGAAGTTTACTATTATAATAATAATACATGAATAGAACTAAAAAAGAGAAAAATTTACAATTGTTAGCTCAAAGAACCAAATGACATAATTGTATAATAAAATGATTAAGATGTGCTAGATGTACATTTCAAACAAAATAAAGGATGAAGAACACTCTCTTTTAATATGTTTGCATTACACATATATCAAATGCAACTTTGTAGACACTTATAATTATAAATCTAACCACAATAGACTTTGAAACTTTATCATAAACCTCAATACTCAAAAAAATATCTTACAACTAAACATACCTTAACAAGATTTCCAAGACAATTTGGTCCAAGGGACATCAAAAATCATTATTTTTTTAAATTGGTTATATGGGAATGAAACAAGCCCTACATGTATTACATCACGACTACATAGTAGTATTGTAACAACTTGGCTATTATACATGTATCACTTGACAAGATTTGAACATGGGTCTCCTCCTTCAAAGTTGAGAAATCTAATTGATTAAGTTAATGTCATTTGATTAAATATTAAGGTTCATCCATGAGATTTGAACCTTGGTTTAAAGTGTAAAATTTCTCACTCCCTACCAATTGTTCTATGCCCTAAGGATAAATATTAAGGTTCACCCATTGGATTAGAATCTTGGTTGATGTTATTAAAATCTTCACTTCTAACCAATATCCCCATATCACATGGGCACATTAAAAGTCATTTTAACCATCATCATTGTATTTATTTTTTAGTGTTTATTCTTCCTATAATATGATACTTTGTATAATTAATTATGTAATATTCAAATAAATTTTAGATGTTTAAAAATTTAAGTTTAGAAAGTCAAGTAGTCTCTTTAGTATTGTACTTAAAATCATCTCATTATTTATAAGATGTTTTTGGAAAAAATATGTAATAGAAATATAAAAAATTATTTGATTTTTCCAAGTCTTAAAATATTTATCATTTTTTATTCATGTGCACTAGTGAATCTATTAAGTCTTTTTTTTCTAGTGATTATGAATTAATTTAAAATTTATGAAATTATCAATTTTAGAATTGTCATAGTTCATTTCTATCAATCAAGTCATTTGTCCAAATAGAGGTCTTATTATAAATACAAGTAAACAAACCTAGTGCTTTCATTATACTTTAAAAATTTATCTCTTCCTCTACCCCTCCATGTACACACACACATATATAGAGAGAGATGAATATAGATATAAAAGGATATTAACCTTGGATTATAATGTGAAATTCCTTGATTCCCTCTATTTTTTTCAAACTCATGTAGATAATTTTAAAACTAGATACAACTCATAGAGAACATGAGATTAAGATTTGATCCATAATATGGTACTCTCAATCCTTAAGGGATATCATGTTTCTATTATTTTGATAATCCTCGATGACTTTATGACATGCAAGACTTTTGTTATTACCATAATGTTTAATATTTTTGATGATATTTCTCTACAACTGAGATTGCATCTTAAAGTCACAATCCCAATTTTCCCTATGTATTTGGAAATTGAATACCTTAGCATTTACTATTGTCTCTAATAGCCTATATATAATTTTGAAAATATGTTCTACTTAGAAAGGTCATCTGACAAGTGATTTTATAGCTTGATTGATCCTACACCCTTTTCTCCAACAAGGCACTTGATTGAAGTTGAGTTTTCTCTTGAATTAAAAACCAAGGTTGTTATTAATGGTTTAATAAAGGTGTACAAGAAATTAGAATTATACCTTGGTCCCCACATCCCTATATTTTTTAATTTTCAATCACTTTCTTACATTGTATCTAGGCTTAAGGGCGAAGGAAATACAAAGGAATGAACCATGCAAATCCCTTATAATGTTTTTATTTCTCCCATGATTTCCTAATGATTAATCCATCCTAGAATTCTTATATGCTAGAGAGGAAAATATCTCCCGATAATACCATAAGAGAGGGTTTCTTCAAGAGTCCAATCTTAATTGGGGGAAGCAAACTGATTTGATTGTGTTTTCCAAGTTGATATTAGTTCTAAATTAGAGAATATTCCTCCTACTTTAGACCATTTTGAAGATGGTAATATCATGAATATCAAGGCCACTATAGATATTAATATGGACACCCTGAGCAAGCATGCATATTCAAAATTAGGGATAACTCTCTAGCAAAGAATAAGCTATATTTACTACCTTGCTTAAGAAGTATAAAGGATGTCTTGGCCTAAACATATTTTAACATGTTTGGAATGGATGAGGATTTGGTTATCCATAACATTGTTACAATGAGGATAGAACTCTCATCTAACAAAATCAAAGAATGTTCAATCTTCTCATTAAATATTTGTGTAAATATAAAATCTAGATGTTTTTAGATGTCAAATTTATCAAACCTATTGACCATTTAGGTTAGTTATCTAACATTGTGCCTAGAAAATGCAAGAATAGAATGTTATTAGAATTTATTATTATTTTAGAAATATCAACCTAGATTTTCCTAAGGATAACTTTCCTTTGCCCTCTATTAATGTTATTATTGATTCTACCATAGGGTATGAAATATTATCCCTTATGGATGACTATTTACGGTATAACCAAATCTAGATTACCCATAAGGATTAAAGTAGAATAAAATTTATGTTTTCCTAGTGCACATTCTATTATGTTGTCATACCCTTTGGATTGAAAATATTGGTATTACTTATCAACAATCTATGATAACTATCTTTCATGAATTGATTAGAAATATGGTGGATTATTATGTGTATTATATCTTGGGTAATTCAATAAGCAAGCTAATATTTATTTTATATTCAAGTGAGTATATCATTATAAGGCTAGAATTACTAACAATAAATTTTTGTTAGGTGTTACTAGTGGTAAGCTAGTAGACTTTACGGTGTCTCATAGGGACATACATGTCAATCACAAAAATATTAAGAATATTGATCCTTTTTCTCACCCTCAAATTGTTAAAGATATCACATCCTTATTAGGGAAGCTTAGATCCATTAGGCAATTTATCCCTAAACTTTTAAAGGTTATTCGCTAAATCATTTTCTTAAGAAATATGTTGAATTTAAAAGGGATGAAATTTGTAATAAGGTCTTTCTTGAATTCAAGACATTATTTTATGACCTCTAATTATTTATCCACTTGGATTAGATAAGCCATTTATTCTATACACCTCAGCTACTTAGGTTTCCTTAGGAGTGGTCCTTATGCAACAAGATGATAACAATAAAGAGTATACCATGTACTATATTAGTCAAACAATGCTTTAGACAATAATTTGATACCCTTCCATGGAGAAATAAGGGTTAAACATCTACTTTACATGTGAAAAGCTATGACACTAAATGTTATATTAGACCACATATATGGTCATTAAAAGTGATCCTTAAGACATTTTCTACAAAAAGCTTACATTCCTAGTGACTCTCAAATATTGAGAATGGATCATTATGATGTAACAATATTATCTCTATATTATCGTACAAAAATCTATCAAAGCTCAATGATTATTGATTAGTTGGTGGTCCTTCCTAACCCTACATAAAATTCCTAAAAATATTATTTCATTATGAGGACATAATAGTCATATCTCTTGCTTCTCATGTATTTGTTATATTTCATTCCTCCATTGCCTCCAGTATTATTTAGGAGTCAGTGTCTTATGATATTACTACGTAATAAAAGACTCTCTTAAATTCTTGTGAAGCAGTCAAGAGACACCATGAAACTAAGTCTAAAGCAAAATTATGACACGCCTACTTATTAAGAGTCTAAAATATACCTTCATCCTAATACATGGATCCTTCACTTTCATGGAGAAAAGAATGAATTTGGGGTAGGAGCTAGTATCTCTCTCAAGTCTTCAATTGGCCCATTTGTTGTTATGGCCTTTCATCGATTTTTTTTTTTGCATTATTGATTATGTTTTAGAATATGAGACTTTAATTTTAGGGATATTAACTGCCCAATATATGAATGTTAAACACATTAGAGTGCTAGGAGAGTCCCAAATTATGGTATATCATATCTTTAGTGGTTGTGTTGTTAAAGTTCCTTATTTATTCCCTTATCATCATGTGGCTACAATTTAAATAATGATTTTGCATCTCCTTGTCCCTTTTTCACTTGGGATATTAACCTTCTAGGACCTACTTCTCCCATACGCTCAAACGGGTACAAGATTATTATCATTGTAGTGAACTTGAATTCCCTACCAACTTGAGAGATTATATATATAACTACCCAACATGTAGACACCATAGTAAAGGATAATTAGAGATTGTATTCAACAAAAGTTGTAGCTCAACAAGGCAACACACTAAAATATGATGTGGCCAAAATCTCTCATGTATACGAAAGTGGCCAACTCCCATTAAGACCTACAGGTTTACCTTCATACCTCCATGGTATAAGGATACCTCAAATGGTCACCCTACCTTTCTTATTCTCCATGAATATAGAAAGTCTTGACCATAGCGTTTGGGATTATTCCATTCTTAGTCCATCCAAGAATGGAAATGCCAATTCCCTTACTAACCCAAGTCTATCTAGGTTAGTTCCATCCTAATTCCATTTAGAATGGTGTTTAGGCATATGCCTTAGGGATTAAACATTACACTTCCATAGTGGAATATGTATCTAATAGGTTTTAGTTATTCTCATCTCCTCGATAGGGTAACTAAGGTATTTATTACTCTACGTAATAAATCCACATAGACACATCAATGTCTACCACTCAACTTATGTGCATATCTTTCCTATATTTTATGATAGGAAATAAGATCTAATACATACTACTAAATATATTCTCCAAAGAGTCCTTTCTATGTGTCCCATTTAGTTTTACACTCAAGTATACAATATGCATAGATCCTAGATGTTGCCTTTCAATAAATCCCCTAGGATTTGAACTTAATAATATAGCCTTGGTTGATTCTCTCTCTTTGAATTTAGGGTATTATTAAGTCTAAAAAATTAATTAATCAATTGGGTTGCATATATGGACTTAATCCCTAATTAGACTCATGATAATTACCATATTATACTTAACATAACCATAGCATCATAATCTATTCATCATTAACCGATGTAATAAGTTACATCTTTTATTCATAAATAAGTATAATAAAAACATTCTTTTTATACATTCCATGTAAGATAATGATATAGACCATTAAATCAAGGTGCAAATAAAACTCATAGTAATTTTTATATCCATTATTTATTCTTTACAAAAGCTTCCCATTTTGTTGAAGTACATATATAACCTCAATAACTAGATCTAGAAAGCAGTGAGTTGCAAGATCAAAATATGAACACATCATGTATCCTAGGAAACCCTTACAAAAAAAATCCAGCTTTGAAACATCACTATATTATATAAGTTTAATGTCTCCATTAGAATTATATAAAGGAAATTTCATAATTCCTTTTTCCAAAACATCAATACCAATACATAAGAACCCCATAATTCTTATGTCCCTAAAATCATGGATTGTTCATTTAATTCATATTACAAAATCAATGAGGGACTCTCATAATCCCCTCGAATGAATTCCACATTCATTCTTCTAAGGTTTATTTCTTCCAAATACAAATTATATAAAATATTTCTCTAAGCAATCACACTTTCAACAATCTTGTAGCAAATAACAAATTTTTAATAAGGAACCCCATAAATTCCTTCAAGAATGGATTCCCCATCCATTCTTTCCAAAGACAATCATTTTTCCACAAAATGATATTCTAATGCAACCAAGCATTCATCTTTGTAATTTACTTAAAGCACATAAAAATTGATTCCTAAATTCATCCAATTTCTCCACAAATTTGATCCAATATTTATTCAAGTTATCCACAAAAACTTTTACTCAGTTTCTCCACGAAATTGATCTATAACACAATCAATTTGTCCACCAAATTGATACCTATATTTTATTACAAACATACAAATTTTCCACAAATTTTTCATATGAATTACATATAATATTTTCACAAAATTATCATAACTAGCATTCAATTTTTCCACAAAATTATCTTTAGTTAGAATTTATCTTTTCCACAATAGTTTTCCTGTAGTTTCAAACTATAAGGTTTACTTTTTATACCACCCAAGTTGATTTATCTTTAATTTTGAGTTTTAATTTACCATTTTCTTTCATAGTATAATCTTGCTTTATAACCTCCAAAATACTAGGGGTTATTTTACAAAAATAAAAGGGTTTAACATAAAGCAAACACCTCCAAAAATATAAAAGCTTCAATTTATCAAAAAGGGTATTATAAGTTAATTATCCAACAATCAATCCCAGACCAATCCAGTTAATCACAATCAAACTTCAATCAAACTCAGTGAAACCTGATCAACCATTCTTTTCATACCATCAACCGACGCTCAACCTACCTTGACCATTGCTAGTGATTAGTTTAGTACGAGAGACTTCCCTCATTTTAATCCTCATTACCACATATTACATTTAAAAAGGTTTTGGCCTAACTACCCCTAAGCAATCGGGGTACAGAAACTGGTACACCAAACCAATAAAACCATTCAAATTTTGTGATCAACAATAGGCGATGTCAAATCAAGTCATGTGTCCAAAAAAGGATGCCTACAACTAGTGTAGGGTGGCCCCTTATCGGTGGCCCCATAGACCACAAAGGGATGGTCACTCTCTAAGGATAACTTCTTCCCCTTTAAACTATGCTTAACCTCCCATACGCACAATGTGGGATAAATATTCCTATATAAATAAACAAAAATGTTTGCAATTGAATCTATCAAGCATTTTTCAATCCTAAGTAACCATGTGGTGGAAATATTGTAAGATTTAATCGGTGGTCAACCAAACATAACATCGATGGATAATTATATAACAAATTTGACATGACAAAAATTGATAGACCAATGGTCAAACATGACTGCCAACACATAGGTGGTTCTACCATCAGGTTTGGCATGCACAGGAATAGTAGGTAGGAAAAGTTACCCCACAAATGGGTTGCTAGCATAGGGACAAACAAGTGGCCCCATGCAGAAGTTACTGGCATTACCAACTACCATTGGGGTGGCCTTATGTGGAGCTACCTCAATATAGTCAAGTATCTAGCATGCTTGGATATTAAACTAGGTGGACACTGGTTCTTTTAACCACACTAATACCACCATATGTCCCATGTGGGATTAAACCAAACTTTAAATAAAATAAGGCTTTATTTTCATAGGCTCGTGAAAGCTTTAGACCAACGTCATGTGTACAAAATATGTCATGCATCCCATTTTTGGCTAATAAATGCTACATCTTAGGCTACCAAATTTTGGAAAAAAACCTAAGGTTTTTAGTTTGATTATATTTAATAAATCACATGGGAGGTTGAGTTTGTTCTATATCTTGAAATAGAGCAACACATGAGATTGGTTGCTCGACTGCCATGATGTTGTTTTATGATATGATGCTAGGACAAAATAGAACTTGACTAGAAAACTACGATGATAGACTAGAGATAAGGGTTTTAAATAAATTAAAATTCAATCTCCTTTAATCACAAAAATATTTTAATATCAAATAGAGCAACCTCCATTACTGAGTGATCAATATTTCACCCTCAATCTAGCACAAGTGATTGATTCCTCATCCTCAATTCAACTCAAGTAATTGATCATCACCCATGGTTTTATTTGGTAGTGTTTGAACTAGAACATCTCCCATATGGATGTTCGATAGAGATAAAAATAGTGTATTCTTCAAACCTTTCCTAAGTGCAATAGAGGCAATCAAATGTTCTGTTTCATTGGTAAAAAGTAAGCCACACAGAGACCAAATTGCAGTCTCCTTCAATAGATTTAAAGAGGTCTATCTCAATAGCCATGGTAAGAATTTTAAGGGTGGAAAAAATATTAAGATGATAGAGGACAAGATCCTTAATTTATCACAAAATTAAAGCTTTCAATAATTTTCTATTCGAAATAGGGTACACAATATTTGAACATTTGAAACAAGGAACTTTCACAAACACTACCTCAAATTGGGTGATCTATTACAAAGATCAACACATGGGTTTTTGTTTCACTCATTCCAAATTGAGAAAAACAAGATCCATTCCAAAATTTAATTTAATACCCCAAAGAGACTAATACAAATGATAAGGAAATATAGATTCACAGGCCTTAGATTGATTTCTAATTAGAATTCATAACACAATTATCATATTCCAAAACAATCTAGATTCTAACATTCTTTTATTGTTAAACATATTGAATTCAAAAAGAAAGGAAATATCCAACCTTGAATTTCAATTGTTCGAGCCTTCAAGCCTTCCAAAATTTCCTCCCTAGCTAAGCCTTTATTCCTCCTTCTCCTTATTGGCTTCATCCTTAAGCCATCTCCTTCCTGAGTCATAAAATGACTAATAGTTCTTTGTATTAATTTCCTTGCCTAATTTTCTTATCCTTTCTCCTCTCCTCCATCCATTTGGAGAGAGGTACAACTCAAAAGTCATGCCCCTATTTTGGCTTCTTTCCTTGATACAAAAAGGGCTCCTATTCAAATAGTAAGATTCCCTAATTAAATTAATTTTAAATTCTCCCACTCAAAGATGCCAACTCTCCTCCCTTCATTTGGAGGATGGGTCAGTTTAGGGTTAGATACCATTTTATAGCCCTAGATTTAATTTTCATAAATTGATGGGTTTCACTAGGGTAAATAGGGTTCTTGTCAAGACAAACCCAACCCTTTTCTATCTTGTTACGAAAATAGGTTAATTAATCAAATCACATAATTTATTGTTAATTTATAAAACTTGTAACTAATTTAAATCATCATCATCAACATGGCTAATATGGGTTATTAGCCCTCATTTGGTCCTTGCATTTCTTGGTGGTTGGTTCCCTTATTTGTTCTCAAAGATACATGGTCCTACAATCAATAATGCATCAACAATACCATATTCAAAACATAAAATATTTTAAACTATTCATCATATTTGCAACTACAAAACAAGATTGAGCATACATAATTTATATCAATGATGAGACCTTCTAAGGGGGGTTTTGATATACTCCCCCCCTTGGGTTAAACACAGTCCCATATATTTCCTATAAAATAAACCATACATAAATGTGAACATAGGTTTGCATAACCTCCATTTTTTCTAAATTAAAACTTTGTTTAATATGGTGGTCCCACTAGACCCTGCTTTGTTCCATAATTTGTATCATAAAGATATATATGATATTGAATATATAGGATTAGTATCATATTTCCTAAGTGGAAAGTATCATGGTTTCATATAAGCTTAGTTATATTAATTCCAAATGTAACTAGGTTAATCAAGGTCTCACACAAAGAGAACCCAACCTATGACTTAGATTATTATTATACACTTGATAATATCAATGGTCATACTTACTCCATGTAAGATACAATTCCAAAAATATTATCATCCACTAATAATATCAATGGTCACTCTTACTCCACATAAGGTGCCATTCCAAGAATATTATCATCCACTGATAATATCAATGGTCACACTTACTCCACATAAGGTGCCATTTCAAAAATTGATCAATAAAATTAATGATATTTCACTTCATACCTCCCTAGAGGAAGGTTTGTTTTTATGCTCTTACTCATATTATCCCTTCCAATATGAGTGAACCAAGGAGAACTATGTGCTTTATGCATAATCAATGTCCTCAGATTTACCAAAAAAAAAATTGGTAAAAGTAACCATTCTTTCTAGAATTTCTTTCATTTTGGCCTAACTTTCACTGCAATATCCATCTTGAGATTACATTTTACTAATTGGTTCATTAAATCAACATGACTATGGGTCAAAATAGCTTATAAGTCCTTTTCAAGGACTTATTCTTGCACAAGATTATCTTGTTTTAATCTTAGGATTTGCTCCTAAGATGGACTTATGTACTTCCTAGTGCTCATAAGCCTCATATTTTGGTACATACTTTATCAATTTTAAGAGAGGATCCCATACTCCTCTCAAGAATAGATTTCCCATCTATTCCTCCCATAAAGAATATTCCAAACTTAACTAAGAATAGAATTTCCATCTCTATTATTTCCCATTAAGTATAGTCAAAACTTAACTAAGAATAGAATTTCCATCTCTATTCCTTCTCATTAAGTTTAGCCAAGAATATCTATTCCCTCTCATTAAGTATGATAAAAAATAACTTAACCAAGAATAAATTTTCTCATATATAATAATCCATGCTTATTGGTTACATTTTCCAAGTCCATTGGCATACACACTATACATCCTTATAGCATACAAAATGGTGGTTTTTTAGCCAGGCCCAATACACAAACCTCACAACTACTACCTCTTGGTCTTTTCACCAAATTTGTGTTGGACCTAGTCTTCCTGTTTGAGAAGCTTTTGGAGAAAGTACTCGAGAAGTTGCTTGAGCCTTATCCCATGATATTTCTCAAGCTTCTCGTGTTATCCTTCCATGCCTGCAATGTACTTTGAAAACTGGTTGAGATGGAAACCAAGAAAGCATCCATGTACTCTTATCTTTTTTGGTGTAGTTGTGCATTCTATCCATGCAGGGTTGTTATTGTTGTTTCTCTCCAAATACTTCTTTGTGCTACCTCCAATCAAAGCCTATCTCACTCTACTATGAAAACATCTCTCTCAGTCTCAAGCCTCATATTTTATTGTTTCCATATATCTTCTTGCTCCAATTGTTGTATTTCTAACTGCCAGACTTGCTCCCTCATAGTCTTCACCTCATGCAGTCCCTTCATCATTGAATGCCATTCATAATATTCTCTAAAATTTGTTGGACCTACTTTTATTTCTACTCAATGATGTACATGTATTCTAATATGCTCCTCCTCTACTAACTTCTTAGGTGTAAGCTCCTATCCTATGCCAACAACCTCTATTGTTTATCCATTTTTTCCACATCCTCATCCTCCTCTATATCTTCCTCTTGTTGTCATTGTTGTGTGGCCCACTATCTATCATACTTTGGGGTTGTACCAAAATCATCCTCAACTATCATCCATATAACCCCATATGTTTCTATGGTCAATGGTTCCATCTATGGTGGTATTGTTCTTTTTCTCCCTTTTCTCGTATAGATCATAGGTGGATCCAATATTATTTGTGTAATACCAAACTATCATAATACTTGAGTTTATTAAAAATACTCATATCGCATGCTCACACATCCAATCATCCACCTTGCTTATTTCACACGAGCTAGTTGTACTCCAAATTCTACCCATACAAGGCCCTTTCTCCATTATCTCCATATCACATCTTGTGATCTCAATTTTCCTATAGAGAGTGATACTCCTCTCTATTATCTTCATGTGGTATAATAAACTTTAGTTATTTCTTCCTCTACCACTTTAATGCATAAGCTCTAGACCTATAAAATTTTATGCATCATAGGGCAACCCTTGGGATCTTGCCATATCCACATATTCCCAGGCCCATACTTGCAGTAAGAGACTACATCTCATCCCTTCTTGCTTCATATTTCTTACCTCAAATAACTCTCTATAAGCTTGATCCAATAAGGGTATGACCCATGAAAACATGATTGACCTCTCCATTATGTCATGCACTACTCCTAGCATATTCTAGGGAAAGCATGCACCTGATGAATTAGGTAAGATGAAATTGGATATGAGTACCATCATCATAGCCTATGTGTCAGTCTACCAAATACATAATAAAACTCATAAATTATTCTACCCTTATTAGTGTTCATATTTCTCCACTCTGATCTGAACACTCTTTCCAAAATGTGTCCCTTCTCTACTTCATCTACAGTGATCATCGTACATCCCTCTATTGGTAACTGATATTTTTGATACATGTCTTCCATAATGATGGCCATATCTCCAGTGGATAATTGGAATATCACCCTATCAGGATCCCATCTTTTTATCAAGGTTGATAGATAACATTTGTCTACATGTATCGACTCTAGATGAGTTGCCCCCTTTAAGCCTATCTTTCTTAATAATCACTAGTCATCAATATCCAATATATCCCTCACATCCAAAATATTGCTCGTAATGCGTGACATGGTATGACAACCTTTAGAAGTAGTATTTTCCTTGGATTAGCATTGTCTTGCTGACTTGCTTCAACACCTTCAGTATCCATCCTTTCATTACTTGTATAGTAGAATGGAACTGTGAGTTCCTACCCTACACTTATCTTTAGATACATGTTCCTTTCAAAGTGAAAGTACCAAAAGGTTGACAAGTAGTAGCAATACGATCATGAAGTACACTATGGGGCTTACTTTGAATACACTTAGTATCAATAATGAAAGCCCTAATATGAGTATAATCACATTAAACACCATGGGAAATTGATAGGTTAATTCTTTCCTCCCTTTGAAATTGAATAAAAAACCTCCAATTTTTCATCCCAACTTTTGAAGCTATGAAGTTAATGGTTTGACTTACTTCTTTGATTATTGCCAAGTGTTCAATCAATCACTAGTTTACAACACACAAATCTAGTTTGCTGCTCATTATTGATCATGTCTAACTCATATTGAGCTGCCTCAACGATCCTATATCGATCATCAAGGGGACACATTATTTCTCTAAGTTGCCTAGGCTACAACATTTACCAATGTGCTTGAAACCCTATCTTTTCATCATACATATCCTATAATTATGGCCTCTTATCTTGCATGATGTCTCATCATTTTATTTTCTATGACTCCATTTTTTGTTTCGTATATATCTATTTATGCACCTTTACATTTTTACACCAAATATAATGTACTTTCAAGTTCCTAGTTAGCTTAATCAATATTTGAGCTTTACCTTCTTGATGATGCTTTTTGAGTAATGGTATTTAGTCAATATAAATGTGGCTATCATAGTTAAGACCATTATCACTTTTTTGGTAATGTTTTTGGTTACACCCATCTCATTGCAATATGCCATTTCCTGTTCCAACCACTATCATTCTGCTAACAATGATCTTGGTCACGCTTTATTATCCACAAGGTGCCATCTCAAAATTTTACACATTATCACTCATTCAATAATGATTAAGATTATACAAAGTTGAGTTTAATTATTTATAGTTAGTTCTTTATCCTCTCAAACTAACTTATTTTATTATCATTCATTTGATAATGGCTATGGTTATTCTTGCTCCATGCAAGATACTATTCCTAGGTATGCTTAATATATTATCATTCATTTGATAATTTATTTTTTCTATGGTCGTACTTGCTCCGCACATGATACCCTAACAAAAGTTCCCTAATCCTAGAGAATATTTTATCCTCTAATATATCCCCCTAAAGTTGTGATGTGGTCTTATGACCTTCAAAGGCCATACTTCTACTAGTTCTACAGGTCCTCCTTAACATGTTCCAACATCTCCTGTGCCATTTTGTTACAACACTACTACTTCAATCCTCTTAAAATTAGATTTCCTTTTAAAATTTACCCTTTTGATTTAATACAAAGGAGACCTTTATGTTTAAACAAATCATTGAATATTTTTACATTGGGTTATCATGTGCGGATATTAATACCACATGCATTGTATAGTGGTGTAATCCATTATTTAAATAGTGTGCAATGTACTATTAAACTCGACCACCATCTGATGGTCATATGATATATCATGCTATGCAACAATGTTATTTAAGAGGCACGTGCTTGTTGGTGGCATCTCAGATGTGACCCTCATAAAATGTCATTTTAAGGGTATTTTAGGTGGTATTTGGGCAGCAACCACTTCTCAAATATGGGGCTTTTCCACCATGGTTAAGGTTTATGTTGGATCTATCCCTACATTCTTTCACCATGGCTGATATGTTCAACTTATTTCTCTGGCTAAAGGCCATGTTTTGTAGTTAGAGGTTGCTTAGTATTTCTAAGAAAATAAAATAATAAAATAAAACATTATTTTTATTGATCGCTTGTTCTTATATTCCATAAAATATGATAGTGAGATTTTCTATCTCTCAATTGGGATTCCTCAAACTACTCCATCAAGGTCTAACTTTAGGTTTATTCTAACCAGATAACCTAAACTCTTGGGATTGAACCTTAGGTTTTGGAGCCTTTAAGCTTTGTTTTACCACTATGATGTTGGTATCACAGGTACAACCAACCCTAAACTCTGATCTAGTAACCTTGGGGCATTATACTAGCAACCTCTTGCTATATTGGATATTATACTAGCATCCTTTTGCTAGCTTGGATCTAATACCAACTATAGCGAACCTGAATTTACTACCGACTTGAGAATTTTTTTTGATACATACATACATACATATATATATGTATATATATATATATATATATATATATATATATATATATATATATATATATATATATATATATATACACCCAATAGGTAGACACCATAATCAAGGATCATTGGAGATTGTATTCAACATAAGTACAATTTTCATATCCATGATTTATTCTTTACAATAAGCTTCCCATTTTGTTGAAGTGCAAACATACCTCAATAACTAGATCTAGAAACTAGTAATTTGCAAGATCAAAATATGAAGATACAAAACACCATGTATCCTATGAAATCCTTACAGGAAAAATCCAACTTTGAAAAATTTCTATATTATATAAGTTTAATGTCTCCATTACAATGATGTAGACACCAAATCCTAGCCACTTATCCACCATCACCCTTTATCGCCATTCAAATGGCCATTCCATGCCTTTTTTGCCATCCAATGCCCCACTGTAGCCTTTTCTCGCCATGTTCCATCCTTTATTTGACTTATTTGTATTTATTTAATATTATTTATATTTAAATATAATATTTTATATTAAATTTTAATATATTTATTATAAAATATATATTTATAAGCCATATTAACCTCAACCATCCGATTCAATCTAATCTCAGCCATCCATATTCCTTAATCCATGTCACACTTAAAGTTTAATATCAGCCCTTGGATTTGCTTTTATTCTAGATACATGATTTGGTAAAACCCTAAAGTAAACCATAGGCTTGATAATAAATAGGAGCATTCTCAATGCTCAGTCCCTGAAACCCTTGAATCCTGGAATTTTTGCTAATTGGTTCAAATTAGCTCTACTTGGAGCTCTTGGTTTTTGAGTGAATTCAAACTACATTTGACTTAGTTGTGCCCTAGCATAGCCTCCCCTAAAACCCTAACTTGCTCTAGGATTTTTGGATTCCAGCCATATTTGCATCCCATTTCTACCGCCACCATTATCGTTCATCCACCGAGCCCTTCACATTCCTTTGATCTACTTCTATAAATTTAGCCCTAATATGTCAATGCTTCTAAGCACCTACCTCATCCCATAGGCATAGAAGCGTGCCTGCTGCATACTACAAGTGCAAGACAGAGCCTGTCATCCCCACAACCACAGACTAGAGCTTGCCAAGTAAGATCATCAGGTGCCATTGGGGCACCCTGCCATCTATCTGCAATGGAGAAACATATCTATTCATCTACCACAACAAGGTAAATCATTATTTTTTATTATCTCATTTCATTATCTATATATTTTGCATGCTACTTCATCTATTAATAGCTAGGGCTTATTGATAACTAAGGGTCTCACATTGTGGAGCCCTCACAGGTATTATTGATCCCTTTATTATTTGTATGTGTGCAGTATAGATTCATCAGCATTGGACAACTGCTGAAGCTAGAGTGGCCCAATTACGGATAACTAGAAGCCCACTCATCCTGTTGGAAGTAAGATATATTGGATACACTACTTGTTTTGTATCTAGGGTTTTGGAGAACCCTAGCATCTATAATTATTGTATCAAAATAATTTTGTTGAATGGATCAATTGTAACAAAGGAGTTTCTCAGCTCCCCCCATTTATTGAATAAAATCATATTTTGTGCAATTTACTGTTCATTCTGAGTTATTTACTTTCATATTTGTTTTAGTGTCGTATTTTTGCTTCACAAATGATATAAATGAAATTCCATAATTTCTTTTTCTAAAAAAATCAATACCAATACATAAGAACCCCATAATTTTTATGTCCCTAAAATAATACATTGTTCATTTAATTCAAATTACAAAATCAAAGAGGGACTCTCATAATCCTCTCAAATGAATTCCAAATTCATTCTTCTAAGATTTATTTCTTCCAAATATAAATTATATAAAATATTTCTCTAAGAAACCATGCTTTCAACAATCTTATAGCAAATAACAAATTTTTAAGAAGGAAACCCATAAATTCCTTCAAGAATGGATTCCCCATCCATTCTTTCCAAAGACAATCATTTTTCCACAAAATTATATTGTAATGCAACCAAGAATTCATCTTCGTAGTTCACTTAAAGCACATAAAAATTGATTCCTAAATTCATCCAAATTATCCACAAATTTGATCCAGAATTTATTCAATTTCTGCACGAAATTGATTCCAAAATTTTTACTCAATTTCTCCATGAAATTGATCCATAACACAATCAATTTTTCCACCAAATTTATACCTATAATTTATTACAAACATACAAATTCTTGGGTTTGAACCTTAGGTTTTGGGGCCTTTAAGCTTTGTTTTACCACTATGACGTTGGTATCATAGGTACGACCAACCCCAAACTCTGATAAAGCAACATTGTGGTCTTATATTAGCAACCTATTGCTATATTGGATATTCTACTAGCATTCTTTTGCTAGCCTAGCACTAACACCAACTGTAGCGAACCTGAATTTTCTACCAACTTGATATTTTATTTTTGATACATATATATATATATATATATATATATATATATATATATATATATATAACCAACAGGTAGATACTATAATAAAGGATAATTGGATATTGTATTCAACATAAGTGCAATTTCCATATCCATGATTTATTCTTTACAAAAATCTTCCTATTTGGTTGAAGTGCAAACATAACCTCAATAACTAGATCTAGAAAGTAGTAAGCTACAAGATCAAAATATGAATATACAACACATCATGTATCCTGGGAAACCCTTATGGGAAAAACCCAACTTTGAAACATTTCTATATTATATAAGTTTAATGTCTCCATTACAATGATATAAAGGAAAATCCATAATTCTTTTTTCTAAAACATCAATACCAATACATAAGAATCTCATAATTTTTATGTCCCTAAAATAATGGATTGTTCATTTAATTCAAATTACAAAATCAAAGAGGGACCCTCATAATCCTCTTGAATGAATTCCACATTCATTCTTCTAAGGTTTAGTTCTTCCAAATACAAATTATATAAAATATTTCTCTAAGAAACCATGCTTTCAACAATCTTGTAACAAATAAATTTTTTTTAAGAAGGAACCCCATCAAATCCTTCAAGAATGGGTTCCCCATGCATTCTTTCCAAAGACAATCATTTTTCACAAAATATTATTCTAATGCAACCAAGCATTCATCTTTGTAGTTCACTTAAAGCACATAAAATTTGATTCCTAAATTCATCCAAATTCTCCACGAATTTGATCCAGGATTTATTCAATTTCTCCACAAAATTGATTCCAAAATTTTTACTCAATTTATCAATGAAATTGATCCATAACACAATCAATTTGTCCACCAAATTTATACCTATAATTTATTACAGATATACAAATTCTCCATTAATTTGTCTTATGAATTACATATAATTTTTCCATAAAATTATCCTAACCAACATTCAATTTTTCCACAAAATTATCTTTAGTTAGCATTCATATTTTCCACAAGATTTTTCCTATAGTTCCAAACTATGAGGTTTACTTTTCATGTCATCCAATTTGATCTATCTTTAATTTCGAGTTTTGATTTACCATTTTCTTTCGTGGTATAATCTTGCTTTATAACCTTCAAAATCCTAGGGGTTATTTTACAAAAAGAAAAAGGTTTAACATAAAGCAAACTCCTCCAAAAATATAAAAGTTTTAATTTATCAAAAATGGTATTATAATTCAACTATCCAACTGAAAGCACGAGATTCCGGGCAGAGGGAGCACTAATTATGCAACATAAGACGAAATGTAACGCTTTAATCCTATGCACAAAAACGAAGAAAGGAGACAATTTGAAAATGAAAGAAAAGATGTAAAGAAATCACAGCCCTCTTTATTCAAATATCTTATCCTCGGTTACATAGACGTCTCCTCCATTTTTGGGGGCTAGGAGCGTTAAATTCGTATTTGTTACAATATGTGACTTAGTCTTCCTCTTTCCGCGTGCCCACGTTTGAATGGACGGGCCAAGACGATGCCGCCGCTTACGCTGATGAGTCCTTACCTCTGCTGCTCCTCCTACGAACAAAGAAACAACGAATATGCAGTAGCACTTGCTGCAAGTGAAAAGTGTTTGTTCTTCTAAAATCATCGAAAGATGCATGCAAACATTTATCTAAAACAGTAAACAAAATGATTCTAAACAGCCTGAAAACTTGACAGAAGACAGAAAATGTTACCAGAAGGCCATTGCCACTGAGACAGCTGGCCAATCTGCCTTCAACTGGAATTCGTCCCTGGGTGGGACGATTTCTGACTGCAATTCGTCCCTGGGTGGGACGAATTCTGGAATTCGTCCCTGGGTGGGACGATCTCTGACTGCAATTCGTCCCTGGGTGGGACGAATTCTTCTGTGTTGAAGAAGCCGACCTGCTGCTGCTCCAATGTCGATTCCCGAGACCTGCAAAATGCCTGCAAACAAGGGGGTTATGTAATTGGGGCCATTTTGGGACGACCCAGATGGTCGGATTCTCCCAATTTGGCCTCTACCCTCGGGAATTTGATCTCGCCACCTGCAAGTCAGTGAAACAACAAAGCGACACAAAACATACTAGAATCTGACCAAAAGTTACGAAATTGCAGTTGTGAGTTAACCAAACATAATAACACAAAATGCAACCTGAAAAAGTAATCTAGAATGCTCTAAAACCTAGAAAGTGCGGGGGTGCCCAAGTGGGCCTCCCACCGTTGGCACTTGATTCCGGCGCCAATCCACTAGGGATGGGCCCAAAACCTCTTAGGATTGGGGGGTCGGCGAATTGGTTGGTTCAGGTGTCCATGTGTTGGATTTGGGTCCGGTTCAAGCTTCCAAAAGCCACCCAACAACCTCCCTTGCAAAAGAGATTGGTGGATGTGGGAAGGTGAACCAAAAGGGATGCAAGTGGGTCTTCAACTCGGCAGCACTTCGTTGCTTGAAAACTCCTTCAATTTGTATATTTTGGGCGAGAAAAGTCCCACCTTTTATAGACCCATGGGGTCTCTTTTGGGAGGGAAGCACAAATGCCATGTGTTGGTCATAGGCGCCATGTGGCAGTCTTGTCTTCCCATGAGGGAGGGGAGTCCTCCGTTGACTTGGGCTTTGATAAATGCCTTTTGTGACAGTCTTCTAACGGCCCCTCTGTCCACCTACACACGCGTGCGAGGCGGGAGTCATCAAGCGGCGTTACGGGCTGCCACTTGGCGCCATTTGTCTTTTTGCCCGTTAAGCTTAGAATTCGTCCCACCCGGGGACGGATTCAGAATTCGTCCTGGGGTGGGACGGATTCTATTTTGAATTCGTCCCTGGGTGAGACGAATACTGGGCAAAGTGTCCAAGTGTGCCAAATTGCTTCTTGACCTTACAAAATTGCTATGAAAGTGGTTAAGACCACTTGTTTAACCTCCGAGGGCTGCCACAGGGGGCTGTGTTTGTCAAAGCGATCGGTGTTTGCGGTCACATAATCGGATTGGTGCTGTTTTGGTGTCTACGAGATGCCCCTTTTTGGGAAGCGCTGCGGGTGACGCGATCTTGAGCAAAAATAGATAACCAAAGCACTAATGATTAGGGTTTCTTGGTAACCTAACCAACTTTTGATGCCCCAAGTATGGAAAGGGCATGCATTCTTGAATCCTTGCTTTCGACGAGCTAAGGAATTTGATTTCAAGTATTAACCTGTTTTGTTGAGGTGTGACTTGAACTTAGACATTGATCGAGTCATGAACGAGGCAAAGGGCGTTTTTATCCTCGGGGGGAACCTTGTGTTCATGATTCACGAAATGCCAAGTGTTTGATTGATTTGATTGTTGCTTGTTTCTTGCCCCAAGCGGGAGCGTGATTGTCTTTGTCAATGATTCTTTGAATGCATGTCATTTTCCTTAATTGGGTGTGTGATTGTTGGTTGGTGACTAAGTGTGACTACCCCCTCAAGCGACGAATCGATGAGGGAATGACCTTCGTGAGAGAAGCGACGAGTCGCTTGACCCAAGATGACTTGTGCAAGGGTGCCTTTAAAGGGTTTACCGTTAAGCGTGTGCAATTTTTCCAACATTTGGACCTATTTTTGGTGGGTGTTAACCCTTTTGGTGATGCCGTAATGAGGTGAAATCATCGAAAACCTAACTTCCCGTGGAGCGGTCCGGCTATGTTAGCCTTCTTGGGGAAGTAGGAGAGAGATAATTTGAACCTCGCCATCGATTTTCTTTGCCCAGAGGTTAAGTGCAAGAGCACTTATGTCCGGCAATTTTTTTTTCTATTTGTTTTTGTTGAATTTTGTACTATTTTTGAGTGGGTTTTGACCCTTTTGTGATGTCGTTTGGGGATGAAATTGTCTAAAATCCATCTTCCCGTGGAGCGGTCCGGCTATGGTAGCCTTCTTAGGGAGTATGATAGTGACAATTTGTGACTCCAATGTCGATTTTGTATGCCCTTGTTGTCAGGTGCAGTAGCAATCCTGTCGGGCAATTTTATTGTCTATTTTTAGTGCATTTTTAGTCATTTTTTGATTTTTTTTTAAGTGCTGGCCTGAATTCGTCCCTGGGTGGGACGAATTCCAGCTGGAGAATTCGTCCCTAGGTGGGACGAGCGCTAATCAGAGCGCTCATCCCAGTCAAGGATGAATTCCAATGCAAAAGGCCTATTTAATGGCCAAAACTTGATTTTGGGCTCATTTGTGTCATTTTTTTCTTGCGATTTTGGAGCTCTGGGAGGAGGAGGTAATTCTGCGAAGCGAAGCGCTGCTAGAATTCTCTCTGCTATCATGAGTGCACACACTGGTTCGAGCGGCGGAGCCGAAGCGAAACTTGTAAGTGTTCCTAGAGTTTATTTTGCTTTTATTTAATGCATTGTTTTTGTGTTGACGCTTTTCAAAACTTTAAGATTTTTTGTGATGTTTTTGTTTAACGGTTAAGGTTAGAAACCCTAGAACTGAAAATTTGATCTGTTATATATATATATATATATTTTTTTGTGTTTGTGTTGATTTTTTTTTTTGCTTTGCAGGTTGTTAGGAGCCGGTACCGTGTACCCGTTGCATTTACTGAGGCGCGGTTGGCATTGACCGATGATGACTGGGAATGGCTTGATGCCCTTGGGCTCAAGCAGGTGGCTCGCCTGGAGCCTATGGTTTCGGATCAGGCCTATCTGATGGCCACGATCAAGCTTTGGGATCCGTGGACCAATACTTTCCATCTCCCGACAGGGGAGATGACTGTGACTCTTGAGGACGTCTATCGGTTGCTTCGGATTCCGATAGATGGTCTGCCTATTAGGACATCGTCGTTTGATCAGTGGACTGCTATACTTACGAGATGTTTTGGGCATGGGGGGCAGCTGGGTGTAGCAAACCCAGTGGAGACAGCCGAGGTGGATTGCCAGGCTGGCGGGATTTTGGTTAGGCGGTGGACGGAGAGGGGGGTGTTAGGAGTGAGGCACGCATTCTTGATGGGCCTCATTTCTAACATTCTTCTCCCTGATTCGTCAGGCGCGAGGTTCCCGTGGAACCTGCTGGATTTGGTGTGGCGAGTTGGCGAGTGCCCGATAGAGGCACCGTTGATTCCGAGATGGGGACAGACTTTGTTGGCACGGCTCTACGGGGAGGCTGTATGGGGTCCGCTGTCGACGGCGGAAGGGTGTCAGTTGCAGTTTTTTGTTGCAGTGCTGGGGTTGGCAGCACATAGGTGTTGAGAGGCCTACCGGGTTACCGTGGATGACTCGGGCGGTGATGGAGGATGAGGAGATTGGTTATGCAGTTTTGTGGCGGCGGTCCACGGAGCGAGGGCAGAGTCGGCGATGGGCGAGTGCCGTTGAGCACTACAGCGATGCCTTTTCTCGGCTCACTCCAGGGGAGGTGTTTTGGCGTCCCTATCGGGACTGTCCAGCCTGGCCTGAGGTTGGAGAGTGGCTCCGACGGGTACGGAGGGAGCGGTGGTTGACTGGGCGGCACGGGACGGAGCATGAGTTCTTTCCATACCATCGGGTTACACGACAGTTTGGGGTGCGCCAGGGGTTTCCTGGTGAGCCCGTGGTCTATCGGCGTCGGGGAGATGAGAGGGATCTGGAGCCACCGGTCACCGCGCCATTGGGCGAGGAGTCGGATGCGGTGATTGAGGTCCCGGATGTGGATGACATCGGGACTACCACTGAGTATGACTCGTGGTGGGTGCTTGCGAGCGTTGGAGAGGAGAGGGGCCACTGGGAGGCGCGGAGGTGGCGGTGGAGGATGCTGAGGCAGCGAGGGGGTGATTGGGGGGTCCGTTGGATGATGCGGACATGGTGGATGTGGGAGATGAGGATGTGGACTTGGGTGTTCCGGAGCGGCCGGACATGCGGGATGTGGAGGAGCGGTTGGAGCACGAGCGGGCTACTGTCCCCGTGAGTCCTATGCGTCCGACAGATACAGAGGAGGTGGGGTCGGATGTAGGCGTTGAGATTGCGTGAGTGACGGAGCTGCTACGGATGCGGGATCTGGAGTTGGGGGATGCGAGGCGGGAGCTGGGGGATGCGCGGTAGGAGAGGGATCTTCTACGGGCTCAGTTGGCAGAGCGGGATAGAGTTTTGGCGCAGCGCGATGATGCATTGTCTATCTATCATCGATGAGAGGCAGAGTGGTGTCTGTACCGGATAGACTTGGAGAGGGAGGTCATCCGCCTTGGTGGGCGGCTACCTGAGCCTTCGATCGGTGGATCTTCACGATGGACAAGGGATAGTCTGACTGAGCAGTCAGCATCATCTCGTCGCGAGCGGTTAGATGAGGGGGTGGTAGCGAGGCATGATGTGGGGGCTAGTAGTAGCCGCCTGCGGGGTCCCGTAGGACCCACACCACGGGGGTAGTTCCCGTCGCACCGATCCTACGTGATCATGGTGGTCGACGCCTTAGGTTGGGTTTTTGGATATGATTGCGGGGTCTGAGGACCGGTTTTGTAGCCTACGGGCATCTTTTTGACGATATATATATATATATATATATATATATATATACCGTTTTTATTTTTGGTTTTGTACATGTGATGATGTGATTTTTGTTATGCATGTTTATATTTATTTTGATGAATGCAGATGTTATGATGAATGTAAATGTTTTTGATATCTATGTGATATGCGAGGTGAAATGGATGAATGACATTTGTGATGATTGCACTATAGGTTGTTTAAGAAGCTCTTTATTTACATGGTTTTTCTTTTTTTTTTTGTATTTTTCGATGGTATCATAAGGATGATAAGTAGCGCAGATGGTTTTGGAATGAATGTAAGGTTTTACGAGATTCGAGTCGGTTTTAACTCACTATCCATGATTGTACTTTATCTTACAAGACTTTTTGACCAAGGTATGAATCGGACTTGTTTTTGACCCGGTTATTTCATATCCCTGTGTGTGCAATTGAGTTCATTTAGTGGTATTTGTTAGGATACCGCCGAGTGCCGGATGGGCTTTCAACCGAACCTGTCTTGAGGATCACCTAATTAGCTCCACGAATTCCTTTGTTGTATGTACTAAGATTAATCTGCGGTGTAATCCAGGATGCCATAAGCTAGCTCATCCACATGCAAATATTGATCTGTATGCAAGTTAATGTGACAGATATATCATCATGCGGGAGGTTTACTTACATTACCCATTGGCTATCAACCAAATTGGTACTGAAGCTTGCCTTATGACCTATAGAATGTTGAGAGTTCCAGGGATTCAAGGTCAACTCCCTTCTTTTCTTCAATTGTATTGGGATACTTGCTCATTGTAGTGATGAGATCACTGTTTATTTTGATTTGTTTTTCTTTCGAGCAAGGGATTGGGGATATGGAGTGATGAAAATCACTGTTGTTTGTGCCTTTTGATGTGTGCACTGTAGTTTGTCAAATTTTGGAGTTTTGACATTTTGCAAATTTTTTGTGTTTTGCAAGCTGTTGAGAACTTTAGGGATTCTTAGGGAATTGGGTAGGGAGGATGCTTTTCCTTTTGCCAACTCTCGGCATTCTAGGGGTCATTCGCACGGGGGGATGAGCAAGATAACCGTTTCGCTTGTGGTGACCTAGATTATTTTGCGAGGTTTCGTCTTTCGTTCACACAATTTGGGAATTTTAGTGTTTTGATTTGTGTTGGGATGTTACGTAACAAGGTGTATTTCAAGTATGACTCTACCTTCGTAAAATCTGTTCGACTTGATACACTACATGGCTAAAGAGGAAAATGATGACTGAATCACTGAAACTCTTGGTACATTCCCAGACCACTGACTGTAGTGTGGTAAAAGTTATGCTTGGTGTTTTTGTTGTTTTTGTAACATGAGACAATGCGGAACAAGGTGGACTATCAGAGCTATTGCAGCTTATGGTGCCTTTGACCTGTATGACTACAAATATGCAATGTATGGATGCAATGCTTAATGCAGCTATGTATTTTTGTAATTTTGATGGATTGTTTTTGGTGAAGGTGAAGATGAGGTGCGAGAATATGATTTTTTTGATGAATTTGAGTATGCCTAGAATTGAGATGCAAATCTTTGTTGTTTTTGATGATTTTTGTTGTTTTGTTTTTTTGAATTTCTTGATTTTTTTGACCAAGCGATTGCGATAATCGTTGGAGCTTTTTGGGTTGACCAAGAGATTGCGATAATCCTTGGAGCTTTTTGTATTGACCAAGAGATTGCGATAATCCTTGGAGCTTTTTGGTTGACCAAGAGATTGCGATAATCCTTGGAGCTTTTTGGGTTGACCAAGAGATTGCGATAATCCTTGGAGCTTTTTGGGTTGACCAAGAGATTGCGATAATCCTTGGAGCTTTTTGGGTGACCAAGAGATTGCGATAATCCTTGGAGCTTTTTGGGTGACCAAGAGATTGCGATAATCCTTGGAGCTTTTTGGGTGACCAAGAGATTGCGATAATCCTTGGAGCTTTTTGGGTGACCAAGAGATTGCGATAATCCTTGGAGCTTTTTGGGTGACCAAGAGATTGCGATAATCCTTGGAGCTTTTTGGGTGACCAAGAGATTGCGATAATCCTTGGAGCTTTTTTTTTTTTTTTTGGGATATGGCTTTCTTAGATATGAAATGGTCGCAAATGACTGATATTCAAGGGTTCTGTTTCCTTGATACCGTCAAGAGAAGCTAGCCGGTACGTCCCGGGTCCTATTTTACTATCAATGACATAAGGACCTAACCAATTTGCCACGAATTTGTCCCTCATATGGGACGGCAAATTAGAGTTTTGTTGGTTTTCCTTCAGAACCAAATCACCAACCCGAAAGTCTCTTAGGTGAACTTTCATGTTGTAAGCTTTCTTAAGCCGCTCTTGATAGATACGTAAGTGCTCGAGAGCATTAACGCGTCGTTCGTCAAGCAACGTAAGTTGGTCTAATCGGGCCTGCCGCGCAGTGTTATCATCGATGAACTCCTGCATTGATATGCGCGGGGAAGGAATTTCCAACTCGAGAGGCATTACTGCCTCTGAGCCATACACCAGTGAAAACGGAGTTGCCCCGGTGGGCGTCCGAATGCTAGTGCGATAAGCCCAAAGGGCAAGTGGGATTTGTATGTGCCAATCCTTATGACTGTCTGCGACGGTCTTTTTAAGGATGGCGACTAGCATTTTGTTTGACGCCTCTGCTTGCCCATTTGCTTGCGGATAATAGGGTGTTGAAAAGTTGTGCTGAATTTTGTACTTTGTGGTTAAAGCACGCACGTCTTTGTTCTTGAATGATGGCCCATTATCCGAGATTATTTTGGATGGAATACCAAAACGACATATGATGTAATGCAAAATGAACTCCGCAATGCGGGGTCCTATCGTAGAGGTTAACGGAATTGCTTCCACCCATTTGGTAAAATATTCTGTGGCCGTTATGATAAACGTGTGACGGCCTGACGATGCAGGGGAGATCTTTCCGATTAGATCGAGGCCCCACTGCGAAAATGGCCAAGCAGACTGGAATGTCTGTAGGGCCTGGGAAGGTGCGTGCATTAAATTGGCATGATGTTGACATTTCACGCACCTCTTGACATACTCGCAACAATCTCGCTCTAAAGATGGCCAATAATAGCCCATGCGAAGAATGCGCTTTGCGATGGCCATACCGCTAAAGTGGCCACCACATGTACCGTCATGCGCTTGGGCGATCGCCCAAGTGGACTCTTGCTGGTCCAAACAACGAAGAAGAATTCCGTCATAGCTTCGACGATACAAAATGTCTCCTATCAAGACATATTTTGCCGCTTTCTGTTTGAATGTTCGTTTTGCGGCGTGCGTCAATCCAAAGGGAAGATTACCTAACTTGAGGTAGTCTCTTATGGGTAAATACCAATCCTGTTTATCAGAAACCTCGACAGTATGAACAGCCAATCCCTTTTGAAGTTCTTCCCTAACAAATGCTGATTGGGATAGAACTTGTAAGAATAGCGTTGTGTTGCTATTAATGGGAGTGGGGGAAAACAAAGACCCCCAATTGGCACGTTTCAAACGAGTCTCGGATTCGAAAGAACTTATCCGAAGATGGTTCGATCTGGATCATGTGGACTCCTGGCGTCAAGTCTGAGCTTGCGCGCTCCATCGCGGGTTGCGATAAGGTTTTGACCTGAATGGTTGTTATATCACCGGAAAGGTCTTGCGGGATTAGTGACCCCAAGGAGGCCATTGTGTCCGCAAAATGATTCGATGATCGAGGGAGTGCCTCGATGTCATACCACTCAAGTTTTGCCAGGAATTTGTCCACGAGGGCTTTATAGGCCTTTAGAACTGGGCATTTGCATTGATATACCCCTTTGACTTGATTGACGATTAACAGCGAATCGCCAAAGATGTTCAATATTTTGATGTTCATGGCGATTGTTGTCTGAAGACCTAGGAGCAAGGCTTCATATTCTGCATTGTTGTTGGTGCACTGGAAGTTTAATTTAAATGACAGGGGCATTGGAGCGCCCTGCGGTGTGAAGAATACAATTCCTGTGCCACCACCTTGCTCGCATTTAGAACCATCAAAAAATAAGGTTATGTCGGCTTGAGACTCAGGCTCATCAGAATCTGGCGATTCTGAGACATGGAAGACCCCATCATCGGGTAGTTCTATGACCGGAGGCTGATCGTCTTCAAGAGGAGCCTCTGCTAGTTGATCGGCTATGACTTGTCCTTTTATAGATTTTTGCCCAATAAACTCAATGTCAAATTCCGTCAACAACATGATCCATTTCGCCGTGCGACTACTATGATAAGTACGACTCATCATGTATCGCAATGGATTCTCCTTAGACACAACATACGTAGTGTTGCTCGGCATGTAGTGGCGTAGCCTCTTGGTAGCAAACACCACTGCCAAGCAGAGTTTCTCAACGTATGCATAGTTAAGTTCAGTAGCCCGACCGGGTGCGGCTAAGATAGTAAGTAGCCTGTTCTTTGTGAAGTTCATTCTTCCGGGCTAGCATTGCGCCCGAGTGCCACCTCGATAGGCTGAGATGTATAAGTAGAATGGCACACCTGGTCTAGGTGGTGCCAATACTGCGGCGAAGCCAAGTACTTGTTTGATTTCGTCAAAGGCTGACTGGCACTCGTCATCCCAATGAAATGTGACCCCCTTGTGCAATAATTTGTTCATGGGTCGGCATTTGTCAGATAATTGCGCTATGAAGCGTTTAATCGACGTGACCTTTCCTTGCAGACTTTTGAGCTGCTTGATAGTGGTTGGGGGAGCCATTTCAAGGATTGCCTTGACTTTGTTTGGGTCCACTTCGATGCCTCTCTTTGAGACTATAAAACCCAAGAGTTTTCCAGATGTGACGCCGAACACGCACTTCTTGGGATTCGATCGACCTTATGCTCTATGAGGCGATCGAGAATCTTGCTTAAGTCACCGAGATGATCTGAGCGCAAGAGAGACTTGGCTAACAAATCATCCATGTAATCTTCCAAAGTTTTGTGCATGTAATCGTGGAAGATATACGTCATAGCACGTTGGTATGTAGCGCCGGCATTTTTAAGGCCAAAAGGCATGACCTTATAGCAAAATGTCCCCCAAGGCGTTGTGAATGCCGTTTTGAGTTGGTCTTCAGGATTGATACGAATTTGATTGTATCCTGAGAAACCGTCCATTAGGGAGAGCATTTCGTGACCTGCTTTAGCGTCTACCAATGCGTCGATGCTTGGCAAGGGGAAATCATCCTTAGGACTCGCTTTGTTTAGGTCTCGAAAGTCGGTGCATATGCGAATCCTCCCGTCGGGCTTCTTGACGGGAACCATGTTGGACAACCATGGCGGATAATCCACGTAGATGACAAATTGTGCATCCAACAGCTTTTGCAATTCGTCTTTGACCATCAAGGCCACTGTTGGGTGCATCTTTCTTAGTTTTTGCTTTACGAGGCTTGATTTTCGGATCAAGCGTTAAATTGTGCATGACTAGCTGCGGGTCTAGCCCTGGCATATCTTTGTACGACCATGCAAAAACTTCCTTCTTCTCTTTGAGAAGGGCAATATATTCGGCTTGCTCTTCGGGGGAAAGGCTTACCCCCAGCTTGAGAATCCGTGGATTCATTGGATCTGTGCCGATGTCTACGTCAGTCGTCTCCTCGAGTGACATGTGGGATCCGTCCTCCAACTGATGTGGAGTTGGGATCAAATGGATATCATCGAGCTGAGTTAAGATCTGCGTTTGGAACCTCGGGTCCCTCTTCAGCTTGAAAAATATCCTGAGTTGTCCTTGGGGTAAAATGAAGCATTTCACCGAAAGGCCAGTACTATGATGGTGACAATGGTGAATTGACGCGATCCCAGTCGATGGCATCCATGTCTAGATGCAATGACCGTGATGGATCGGTCGGATTGCGGATGGGTGCGGTCAAATCAATGGAGATCATGTGGATGGAATGAATTTGGTCTCCAGAACCGCGGGTGTGATAACTTGTTTCTTCTAGATGCTCCCTATACTCTGGATCTGGCTCTACGGGAACGGGCACGAATGGATCCTCTCTAGGTGCAAATTCATCTCTATGTGTGAAAAGGAAGGCGGGGTCTTCCCTCGGCACTACTGTCATGATGGGATCTCGAGGTGGACGATGCTCATCTTGAATTTGGAGCCATAGGTCTAACACTTGGTCCCACCTCGCTGGGTCTACGTGCCATTCATGTCCTAACAGTATACCCATCTGTCCCATTAGATCTTCATGAGTTAGAGCGCGGTGATTTTGTCGCGCATGTCTGAGATAGATCATCTCAGTCTCATCTTCTGAATCACTTTCATAGATCCAAAATTGTTCATCCTCTTCGACATCTGTTGCTTGCGACGTTGAGGACTCTTCCTGTTCCGGTGAATTAATCTGGTCCCATTGCGGTTGTTCCACTCTTAGTGGAGGGACCTGATTCTCTTGAGGCTGTGTTATTTCATCCGGAACCTCTAAGGGGAACAGTTTCGAGAAAGATGTCCGGCAATCGTTGATGTTCTCTTTGAGGATTAATCTCCGAACTTTCGCCTCTCTCTAGCAAAGAAGAGGGATTATTGTTGCTGCCAGGGGTGTTTGTTGACCATGGGAGGTAGTCTCCCAATGTGTATTCTGTATTCGGATTGGCATAAGGACCCAATGCCAATCCCCCCTTGTTGCCTATTTCTAGGCCTTGCATATTTTCAACCAAGATGTCTAATGGCAAGGGGATGGTTGAACCCTACCCCGACTTGTCATATGGCATCCGATATCTTGGTTGGCAAAGGATCCGCATCCCTTGCTCATATCTGCCGAGCCCGTATCCATGCCAATTGCATTGGCCGAGATATTTTAGGGCAAATTCTGGGTTTGATAGATAATTGATGTTTTCAACAAAAGGCTCTTCGTCTGTTTCCTTTTGTTGGCATGGTTCAAGACCATGATCAAAGCCCCCATACACAAAATTTTTCTGGTTCGGTGGGTAGCCTAGAGGGACGATTGTTCCAATGGGAAGGCGAGGTCTTCCCATGTCTTGTATTGACTCCAGTGTGGGGGTTGCCACAACATTTTGCACTAAGTATTCCCCCAGGCCTGTCTTGGCCATTTCAACGATGATTGTTGATGATTGGGTGGGAGGAAACGGTAGTCCTTCCTGAGTCCATTCCATGTTTGGTGGTTCAGGAATCTTGGTTTCCGTTGCGTTGGGCGCTTCCTCTGTTGTTATTGTTGAAATTGTGGGCAACCTTTCTTCTAAGGGCTTAACCTCTTCCATGATTTGTTTTCCCTTGTCCTTCTGTTGGGCCATGATAGGTGGCGTTGATGATGAAGGAGCCGATGATGAAGTCTCACCTGGCTGGGATTTTGCCTTGTTGGCCACCTGTGGTGCCTGCGGTATTGGACCTTGTTTAGATGGATTTAATTGGAAATCCAAATGCGTTGAAGGGAGGGTCGATTGAGGTATGAATTGTACCGCATTGCAATACTTGAAGGGCTCTAAGTCCATTGGGACTACATGTATTTCTCCTTCATAAGCATACTTCAAGCATTGGTGGGCGATCGAAGGGACACATTTCATATCCCTGATCCAAGGCCGCCCTAGCAGTATATTATAAGCCATTTCACCTTCCGAGCACATGGCACGGTGTAGGTATTGACTTTTGTCCTACAGGTGAGCGGAACAGCTTGTGTCGACTGTCGAGCATATTGCATCATTAAAAGCTCGCAGTGTGTACGTGGAGGCTGTGATGTGAGAGGCTGGCAGCTTCAAATGCTTTAAGGCTGCAGTGGTTATGATGTTACTAGACGAGCCAGTATCTATCAGCACTCTCTTGTACGGAATCCCGTTGACCCGCGCGATAACGTGCAGGGGTGGATCTGCCATGTCATTTGATATCGTTTTGACCTCATCTTCTCTGAATGTGATGACCGGCTCCGTACATTGTTTCACATGTCCCACGAAGGCGTTGAAAGAATTTGCCTCGTGGGGTTGTAATTCAATGGCTTTTAAAATGTCCATAAGAGCTTCTCTATGGGGAGTTGATTGTTGAATAAGCTCGTAGATGGACAGCCTAGCCGACGTGGTCCGCAAACTCTGCGTGAGTTTGGTTCGTATCGTGACCTCAGGTCTAGGCGGAGGTAACTGCGTTGGGCGTTGTTGAGGATGCGATGTTGCCGGAACTTCCTTCGTAGCTACCTCGGGGGCAGCTGTCGGGTACCTTCTGTTCCTTGTTACTATGCTAATCATTCCCACAAATCCCTGTGTGGGAAGATCTTGTCGCACCTCGTTAATCCGGAGTGGTTTTGTTTGTGCCTCGTGGGCTGGCAAGGGGTCCTTGAATACCCCCATTTGCTGGTTGTTTGGTGCGATGGGGTTGTCCACAACCAATGTTCTGTTGTCGATCAAATCCTGGACTAGGTCTTTGAATTTCCAGCACCCATTCAAGTCATGTCCTCTGCGCCTATGGAATCTACAATACAATTCCTCTCTGTACCCCCTAGGCTTGGGAATGTTAGGGTCTATAATTTGGATTTTCGGCAGAGTGACTAAATTTGCCGCTGACAAGCGGTCAAATAAGGAGTCCCTAGACTCCGCATATGGGGTGAAATTTTGCCTAGGGCGACGCGGGTAATTTTGCTCCTGTCTTCTATTATCTCTTTCATAAGCAGGAGAGCCTTTGCACGGTAGTTAGCCTTTTGAGGCTGCGTTTCTTGCACAGGCGCGGGAACATTTATCGCAACTTGGTTGACTGCAGCGTGTTGTGGTTGCGTTGTCCCAGTTTTAGTGGTTTTATTCCACTCTTTCTTCTTAGGCTTGGCAATTGCGCCTTCGCCTATCTTAATCTCTTCTATGACTCTGGCTTGCGCCAAAGCTTCTTCTAAGCTGTCGTATTGTCGTAGTAACAATAGACCGAGAGATTGATTTTAAGCAACTTTTTGTGAACATCTGCGTGAGATCAGACATAGGAGGACGGTAGGGTAACCTAGAAAGCAAAGCTCTCCATCGATTCCCGTACGCTGCCATTGTTTCCTCTTCAAATTGCTTGAGGCTCGCTAAATCACTTAGTGATGCCTTCTTCCTTGTGTTGAAGGCAAAGCGTTCAAGAAACGCGTCTACTAATTGATCTAAATTGCTTATGCTTGTGTTTGGGCGAGTTGTGTGAACCAATCCGAGGTAGGGCCTGCGAATGTGGTTATGAATGTTCTAAGCAACAATGCGTCATTATCTTGGATGCCGAAGCATTGGCTTAGAAATCGTGTAACGTGTTCCTGTGCGTCCTCTTCACCTTTAAAAGCTGCCAATTGAGGCAACTTGAAGTGTTCGGGGTAAAGAGGTGTAGGCACTGAGGGATGCACCGGATTACTGCGGAGTAGACGTAATGTGGGTTTTTGATGCCCAGCAACTTTTGTCTCCACAGACTCCAAACGCTCCAATAGCGCTTGGTATGCATCGGAAGATTTTATTTCTTCCTCTCTTGTTCGCTCTTGTTGCAAGTTACGGTAAGCTGGAGGCCTATGGAGGGGTGGCCGAATGGCATCCTTCCTGCCTTGATGGGGAGTTTCAACATATTCCTCTTCCGGTTCATACTCCTCGTAAAATTCTTGAGGAGTCTCCTGGGCGAAACCTATGACCACTGATCAAGCTCTTGCTTGAAGGTACCCATCATTGTTTCGGGGAGTTGCCTCCCTCTCGAATCTATGAGGTCTTGGAGGCGAGCTTGACGAGGTCGTGGAGACCTGTCCTGCACCAACGGATTACGCCTCTCATACTTTTTAGCTCTTTGGATGCGAGGGGTTGGCCCCCTCTCAGGTATTTCATAGCGTAACTCATCCGCTTCGCGTTGCATGCGCTCTCTATCCAAGCGGTGTCGATACTCTATCTCCTGATGACTTTGTTTAAGCCGCATGATTTGGGCTTGACGGGCGGTATATCTGGCGACAGTTGGGTCAATTTGGTCTACCCTATTTTTCTCAGGAGGTTCGAATGTTTCTTCTATGTGTTTACCTCGAGTTTGCTGGTCTAAGGTTTCAATGGGTCGCTTCCCTCTATCGAGGTAAGCGGTATGTGCTCGAGGTTCTGGCCTCAAGGGGTGATCATGATATCCTGCTGGTGCGGAAATGCAAGGTTCCCGCGTTGTTTGTTGCCCTCGAGGAATGCGATGGCTTTCCTCGTACTCCCTTTCACGGGTGTAAAGGGGGTGGGCGGAGTTAGGTCGCCCTATGTAAGGAGCCCTGCGCTCCGGATTTGGTCTCTCTGTTCTGATGATAGGTAAAGAAGGGACGCCATATCCACGTTGCCCCTCCAAATGGATGGTGTGCCTGTCTAGCGCTTCATCGTGCGGTGGCCACTCATGCCTAACTTCAAGAGGTGATTCTCTATTTATGTCAAGGTCTACATGTAAGGCATCTTCCCGAAAGGGGCTGCTTTGAATAGGCATACCCCACCGAGGATTCTGAATTGGATTCTTTTGTAGGTTAGACCTATAAGGCGGTATGACCAAATCCTCGGGACTGAAGTGAAGGCGACTTGTGCCTACTTTTTGTGTACCTTTCGGAGCTTTCGCCCTTGATTGGGCTTGATTGCGGGTGTACACCATTGCGGTGCTTCTATGCTATCTAAATAAGTTTTTATCTCGTTTATGATTTTTTTTGTCTACACTAAGCGGAATTAAGCACACACATTCACAAAACCGTGATTATCTCTTTTAAGGATTATTGGTGTGCCCTTAAGCTGGTTTAGTGCATTTTGGTGTTTTGTTTTGTTTTTGTAGGTTTTGAAGATCGTTTAAATGCATTATGACGGCTCATATAACTCCCAAAATGGTAGCCCCTTCAATATACCAACCAGGCCGATATACCAACCTCTCTATATACCCGCCCTTACGAGAGGGAGACTATAGGTACGTGAGAGCAGAAGGTACGTGGTACGTAGGCGGTACGGAAGGGGGATTGTCCTGTTAATGGCACCTACCATAGAAAACTTATCCTCGCGTGCATGGGAATCACCCCAGCGACACTCGGTCTACTTTCGTCAGGATTTACGCCTAACAACAGTTGACAATCGGGAAATGGATGCAAAGCTAAGCCAAGGTGGTGATGAACCCACCGTTGGTCTTGCTCAAGGGCTGGGGTCTTACGACCGGCTCCTTGGTTTAAAATTGTTACGTGAAGTGTGTGGGATTCATTTTATTTAACGAAAATGAAACAAGCATAAATGAATTTTCCTATGCAATGCGGGATAAAAATGAAAACAGTCAAAGAAACGAAACAGAAACAGAAATTTTAACGAGAGATTATAAAAATCCCTACCTCTTCTCTGCTGCTCCAGTTGCTTCTGAATTTCTGCTCTAAAAATCCACGAGGCAGGAATTCGTCCCTCTGGGAGACGAATTGCAGAACAGAATTCGTCCCTCCCAGAGATGAATTTGAATTCGTCCCAGGGTCAGACGAATTTCAGAATAGAATTCGTCCCTGCCAGAGACGAATAGCAGTCTGCAACAAAAAAAATGTACCTGTCAAGCACAAAACACAAAAATTTAATCAGTTTCTGTGATTTTAAAAATAGGGAACAGGTCCCACCGTGATCGCCACTGAAAGCACGAGATTTCGGGCGAGGGAGCACTAATTATGCAACATAAGACGAAATGTAACGCTTTAATCCTATGCACAAAAATGAAGAAAGGAGACAATTTGAAAATGAAAGAAAAGATGTAAAGAAATCACAGCCCTCTTTATTCAAATATCTTATCCTCGGTTACATAGACGTCTCCTCCCTTTTTGGGGGCTAGGAGCGTTAAATTCGTATTTGTTACAATATGTGACTTAGTCTTCCTCTTTTCGCGTGCCCACGTTTGAATGGACGGGCCAAGACGATGCCGCCGCTTACGCTGATGAGTCCTTACCTCTGCTGCTCCTCCTGCGAACAAAGAAACAACGAATATGTCAGTAGCACCTGCTGCAAGTGAAAAGTGTTCGTTCTTCTAAAATCATCAAAATATGCATGCAAACATTTATCTAAAACAGTAAACAAAATGATTCTAAACAGCCTGAAAACTTGACAGAAGACAGAAAATGTTACCAGAAGGCCATTGCCACTGAGACAGCTGGCCAATCTGCCTTCAACTGGAATTCGTCCCTGGGTGGGACGATTTCTGACTGCAATTCGTCCCCGGGTGGGACGAATTCTGGAATTCGTCCCTGGGTGGGACGATCTCTGACTGCAATTCGTCCCTGGGTGGGACGAATTCTTCTGTGTTGAAGAAGCCGACCTGCTGCTGCTCCAATGTCGATTCTCGAGAACTGCAAAATGCCTGCAAACAAGGGGGTTATGTAATTGGGGCCATTTTGGGACGACCCAGATGGTCGGATTCTCCCAATTTGGCCTCTACCCTCGGGAATTTGATCTCGCCACCTGCAAGTCAGTGAAACAACAAAGCGACACAAAACATACTAGAATCGACCAAAAGTTACGAAATTGCAGTTGTGAGTTAACCAAACATAATAACACAAAATGCAACCTAAAAAAGTAATCTAGAATGCTCTAAAACCTAGAAAGTGCGGGGGTGCCCAAGTGGGCCTCCCACCGTTGGCACTTGATTTCGGCGCCAATCCACTAGGGATGGGCCCAAAACCTCTTAGGATTGGGGGGTCGGCGAATTGGTTGGTTCAGGTGTCCATGTGTTGGATTTGGGTCAGGTTCAAGCTTCCAAAAGCCACCCAACAACCTCCCTTGCAAAAGAGATTGGTGGATGTGGGAAGGTGAACCAAAAGGGATGCAAGTGGGTCTTCAACTCGGCGGCACTTCGTTGCTTGAAAACTCCTTCAACCTGTATATTTTGGGTGAGAAAAGTCCCACATTTTATAGACCCATGGGGTCTCTTTTGGGAGGGAAGCACAAATGCCATGTGTTGGTCATAGGCGCCATGTGGCAGTCTTGTCTTCCCATGAGGGAGGGGAGTCCTCCGTTGACTTGGGCTTTGATAAATGCCTTTTGTGACAATCTTCTAACGGCCCCTCTGTCCACCTACACACGCGTGCAAGGCAGGAGTCATCAACTGACTGTTACGGGCTGCCACTTGGCGCCATTTGTCTTTTTGCCCGTTAAGCTTAGAATTCGTCCCACCCAGGGACGGATTCAAAATTCGTCCTGGGGTGGGACGGATTCTATTTTGAATTCGTCCCTGGGTGAGACGAATACTGGGCAAAGTGTCCAAGTGTGCCAAATTGCTTCTTGACCTTACAAAATTGCTATGAAAGTGGTTAAGACCACTGTTTAACCTCTGAGGGCTGCCCTGGGGGCTGTGTTTGTCAAAGCGATCAGTGTTTGCAGTCACATAATCGGATTGGTGCTGTTTTGGTGTCTACGAAAGCACGAGATTCCGAGCAGAGGGAGCACTAATTATGCAACATAAGACGAAATGTAACGCTTTAATCCTATGCATAAAAATGAAGAAAGGAGACAATTTGAAAATGAAAGAAAAGATGTAAAGAAATCACAGCCCTCTTTATTCAAATATCTTATCCTCGGTTACATAGACGTCTCCTCCCTTTTTGGGGGCTAGGAGCATTAAATTCATATTCGTTACAATATGTGACTTAGTCTTCCTCTTTTCACGTGCCCACGTTTGAATGGACGGTCCAAGACGATGCCTCCGCTTACGCTGATGAGTCCTTACCTCTGCTGCTCCTCCTGCGAACAAAGAAACAATGAATATGTCAGTAGCACCTGCTGCAAGTGAAAAGTGTTTGTTCTTTAAAATTAATGAAATATGCATGCAAACATTTATCTAAAATAGTAAACAAAATGATTCTAAACAGCCTAAAAACTTGCCAGAAGATAGAAAATGTTACCAGAAGGCCATTGCCACTGAGATAGCTGGCCAATATTATGAATTCTGGAATTCATCCCTGGGTGGGACGATCTCTGACTGCAATTCGTCCCTGGGTGGGATGAATTCTTCTGTGTTGAAGAAGCCGACCTGCTCTTTGCTCCAATGTCGATTCCCGAGACCTAAAAAATGCCTGCAAACAAGGGGGTTATGTAATTGGGGCCATTTTGGGATGACCTAGATGTTTGGATTCTCCAAATTTGGCCTCTACCCTCAGGAATTTGATCTCGCCACCTGCAAGTCAGTGAAACAACAAAGCGACACAAAACATACTAAAATCTGACCAAAAGTTATGAAATTGCAGCTGTGAGTTAACCAAACATAATAACACAAAATGCAACCTAAAAAAGTAATCTAGAATTCTCTAAAACCTAGAAAGTGCGGGGGTTCCCAAGTGGGCCTCCCACCGTTGGCACTTGATTCCGGTGCCAATCCACTAGGGATGGACCCAAAACCTCTTAGGATTGGGGGGGTCGGCGAATTGGTTGGTTCAGGTGTCCATGTGTTGGATTTGGGTCCGATTCAAGCTTCCAAAAGCCACCCAAAAACCTCCCTTGCAAAAGAGATTGGTGGATGTGGGAAGGTGAACCAAAAGGGATGCAAGTGGGTCTTCAACTCAGCAGCACTTCGTTGCTTGAAAACTCCTTCAACCTATATATCTTGGGTGAGAAAAGTCCCACATTTTATAGACCCATGGGGTCTCTTTTGGGATGGAAGCACAAATGCCATGTGTTGGTCATAGGCGCCATGTGGTAGTCTTGTCTTCCCATGAGGGAGGGGAGTCCTCCTTTGACTTGGGCTTTGATAAATGCCTTTTGTGATAGTCTTCTAACGGCCCCTTTGTCCACCTACACACGCGTGCAAGGCAGGAGTCATCAACTGACTGTTCTGGGCTGCCACTTGGTGCCATTTGTCTTTTTGCCCGTTAAGCTTAGAATTCATCCCACCTAGGGACGGATTCAGAATTCGTCCTGGGGTGGGATGAATTCTATTTTGAATTCGTCCCTGGGTGAGACGAATACTGGGCAAAGTGTCCAAGTGTGCCAAATTGCTTCTTGACCTTACAAAATTGCTATGAAAGTTGTTAAGACCACTGTTTAACCTCTGAGGGCTACCCTAGGGGCTGTATTTGTCAAAGCGATCAGTGTTTGCAGTCACATGATCGGATTGGTGCTGTATTTGTCAAAACGCACATAGATTCACTCCAACTTTTCTTTCATTGATCTGCAAATTGTAGTTACAGACACATAAACAGCCCGTAGGCTTTACAACAGCTAGCGCTCGGCTTAGCTTTCTCCCCTCACACTCTGCGTGCGATCTTCCTAAATCCACCACCCGGATCTATTACAATCACCGAGTTTTTATCGAGGTCTCGACCCTCTAGGCCATTAATGACCCACCTGGCAGAATTCATTACAAAAACTTGCAAAATCGGCTTCCCCCATCAAGTCTTCAATTTTCCTCTCGTAATTGGCAACTGCCCCGATCTGCCATGAAAGCACGCATTAAAGAGACCCTTGACCTGCAACCGTCACTTTGTCAAAAATTTCATCAGGGACTGTTGTCTCTTTTTTCGTGTGCGTGCATGGCCGTGCACGTGTTCATTTCTTACCTGCCTTCTTCTGGTTGCGATATCATGACATGTCGCGATATCGTGACCATTCCTCCTTCGAGCCCTTTGTTTTGTTTTATGTCGTGATATCATGACCATTCTACCTATGAGCCCTTGCTTTGTTTTATGTCACAATATCATGATGTCGTGATATCATGACCATTCTACCTTTCGCCCTTTGCTCTATTTTTACATCATGATTTCGTGACGTCGTGAAATCACGATGTCGCGATTTCGCTACCACTTCCATCCTCCACCTTGGTCTCACTTCGACGTCGTGATTTCATGATGTCATGAAATCGCAACATCATGATTTCACTACCACTTCCAACTTTTGCCTTGTCACAAACTAAAAACTTAGAAAAATTGCACTGCTGCCACCAGATGCTCCTACATCAGACAACCGAGGTTGGTGGAGAAGTGATCTTCACTTCTGGGCTGTCTGGTCACCTCCTTCTGCAACACTTCCAGACATCCTCCTGCCTCTTCAGCCTACTCCAACCCAGTATCTTGGTTAGAATAACTTTTGCCTTCTCCCATACAGATTCTGCCACTACTGCACACTTCCTCATCTGCAGCCTGCTTACACTCCTTCTCTTGCCCAAAAAAATCTCTGTCTTCTTCCAGGCAGGTCCTGACACTGCTGCACACCTCTTTGTTTGCAGCCTGTAATGGCTTCATCTTCTGATGAACTCCATCTTCTCTTCTCTTCTATTTTTCCTCACGCTGTCTACGTAGCTCCCTTTGTAGGGCTTTCACCTGCCTCTACAAATCTCTTCTGAGCAGCTCCTCTTGCAGGGCTTGCACTTGCCTCTGCAACGCCTTGAACTCTTTCATTGTCATCATTTTTTTTTCATAGATCCTGGTGTAACTGCCTCATGTCCGGTGATCTGTTACACACTCAGGAACCCTAACTCACTCTTCTCTCTCTCAGAACCCTACCACAGATCCTGGCACAAACTGCCTCATGGTCGGTGATCGGTTTACGCACTCAGAAACACTAACTCTGATACCATTTGATGGCAGATAGGAAAACACACATAGATTCACTCCAACTTTTCTTTCATTTATCTGCAAATCATAGTTACAGACACAAATAGCTCGCAGGCTTTACAACAGCTAGCGCTCGGCTTAGCTTTCTCCCCTCACACTCTGCGTGCGATCTTCCTAAATCCACCATAGGGATATATTACAATCATCAATTTTTTATTGAGGTCTCGACCCTCTAGGCCATTAATGACCCACCTGGCATAATTCATTACAAAAACTTGCAAAATTGGCTTCCCCCGTCGAGTCTTCAATTTTCCTCCCGTAATTGGCAACTACCCCGATCCGCCATGAAAGCACGCATTAAAGAGACCCTTGACCTGCAACCGCCACTTTGTCAAAAAGTTCATCGGGGACTGTTGCCTCTTTTTCCATGCACATGCGTGGCCATCCGCATGTTCATTTCTTACCTGCCTTCTTCTAGTCGCGATATCGCGACATGTCGCGATATCGCGACCATTCCTCCTTCGAGCCCTTTGTTCTATTTTATGTCACGATATCGCGACGTCACTACCTACGAGCCCCTTGTTCTATTTTATGTCATGATATCGTGACGTCATGATATCGCGACCATTCCACCTTCTGCCCTTTGCTCTGTTTTTATGTCATGATTTTACGACGTCACGAAATCGTGACGTAGCGATTTCGCTACCACTTCCATCCTCCGCCTTGGTCTCACTTCGACGTCGCGATTTCGTGTCGTCGTAAAATCGTGACATCGCGATTTTGCTACCACTTCCAACTTCTGCCTTGTCACAAACTAAAAACTTAGAAAAATTTTTGTTGACGCTCAGACCATTGAGTGGTGGTCACTCTCTAAGGGGAGATTCTTCCCCTTTAAACTATGCTTAACCTCTCACACACATAATGTGGGATAAATATTCCCACAAAAAAAATATATGTTTACAATTAAACCTATTAGATGCCATTCAATCCTAAACAAAAATATGGTGGAAGGAGAGCAAGGTTTAATCGATGATCAACCAAACAAAACATCGGTGGATCAATATATAACAAATTTGACATGACAAAAATTGATAGATGAATGGTCAAACATGATTACCAACACATAGGTGGTGCCACCATTATATGTAGCCTACACATGCATAATAAGATGTAAAAGTGACCCCACAACTAGGTTGCTAGTGCATGCAAAAACAAGCAGTCCCCATGTGGGAGTTACCAGCATTACCAATTGGCATTGGTGCAACCTCGAGTGGAGCTATCCTAAGATAGTTAGGTGCCTAGTATTCTTGGCTATTCAACTAGGTGGACACTGGTTTTTTAAACCACATTTATGCCACCATATATCCCATGTGGTACTAAACCAATCTTTAAATAAAAAAAGGCTTTGTTCACATAGGCCCATGAAAAGCTTCAAACAAACATCACGTGTTCAAAAACCTCCATGTATCCCATTTTTGGCTAATCAATGCTACGTCTCAGGCTACCAAATTTTAGGAAAAAATAATAAGATTTTATGTTTTATTATATTTATAAATCATAGGGGAGGTTGGTGTTTTTTTGTGTATTGAAATAGAGCAATTACATGAGCTTTCAATCGCCTGACCACCATGATGTTGTTTGATGGTCTGATGCTAGCAAAAAATAAAAGTTGACTAGAAAACTATGATTATAGACTAGAGATAAAGGTTTTAAATAAATTAAAATTCAATCTTCTTTAATCGTAGTTATGTTTTAACAACAAATAAAACAACCACCATTACTGATCAATCAATCCTTCACTCTCGATCTAGCACAAGTGATCGATCCCTCATCCTTAGTTCAACATAGGTGAATGATCATCGCCCATGAATTTTTTGGTAATGTTCAAACTAGAATGCCTCTCATATGGATATTTGATAGAGGTTAAAACATGATGTTATTAAAACCTTTCCTGAGTGCAACAAAGGCAATCAAATGGTCTATTTCATTGGTCAAAGGTAAGCCATATAAAGATCAAATTGCATTCTCCTTCAATAGACCGAAAGGGTCTATCTCAATAGCCCATGGTAAGCATTTTTAGGGTGGATAAAATATTAATATGATAGAGGATAAAATCCTTAATCTATCATAAAATTAAATATTTTAACACTTTTATATTCGAACCAGGGTACACAATATTTGAATATTTGAAACAGAGAACTTTCACAAACACTACCTCAAATTGGGTGATCTATTACAAAGATCAACACAGGGGATTTTGTTTCACTCATTCCAAACTGAGAAAAATAAGATCCATTTCAATATTTAATTTAATATCCCAAGCGACTAATACAAATGAGAAGGAAAGAAATATTCACAGGCCTTAGATTGAGTTCTAATCAAAATTCATAACACAATTATCATATTTCAAAACAAGTTAGATTTTGACATTCTTTTATTGCTAAACATATTGAATGCAAAAAGAAATGAAATATCTAACCTTGAATTTCAATTGTTCGAACATTCAAGCCTTACAAAATATCCTCCCTAGCTAAGCCTTTCTACCTCCTTCTCCTTCCTAGCTTCCTCCTTAAGCCATGCTTCCTCCTTAAACCATCTTCTTGAGTCATAAATTGACTCTAAAATATTTTTATATTTATTTCCTTACCTAATTTTCTTATCCTTTCTCCTCTCCTCCATCCATTTGAACAGAGGTACAACTTGAAATTCAAACCTCTAATTTGGCTTATTTTCTTGATATAAAAAGGGATTCTACTTAAATAATAAGACTCCCTAATTTAAATAAATTTTAAATTCTCCCGCTCAAAGATGCCAATTCTCCTCCTTTCAATTGGAGGATAGGTCAGTTTAGGGTTAGATTCTATTTTCTAGCCCTAGATTCTATTTTCATAGATGGGGGTTTTCACTAGGGTATAGGGTTATTTTCAAGACAAAACCAACCCTTTTCTATTTTTTTGTGAAAATAAGTTAATTATCAGATCACATAATTTATTTGTTAATTTGTTTTTAAATAAAAAATCCCTTTTGAGGCTGCCTTGGTCTCAGAGACCATGAAAAGGAGGTTCTACACCATCAAAGTCACCCGTGAGTCATGCTCAACCCTTCCCACACCAACATTATCAATTGGATTTTGGGTACCCAATTCAACTTTTTTGTAGGGTGGATATTTGAACTTGGGACCTCCCTTGGAGGATTATCCTCTCCTCTCCAACTCACCTACAACACCTGGGTTAATTTATTTATTAATTTATGGCTAATATGGGTTATTAGCCCTCATTTTGTACTTATATTTCTTGATGGTTGGTTCTCTTGTTCGCTTATCAAGGTACCTAGTCCTACAATCAATAATGCATTAGAAATACCATATTCAAAACATCAAATATTTTTAACTATTCATCATATTTGCAACTACAAAATAAGATTGAGCATACATAATTTATATCAATTATGAGACTTGCCAAGGAGGGTTGTGACAATCATAGCCATAGAATATTTTACTAAGTGGGCTAAAGTTATGCCACTTACAAATCAGACAACCGTCATCATCTCCAAATTTATTTTTAATTAGATTGTGTGTCAAATTGGCATCCCATCTACCCTTATTTCAGACAATAATATTCCTTTCAAAAATAAAGAATTATAATAATTGACTTCTTAGTTAGGGATTTAGTACCATTTTTCATGTGTTCATATCCATAAGGGAATGGTTAGGATGAATCTAGTAATAAGATTTTATTAAAAAAACTTGAAAAACATAGTTAAGGAATCAAAAAAAGATTGATATTTAAAGTTATATCCTACATTGTGAGTACATCACACTAGTATTAATGTTGGAGTATATTACATTATTTGGTACATGCTAATGCACCACCTTGGGTACATCATTATATTAGGAGTGTGTTCTAGATTAGAGTGTGAGTAAATATTTTATGTAATGTAATAATGTGCAGGAAATGCACAAGTGTCATGTAATTGAGTGTGCAAGTGTGGTGAGTGTAAATGTGCACAAGTGTCCATTATGTAAGAGTGCACATGTGTCCTTAGAATAGGAAAGTGAAGAGTCTTATAGAAGAGTGAAGGTCAAGAGTACTCCATATGAAGAGTCACAATCTATTATATATGTGACTGAGCATTGTAAGAAGAGAGGATGTATGTGACCTTTATTCTATATCAGTTTACTATTTTTGAGAGCATTTATTAGGGTCCATTTTATGAGTTATTTATGAAGTTATTTGTGAGTTATATTTGAATAAATAATTGTTGTTATTGAGTATTTTATATTGCAACTTTATATTTGATTATGTGGTTATTTACATTAAGAGTTAAGCATCAAAAGCTAACAGTGGTATTAGAGCTACAACAAGGTTTTCTTGCACAGGTTTTGAAAAGTTGCAAATAGTCTAAGGACATTTCTATTGGTCAAGGAGAAACCAGTGAAGTTGAAGATATTACCTCTAGAGAAGGAAAACTAGAGAAGATAGTATTTCCACTATGTTGAAGAAAAACCAGTGAAGATTAAAGATAGATTGAGTTTACCTATTCCAAGAATAAATTCAGAATAGAAGGCAATCTACAACATAGTTTTAGGTCTTGAAGATAGATCTTGATATTGACAAGATTAAGAGACCCAAGAAGGAGGTCCTATTAAAAGGTTTGATAGTAAAAGCAAACTTGAAGGTAGAAGAAGACCTCAAGTTGCATTTGGCTAGAGTCTTTCCATAGGGTTGTAGAAAAACTCATGAAGACTAGGACTCAACATAGAAAGTTGCTATTTGGCTAGAGTCTTTCCATAGGGTTGCAAAAAAACTCGTGAAGACTAGGACTCAACATAGATTTTACCACTAGGAAAACTAGTGAAGTTTATTGATTTCAAAATTTTGAAGATTTGAATGAATTTGATTGCTATTGTCTAAGATTTTGTTGCAAAAAATTAGTTCTTAGAAGTTGAGAAGCTTCCTACAATAGATAGAGAAGAATTTCACCTTCGAGTGCCTGAAGGTCTATGTGCTTTTCTCATGTAGGAATTATTTTTGGGATTGTAGCAAAAGAGTAGACATTGAAGATTAAGGAGGCCCAAGAGAAAGGCCCCATTGAAGCTTGAAGATTGAAGGTTAAGGAGGCCCAAGAGAAGAGGTCCCATAGCATATTGAAGAGAGAAGAGAGAAAGAGGCTAGAGAAGCCCTATTGAAGATTGAGAAAAAGGAGACCCAAGAAAAGAGGTCCCATTGAATATTTGAGAAAGGAGATAGGAGATTTGAGAGAGAAGATTGAGGAGGCCTAGGAAAAGGTCCCATTGAAATTTGGAAGGAGAAAGAAGGAGAATAAAGAAGCCCTATTGGAAAAATTGAAGAAGTGGCCATTGGAGAAGATTTGAAGAAAGTTCGAGGTAGAATATTGCAAGAAGAAGAAACTCCTGAAAAGAGGTAATCACACCAAATTTGGGACAATCATCGCCATCCAATGACAAACCCAAAAGGATTTGTGAAACCGATTCAAGGAGGAAATATTTGGCAAAGTGTTTGTCAAATTTTGAGAAAGTATTTTTGAAGACTTCAAGACTTTGAGAATCTTGAAGAATAGGCCAAAAAAGAGGTCAAATTTGAAGATATAAATCAGCAAGATATTGGAGGAGAAATTTGGGATAGAAGAGGCCACCATTTGATATTTTTTGAAGGCAGCCATTAAATATTTGAAGGCTGAAATCTGAAGAAGAAATTTCAGAAATTTTGGGGCAGAATTTGAAGGTTGTTTGGACAACAAATTTGGGCAGCATCAGGAGGAGATAGAAGAGCTATGAATTGGAGAAGTTTTGGGTAGATTTGGAAGCATTTTTGGATAGCTAATTGAAGGAGGAATTGACAGCATTTTGGGCAGAATTTGGAGGAGAATTAAAGCTGCAAATTTCAGAAAGTTTTGATAGCAAATTGAAGGAGATAGAGACTATTTTTTGGACAACAAGTTGAAGAAGAGGAAGGCATATTTTGGGCAGCATTTGAAGAAGTAGAAGAGCTGAAAATTTTAGTGTTTTGTGATAGCTATTTGGAAGGAGAAAGAGAAGTTCTTGGACAACATTTTGAGGAGGAGAATAGCTATGAATTTCAGATTTTTGGGCAGCATTTTCGAGAAGAGAAGGAGCTGCATTTTTATAGGTTTGGGAAGCAAGTTTGGATAGTGAAAAGGTGAGCCAAATCAGCAAGAAAGCAAGGGAGGAAGAAGATAAAAAAAGGTTTGCAAAGTGGTGCTTAAAAGTACATTTTGTCTATGTGAAAATAGTGAATTTATCTCTAGTATTGAAAGCACTATATTCAAGTCTTTAAAACAGAAAAAGGAAAGCTTTAAGTTTTATGTTTCCAAGTTGAAGGAGCAAGCATCTTCATTATCTTTGAACCTGCATATTATAACAACAAAAAGGCAAGTTAGAGATGGCATAGAGAAGGAGTAATAAGGGAGAGAAGTATTGATTTAAAAGCATAGTGTAAATGCTATTTGATAAACATCAAATATATCCAATGAAGTGCAGATTTTACAAGCACTATTGAAGCCAAGTAAGAGATGGGATTTCATAGCAAAAATTAAAGGAAAATATTATCCAAGAAGCAAGGGAGATAATATTGATTTTTGACATCAAAAGTAGTCAGAATATCAAGTCAAAGAGCTGCATTATTTGGCTAAATATCATTCAAAGAAAGGGTTGGAAAATAAAGGAGGAATCATAGTGTCTAAAACCACCTCAAGAGGACGTCGATCTTGGAGTGTCTTAGGTGTCAAATTAGGCACAGTCTCAAATATCAAAATTAGCAACATAGTTAGAGTATTCAGTTGCCAAGAGGAGGTCATATGAAGCCCATACGTTGTAGTAGCTGAGGAGGTTCATTTCTAGATAAGACCAAACGATGGGCAAGTGAAAGTGAAACATCAAGCATTGGAGGTTTGAGGAGAATGCAACAAGAAAAGGTAGGTTGAATGTTCAAGCTCTTCAACAGGTGCACAACAAGTTTGAAATACCTTGGAAGGAAGAGCCATCATTCAAAAATATTTGCAATAGTCCATACATGGCATTTTCTTGCTAAAGAGAATCTTGTAACGTTCAGGAGGAAGAAGCACCATTCAAAGTTGAAAATCCCAAGTGCCACATGTCTTGATGGAAGGAGGAGCACCAACCACCATTATGGGAGAATGAAATATCTCTTACATGCCAATAAATGCATAGGATAAAGTTCCATATGACATGCAATTGAAGAAGCCTAATTAGGATCCTCAATACATTCACCAAGCATCGAGCAAGAAGTCTGAGCACGATAGAAAGAAGGAGATTCACCAAGGAGCACCTTCTTAGGAGAAGGTCAAACAACTTTGACTAGAAAATTCATGCACCACTTTGGGAGGTAAAAGTAATTTGAATTGCTTATTGATTTATTGCTAAAGATAGGAGTTATAAGGTTGAGAGATATTATTTTGTTTAAGGTTTTACAAAATTAATTGAATGATTGGAGAGATAAGTTTTCAAATCAGAATATTGAAACCCTAGAAACCTTATAAAGGTATTTTGAAAAGTTTTTGAAGATTATTGAAAAGTCAATTTGAAGTTTTTGGGAATTAAATTACAAGTGTTGTAATTAATTTATTCAATTGGAAAGTCAATTTTATTATTTGCAAATAATTTGAGATTGGGAGAAATAAGGTTTTCTACATCAAATTAGAAATATTAAATTTGCAAATATTATTTTACAAAATTGATAAATTTATAATTTGGGAGTTAAAAGGTATTCAACTTAGAAATTTGAGAATTGAAATCTTCATCAAAAACTATTGTTTGATTATTAGGGAGATATAAGGTATTCAACATCAAAATAGTTTTGTGAAATTTAGAGTTTAGTAATTATATATTCAAACTTAGGGAGACATAAGGAATTCAACTCAAGAGCTTAGAAAAGTTGAAAATTTATCTTTAAGTTTCTTATTCAAAAACTAGGAAGGCATAGAGAAGTCAACTATAAAGTTTTTTTGAAAATTAGAAATTTAAAATAATTATCTAGGGAGCTATAAGATAGACTACATCAGAGAATATTGATGGAGAAATTTTCAAGAGGGACTTATCAATATAGAAAACATTATGGAAGAATTCAAAAATAGAATAGTATTCATAATTCTTACCAATATTGCAAGATAACATCAAATAGTGATAACCATATGGTACAAAAAGATAAAGATTTTTGGTACATAGATTCTGGTGCCAGTCATCATATGATAGGCAATCTATAATGGTTTGGCTGTCTAGAAGTGAAAGACAACTTTGGGTTGAAAATTGTAGATGGAAAAACCTATCATGTACATGGATATGGGTGTGTGACACCTAGTACATCTTTTCTAAATATTTTATTACATGATGTGATGTATGTTCCTAGATTAATATCAAATCTCATCTCAATGGTCAAACTAGTACAAAATGATGATTGAGTTTAAATATATAAATGGAGTCAATAAGTATCTCATTAAAAATCAAAATGATATAGAAGCTACAGGATCAATTAAGAATGGATTATATGCTTTAGACTCAATTGAATTCTCAAGATCTTGTTTTTGTTCAAAATAACACTATTGAATATTCTAAGGGATAAATTATAGAAGGTGAGAATCAAGAACAATTCTACCATAGAAAAGGTTGGGTCAATCCAAAATTCAAGATGATGAAAAATATGAGAGGACAACAGGTTGCATTTCAAATCCATTTACAAATCAAAGGAGAAAAATATGAAGACAATCAAAAGGAAGAAGAACTAGATCAAGGTCCAATTCTTTACAAAGATAGATCAAGATGAAGATTGTATTGAAGACAAAAGATGAAGATCCATATTGAAGACTAAAGTCTTCAATAACCAAATAATGTAATACAGGGGGTGTTGGAGTATATTACATTATTTGGTACATGCTAATGTACCACCTTGGGTACATCATTAGATTAGGAGTGTGTTCTAGATTAGAGTGTGAGTAAATATTTTATGTAATGTAATAATGTGCAGGAAATGCACAAGTGTCATGTAATTGAGTGTGCAAGTGTGGTGAGTGTAAATGTGCACAAGTGTCCATTATGTAAGAGTGCACATGTGTCCTTAGAATAGGAAAGTGAAGAGTCTTATAGAAGAGTGAAGGCCAAGAGTACTCCATATGAAGAGTCACAATCTATTATATATATGTGATTGAGCATTGTAAGAAGAGAGGATGTATGTGACCTTTATTCTATATCAATTTACTATTTTTGAGAGCATTTATTAGGGTCCATTTTATGAGTTATTTATGAAGTTATTTGTGAGTTATATTTGAATAAATAATTTTTGTTATTGAGTATTTTATATTGCAACTTTATATTTGATTTTATTATTATTTAAATTAAGAGTTAAACATCAAAAACTTACAATTAAAACATCTATGGGGTAAGCCCTTCTTCTTTGGTCTATGGTACTAAATTTGTTTTACCACATAAAATTAAATTGCATTCTTTGCATATTTATTTGGAGAATTTTTAAGTCATGATGAGTATAATTAGGAGTATGGAGAAGCTCGTTTGGCTAAAATTACTATTCTTGATGAAAGACATATATGAGCCCTTGAACAAATAGAGCCTATAAGAGTTGTGTTGATAAGCAATACAATAAGAAAGCCTTTCATCATGATTTTTTTGTCAAGAACCTTATCCTTGAGCTTAATAATATGCATAAGAATATCAAGGATAAGTTTATACACAAATGGCTTAGTATGTATGCTATCAAAGTGTTGGTTGGATACTAGGGTAATGAAATTACAAATAAGGAATGGAGTTGAATTGGATGAACCCACCAATTCTATGCATCAAATGATTTTACATGTAAGACCATTCTAACTTATCTATATAGAATTTTTATTTTTCTTAGTTTTCCTATTGCATTTGATACCTTGTTTTTCATTTTAATTACTTTACCTATATGTTTGAGTGTTAATCCTTTACATCCTTTAGCTAGGCATAGTATGATGTTTTTTGTTATGATTTTCTCTCTTGACCAAGATCACCACTTTAAGTGGTGATCCTAAACATCCTTACTTTTCGGCTATTCTTTTCCTACTTTTGTTATTTTTTACCCTTGCTTTCTCTTGTTGAATGATTTGCATTATGTTTTGATTGTTGCTCAGTGTTTTATATCCATTTTTACTAGCATTTATTGTTTATGAATTTATTTGCATTGTATTTACTTGCCTTCATCATGGTGTCCCTATTACCAATATGAAGAGTCTTAAAATATTTTCCTATTATTTATGTCAATACCCTACTTTATTTATTATAAAAAAACTACCTTAGTTCAACTCATGCTATCTCTTATATAGTATGTTGTTGGAACACCAAGGCATAATTCCTTTTAATCATCATGTAATAAACAACATTAAAAATATTCAATCAATCAATCTAATACATAATTTTAGGCATCCCACATGCCTTATTGAACAATGTACTTGGCTTGATGCTATAGTGTGTGATACTGGACCGTTATAGTAGGGGTATGAGGATTCTCACTTTCATAGGATCTCTCTATCTTGGGCACTCGACAACACATATCTAACCCATTTATATTCTTTCTATTTTATCTTCTTGTGGTGGGTATGCCTTGTTGAACAACATGCTCATCATTAGCAGTAGGGTGTGAGTTGGACTTGGGGATATATACTTGCATTCATGTGTAGTGTAGGTTGGATTCTCCTAGATCACCTTGTAGTAATGGATGGACATGGTTGTTCACTCATAGTGTTCATCTATGCCTATCTAGATTTTTTTTTTATAGATTAAAGATATATACTTGCATCCACATGTGGTGTAAGTTAGATTCTCTTGGTTTAACTCGCTATAGTGAAGAATGTGTTTGTTGGTACTTGGAACTTAATGTATACTACATGTGGAATACGTATTATAGTGGCACGTATAGTTGAAATATAACATCATGCATGGTCAATACTGAAGGAAGGAAATTCATGATGAACACATTATTGAATGATACACAAATAATTTGTGCTATAACATAAAAATATAAAATGCATGCCACTGAATGCTACTTAAATCATAAGTACATGTCATCAGATTATCCTGAAAGAAACCAAAAAACATTGAATGCTATACAAATCATATACTGCATAAGAGGAATTTCATATATATGACAAATATGATATATAGTGGTACAATATGGTCCATGAGGCATTAAGTGCTATCATCCTAAGCTACAATATATGAATATTTTTAAATATTTTATTGAAAAATGGTTATTTGCATAATACTTTGTTGTGTTTTGTAGGTATATCATAGGGATAGTGCTTTTAGGATTCTGGCTCAATCCATACTTACTTTTGCATAATATTTTTGCTCATTTTGCTTCCAAGTAGCACTTTGGGAATTTTTAAAATTAAATTACTTTCACACCTAATGGGGCAAGTAAAAATTAATTTCTTCCAACCAAAATTTTTTGGAGCACATACAGGTAAGTATCAAGTATATTTTCCTCTGCTTTTTTAATTTTGGTTATGTGTTTTTGCTTTTTTCTTCCGTTAATTTAAAAATAATGAACTTTTGTATAAACAGTAGAATAAAAGCTAATAATTTTTTAATTTTTGCTCCATAACACATAATTCTCATTTCTATTACTTTGACTATTGCATATTGTACCTTTTTTTATTTTCTCTCTAAGGACTCATGAGTGGTTATCCCTTTCCTTGTAACTAGTAGTCCTTAGGGAGGGACAATATGTATTTGTAAATGAAGCACTAAAAATTGACTTTGTAGGTGGTGGAGGGTAACGTCCTCCTAGATATAGGATAAAGGTTTACTAATATTGTTTTTATTTGAGTAGGATGACAACAATATATGTTGGTTGGTGGTTTTGATCCTCTTCACCCAATTATCACCCTTTTCCCAAATTTCTTAGTTGATTTTATTTTTTAACTTTCCATAAAATCCTAAATAAGGATAGATTCATGATTTGGGGACATGTTTATAGTCCCCCAAAGCATGTATTCTAAAAATATATGATCTTGAGATTGTCACATTAAGTGGGGATCATGGTTCTCAATTGAATTTTAGGGTTTTTGATTCATGGTCATGATTCTAGCATGTTTTTACACTTAGGATAAATATGACACATCATTTGAATTGAAAATTACGATTCATAGCTCCAAAAAGAGTGTAATTTAGCCATTTTCCGCCAAAGGGAAAGTTATTATTGTTAGGGTAAAATAGGTAGTATATTGCATTATAGTACATAGGTTGATTATTACATTTACTTTTCTACTTTCTACCATGTAGATATTTACTGTTTCAAATATCTAATGGTAAACTATGGTTAATTCCTAAATATCCTAGGTTAACAAAATTAAACTAAAATATCTACCTCCTATGTTGTTTTTGTTAGCATGGATAGCGGGATTATAGTTTGTATTACTATTTTGTAACCTATTTAAATACTAGGCTTTGCTCCTAAGTTTGGTTAATGCAAATTATCATTTTATTTAATTGAACTCATTCTCCTGGTCACATTGGTACCAGAGCTGGAGCACGGGAGTTGAGCTGGAGCATCACAAATATGGCACCATTGGTGACCCTTAATTATTTTCAATAATTACTCCTAATGCTTTTCAATTCTCCTAAGGTTTGATTATTTATTTGCATGTATCCTAATTTCCTGGATAGTGAGTTGAGAGCCCCCATAGGAAGGCTCACAGCATAGGGCATGAATCCCAATGTAGGGACCATTTGACCCCGATTGTGATCGCCACCCATGGAAAAAAAAATTTCCCATCATGGATCGTGACCACCAGGATCTCCCTGTCAGCGATCCAACCTACGGGCCCGTAGTCAACCCATGGGAGTGTCCGACGGTAGGTGGCCCTCACACTCCCCATGGCAAGGGGAGAGCTTTCTTAGCTTCCCCCTGGGACCGCATCTTGAGATTGAGGTGGGAAAACATCGAGGGTAGGAGCACCCTCACGTTTCTCATAGCATGGATCCTGAGGCAAGAATGCATCGAGGGTAGGAGCACCCTCACATTTCTCATAGACTTGCACATACTCTAAGGAGGTGCTAATATGGACATGAGGCAGACCTGCATGCATCCTGAGGTGGTGCTAACATGGACCTGACTTGACCTACTACCTAGGTGACATGTGGCACTCTGGCCACGTGCCACCTGGCACCTGACTAGACCTGACTAGACGTGGACCTGACAAGACCTGACGTGGGTTTGACTGGACAAGACTCGATACGTGGATGAAACCTTATCGTGCCACATGGGCATCAACAAAAGGAGGGTCCAAAATTGATTTCCTGAGGGCAATCACGAGATTAGTCACTCGTTCAGGCCTTTGCATCCAAAATAGGATGCATGTGGGATAATTCCCACAACATCCCAAAGAAGCTCGTAGGCTTCTTTAAGACTTAGATGGTCTAGCCTAAGAACCAAGCCAACCGCTTGGTTAGTTGGCCAAGGTGAATGCCTTAGGCCAGCGAGAGTCATAGGTTTGACTCCCGCGCTCGCCAGATTGCAAAGGGATTAAATTTTGATGAAAATTTTATTACTTTTGGCATAACAAAGGTTAATTTTTTTATGCTTAAATTAAGTTAATTCTTAATTTTTTTTAGAAATTTTCATAGTGTTTTTGCTAAATAAATTGCATCAATTTTTTAACTCTTAAATTGATGTTTTTTATTCCAAAAATTATGTTATATTCTATTTAAAAAATAAAAAATAAATTTCTTTTTTTAGCATCTAAATTGAAAATAGAAGTGCCAAATTTTTTATGCAACTAAGCAATTGTTTTTATTTAGTTTTCTCCAAATGTGGGGATAAAGATACAAGGTATAAAAGACATTTTGTTGCTTAATTTTCATCAACATTTCCTATATTTTTCATCACTCTTCAAATTTTTCATGAAGTTCAAATCTTGGGTAAGGAAAGCTCTTCATAGAAAAAGAATCATAAGAAAGAGAAACAAATTATGAAGGTAAACAACACAATCACATTTTCGTTGTATGCTTCATAAATATCATAGATCCATTCCTCACTCACTTATCTATACTGATCAATGGAAGGGGTTGGACAAAAGCTATGGTCCCATGAGGATTCATGAGCCTTTTGATCCTAAAGCACCACCTATTTTTGAGTGTTGAAAACAAAAAGCAAGTCATGTGTCGATTGGTCTGGAAGCCTTTCAAACTCAGGTCGTGTGTCAACTTGTCTTGAAAGGAGTGCTCTAATTTTTCAATTTTGTAAAAATTAAGGGGGACAGAAGTCATATCTTGTGATTCTATTTTTTTTGCAAAATTGTAAAGAGAAAGTGGGGCTATTTCAAAGCAAGAAAGGTGCATTCTCGATTGTGCTCGGTACCTTCTCTTAAAAATTGACTATACTAGGTGCATTTTTTGTTGCATTCGACACCTAGAGTGATAATAATTTGGGTTTCTCTCTTGTTTTTTATTATTGCACTAACAATCATGTTTTTTGTGTGCAATTAAACAATCAGATAGAACATTGAATAAGCATGTCACAAAACCCAAACTTCACTCCAAATCGTGCTACACCTTGCACAGGTTAAAACAAAGTCAATTTTATTCCCCATAAAAGGTCAAAATTCAAAACACCTTGATTAACTCTCTTTGTTTGGCTTAATGTCCTCAAACTTTCCATCCTTATTAAATATCCTAGAGAGCACAATCAGAAGTCTTTCAAAACATACCCCTTTAATTTGCTCTATTTGTTTGGCTTAAAATCCTTAAACTTTTCATTGCTTGTTAAGGGTGTTAAGGAAGGAGCCATTAAATATCTTATAGAAGCAAATTAAACATCTTCCACATACTCTTTTTAGGGTATAGTGCAAGATACAACCATATTAGTCCTATCAATTTGAAACCTTCACCATGGCCATGATGCACAAGTATCTCATTGAGAGCCAACTGCTCAAAGGTTAAAATTATTCTACATGGAATACTAAGATGAAATCTATCTTAACTGTAGAGGATCTATGGTCTATAGTGGATGGAAGTGAAACTAGACCTCAATCAGCAAGAGTAGATCAAACATATTTTGATAAAAAAGGATAGAAAACTATCCTTAATGATCTTGCAAGCTATTACTAATGATATCCAACCTCATATCAGTGAATCTAAGAATAGAAAGGAGGCATGGGATGCCTTAACAACCATCTTTGCAGGGAAGAATCAATCAACAATTCTTCACCTCCAAACATAGCTTCATACTCTTCATATGAAATTATGAGAAACAGTAGAGTTATTCCTCTACAAAGTGGTAGAATTGAAAACAAAACTGCAATCCTTAGGAGAAAAAGTGGAAGACCAAGTCTCGACCTCTATAATTTTGAGGGTTCTTCCCAACTCCTACAGAATGTTGATCACTTCATTACAAGTCTTTGGAAGGACATTGAATTTTGTCAAGTTGGTAAATATGCTTCAAACAGAAGAAGCTAATCAACTCCAAAGAGATGAGGCATCCAACAATGCACTTTTCTCAAATAGAGAAGGTGGTAAGAAAAAATGGAATCAACAGAAAGGTTCTTCTTCTAATAAAGACAAGGATAAAGGCAAAGATACTTGGAATAAGAAGCAGTATTGTAAGATTTGTGACAAGGACACTCATGAAACCAAAATATGTTTGTTTAAGAACAAAACACCCAATGAATAAGGAAACAATAAGGGCAAAGACAAACAAAAGAAAAAAAATAAACAACAGGGACACATTACAGCTGAAGATTCTAGTTCAGACTCTGAACAAGCACACAAGGTGCTCATGACACATATAGATTCCCCTCACAAGGACACTATGTGGTACATAGATTCAGGTGCTAGTAAGCATATGACTGGCGATAAGTCTTGGTTTGAGATATTTGAGGCTCAAGAAAGTAGACCGGTCACCATTTTTGATGATCAAATCTATCGAGTTTAGGGAGAAAGGAAGTGTTTCTGTCTCCCTTCCAGATGGAGAATGTAAAATTCAAAAAGTTATTTATGTACCAGGATTGAAAAATAATCTCTTGTCAGTTCCAAAAATCTTGGACAATCACATGAATGTCAATTTCAAGGTGGACAAAGAAAAGAAACATTGCTTTATCACTAAGAAAGAAAAATAGATAGCAATAGGTTCATACAAACATGGTTTGTTTGTCTTAGATGCACTTACCTCAACACATACTGCAATGGAAGTAACCACAAAATAGGCCACATCTCTATGGCATAAGATATTTGGATATTTATGTTTGGGATATTTACTAGAACTCAGTAAATATCAAATGGTGAAAGAATTGCCTACTCTTTCATCTACTTTGCCAGTGTGCTCAGATTGCTTGTCAGGCAAGCAACACAGAGTACCCTTTAAACCTAGCTCCTTTCGAGATAAGGTACCTTTGGAGTTGGTTCACACAAATTTGTGTGGCCCCATGTATACTAGTTATGGAGGAAAAAGGTATTTTTAATTGTTTGTAGATGATCACTCATGCAATATGTGGTTCTTCTTCTTGTAGTTGAAGTCTGAAGCATTTAACTATTTTTAACAGTTCAAAAAGTTTATTGAGAAAGAATCAGGATGCTTCATCAAGACCCTCCATTTAGATCGAGGGGGAATACACATCAAAGGAATTTTCCTCATTTTTACAAACACATGGGATAAAAAGATAGCTGACCACAACCTATTCTCCTCAGTCAAATGGAGTTGTTGAAAGAAGAAATCGTTCCATTATGGAAATGGTTTGATGTATGCTTAAGGGAGCCAATCTTGAGCAAATTTACTGGGTTGAAGTTGTTCAAACTACATTATATCTTCTAAATAGAGCACCCATAAGGGATCTTGAAGGTATGACTCCTTAGGAAGCATGGAGTGGAAGGAAACCCTCCATATCTCATCTACGGGTATTTGGGTGTAAGGCTTTTATGCATATATCCATGGAGAAAAGAAAGAAATTATATGAGAAGTCCCTACCATGTGTTTTTCTTGGATATGATGAATTCTCAAAAGTCTATCGATTGATAGACCCATTTACCAAGAAAATACATATCAGTAGAGATGTAGTGTTTGATGAAGCTTTCATACCCAACACTATATCAGTATACCTAGATGATGAGGAGCAACAACCACTTCCTTCTCCACAACATAAAAATCCTTCCAAATGGTATATGAGCACAATGAAATATTCCAAACTCACTTCCCCACCTAATATTACTCTCAATCATCCAAAGACATGAAGCATGACTCAACAAGAAAATTGCTTCAACCATCCACTTCAGTTGATGATCTTTGTGTAAATTTTCAAGACCTTTCTATTGATAGAGAGTTAGCAAGGGAATATGATATGGAAATATATGAGGAGAGGGTTTAATTGTCATCATTTGATGAAAATGAACCTTCTACAATTGATGAAGCACTTAGACTACCTCAGTGGAAGGCATCTATGGATGCAGAACATAACTCCCTCATCAAGAATAAAACATGGAAGCTGGTAGATTTTCCTAAAGGAAATAAACCCATAGGTTGCAAATGGGTTTACAAAGTCAAATATAAGGTAGATGGTACCATAGAAAAGCATAAATCCCATTTTGTGGCAAAGGGCTATGCTCAAAAGGAAGGCCTTGATTATGAGGAAACCTTTGCACCCACTACAAGGATGACCACCATTCGAGTTCTTTGTGCTATGGCAGCACAATTAGGATGGAAATTACATCAAATGGATGTAAAAAGTGCATTTTTGAATGGTGACTTAAAATAAGAGGTATACATGACTCAACCCCAAGATTTGTTGAGGAAGGCCATGAGCAACAGGTTTGCAAGTTGGTCAAATCATTATATGGGCTCAAACAAGCCCCAAGAGCATGGTACATTAAAATGGATAGTCACCTACTACAACATGGATTCAAGAGAAGTCCATATGATGCAAATCTCTATATCAAGAACATAGGTTTTGAAATAGTGATTCTTGTATTATATGTAGATGATCTGATCATCACCGACAATTCAGATAAAATTATTAGCACCATGAAATATGACTTAAAAGAGTCATTTGATATGACAGATCTGGGACTTCTCCACTACTATCTTGGCCTTGAGATAGAACAGAAGAAGAATCATCTTAGGGTGACTCAATAAAAGTATGCCAAGACTTTAGTAGAAAAATATCGTATGACTAATTGCAAGCCCAAGGCAACACCGATGGAATCAGGGCTTCAATTATCATGGTATGATGATTCACCATAGGTAGATGGCACACTATATAGACAGATGATTGGAAACCTTCTCTATCTGACCAATACTAGACCAGACATTACTTATGCTATAAACTATATTTCTGGGTTCATGCAAGAACCAAAAGCCTCTCATTGGAAAGTAGCTAAGCGTGTTCTTCACTACATTCAAGGTACTATATTCAAGGTAGTTTATAATATGGTCTAGCATACAAGAAGAATAACTCATTCTTCTTACAGAGTTATACTGACTCTGACTATGTTGGATCCCTAAATGCTAGAAAATCAACATCAGGATATGTATTTCATCTTGGATCTGGTCCTGTCTCATGGAATAGTAAAAATAAACACGTGGTTGCTTTATCTTCAATAGAGGCAGAGTATCACGTTGCACGAGGAGCTATGTGTGAAGTGATATGGTTAAGTTGCATCTTGGCTACCATGGGCCTACCAAAGAAAATTTCTATTCACATATTTTGCGACAACTCAGGTGTTTTGAACTTGGTCAAGAATCCAGTCCATCATGAATGCACAAAGCATATTGACATAGATTGTCATTTCATTCGTGATGAAGTTCCTAAACATAGAATAAAGCTCCAATACATTCCCATCGATGAACAATTTGCTGACATCTTCACCAAGGCACTTGGACGTGTCAAATTTGAGCTATTTCGAAGTAAACTTTGTATATCAAAGTAATGTAATAAATGGGGGATGTTAGGGTAAAATAGGTAGTATATTTCATTATACTACATAGGTTGATTATTACATTTACTTTTCTGCTTTCTACCATGTAGATATTTACTGTTTCAAATATCTAATTGTAAACTATGCTTAATTCCTAAATATCCTAGGTTAACAAACCTAAACTAAACTCTCTACCTCCTATGTCATGTTGGTTAGCGTGGATAGCGGTATTATAGTTTGTATTACTATTTTGTAACCTATTTAAATACTAGGCTTTGCTCCTAAGTTTGGTTAATGCAAATTATCATTTTATTTAATCGAACTCATTCTCCTGGTCACAATTGTTTTCATCTACTATATATACTTATTTCACCTTCTCGTTATCTTACCATACATTTATCAATAATTATTATCACTAATACTACTATCAAACTTTCTACATTGGTTGCTTCTACAACACATGGCCTTCTTACTCTTTTTCTCTCTCTTGACCTTGTAGGTACAACAAAATACATTGACTACTAGTCCATTTTCTTTTATGGAGGATGGGATGTTGTACCAGGATTTGTAGCCCAAGATCAAGAATTTCTGCTTGAGGACCAATTTCTAAGGCATGTCATGTCCTTTGCATATAGTCTACATATAATCTCTCCTTTCTTACTATGGTGACATAGCAAACATGATTGAATTGAAATGAGTATTTTATCATGATTTCTTTATGAATGGTATGGTCTTTGGTGCCTTAGATATAAATTAATTTATCCTATTGTATTAGGATTTTACCCTGGCTTATATTTTTATGGATTATCTTAGGGTAGTATGTTCTTGAATGCTTCCTTTCAATTTCTACTTAGACCGAGATTTTTTCAACTTTTATTGCTTGATTGTTGCTATATTGTCTTGGTTTGAATATTTTTTTTAATGGGTTATATGGTATTGAAATGAGCCCCACCGATATTACATCATCACCATATAGTGGTATTACAACAAAGCTCGGATAATATCCATGTATCATTTGGTAAGATTCGAACTTGTGTATCCTCCTTGAAATTTTGAGGAATCTAACTGGTTGAGCTAATGCCACTTGATGGTTTGAGTATTTTTATTATATATTATACTAATTTGTGTAATTGTATGAGGTATCCTATTTTTTTATAAATAGACGTAGGTCTACATCCATGCGACCCCATGTCTATAAATTAACATAATTTTATCCCTTACCTCTAGGTTTCCTCATGGGTCTATATATTAATCACCCATGGGATTGAGACCTTAGATTATGCTGTGAAACCCCTTAATCCTAAAAAAAAATTTAGATCCATTGAGATTAAACATATCTTGATTTTAATAAACATAAAATATAATAATTTTTTTAGTATTCAAAATAGGATAAGCATATTTCTTATCTTAATGTGGCATACCTAGTTAAAACATAAGAAAGAATAACATTTTTTTTTTATGTATGAATTTTATGTCTATGTTATAGTAACAAACTATTAATTCACTATAAAACATCTAATCAATAGTTTTTATGTATAATATAAAATTAATATTATCCTAAATTTAGCATTAATTATATCATGGTGTCCACTTTATGATGCCTAAAACTTATTACTAAATATAATTTAGTCTTTATGAATCTAAAGTTGTTTAACATCAAAATCCAATTTGAATATCCTTTGGAAACATCTTAGAATTAAAAAATATTTATTTTGATACATAGAGATTCTTCCTATATTAGGTCTAACTGTGATTGTTATGACAAGTTGAGTAGCTTGAATGACCAAGATTCCTTGGTTACCTAATAAGTCTTATTATAAAAATATTCTCTATATAATGTAAATCCTCTACGATTTAAAATCTTGCATACTACCAATGTTAGCACATTGAAGTTATTTATTAACTCTAGTATACATAATTAGTTTCTCATGTTAATCTCGAGGGAGTAACTAATGGTTAGTCCCTATCTCTAAGGCTATACAAAAGCATTGTTGCTTAAGGCATAGAATGTTACTAATACATATGTAATTAAAATTTTATATATAATCTATATAAGAGCATATATCACTAACCAATTGACATCATCATGATCAATATAATTCAACTATACATAGATATCTATGCCTTAAAGGGTCTATAATAGAAGTTAAATTAAACTTAAATTTACTAATTGAGTGATCTAATTAAAATGAAAATTTCCCATGCATCAAACATATGATCAAATTTTAATTCTAATTAAGGCTAGGATATAGATTCACTTTAAGATAAAAATTAAAATCAATCTTCATTTAATTTAGTAAAGTAGAATTTAAACTTAACAAATTTATTGCATCCATAGAACCTACTATATTTTTAAAATAAAATTTATCCCCAACACTTCTATTAATAGTTTAATAATCTCCATTCAAGTTTTTCCCTTTAAAAAATGCACAAATTTATAATTTTTAAGTCTCCCCCTATAATTTTTTTTATTTATGAACTAGATCACATTTGTAAATAAAAACTCTAAATTTCTCCTCACATCCTTTACAAAGGAAATCTCTTTGAATTCAAATGCTATGCTTATTAGTAATATTGAAAGTGGCATCCTATATGTAAAAATAGATTGTAATGTACCCTTACGAGTTGAATTTTTCCAACCATTGTTAGAAACTTAGCTTTTTAACTAGTCATAGAAGATTTTATTTTTTTCAAAATTGGGTCTTAAATATTTTTTCTTTATTTTATTATACAAGGGAATACATAGAAATTTTGATGGTGTTTTTTGAAATTTAACTATAAATCAAGAAAAATATTAATACAAAAGGGTCCTTGATTTTGTTGTATTAACCAACTATATAGTAGCCTTCTCATAGCTTGATAATATTGTTTTTAAACTCCATGGCCTAACTAATTAAACGAAGACCCAAAAAAGTATCATCAACAAATTGAAAATGAGATTCTAAGGGACCATTTTGTGCAACCTAAATGCCTTTTATTTTTTCTTCCAAGTTTTTGAGAAGCTCTCTTCAATGACTTAAAAAGAATAATGAATAGATATGAAGATAGTGGTTACCCTAGCTAAATCCATGGGTTGATTCTATGTATCTACTATGGGGATCCATTGATCAAAATGAAATGCTTTGGAGTTCTATAACAACATATAATCCATTAATATCAACCTTAATCAAAACCATTTTGGTTAGAGAGGAACAAGATAATTTTTAGAGGGGAAAAAAGGTTTGCAATGAGAAGTTTTAGAAGTATCACCCACTCTTTAGAGGAGAATGTTAAATCTATCAAGAACCTTATCAAGCCAGAGTATACTGAAGAGACTATGATAGCTAAGGCATGGAATTTGGAATCTATTAGTGGTGGAGAGGCAAATATTGAAGTTAGAACTAATGTAAAATGGTAACCACCTCGAGATGACTGGTTGAAGTTAAATTTTGATGGGGCATCCAAAGGTAACCCAGGTAAGGCCAGAGTAGGAGCAATTTTGAGGGACAATCATGGTAGATTGGTGGGGTAGCCTACAATTTTTTGGGATTTACTACTAGTCATAAAGCTAAAGTTAATTCTTTACATCTGGCTGCAAAGCTATCCAAGGATCTAGGTGCTAAAAAAGTTATCTTTGAAGGAGACTCCTTGAATATTATCAATCTTTTGAAAAAGGAGGGAAAAGCTAATTGGAAAATTGATTACCTTGTGCAAGATATTAGATATATTGTAAAGCATTTTGAAGAAGTTGAATTTGTTCATGTTTATAGAGAAGGTAACAAACTAGCAGACTAGTTGGTAAACTTTGGTGCCATTAAAGAAGAGGATATGAGATGGATCCCTTCTGAGGTGGTCCATGAGGACTGTAGCTAATTAGGGTCTAATTTGGATACTATTTATATTACATCCAGGGGATCTCTGGCTATTTGCACTTGGTTATTGTGTGATTTATGGGCTGAATTTGTATCGTAAAAGGGTTACGGCTCTTTCAAAATCCTGTTTTTATCCTAATAAAAAAAACTATTTTTTTAGGATATCATATATAAAATTTTAACAAACCTTCCCATATTCTTTGCTCATATCTACACATCACAAGCATATCTATTTTTTTTATAGAATAAAGAGAATGTATAGTCTCTTGTGCATTGAATATATAATCAATAGTTTTTTTACCACTAACAAGACCAACTTGGTATTTTTAGATAACAAAATCTAATATGCTTTTTAACATATTTGCTATAATTTTTAAAATTATTTTAAAACTCATTACAAAGGATTATTGGATAAAAATTATCAAAATATTGTGTGTCATATATCTTGGAAACCAATGTAATAAATGTGGATATTTATGGGGTAATGGTAGCTAGAATGGAAAGGAGATCTAGGATGAGTTGAGTAGAAACTATGGGTTCCAAGTATTATATTATGCGCAACAACGGAAGGTCCACTAGCACTTACGATAACTAGAGTGATTGCAAAGACCAATGCTGCTAATTATTTTGAAATAAAAATAAAAATATCTTATTACAAAGAAGATAAATTTAGGGTTTTTAGGGCACCAAGAAACTTGCAACTAAGAGGATGTGGATGTGGAAAAATTTAGGGTTTCCTACAATGGAGATGGAGTTAAAATTAGTGGTAGCAACAACGACCATCACTTGAATGTGAGTGTGGCAGAGTGTGTATGGGCAAGGAAAGGAGTGAACAACATTGGGAAAACTAAGTTTAGTAGAACAACCTTTGAGGACAAAAGTGGCTATGTTGAAGAGATTCATAGTTCCATTAGGGTTTACAGTGGAAATTTAGGGTTTCCTGCAACTTCCTTTTTTGGATTTTGAGATGGAGGGTTTCAATAGAGATGCATGCTTTGAGCTAAAAATAAATTTTAAAGAAGAAATCTATGGAGTAAAACCTCAAATAGGATGGAAACATAATTAATTTTTACCAAAGAAACCACTGAGGATGCCAAAGGTTGATTCAAGAAAAACAAATATGGGTTGCATGAAAGAAACTAATGAATCCCCATTAGTGAAGTTTGAAATAATGGAAATCCAAGAAGAAATAGATGAGACGGAGAGGAGGGGACTAATTTTTTTATTCATGGGATTTTGATCAACTCTTGCTACCTTTAAGCAATGGTTTGCCAAAAACTAGAGAACTAGAGGTGAATTCCAAAATTTTACTTACCATAATGGCTAATTTTTTATTTTGTTTTCTAATGAAGAAGATAGAGAGGACATTTTTTAAGGGGGGCCATGGTTTTTTGGTAGGAAAAGGCTCTTTAGGAAGCCCTAGCATACGAAGTTCAAAGATGAGGAAAATATGCCTTCAACTGCCCCTATTTGGGTCCATTTATTTGGTCTTCCGATAGAATGCTGGCATCCAAAAATATTCACAACAATTAGAAATTCTTTAGGATTTTTCATGATGGATTCTGATAGCACCCAACACTTAGAGCATATGATTTATGGAAGGATTTATGTTTTTATTGATTTTGACAAACCACTTCCAAAGAAGATTACTTTACAATATGGGGAAGAAATATGGGAGCAAGTAGTAGATTATGAAAAACATTCCATTTAGATGCAAAATCGATCATGAATATGGCCATCTCACTAAGCATTGTCAATACAAGGTCCCTAAAAAAGAGAAAGTGGATGGGGACTTGGTAGGGTTTCAAATCCCTAAACAAAAATACACAAAGAAAAAATAGCAACAAAAGAGAAAACAATAATTTCACCTAACACCTTTGAAATTCTCTCCACGAATGAGCAAGCAAATGATGAGGATGGTCAAATGGAAACAATTATTATGGAAACACAATTTTATGAAGAGAGGGAACATGAAGGATTGCATGATGAGAAATCACTAAAAGAGCTTGCCTTGTCACTAAGAAATAACAATAAAGGAGAGCCATCTCAACCAACTTTAAACTATAAAAAAAAGTACAATGTAGAAAACCAACCCAAGTGCAAAACCAAAGGGCAAATTCAAACTACAAATAAAATGGATCCTCAAAAATACCATACAAATTCCAATAGTAGTGTTGTGGTTCTAAGTAAATAGCCTATAGTCCCATCTAGAATGAAGCAAGATACAAATAAAAGGATGAGGATGCCATAATCCTAAGGGTTTATAGGATGGGTGTTATCCTTCAATCTCTTGTTGGCAATGTTGGAAGATTTGGCTAATTTGCTAAGCAATTTCTGATATTTTTGGTAATTTGTTAAGATTTTGGTTTATTTTTAGTGTTACCTTATATTGTTTGATTTGTCAATAGCTCCTTTGGCTTAGTTTTTGTTGTATTTGTTTTTCATTTTTTTTTTGTGGTGTATTTGTATCATTTTGTTGTTTCTATTTTGGATCTATTTTGTTTTGTTTTTTTGTGGTTTTTTTTTGTGTTTTGTGTTCTATGGTTTATATTTGTGGTGTATTTGTATCTTTTTGTTATGTTGTGTTTGTGGCTTTTTCTGTGTGTTTCATGTTTTGGTGTTGTTTATGTCTTTTTTTTATGTTGTTCTTATGTGTGTGTTTTATTTATTTGTGTTTTGTTATGTTATTGGTGTGGTTGGTTGTTTTGTGTGGTTCATGATTTTTTTATTTTCTTTTCTTATTGTATGTGTTTGGTTGTGCTTTATCTTGTCGACACACTCAAGGAGTATGCTTTATTTTGTTTTAGCATGTTGTGTGTTTGTGTTTGTGTGTTCTTGTTTTTTGTTGTTTTAGGCATGCTCCTTGAGTGAGTCAAAGGTGGTAGGCCAGGTGTGAGCCTTGGGTATTTTTGGTGGAAGAGATACCCCTACCTCCTTGGGTATTACCCGAAAGTGGCATCTCTTCTGGGATGTTTTCCACAAAAAAAAAAAATGCAATAAATGTGGTATTGATATCATTTTATTATACACTTATTTTTCCTAGCCTCTTCAACTATAGATAACATGTCACTCAACAAAATCCTAGATTTTTAGAAAGAAAATTATGGGAAATCCATAAAATTTTGGTATCTTATTAGAATAGAAAGAAAAAATACCTTCAAGTACCTCCTTCATAGATGTATCAGCCATCAATATTTCAATTTTTTTATGTGATAGTTAATGTGTGTTTTATTTAAATCTCACCCTAAGACTCCTTATATTTCCCAACTTCTAATAAAATATATTTGAAATAATCAATTTTCTTGATATTTTATTTTTCAATATTTCTCTCTAGAGTTCTAATGTTGTTGATCCTATAAATGGAAAAATATATTTAACAATTAAGATTATTATTTTTATATTTCTATCACCTTTATTAAGTCATCTCTCCTTGGAATTTTAGTCCCAATATGAATCTTCCTTTTATAGTTGTTGAACTATAGATGTGTATGATTAAAGAATCACCTTGCAATAGTCAACATTGGAAGAAATGATTTTATACCCATTAACCTTTGGATAAATTCAACTAATTTCTAATTTAATAATATAATATAAATATTTAGCAAAAAATAAAAGAGAAATAAAATAAAATATATCCAAATAACATACTCAAAATATTGAACACTTTCAATGTATCAAACTTCAAATAAATTTACAATGTAATGCATAAAAAGGACTAACAAAAAATAAATGGGTAGATCGTTAGATATTATTCAGTCAAAGAAAAATATGAGTGCACACAATCAATATTCAAACACCATGCATAGTTTATGCATTCATTAAAATAGTAAAAATAAATGGAATTGTGATCCAAAAAAATAAATAGTCTTCAAAGGATCCCAAAGGATCCTTTTAAATAACATCTTAGATTTTATTTATAGCAAAATAAATGTACTTCAAACCCTAACTGTAGTTAGCAATCCCTAAACACAAATTAAGCATTAAAATACTAAATTCTAATACTTATATGGAAAATGGTCACCTTTGTAGCCATATGTGGAACTAAAACCTCCTCCATATATATTTTAGTAGATTTTAGCATCCACTAAATTCATTTGATAGAATATATTTTAGTTTCCAAGCCATTTTTATGGGTCCTACCTGATGATTTGTTTAAAAATCATGTCCAAGATATCAAATTAATAATTTGAATGACCTCTTTTCCATTATCTAGTGTTGAAAATAAAACACAATCTTCTTATTATAGTGAATTTATTTTTTTTCATGATAGCCAGTCACAATATTCTTCTGATAGTGAATCACAATCTTCTAGACTAGATATTTTTTGAATTCTGCTTTTTAAACTCATCTATTGAATATTGTTTTTACTAATTCATTGATTAGATGGGTGACTTTTGAGCTAATATTTTACATGTATTTTTAATATGGTGCTAATATATTTTAATTTAAAATTCATCATGTATTGACTAATTTTTATTGACATATATACAAAAAAATAAAAAACATAATTCTAGCTAGTTTGGTAATCAAATAGATAAATTTTGAACTTGAATATGTAAATCAAATAGTTTTTGGGTCTTCCTTCAATTGCAACTTAAATAACTTAAAAATGTTACATTATGTTTGACATATGACCAAAATATAATTTTCTTCTCTTGACGAATTGGTCTTATTGAGTTGCATGTTTAGAGGGCTAAATTATTATATTTTGGCTCAAAATTCATTTTATAGCTTCTTGATATTAAGAAAAAACTTTCAAAATTCCAAGTCAAACCAATCCTTAATGATGGATTTATGTCTTCTCAGAGCTTACCCTACTAAATTTATCATAAAGGAATTTAGCTAGGATGATGTCACAATGACATAATTAATGTATGATTCATTGTTGGATGGCATTATGATATAGGATGGCATTATCAATGGCCAATTTGCCATGAAGTGATCTAATTGGTCCTTTTATCACTTAGACAAATTTTTATGAGTGATTTACTATGAAGTGAGCCAATAAACATCTCTATCACTTAGCCAAAGTTTCCATCCATTACATCTTCATGTCATATTTTAGCCAACCAACATATCCATGGCTTAGCCAAATATTGATGTATAATTTAGTAAGAAGTTAGAAATTTATACTTCTCTTATTATTAATGGACATACTTGCATATTTTTCTCAATATGAAGGTTGCATATTTTCATTAGTTTTTTAGGTTATAAGTTTAAAGTTATTTTAAACTTCATCAATTGTTTAAAACAATAAAATATAAATTATATGTAAAATTATATTATCGTAAATATTTACTCAAGATTAAATTTAATTAAAAACAAATATATCAATTATTATAACATAGTTATAACAAATGCATTAAAAATAAATGAAAAAATCTTAATTTTAAATAATTAGACATATACAAATCCTTGTTCATGATTGATGAGGTATGAACATGTCAGTGTAATGAAAAGGGAAGAGCAAACATATTTTGGATTATTAGTCTCTAGTTGGGACTTCTTAATAGAATTCATGCTAACTTATATTAATGTATATTTTAAACTAAAATTTATATTTTGTATGTTTTATGTGGAAGTTAACTTGAATTGGTGATCCTTGAACAATAAGAATATGTTTTGGTTACCATTAATTATTTAAAAATTATTAAATATAGGTGATAATAAAATTTATTTTAGTTATTATATAACATCCTTCATGACATATTAATGTGAAATCTAAACTTATTAGAGATCATGTATAAAATCTAAACCTATTAAGAGGTCTTGATGGAGTGATGAGTGAAACACTCATTATAAATAAGTAAGAGGTTAAAGTATTATGGTATTCCATTGTGTGTATGTCTAACATTTTAAAAAAATCCAAACCTAAATTTTAAATGTCCTCTAAAATTATTATTTTTAAAATATTAAAAACTAAAAATATAGTCCTTAAATTTTTTATCTTTTATTATAATAGTCATTATGAAAATATTCAACAAATTTAGGACCCATGAGATATAATGTAGTGGTATGTATTTGGGATTTCATCCAAGATATCCAAGTTCAAACCCCGATACAAGAGGATTGGGACCCTTTCAAAAATTGTGTTTTACCCTAAGATTTCTATATCATGAGGGATATTGTATTGGTATATCTTTGGATTTTCATCCATGAGACCCAAGTTAAAACAATGGTACAATGGGATTGAGACCCTTTCGAAACCCACACTTTACCCTAATAAATTTCCACCTGTGAGGGATACTATAGTTGTATATATTTGGGTTTTCATCTAGGAGACCCAAGTTCAAACCCTGGTACAAGGGGATCAAGACCCTTTCAAAACTCATGATTTACCATAAAAATTTGGTCCTATGATGGATACCATAGTGTTATGTGTTTTGGTTTTCATTCATGAGATCCAAGTTCAAACCCCCAAAAAAGGGTACCGGGACCCCTTTCAAAAAACCATGCTTTACCCTAAAAATTTTAGTCCAATGAGGGATATTATAGTGCTATGTCTTTGGGTTTTCATCCAAGATACCCAAGTTCAAACTCTAGTACAAGGGATTGATACCCTTTAAAAACATGTGCTTTACCCAAAAATTTTGTTCAGTTAGGGATACCATAGTGGTATATCTTTGGGTTTTCATCCAAGAGACCCAAGTTCAAACCCTAGTACAAGGGGACTAAGACCCTATAAAAACTCATGTTTTACACTAAAATTTTTATTCCATGAAGGATACCATAGTGGTATGTATTTGGGTTTTCATCTAGAATACCCATGTTCAAACCTCAATATAAGGGGACTTGAACCCCTTTCAAAAACCTATACTTTACCCTAAAATTTTTAGTCCCATGAGGGATACCATAGTGGTATGTCTTTGGTTTTTCATCTAGGAGATCCAAGTTCAAAGTTTGGTATAATAAATCAAGACCCTTTCAAAACTTGTGCTTTACCTTAAAATTTTATCCTGCAAGGGATATCGTAGTGGTATGCCTTTGGGTTTTTATCCAGTAGATCCAAGTTCTAACCTCAGTACAATGGGACTAGGGACCCTTTCAAAAAGTTGTGCTTTACCCTAAAATTTGTCTTGTGAGGGATACCATAGGGGTATATCTTTGGATTTTCATCCAAGATATCTAAGTTCAAACCTCGATACAAGGGGACTGAGACCTTTTTAAAACCCATGCTTTACCCTAAAGAGTCTTGTGAAAAATACCATAGTGGTATGTCTTTGGGTTTTCATCCAAGAGACCCAAGTTTAAACCTTGGTACATTAAAAAACCTATGCATCTGGGGGATTCCTAAATTTATTTAACCTCTTACATTTCATACATGCAAGTCACTAGCATCATCGTTAGGTTTCTTAACCATATCATAGATTTTGAAAATTTTAAAATTTTACTAATTTTTTACTAGTTATATTTGCTTGAAATGGTTTTACCTCTATTGCATCAAGATATTACTCCACTAGCATGGTATTTCAATAAACTACATAATAATATTAAAATAATACTTTTTACATTAGATGGTAGTGGTATTAAAATTACATATTTTTGGTAATTATGTATATATATCTAACAAATATCTAACCAAATTTAAACTTCACTTCTCTATTAACATTTTTCATTTTCTACTACTTCAACTCATATCATTTAATTTTTCTAATAAATATATTAAATTGAAATAAATCCCATTTTATTACATCATTACTTTATTATAATGATTTTAAAATCATTATAACAGTGGTTGAACAAACCATGTCATTTAAAATTTCAATCATTTTTTTTTGCTAGAGAGCAAGGGGTTCTACTCGAGTCCCCCACCATTGAAAAATCAAAACCCGCTTCTTTAGAGCTTGAAATTTTACAAATAGATTTAATTCTCATCTCAATTGAGATGTTATAGCTAGAATCCTACATTGTTTTACATAAAATGTTTGAATTCTTGATTTTCATTGTCTAGATTATTTTTAATTTTATGTGTGAATACAAGTATTCTAGAATTCTGCATCCTTCTTGACATTTTCATATAGTAGCCTTCACAATACCAAATTTCACCTCTTCTATATATACATTGCATCTTAGTAGAGTAATATTCCCAAAACATCATACTATCATAATCCACTTTACAAGATTTGGATTGCTAGTTTCCTTATTGGAGCATAAGTGCAACCGTAAAATCTTAATCATTATTTGATTCATGCAATCAACATTTTCTTGTCAACTAATAAATAGTGTTGGTCACAAATCTGCCTAAGTACAAGATTTCATCACTTGTGCGCCCTAGACTCGGCCAACATTGAAAGGCCGAGGGAAAAAGAAAATTCCTTCGAACCGATCTCCAGAGAGGGCTGGCTCCCTTACTAAATTCTACATTGTTTGAAGACTAGGGATGCAGGAAAGAAATTGAAAAATAACTGAAAGAAAGGGAAATATAGCCACAGGCCGAAGTGTAGAATTTGGGGCAGACTAACAGCAAAAATTCCACCAAGTTTTATAACAGCATATAATAAAAGGAAAGCAGCAGAATTTAACTCACACCTTTGTAGAGATAACCCCCGGATCGCATTTCAAAATCTACTCACTAACCAACAACGTTTGAATTCAGAATGCAGAATTCAAAACTTAACAGCAAGAGCATGAGCATAAACAGAAATGATTTTAAAAAAAAGAAGGAAATCACACACATAAGAATGCTTGCAAATTTCAGAAGCCAAGTCTCTTCTATTGATGCAGAGAACTTAGAGAGTTTTCTTGCAAAATATCTAACCTCCCTTTACAATAAGAATTTGATTAGTATTTATAGAGGTTTTCGCCTCTTTCATTAAATACATGTGGAGGCAAAGTGTCGGCCACTCAGCCACCAATAGCAACAACTTTCTCCTCGACCACAACAATGAACCAATGAGCAAATGCCAAATAAAATAACTGATGATTTTATCACATGGCATATCAAGCTTCAGCACAAATCATCGGTCCAGTTTCAATCTCCATGGTGGCGCCTTGGAAATGCATGCCCACGAAGTGGTCGATGCCTCGAAAATGAACAATATTGCACTAGGAATCAAGAGCACATGCTTAAACTTGGTAGCTTCAGCGATCATATCACCTCAAGAATTATCTTTATCAATATTAATCTCTTTTCAAGGAAGATTTGCACCAAACTTCACCCAAAATTACATCCATAGGAAAAAGTGTTCAATGTGTGAAAACACTTAAAAAAGAAAAACAATTTTCGAACAAAGATTACAACAAAATTCCAATGTGGCACCAATGATTACAACGAAATGTCAATGTGGCACACTACAACAAAATTCCAATGTGGCAAAAATGCCAACATTTTTGGCGGCTCACGGGGTATTCAACTCACCTGAATGTAATCGATTCTAGGCCTTTATTCATTGGGTACAGAGTTCCCACTTGCAGCTGCATCTGATGGTTAGCTACTTGTATCAGCTTCGTCTTGCTTTTTGAGATGTGTTGCGGTGGATTCATATATCGCAACTGCTTCAGCCCATCCATCTATGGTAATCGCCTCCCGAGCTTTGAGAGTACCCACAAGATATCGAAAAGTCTCAACCTTTTCTATATCAAGATGTTTGGCCCTTTGATTGAGCTCCAATAATCCAGATTCAATGCGAATGAACTCTCTCATTAATGGTAACACATGCTCTTCGGTGATGGGCTCCTCCAAATTATCAATATCTGAAGTATCCATCATGAAAACAGCCCATAATGTATCCAGGTCTTTCTTTGCCAGAATATTTCCTTGATCATCAACAAAACTAGGAAAACCATTATCTGCAAGTGTTTCAAAATAAACCAATGAAATACGTCTTTCATGCTCAAAGGTCTCTTGCAAGTCGACGAGCTTCTTTAATCAGATTCATCTTGGAGAAATAACTGCGTAATGTGATTTTAGCACTCGCCCAAGCATGGGCTATATCACTCATTGGACGCATCTTGAGATTTATTTGAGTCATTGCTTGGATCTTCATGGCCATTTCCAATTTTGGCTCTAAATCTTGCTCCATGTTGTCTATTATAGGTCCACCATATGAAACAGTTGCCTGAACATCCTGAAGGAACAAGAGCACTAATGTAGCCTTGGTCACCATTTTCTTACAATTAGTCAACATCTGACTATGAGCTTCCTTAATCTTGTCCTTGGTGAGGGACACAGAGTGCATTGATTTTGCTGCCAATTGATTCTGCAAGTTCTGAAGCTGATCCTGCAAAGCTTGAATTTTTAGTTGTGCTTCCTGCTCGACTGCCTGAAACTGTGTAGTTGTCTGCTTGCTCTCTGCTATGTCACTTTCCAAATGCATCACCTATTGCTGCCACTATTGAGATTCAAATTGTGTTGCATCAAATTTAGCCTATTGTTCCTCTAAGGCTTCCTCGAGCTTTTTGATTTTCTCTTCAACCTAAATGAGAAGATCCTTGTAATGTTCTACCTGCAGATACATGGAACTTGATGCCTCCTGTATGGTGCCCATGTGCTCAATTGGATGCTTCTTTGTGAGGTCCTCAGTGACAGCTTGGTATGAATAGTCACTAGATGTCATTTCTCTTTGAGGTTTCTGAACCCGAGGAATCATGGTCACCGTGTGCTTCTCCATTGCTATGGGATCAAAAGTCACTTTCTTTATTGGTTGTGCCATGGCTAGTGAATCCTTTCTCTTACGATTCTTCCACCACCTAGATGAACTTTGTTGTGCCTTGCTGAGTTTTTCCGCTATTGAGCGCTCAGGTAGCAACTCTATCTCAGAGACTAGTGGCTCCTCCATGGCAAAAATTGGGGAAGAGAGAAAAATAGCTTGTTGGGGATTGGATTCAACCACAGGAATGGAAGTGGAGGGGATCTCAGCTACGCTTACTCGAAGAGGTGCTTGCGTGCTTATGGAAGAATGTGAAGGTATGGAAGATGAAACAGAGGGTAATGGAAGGGCAAATGGATTTGGGGCAGATGCAAATGAACTGAAGGCAAGAGAAAAGGATGGAATGGGTGAAACTGAAGAAGCACTAGTGACCTGTGACTGTGGGACAGAAGTGGGAATGGGAGAGGTGGATGTGACGGGAGGTGAAGTAGACATAGGAACTGTGGATGAAAAAATAGTGGTCACCAAATGCTTATTAATGAGAGAAGAAGAAGGAAAATGCATACCTATGGGCTCCTCTCCTTTTGTGCTTATGATCATTTGAGCCGATGGTAAACATTGTTGTATCACAATATTTTCTTCTCCTTTAGATTGTTCCTTCCCCATGTTCAGATCAACCGATGTCACCATTGAATCGGAGTGTGTTGGCTCAATTGCTTGTGATGAAGACTATTTTATGCTCAGCATAGAATGTGCTCCACTCCTAGGCTTCTTCGCTATGTGAGGGAAAGGAATTTCCATGGCTGCACTCCTTTTATTTTGTAGAAATTGCTCTTGCTCTTCCTCTTCAATAACAATCCTCTCTTTTTCCAATACCTCCACTTGTCCGATCATTTCTTGTTCTTTACCTGGACTACTAATACTTTTAGGCACCAAATCAGCAAAGGAGAGGGGCTGATACTTCTCATAATTATCATCATAAATATTTGAAAAAGAATCATCTATAGCCATCGAATATTTTGTTTTGAGCTTATTTTGATGAACTCTCATGATCCACCAATTGGCAATCTTTTCATCAGACCAATCAGGCAATTTGGTCTTCATTTGCTCAAACAAACCTTCGGGAGGAACCTATTCTGAGTGATTGGCAGGATCATATTCAACCTCCATTTCATAAAAATCATGCCAAGGAGGAAGTGACATCATCTTCTCTACATGCCATTCAATGTCATGCCCTTCAGGATTGTTCCTTTGTCGCACAATATCTTCTCTGGGGCAACAATGAAATGTTTTTGCCTTGATGAAACTGGCAAAAATACCCAAAGGATCATACTTCCATCGTTGGGGGAGCTCAACCAATCCATGATCATAGAGTGTCTCAGCAATCAGTTCATTCTGCCCACAATGAGTAACTGTGATATCACCAAACTTGAAAGGCATAACACATGTATTTTTTTTCCTATTACCTGACCCATAGGTATCATTTATAAAATCACTTTGTCGGGCTACTTCCAAGGCAAAAAGATGTTCAGTTGTAAAATATGGTAGCAAAAAAGGTTTACCAGTAAAACCATACACTCTAACTACCACGCCTTGGGTTAGTAAGAAAACATCACCTTTTTTCTGATCAACCACTTCTGCTTGTAGGGCCCGAGGCACTCTGTTGCATACTCCATACATTATCTCCAAAGCAGGTCCTAAAAACATTCTGTTGAAGTTATAATAGGACTCGTTCTTGGACAAACTTTGAGTCCATGAGTATACTGGTAATGCTTTTCCTGCTTCATCTATCTTGTTTATTGCTACAAAAGCAAAACGAGAGTGCATATGGTAGAAAAATACCATGTCAAGAGGGAACAATGCCTAAAGGTAAGATCTTCTCCATTTTGTACCTTTCTCAATTGTGAATGTATCCTCATTTCTAAGAAACTTGCCCAATCAAAGAAAATTGAATTTGGAGTTGCTGTCGTGGCAGTTGGAGCATAAAACCCTGGTTGTGAAATGAATTGCACCAACGATGCTTGCCACTTTTGTACTGCAAAATCTGAAGATAATCCTGTTAGCCATGCTATCATTGAATACAAATCTGGGCTCTTGAAACTTTTCAATGGTGTCGGCATTTTTGGCAACTCTCCCAATCGTGGGGTCTTTAATAACTGGCTCTCCATGAACTGCCGCATCTGAATGGTAGGTTGATACCTCTCCTCCTCCTCCTTAAAACTGAATTTTTTTAATGTAGCAGAAGATGAAAGTTGTGCACCGCAAGCAAACGCATCCTGTATGGAACTAGCCGAGATACTAAACAATACTTCTCCATGGGCATTTTGGACAGTTCTTGCAGCAGTGTTGTAGCATTGTGCGATTGCCCAGATCAGCTCAGGACATGGATGCACAGGTGTACACAAGTACCAGGAGAGATGAGAATGAAATGCTATAGTACGGGGACTCCCAACAGACATATGTTGTGCAACAAACTCAGCATCTAGACGCAGTATTTCTACTCCCTTGTTGGTGATATTGCAATCTTTAATCTGTCCCAAGCGATCATCATAAGGTTTCAGTTCCATATCTTCAACCTTTTCTTCTCGAGCTCTTCGCGGCTTCTTCATGATCTCAGGCCTTTTTTGTACATTCACCTTCTTGGCCTCTGCAGACTTTCCTCCCCATCTTCAACTTCCTTTGAATATGCAACAACGAACAACAAACCCTAGAGCAAAAGGGATTCGCAAGACTTCGATATAGGAACCCTGCAAATGCTTTGATTGAAAACAAAAGGATGGGCCTCCTTTTTATAAATTTCCATACACATCCATTGGAAAGCTTTCTAATTTCATGGGCACCGCATGCATTCCAATGATGCTTTTATTTTTTTTATTTTTATGCTTCTTACCACTTCTTGAAATGCGAGAAGTGGTAGTTTTTTTTTTTAGAAAGTGTAATGAGTGAGCGGAGTGAGAAATGTTAATGAGCGGAATTTACGGATAGTGCAGCATGGAGATGGGGGGTGCATGGGAAAAAAGACGAGCGAAAGGATTTAAATGCATAATGGTTTTTCTTATTTTAGTATCATTGGTTTTTTTTTTTTTAAATGGCCGAAATGGTTTATTCGGGGGACGGAATGGGAATTTCGGGACCCGAAATAGTGTTTTCGGGCGTTCGAAATGAGTATTTCGGAAGGATAACGAAGACTGCGGACGGGGAGTGGTGGAAGACATGTATATTGGGAGGTCCGAAAGGGCTTTTTCGGGACTCGAAATAATGTTTTCGGGGACCCGAAAAGGCTATTTCGGGGGGAATATGAAGAAATTTCGGGCATGCATGAGCACGTTAATTTTTTTTTTTTAAATAATGGAAGGGGGACCCGAAAAGGGTATTTGGGGCGGGAGAAAAACGAGCTCGGGAAGCATGCAATTTTTTATTATTTTTTTTTTTTTGGTTGACTAGTCAAAGGGCGAGAGGGAAGGCTTTCGGGATCCCGAAAACACTATTTCGGGATCCGAAAAGGGCATTTCGGGCATGAAGGAACGGGAGGGACGGAATGAAGTTTTTATAATATTTTATTTGAAGTCCGAAATGGGTATTTCGGAGGCCCGAAAAAGGAATTTCGGGTTATGTCTTTTTTTATTTTTTAAAAAAAGGGTTTGGGAGGGAAAATTCAAATTTCGGAATTTGAATTTCGAATTGAGCATGGAGGGAGTGGAGAGTTTTTTTTTTTTTTATATTATTTTTTAATTTCTTGCATGGGGGAGTTGGGAAAAAAAACGCAGCCAAAATCCCAAAAACAAGGGTTCCAAGGTAAGGCCATGTTTTAGAGCGAAAGCGGGGAAAATGCAAGCCTTTGTTTTTTTTTTTTTTTAAGAAAAATAAAAAAAAAAATTTTTTTTTTTTTTTTGGTTGACTAGTCAAAAGGCGAGAGGAAAGGTTGGGATCCCAAAACACAATTTCGAGATCCGAAAAGGGCATTTCGAGCATGAAGGAACGGGAGGGACGGAATGCAAGTTTTTATAATATTTTATTTGAAGTCCGAAAAGGGTATTTCGGAGGCCCAAAAAAGAATTTCAGGTTATGTCTTTTTTTTAAAAAAAAAAAGGGTTTGGGAGGGAAAATTCAAATTTCGGAATTTGAATTTCGAATTGAGCATGGAGGGAGTGGAGAGTTTTTTTTTTTTTTAATTTCTTGCATGGGGGAGTTGGAAAAAAAACGCAGCCAAAATCCCAAAAACAAGGGTTCCAAGGTAAGGCCATGTTTTAGAGCGAAAGCGGGGAAAATGCAAGCCTTTGTTTTTTTTTTTTTTTAAAACCTTCACATTTTTTAAATTTGGGTTCCAAGGTAAGGCCATGTTTTAGAGCGCAAAGCAGGGAAAATGCAAGCCTTTTTTTTTTTTTTTTTTTTTTACACCTCTAGAACCTTGGACCCCCTAAACACCTCATCCAACTTGATTTTTTTGGTTTTCAAGTTTTTAAAGAACTCCCTAGTTAAGCATAACCTTCCTAGAGTAGTACTCGGATGGGTGACCTCCTGGGAAGTCCCGGGCTCTGCACACTTTTTCATTTTTTTTTTTTTTTACTGATAATAGGCCTTCAAATGAAGACCATTAACTGGAATTAACAATGCATGACCATCCATATCTTGCAAATAAAAAGAATTAACTTGATTGGCACTTGTGATTTGAAATGGACCTTCCCATATTGCCTCGAACTTGTGATGTTTGCCGGGCTTTGATTTCTTTTCATTCCACTTCAATACAAGATCGCCAACCTTAAAAGTCCTTTCGGAGACCTTTTTACCGAACCATTTCTTTGTCATCTCAGCATGTTCTATGAAATCCTGGTATGATTTCTCCCGTTCTTCTTCCAACTGTAAAAGTTGAGCTAATCTCATGTTCATAGAATCAGATTCATCATCCTCATCATCAATCAAATGCCAAGTCTGGAGGGCCGGTAATTCAATATGAATTGGCAAAACCGCTTCTTTGTCGTATACCAATGAATAAGGGGATGTCTTGATAGATTTTTTCACCGAGATGCGATCAGCCCACAATGCTTGATTCAAAAGTAGGTGCCAGCTCCGCTTATTGTCGCCAAGGGTCCTCTTCAAAATTCGAAGCAAATTCTTGTTTGTAGATTCGGCCAAGCCATTCCCCTACGGATAATAATTAGATGAAGTTTTCAAATAAATTTCGTACTTACCCACAAATTCACTGATTTTGGCACCTATGAAAGGAGTTCCATTATCTATTATAATCGCATCCAGGATACCAAAGCGAGTGATCAACCCCTCAAGAAAAGTGATGACCGTGGCTTGATCCACCTTTTTAGTTGGAATTGCTTCAGTCCATCTAGTGAAATAGTCGGTTGCAGTCAAGATGTACTTGTGACCAGCGAGATGAGTTAGGATCAATGACCCCGATAAAGTCTAGGCCCCATTGCTGAAATGGTACTTCTACTTGAATCGGGTGAAGAGGTAATGATGCATTCCTGGTTCTACCGATGTATCTTTGGCACTTATCACATTTTTGACTAACTTTGAAGGCGTCTGCAAAAAGAGTAGGCCAAAAATAGCCTGCTCGAATAATCTTTAATGCCATGGGTCTACCTGCATAATGACCTCCTGATAATCCATAATGGAATTCTTCTAAAATTTTCTCCTTCTCTTGATTCTTTGACACATCTAAGAAGAACCCCATCAATATTCTTATGAAACAAGCCATTTGGTAGCAAGACATACTTGAGGGCTTGCAGTCTAAATCTTCTTCTCTGTGAGGCATTCAGATGTGAAGGACATTTCCCAGAATAAAAATATTCAATCAGCTCCTCCTGTCCAATCTTGATCCACTATAGAATGATTGTCAAAATTACAATTATCTACTACATCCTCATACTCATGAATTGTGGATCCAGAGGAAGCATTCTTTGCAAGCTCTTGGCACAATGCTCGACCTCGAACAAGTTTGGTTGGTCGGATCTCAACATCAAATTCTTGAATTTTAGAAACCCAACCAGCTCTCCTATCTCCAAGTTCTCCTTGTATGATAAAATTTTGGACATCCGGATGAACAACATAAACTATTGTTTTACTCTGTGAAACAAAGTGCCGAAACTTCTTCAGAGATTTCATTACCGCATACACTTGTTTCTCAATGAAGTTATACTTCTCTTGATGTGGTTGGATGACTTGGCTTAGGAAAGCAATCGGACGTTCATTTTCATCATCTCCCTTCTGTGTAAGCACCGCTGCATAAGCTTCTTGTTCACCAACAACATAAAGGATAAAATCCTTGGAATAATCAGGGTTCACCAAGACCGGAGCTTGAGTGATCCTTTCTTTGATCTCCTCAAATGATTGCTTCCTCTGCTCGGTCCATTTAAATTCAGCATTTTTCTTTAAAAGCTCTGTCATTGGCCTTATTACTTGAGCGAAATCTGCAACAAACTTTCGAACAAAATTAATTTGCCCAAAAAAAGATTGCAAATCCTTCTTATTGGCTGGCAATGGAAGCTTCAAAAGAGCTTGGGCCCTAGCTGGATCAATAGCTAGGCCATTTTTTGAAATTACATGTCCTAGGAGCTTTCCCTCCTTTACAAAAAAAATTGACTTTTTTGGATTAATAGATATGCCAAATTCTCGACATTTTTCAAATACCTGCCTTAAATGAGATCCATGCTCCTCCCTATTGTGAGAAAAAATAGTCATATCATCCAAATAAATCACAATAATGCGATTTAACAACTCACCAAAAGCCACATCCATTGCCCTTTGAAAAGTTGTGCCAGCATTTGAGAGTCCAAACGGCATTCGCTGGTAAGCAAAGGTTCCCCATTTTGTGGTGAACGTTGTTTTATGTTGGTCCTCATCCCTGACCCAAATCTGGTTATACCCAGAGAATCCATCCAACAAAGAGAATCTCTGAGCTCCCGCAACCACATGAAGAATCTGGTCAATCTGAGGCAGAGGATAATGATCTTTTAGCGAGGCTTGATTCAAATTTTGAAAATCAACACATAGGCGAATATCTCCATTCTTTTTTTGTACTGGGACCAGATTTGCCACCCAAGTTGAATGCTTGATGGGGTAAATGATTTTAGAATCCAACATTTTAAGAAGCTCCGCCTTCATCAGTACTTCAATCTTGGGATTAACTCGTCTCTGCTTTTGTCTGAAGGGTTTCACCCCATCATGCAACTCAATAGTATGTTGTATTACATCTTTGTTATATCCCTTCAAATCATGGTAACTCCAAGCAACTATGTCAAGAAATTCATGACATAAATCTCTGATTTGTTCTAACTCCTCGGGAGTACAATCCATCCCAATATTTATCGATTTTTGGGGACCCAACTCCAGTTCAATATACTCCTTCTCATCTACTTTGATCCTATGCTTCTCTGCCCTATCATTTTGATCAAAAAGGCTTTCAAGTGTAATCAATCCTTTTGGGATATGATTATTCCTTAGTTGAATAAGCCCTTTGGCTTCCTCCTCATCAAGCGTTCTCTCTTCCACAGTACTCGCTTCTCTTATCAAAAAATTTACAATCTGCTCATCACTTTCGAATACTTGCCAATACATGTTCTTGTCCGGGACCGAAGGTCTGTAAACTAACCTTACGGTCTTAGGTTTCCTCACTACATGCTCAATCGGAGAGAAGTTTGCTCCAAGAGATGCTAGAAGATCAGCATGCTTATTCAGCTCTCATGAAATGGATTGAATATTCAATGTTGTGAAAGCCTCAAACAAGTCCCAAACTTTGTTGCGGTATGCCTTGAGATAATGTTGCTTGGAGATGCACTTGTTCGTTACTTGATTCACAATCAATTCAGAGTCACCAAAAATCTGCAATTGTTCAATCCCCAATTTTTTTGCCTTCTTCAAACCTAGGCACAACGCTTCATACTCAGCAACATTGTTAGTACAACTCCAGGTCAGTCGATATGAATATGTTTTCTGTAGGCCAGAGGGAGAAATAAGAACAATCCCTGCTCCCGCACCATTTTTACATCTTGCTCCATCAAAATACAACTTCCATAATTGATCGGGCATAGAGTCTTGATCATCTTGATCAAGAGGCATCTTTATTTCAACCTCTTCAAGCTTTGTAATGGAGTAACAACCAATTTTAGTTTCCATCATGGCATTAAAATCGAGCATTGAAAACTCATCCTCTAAGCGAAGCTCATCCAGGACTTCATCCATCAAATCAGGATTTTCCAATTCTTTAGTTATCATGTTGACAGAATGTGTGGACTTTTCTTCTTCTTCCATCTTCTCTATATGAAAAGTAGAAGGCTTCTCATTGTAGATCCGGATTCTTCTTCCTTTGAAAGGAATCTCCAAGTGAGAATAATCCAGAGAAAGGTAGCCTCCTAGCTTAGCAGTGAATTCTCTCGACAAACACATACTGAAATATGGTTCCAAATCAACCACAACTACCTCCTGAATTACTGTAATTTGAGGCATACTATGTAGAACAATAGGAATATCCTTGATTACACCCACTATTTTCATGGGAGTCCCATCCAACTGCAAGACACCAGGGCTACTTCTTGTATACTCCATACCCATGACTTCACAAATTGCCTTTGGCATGACAGTTGTCACAGCACCAAAATCAATCATGCAGTTGTGCACTATCCAACCCTCCATCCTGAGTGACAAATAAAATGGGGGTGGTCTATTTTTTCCAGTGGCTGAAGTAGTTAATGTTTGAGCAAAAATCATCTGGGTAGGATTCTTCTCATTATCTTTCATAGACTTCAATGATTCTTGTAACAAATCAACTTGCCCAAGTAATTGTAATGCATCATAGAGACTAACCTTGGCTGGAATCTTCTTCAATTCTTCAACAATATTGTATGTAGATGCACCAGACTCCCTCTTTTCAATAGTGGCTTCATATTTGCTTCGATATTGTTGAGTGGCTTCTACCCTCAGTATTTTAGTCAAATATGGGTACTTGAGCTTTTCTCTAGCTTGTTCCTCTGTTTCAGCTCTTGCCTGCGAAGCTGAGGCTTTTTCTTGCAATATTTCCTTTGCTCGTGGTGGCAAAAGATATTTTAATAGAACAAGTGAATCTGGCTTTGGTATTGAAGCAGGAGCTTTCACTTGTACTTGTTTCTTCTCATTTTGCATCTTCGGATCAGCCGGTACCCTTAATGGTTCCATCTCTGTTGGATCTACCATGACTGGCTTCTTCCTAGTTCTCGTGAGAACTGAGACTTGTTCTTCAGATGGAACCATAAAATTATGATCTACCTTAGTAATCATGTTAACTTGTCCTCCAGAAGAGCTTGCGGCCAATGTTTGTACATAGTTCAAATGAACCATACAAGTCTCCTCACCGTGTGGATCATTACATGTAGAGCACCAATATGTTCTTTTTGTAGGGCCAACTTCCTCATTCGTCAACACAGTCAGGTTCTTCTCAGGCACTTTGCTTGTTGAAGCCGCTTGTTCTCTAGTGATCGACGGAGGTTGAAATCTCCTGGGTTGGAAATCTCTCTCGACCTGCTTTCTTTCAATAATTGTGATTTTATTTCCCATTGCTCTTATAGCTGAATTAGCAGATTTTACCTCTTGTAATAGCATTGTGTAAGGATCAAGATTTGAGGGCGCAGGAGGTGCCGGTATAGGTAGAGGTGCTGGAGGTGCAGGCAATGCTGGGAATGAAGTGGGAGCTGGTAATTGTGGAATGCTTGGTGCAGGCAATTGTGGAATAGTTGGAGCAGGGAGTTGGGGAACTGGAATGGGTGCGATCTGAGGCGCACTTGAGCTCCATGATGGAATAGGATACATGGAAGGCATAGGCTATGAAAATGAACCAGAATACAAATGTTGAGGAAGATCAGGTAAGATAGGCATTGTTACCTTTGGGGGAAGCCTACCTATGGCAATCAAGTCTGCTTTTGCATTTTGCGCTTGTTCGAACAACTTTGGGAATGTAGTCATGTTGGACTGTTAGATAGCCAAGCCAATGTCTATGTTAAAAGCTCTGAGATAATAGAATGCAACTTGCTCATGAGTGGGCCGAAGACCTTCAGGAACTCTCTACCAGCTTTTGGTAAATCTGACATTGAAGTCCGCTATCTCCTCCTATGGATGCCTTTGAATTGCATTAAATTGATGCAACAAGGAAAATGGATCGGCTTGTTCATGAAAGTTTTTGATTAACAACTCTCCTAATTGATCCCATGATGCAATAGTGCCTGGTTGCAATGATCGGTACCAATACAACAATTTCCCTCTCAGTGACAACACCAACAATTTTATCATCACGTCTTCATCCATTATGTCATGGATGGTCGCCAAAGAGGCTACATCTTGAATATGCTCATAAGCAGTTTTACCAGTACCATCATAGGTCGGCAAAGCTTTCAAAGCAGCTTGAGGGACTGGATTTTGTGCCTATAAATTCAAGGCTCCCGAACTATTCCATGTCGAGAACTACCTTGGTGGAGGATTCTGGGCCATTTGGACTGGTGTGTGTGGCTGAGGAGGTGGAAAACTAGTAGCAGTACTAGATGAACTTGAAGGAACAGAAAATACACCAGCAATTTGTGAGGATGTTGCAGAGGACGTAAGTGGTGGGGAGACCAACTTAGGGTGTCCACTTAATTTTTGGTTGTCAAGTTCAAAAAACTCAATGGGATTTTCAAAATTTTTGGCCTTCGATCTTGTGATCATGAAGTACAACTCTCATTGTCTCCACGTTCGGAGGCTTCTGGGTAGTGCTGAGTCACCAAATGTTCTAACTATACAGCATGAAGGCGAACATTAAACCTCAATACTATTGAAAGTGAAACTTTTAGGGTCCCACCGAGCGTGCCAAAAACTATTGGTCACAAATCTGCCTAAGTACAAGATTTCATCACTTGTGCACCCTAGACTCGGCCAACATTGAAAGGCCGAGGGAAAAATAAAATTCCTTCGAACCGATCTCCAGAGAGGGTTGGCTCCCTTACTAAATTCTACACTGTTTGAAGACTAGGGATGCAGGAAAGAAATTGAAAAATAATTGAAAGAAAGGGAAATATAGCCACAGGCCGAAGTGTAGAATTTGGGGCAGACTAACAACAAAAATTCCACCAAGTTTTATAACAGCATATAATAAAAGGAAAGCAGCAGAATTTAACTCACACCTTTGTAGAGATAACCCCCAGATCGCATTTCAAAATCTACTCACTAACCAACAACGTTTGAATTCAGAATGCAGAATTCAAAACTTAACAGCAAGAGCATGAGCATAAACATAAATGATTTAAAAAAAAGAAGGAAATCACACACATAAGAATGCTTGCAAATTTCAGAAGCCAAGTCTCTTCTATTGATGCAGAGAACTTAGAGAGTTTTCTTGCAAAATATCTAACCTCCCTTTACAATAAGAATTTGATTAGTATTTATAGAGGTTTTCGCCTCTTTCATTAAATACATGTGGAGGCAAAGTGTCGGCCACTCAACCACCAATAGCAACAACTTTCTCCTCGACCACAACAATGAACCAATGAGCAAATGCCAAATAAAATAACTCGATGATTTTATCACATGGCATATCAAGCTTCAACACAAATCATCGGTCCAGTTTCAATCTCCATGGTGGCGCCTTGGAAATGCATGCCCACGAAGTGGTCGATGCCTCGAAAATGAACAATATTGCATTGGAATCAAGAGCACATGCTTAAACTTGGTAGCTTCAGCGATCATATCACCTCAAGAATTATCTTTATCAATATTAATCTCTTTTCAAGGAAGATTTGCACCAAACTTCACCCAAAATTACATCCATAGGAAAAAGTGTTCAATGTGTGAAAACACTTAAAAAAGAAAAAACAATTTTCGAACAAAGATTACAACAAAATTCCAATGTGGCACCAATGATTACAACGAAATGTCAATGTGGCACACTACAACAAAATTCCAATGTGGCAAAAATGCCAACAAATAGTTTATATGAAAACACATTGATGTTATGAAATATAGAAGATATTACCAATGGAAAACATCAAAGTAAATCTTAATCATTATTTGATTCAAACAGTCAACATTTTCTTGTCAACTTCAATTAAACTTACTACTTCCTCTAACCATGGAAAAGAGAATTTAACTTCACAATCCTAAATTAAAACCCCTCTATTAGATAGCCTTTCTACACATTTGTTTACTTTCCTTAACATATGTGTAAACTTGATTTCTTCAAACTCTTAAGAAAGATCTTGAATTTCTACAATTATCTCTTGTATGTTCCATGGAGCCTTTGATTTTCACAAATTTGTATTTATCATTATGAGTGAGCCACCTTCCATCCATACTTTATTCCATTTTATTTGTTTGCATATTTTTAACCCTTCTAAAGCTACCCAAGATATAGTTTCATTATTTATCTTAAATGCACTATTGAAAGCATAATGAGACAAAATCTTTCCTCTATTATTTCTAATTATTCATCCTACTTTTGATCCTAGATTTCCTTTAGATGCTCCATAAAAATTTAATTTGACCAACTTTACATCTGGTGGTTTTAACTTTATATTATTTTCCTTCTTTTTTTTTTTATCCTATACCCAACATCATAATTCCATTTGATGACTTGACTCCTGTAATGACCCAAAATCTAGATACAAGAAAACACATAGAAAAGAAAATATTTTTTTTTTACTAAGGAGAGGGATTCATAAACCCCAAACTGACCTTTGGTTACTCTATTAGTTTAAGATCACTAAGTTTTCTAACTTTCCTAAAGAGTTACATCTCACCAAATACCCTATCACAAATCTGTCTGTGTAGGCATATTATGTGTTACCGCAAATAAGTTTATCTATCCCATCATTCTTGATGAGCTAAACTTATCACCTTCAATTAGTTGAAGGTATACACCCATCACCATACCATACACAAATCCATTTGTGTAGGTATGCTACATGTATTGCAAGTTAAGCTATCCATATCATCTCCACGATGAGCTATCTTAACTCAGATGTAATATTTTAGTCTACTTAGTTTTCATTCTCCCTAAGGGGTCTTAATTCCCTTAGGTCATTCTCTAGGTTCATCCTAAGATCTCAATTTCTTAGGTAATTTTTATGTTTAACCATGAAACAAGAATAATTCATTTTATTTAATCAAGAGCATACAAAAATCATACAAGGAATGCTAAAAAAAAGACATAAATGAAGTAAGCAATAAATAAAAGAGAAATATTTAACTAGAGAATCATAAGTGGTTCATAAACATAATAATAAAAATACATCTTCCAATAATTCAATGAGTTATTACATATAAGAAAGTATGGTAAACCCTACATACTTTAAAATAATAACATAATACATCATATTCATCTAGAATATCTTCCCATAATTCTAGTCTATTTGAGCATAAGTAAATTGTAAAATTAAGACAAACTGATGTATATGACCAAACTTCTATCTTTGGTCGACCATGTCTTTCCTTCGATATTTTGAGGATAGTAGGGGATCAGGGCACTCATGGTTTAGGAAAGGCATGCCTCTAAATGTATTTACTATGTTCATTTTCAAATTGCATCTATACAAATTAAATCAAAGTATATAACCATCTACCACATAGTTGATTCCATAAATACCACCATTTTTATTTTCCCCTCTCATTATCCAATGAGAGTTTTCCAACAAATGTAGCTAGATTACAGGTCCTACTTTAATCAATTTCTTTCTAACCTTTATTCAACAAATTAAAGTCCCATACCTTTAATCATTAAATAAACTAGGTTCCTTTATTTCCATAAATCAAGTCTTACTACTTAATTCATAAAATAAACCATATTTCCTTCATTTCATAAATTAAAGTCCCATACCCTTAATTTACAAAACAAACTCTTTTCTTTTATTTAATAAATCAAAGTCTCTATTCTTCAATTCATAAATAACCCAATGTTCCTTTATTTCATAAATCAAAATCCCATACCCTTAATTTACAAATTAAGTTATTTTCTTTTTATTTCTATATATCGAAGTTTCTTCTTTAATTTACTTAATAATTAAATAAAAATTTTGACTTATTCTTCTTCAACGACCAAATAAATTTAATAATTATCAAGTACACATAAGGTCCACTAACTTTCCCAACCAGAGGGTTGGGGTTTTAATTAAAGAAGAGTATAGAAGAGAAAAAAAGGTGTGGTAGAGACAACGATCAACCAACCTTACAAGACACAATCAATGACCAAGATGCCATGACTAGCTAGAGATGACAACACCTAGCTATGATCCAACTTAACACTCCTAGACATGGCTCAAGTAGAATTAAAGTACATATGAGGGTTCAAATTCACTTTACGATGTAGCCCAGAGTTAAGGATCATCATCGACTACCTACGTATGTGCCAGGAGAGCCCTGATAAGAGCTTGGTCCATGATTTTACTATGAAAAATGGAAGACGATGGTGTTGAGTTATAACCAATGACTACCAAGGAGCCTAGCCTCACCATAGGCCAATATTTAGCTATGTGGTTGACATCTACAAAGAAGCTCATATGAAAGGAACACATGACTTTAATTTTATCTACAATACATGGCTTTCTCAATAGTTGTAGTAATTTAAGCTACTATAGTCAATCCAAACACGACTTCCACCTAATATAGATCTTACAAAAGGGCTTACCACCACCATAAGCAATACTTTCTAACACTAACATAGTGGCATCTAAGCCACAACTTAGTCCTCAACACAACAAACACATCATGCTATCAAATTCCCTACAACAGGTCACCAAGATAAGGAAAGAGATAGTAAAGAGGTTTGATTATCAAGAGCCAATGACTTGAGATTGTATAGGGTGACACTAAGGAGATATAATTTTATTCTTAGATATAGGGGCCCAAAAACCAAGGAGGTCATTAGCAATGACCACAACAAGAGGACAATGGTCTAAAAAAAAAAGGATAAAACAAGACAACTGCCACTGACATTAGGATGACAGTCAACAAAGGATCCATTTTGAATAAATGGGAGAAGCCATATGTTTGTATCTACCAACCTGTAGTCTCTCAAATGTTTGCTCGCTTCCTGTGTTGAGCTTTTCCACCCAAAATGAACCAGTCTCCTTACTTCTTTCTCACCCCAGCTCCTTATCTTACACCGCTCCCCATAAGGAGTCGAGTCCTTACCATCTATACCAGTGAAAAATCTCCATTACTTCCCATTTGTTTACCTTTACTCTTTGAATCATCTTTCGGGTGAGCCGGTATGGTAACTTATTTTTTAAATTAAAATTTCCTTAATCCCAAAACCTTACCATAAATGTAACTTTCTCCAAGTCGGTGGTGAAGCTTCCTTCACCTAAGCTCCTACCTCATATTGCTCTTGAAGAGCCAAACCCACTTCTTTTATTTGATATTCTTTATATGGCCTTCAGATATTATTAATAAAGGTTTTACCTTTATTCAAATAAATTATCTTTTACTTATTTGAATGAAATTCAATTATTATTATTACAATAAAGATTTCATTAATTATCAAAATGAACTTCAATTATCATTTAAGATTAAGGTTTTTTCTTATTTATTTAAATGAAACTCAATTATCATTTAAACTAAGGTTTCTAAATGAAGTTCTATTGTCTTTTAAAATAAAACATTTATTATTTCAAATGAAATTCTATTTATCATTTAAAATAAAATATATATTAATTCCAAATGAAATTCTATTATCATTTAAAATAAAATATATATTAATTTCAAATGAAATTCTATTATCATTTAAAATAATATATATATATATATATATATATATATATATATATATATATATATAACATAAGATAAAGGTTATTTTTATTGAATACTAAAACCATGCTATTATTTTGAAGGGTTTAAGAAAAACAAGGAGCTTTCAAAGATAACCTGATTATGCATGCTTTTCCAAACCATTGATGCAGCAAATGATGAAGTAAAATACAATCAAACATATGCAACAAAAAAATAGGGAGTCTTTCTGTAAACTCAATCACCTATCTCAGCCTGAGAATTTATGATAACTACAAGGCTATCAACTTGAGGATCAAGGTGGCTAGTTAATTGATGATTATCCCTATCCGATTATGCATACCTATATGAGGGTATCTATCCATGTTACCCTTGATTTATCATAATAATCACTTCCCCTATCTTAGGTACCCCATTTCTGGTGGATGATTCTACCTCTTCCACCCATGAGTGTACCTGATTCTGCACATTAAAAATATGTCAGTAGTATCATGTTCTTTCAAAATATTAAACTAGCATTGCATAGTTGTTCAATTGCACAAACTAAGTATTAAAGCATCAATAATTAATACATTATTTCTTTGTGCCAAAAAGCTTGCTAGGGAGGGTCATGACATCCTAACCCCTAAGACTAAACATCGTCCTAGGTGTTTCTAGTTCAAAAATAAAATTATTATATCATATATTTTGAAACAATAAGAGAAAACATTTTTGCATATCATTCACTTTTTTCCAAGTGGTATTTCTTTCAAAAAATTGGTCCCACTGGACCTTACATTGTTCAAGAATTTGATTCCGCATAGACTTAGAACAAAACTCAAGAATTCTTACCAATGTCACTTCAATAGCCTCTGGATTTACCATCTATAATTTAGAAACATCCCACACATGTTTAGGGTTAGCAACATATTTTCTAAGCAAGGATATGTGGAAGGTGTCATGGATCTTTGATAGGTTAGGTGGTAAGGCAAGTCGATAAGCAACCAAACTAATATTTTCAATGATCTCAAAGGGTCCCATAAACTAAGGATTCAAATTCATAGATTTTATGGTACTCTTATTTGGTTTAACCCTTAAAGACGCTTTATCTCCATCTGAGTACTCTCTTGGAGTCCTCTTTAGATCATCATAACTTTTTTTTCTATCGATAACTTCTTTAAGTCTTTGTTTGATTACCTTTAACTAGTCTTCCATATATTTGACCATATTTGACCCAATCACAACTCGATATTCTAGGTTGTACGATGACAATGGTGTTATACACTTTCACTCATACAATGTATCAAAAGGAGCCATTCATAGAGAGGAGAGATATCTATTATTGTAGGTAAACTCTACAATATGTAGGTAGTCTTACCAATGAGACTTTTGATCCATCTAGTACATGCAGAGCATGTCTTCTAGTACCTAGTTTACCCATTTTGTTTGACCATCTATCTTAGGGTGGTATGTTGAGATCATATTCAATTTCATACCCATTTCATGATGGAGGGTTTTCCAAAATTCAAAAATCCCAGACTATTCCTCTTCCTTAGTGCTTTTTGATATTGTTTAGATAAGGTAGCATATTTAAATTGCAAGTGAGACTCTACTTTCTTTGCCAATTCATATGCCTTTTGTAGCAATTTAGGCTCATGCATGTTTACATCATGCTTCACTCTAGATTCTAACCCATGAATAAACTTGTGAACCCTCATATTCTCATCATAAGCAGACACATACTTAAGTAATCAAACCAAATTATTATAGTATATCTCCACTATTTTAGTCCCTTGCTGAAGGTTGGAAAATTCTTCAAACTTTAAGGCATAGAAGTGTTCTATGAGAAACCTATTTTTGAAGATTTCAACAAAATATTTCCATTTAATATCATTAGGCTCAACCTTATTCTTCTCATAGTAGGTTCCAAACCAATATAAAACAATCATTTCTAATTTTATTGTGGCCTAAAATGTTTGAGTTCCTGAGTAGCATTTTACTATAAAATAAACTTCTAACTCTCTTAGTTAGGCTTCAACTGCATCCCCTTCACCTTCTCCATAAAACATGGAGATACAATTTTGTTTATATCCCTAGCCATCTCATTTTCTAGAAGACCTCTAGCTTGCAACTATTATGTTATTAGTCCATCAACATGGCTAACCTTTGAGTCTCTGGCTTATGAGTTTTGATTCATAGTGGTTTCTAACATTTGTCTCATCTGATCTTGCATGGTAACAATCGTAGCAGTGATGTCTTCTACCTCTATGTAGGAATTTCCTAGATCCTCATCCTGGATCCCTTATTTGATAGTATTTTATTAAATTTATCTAGTTGAAGTCATAGGTGTCTCTTTTTGGCCTTAGTTGGCATTTTAACTTGGTTATTGTTGGTCATCAAATCTGCCTAGGAAAGGATTTTGGGTAAATGTATGTGCCCTAGACCTGGACCAACATTGAAAGGCCGAAGGGAAGAGATGCCCCTCGTGCCAATCTCTAGAGAAAGGTCGGCTCCTATGCTAAACTACTTTGGTGTTTTGAGATAAGGGTGCAGGAAAGAGATAAAAGGAGTTAGGGTTAGAGAAAGAAATAAAAAGGGGTAAGGGAAGAGAGATCGGTGATTTAAGGTGGGAAAGAATAGGAAGCACGATCACTAACTGACAACTTGAATAGCAGCAAGGAACACCAAGAATAAATGAAAGAAACGCAACATTAACCTTCCTATGTATCCTCTGGGTGAGCTCACAGGGATTCTCCTTCTCCTTTTCATCAAAATTCAGGGTTCAGAGTAAAGACGATTAGGACAAGGGAATGTAACAGAAACCACAACCCACCAGGCAGCATAAAAGAAAACTAATACAACATTTTTCCTCCCCTATGTATCCTTCAGGTGAGTTTCAGGGTACTATCCCCAATCGCACACCGAATTCAGGATTCAGAGTCTCAGTATGCAAATGAAGAAAGACAAAAGAATCAAACACAGAAGGCAGCATAAAAGAGAGAAATGAAGCACAAAGATCTTTAGTATTAATCGTAGGACATCAAGTTACAGTAGCTTTCTAGCAGATAGTTCCCCCCATTCTTCATTACAATGCTTGGGTTTTTATAGAGGACCCGACCCTCTGAGTCATAATTACACAGCAAGGAGAAGTACCCCCTCGAGCCCTGAGAATTCGGCTCCTCGAGGCTCTTGTGATCGAGCTCTCAAATCCGTTACCAAAACTGGCAACTGTGATCGGGTCAACCATGGAAAGATGCATTGATGAGCCGTCTGGACGTCCTTGGTCTTCGGGTGCGGTGCTCGAGTGGCCGCCATGCTCGTCAGGCTCTTCATCATGGCCTGATACTTCGTTTCCAATTGCCAAAAATGAGCAGCGAGCTTACCGGGCACGAAAAAATGTATTTATGAGGCACTTGATCGCCTCGGGAAAATACCCGGCTTGGAGCGCGTGCCTTTGCGGTGCTTCGCTAGCCTTTTAACTTTGCTTCGGGATGGACTTGTGCCGAAGTAGACTCTCCTTGATTTGCACTTCGCATGGTGAAGCTTCGCAAGACAACTTCGGGGGTGATGGAGGCCGAAGCATATCTCTTTCGCTAAATGGGGTCTTTACTTTTCGTTGCTTCATTGTGGCAGAACTGCTTCGGTGTGGTCCTTCGACCGAAGTAGATACTTCGCTAATGAGTCTTTGGGATGCTTCGCCGTGATCCTTCTTCAGAACTATGGTTTGGGAGTATTTTGGCCGAAGTGCACCTTTGTCTTCAAAATGCATCTTCCACTTCGGATGAAAGTACTTCGCACGAAAGTTTGCCGAAGTAGATGCTTCGCAATGATTTTCGATGAAGTAGAATTGGTTCGCTGATGCAGGGGCCCGAAGTGGATGCTTCGATGACCTTTTGGCGAAGTGTTTTCAGTACTGTACTCCTTCAAATTCTGCTTCGCAAAAATCCCGCCCGAAGTAGCTGTTGGAAATGCTTCGGGTGCGAAGTAGTTTCCTTCTTCCTCCTTTGTATTTTACTTTGGCAACACCGCTTCACAAAAACTCGCCCGAAGTAGCTGCTGGAAATGCTTCGGGTGCGAAGTAGTTTCCTTGCCTTAGCCAGTTTGGACTATGGTCTAGACCTTCCTTCTTCGGCGAAGTTGTTCTTTTGAAGGCCGCTTCGCTCAACTTTCACCCGAAGTAGGGGTTTGAAGCGCTTCGGGCCCGAAGTTCTTTTATCGTTCCCCTTACATTCTTCTTTGGCAATACTACTTCCCAAAAAATTTTACCCGAAGTAGTGGTGGAAATGCCTTGGGTGCGAAGCTCTTCTCATTTTCTTTCGAAGCTCTTTCTTTTTTTTTATATACAAAGGGGTGGCATTGAAAGCCAAAATTGCTGCAACTTTTCAAATAGAAACAACAAAGAAAAACTTTACAAAACACTATACAAAATTTGTTTTCCTTTTCTACCCCTTGAGAAATGTGACAAAATTGTCAACATTCTTGGTGGCTCGTGGGGCAACGAGCTCATCTCGGTGGGAGAACCCTTAATTTTAATCCATTGGGCAGAGTCTTCTCCAGATCCTTCTCCTCCTTCTTCCCCTGGGAGTGCTTCTGCAACTGGTTCTTGTTCTCCTTCTTCTTCTGCTTCTTCTCCTCCTTCTTCTAGCGCGGCCTCCTCAGGAGCATCTTCCTGCGACGGCGATGGGGCAAGACGCTCACGGACTTTCCTCATAGTTCGGCGGACCTGAGACCAGGCACTCTTCGAGAAAGGCTCTAGGTCTTGTAAAGCCTTGATCAAACCATGAAACCGATCGATTTGCCCGATATCTGCATGTTGGGCTCTAGTATATAGATCGTTTAGACAGGCCGCGATCTTATAGTATTTCAAAAGGTAATCTGTGACCTGCCTTTCTGTTACTGGCTCTGCCCATTCGTCTATTTTCGAGACGTCACCTTCAAATTGAAGCCATGTCGGCTTAATCTCTTCCTTGGACAGGAGATTCCCATCATCATCTGTGAAGCTTGGGAAGCCCATGGAAGAGAGATCTTGAAAATATCCCATTGATGTGCGCTGCTCCTTCTCGAACATGTCCATGAGGTCCTTCGCCTTCTGCATTTTTTGCACCTTAGAGAAGAAAGCGCGAACTGTGGCCCGGGCTGTAGACCAGTCTCTGGCTATCCGACTCATAGCAGGGACCTGCAAGTCTTGATATTTGGAGCTTTGGACATCGAAAGCTAGTTTGAGTTAGCTTCTAGCTTTCTGAGTGATTTCATCAATGATTGGCCCTCCTTCGACAGCGGCATTCCGGGCTTCCATGATATAGGCCAAAATTGAAAGGGCGCTGGAGGCCCGAGATCTAAAGTTTTTAAGCAAATGCGAGCGAATCTCCTTGATTCTACTCCTATCACACAGCCCTAGGCCCTCCTTTTCGTACAGCTATTTCTACATCTACAAGATTTTTGCTTCGAGCTCTTTGGCCTTCAGATCATTCTCGGCCTGCCTCTGTGCTCGATTTTTGGCTGTACACTCTAGTTGTTGTATCTATAATTTTAGGGCATGTGCTTCCTTTTTCATCAGCTTGCACTGCTCTTCGGCATCTGCTAGCTTGGACCGAATTCTTGCCAGCTCTTCCTCTAGTTTGATATTGGTGCCTTCTACCTCGAATCTGCACTGATTTGCAATGTTTGCGTGCACTCGAAAGGTCTCGATCCCTACATGCATAGACACAGACTCATTGTCTAGGTTCAGGTGTTCCAGGTCCTTGGTTTTCTCCTGATAATCATAATCCATTGGAGTCATCTCATCCAGAGGCTTTTGGACCCTGGGGACCTTCTTCACCTTGTGTAATTTCTTGACTTTTAAATCAAAGACCGCACACTTCTCAACTTGGGCCAGAGAGCACCCTCTTTTCTTCCTAGCCTCCTTCAGCATCTTCTCTATGTTTTGCCATGCTTGAATTAGCTTTTTAGCTAGAGGACGTTCCTTTATTATGGACAACTCGGATTCAAATAAGGCCGGATCTCCAACCGCAGGGGTAAACAAATATAAGGAGTTGATGGGGAATACCTCACCAGAAGGTTCGACGATAGGTGTAGCGGGGGCTTCGGCCAGTGGGACAACATCGTGTATGATGGGGAGATGGGATGTGAGGTTCGACATTGGGCTACTATCTTTGCCTTGTCTGAGGGCCGAAGGAACAACGACGTGGGAGGGTGAAGCGATTTCAACGGGCTGGTCCTGGCCGGATGACTCAGGTGGGGTGGCGCTAGGCAGAGTTGGAATGGAAATAGGCAATGTTTGAAGGGGTGATTGACTTTGTAGGGAAGGGAGAGGTTGATGGGGACTTTCAATCGGGACCATAGTGGACGTGTCAGAGATCAAGGCGAAGGGGGGAGAGTGCATACCTACGTGCCCTCCTGGAAAAGCGGCCGTGGTAACTTCCTGTGTAATCGGCTCCTGCTCCTTTTGGGCTTCGGCGCTTCCAACCTCCGTGACTTCTACTTCAGGGTCTCCTTCTTGGAGGAGTTCCTCCACATCGATGACGTCTATGTCTGGAACCGTCTCAGCACTTGGTGGCATCACACTTTCAACACCTGCTTCGACCGGGTCTGATGCAGGTTGCTCAGCATGGGCGCTTGAGGGCTTTGTGCGAGGTCGCTTTGGGTGGCTCGGAGGCACTTGACTTTGCTCCTACCTCTTTCTTTTCTTTCTCTCCAATGGCTGCTCTGCCTCTTCGGCACTTGTGTCATGGCTTTCTGATGGTCCTTGTGGTAGTGCCTTTGGAGTAGCTTCGGCTTCTTCCTCTATCGAGGCATATTCAGCTCCTTTTGGACTTTCACCCGACCCCGGGGGAGCTGGAGGGACAAAATCAGTGAAGGATATAGACTTCCAAGTTTCTACGTTGGCATCGTAAAGAATCGTGAAGTCTTTATCTATTGCCAAGAGTCCGTAAGAATTCATCTTCTGGCGATGGACTCTCATTATCCACCACTCCCGAAGCTTTTCCTCGCTCCAATCCTTCAGTTCCTCCTTTAAATCATCTTTCGCCCTTTTCCAAAATGTGGAGCTTGGAGTTGGGAGGGGGTACTGATCAGGGTCAAACTCGACCTCCATGGGGTAGAACTCATGCCAGGGAGGTAATGTCCTCATCCTCTCCACATGCCACTCCAGGTCTTCCCCATTGGGATTATTCCTTTGTTCCACAATTTTGGGGTGGGGGCAGATGTGGAAATTCTTAAATTTTAAGTGATCCCTCATTACTCCCAAGGGATCATAGAGCCATTGCTGAGGGATCTAGAGCAGACCAAAATTGGTGAGCTTCTCCTCCAGGAAAACATTTTGTTTCAAGGCAGATACCTCAATTACTCCCATCCTGAAGGGGAAGTCGCAGGTATGTGCCCATTTTCGACCATGGCCATACACGACGTTGGTTGCGTCACTCTGTCGAGCTACTTCCAATGCAAATTGGTACTCGAAAGGGAAAACAGGGAGCAGGAAGGGTTTTCTTGTAAAGCCGAACATACGAATCACCAATCCCTACGTCAATTGAAAAACATCCCCCTTCTTTTCTTGCACTATTTTATCTCTCAGACTGAGGGGGACCCGAGGGGAAGAACCCTTCAACAAATGCATGGCGGGCCCCAAGAATTGTTGGTTAAAAGAATAATAGGACTCTGTCCTCAATAGGAGAGGAGTCCACTGGTATACAGGCAGAGGATTTCCATCCTTGTCACTCGAAGAGATGGCGATATGGGGGAATCGTTGATGAACCTGGTAGAAGAACAACCAGACTAGGAGGGAGCAGGGTGCGAAGTACTGGCCCATCGTCGAATTCTTCATACTGGTGAGTCACGTATGCAAGGTTTGGGCCACCCATTCTGCCCAATCAAAGAAAACTAGGTTGGTGCTTGGTCTTGCAGTATCAGGGGCATAGAATTCCCCTCTTGAAATACATTCGGCCAAAGACACCTGCCAGGGTTGTACCAAGGCATCTGTCGACAAGCCCGCCACCCATGCAATGATGGAGAAAATGTCGGTGTTCTTGAAAGATGCCAAGGGTAGAGGCATTTGGGGCAGTTTGCCTGAAGGGAGCCCGCTTTTGAGGTTTTCACGCAAAAATTTCAATATGAAGTTGTTGGAAGTGAACCTCTCCATCTGTTCGCTTAGAATAACATTGCGAACTGAATAACCCTTGGGTGGCCCTTGCTGTGGCGCAAATGCCGCTTGCACATCTTCCTTCAGAATGGAAAATAATTTATGGCCCGAAGCATCCAACACTTGCCTGGATGTGGGCTGGTAATTCTGCGCGATAGCATAAATTAGCTTCGGGCAATGGTGAGCAGGAGGGGCCAAAAACCAGTAAATCTGAGAATAATAGGCAGCAGCCCTTTTATTCTCTGGAGTGAGTCGGCTCACCATAAACTCAATGGTGCATCGAAGGTCGGGCACGTCTTTAGAGAGCTCTGTATCTCTAATTTTCTCCCACCCATCAATTGGCGGGTCTACAAGCTGCTCCTCCTCAGAGTCATCTCCTCCTTCCATTGGCTATTTTTTGGGGCGAAGGGGGGGATTTATCATTTTTGGAGTATGCCTTTTCTCCTCCTTGCCCTTCTTTGTTTTTTTAGGGCCTGCAACTTCGGGCTCTTTCCCCTTTTCCTTGGAATTCTTCTTTCCCATGATGGTGGTTGAGTCCTTGATACAGAGAGCTTCGATGCGAATGGCTAGATGCAAAGGGCAGGAGGATTGCAAGGTATCTGAAGGTTCTTAGTCTAGCTTGAACTGATGGATAAATAACTTCCTTCTTGCTAGGACTTCGCATTTTATAACCTAAAAAGGCAACCACCTAAATTTATGGCACCTACTAAAATTAAATTTACACCTCGGACGGAAGAGGTTGTCGTATTCTTAAATTGATTCTGCAGCGACGTGGTACACAGGGCCACATGCTTCGATGATTACTCTTTGTACTGGAGATGCAACCCGCTGCCACTTCGTACCTTGGCATGAACTTTTCTTTTCCCTTTTTCTAACTGAATTGCCTCGGGATGCACCCTGCCGCTTTTGCCTTAAATTCACCCACTTCGGACTCCTTTCAAGGTTGCCACCGACACGTTCTCCGAGGCACATTTTAAATTCTCCACCTCATGCAAGTTGAACTCAATGTCAAAAATGCCTCACGGTGAACCTTTGGTTTGGACTGCCTTTCGACGCTTCGGGCCCGAAGTACTTTTCTTTTGCCGTGCTGCCGCTTTGCATCGGAAACTACTTCACAAGAGCTCTTTTAAAATCTACTTCGCAAAAATCTTGCCCGAAGTGGCTGCTGAAAATGCTTCGGGTGCAAAGCTCTTTTCGTGCCTTTGTGTGAATTTTGGTTCGGCCCTTCTGAGAGTAACATGCTTCGCAGTGAACCTTCTTGCAACTGCTACTTCGCATCAAAAGTCCCCGAAGGGGATTTTGAAGTGTAGTACTTGGCTTTTGCGATCTTGGAACAGGATGTATATACAAATGCAAATTATATACAAAAGTACATATACACATTTTTTTTTTTTTTGAAGAAAGAAATGATGTTTTACCTTAGCGGTGAAAAGTCTTCAGATGAAGACCATTGACAGAGATCGGAAAAACTTGGCCATCTGCATCTTTGAGGATGAAAGAGTTGGCCGAGTTCACCTTCATAATTTTGAACGGACCATCCCAAAAGGCGTCCATCTTGTCGTGATTCCCAGGCTTGGCCTTCCAGGAGTCCCACTTCCATACCAGATCTCCCACATTGAATGTGTGATCGGATGACCTTTTCTTGAACCAGTCTTGAGTGACCTGAGCATGCTTAGCGAAGTTCTGGTAGGCTTCTTCGCGATCTTCCTCTAGCTGTAACAGCTGAGCTAATCTACTTTCCATTGGACCAACTCCATCTTCTTCTTCTAACAGTTGCAGTGTAGGGATCTCCACATGGATGGGTAAGATGGCCTCCTTGTCGTAGACCAGGGCATAAGGTGAAGTCTTGATTGACTTCTTGACAGAAATTCGATCGGCCCACAAGGCCCGATCTAGAAGGAGATGCCAAGTCCTTTTGTTTGTCTCTATGAGCTTTCTTAGCACCCTCAACAAGGTCTTGTTGGTGGATTTTGCCAATCCATTGCCCTGCGGATAGTAGTTGGAGGATATTTTATGGTATATCCCATATTTGTAGAGGAATTCATTGATTTTGGCACCTATGAAGCTGGGGCCATTGTCCGTGATGATTGCTTCGGGGATGCCGAACCTGGTGATCAACCCTTCTAGGAAGGTGATTACAGTCTCTTGATCTGCATGCTTTGTAGGAATTGCTTTGGCCCACCTGGTGAAGTAGTCAGTCGTAGTCAATATGAATTTATGTCCAACGGAGGAGTTCGGCGATATGACCCCTATGAAATCCAGCCCCCATTGTTGAAAGGGCATCTCTACTTGTATCGGTTGAAGGGGCATCGAAGCATTTCTGCTTCGATCGATGAACTTTTGACACTGCTCGCATTTACGACAAACTGCGAAGGCATCGACAAAGAGTGTGGGCCAATAATAACCTGCCTTGATAATCTTTAGTGCCATTGTTCTCCCTACGAAGTGACCTCCAGATAGTCCTGAATGAAATTCTCCCAGGACTCTCCTCTTATCATCATCCTTGATGCACTTGAGAAGGACACCATCAATGTTTCTGAAAAATAGGCCTTCAGGGCGTAGAATGTATCGGGAAGATCGCATCCTGAAATGTCTTTGTTGTGATGCATTCAGATGTGAAGGACATCTATCGGTGTTGAAGTAGTCGACTATCTCATTAACCCAATATTTCTCATCCCCTTCCTGGTTCGCGAAGCACCCTTCTGCTAGTGCATCATCCCCCTGAGATTCTGTAGCTTCGGTCATTGCGCTCTTCGCCAATTCTTGACACAATGCACGACCATGAACCAGTTTGGTAGGCTTGATCTCAATGTCAAATTCTTGTATCTTGTTTACCCAACCGGCTCTCTTGCTTCCCAATTCTCCTTGGATGATGAAATTGCGTACATCGGGGTGAATGACAAAAATTATGACTCGACTTTGGGAGATGAACTGCTTGAACTTCCTTAGTGATTTCATTACTGCATGCACCTGACGTTCTATGAAATTATATCTTTCTTCATGGGGATTGATCACCTAGCTCAAAAACGCGATGGGACGCTCTTCGCCATCTTCCCCCTTTTGTGTCAGGACAACAGCATAGCTCTCGGGCTCTCCTATGGCATACAGGATAAAATCTTGACTGTAATCAGGGTTGATCAAGACCGGCGCTTGAGCGATTCGGGCCTTAATCTCTTCGAATGCCTCCTTTCTTTCTTCCATCCAGGAGAATTCGGCACCCTTCTTCAAAAGCTCGGACATTGGCTTGATGACTTGGGCGAAATCAGGGACGAACTTCCTTACGAAGTTGATCTGGCCAAAGAAATATTGAAGTCCTTTCTTGTCTGCTGGGAGTGGGAGCTTCGTTAGAGCCTCGGATCTATCGAGATCTACAGCGAGGCCCTTTTTTGATATCGCGTGTCCCAGCAACTTTCCTTCGCTGACTGTGAATATGGACTTCTTTGGATTGATTGAGATGCCAAACTCTCGACATTTTTCAAAAATTTGTTGTAGATGTATCGGGTGATCCTCCCTTATTTGGGAGAAAATGGTCATGTCATCTAGATAGATGATGATAACCTTATTCAGTAGCTCACCAAAAGCAAGATCCATTGCCCTCTAGAAAGTTGCACCAGCATTCGAAAGGCCAAATGGCATTCGCTGGTAAGCAAATGTTCCCCACTTGGTGGTGAACATTGTTTTGTGCTGGTCTTCGTCCCTGACCCAGATCTGATTGTATCCAGAGAAACCATCGAGCAGGGAGAAGCGTTGAGCTCCGGCCATCGAGTGCAAAATCTGATCGATTTGTGGAAGAGGATAGTGGTCCTTGAGGGAAGCTTGGTTCAGGTTGTGAAAGTCCACGCATAACCGTATATCTCCATTATTTTTTTTGACGGGGACTAGATTCGCTACCCATGAAGAATGCTTGATGGGATATATTATCTTCGCCTCGAGCATTTTTAGAAGTTCGGCCTTCATTAGGACCTCTATTTTTGGGTTGACTGGCCTTTGCTTTTGTCGAAAGGGTTTGACCCCCTCCTGTAATTCGATTGTGTGTTGAACTAGCTACCGATTGTATCCCCTGAGGTCTTGATAAGACCAAGCAATTATGTCTGGATACTTTTTGCACAGAGTCTGGATCTGTTCTATCTCTTTCGAAGTGCAATCGGTTCCAACTTTTATTGCTTTTTTGGGTTCAAGCTCTAAATCTTGATACTGTTTTTCATTGACTTTGATCATGTGAGAGAGTGCTCGATCATTCTGATCAAAGAGGCTTTCAAGAGTGATCAATCCCTTGGGAACGTGGTTATTCTTCAATTGAACCAACCCCTCATTTTCTTCTTCGTTAGAGCTTCTGTCTTCGACTGTAGCGGCTTCTTGGATCATGAAATTTACAATCTGCTCATCATTGTCAAAGACTTGCCAATGTAGATCTCTATCCGGGATAGAGGGCCTGTAGATCATCCTCATAGCTTTGGGCTTGTGCACCATGTCTTCTGCGGGAGAGTACTTGGCTATGATGGATGCCAGGACATCAGCATGTCGATTCTTTTCTCGTGGGATTGACTGCAGATTGAGAGACTCGAACTGGTCAAACAGGTCCCATACCCTGTTGCGATATGATTTTAGATAATGCTTCTTTGAAATGCACCTGTTTGTGACCTGGTTGCATACTAGTTCAGAATCTCCAAATATTTGGAGGTGCTTTATGCCTAACTTGTTCAGCTTTCTTGAGTCCTAGGCATAATGCTTCATATTCTGCTACATTGTTGGTGCAGCTCCATGTCAACCGGTAGCAATACTCCTTTTGCTCTCCGAACGGTGAAACTAGAAGAATCCCTACCCCAGCGCCATTTTTACATCGGGCACCATCGAAGAACAACTTCCATAGTCCTTCTTGGGTACTCGTTCTATTCTTTGGTTGGGTGAGTTTCTCAGGCTTGGTGATCGCATAACATCCTATCTCGGTTTCCACCATGGCATTAAAGTTTGTCAATGAGAACTCATCTTCATAACTTAATTGTGCGAGAGACTCTTTTACCAGGTCCACCTGCTCTATTTCCTCCACTATTGCATTCACTGGATCACTGTTTTCTTCCTCGGACATCTTCTGCACAAGAAAGGAAGAGGGCTTTTCATTGTAAACCTTCACCTTCTTTCCTTTGAATGGAATCTCGAGATGAGAGTAGTCCATAGACAGATATCCACCCAGATTTGCTGTGAATTCCCTTGACAAGCACATACTAAAGTATGGTTCCAAGTCGACTACCACTACCTCTTGTATGACCGTGATCTGAGGCATCTTATGCAGTCGGATAGGAATGTCCTTGATCACTCCTACAGTCTTCACTGGGGTTCCATCCAACTGGAGTACACCTTGGCTACTTTGCATATATTCCATCCCTATTTCTTCGCATACTGCCCTTGGCATGACTGTTGTTGCGGCCCCGAAGTCGATCATACAGTTATGTACAATATACCCTTCCATCTGTAGAGACAGGTAGAATGGAGGTGGCCTATTCTTACCCGTAATGGATGTGGATAGAGTCTGCACAAGAGCAAGTGGTGCTGCCTTTTTTGCTTTAATCATCTTCAATGATTCTTGCAGCAGGTCCACTTGTCCAGGTAGTTGCAGTGCATCGTACAAGCTGATCTTGGTTGGAATCCTCTTTAACTCCTCTACGATGTTGTACGCTAGGGAACCGAGCACCTCGGGTTCCTTTCTTGGCTCATATCTAGTGTGATACTACTCCGTAGCTTCAACTCTTTGCCACTTAGTCAATGAAGGAAACTTGAGCTTTTCCTTAGCCTGCTCCTTAGTTTCTGCCTGAGGTGGTTCGGCAGAGGCCTTTTGAGCTTTTTCTTTGATTGGTGTAGGTGGAGGGGCTTCGTTCGGGGCCGAAGAAGATGATTGTCCCTTTTTGGGTCGAGCGTGCACTTTTAAGGGAGCCATCTGAGTAGCATCCACTTCTATTGCCTTCTTTCCTCCTCTAGTAAGCACTGCAACCGGCTCCTCCTCGCCAATTGTCAGGTTTTGACTTATTTGCCTAATGACGTTGACTTGACCGCTATGACTACTGCTTGCCAGCATTTGTACATAGTGTTGGTGCAGCGTGCAAGTATTCTCTTCATGCGGATCATTACACGTAGAGCACCAATATACATAATCGAAAGTGCTCGGGGCTTCATCGATTGCAGCATTTCTCGTCGAGGCCTTCCCTTGTTGGACTGCTTGATCTTTGGTAAGCGCAGGCGTAGGATAAGATCTTCTTGGTAGGAATTCCTATTGTGCTTGCTTCTTCTTCACAATGGTCATGTCATTGGACAACGTCTGAACTGTAGAGTTCAGCGACTGCATTTCTTGCAAAATTTTAGTCTGTATATCATCGACTTTCGGACCGAGTGGCAACGAAGCCATCATCGATATTGGAGGCAAGGCAGAGTGTTGAGGTGGTGCTGGTAGTACAAGAAATGCCGAAGTGACGGTGGGCTACAGAGTTGAAAATGTAGGGAAATGAATTTGTGGAGTGGTAATCTGAGACACAATAGGATTTGGGTTCCAAGATGAGATCGGGAGTGCAGGGGTTGTAGAGATTTGTGAAGCGACTGCGCTCGCATACTGGAATTGGGGGAATTTAGGAAGTATGGGCATCGACATCCTTTGGGGAAGCTTGCCCATAGCTATCAAATCCATTTCTGCCCTCTTGGCTAACTCATACAACTCGAGAAAGGTATTAACGTTAGAATATCTTACCATGAGACTGATATCAGGGTTGAAAGCCCGAAGGAAATAGTATGTTGCAGCTTCGTCGGTTGGCCGAAGTCCAACTGGTACTCTCTGCCAGGTTCGAGCAAACCTAACATTGAAGTCTGTGATCTCCTCTTGTGGATGTCTCTGGATTGAAGTGAACTGATGCAGGAGAGAGGTAGGATCACAGGACTCATTGAAGTTTCCCATCAGTTTCCCAGCTAACTGGTCCCATCCCGTAATACTACCGGGTGGTAGGGATCTATACCAGTAGAGGAGTTTTCCTCTAAGGGAAAGAACCAGAAGCTTTACCATAATTTGCTCTTCTGTGATGTCGTGGATCACCGCCAGAGATATTATGTCCTGGATATGCTCCAGAGTAGTCTTCCCAGTTCCATCGAACGTTGGGATCTTCTTTACGGTAGTAGGCGGCACTTGCCCTTGTCCTCGCTAGATTCAGTGGTGACAAAGAATCCCATGCTAGGCACATCCTGGGTGGCGGTGGCTGCTGCATTTGTTGTTGTTGTTGTTGTTGTGCCATACTTGCTCCTAGATTTTGAGAAACAAGAATTCTCGAAGCTCCCCCTTGATTGCTAATAGGACAACTAATAGGAATGGAGGCACTAGGATGCTTCGATGAGTTGGGAGGATTGGGAGGAAAACTAGATGTTGTACTATCAGAAGTTAGGCCTTGTTCGCCAATAGCAGCCTCTTGCGAGGATGTTCCACGTAACAGTGATTCGGGGGTGACCAACCTTGATCGCTCCCCGATGGCGTCAATATCTAGTTCAAAGAACTCAGTTTCCTCTCCTCTATTCCTAACTCTCCATCTTGTTTGCATGAAGGCACAGACTTTTGGTACTGGTCTTTACGACTTAAATATTCTCGGGTAAATAGAGTCGCCAGATGCTAAGAGTCTTTTAGTAATGAGAGCATCGATTCTCACTACCACTCAGAAGGTGAGACTGACCGGGTCACACCGGGAACTGGTTAGAACTATTGGCCCCGGTGTAGACGGGTTTGAGATTTGTGCTTAAAATATGGGACCTTGGTCCCACCGGGTGTGCCAAAAACTGTTGGTCATCAAATCTGCCTAGGAAAGGATTTTGGGTAAATGTATGCACCCTAGACCTGGACCAACATTGAAAGGCCGAAGGGAAGAGATGCCCCTCATGCCAATATCTCGGAGAAATGTCGGCTCCTATGCTAAACTACTTTGGTGTTTTGAGATAAGGGTGCAGGAAAGAGATACAAGGAGTTAAGGTTAGAGAAAGAAATAAAAGGGGATAAGGGAAGAGAGATCGGTGATTTGAAGTGGGAAAGAATAGGAAGCACGATCACTAACTGACAACTTGAATAGCAGCAAGGAACACTAAGAATAAATGAAAGAAACGCAGCATTAACCTTCCTATGTATCCTCTGGGTGAGCTCACAGGGATTCTCCTTTTCCCTTTCATCAAAATTTAGGGTTCAGAGTAAATACGATTAGGACAAGGGAATGTAACAGAAACCACAACCCACCAGGCAGCATAAAAGAAAACCAATATAGCATTTTTCCTCCCCTATGTATCCTTCAGGAGAGTTTCAGGGTACTGTCCCCAATCGCACATCAGATTCAGGATTCAGAGTCTCAGTATGCAAATGAAGAAATACAAAAGAATCAAACATAGAAGGCAGCATAAAAGAGAGAAATGAAGCACAAAGATCTTTAGTATTAATCGCAGGACATCAAGTTACAGCAACTTTCTAGCAGATAGTTCCCCCACCTTCTTCATTACAATGCCTGGGTTTTTATAGAGGACCCGACCCTCTGAGTCATAATTACACAGCAAGGAGAAGTACCCCCTCGAGCCCTGAGAATTTGGCTCCCCGAGGCTCTTGTGATCGAGCTCTCAAATCCATTACCAAAACTGGCAACTGTGACCGGGTCAACCATGGAAAGATGCATTGATGAGCCGTCTGGACGTCCTTGGTCTCTGGGTGCGGTGCTCGAGTGGCCGCCATGCTCGTCGGGCTCTTCATCATGGCCTGATACTTCATTTCCAATTGCCAAAAATGAGCAACGAGCTTATCGGGCACGAAAAAATGTATTTATGAGGCACTTGATCACCTCGAGAAAATACTTGGCTTGGAGCGCATGCCTTTGCAGTGCTTCGCTAGCATTTAAACTTCACTTCGGGATGGACTTGTGCCGAAGCAGATTCTCCTCGATTTGCACTTCGCATGGTGAAGCTTCGCAAGACAGCTTCGGGGGTGATGGAGGCCGAAGCATATCTCTTTCGCTAAATGGGGTCTTTATTTTCCGTTGCTTCGCTGTGGCAGAACTGCTTAGGTGTGGTCCTTCGGCCGAAGTAGATACTTCGCTAACGAGTCTTTGGGATGCTTCGTCGCGATCCTTCTTCAGAACTGTGGTTCGGGAGTATTTTGGCCGAAGTGCACCTTTGTCTTCAAAATGCATCTTCCACTTCGGATGAAAGTACTTCGCATGAAATTTTTCCGAAGCAGATGCTTCGCAATGATTTTTGGCGAAGTAGAATTGGTTCGCTGATGCAAGGGCCCAAAGTGGATGCTTCGGCGACCTTTTGGCGAAGTGTTTTCAGTACTGTACTCCTTCAAATTCTGCTTCGCAAAAATCTCGCCCGAAGTAGCTGCTGGAAATGCTTCGGGTGCGAAGTAGTTTCCTTCTTCCTCCTTTGTATTTTACTTCGGTAACACTGCTTCGCAAAAAACTCGCCCGAAGTAGCTGTTGGAAATGCTTCGGGTGCGAAGTAGTTTCCTTGCCTTAGCCAGTTTGGACTGTGGTCTAGACCTTCCTTCTTCGACGAAGTTGTTCTTTTGAAGGCCGCTTCGCTCAAATTCCACCTGAAGTAGGGGTTTGAAGCGCTTCGGGCCCGAAGTTCTTTTTATCGTTCCCCTTGTATTCTTCTTTGGCAATACTACTTCGCCAAAAAAATTTACCCGAAGTAGTTGTGAAAATGCCTCGGGTGCGAAGTTCTTCTCATTTTCTTTTGTATACAAAGGGGTGGCATTGAAAACCAAAATTGCTGCAACTTTTCAAATAAAGAAATAACAAAGAAAAACTTTACAAAACACTGTACAAAATTTTGATTTCCTTTTCTACCCCTTGAGAAATGTGACAAAATTGTTAACAGTTACATCCAAGGAAAAGAATAAGTTACAGTTTCACTTTAAAATGTACCACTAATTCAAACCATGATACAAAGTTCTTTTGCTAAAAGCATCAATAATCTAATTAGGATGGTATTCTAAGGTTATGATGTAACTTCATTACCAAAGTCCATACTTATCATAAGTAAGGTATCATAACACTCTAATCACCCTTGGGATTAGTTCCTATTAGATTCTAGCAATTAGGAGATTCTAGGCCTTTCCAGCTTTAGATTAAAACTTAAGCAAGCCTTCATTGAAAGACATCCAAATTCCTTTAGCACATAAAATCTCTATACCCTCGTACCTAGAGCACTGATACCAAAAATAATGACCCAAAATTTAGCTACAAGAAAACACAAAAAAAATAAAATACATTTTTTTTTACTAAGGAGAGAGGGATTCCTAAACCCCAAACTGACCTTTGGTTACTCTATTAGTTTAAGATCACTAAGTTTTTTGGCTTTTATAAAGAGTTACATCTCACCAAATAACCTATCACAAATCCATTTGTATAGGCATATTATGTGTTACCACAAATAATTTTATCTATCCCATCATTCTTGATGAGCTAAACTTATCACCTTTAATCAATCGAAGGTATACGCCCATCACCATACCATACACAAATTCATCTGTGTACATATGCTACGTGTATTGCAAGTTAAGTTATCCATTTCGTCTCCATGATGAGCTATCTTAACTCAGATGTAATATTTTAGTCTACTTAGTTTTCATTCTCCCTAAGGGGTCTTAATTCCCTTAGTTCATTCTCTAGGTTCATCCTAAGATCTCTATTTCTTAGGTCATGAAATAATAATAATTCATTTTATATAATAAAGAGCATACAAAAAGCACACAAGGAATGCTAATAAAAAGAGATATAAATGAAGTAAGCGATAAATGAAAGAGAAAGAGTTAACTAGAGAAGCATAAGTTATTCATAAACATAAATAATAAAAATACATCTTCCAATCATTCAATGAGTTATTACATATAAGAAATCATGGCAAGCCCTCCTTAATTTAAAATAATAATATAGTATATCATTTTAATCTGATATATCTTCCCATAATTCTAGTCTATTTGAGCATAAATAAATCATTATAAAAGTAAAGAAAAACTGATGTATATTATCCAACTGCTATATTTGGTCCTCCATGTCTTTCCTTAGATATTTTGAAGATAGTAAGGGATCAGGGCACTCATGGTTCAAGATAGGCATACCTCTAAATGCATTTACTATGTTCATTTTCAAATTGTAACTATAAAAATTAAATCAAAGTATCTAACCATCTACTGCATAGTTGATATCATAAAAACCACTATTTTTATTTTCCTCTCTCATTACCCAATGAGAGTCTTCCAACAAATGCAACTAGATTATAGGTCCTAATTTAATCAATTTCTTTCCAATTTTTATTCAATAAAATAAAGTCCCATACCTTTAATCATTAAATAAACTAGGTTCCTTTATTCCCATAAATCAAGTCTTACTCATAATTTATAAAGTAAACAATATTTCCTTCACTTCATATATTAAATTCCCATACCCTTAATTTACAAAACAAACTCTTTTATTTTATTTAATAAATCAAAGTCTCTATTCTTCAATTCATAAATAACCCAATGTTCCTTTATTTCATAAATCAAAGTCCCATACCCTTAATTTACAAAATAAACTATTTTATTTTTATTTCTATAAATCAAAGTTCCTTCTTTAATTTACTTAAAACTAAAATAATTAAATAAAACATTTGACTTATTCTTCTTCAACGACCAACTCAATTTAAGAATTATCAAGTACTCAAAAGGTCCACTAACTTCCCCAACCAGAGGGTGGGGGTTTCAATTAAATAAGAGTATAGAAGAGCAGAAAGGGCATAGCAGAGACAACGGTCAGCCAACCTTACAAGACATGGCCGATGACCAAGACACCACAACTAGATAGAGATGACAACACCTGACTATGGTCCAACTTAACACTCCTAGATACGGCCTAAGGAGTAAAGTACATAGGAGGGGTTCTGCTTCACTTTACGATGTAGTCCAAAGTTAAGGATCATCATCGACTACCTACGTATGTGAAAGAAAAAGAGCCCTGATGAGAGCTTGATCTATGGTTTTACTATGAAATATGAAGGATGGTGGTGCTGAGTTATAACCAATGACTACCAGGGAGCCTAGTCTTACCATAGACCAACCTTTAGGAATGCAGTCGACATCTACAAACAAGCTTATACGAAAGGCAAACTCGATTCTAATTTTATTTACAACACATAGTGTTCTCAATAGTTGTAGTACTTTAAGCGATCATAGTTGACCCAAACATGGCTTCCACCTACTCTAGATATTACCAAATGGTTTACTACTACCATAAACAACATTTTCTAACACTAACATAGTGGCATCCAAGACACAACTCAACCCTCAACACAATTAACACATCACCCTGTCAGATTCCCTATAGCAGGTCATTGAGATAAGGAAAGAGATAGCAAGGAGGTTTGATTCTTGAGAGCCAATGAATTTTGATATTTTCTAGGGTGACACTAAGGAGATACTATTTTATTCTCAAATGTATGGATCCCAAAAATCAAGGAGGCCATTAACGATGACCACAACAAGAGGACAACGATCCAAAGAAATCAAGGATAAAACAAGACAACCGCCACTAACATTAGGATGACATTCAACAAAGGATCCATTTTTAAATAAATAAGAGAAGCCATATGTTTGCATCTACCAACCTATAGTTTCTCAAACATTTACTCACTTCTTATGTTGAGATTTTCCATCCAGAATGAACCAGTCTCCTTCCTTTTTTCTCACCCCTGCTCTTTATCTTACATCACTCCCCATAAGGGGTCAAGTCCTTATCCTATACCTTAGTGAAAACTCTCCATTACTTCCCATTTTCCACCTTTACTATCTGACTCATCTTTCGGGAGGCCTAGCATGGTAACTTATTTTTTTAAATTAAAATTTTCTCAATCCCAAAACCTTACCATAAATGCAACTTTCTCCAAGTTAGCAGTAAAGATTCCTTCACTTGAGCGATTAACTCTCAATGCTCTTGAAGAGCCAAACCCACTCTTTATTTTATATTCTTTATAAGGCCTTCAAATATTATTAATAAAGGTTTTACCTTTATTCAAATAAAGTATCTTTTACTTATTTGAATGAAATTCAATTATTATTATTACAATAAAGATTTCATTAATTATCAAAATGAACTTCAATTATCATTTAAGATTAAGGTTTTTTCTTTTTTTTTAAATGAAACTCAATTATCATTTAAACTAAGGTTTGTAAATGAAGTTCTATTGTATTTTAAAATAAAATGTTTATTATTTCAAATGAAATTCTATTATCATTTAAAAATAATAAAATATATACACACATATATATATTTATATATACTTATATATATAACATAAGATAAATATTCTTTTTATCGAATACTAACACCATGCTATTCTTTTGAAGAGCTTAAGAAAAACAAGGAGCTTTCAAAGATAACCCAATATGCATGATTTTCCAAACCATTGATGTAGCAAATGATGAAGTAAAAGATAATCAAACATATGCAATAGACAAAGAGGGAGTCTTTCTATCAACTCAGTCACCTATCTCAGCCCGAGAATTTATGATAGCTACCAGGCTATCAACTTGAGGCTCAATATGGCTAGCTAATTTATGATTATCCCTATCCGATTATGCATATCCATATTACCACTGAGTTGCCATTATCATCATTTCCCCTATCTTAGGTACCCCATTTATGGTGGACAATTCTACCTCTTCCACCAATGAGTGTACCTGATTTTGCATATTAACAATATTTTAGCAATATCACATTCTTTCAAAAGATTAAACTAGCATTTCCTAGTTGTTCAATTGCACAAACTAAGTATTAAAGCATCCATAATTAATGCATTGTTTCTTTGTGCCAAAAATCCTACCAGGGAGGGTCATGACAACTCCATCTATCAAGGCTCATTACTTCTATATTAGGGATTGGATGAGTTGGTAGGGTTGGATTAGAATTCTATATAGCTAAACATATCTTCATTTTCATTACCTCTAAACTACTTTCCTTTCATTTAAATATTCTTCTATTTCTTTTTAGTCATACAGTCCAAAAAATTGTATCTTTTAATATATCCTAGATTTTCTATAAAGCCTAACTTTTAAAATAAATCTACCATTGATTTAACCATTCTTTAATTCTTCCATTCATCACCATAAGTTATAATACATATTAAGAATCCATTGCCATAGTTTCTAGACTATCGAACAATGTCCCAAGAGATGGTCTATAATCTCCTCCCTATTACAAAAAACACATTATGAGGGGCCATGAAAGCCCCTTTTCATAATATTATCCCAGGATAAAATTCTTCTATGACCTACAATCCAAAAAAAACATTTTGACTTTAGGAATACTTGGTCTATTCCAAATATCTCTCAATATTCTTGTGATATTCCTATTTTATCGATGCTTTATATTATATCCACTTCTTGTTGTGTATTCTCCTCAGCTATTCAACTCCCAAATCAATTTATCCTTGACTCCCCTCAAAATAACCATTGTTTTTATATTTCTTCTCAACTACATTCTAGAATCAATATCTTGTATATTTATAATAAAATATTCTTTCCATTTGTATCTTCCTTATTGATCCTTGCAAAAAATGTTTGAAACCCTATCACCATATTTTCTTGAAATAATCTCATCCAAGGTCTCAAAATTGGATCTATATTGAGTGGTTTTTTATCACAGCAAGTATCCATACAAATAGAATTTTTTCTCTAGTTCCCACTACCCATATTAAATCTTTAATCACTAGATCAATAGATTTTTTTAAACCATTCTAAAGTGCAAAAACCATTTGGTAGAGAGAATGCAATAAATAGTAAGCTTATGTCATTGGGATCAATATATTTAGAAGAATTCTTACCAATTATATTTGAATCCCTTTGTACAATCTCTAGATTATGTTTTTCTTAAGAGCTAAGTTAATTTTGTCTTAACTCTTAAATCAAGATCTTCCTTTGCTTTATCATCACATACCTTGCTCTATTTCACCAAAGAAATTTTTCTTTTATCATGTAATCCTGATCACAAAAAGGATCACATAATATAGATTAAAAAAATTTCTATTGTATTTGGTATAGTATGCAATGAAACATAATATATTGAAATGGCCTATAAGACTAAATTAATTAGCTACAGTATTCCTTCTAACAATAACCATCTACCTTTCCATATTGGTAGTTTATTATGCAATTTACTTATAACTGGATTCCTTAATTCTCTACTCATTCTCCCAACAAATAAGGGCATCCCTAGATAACATCCTCCATTTGAAGTAACCTGCAAATCCCTACTTTGAATTTAGCTAGAGTGTTTAGGAACTAAATTTTAGATTTTCTTTATTAACTTTTTGCCCTAATGCTATTTTGTATTCCTTTACTAAGTTATTCAAATATTTGGCCTCGTTTATCCTTGCCCTCCTAAAAATTATTGTATCATCTATAAATTGTTGATGGGTGGTGTTTTCAATATTATCACTAGCCTTAAGTCCACTTATAAGCCCATGTTTGTTAGCCTTCTTCAAGTTCCTACCAAAACCTCTGCCATATAATGAATAGATATGGTGATAGAGGATATCCATGTCTAAGACCTCTCTTGGCTTTAAATTATTTTGTTACTAACCCACTGACCAACAATGAATATGAAATTGTAGAGACACCAGCTTTAATCCATCTAACCCATTTCTTCCCAAGCCCAAACTTTTCTAATACTACAAAAATAAAATCCTATTTAACCCTATTATAGGCTTTACTCATATCAAGTTTTAAGATCGTTACTTTCTCTTTTCTTGAAGCTGCTGAATGTATAATTTCATGAGCTATTATGATCCCATCTAGAATTTATCTTCCTTTCACAAATCCTCCTTGCTATTCTAAAATAATCTTGTCTAACAATGACCTTAATTGATTTTCTATCACCTTGGAGATAATCTTATATTCCATATTACATAGGCTTATGTGTCTAAATGAATCAAATAATTCAGTATCATTCTCTTTTGAAATAAAGGTAAGATACATTATATTTATTTTATAAGGTAATATATGTATGCATTTATATTGGTAAAATGTTTCAGAGAGCCCATCCGAACATGGGGATTTATCCTTATTAAAAGAGAAAAGAGCTAAATGAACTTCTTCTAGAGTAATAGGCTCCATCAAATTCCTATTGTCTTCATTCATTATAAATGAAGGTACTTCTTGTAGAAGTTTATCATTAAGAACTTTAGACTCCTCCAATCCTAGAATATTCTAATAAAATGATCTTGCCTCTTTTCTAATTTTAATTTTTTCTTCAATCCAAACCCCTTCTACTAATTTAATTCTACCAATTCCAGATGTCAATATCTGTACTATAGTCATCCTATGAAAAAACTTTGTATTTTTATCTCCTTTTATGTTGAGAAATATTACATTATTTGGTACATGCAAATGCACCCCCATGGTACCTTCATGGTACAAATGTAAATATGTAATAGATTAGGGTTGAGTCTATAGTTTAGATGAGTGATTTATATTTTCCCTTTTATGTAAGTGTTAATGTGCAAGAAATACACAAGTGTCCTATATTAGGAGTGCATGTAAGAGAGTAAGAGTCATGTAGAAGTGTGCAAGTGTCATAGAGTCAAGTATGCATGTAATAAGAGAGTGAAGAGTCTAGTATACAAGTGGCAAGATGATAATCCAAAGGTCATAGGAGTTATCATATGGAGAGCAATAGTCAAGTACATGAAGAGTAATATTTTATGTCTATATTATGGAGACAAATATCTATGAAAAAGAAAGAGTAAGATATATAAAAATGAATAAAGCTTGTATACAAATTTTTGAGCAATTAATATTATAAGTATTCTTCATGCATGTACATGAATGATTTTGGCCATTTACATTCATATTTTATATTATAAGTGAATGTTATTTATTTATTATATTGGCCTTGATATACATATTTGATTGCTCATATATATAACTCTACTCTTGATATTAATATTTTTACCTTTAATATTTTGGCTTATTTACTTTTAAACTTGTGATTATTTGAGATAGTAAGGCTTAAAATCCAATAGTGGTATCGGAGCCACCACTTAACTTTGTTCATTATTGATAGAGTTATATTAGATCCTATGCACTTTGAAATCAATGAAAACTGGGACTTTATTATATTAACATATGATTAATTAGATATTGAGGGGACAAGGAAAAGTCACCCTAATTTGGATGCTAGGGTCTTTTTATTTGGTTGAAGAAAAACTAGTGAAGACTAGGACTTAGCTAAGATTGATTAAGGGCCAACTCAGAAGAAATTTGTACATTGAGAGAGATATCCAACTCAGAAGAAAGTTGGGAGTTCAAGGGTATTCAAATTCACCCTGATAATATTTTGGATTCACTAGAGAATAAGAGGATAATCACTATTGAGGATTGAAAGAACAAACTTAACAGAAAGTTGGTCATTAGAGGACATTCATAGTTACCCTGATATTGATTTTGGATTCTCTAAAAAGGAGGAGAATAATATTTTTTTCTTAAGTATGACCTAAGATATTGGAGAATATTTCAAACATTGGAGATATATTTTAGAGATAAAGGAGCATCATAGCTTCCAAATATAGAGAAGCATCAAATCTTCCTAAGTACAAATATTGAGAATGATGTAGAACTCAAAACATGAAGCTAGAATTTCCATTATGCATAGCTATATAAATAGTACAATAATAGAATCAATGTGGTTATAGAGGTTGTAAAAATTTGCCATGCAAGGCCAACCACCTGTAACAATATGCTACACAGGCTTAACCACCTAGAAAAAACATGAATGCAAACAAAATAACAACATGATAGAAGACAAATAAATCCTCAACAACATAGCATGCAAGAAAATAAGAAATAATATCTTAGGCTTATAATTAATCCTAAGGTACAATAATATCCTCAACACTCCTCCCAACCATAGAAGCATTGGATCCCAATGCTCTCAATAAATCTGGAAGATCATGAGCCATATTATGGTGAGAGATCCAGTGAGCCTAGTGTGGAAGTCGATCGTGATAGTTGATAAGGTAAGAAGTGGAATAACCCTATCTAGTGTGTTGAGTCAAACTCTATATCGAGCAAAAGTTAAAAATTAGGTACCACATCTGCTAAGTGGATGATGATAGGTTTAGTCTTCAAGTTAGAGTCTTGATATGGCTTCTTTGGAAAACATCATGTCCAAGGGATGCCAAACTTTATCTCCAACTTGAAATGGATGAGGACTACGATGCTTGTCCATCGCTCTCTTTTGCTACTGTTGAGTCTTCTACAAGATTTGTGTTATCTTGGCCTGAAGGCTCTATAGGTGTTGAATGAAATAATTTGCCTTAGCTTGCTCCTACTCTGTATGTGGAATGGCAGGAGAGGACAAGGCTAAAGGTAACTCCTATGGAACAAGTTGTTTTTTTATAGGTGCTTTTAAGAGAGATGCACCTAAAATAATTTCAATGGTATGATTGATATCTCTCTCAAGAGTGATGGGTTCCTTAACCACAAGCTCATGTGATTGTATAATATTTTGAAGTGAAGCTTGTTTGGCATGGATATTTGAGGGTGCTTGTTCTTTATCCTATGTGGGTGTTATGAAAATAGGAGCCAATTCATGTGCTTGATTTACTACCTTGTGAGTTTACCTACAACTTAGCATCAAATTTGATGTGGGTGTAGTGCTTTCCACCAAATATGTTTTACTATTTAAATCCAATGTGTATGTATTCTTTTTAGCATGATATACCATATTTATATCAAATTGATAGGGCTTACCAAGCAACATTCCACAACAATCCATATTAGTGACATCACATTTCACCTTATCCACAAATTTACCACCAAAAGAGAAAGATATGGTGCAGGTATGTGTGATGTTATATGTTGATCCTGCATCCTTCCACCCAAGTGCATAGGGTTGAGGATGTGGCTTCAAGGGAAGCTTCAACTTCTCAAAAATGGTCCTCACAATTAGATTTTTTTGTGAGCCATTATCTATAATACAATATACATAGAAGTTATGTGTAAGGTGGGCTCGAGTGACAAACAAATGGTCACAACCCCCTTGTGCAAAAATATTTTTCATGAGGGTAACTTTGTTGAGTTTACCCTTCAAAGTAGGATATTCTTCTTCTATCCCTGTAGCCACAATGGGACCATCTTCTGGGTCCTCATTTGTAGGCTTTACAAGTAGGGACTTCTTCATATTTTGAAATGTATAACATCTTGATTTGCTATGGCCCTATTTTTTACAAAAATCACAATACAATGATGAAGAGGAATTTCTAGAAGTAGAAGAAGAAGAATGGAATTTGGGTGAAGTGGGAGGAGTAGAAGAAGAAGAAGAAGAAGTGTGAGAGGAATTATTTATCCTTTGTTGCTACTGATTTGATCCCTTGGAAGTGTGTTCTTGTGAAGAAGATCATGATTTGAAAGATGCACCAACTTTCTCCTCTGCTAAAATGGCATGTTTGAATGCCACATCCAAAGTAGGGAAGGAATTGAATTTTACTTCCCTAAAAATCTGATCTTGCAACCCCCTAGTGAATTTATTGATTAAATCCTCTTCTGAATATTTTACACCAAGAAGAACCCTTAACCTATTGAATTAAAAAATGTAGTCTAAAACTGACATATTGTATGCTTACCTCAACCTAAACCATTTGGTCATGAGGTCACTTTGGTAAGTAGGTGGGTAAAAGGTGTTATTCAAAATTTGGATAAGTTCCTTCTAGGTCATGGTAGGGTTTTGGCTTTGTTGTCTTTCTATGATCAAAATTTTTGCTAAACCTGTGAGTTTGACTGTGGCAAAAGCAACTTGTTCATCCATAGGGACTTCTGCATAGGAGAACCAAGTCTCCAAATCTAGAATCCAAGTAGATAAAACATCTATATTCCTTGATCCATCATAAATTTTGACCTCACATTTTTCCTTGTTGGCAAATTTATTGTTATATATCTTGACATTAGAAGGGGATAATTGTACAGTGATTTTGTTCACTTTATCCACCAATGCGTCTACTACAACGGTAATATTTTCCATGTTTTTTTGGAGGTCAGAAGCCATTTGATATCTTGTATATGCTATAATAGGAGGATACTAAGGTTTCAATAATATCTAGGCAACTATTAGGAACAATTTTGTGAAATTCCTAATGCAACAATGAGCCTAGATTACAAAATTTTACCTTCCAATTACAAAAGGGGTAAATCTAGTGCTTTTACAAAAATGACACAAATTTTACAATTTACAAGAATTTTACCCTTCAATTCGAAGTGGTAAAAATAAAATAAGCACTTAGATTTGCACAATTTCACCCTTAATTGTTGAAAATATGAATTTATGGAGGCAAAAATTGGTAATTTTTGCAAAAAAATATTGAAGAATTTTGCAAAAATTAGAAATAAACTTGTTTCACCTGCAAAATTTTATGGTTCAAAGTTAATACCCTCAAAATTCAATTGGGATTTTGTAGGTCAACTCTATGTAATTCAATTATGTAGTTATCCAAGTCCAAAGAGATCAACAATCTAGCGAGAAGTCAAACAACATGCAATTTCTAGCAATTGAAGGTCAACCTTGGAAACAATGCCAACAAACCAATGTAGTGCCACCAACTGGTGCAAGAACGGTATTTGTGACCACCTAAGTGGTGGTCACTCAAATAAGGGCACTTTCACCCTTTTAAATTCCACTTGGGCCCTTGTGCACCCAATGTGGGATAATTCCCAAACAAAAAAAAACTAAAATCTAGTTTTCCCACCAAAACCTGCGAGACATATTCCTACTCAAATTCGTAGCTACCAATTGAACAATGACATGTGTCCAAGGATGTATGGATACTATAAATTCTTATTTTGAGTTTGAGGTTACACCATGTGTCACTCTAGGATTGGAGTGCAGTTAGGGTTGCTAAATATTGACTTTGATTGGTCTAATTTTAGACCTTTGAAATTGGTTTAATTTTTCATTGGGACTATGATTTTTTTTCTTGTGCCCTATAAATTTTTCTTGTCGCATATGATTCTTTTATGATCACCTCCTACAATAAATCATGTTTTAGGAGAGGGGTTCCCTAAGGCTACCTTGCAGATAGGTCTTCGATGGAGGCTATTTTTGACAATGATGATCAATAATTATTGTCGTAACATCCGAATGATCAACTTGTAGAAAAAATGGAGGGGCATCGAAGGGAGAGGAATGGAAGGGAGGGTAGGAGGGGGTGAGGAGGAGGAATAAGGGTGGAAGGGGGAAGGAGTGAGAAATAAGAGGGTGGAGGTAGGGATAGCCTGTGCATTTGTTGTCTAGGCATAGAGGCCGGTCAAACAAGGAGGTCGATCGATAAAAACACCCTTAGAATCTAAAAATTGAATCACAGATAATGAAGTGGCTATCTATTATTTCCACCACCAAGACCCTATGCATAATTTTTATTGGTTGGGGCCTCTCTCGGTAAGGAATGCCAATGAATCTTCTTGTCCATAGCTAGCTAAAACTTTCAATGTTATTGAGTTCAAACCAATAATACTAGATCCCCCATTTTGAACATTTGATCTTGAGTATGAAGATTTATTCTAGATCTTATTGCCCTCCTCAAGGCATATTAGATTACCCTTTGATGTTTTTATTAGGGTTATTCGGTGTAGGGGTAATTTCCACACCCTCTACCACCTCAAAATCTTCACCACAAATGCTACAGGCTGGTCCAAACCAATTTCTCACAAAAAGTAGCCTAGGAACCAATGCAATGAATTTAGCACCTTGCCTCCCTTCTTGCTCAAAACTTTCTTGCAACTCTGATTACCAATGATGTAGAACTCAAACATGAAGCTAGGATTTCCATTATGCATAATTGTATAAATAGTACAACAATAGAATCAATGTGGTTACAGAGGTTGTAATAATTTACCATGCAAGGCCAGCCACCTGTAACAATATGCTATTTAATGATAACCACCTGCAACAAACATGGATGCAAATAAAATAACAACATGCTAGAAGACAAACAAAACCTCAACAACATAACCATGTGTACTAACTACTAACAAAACAATATCCAACGTGGGCATACTATACCTCATGTAATACAACGCAAGAAAATAAAAAATAATGTATTAGGCTTATAATTAATCCTAAGGTACAATAATATCCTCAATAGAGAAGTAGTATAAGCTTCCACAAAATAGATAATAATTGTACTAAGAAGTATAGAGAGGATAGTAATCAGAAGTATAGAGAAGAAGCCTCTAGAAATAAAGTAGATAAAGGTATTGAGAAAGAATTCTAGTTAATTAGATAACCAAAAAAACATGGTTGACTAGAAATAATACATATATTTCAATCTTGGCCTTTGATTCAGTGAAATATAAGATCCAGTAAGATAAAGCTATCAAAGAAGTGTTATCAGTCTAAGAGCCATCACTACATAAATTCTATAGTTAGAGAGCACCATTAGAAGAATATTAGGCAAGTGTTTGAGTGCCATTATTATAGGAATATTGTGTAGGTATACTAGCACTATCCCAAGATTACTAGAAAAATATTGGATAGATATTAGAGTATTTTCCTAAGATATTAAGCATTGTCCTAAGAGTAACCAGTACAGGAATTTGGATAGGAGTTAAGCTCTACCTAAGCACTTCTAGTAGAGAAAATCAAACATAGTTGAGCTATCTAAAAGGCTATTTAAGGCCTTGGTTGGAATATTAATATTGTAGAGACATTATTGCATCCCATCAAAGTTGAATAAGCAAGCAATTGAGGAAGGTTGAAAAGGCAAGTCAACTAAGGTGGTGAAAAAGGTAATCTATATTATCTTAGTGTAAATTAAAGACCTAAGTACTTTAATTTATTGGAGATAAAAGTGAATTATTTAATTAGTATAGTATTTTATGATATCTAGAAGGAATTATAAGGTTTTTATAAGTTTATTATTAGAAGGAGATATATAAGTTGAACTTATTATTTAAAATTTGATTATGTTTGAGTTTTTTAATATTAAAGTATGGAGTGATAAGGTTTTCTACTTCAAATAGGTTTTAAGGTTTATTTGATTTATATTTGAAGTTATTTGAAGAATTTAAGTTAGAAGATTTATTTTTCAAGTTTTTGAAGTTATTAAATATTTTCTTGAAGTTCTTTAATTTTTGAGAAAAAATGAAATTAGAAGATTTTTTTTTTCAAATTTAATGTATTAGGGAGTTAAAATAATTACTACATCAAAAGTTTAGAAAAATTTTAAATGTGTAAATTTCTTATTATTTAACTTGGGAGATATAAGGTTTACTACTTCAAAGGATTTCAAAAATTGAATCATTGAATTGCATATCATGGAAGAAATTATTAAAAATACATTCAATAAATATAGTGAATAAATGGTGAACAAGTTAAAGTTTTATTCTCAAAATTTAATAGATGAATTTGATGGAAAGAAGAAAATAACAAAGGGTTTAAAAGAAAAACTATTTCTATTTCTCAAGGATGCAATACATGAAAATTTCACAACACTTATAAGTTATCTTCATAAAATTTATTTTAGAAAATGGTGAGATTCACAAAACACCATTATATTTTCTTAAGAAGAATGCTTAATGATGTACTTATCACTACTTACCTTTGAGATCTTTCAAGAAAAAGGAAAATATGAGAAGAATGTAAATTGTGACACACATGGCTTGAATGAAGCTTATGTTAGCTTCAATGAGGAATCACTAAAATTTAAAATGTACTATTGTGATGATTTACTAACTCATTGTTTAGAAGGCACATCATCAGGTACATCACTACTAAAGACTAAGAAAAGAAGAGGAAAGAAGAAGAATAGAGGAAAGCACAAAAGGAAGGATAATAGAAGAATTGATTCAAAAACTAAAGGTTCATATACTGAACATTTAGATAAAGATCTGAAAGAAGTAGATTGAAGATCAAATATGAAGACCAAGGTTGAAGGCTAAAGTCTTCAATAACCAAATAATGTAATAAAAGGGGGTTTTGAGGAATATTATATTATTTTGTACATGTAAATGTACCCCAATGTTACCTTCATAGTACAAATGTACATATGTAATATTAGATTAGGGTTGAGTCTATAGTTTAGATGAGTGGTTTATATTTCCCCTTTTATGTAAGTGTCAATGTGTAGAAAATGCACAAGTGTCATGTAAGTAAGAGTGCAAGTGTGTATTGAGAGAATGTGCATAAGTATCATGTATGTAAGTGTGTAAATATGTAAAGTGAGGATGTGCACAAGTGTCTTATATTAAGAGTGCATGTAGGAGAGTAAGATTCATGTATAAGTGTGCAAGTGTCATAGAGTCAAGTATGCATGCAATAAAAGGGTGAAGAGTCTAGTATACAATTGGCAAGATGATAAGCCAAAGGTCATGAGAGTTATCATATGGAGAGCAATAGTCAAGTACATGAAGAGTCATATTATATATCTATATTATGGAGATAAATCCCTATGAAATGTATCTATGAAAAGGAAAGAGTAAGATATAGAAAAGTGAATAAATCTTGTATACAAATTTTTGAGAACTTAATATTATAAGTAGTCTTCACGCATATACATGAATGATTTTGGCCATTTACATTCATATTTTATATTATAAGTGAATGTTATTTTTTTATTATATTGGCCTTGATATACATATTTGATTGCTCATATATATGACTCTACTCTTGATATTAGTATTTCAACCTTTAAAATTATGGCTTATTTACTTTTAGACCTATTTTGAGATAGTAAGGCTTAAAAGCCAATATTTTAACCAAGTCTATCTTAATTTTAATCTCCAAAATTTATCTTCCTTACTCAAAATATTATGATATTGATGTGGTAAAACACTCTTAATAGACAACACAAAATGGCACAAATGAAAACTTACAATTACATTAATCAAAAACATATTTATAGGCATGTTTGTCTTTACAATTTGGTATTTAATACACACAATTGATGGGAAAAAACTCTTAATAGATGACACAAAATGGCACAAATGAAAACTTACAATTACATTAATAAAAAATATATTTATAGGTATGTTTGCCTTTACAATTCGGTATTTAATACACATGATTCGTGTGAGTATTAAATACAATACAATACTAATCCCTATCATTCCTCCCCACTAAGGAAGCATTGGTCCCCAATGTGTACAAGGGTGGAAGAGAAATATGGGTAGCTGAAGAGTGTCGGGTACAATCGAAAATGCACTCTTGTTACAAAAAAATGAAGAACAAAATGATGAATTTGAACATGTCTTCATAAAACCAAAATCTGGCACTGGATTTGAGTCAGGCTCAAAAAACACTCTCCAATGACTGTAAACATTGCTATGCCAATGGACAGCTGAAATTGGTCCCTCGAAATGGTAGAAGAAAGCAACTGATGATGAAAGGAGATGCAATGGAATATTCTCAAACCATGTGCCAAAGAAAATTTAATTGTTGTAGTCTTTAAGACAAGCGAACATGCATTGAATTGGCTGAGCCATGCATTAATGGTTATGGAAAATATTAAATTAAATTAAAAAAATATTTAATTTAATTTAATTAATTCGTGGTTAATTGTGGGTCACTTGCATTAAATTATTGGTGGATCAGGACAACGATCAAGTGGACAATATTCAGCTTGCATTAAATTATTGGAGACTAGGACAATGGTCAAGACTAAAGGTGGGGTGATATGCATTTAATGGGTGGAGAAAAATTAAATTATATTAAAAATAATATAATTTAATTTATGGTTGAAAATTGAATGTGGGTTTTAATGGAGTGGGTCAAGGGTGGAGAAAAATTAAATTATATTAAAAAATAATATAATTTAATTTATGGCCATTGGAGGATGGAAGCGGGAAAATTAAAAATGGGTATTTAAAAATTAAATTAAATTAAAAATTAATTTAATTTAATTTATGGAATGGTGGAGGCCATGGCGGATCATGGGTATGTGGAATCGAGCGACGAAAATGAAAATGGCATGAGAGGCGGTGAAAATGCCAGGCTGGTGGTGGCTTCGATAGAGGATGCACATCGACAAGATGAAGATTGTTAGAAACACGTGATCTGTAGTGACAACACATAGGAGGAGCCGATAAATCAACTATGAAGAAAATGACATCGACGACAGTAGCAGCTCTGAACGATGAACATGAAACATAGTAACATAATGGTATGTGCATCAATGGTAGCAGTAGTGGAGGCAGATCTCTAAAAATGGATTCATATGGTGGTGGCTAAATGTGATAGTGATTGTTGTGATGAAGTGTAGCACAAAATTCAATGAAAAGATGCAACAGATCACATGAAGTAACCATAAAAAAATATATAGGATTTGTGGAGCCACTAAGGACAATGACATAGAAATCATATGCAATGGATTAGTGTTCAAAATCTAAACTCCTCGATTGTAAATATGTAGGAATCATAGGAACCATAGCAAACGGTGAAAAGTCTTCTGGCTCAGCAACATGAGCCTGATCTACATCAAGAGCCACATAATTTTAGGGAAAGACATTGGGATTTTCACCCAGAGATCCTGGTTTGAATCCAGGTGTGGATATAAATTCTTCAAGTTCTAGATTAGGTGTGGAATCTTTATCTTCTTCCATGATTTCTTCCTTAACAACGGTAATCATTTCGTGAAGCTATTGAAAATGGGCTTGCATTTCAGCATGAAATTATTGAAATTTAACAACAAAGTCATCAAATTAAATGGTCAACATTATGAATGATGGTCACGAACGAAGTTTGTGTCAATAAATAACAAATCTAATATGAATTCTTAGATCAAGAGCTGAGGGTTGGGAGTTAGAGGGACCCAAGCTAAGAGTTTTCAAGATCAAAAGTGCATGAAGGTGTTCACAGAAAAATAAAAGAATGTTCACCCAATGCCAAGATCTGCTGATGGTTTTCTCATTCCTATTTTGAACCAGATTGGCCTAGAGGAAGAGGATACTCACCTAACCAACACTTGGCTCTAATACCAATGATGTGAAAACACTCTTAAAATATGACACGAAATGGTATAAATGAAAACTTACAATTGTATGATCCTAAGAAGCATACACCTAAGTTATTTGTAGCATAATATCAAGAATAAAATCATGAAAGCATGAAAGATAATGAATTAAAAAAATATAAGATCTCTTTTCATTAATTCATATTGAACTTCGATTATAGATAGGTCCCTCTTAGGTATACCAAACACTTGATACAATGATTACAAATGGAATTGCCTTTGAACGGGGATGGTGTACTCCATAGGCTTCTTAGATTCGACACAAATTTTCTCAAGGGATTACAAATGCCTTCTTCTCATTTGCTTGGATGGATCTAATGCCAAATATGCTTTAAATTAGTCTAGGAACCTATGATCTACACTCAAGAAACAACATAGAAATATTAGTAGCATATGTAGCCTCTCATGATGAGGCTCTTTCTAAATATCTGCATAAAATGACATAGAAGCATGATATAAGCATAAAATATGCAAAGATAAGTAGACGTGCATGAATAATTAAGAAATGACCATACAAATGTAATGGAAAAGATATATCTATGCCAATCTAAGTTGATAAAGAAAAAAGCAATAAGAAATATATACTAAAAACTTTGAAAATGATGACTCAAACCCTAGGATGTACCTACAGGACGCTATTGAGGATAGTGGCTATGAACTAAAACTTTCTACCTCACAAACCAGGGGTTTCAACACTCAATAATTTATTTGAATTGATGTTCAAGGTTCACCTTTATGTCTAGAGATATATTGGTGGTAAAACTCGTGTGGAATTGAATGCTTGAATGGTTTGTTGTCATTGCTCAATCGTATAGCACTTCATTGCTCCTCAAGGGGATGTGAAATTGCTCTCCAATTCACTAGGGCTTCACTGTATAAAAACTTGGATCCTTACTTTTTTCTGGGAGGGTGCATATATAGACCTCCCAGATTCTAAATATTGGCTTCCTGGAGAAGCCAAGATCCAAATCTACATGTAACTAGTCGTTGGAGGGAAAGGCTCAGTTCTAGATTTACATGGAAGTGGTAGTCAGGAGGAATTCTGGGAGATCCATGCCAAAAACCGCTCAAATCCAATGCAAGTGCAGTCATCCTATGTGATTCATACCTGCATTCATAGCCAATTTGTGTTTCAATGCTAGCCACTATCTAGAGCAATGGCTAGCCATGACCGCTCTAAGCTTCAGCAACCTCTATTTGTGACTAGTTTGATCGATAGCAGCCATGCCTGAATGGGCCAAAACTACCCCTTGTGAGTGGTTAGGACCACTGCTAGCTCTTGGAAAGGTCTAGGATCAGTCATATGGTCTTTGGATGTGCCCATATGAGTAGTCTTCTAAACATGACGTGTTTTAGGTGTCTACAACAATTATATTAATTAAAAACATATTTATAGGTATGTCTACCTTTACAATTCAGTATTTAATACACACGATCCTTGTGAGTATTAAATACAATACAATACTAATCCCTATCAGATATTCATTAAGCAACTCCCTTTTCTCTAAGCTTGGATTATTATGATCACCTTTGTAGAATTTTGAAAGTTTATCTTTTAGTTCTTCTTTCTTCTCAAAAATATTTTCAAGTGTTCTTGTTCCATTCTTTTAATCTAGATGTCATTGATTTAATTTTTTTTGGAATTGTATACAACCCACCATTTCTTGAAGAATTCTATGTTTGTCTATCTTATCAACAGATTGAGGATGGTCTTCTTACATCTACTCATATTTAAAATATAATATTTTTTTTAAATTCACTTACCACCATTTTAACTCTTATTGGCTAGTGACCTAAACCAATCCTTATTAAGGTATTAATTTTAGCACAAGTCATCTAGCCAATGATCTGAGAGTATGCATCTGTCTAATTTTTTTGCTATTAAGTTTTGGCCTCTCCTATTGTTGGTCCATGTATAGTTGTCTTATTCAAACTCAACCTCCCATAGATTATTATTTTGAATAAAATCTAAGAAAACTCTCATCCTTTGGGTTGATTTCCTAATTCTCCTAATTTTTTCATCTAACTTGGTTATGGCATTAAAATCTCCTATTATCATGAAATGGGTTTCTTAGTCTTTACTTATCATAAAGGATTCAATCCTACTTCAAACTTATAATCTACCTGACTGAGTTGTAGATTCATAGACAATGATAAGGATGAAATAAATATCTGTAAAGTACCATGTGACTAAAGAGGCTATCTGATGCCTAGTTTTATGAATGGTTACATAGGATTATCTTGTAGTATTTCAACAAATTAGAATTCCCCCTATCACTCCTTCAAAATCCATAACATCCCATTCACATCTCACAAATACTCCTTTCATAGTTTTTGAAACTTTTTTTATCATTTTATTTTCATGGATACAAAAATATCAAGCTTATTACTCAAACACAGGTCCCTAATACACCTTTGCTTTAAGGGGGCATTAGCACCCCTTATATTCCATGAGTGATAATCATGTCTCATTAGGGGCTATTGGACCTACCTTTGAATTACAAATATCATTTTTTTTTAGTAAAGAGAAGTTCAACCAACTTAGTTTGTGTTCCTTTCTCTATGTTTTCTTTTGCTTCCTTGGATCTCACTTGATAATTTGAGGGTTTTTTATTTTTTTACCTTGCATGTATCAAGATTAGGTATTATTGTTCTATTCCTACATATTCTTTGATAACTTTTTTTTTCATTAGATTTATCCTCTCCTAGCTCTACTACAAAAACTTTTGACTTGTCCTACTCATTTTTTGGTATTTCCTTATTAATGGTAGAGGTATTAACATCTAATATAACATTTTTTTACCTATTTTTTTCTCTTTAATGGTGCATGGTGCTTCAAGAGAGTTTAAAATATGATGAGACATATTCCTTAGGTTCATTTAGAATGTTTGTCCCTAAATCAAGATCATATTGAATAAACAGTTCCTTGTTAATATGTTAAACCTGTTGTATTGTGTCCTCTAAGCTTTGATCTACTTTTTCTTCATAGGATAAAGCCTCAAAATAATTAATATTTATTCCAATATCATTTATTACTGGCCTCCATTGTTTATTTGATTTCATTTTTCTAGATCTATTTTTTGGAAGTTGAAAACCGTCTTCATCCATATCTATTTATAAGTTTTTATTATGGTTTTCTACATATGATTATGTTAGGATTTTCTTAGGGTATGATCTCTCAATATATCCCACCTCATGATATCTTCTACATCTAGAAGATATGTTTTCATAATTTATGGTTTGGATCCACATATTATCCCCATACTTAGAAATTATTGATTCTGGTAAAGATTTACTTATATCAATCATGACCAATATCCGAGCATAAATAGCCAAGAATCCATATTTTATAGTATCTAAAATCTCAAGGAATTCTCCTAGAGTGTTGCCTATTTTCTTGAAGGTATTTATTTCCTAAAATTCAATGGGTAACCCATATATTCTAACCTAGACTGGTACTAGGGATAGATTTACATTTTTAGGTGAAAAGCCTTCATACCAGTGGTTAAGGAAGAGTCCTACTCTTCCCATAAACCAAGGACCCCATTTTAGGATTCTATCTCTTTCTTCCCTAGAAAAATAATGGCTAGGAATAAACCTTTGGGAAAAAATAATAGAATCACTCTTGGATACTTCCAACTCCTATCAATCCATTTTTCAAGGTTGAAGCCCCTGGCCAATACCCATTAAATTTATCAAAAATTGCCCTATCTTAGAGAATTGAGGATTGATCCTCTATAGCGTACTCACTAAAATTTATTGCTAGAGGTGATTCTAAAAATTTAGCTATAAATTGATCCATGAAAGGAAACTAAAATCAAAATCTATTGAAATTTACCAGAATATTGTATAACAAATATAATATTTGATAAAAATTTATAATAATTTGCATAAAATTTCAATGATTTAAAAACATGTTATTAAAGTTTTATATTTTTAATGAATAATTGTTTGACCCTATAGTCAAGCTTAATTTAGCCATGCATGCCAAGTTTCTCTGCATCTTCCATACACATTGTGATTTTCAAAATTCATATTTAATAAAAAGTTGACTACAATGGTATGGCTTCAATTTTTCATCGAAAGACCCAAGTTTAAACTATAACAAAGGTTTATAAGTGTGTTATAAAAAATGTTATTCACATTTTTATTCATATTTTTAAATGTATTTTGTTTGTGAATCAAATGAGGTGGACAAACCCATGCATTCACGTAGTTTTATATAGATTAAATGCACATTACATTGAGGTTTTAGTATTGATAAGGTAGCTCATGCAATGTTACATGCTATCCTCTATATGATTGAATATATATATTTCATCGTAGTTATTATGGTGTGTATATATGGTGTAATTTATCCAAAAAATCTAAATTCTCCATCTTAGTTGAGTCAATGGAGTCGTTAATTAATCTATGGTTTAAAGTTTTAATATTTTGTTAAATTTTGAAAATAAATTTAATTAAATTTATGGTTTAAATAGAATAAACTATCAACATAAAAAATATTTGATTATCATTAATAAGTAAAGTGTAATTTATTAAATTAATTATACAAGTCATTTCAACATATTATATGTTCTTGTATATTATGCCAAAATTAGTAGGAAAAATTTTAATCTATACTATGTGGTCAAGATTATAAGATAAAGTGAATTCCTTTGGTGAAATGGAGCAAGGTGTGTGATGATAAAACTACTGGAGATTTCCAGTTAAGAGTTCTTATGAATGTAAACTTAGCTCTAAGGGAAAAAGTAATTTGGATATTGTACAAAGAGAATCAAAGACAATGGGCAAGAAATCTTCTAAGCACATTAAGCCCAATGACCCAAGTTTAATATTTACTACATTCTCACTACTAGATGGTTCTACACTATGAAATGCTTTAAAAAAATTCAATTGATATAATAATTGTAACAACCCAGGTCTACTCACCTAGTTGTCAAAATACAAAATTCAAATTTTTGCTAAACGCAAACATAAATGTCATACATTTACGCAATTATACCCAACATTGTATTAGTACTTTGGAATAGAATATCACACTTCAAGATCATTTACCACTACATATGGCATCTTAAGTGCTCGAGAATGACCAACTTCCCATGTTAGATAACCATTTATTAGATCCTTACTCCTTTCTTGAGTTTCCTTGATCTTGGCATGGGGTTGCCTTTCCAGGGCCCATAACACCTAGAAAGGTGGACACACTAATTCCCCATATCAAAGCATGGTGGACTAGGATTCACAGTCCTACTCTCATCCATATTGGTCCATTGACCTAGTTAGTTCTTAAAGTTTCATGCTTGAGTTAGTATAGCTATGCCAGTGCTTGATCATTGACCTTCAACTAAAGTTTAACCAGGGTCCGCCATTGCATGGCTTTCAGACTAGATGTCTCAGACCCAACTCCAATTAATAGTAATGATGCCCATTCCATCTACCATTAGATTTTTCAACCTTAAATTTGCTCCCCAAATTGAGTCTTGTTGGTTATTCCACAATTAGAGTAGGATCGTGAGCATTCTCATGTACTACTTGTATGGTAACTTGGAATGATGTCCCATACCATCGTCCTTTAATCTCAACATCATAGGACCATTATCCCTTTTGGATTGTTGGAGAAAGGTTACCTTCGAATCTCAATAGTCGCCACTATGAACTATCAGAGTTTGGTGAGTGCCATCCTTCTCAATGAGCACTATTCATATAAAACCTTTTGTATGAAATTAATTTATTTGTCGTCACCTTCCTTAGTGTTTATGCCAAATTTTTAAGGCTATATGGTTGTGAATTTCTATTCTCCAATGAGTTTTTTTTAATTATTTAGATAAATGTAAATGTTTTTCAATATTGTATATTGTACAAGTTTCAATTTATTTCTTCTTAGGCTATTCCAATTTAGAAATAATAAAAAGTTATTTTCTTATGTCAATGCATATACATTCTTCCAAACATCATTTCATACATTCTAACATCAAATCTCTATAATTTATATTTAAGGAATTAAATGAATAAATTCCTTAATAGGCCACTATCATAATTTATATTTATATTTCCATATGAAATAATTTCCATGATCATTAAAAATAAAAGATAAACTATCTAAGATAATAATTTCAAATCCTTAAAAAATAAGCATAAGCTTTATAAGTGTTATCCTATATTATATGTGTATGTATGCTCTTTTAACCTACTACGCTCTTATCATATCAAAGGCTTTATTTTCTAAGCTACAAACTAAAGAAACATTTAAATTTTTGATATACTTTTTAAAACACTTAAAGACACCATACATATTGGGCTACTTATTTTGTCTTATAAACTAAGCTTTTATTGGAATTTTCAAGTTTCCTTTATTATACGATAGTGAAGCTTTCTGACCTAAGCTCTTCTTTGGAAGATGGCATGTCTCACAAATTTTATGAAACAATGGGAAAGAGGCTTCGGTATGATTTTAAGTTTTTCCATATGAAAGGACGTTGCCCTATATGTCGGAAGACTATGCATTTCCACACGTTATAAATTATACATCTTCAATATTTCAAGGCTATAATCGGGATAGTAATCTCTACATAGCACTTCTCGAATGCACTTGGCGATGACAGCTATCAAGAATTAAATCCTAGCTTAAATAAACCATATTCATTTTACCATATGGTTTTTCATAACGAAGGAGAAAGCACATCATTTAGGGTGAAGTTACCAGCAATCTACGATTTTCAAATTTAGCTCTATAACAAGTTTTTTTAATGGTTCACCTACAACATCTATTGAACCACTAATAAACTATTCCCTACACATGATCTCTTCTAGCTAATAATACCACCGCCATACAACTACTAGTCTACCATTTCCAAGTTTCTGAATTTTGTTTGACAATTTATTGTTTTGATTACTTGTACTCATATAAACATATCATGTTCTTTGAGTAGCGCACTGATAAATATACATTGGAAATAGTTTGATGCATTACCCAGGTTTTAAAATCTACTCTTCATAGAAAAAGATTATTTTTATCATGGTTTAATCAACAAACTTATCAATTTTTATATTCTATAAAAAAAAAACTCCTTTCTAAGTTCAATTTCCTAGAATGAAACCAATCTTTAAAAAAAGAAAATAAGTTAAACATTAATTTTTCTTCCATATACAACGATAGTCTATAATTTAAAACTTTAGAAGGACTTTTTACATGAGCAAAAATCAACTCAGCAAAGAAAATTTTACGTTTCTATCACATAATAACAGTTTAAACAAATCAGGCTTATCGTAAACATTTCTTGGTAATATATATTTTCATTCTAAATACAAATCTCTAATAAATATACTTCTCATATTTACATATCCATTTTAGCTCCTGTTAAGGCTAGGGAGCATATACTGTGAACTCAAAATGAACCATTATCACATTATGTCCTTCCAACATTACCATCATGACACACCACGCGAAAATACCACCTCAACAAGTGGAATTTAATAGGGTTGAAGGTAGATTTGGGTCAGATTGGCCCTAATGAGAATGCATTCCTACTGATATATGAATGCATACACAAGATTAGCAAATAACCATGCATTCAATTTAATTCCTTCTTAACCAGCATAATTATTTTAAAGTTTTTAGAATTTAAATATTTCATGACTTAATTTACTCACATTTCAGATTTCTAATCTTGTCATTTTGAAAATAGTTAGACATCTAACATTCATTTTCAAATTTACATTAAACCCAACCATAGCAACAAAAATCAAGTAGAGACCATTGCATAAAACAGGCAACAAATCCAGATAACATTTACGACATTCTTTTCCAAGCAACACAAAGCATCAAGCATTAAGGTGGACATACGCCAACCTAAAATTGGATGGAAGAATGCATCCTAGATATCAAATCCTCCTGAATCACCAGACAATAACTAATACACACATTCAAGAAATTTTCTCGGTTGAGTTTTTCCTCTCTCATTTTCCCTTATTTTATAGAATGTTTGAGTAATTTAAAATATGACACATCATACTAAATCATGCAACACATTCTCTCTCTAGATGGATTTGTCCAACTCATCTATTTGGAGTGTGGTATATGATTTTAATATATGGCTATGCTCCGAAGATAGTGTTTTTTTCTCATTATGTACATATATTATTTAAATTTATTTTATATTAAGGATAATTTTATTATTTGCTTATTATATATATTTTAATGTTTTTTTATTATTATTAATTTATATATTAGTTATTTATTATATATTCTTATAAAAAAATAGACACAATATACTGAACAATTTCTTTCAACAGGAAACATTGAGTATTAAACAAGTTTTTTTATTTTTATTTTTATGATGTATATAATTTGTAGAAACAAGTTGTAGCAATACACATATACAAAATGCATCAGCAAGCAAAATGAACTTTATGAAAAAAACTATAGTGGGATTCCATGTACCCACAGGCCAAGGTGCACGAGGCATGACATCATATCCCACCTTACCTGATGTCTTACCACTATTTCCACTAGGAGGTGGTATCTACCTTGTCCAAATTCCTGCTATAGTGTGTAAACCATCACCTACAAATACAAACACTTGAAACAATATCACATACTTCCAATAAAATATAATCAAACAATGAGGATGTTACATTATCCCCCATCAAAATTTAAAACAGTCCTTGTGTTAGTCAATTTAATATTGCAGGTTTCAAAATTAGTGATCATATAGTCATAGATCATATAATATCCCAAAATTCACATCTAGTATTACAACTTTTTTTAGATACGTATTCAAAATACCAACATATACAAATATCGTCATAATAATATTCAAATTGTTCTTTTGATAAACATTTTTCAAACAAGGAAATTGTCATTTCATCTCAGCTACATCTTCCCATGTAGCATTTCTCTCTGAGTAGTGATCCCATTGGACCCTACACTGCTCAACTGTTATTTTCCTCAGCTACTTCATTCTAATCCTAAAATTTTAACTAGTTTAACCTCAATAGGCTACGGTTTTGATGTATGTAAATGAGATACATCCTGAACATGAGATGTGTCAACTACATATTTGTGGAGGAGAGACACATGGAAAACACTGTGGATTTTAGACAAGTTTGGTGGTAGGGTGAGCTTGTAGGCAACATGACTTATTTTGGCAATGATGTCAAAAGGACCGATAAATATAGGACTCATTTTAGTTGAATTAATTGATCTTTTGATCATTTTAACTCTGAGGAAGACCCTATCACCAATGGTAAACACTCGAGGGGTTCATTTCAGGTCAGCATAACTCTTCTAACAATCTACGGCTTCACAAATTTGTTGGTGGATCTCTTTCAATTGGACCTCCATTTTATTAACAGTATTAGTATTTTATTTTTTTTGGTAATTAAGGTACAAATTCATTACAACCGGGTTTTATAGGTTGACCCAAAACCTATTACAAAATCAGCACAATGCTGAAATGAAACAAGACCTCAATAGGGACAGTCTGTCCTTAGCCCCCTACTAGGGCCACACAGCCAAAAAAGAGCAACACCCTTACAAAATATGACACACACCTTAGAACATAGGCAGTCGACACTTTTGCCTCCTAACACTTTCTCTTCTCTTTTGGTCGTGAAACTGTGACATGTCACGATATCATGACACTTTTCCTTCCTCCTCTTTCTTTTCTCTTTTGGTCACGAAAAAACATGTCGCAAAATCGTGACACTTTTCCTTCCCGCTCTTTCTCTTCTCTTTTGGTCGTGAAAATACGACATGTCGCGATATCGTGACACTTTTTCCCTCTTGCTTATTCTCTTCACTTTTGGTCATGAAAAAGTGACATGTCGCGATATCGCTACACCCTTTCTTTCATTCTGAACATGTCATGAAATCTTGACACTTTTTATTTCCTCCTCTTTCTCTTCTCTTTTGGTCATGAGAATGTGACATGTAGCGATATCACGAAACTTTTCCTTCTCGCTCTTTCTCTTCTCTTTTGGTTGCAAAAGGATGACATGTCACGAAATCGCGACACTTTTTCCATCTTGCTCTTTCTCTTCTCTTTTGGTTGCAATAAACTGACATGTCGCGATATCGCGATACTTTTTCCTTCTTACTCTTTCTCTTCTCTTTTGGACGTGAAAATCTAACATGTCGCAAAATCATGATACTTTTTCATTCATGCTCAACACATCGCTAAAAAGCAACACTAATTCCTTCTTTATCACCATGTCGCGATATCGCGACACTCCTTCTTTCTTGCTTAACATGTAGCGATATCGCGACTCTTTTTCTTTCTTGCTCTTTCTATTTTATTTTGGTCACAAAAATGCGACATGTCATGATATCGCGACACTTTTTCCATGTCGCGATATCGCGACACTCTTTCTTTCATGCTCAACATGTCGCGACATCGCGACACTTTTTCCTTCCTCCTCTTTCACTTCTTTTTTGGTCGCGAGAATGTGACGTGTCGCGATATCGTGCCACTTTTCCTTCTTGCTCTTAGTCTTCTCTTTTGGTCACGAAAAGAGGACATGTCATGAAATCGTGTTCTTGCTCTTTCTCTTCTCTTTTAGTCATGAAAAAATGACATGTCACGATATCGCGACACTTTTTCCCACTTGCTCTTTCTCTTCTTTTTTGGTCGTAAAAATGCGACATGTCACGATATCGTGACACTTCTTCCTTCATGCTCAACATATCGCCAAAAAGCGACACATTTTCCTTCTTGCTCAACATGTCGCGATATCGCGACACTCTTTCATTCTTGCTCATCATGTCACGATATCACGACACTTTTTCCCTCTTGCTTTTTCTCTTCTCTTTTGATCGCGACAATTTGACATGTCACGATATCACGACACTTTTTCCTTCTTGCTCTTTCTCTTCTCTTTTAGTCATGAAAAAATGACATGTCGCGATATCACGACACTTTTTCCCACTTGCTCTTTCTCTTCTTTTTTGGTCATGAAAATGCAACATGTCGCGATATCGCGACACTTCTTCCTTCATGCTCAACATATCACCAAAAAGTGACACTTTTTCCTTCTTGCTCAACATGGATCGATATCGCGACACTCTTTCATTCTTGCTCATCATGTCATGATATTGCGACACTTTTTCCCTCTTGCTTTTTCTCTTCTCTTTTGATCGCAACAACGCGACATGTCACGATATTGCGACACTTTTTCCTTCTTGCTCAACATGTCACGATATCGTGACACTCTTTCTAGCATGTCGCGACATCGTGACACTTTTCCTTTCTTGCTCTACATGTCACAAAATTGTGACACTCTTCCTTTCTTGCTCAACATGTCGTGATATCGTGACCCTTTTTCCTTCTTGCTCAACATGTCGTGATATCGTGACATTTTTTCTTTCTTGCTCAACCTGTCACGAAATCGCTACACTTTTCCTTTCTTGCTGAAAATTGCTTTTCCTAAAACTCGAACAAGTCATGAAATCACGACATCGGTCTTTGGCCTCAGCCATTGCCCCTAACCCCATAACATGAAGCCACCAAGCCACCTAGATCCTTCCACTATTGCAAAGAAAACTAAAGCCATCACAATAAGGATCGAAGCAATACTATTAACAGTATTAGTATTGATCACTTCTTGATCATCCAAATTATCCCATGTTAATGGTGTCCTACACCTATGCCCATATAGGGCCTCAAAAGGGGCCATGCCCAACGTGGTATGATAGTTGTTTTTATACATAAATTCCACTAGGAAGAGATAATCTTCCCACTTACTTTGGTGGTCCATACAATACATGCGTAACATATCTTCCAACACTTGATTGACCCTCTCGGTCTGTCCATCCATCTTAGGATGATAGGCGATGCTGATATTTAGCTTTGTGCCCCATGCTCGGTGCAAAGCTTACCAAAATTTAGAAGTGAATCTTGAATCTCTATTCGAGATAATTATTTCAGGGAAACCATGCAACCTCACAATTTCTCGAGTAAAATTTTGTGCTATTGTGGGGGTATCATCATGAATATTGCTCGGTATAAAATGTGCCACCTTAGTCAATTTATCCACAATTACAAAAATTGCATCATGTTGGAACCGAGTCTTGGGAAGACCAACTATAAAATCCATAGAAATCACTTACCATTTTTGTTCTGGCACATCAAACAAGTGTAGTTGTCCTCTGGGATGTTGATGCTCAGCTTTGACCTTCTGACATTCTAGGCATCTTGCAACAAATTGAACCACATCCTTTTTCATTTCGAGCCAAAAATAGTCCTTTTTCAAAGTTTCTCTCATTTTTATCACACCTAGGTGAGCAGAATATGGTGCATAATGTGCCTCTTGCAAGATGGTTCTTTTTAACCCTTCATCATTAGGTACTATTATTCTATTTTAAAAATACACCAGATCTTGTTTGATACTAAAATCTGTATGTTGACCTAGTTCTTGCTCAACCTTAGTATGACATTGATTGCAAAATTCATCAATTTTTTGCATTTCCTTAATTTGCTCCTTTAGTCCATACTAACATTTTGTGAGGGTAGCTATGTGTCTTCTTCGACTGAGAGCATCTACCAATTTATTTTCCTTTCCTTTGATGTATTCAATTCTGAAATCATATTCGGCTAGGAACTCCATCCATCTTCATTGTCTAGCATTTAGCAGAGGCTGAGTAAAAATGTATCTTAAACTCTGATGATCGGTTTTTAGCTCAAAGGGCTTTCCCAATAGATAGTGTCACCAAATCTTAAGAGCATGGACTACAACATCCAGCTCTAAATCATGAGTAGCATAATTTATTTCATGTTTCTTAAGCTTTTTGGATTCATATGCTACAACTACCTCGTCTTGCATTAAGACACCACCCAGTCCTTCTAGAGAGGCATCAGTACAAATTGTAAATGGTTTGTTGGGATAGGTATCTGTAGTATAGGTGTAGTTGTCAATTTTTCTTTAAGGATTTTGAAAGCATCTTCACACTGAGTTATCCACATAAATACTTTTCCTTTCCTTTGCAGATTGGTGATAGGAAATACAATTTTTGAGAATCCTTTAACAAATCACCGATAGTATCCAACCATCCCCATAAAAATTCTTACTTCAGAAACATTGGTGGGAGCTGGCCAGTCTACTATGGCTTCAATATTTTTAGGGTCAACAACTACTCCTTCAACTGAGATAATATGCCCCAAATACTGAACTTGTGGAGTATAAAACTCGCACTTGGACAATTTGCCATATAATTGGTTTTTCCTGAGAATTTCCAAAACTATCCTCATGTGTTGGTCATGTTATTCCTTATTTCAAGAGTAGATCAAAATATCATCCAAAAATATCAGCACAAACCGATCTAGCTATTCCCTGAACACACTGTTCATTAAATTCATAAATGCAGTTGGTGCATTTGTTAACCCAAAAGGTAACACTGTGAACTCATAATGCCCATAGCGAGTTCTAAAAGCATATTTGTATGTATCCTCTTCCCTTATTCTTAGTTGATGATAACCTAACCTAAGGTCGATCTTGGAAAATATTGTAGCTCCTCTTAATTGATCAAACATATCATCAATCCTAGGTAAAGGATACTTGTTCTTTACTGTCATTTTATTGAGCATTCTATAGTCAATACAGAGTCTTAAAGAACCATCATTTTTTTTCATAAATAGAATTGGTGCTCCCCATGGTGAGACACTAGGTTTAATGTGCCATTTTTCTAACAGATCTTGCAATTGGGTCTTAAGTTCTTGCAGTTCAAGGGGTGTCATACGATAAGGGTTTCTGACTAGAGGGGATGCTCCTGGTAAGAGCTCAATGGAGAAGTAGAATTCTCTTTTAGGAGGAAGTTCAGTTAGATCCTCAGGGAAGACATCTCTAAATTCATTCAAAATAGGATACTATTTGAATAGAGTAGAGCTAGACTCAATTTCTTCCTTCTTGTTTAACTTGACCACATAAATTCTACATCCCTTCCTTAAGGCTCTTTTGACTTGCATTGTGGTCATTAGGTGGGGTTCAAAATATGCTCTATTACAATAGACTCAAATTCGCTGATTAGAGTCATCTATGAAATCCAACCACCTTTCTTCAAAATTCAACAAGGCTTTATGGGCTTTTAACCAATCTACTCCTAGGACTATATCAAAGGCATGTAAGGGAGCCACATATAGGTGCCAATTAATATTTCCCTAAGGTATATCTATTTGAGGGTCAAATAAACATTGATTAACCATATAGGTCTATCCTGAGCCATACTCGACTTGCCACCCTTTTGCCATGATCCCAGGTTTAACCGGTATGTCCCTCAAAATACTAGTTGAAATAAAGCTATCAGTTGCACCACTATCTATCAAAATGTGAACATCTTTCTTGCCTAGTTTTCCTTTTATCAAAAATGGAGTAGCTTGGCCTAAAAGGTTAGGTTTACCTGTAGCAGCATAGATTCTATGTGGGGCCTCTTCTATAGGATTATTTTTATCAGCTCTGTGTGGGCATTGTCTTGCAAAATTATCTAAGGCTCCACATGCATAGCATGCATTTGGTCCCGTATTCTTCTATTTATCCCCTTCCTTGTTTTGGTTGACATTTTTACCCCTATCCTGGTTATTGTTCCTCTTTTCTTGGAAATTTCTTCATTTTGGCTACCCCCTATTTCCCTGATACTTTCCTTTATTTCTGTTATCACCCCTATACCAGCCACCATATCTAAACTTCTTATGTTGATCTCTACCCCTATCCTACTTTGGGTATCTCCTTTTCTTGGAATCCTCTTTTTCAATTTTTTGATAATAAGCCTTTGCATTCTTTTGGCTTATTTCTTCATAACGGGCAACATCATATGCAACTATCAAAGTCTTAGGTACCTTCCTTCCAACAGGTTGTCCATATTTGGGATGTAGCCCCATTACAAATTTTTGGGCCTTGAACTCCTCATGCTTGTCATATTCAGGGGTATACTTCAAAAGTTTGTACAAATATCTGATAGTATTCAATTACAGTCATGTTGCCTTGGCGTAAGTTAGTGAATTCACCATATTTCTCAATATAAAAATATGGCATGAGGAATCAATCCTTAAATTCCCTTTCAAATTCTTCCCATGGAATATCTACAACCTCCTTCTGAGTGATCTTCTTATAGGTGGTCCACCAGTCTCTGGTTGGACCCTCTAAATGTGCCACAACCCAAGTTGTCTTGGATTTCAAACAAAGGGGTTGGATTGAAAAATACCCTTCTGCTTCACTTAACCAATTGACGACTACTTCACCATCACCTCTTCCATAAAATTTAGAAATATCCAATTTCTTTATTTATTTTTTCAATTCAACTCCCACTTTTCTCCTTGAAGACCCTTTTGGAAACTCACTTACTCTTTCTGTTTCCTTGCCCTTAGATAGACTTTCAATAAATTTCTAATATTGAGTGATTATCTCTTGTTGTTGGGCCATTTGTATTCTTTTTTGATCCATGTGCTCACTCATCTGAGCCCTCTGGATATCCATTTGCTCTCACTATTGATTTAGTTGCTCCTACATTAACTGAATCATCTTTGCCATATTTTCATCATTTTGTGTAGCCTTTGCAACTATTGGCTCTTTGTCTTTTCTAACAACATGCCAAGGTACATCGATAGCTTGCACTCTTTTTGAATCTCTCACGAGTCACCTTAATCCCTTCCTTGGGACTTCTACAATTTCCTCTTGTAGGTTAACATTGGTCCTTCTCGAGGTCCCCGCCATACCTGGCGATAAAAGAGTTATGTTAAAACAACAATTCATGCTTTATAGCCTAGGGTTTCACAACCTAGGCTCTGATACCAACTGTAACAACCCAAGTCTACTCACCTGGTTTTCAAAACACAAATTCAAATTTTTTCTAAATACAAACATAAATGTCACACATTTACGCAAATATACCCAACTTTGTATTAGTACTTTGGCATAGAGAATCACACTTCAAGATCATTTACCACTGTAGATGGTATCTTAAGTGCTCGGGACCGGCCAACTTCCCGTGATAGGTTACCATCTATTAGATCCTTACTCCTTTCTCGAGTTTCCTTGATCTTGGTATGGGGTTGCCTTTTTAGGGCCCATAACACCTGGAAAGGTGGATGCACTAATTCCCCATCTCAAAGCATGGTGGACTAGGATTCATAATCCTACTCTTATCCATATTGGTCCACTGACCTATCAAATCTTAAAGATTCATGCTTTGAGTTAGCATAGCTATGCCAGTGCCTGATCATTGACCTTCAACTAAGGTTTAACCAGGATCTACCATCACATGGATTTCAGACCAGATGTCTCAGGCCTAGATACAATTGATGGTAATGCTACCCATACCATCTATCGTTGGACTTTCCAACCTCAAATCTGCTCCCTAGATTGAGTCTTGTTGGTAATTCCACAATTGGAGTAGGATCATGAGTATCCTCACGTACTACTCGTATGGTAACTTGGAATGATATCCCATACCATCGTCCTTTAATCTCAATTGCATTGGACCACTATCCCTTTTGGCTTGCTGGAGAACGGTTACCTCCGAATCTCAATAATCACCACTACAAACTATCAGATTTGGGTGAGTTCCATCCTTCTCGATGAGCACTATTCATAGCAAACCTCTGGTCTAAAATTAATTAATTTGTTGTCACCTTCCTTAGTGTTTATGCCAAATTTTTAAGGCTATATGGTTGTGAATTGTTGTTCTCCAATGAGTTTTTTTTTTAAGTATTTAGATAAATGTAAATGTTTTTCAATATTTCATAGTGTACAAGTTTCAATTTATTTATTCTTAGGCTATTCCAATTTAGAAATAATAAAAAGTTATTTTCTTATGTACATGCATATTCGTTCTTCCAAACATCATTTCATACATTCTAACATCAAATCTCTATAATTTATATTTAAGGAATTAAATGAATAAATTCCTTAATAAGCCACTATCATAATTTATATTTATACATACATATGAAATAATTTCCATGATCATTAAAAATAAAAGATAAACTATCTAAGATAATAATTTTAAATCCTTAAAAAATAAGCATAAGCTTTATAAGTGTTATCTTATATTATATGTGTATGTATGCCCTTTTAATCTACTACGCTCTTATCATATCAAAGGCTTTATTTTCTAAGCTACCAACTAAAGAAACATTTAAAGTGTTGATATACTTTTCAAAACACGTAAAGAGACCATACATAATGGGCTACTTATTTTATCTTATAAACTAAGCTTTTATTGGAATTTTCAAGTTTTCCTTATTATACGATAGTGAATCTTTCTAACCTAAGCTCTTCTTTGGAAGACGACATGGCTCATAATTTTAATAAAATAGTGGGAAAGAGGCTTCGGTATATTTTTAAGTTCTACCATATGAAAGGATGTTGTCATATATATCGGTAGACTATGCATTTCCACACATTATAAATTATACATTTTCAATGTTTCAAGGCTATAATCGGGATGGCAATCTCTACATAGCACTTCTCAGACACACTTTGCGATGACGGCTATCGAGAATTAAAGCCTGGATTAAATAAACCCTATTCAGTTTACCATATGGTTTTTCATAATGAAGGAGAAAGCACATCGTTCAGGGCGAAGCTACTAATAATCTACGATTTTCAAATTTAGCTCTATTACAATTTTTTTTAATGGTTCACCTACATCATCTATCCAACCACTAATAAAATATTTCCTACACATTATCTCTTTCGGATAATAAGACCACTGCCATACAACTGCTAGTCTACAATTTCCAAGTTTCCAAATTTTGTTTGATGATTTATTGTTTTTTTTTATAAGTAACGATGTATTTACAGCGGGTTTTTTAGAAAAGGATCCCAAAACCTTAGTTACATCAGAAGCCGAGGCTTAAAAAATGAATAAAAATCGGGGCTGCACCCAAGGGCAATGATCCGGGGCCCGGGGCCCTGGTGCCTACAAAAACCAACTAGGACACAAAACATCAAAACTAGGCGTGAAGCCACCAAAAACCAGAAACCGCCACCATCACCAACGTAGAATCTGACCACCGTTGCACCGGTGGGCCCTGTGGCCGGTCCTGGCCAGGACGGGGCCCCAGGCAGCCCACCTTTACTCCCTATCAGGGCCATCCCCCAGCCTGCATCGGAGCTCGACCAGGGCATTGGCAGCAGAGGAGGCCGCTTGGGCAGCCGCAGTCAGGGATCCGATAGCCATGTCGAGAAGGGCTCTGATAGCCAAATTCTGCATCCTGTTGCCGAAATCGAAACTAACTTCGATGGGCTCTAGGGCCTCCATTTTGGCCTTTTTGGTGCTGCCAACAGCCCTGCTACTGCCAGGGAAGGGGCCTTTGCGAGCGCTACCAGAAGTCGGGGCCCCGCCTGGGCCCTGGGCCGGAGTCTTGCACTTTCGAGTGGGCCTACGACGCTTCGGGGTAGGGGAGCCTTCGGGAGAGGGGGTCTCCTTGGAAATGGAAGTAGCAGGGGAGGCAGCGGGAGAGTTAGCCATTTCAGGGGGGACAGAAGACAGGGGAGGGATGCGGTGGAGCTATGGCTGGTTGGCAAGGGCATGCCTATACAGGACGGCCATGAGGCCTTGGTGGGAGGGCCGGGAGTGGCTTTTGTGAGCACGATCAATGGAAAGACCCAGGGAATACAGAAGGAATCGAGGGGTGCTGACCACCGTGGCCCCTCGAAGGTGGTTGAAGTAGCTCAGGTGAAAGCTGAACAACCGCTGGTCCGGGTCATCGCAGGTGATGTACTGCATCATCGGGACAATGGCCTCATCGAAAGGGGCCGGGAGGTTGGAGCGGAATAGGTTCGCCTTGTCCCACTGCTGCTCCAGGAAGTGAGGAGAGTTCCTCCTCCCAGTTATGCTTATCCCGCCTGACTACCCTGCCCTTTTCCTCATGGTGCAGGCCTGTAACTTCCATCAAGAATTCTTTGTTCACTTTAAAGTGAAGGCCCTTCACTGTGACCTCGTCGTCATTCCACGAGTCCAGAAAGCTTTGGGTGATTTCGTCATCAGCTCCTGCAAATTTGCTGAAGAAAGGGGTGAATTTTTTGGCATTGGAGAAGAGTCTGGCCGACTCGCTCAAATCGAGCATGGAAGGCTCGATGAAGATAGTTTTAGAGGCCATGGGGATCGAACGGACAACCCAGGGATAGGGGAAACAGGGGGAACCAGGCCAGAGATGCGGGGACAGGGGATGGGGGAAGCAGACAAGACTATGGGAAAGCTCAATGCACATCAGATTTAAGACCTTGCAGGGGGCCATGAAGGGGGGAAGCCATCGGCGTCGAGAATGGGCACTCAGGATCGGGAGCAACACAAGGGGGAGGGGCTGAGGGGGAGCAGTTGTTGGTTGTCATGCGGGCCAAGAGAGAGGGGCCATTGCCAACATGCCAGGTGGCACAAACTGAGCGAGGGGACGTCTTGAGGGTACTCCATGGGATAGAGCCATGGGCAAACTGACACGGTATGGGGATCCGATGGTGCAGCTTTCAAGGCGGAAAGGCCGAAGAGGGCCGTCGTGCATTCTGTCTTGGAACTGTTAGATGTGCCAATGGGGCAACGCAAATCCAGGCCGAGAAGAGCTGATCTTCTGACGTGGCCGAGCACACTTGGCACCGCGAGGGGGATCTGGGAGACCAACTCGCGGGCAGGCGATGGGCCTGGATCAGACGACGTGGCACCCCAGGGGGGGAATCCCCTGTCCTCTAGAAGCCATGCATCGATGGAACTTTGGGGCCCCGGCTGGGGGTAAGCTAGACACCAGGGTCCTCATCATTGTTGGAATAATCTTGCATAGTAATGTGGACCAGAGCTTCGAGAAAGTTCATAGTCCAGGTGGTGAAGTCTTCAACTGAGATGGCTTGGTTTGCCATGAAATCAGCCGCCCTGTTGCCTTCCCTATACACATGCCAGAAGGCATGGTCGGGGAATCCCTGGAGGACGGAGAGGGCTTCCCGGATGGAGTTGTGGATGCACCAGAAGCAGTTTCCTAGGCTATGGGTGGCTTTGATAATAACTTGGGAATCACCCTCAATGATGACTTTTGAGGGTGACTCCCTGAGGGCGGTCAGCCCGCTGAGCAGAGCTACTGCTTCGATGAAGTTGTTAGTCTGGATGTCGAGCGGAGCAGCAAACGCCATGATCAGGGCCCCGTGGCAGTCTCGGATGACCCCACCCACCCCAGAGGGCCCGGGATTACCTTTAGAAGCATCGTCGAAGTTAAGCTTGACCCAACCAGGGGGGGCAGTCCACCTTGTCAAAGATCGACGGGAGGGGGCGGGGGGGACGAGGGGGAAGCTAAATTTCGAGGGAGGATAGGAGGGTGGCCTCGCCCGACCATCGGGGTGCCTCGATCAAGGGGATGGAGCGGGAATTCTCAAGGGCAAAGGTCACCGCCTTAGTCGCTATCCATAGGGGGGACCGGGCCAGGGAGGAGAAGGCTCTGCTGTTGCGCTCCAGCCAGAGTTGCCAAAGCATATGAGGAAGGCAGGAGCCCCAGAGAAAGCAGATGAAGGGATGGGCAAAGGGGTTGGGCCACTGAGATAGGAGGTCTGAGATGGAGTTGGGGGCCACCCACTGGATAGAGAATTGGGAAAGGATGAGGCCCAAGACTTCAGATGAAAAGGAATAGTTGATGAAGAGGTGATTGGTGGACTCCCAGGTAGCACAGCAAAGGAAGCATCTATTCGAGATCTGGAAGCCCCTCCTGATCAGATTCTCGATCGTCAGAATCTTGTTTTGGATGGCCGCCCAAACGAAGTGGCTGATTTTGGGGATCAACTTCTTGGCCCACACCTATCGGGTTGGGAAGGGAGCCTCATCAGGGACTCTTTGGAGATTGTAGGTAGATTTAATAGAAAAGACTCCACTGGGAGTACCATGCCAAACGCATCTATCGTTTCCTCCGACGGACAGGATGACAGTCACCTTGAGGAGGCGCTGGAGCCTGGTAGCTTGGAGCGGGTGCCTGGGATCCAGGATGAGTTTCCAGGTAGCACGCCCCTGGTTCTGGGAAAGGTAGGCCGACACTCTGGGTCCTCTATCCGCAAGCCCTGGTTTGAGAATGAGAAGCTCTCTATCAGCCGTCAGGGCCTCATCATGAATCCATCTGTCTTCCCAGAAGTCGATCTTGGCTCCGTCCCCGAGGATCCATCTGGTCCCTTTTCGGATTATGTCTTTGGTGGAGATCAGGGACTTCCAAAAGGCTGATCCATCTTGAGGCTGAGAATCACTGAGGAAGGGGTGGTTATGATAGTATTTTCTGTGCACGATGCTGACCCACTCATCAGGGGTATTGGTGTGCACCTTCCAGGCATGTTTGGACAAGAGGGCCTTGTTCATAAGGACCACCCACCTGAGCCCGATCCCTCCCTCACCTTTGGGGCGGTAGACCAAGGGCCAGGAGACCAGGGGAATCCTCTTCTTATCTTCGTTGCCCGACCAGAGAAAACATTTCTGAATTTGTTCGATGTGAGCTGCAATGGAGGTCGAGATTCTGAAGACCGACATGAAATATATCGGAATGCTTTGCAGGACTGCCGCCAAGAGGGTGGCTCTGCCAACCTACGAGAGGAGGTGACCTTTCCAGGGGGCCAACTTCCTCTGAATCCGCTCAATCACCCCACCCCATAGGGCCTTGGAGGATGCACCTATGAACAGGGGAAGCCCGAGATAAGAGGAGGGAAGGGAACCAGGGGTGCAGCCCAAAATCTGCCCGATTCTGATCTGCCTAGCCAAGGGAGTATGGATGAAGAAAATCTTGCTTTTTTGGAGGTTGATTTTCTTCCCGGTTGCCTCCTCGTACAGGGTCAAAATATGCTTGAGGGTCTTGGCTTGAGGGATTGAGGCAGAGGTGGCGAGGATGGTGTCATCCATGAACTGCTGGTGAGACACAGGGGGAAGGCCCGGCGTAGGCCTGATGCCCGAAATGAGACCGTGGGACACAATGCCAGAGATGGTATGCCCCAGGGCCTCAGCCAGGATGATGAAGAGGATCGGGGATAGGGGGTCACCTTGGCGGAGGCCTCTAGAGCTGGGGAAGAACCCGGTAGGGGACCCATTGATGAGGATAGAGAACCAAGGGGAGGACACGCAGTTGCTGATGAGCCTGACCCAGGAGGGGTGGAACCCAAACTTGAGGAGGACCTTGGACAGGAAATCCCAGTCAACTCTATCAAAGGCCTTATTCATATCCAGCTTGAGCAGAAAGGAGGCCTTTTTGGATAGGACGACCGAGTGAAGGGCCTCGTGCATGATTATGACACCGTCTGTGATCAGTCTGCCTTTGACCGAGCTGCCCTGACAGGGGGAAATAATCAGGGGAAGGATATCCTTGAGGCGGGAGGCCATGGATTTAGTCAAGATTTTGTACAGGACATTGCACAAGCTGATGGGGCAAAAATTCGAGAGGGATCTGGCTGCCTGGGTCTTGGGGATCAGGGCTATGAAGGTGGAGTTGATACCTCTGGGGATGGATCTGGCAGTCTGAAGGTCCTGGATGGCAGCACACACTTCTTGCCCGACGATGTCCCAAAATGATTGGAAAAATTGGGGGGGAATCCGTCCGGGCCCGGGGCCACCTCAGCCTTCATGGAAAAAGTGGCAGCATGGATTTTAGAGTCAGACAAGGGCTGCACAAGCATCTCATTTGCCATGGCCGAGATAGAAGAAGGGATATGTTCCAGAAGGGATTCAGCCGCTTCTGAGGACATGGGGGGGCTGTCACCTAGGAGCCCCTGGAAGAAGTGGGTGGCTTCAGCCCGGATGTCCTCTTCTTCCTTGATGATTCTGCCATCGTTGCTCACCAACTCAGCAATTCTGTTGGAACCCCTATTTTTGAGAGTCGACGCGTGGAAGAACTTAGTGTTTGCATCGCCATCTTGGAGCCACAGGGCTCTCGACTTCTGCCTCCAAAAGGTTTCTTCCCTGGCCAGAATGTTGTGATACTCACTGAGAGCCTGGCGTTCCTCTTCCCTGAGCCCCGGGTCTTGGGAGCCTGCTTGAAATCTGGACTCGAGGTCTTCGAGTTTTTCTTTGAGTATCGCTTTGTTTTCAAAGATATTACCGAACACCTCCTTATTCCATACTTTGAGTTGCTCTTTGAGGCATCTCAGCTTGTGAAAGACTTGTTCTACGGGGCATCCAAGGACTGGGGGAGCCCACCAGCGGCCTACCTAGGCCCGAAAGTCAGGGTGATGCAGCCACATGGACTCGAACCGAAAAGGCCTCTTGGGGGAGGGGCGATGATCGGTTTCGAGGAGGAGGGGGCTGTGATCAGACCCAATTTTGGGGAGGGCCAACAGGGTGGCATCGACGAACATGGGAAGGGCTTCCTTGGATAAGAAAACTCTATCTAGTCTTACCTAGATATGGTTTGCTCCCACTCTTCTGTTGGACCAAGTGAACCTGGCTCCTTTTAGGCTGACGTCCATGAGCTCATTGAGGGCGGTAAAGGCTCCAAAGTCCTCCATGCTCTTGGACTGAACCGTTGCGCCCCCACTTTTATCAGAGAGGAACAGGGGACTGTTGAAGTCCCCAGCCAGGATCTAGGGTAGGGGTGCAAAGGCTTCTCTCATCAAGCTAATTTCCTTCCATAAGGCCACTTTCTCGATGGGGTTGTTAGGAGCGTAGACGTTGGACAGAATCCACGAGCGCCTAGACTTCACGCAATGGACCAGAATGTTGATTATTCTGGGGGACGAAGATATGAGTCTTCCCTCGAAATACCGAGGGTCCCACATGCATAGAAAAACCCCGGCTGAGCCAGCCATAGGGGTAGACAGGGACTCACAGTTGCACCAGGTAGCTTGGGCTACACGTCGGGCAACAACATCATCTATTTTGGTCTCCTGAAGAAGGAGGAAGGACGGGCGGTGATCCCTGTGAAGTTGGCCGAGGATCCTTTTCTTGGGGGCCCCATTGAGCCCCCTGATATTCCAGGTGATGAGCTTCATTTGACACCCTTGTGGGGTCGCTTGCCCCCCTTCCTGGCCTGAGCGGGGGGTTTGGGTCGGATGGCGTCCGTCTTGGAGAAGCTTGCGCCAACGTCAGAGAGAGTTGCCTGGGAGCCATTGGCTATGTCATCTTCAGTGATCCTTGCCCGTTGGTCGCCCAGGGTGGGCCGCCCTCTTTTGAATTTGCTACCAAAGTCTATGGCAAAATTCCTGCTATGGGTCATCTTGGGGCTGACTTCTTCGGGCCCGGACGGAGAACTAATCTCTTCATCTGACCTCTCAGATCCGCACTCCAAGGGAGGAAGCCCAATAGGGATCATCGGGAGGGGTAGGGGGGGTCGAGGGGGGATAGCGGGAGTGGGGGGTGGGAGAAGGTGGCCCGATAGAGGGGAGCCGGCGGGGAAAGGAGCCCGGGCAGCTCGCTTTCCTGAGGGGGCACAAGCAGGGGCCTACGGGGAGGGATTCAAAATGGGTTGGGAGGGAGAACCTGGGATCGGGGCCCCGAAAGACGACCTAGGGGAGGGAGAAGCTGGAGGGGAAACCTGGGGAAGACCGCCTTCCAGATCGGGGTCCACGTGAGAGTCTTTTGAAGTAGAAGGGGGGGCCTCCTTGTTGGTCCAGGCCTGGGATCTATGGCCATCGCGAGGGGGCCCGCGAGACGGGGCCCGACCTGATCGAGAATGGGGTTTGGAGATAGGGCCATTAGCCTTTCTATAAATTGAGCATTGGTAGGAGAGATGACCCTGAGCACAGCAGGTGGGGCAGAAAGCAGGTTTGTTTTCGTAGATCAGGGGCTGACTCCAAAAGAAGGACCCAAAAGAGATGGTCATCGAGGTGGGGAGTTTGGATTCAAGATTGGCGTTAACGCAAAATCTGGCATGCACCATTCGGGATCCTACCTTGGTAGCGGGGTCGAAGGCCACCAGGTCCCCGACCGACTGAGCAATGAGTCTAAGGAGATCTTCATGCCACAGGTGGAAGGGAAGGTCTGGGAGACGAACCCAGACCGGGGCGAAGTTGATGCTTTGGGTGCTGGGGTGGAAGTCAGCTCCATACCGCCTGAGGAAGAGGCTTTTGCACCCCAAAAACTAGGGCCCGCCTGAGAGGATATTTTTGGCATCCTCACTGTTATTTAGTTTGATGATGAAGAAGCCCTTGGTCAGGGCAACCAGCTGGATATGCCCAGAAACCTTCCATTTGGTAGCCGCCCATCTGCGGATGGTTTCCATGTCTGGACGCCCTCCCAGGAATTTCCCTACCAGGGAGGCCGAGGAACCAGCTACCAAGGAGGAATAGACCTCCTCCTAAATAGAGATGTGGGTGCCCTCGAGGGAAAGACCTAGCCCCAGGGCCCGGGAAGGGGCCCTGGTGCCCACCAAGATCTGCTGATAGGAGGGTTTGGGCCCGCCCGAGACAGAGCCCTGCCCAGGATCAGGGGGCTTTTTCCCTAGGCCTGCGCTCGCATCGAGGCTGGCCTGGGGGCCAGGGCCCAAGATGTCATCCCCGCCCTGGCCATCGATCGGATCAAGCGCAGAGCCATCCTCTAGGCCCATCGAGGGTCCTGCTGGCCCGAGACCGAGCCCTGACATGCCTAATCCCAATTTTGAGTCCAATCTCAAGCCCAATCTTGATCAAACCCCTACACCAAACTCTAAACCTTCTCCCAACCCTACATTTGCTCTTGCTCCTGCTCCTCTTCCTGCCATCTCCTTGATGATTTATTGTTTTGATTACTTGTTGTGCTCATATAAATATATCCTGCTCTTCAAGTAGTGCACTGATAAATATACATTGGAAATAGTTTGATGCATTGCCCAGGTTTTCAAATCTACTCTTCATAGCAAAATATTGTTTTTGTCATGGTTTAATCAACAAACTTATCAATTGTTATATTCTATGAAAACGTGTTTCCTTTCTAAGTTCAGCTTCCTAGAATACAACCAGTATTTAAAAATAAAAAATAAAAATTATCTTTTCTTCCATATACAGTGACAGTCTATAATTTAAAACTTTAGGACTTTTCACATGAGCATAAATCAACTCAACAAAGAAAATTTTGCATCACTATCACATAATAATAGTTTAAACAAATCAATCTTATTGTAAATGGTTCTTGGTAATATATATTTTCATTCTAAATACAACTCTCTAATAAATATACTTCTCATATTTACATATCCATTTTAGCTCCTATTAAGGCTAGGTAGCATATACTGTGAACTCAAAATGAACCATTATCACATTTTGTCCTTCCAACATTACCATCGTGACACACCATGCAACAATACCACCTCAACAAGTGGAATTTAATAGGGTTGAAGGCATATTTGGGTCAGCTTGACCCTGATGAGAATGTAGTCCTACTTATATATGAATGCATATACAAGAGTAGCAAATAACCATGCATTCAATTTAATTCCTTCTCAACCAACATAATTATTTTAAAAATTTTAGAATTTTCATGACTTAATTTACTCACATTTCAGATTTCTAATCTTGTAATTTTGAAAATAGCTAGACATCTAACATTCATTTCTAACTTTACATTAAACCCAACCATAGCAACAAAAATTAAGCAGAGACTATTGCATAAAATGGGCAACACATCATTGCATCCATATAACATTTACAACATTCTTTTCCAAGCAACACAAAGCATCAAGCATTAAGGTGGACATACGCCAACCTAAAATTAGACGAAAAAATGTAGCCTAGATATCGAACCCTCCTGAATCGCCAAATAGTAACTAATACATGCACATTCAAGAACTTCCTCGGTTGAGTTTTTACTCTCCTTTTCCCTTAATTTATAGAATGCCTGAGTAATTTAAAATATGACACATCATACTAAATCATGCAACATGTTCTCTCACCAGATGTATTTATCCAACTCATCCATTTGGAGTGTGGTAGTCGCTATGCTCCGAAGATAGTGTTGTTCTCTCATTATGTATATATATTATTTAAACTTATTTTATATTAAGTATAATTTTATTATTTGCTTATTGTATATATTTTAAATTTTATTATTATTATTATTAATTTATATATTAGTTATTTATTATATATTATTATAAAAAATCGACATGATATACTGAACAATTTCTTTCAATAGGCAAGATTGAATATTAAACAATTTTTTCTATGATGTATATAATTTGTAGAAACAAGATGCAACAATACACATATACAAAATGCATCAACAAGCAGAATGACCTATATGAAAATAGCTATAGTGGGCTTCAATTTACCCACAGACCAAGGTGCACAAGGCACGACATCATATCCCACCTTACATGATGCCTTACCACTATTTTCGCTATGAGGTGGTATCTACCTTGTTCGAATTCCTACTATAGTGTGTAAACATGCACCTACAAATCTAAACACTTGCAGTAATATCACATAATTCCAATAAAAGATAATCAAACAATGGGGATGTTATAGTAATTAAAGGTCTAAGATAGGTAGTGGGAACTAGAGAAAAAAATTATATTTGGATGGATACTTGGTGTGATAAAAGACCAGTTAATCTAGATCCAATTTTAAAATCATGCATGAGATCACTTCAAGATAAATATGTTGCCTTTTAATTCTTAGATTAATAAGATATAATGTATAAAATATTCACTTCCTCACAATAATATGGAGCTTTGTCTCCATAATATAGTTGTAGAAGATGACTCTTCAAGTTCTTGAATATTACAATTCTTACATAACTTTTGGCTTCTCATCTTGCCACTTGTATGCAAGACTAACTTTCTAATTACTCTACTCTTATGACACTTGTGCATATCCTGCACATGGAGAAAAATATAAACTATAGATCAAATAATATAATATTCTCTAACACCCCCACGTATTATATTATTTGATGTGTACTTCTCTTTATGTACATAGATGATTTTGGAATATTTGAAATTTATTTTGACCAAGTGCTTTTGTAAAAATATTTTCAATCTGATATTTAGTAGAAACATGTTTCAACTGAATATGATGATTTTGAACATGATCCCTAATAACGTGGCATTGAGCTTCAATGTGTTTTGTTCTTTTTTTTTTTATAATTATAGAAGGGGTGTTGAAATGTCCTCAAACCTTTTACAACAAAAAAAATCCAAGCCTATAATATTATCAAAAGGGGTAAGAAAAGAAAGCAGTCCACATAGGGACTTAAGACCAACAAACCTACCAGGGCATAATGAGAAGAATCCATTAAAAAATCATGAATATAACGAGAATAATGTGTGAACCCAAAATAGAAAAAGGCTCATAATTATCAGTGAGAAATTTTAAATAAACTATTCAGCTTCTACGGGAAAATTCTCCCTCCAAATAGAGAGATTATCCTAGCTTAGCCCTAAATTAGCTAATAAGTCAGCACTCTTGTTACCTTCTTTAAAGATGTGCTTTACTTGAATTCTCTCCAAATTTTAATAGAATCTCTTAGCTTCCTTAATTAGGTTGAATATGTTCCAATGAGGATTTTGATCACCAAAAAATGCCTTAACCACATTTAAGAAGTCCCCTTAAACAATGAAATTTTTACAATTCAAAGATTCCATTAACGTAGTACCTTGATACAACCCCTTGCTTCCACAAAATGAAAATTTTGAGGTCCTAAGTTTTCTACAAAGGTAATGATAATCTCCCCTTTGTGATTTCTAAAGAGGTCACCTTCCCCCGCAGGCCCTGGATTCCCTTTCAATTCTCTATAAAAATTATATTTAATCCAATTTTGAGGTGAGGGTTGCCATTTAACACAGAATCTGATATTATCTAGAAGATTTGTCATTTTGGTGCTAATTGAAAAGCCCATTTTTTTAAGAGATCAATCTCTACTACCCCTCCATGGCTTGAAACAAAATCTAGATTCCCCACATTTTCAATAATTACCATTAACGCTCAAGCTAGACTAATTCAATATTTCTCTCCATACTTTTGAAAACTCTTATATTTATCTCATTTCAAACATCCCAAAGGAGATGTGGGAGGCTGAAGGACCAAAAGGAGCATAATATAGGATTGAAAAATGGAGAACCCATTGCTCAATGATATCCTGTAACAAACCAGGAGACACCCATGAAACTTCCAAAAAAATTCATCAGGAGAGAAAACACTTCCATCATTTGTTTTTTCAATATTTTTTGTTCTTTCATGAATTATTAAAATTTTAAATAAAATAAGTACTCTTTGATTATCATAATTTCATATTGTAAGAGTTCTCCTAATTCCTATAACTGACAATATATATTGTAACTAGAGTGCCTCACATACTACATATTTTGTTGCATGATATTCTACTTCTATAGATGAAAGTGCTACTACATGTTGTTTTTATTGTACTAAGAGATAGGTACGAAGCCAACATAGAATACATAATCTGATGTAGATTTTATGTCATATATAGATCCAGCATAATCAAAATACAAATATCCATGTAGATAAAACTTGTTATCATCTTAATTTATTATATATATTAGTCCATATTCTATAGTCCTGCTAATATATTGTAGTATTATCTTTGTAGCTTTCCAATGATTTTCTCTAGATTCTTGAATGAATCTTGAAAGATAATTTACAACAAAAACTATGTCTAGTCTAGTATTTGCTATATATAACACTCTCAATTAATTGATGATAGATAGTGGTTGGAACTAAAGTTGTTTCATTTTTTTTGGACAATTGTAATCTATTTTCCATAGGTGTATATTTGGATATACAATTTTTTATTTTATACTTTTCAAGTAATGATTTTGCGTACTTTGGGTTATTGTAATATTGTTTTCACTTTGACAAATTTTCAAACTGAGACAATAATGAAAGAGCCCCAAATTTGTCATTCAAAATCCTTTTCTATGTCCCTTTTAACTTCATCTATCATATTTCTAGAGCTTCCTGCGATTACTATATCATCAACATATACTATAAGTACTATTTTGTTTAGTCTAATATTTTTTTTTATAGATTTTTGGATCTGATAGAATTTTGTTTTTAAATTGTGCTATAACAAATTATTATTAATATTTATGTACCATGCTCTTGGTGTATTTTTTAAACCATATAAAGATTTGTTCAATTTACAGACATTTTGTTCTTATCCTTTGATTACAAATCCTTATGGTTGTGACATATATACTTCTTCAAGATCACCATTAAGAAATATATTTTTTACATGCATTTGATGAATTTTCCATCCAAGGTGTGTTGTTAAAGCACAAAGTATTCAAATAGTAGTCATTATTGATGTCAGTGCAAAGGTTTCTTCATGATCTATTTGTTTTGTTTGAGTATATCCCTTTGTAACTAATCGAGCTTTGTATTTGTGTAGAGAACCATTTGCTTTGTATTTTATCTTGTAGACCCACTTACATACTATCATTTTCTTTCATTGTGGTATATCAAGTAGGTTCCATGTTTTATTTTTCATTAATATTGCATATTCTTATTCCATAGTTGTCTTCTATTCTAAATGATTTAAAGTGGCTTGAGTAGTCATAGGTTCTACTAGAGAACTTATCAATCCTCTATTTATTCTTGTTAAGCTTTGAGATTATGATCTTGTAGTAGTAAGATATGGAATTTTCTCTAGCTTTGAGTCTTTAAGTGTATCTCTAAGCCACATTGGTTCTTTCCTTTGTAGTGTTTTAGTAGTTTCTAAATTTTCAACTTCCTTATCATATGTTTTTTATTCTAATTCTTCACTTGGTGAAACTTCTTCTTAAAGACTTAGAATTGTGCCTGTATGTATTTTTTATTCTTTAATAACATTTTTTTTTCCTCATTGAATACTACATATTTGTTTATATAGATTTTCTTTATAGTTGGATCAATTATTTTATATCTAGTTGAATCATCATCATAACCAAGAAATATTCTACACATATTTTTGTCATCTAGTTTAGTTCTTCTTTGCTTTGGAATATGCATTTATGCCTTACATCCAAAAATTCTTAACTAATCTATTGTTGGTTTTTGTCTTAACTGTACTTCTTCAAGAGTAACAGTTTTTAGTATTCTTGCGGGTGATCTATTTTGTAAGTACACAACTATTTTAACTACTTCTGCCCAATATTGATGGTTAGGATGAGCTTCTTTTATAATACAATGAACCATTTCTATAATAGATCTATTTCTTCTTTCTGCAATGCCATTTTGTTGAGGTGAATATGTTGTGGTAAGCTATCATTTTGTACTATTTTTTATAAAAAATAATTAAATTACTTTGATAAATATTCTCCTCCTTTATTTAAACAGAGACTCTTGATTGATTTTCATGTTTCTTTTTCTTCTAATTATTTGAATTATTTGAAGCAACTAAATGCTTTAGCTTTGAATTTCATAAAATACACCCACATTTTTCTAGAATAGTCATCAACAAATAGTTGATAATATCTATGTCCTCCAAGACTAATAGCATTCATTGGACCACATAAATATGTATATATTAATTCCAATGGTTCTTGAGCTCTATATAAACTGAATTCAAAAGGTATTCTATGTTTTTTTCTCACAAGATATTCTAGACAAATTGTTGATTCCCATGGGAGTTTAGGTAAACCCAGGGTTATGCATAGCGGCTATTTATAGCCAAATTGGCTAAAATTAGGATTTTCAAAATTTGGAATTGGCTAATATTTGGGACCCTTGACCAGGGCCCATTAGCCAAAAAAATTTGGGTGCAATTTTTTTTTGGGGTTGATTCGCCCCAATTTTATAATAATTTGGTCATTTTAAGTTTAAATTTCCAACATTGCCCCTAATAATAGTGAACCTTCTACATGCGTTTAAACACTATTCACCTAGATTTTGAAACTGATTCGCCAATTTTTTATAAATACATTTTGGGGCCGACCCCTTACGCATAACCCTAGGTAAACCTTTAACCATTTGATGTTTACTCATCTCATTAAATGAATATGCACTTATATGTCTTAGCTTTTTATGCCAAAGTTCTTTTATTTTTGAAATACTTATTGTCAAAGCTATATTTGATGATGTGTCTAAAACAAATAGACTATTTTATAAGAACCAGAGATTATGAATTTTTCTTGTTTGGTAATAAGGTAATATTTATTGTTTTTAACAACTTTGAATTCAACTGTTAGATTTTGATCTATTAATTGATATACTAAAAGAAGATTAACAGTTAATCCAAGTAAAAATAGTACATCATTAATTATACCTTTTTCATTTGATAAATCAATTAAAACATTTCCTACTCCTTTGACTTCATAAGTCATACTATCTGCTATAGTAACTAGTTTTTCATTTTTCTTAAAAAAAAATTAAACCATTGTTTATTTCCTATCATATGCCTACTTGTTCATGAACCAATATACTAGTAATTTATGATAGATTTAATGATCTAAATCCTTTTAAGTTGTAATACTTATATCTCTTGATATTAATAATTCAAATTTTTGTTTTGCAAATTTTAAAATTTTCTAATCTTTTGATGTAGTAATCATTTTGTCTTCCTACTAAATTAAATTTTAAAAAATAAAATATCTTCAAAAATAACTTCAAATATCTTTAAATAAAAAGACTTTAGAAAATTAAATTTAATAAACCTTAATTCCTAATTAAAGTAGAAAATCTTATATCTTCTTCTAATAATCAAATTATAAAAACATTATAACTTCTTTTAGATCATAGCAATATTATACTAATTAAATCACTCACTTTTATAACTAACTAATAACTCCAATTAATTAAAGCACTTGGGTATTTAATTTGCACTAAGGTAATATAGATAACCTTATTCACTACCTTAGTTGACTTGTTTTTTCAACCTTCCTAGCTTACATGATTATTCAACCTAGATGGTATGTAATAACATCTCTGTAATCTTAATATTCCAACTAAGGCTTTAAATAACCTTTCAAAATGTGCCTACCTCAATCCTAACTCTATGCGTTACTTTACATGCTATCCAATAATTCAAATATTAGCAATGAACATTTTAATGTTAGTTACTAATGCAATGAATCAATTTTAGTAATGTTGGATTCTTTCTATGTTCATGACTATTGAGTACCCACGTTTAAGATACATTGCTTCTATTGATATTGTGTCTCTTCATGCCCTTCTCAATGAAGTAGACAATGCTAGGAACAACAAGTGATGTTCTTCTTCACCTTATTGATTACTTAGGATGTTTGATATTACTTTGTTGCTCAGGATGGTAGATGTTATTCTCTTACAAATGTTGTTCTCCTGATTTTTATCTTCACCTTCTTTTCTATTAAGAATATTTGGTTTAGGGCTAAAAATAATTAGGATAACGAACTATGATCACTAGGTGACTGCTTTCAACCAAGTCATCATTGAATTGTGCTAAAAAAAAAATGTATACAATGATGTAGAGGATATTACTCTTCCATGTCCTTCTTAGTGTAAATGGTGCTTAGTTTAAATTTTTCTTCGTGATGCTTAATTGATAGTCACCTCTTGTCTATCTTCTTTTGCTAGAGATACTTAGATGGTGCTCATCTCATGTCCATATTCTTTTGCTAGAGGTACTTAGATTCTATCCTTCTACCTCTACTAGTAGCACTCAAATAATGTCCATCTTTGATAGGGATGCTTAAATAGCACTCAAATGTATTCATCTTAGGCAAGGGTGCTTAGATAGCACTCAACTCTATTTGTCTATGTATGGGAACTTAGATAACGTTCAAATATATCTATATCTGGTAGGGATACTTAGATAGTGCTCAACTATGTCTGACTTTATCTTCTATGATACTTCAGTAGTGCTTAACTCCTGTCCAACTTCCTCTACTAGTTACACTTAGGAAAATGCTCTATTATTTGTCCAATATTTCTTTGGTGATCTTGGGATAATGTTAGTATACCTGCTCAATATTCCTTTGATGATGACACTTAGGATAGTGCTCGAATACTTACCCAATATTCCTCTGATGATAGATCTTAGGACAATATTTGAATACATGTTCAATATTCTTATGATGGTGCTCTCTAAATTTAGAATTTTTGTAGTGGTGGCTCTTATAATGATAGCACTTCTTTGATAGCTTTATCTTATTGGCTCCTATACTTCATTGAATCAAAGGCTATGACTGAAATATATGTATTAGTTCTAGTTAGCCTTATTTTTTTGGTTATTTGATTAACCAAATTTTTTTCTATGCCTCTATATTCTTTTCTTGGAGGTTTCTTCTCTATCCTTCTTAGTACTATCTTCTCAAGAAGCTTATACTACTTCTCTTCTCTAAACTCAGGAAGCTTTGTTGCTTATCTATCTATGTAAGATATGATGCTCCTTTATTTCTAGATGCTATGATGCTTCTTAATTTATGAAATCTATCTCTGTGTCTTAGGTCACACCTAAGAATAATAATTATTCTCCTCCTTTCTAAAGAATAAAAAATTAATATTAGGGTGACTATGAATGTCCCCTTATGTCCAACTATATTTTAAGTTTGCTCTCTTAATCACTTCCAATTGAATCACGTCCAACTATCTTCTAAGTTGGTCCATAATCAATCTTATTTGAGTCCTAGTCTTCATTGGTTTTTCTTAAACCAAGTGTAAATACCCTAGCATCTAACACAAGGCAGTTTTTCCTTGTCCTATCAATCTCTACTCAATCAAGCCTTTAAAAAATAGAGTCCAAGTCTTCACTTCTTTCAATGTGGATAAACTTTGATATAACTCTATCAAGAATGAACATAGTTAAGTGGTGGATATGAAACCAATATTGGATTTTAAGCCTTAAATAAATAAAGTACAATGTATACAATCGTCACTTTTTTATAATAATAGGGAGCTTTATCTCCATAATATAGCTATATAATATGGCTCTTCAAGTTCCTGACTATTATAATTCTTACATAACTTTTGGCTTCTCATCTTGTCACTTGTATGTAAGACACTTAAATTTATAATTACTCTACTCTTATGACACTTTTACATATCCTGCACATGGAGAGAAATGTAAACTATAGATCAAAAACACATATTTTTCTCTAAAAAAACATGGTGATAGGGTTTCAAACATTATGTAAAATGATTAGGAAGGAAGATACAAAAGGTTTTTTTACAAGTATACCAAACATTATTGCTAGGAGGTAGTTGACCTTAAATATAACAATAAGGATTATTCCCAGATGAGCCAAGGATAGGCTGATTTGGGAGTTGAATGACTCAAGAAAATACACAAGAAGAAGTGAATATAATGTAAAGCACCAAAAAAATAAGAATATTGCAAGAATATGGGGAGATATTTGAGATAGTCCTAGCTTTTGAAAAGTCAAAATGTTTGTATGGCTAATAGGTCACAAGAAAATTTTATCTTAAGATAACCTAATAAAAAGGGGTTTTCATAGCCCCTCACATTGTGTTCTATGTAGAAAGGATGAGAGTATATACCATCTCTTGGAAAACTACTTAGTAGTTTGGAAACTATGGCAATGGATTCTTAATATGTTTGGTCAATGCATGGTTATGAATGACAAAATTGAAGACTGGTTGAAGCAATTACAAAGCACTTTTAAAAGTGAGGTGTTACAAACAATCTGGGATACATCAAAAGATATAATACTTTGGACTATATGGCTAGAAAGGAATATAAGAATATTTAAAGAAAAGGAAAGCAATTTAGAGGTAATGAAAAGAAAGATTTATTTAGCCATAAAGGAGTCTAAACCATCACTATTAACTCACCTAATCCCAAATTTTGAGGTAGAGAGCCTTGATAGATGGAGTCAAGTCATCAATTGGAATTGCGATGGTGGATATTAGAGAATTAGAAGGAAGGCAAATAATACAAAGTGGAAACCATCAGAATTAGAGTTGATAAATTTCAATTTTGATGGAGCATCTAAAGAAAATCTAGGATTATCAAGAAAAGGAATAATAACAAATAATAGGGGTGATATTTTGTCATATTATGATCTTAGTAGTGGATTTAAGATAAATAATGAAGTTGATGTTTGGGCAGTTTTGGAAAGATTAAAAAAAGTAGACAAATGAAATGGAACATAGTATAGATAGAAGGAGATAAATACAATTTTGAAAAAAGTAAAGGCTCCATTGAACATACAAGGTATTACTATGGAAATACAAGAGTTTGCTACAAAGTTTGAAGAAATTAGGTTTACATATGTTAAGGGAAGGGAACAAATGTGCAAATAGGCTAGCCAATAGAGGGGTTTTAATAGAGGATTGTGAAGTTAAATTCTTTTTTCCATGGTTAGAGAAAGTAGTAAGTTTAGCTAAAGTTGACAAGAAAAATTTGAAAGGAGAAAATTCAAAATAATGTTTGAGAGGACTATAAAATGTTTAAGGGATCCATTTATAGATTAGTATATTAAAGGAAACTAATAGTCTATATTTAGTAAAGTCGACTATGATTTTTTAAAGTGAGTAGAAGTTTTGTATGTTGAGCAGAAGAAGATGATAACAAATGGACTTCATGGTTGGATGGGTTAATTGAGTTGTTGGTTGGATTATGGGATAGAGTATGGATTGGAACTTTCAACTTTTTGAGACTACTAAACTATTTATTAAAAAATACCATTATGATTTGTTAAAATGTTATTATAATATGAATGAGATTCATTTTATAGCTTAATAAAATGATAAAATATTTTTTTAATAATTATTTGGGATTAAAATGAATTCCACTTGTATTATATAATGACCCATAATTTAGTTATTATGCATATATCTCTTGATAATATTTAAACATTAACTTTCAAAAGTTTGAGACTACTAAACTATTTATTATAGTTCTTGTGGTTGCAGTTATGCACGAGGAAAAAACTAATAATCCAAAGTTGGTAAAGAGGACTATGATAACACAAAGTTTTGAAAATATTACTCTAATAAGATGCATCACATAAAAAATGAAGATGGAGTTTTGGTATTGTGAAGGTTGCTATAGGTAATTGTGAAGAAGAATGATGCTTAATTTTGAATATTTGTATTTATAAAAAAAAACTGAAAAATATCTATAAGATGAAAATCAAAAATTCAAACTTTTTATGAAAAAAAATGTAAATATCTAACTATAACAATTCAATTAAAATAAGAATTAAATATTTATAAACTCTTAAGTTCTAAAAGAAAGGGTTATAATTTATTAGAGATAAGAGATCAAATATAAAAATCTTAATAAAAATTCTTTTGCTTTTTTAAAAAATTATGGGAATGTTATGTATATAAAAAAATTTAAGATTCCGATTCTTATCCTGGCAACCGACAAGAGGCTCTCTCGTTCTTGCCATCTCAAATTCCTGTGTCATTGGATTCCGCTTCTTATCCTCGCAAGAACTCCTCCCAACCGACAAGCAAAATGGTCCATATGTGTCATTGGATTCCGATTCTTATCCTCGCAACCGACAAATCAAGCGCGTCCAAAATAATTAAGTAACAAAATACATCGTTCAATCTGACCGTAAATTTATTAATATAAAACTTCATAAGCTTTCAAATGTATCGACCAGGGCATCGGATTTTTAGTTTATAATATAATTAAATGGTATTGGTTTAATTGATTAAATTTTTTTAATTTTTTTTACATAAAAGAGTTGGTTACAGTCATTATTTTTAGTAATTGGTAAGCTCAGGATTCAAAGCTCTCAACAAATCTATTCGGGGTTTGTGTCGTCGCCAGGGCATGCTCAGAAGATTCGGAGCAAACTACCACCTTTGCAAAGGGTTGGCTTCCCCAAGGTTTGAACCTAGATCTCTTTTTCGTAAGTGCCTAGCCACAACTACACTTACCAATCCACGTAGTCCTTAAAGATTAATTTTTTTTTTGAAGTTCAAAAAAAAAAAAATTAATTTTTCTTTTAATTTTACAAGAATAGATTTAGATTCAAATCTTTTAAAGGATTTATATAAATTTTTAAAATGTTGTGATATAAAACCTGTACATATGATGATATAATATAAATAAGATACATTTTAATTAATAAATCTACTTTTTTTTTTAGGTAAAAGTAAATTTTATTTACTTTATGGGTTGAAGGGGCCCGACCCTATTTACATATGGAATAGCTGCACAAAAGTTGCAGACAATACAAACACGAACAGGCCAGGCCACAAGGTTGGCAACAATCCAAAAAGAAACAAGCCCTCTAACGCGGGCATCCCAAAACCAGAAACATATATAACCGAGCAACATAGAAAAAGAAAGGAAACCCCCCTCTAAAACCACTGGAACTGTCGCCGTCATTTCCTAGTCTCCTGGGACTTGTCACCACTGGGAAGGAGAGCCTCCAGGATTGTTGGGAGCCTCTTGAGCTCCTCAGTGGCCCTCATCATGAGGTTGGTCCCTTCATGGAGAACGTTGGACGTTGTTAGATAGTTGTCCACTACCTCCGTGATTCGGCTAGAGCCACCGGTGAAAAACATTTTGCACCATGGCATCGAGGAGACACCATTGTGGTGGCTACAACCACCGTTGCTTCTAAAACTGAGGTTGGATGAGGACTCTAAATGGTCCCTTTGCGGGCCTGGCCTGAGACTAGACCTTGAAAGGACGAAGCTAACTATTGGGTATTTTACCCATATCATGGTTAACCTTTTCGATAACTTCGGTGGGAAAAGTGCTTTCCCAAATGATGAGGGAGCTTCCTCTGATAGCTATGTTTGCGAGGATGTCAACCACTTGGTTGGCTTCTCTGTAGATGTGCTTGATCTAGTTTCTCTCCCTATCGCGGATCCATCGTTGGCAATCCAGGATGATATTTTGGATATTTTCACTCCCCTGCTGCTGCTCTGAATGAGGTTCACTAAGATTTTAGAGTCCCCTTCGAAGATAATTGGGCTCGCTAGGTTTTTGCATAAATCCATGCACCTCCAAACCGCTCTAGCCTCGACAAAGTTGTTGATTTGGATGCCCAGGTTTTCAGCAAATGCCTTGATGATGCTGCCTTTATGATCTCTGATGACTCCACCTGCCTCGGCTTTGCCTGGGTTCCCTTTGGATGCTCCATAGAAGTTGGCCTTGAGCCAACCTTGAGGGGGGGATTCCACTTGACCAGGGCTCTATCCTTCAGGGGGTTCTTGGTTTTACAACAGTCTTGAGGGATCTTAAGGGAAGAACATAGCTGCTCTTCAATCCCAGGCGAAGCCAAGAACTGGCAGGGGATGAGACTGTTGTTTTCCATGGCGAAGGCCAAGGCTTTAACAGCCACTACATCCTAGGTTATAGGTTTATTGCTGAAAACTCGCCTGTTATGTTCTAGCCAGATCTACCAAAAAATATGGTGGATGATAGAACTCCATAGGAAACGAAGTTTGGGATGCCTGAAGGGTCTTGGCCATTGATTGAGTAACCCTTTGACTGAGTTGGGCCATGCCCAACAGACCTAGAATCAATCAGTGGCTATAGAAAACACTTTCCTGGAAAAGGAACAGTCCATTAAGATGTGTTGGGTTGATTCCCAATCCTGCATGCAAAGGTAGCACCTGTTAGGGACCATGACCCCTCTACAAATTAGGTTGTCCATGGTGAGGATTTTATTATGAATAGCGGTCCAGCAGAAGTGGGCTATTTTAGGGATGAGGGACCTGAGCCATATCCTTTGGGCAACCAGTTTCCCGTTGTTGGAGCCTTCACTAATGGCCTTCCTTTCACAAAGGTGAGACGCAGTCTTGACTGAGAAATTCCCATCGATGGTGTCATTCCAGCAATGGTCATCCTTGTTCCTATATTGGGGGAGAAAAACTGACCTTAGGACCTCTTGGATCCCTTCTACTGTCGTGGCAATGGTATCATTAGTAATCCTGAACTTGATCGGCTTCCAATCCTGGATCCTTTGGTTATAGGAAATGAAGTCGGCAACTCTGGGCCCGAACTTGCTATCGGTTAGATGCCTAACTACAACCAGCTTGGGATTGCTTTTGAGGGCTTCTTTCCCAGCCCTGACGTCCTCCCAGAAGTTGATGTTAGAGCCATCACCCAAAATCCATCCAGACCCTTCGTGGATGATGCTTTGGGAGAGCGAAATGGATTTCCAAAAATGGGAGCAATTACGAGGTATGGTGGCTTGGATAAAGGGCTGATGTTGGAGGTACTTTCTTTTCACAATGTTCACCCACTCAATGCTAGCATTGGTAACCACTCTCCAAGGTTGTTTGGCCAAGAGCACTAGGTTGGTGACATTGATGCAGCGCAGACCTAGGCCTCCCTGATCTTTGAGGGTGTAGAATTTATCCCAGGCCATAAGGTGGAACTTCTTCTGGGTTTCAGACCTCGACCATAAGAACTGTTTCTAAATTTTTCAATGGCTTGGCCCATGGTCATCGAGATTTTAAAAATTGACAAAAAATACATGGGAATAATTTGCAAGATCGATTTTACTAGGGTTGCCCTCCCTACGCTAGAGAGGAGAATGCCCTTCCACCCTGCTAGCCTGTTGTGGATCTTGTCCACCACGTTCTCCCATATGCCAAGGCGGACCCTTCCCTGGAACATGGGAAGGCCAAGGTAGGTGGTCGAAAAGTCTGCTATGGAGCATCCCAGAATTCTGACAATCTTGCGCTACCTTCTGATCGGGGTGTGGATGAAAAACAACTTACTTTTGGTGTAGTTGATCTTCTGCCCAGTAGCCTCTTCAAAGAGGTTAAGGATATCCTTGATCACGATGGCGTCTGTAACTGAGGCTTTGGTTGCGAGCAGGGTTTCATCCATGAACTGTTGGTGGGTTGAGGGGGGGAGCCCTGAAGCTGCTTTGATGTCAGAGATTTTATTGCTAGAACAAGCTTATTTGATAGTTCTTCCCAAACTTTTAGGAAGAATGATGATCAGGATAGGAGACAAGGGGTCTCCTTGTCTCAGGCCCCTAGAACTCGGGAAGTAGCCTACAGCAGAACCATTCACCATAACCGAGAACCAGGAAGAGGAGATGCAATTGTAGACCAGATTCACCCAGCCTCGTGGAACCCAAACTTGAGGACTTGGCTAAGAAATTCCCTATTGACCCTGTTGAAGGCTTTATTCATGTCCAATTTGAGGAAAAAAGCAATGGTCTTGGACATTTGGGCAGAGTGAATCAGCTCGTGGATGGTGATGACCCCATCTAGAATGTTGCGGCCTTTGACTGTACTCCCTTGGCATGGATCAATGATGGCAGTGAGGATGTTGTACAGTCAGGCGACTATGGCTTTGGTAAGAATTTTGTAGATGGCATTGTAAAGGCTGATGGGGTGATAGTCTGAGAGGGACGGAGGATTAGCTCCTTTGGGGATAAGAGCCAAGAACATGGATTTAACGTCTCTGGGAATGGTTTTGGAATATTGCATTTCCCTGACTGTAGCACAGAGGTCTGGGCCCACAACATCCTAGAAGGTCTAGAAAAACCTGGGCGAGAATCCATCCAGGCTAGGAGCTTTGTCAGATTCATGGAAAGGAGGGCCTGGTTGGATTTCTTTGTGGAACAGAGGGTTGAGGAGGAACTTGTTGGAATCCCAAGAAATGAGGGTGGGGATATTGGCAAAGGAGGGATTCCATGGCCAAACGGGACTGGGAAGAAGAGGGGCCTATGAGGGCTTTGAAGTGGCTAACAGCTTCGTCCTTGATCAGATGGATATCCGAAGTGGTTGCCCCATCTTGAACGACTAATCTCTTGATCTTGTTGGCTCCTCTGTGCCTAAGGGTTGAAATTTGGAAGAACTTGGTGTTGGAATTCCCTTCCCTGAGCCACAACTACCTTGACTTCTAGTGCCAAAATATTTCTTCTTTAGAGAGGTGTTAGGATCCTCAATCCTAACATTATTAGTTAGTATTAGTTAGTATTATTAATCATTTAATTATTATATTATTAACTTTTAAAGTGAACCATCACAACCCTTCATAACGTGAACCATCACGTCTCTTCATACGTGAACCATCATGTCTCTTCACCAACGTAGCTTTAGGGTAGATATATATATTAGGTTGGCCATCCATATCAAATCATCCAAGAAGAAGAATAATAAGCATAGATTCTAAGGAGGGAGCCCCCTAGAGTGGCAAAGCGATTACAAGGGAGCCCCCTTTGAGTGGCTTGCGATTACATTTACATTAATTTGTTAATAATTTTATAGTAAGACCTTGGTGTCTTACTATTTGGTATCAGAGCCATGTGGGATTTTCTCAAAGATCTTCATCAAATCACTTCTGTGCGTGAGTATCAAACTCGGTTTGAGGATATCACCAAACACAACACAAGATTGGATGAATCAATTATCATCAATGGCTTCATTAGGGGATTAAAAGAGGAAATTATAATGGAGGTAACAAGGTTCAATCCCTATACCATGATGCAAACCTATGGATTGGCAAAATTAGCTAAAGATAAAATCAATGTACAACAACAATTAGGGAAACCACTTATTGAAAAATCATCGACCCCTTACATCACTCCCAAACCTATGCATAATGGAAGAGCACAAAGCACTTACACAAGTAAGCATGAAACGTATGCTTGCCTATTCGTCCATAGGCCAAATTGGATATATCCTTATTGGAATCATTGATGGGGACTCAAATAATGGATATGCAAGCATGATAACTTATATGCTATTCTATATTTTCATGAATATAGGAACTTTTGCCTGTATTATATTATTTGGTCTACGTACAGGAACATATAACATTCGAGATTATGCAGGATTATATACGAAAGACCCTTTTTTAGCTTTGTCTTTAACTTTATGTCTGTTATCTCTAGGGGGTATTCCCCCATTGGTAGGCTTTTCTGGAAAATTTTATCTATTCTGGTGCGGATGGCAGGTAGGCTCTTATTTATTGGTTTCAATAGGATCCCTTATGAGTGTTATTTCTATATATTATTATCTAAAAATAATAAAGTTATTAATGACTGAACAAAACAGAGAAATAACTCCTCACGTACAAAATTATAGAATATCTTCTTCTTCAATCTCAAAAAATTCAATCGAAGTAAGTATGATTGTATGTTCAATAGCATCTGCTATACTGGGAATAGCAATGAACCCTATTATTGCAATTGCTCAAGAGACGTTCTTTTAAAATATATTTATTCATTAAGTGTTTCTCTTACTAACTTAAAGAAGCAGTATGTTTGGCCCCATATCCCAGGGAGGGAATAGGTTGAGATTATGAGATGAACTTCTAATTAAAAAGTCAACTTGATCCTCAAATTAGAAGTTCATTCTATACCATAGATATACATTTTAATTTTGAGAAAATGTCATTCAAACGCACTAAATAGATATCTATGTCATTCCGTTCTATCTAGGAATAGATATATGCATGCATAAAATCGAAACTGCTTTTGACATATTATTAGTTGAGTGCCATATTCACTTCATTTTTTATAAAATCTTAGTTTTCTATTGATCCAAATAAAATGTTGGATTATATATATATATATATATATTCTATGAGATATCCTTCAATAATGAAAAAAAAAAGAATTGCATAATAGGATATATTAGACCTGGGCCTATGCGACCGATCGATAAGAATACTTGAATACTCCATTTTTGCCATATATTCTATATGATACACACACACACACACCACACACACATATATATATATATATATAAAATATATATATATATATATATATATATATATATATATATATATATATATGTGATCATAATATAGATTTATTATTCATGGAATAAAATTGACTTTTGAAATGCCTTGATGGTGAAATGGTAGACACGCGAGACTCAAAATCTCGTGCTATAAAGCATGGAGGTTCGAGTCCTCTTCAAGGCATAATATTCATGATGCTTATTGGATACGCAATTCAATTACAAATACCAGATCGAATTGATAGTCTCTCGACAGACTGAGATTACTTATCTGTTGATACGAATTCTAACAATGCTTTTGGTCGTTGTTTCATAACGCTTGTTCTAGCAGTTCATACATAATGTACTAATTTGATCTAAGATTTAAATTATTCTGTTGTGTTTCAGCAGTAGCATTTTGTATCACGGGGCTAAAGTCCTAAATGATAAACAATAACTAATGAGAACAGGAAAAAAAATACATGGGAAAAAGTAACATCTGGGAAAGATTGAATAAAAAAAGAAAAAGGCCAAATCTAAGGTGGAATACTTACTCTTTTGGTGTACATAAAGGAGTATATCTTGTTTCTTCCTACTTATTAACTGTATTTAATTAAAGACATAGATTGAAAATAATTTATATACCTCTCTCAAGGTATTGCAAGATTTGGGAGTTGCAAGTCAAAAAATAGACCCATGTTGGATCCCTCTATAGGCAAATGAGGGATCCTTTATTTCAAATAAGAAGTGTAGAAAGCATACTAAAACCAAAATTGAAGAAATAAGGCGTAAGCATATTAAGCAAAAAAAAATAAGGGATAGGAATAGTAAGCATAGTAAGGAATTACTATGCTTACTATTACATAGTCGGGATTTAAAAATGAGGAATCTATCTTCAAATTAAAAATCTAGTCTCTTTTATTCCTATTTTTTTCTTCTGCTATTAAGTGTCGAATTTCATTTGCAAAAAGTATTCTCCTTTCCAACAATGTTTTTGTCATTTGATTCAATAGCATTCTGTTAGATTGGAACAGATTTAATAAATATTGATAACTCTCAAATAGAAAATGATAAGTAAAATAATCGGATAACCAACGGGTGGTTTCGGCTTGGCGATCATTCGCCATATTTTCCAAACGGATGACCATTGGTGAAACTTCAACCAACCAACGACCATATGTGAACGAAGGCATATATGGACAAATTTGTTTCCATTCGAAACCAAATGTTTGAATGCGTTGTACAGACACCATATGGTCCCCGGGTATAATATCCTCAAGTTTCCAGTCTTTCATGTTCAAAATTTTGTTCTCACTATAAACACCCAGGACATACTTACTTCTAAAGGGGTTCTGTGTTGCTTCTTTTCTTATTGGAATGTAAGTAATATAAATTATTTTCAACATTTCTTCATTTAGAAGAAGTTCTCAATGTGAAAACATACTAATGCGCTTCTCTTGAAAGATGAAACCCATGGGATCCCAAAGAAATATTTCTAGGAAAAAGATTGAAAATTTAGAGGATTGATATTGCATATGATAATCCTCTGTATCAAATAATTCTCCTAATATTATCCGCTGCCGTTCTTGTTCTTGTACCCTCGCTTTTATTTCAGCATTCCATTTATTTTGAGTTTTATACTTTTGGTAACTCCTCTTATAAAGAGAGCCTAATTTCTCCTTCATATACTCAAACTCAAGTATATCATAGTAGTAATATTGTTCAAGCAATTCGAAGAAGTGATTGGATCTAAATAGAATATCAAATTTATTACTACAAATAAAACTAAGGCGCCAAGGCCTAGGCGCCCAAACTAGACGATTTAAGAAATCGTCTTCATCTTGATCTTTATAAGCTCCAAAAATATCCTTTTCTTGTCTAAAACTCTCTTTATTCATGAGAGAAGAGATCCCTCTTTCAACCATATTAAAATTATTTTTCACTATGGACCGACCAGCAAATGTGAGTATCACTTCCGACTCAGGTCTACCCCGATATAATATATTGAATCCTAATGAGAATTCCACCAGAAAACTTTCTAAAATACTAGAAGCTAGAGTGAAATCATTCTTAATGAATCCATCGAGAGAACGCCAATTATCTTTATTTTGTTTCGATATAAACCAAGAATCTTGAGCTGCTGATCCGGCCAAGCAACCCAAAATATGGGAAAATATAGTAAATTGCTTCACAGTTGCTTTAGCAATTGAAGGTTCTAAATACCAATGGGAGATATAAAAAGCCCTTGGCAACCAGAAGTCTATAACAAATAGGGGATCCATACCCATACTTCTAAGTATTAAGCGTATGTTGTATAAAAGACTTCCCTACCTTATAGGGAAGTCTTTCCTATTGGCGTGGCTCATATCCAAACAAACCCGTAGTGGTTCAACTAAAAGCAAATCAAATTGTATTAGTACCTATAACTAATTTCTTTTGGTTAATACTAATTAAAAAAAAATCATTGGTAAATCCTATTAAATCGCGCGCATTAAAACCTTTGGTTCTAAATCCAAATTCATCATAACAAGACCATTCTTTTTCTAAGTAGATCCCCTTGCTACGTAAAAGAATAGGAAATTCCCTTTGTCATTGTAGGAAAGGAAGCAATCGAATATGGATTGATCTATCTAATCCATCAGAACCTATTGGAAATGGGTCCACTTTTTTAGGAAGATGAGTTGAACCAATTACAATTCCAGGAAAATTTTCCTTAAAGAGACGTCGCACCAATATAGAAAGGAAGAACGATCCAAAATTCAGTTCATGAATGTTTGGAATCCATATTATACAAGGAGACATGGCTTTTGCCAATTCGAGGGCAAGCATGAATTGTTGTATTCTTTTCAGCCGCAGATTTTTTTTTTAAATATCCATATCCATATCTATTCTGTCTAATTTGTTTTTGGCAGTATCGTCAAAAATACTGGGAGCATAAAGCATTGGATCTTCAGCTTTTTCTTCAAATTCATTTTTCAAGTCATCTCCACGGGGAAAGAAATATCTCAGAGATATTCTTACTAATGGAATATAAGAGTCTGCTGCTAGACTTTTGACCAAATAGGATCGTCCAGTGTTCATAGGACCTATCAAGAAAATGCGTTTGGAAAAATAAGAGGAGGATGGTCCTAAGTTGAGTGATAGAGGGTGAGGGTTTACCTGGGAAGAGCTAAGACTCCCCCAGCAATCTTTTTGTAAAGAGGTAATCTTATTACAAAAAGCAAGGAAGACCGATCTTTCTGCTGAACCAAATTTATCAAACTTGTTTGTATAATTCATTATACCTTCTTGGTAAGTTTCAGCTAAATATCGTAAGTAAATAAGCCCCGGCTGCTCAGTGATATATCCAGCAACAGGGATATTTGGATCATCAGTAACAGGGAAAGTCCTCTTAAAAGAGAAATCCTTAGGATTGGTAATCAACTTCAATTCAAGTGGAGAGAAACTTTTTTCTTTAATTAAAAAATGAGCTAATTCCCTCTCTCGTTGATCTATGCTAGAGTAATTTGTCTCTAGCAATGTTGTGTAAATTGAAAAGAAAAACCAACTACCTTTTTTCAATTCTCTAATACAAGACCATTTTCTTATGAAATAATCGTATATCTCCTGTATAGGTATATTATAATCTTCATAATCCAAAAACCAACCGGAGATGATTCCAGGCATAGGCTCCACAAGTGGTTGGAGCGTGTGGTGCAACTCCTTATAGGAGGAATTATACTTTATCTTGTTCCTCCAGAAGTAATAGTCTTTCGTTAAATTAAACATGTAGAAGGGAAAAGAGAATAAACGAAGAATGAAATACCCAACGACGAAAGAAACAAGAAAAAGGACCAAAGATTCTTCATTTTTTATTAGTCCATTTCTTACATATACCATAAACCTTTCCATCATTTTCAACCTTTCCATCATTTTCATTTCCTTGAATTCTTTGAATGTGAATTCCCGAAATGCAGGAATAAATGTTATTTCTTTGAATAACGTAAATGGGATTTTCCTACCTCGATTCCTTATTTCGATTTCGATCTCCATCATTTCGAGTTCTTGTTCTTGATTTGCCTTTTCTTTCTTAAATGACTCAACCCATGACAAAACTAAGAAATACCAGTTCCTCCATTTTTTTTTGGAACCGGAAAAATAATGGTAAATTTTGGAAACATGCTTGGAAGCATAATGGGAAAAAAATTCGGAAACATTATAAAAAACATAATTGGAAAAATTGAAGACATAATAAGAAACATAACCGGAAATTTTGGAAACGTAATAGGAAACATAATTGAAAACATAATTGAAAAATTTTTCCAAGTTTGTTCTCAATTTCCATTCTAGAAGTGCCAATAATTTCTGGGGAAGTGCCCACAAAATATTCAATACATCCAATATATGAGTAATAAACTTATTCTTATATTCAAAAAGGTCCAAAATAGATGCAAATTGATCCCTGCTATTTATCAATATTTGCAAAAAAGGATATAAAAATATATCCTCAAGATATTTCCACCATGCAGAAGTAAAAACGCACAACCTATATGTTTGAAACAAATCCCATTTGGAGGAATTTATTTGAAATTGAAAGACTCTAGAGAAAATTTCTTTATCTTTATTCAAAAGGCTACTTTTCTTAATTTCCATATAAGTATCTAAAAGTATATCCTCAAAACATTTCCACCATGGAGAAGTAAAATCTGTGGCTTTGTTTTCAATTATGTTTTTTGAACTTTTTGTTGAACTATATTTTTTTACAGACTTCTTATTCATTTCCATGAATAAGGTTTCAAAAATGAATCGTAAATCATCTTGATAAGATTGAGTTTTAATAAAATCCATGTCTTTCAAATTGACACTCTTTTCATACTGATAAAGGTTGTTTTCTTCAGAATCGGAATTATTGGAAAAGAAAGGACAAGAAGTTTTTTCAAAATTCACTATTTGTTGTTCTCTTCTAAAAGGTGTTGTAAAAATATCTTCGATCGAGGAAATATATCTCTTATCATGAACAAATGAATTCAATTGAGTTAATAAATTGAATGATTTGTACAAGTCATAAATTAACGTTTGGTCATGTAAATATTTTGGTAATAATATGTTAGCCACTTGTGAGTTGATGAGAGAAACAATCTCTTTCTCTGAGAGAACAGGTTTTATTTCATCAATAGGCAAAGAAAAGAGATTGTTGTGGATGGGAAAAAGATTGAATAATTGTCCATATGTTAGATTTTTCTTCTTGATATGAATGCTTTCCATATAAGAAAATAATCTTTTCTTGTAATTTAGCCGGGGATGATGTAAATAATCAAAAAATTCGATTGTATTTGCTTTGTTAAAAGAAGCTCTCAATAAGCTTTGATTAGACAGTTTTAAGGGATTCAACCATTTTTGATCGTTGAATAACGCTGAAAGATCAGTGTTATCAATAAATTCTTTACAATTCTTTTCATTATCTAATAAATCAATAATCAATTGACTCATTGGTATCTCATTCAAAACAGATTGTGCTATTATTCCTTCATCGATCAATTCCGATTTTTGTGAATCATCCAAAATTTTAATAATAATTGGTGGAATTAATTTTAACAACTTATTCCAAAGTGGTTCGAACAAATTATTCAAAAAATTGAATAATCTGATAAGGTCATCCAATAGTTGATTATATAATGCTAATCTCTTCTCCTTTATAATCATTCCTCGCGGGGTGTTATACTGATCCTCGTCCCCCATAAGAAAATCAATAATAGAACTTCTATTCTCAACAATTAGATTTATGTTGACCTTAGAACGGAAGTTAGACCACCAGTTAGACAGTAACTTAGGGAGGTGTGCAGAAATTAACACCTTATTGTCAAATAAGTCTATAAAAATAGATAAGTTCTTAAAAATAAAAAGCTGAAGAAATTCCTTCAGTGGTAAACGAATATCAATTGGGACCAACACTCTGTATTCATTTAGATCAAACACTCTGTTTCTCAATTTAAAATAGTTCCGTGTAAAATTAGAACTAAAATAAGAGCTATAAATGAGATGTTTCAAACCGTTTTTCAAGTATTTGGTTTGAGTGGACCAATTGTACAAAATTAAATTCCGATTGATATATTTATCAGTTCGAAGAATAGAGTGATTAAACCATTCTTTCTGACCTTTTCTCCAACTTGATGAATGCTGGTTAATTGTATTTTGCATTACATTATTAAAACTTTCATTTTCTATCCAATTTACTTGAATTGGATCTTTTGAATTGCGGCCAGACCTTAAATATAATTTATTGAATACATTTTCGATATGGTATTTCTTGAATGCTTTTTGAAAAAAAAATTTTGATTTTGAAAAATGCCCGTCAACTTTCATCTTATATTGAATCAATATTAGTCGTGCCGAAGTTTCAATTCTATCATTATTACTTCTTTTGATTATTCGATCCACAAATTCATTCTCTTTATTGATAATATTGAGTAAGCTCAATAAAAATTGATCCTTTAAATTCTCTTTATGTTTGAAGATCTAATTCAATAATTTACTCTTGTTCAATTCATAAAATTGATTCATGTTATAATCAACATCAAAAGTAAATTGATTATTATCAACCTGACTAGACTTAGCCATTGATAGAGCGAATTGATCTGTTATTTCTAACACAATTTTTTTCCATTGTTCCTTGTTTTGATCACAGACTGAAGAAGATAGATCCCAAAGTGAACTCCGATTCATAAATTGGATGCAGTTGAAATAATTTATATCTCTCTGATTCTTTCTAATAATGTTCCATTCGGTATCTGATGAACTCATATAAATTGAGGAAGGATTGTGAAAGTACATTTTGACTTTCCAAAAGTCAACTTTCTCATTCCTTTCGGATTCCATGAAATATTGAAAAGGATGATCATATTGTTGCCTTTTCAATAATTTAAAACTTTTAATAGGCTTCTTAGTAACGCCGGTACTCATACACGGTTCATATATTGACGCCTTTGAGAATATCTCAAAAAAATTCCAATAAATTGGAGAATCCTCTAACTTTGAAGTTTCCCAAGTAATTGGTCCTTGATTCTCTGAGATTATCTCATTCTTATTATTATTTATATTTGTATTTAAATTTATGTCATATTTTGACAAATACATAGAAAGATGCGGAACCATCAACAAATTTCTAGTGAAATTTGGCACAATAAACATCATATATCTTTTTTCATTCCAAAAATGATTTGCGCGATACATAAAAACTGGTAATGTAAGTAATACCACAATCTTTATTGTTTGATTGAAACCAATGCTACGTAGATCGCATAAAAGTAACGTAACGAGGATTCGAAAGTTAAACAGCTTAATAGGGCGCTCTCGACACGAAAAGATTCGAGTTAACAATCTGAACAAATAGGATTCAATCAAATAGGATTTGTTCCATGGATTGAAGACTTGCATAATTTCTAATCGAAATCGATATCGAAAATTAAATCTAAAATTCTTGCTTTTCAGTATCCAAAAATGTTGTTTCAATTTCATATTTAAAGCCTATTTTTTTGAATTAAAAAATGCATATCGTGTTATTTTTTTTAAGAAAATGCCTGATATAGAAAAAAATATCTAACTAAGCTCTATTACCAATAGTTGATAAATGGTATATTATTATATATATATATATATATATATATATATATATATATATATATATATATATGTGTGTGTGTGTATGTATACATAGATATATACATCCAATAGTTAAAACTGGCTATAACCAACCCTTTCTTACATCTATCATTTTAACCAATACTATAACCAACCCTTTCCTATATCTCTCATTTTATAGGATCCAATTATTAAATTAGAGAAAATGCCTGATATAGACCTTAGGTCTAACTAAGGTCTATTGCCAAGAATTTATAAATTGTGTATTATATAGATATAGATGTACATATAACTACATCTATATAGTTAGTACCATATTTATATGGTATAACCAATGTGAATACTTTTTAACAAGTATTCCCTTCATTCTATCTATCATTTTAAATGATCTAAACACTAGAAAGTTTGGCCATAAAAATCTTTTATTTATTTATTTATTTTTTTTAATATTCTCCTCCAATTGGGAGGACTTAAGTATTAAAGTACTGAGTCCTAGGTTAAAATCCTAGGAAGCATTATTCTATTCCTAGTCATCATATTATTGACTGAATTGGTTCATATTGAGCATCTAAGGCTGAATGGTCAAAGCGCCCAACTCATAATGGGGAAGTCACGGGTTCAATTCCTGCTTGGATGCACCTCTATTTTAAGGTTTCATATTTTGTGATTTGTCATTTTGTATCATTATAGAAATGATTCTGATATCTCCCATATTTCTATGGGAGATTGTGATATGAACTTTATGAATTAAACATCTTAGCTTTGAGGAGATGAAGGAACGACGAGCAAAAGGACTCTATGATAATTGTGATGAACAATTTGGACCCCACCATAAATGTGCTACACTAACATTATATTTATTGAAGGAAGTTGATCCCTATCTCTCCATAGAGCAAGCAGATGAGGTAGTTGTGTCCGAAGCGACTAGTGCACCTACTCACCGCAATGAGTACAATGAGGTCAATGTGCAAGAAGTGATTGATGTACCAAGCAAGGATGAGGTATACATACCCAAAGTGATCAATGCTATTCAAACATGCGCTCTACAAGACCTACAAACACCTTCCTCACCAATAGTGAGTTCTTACCATATGACCAAACCTATTCGGAACCAACATAGAGTGACTACACACTCCTTCTCCGTTGGCTATACCAAGGAACCAAAAAAGGATATGAAATCATTACCATCACTTTTGATGCATCATTCTGAAGTATTTAAGGAACCCCAAGGGTTGCCCTCCCATCGTCATCATGATTTTCCTAAGGAAGATTCTACTATTGTTCTTGGCAACCCCCCGCTAATGCTTCATCCTTATCGATATCCCTGCCTACAAAAGGATGCCATTAAAAGAGTCCAAGAACTTACACAAATCCTTCTTGGAAAACAAAGGACAAAGATTCTCACTTTGAGCTTTGAGGACAAAGCTCTATTTAAGGAGGGTGGCATGTTAGGATCCTCAATCCTAACATTATTAGTTAGTATTAGTTAGTATTATTAATCATTTAATTATTATATTATTAAATTATAAAGTGAACCATCACAACCCTTCATAACGTGAACCATCACGTCTCTTCATATGTGAACCATCATGTCTCTTCACCAACGTAGCTTTAGGGTAGATATATATATTAGGTTGGCCATCCATATCAAATCATCCAAGAAGAAGAATAATAAGCATAGATTCTAAGGAGGGAGCCCCCTATAGTGGCAAAGCGATTACAAGGGAGCCCCCTTTGAGTGGCCTGCGATTACATTTACATTAATTTGTTAATAATTTTAAAGTAAGACCTTGGGGTCTTACCAAGAGGATATTGTGGTACTCAACCAACAGGTTATGCTCCTCATCCTTGAGGCTGTCACTGCCTTCACCTCTCTAAAAGGTGTCCTCGATCTGGTTGATTTGGGATTTGACCTACTGCTTAGTTTCAAATATATTCTCAAAGATTTCCCTATTCCACTTCTTCAGGTTTCCTTTGATGAATTTGATTTTCTAGGTGACCTAGTTAGTGGCAAACCCTGGGAATTTTTGCTTCCACCATGACTCAATTAGCCCCTTGAGGTCAGGGTGGTGGGTCCATATTGATTCGAATCTGAAGGGAGTCTTGAAGTGCGGCTTGGTATCTGATTCTAACAACAATGAGCTATGGTCAGAACTGATCTTCGGGAGGGCTCGTAGACTAGCATCTCCAAACCAGGGGAGGACTTCCTAGGAAAGGAGGAATCTGTCTAGGGGCTCCTAGATGAGACTGTCACCTTTCCTTCTATTGCTCTAGGTGAAGAGGGATCCCTGAGGTGGATATCCATGAGGGCATTGGAATCAATGAAGTGTCTGAAAGCTTCAGTATCCCTATGAGTGATTATGGCTTCGTCCTTCTTGTCATTAAAGTACAGGGGGGAATTAAAATCCCTGACCAGGATCCATGGGTTCCTTCAAAGGCTTGCCTCATGGATGTGAGTGTGTTCCACAAAGCTTCCCTTCCCAGGGGGGAATTAGGGGAATACACATTTGACATTACCCAAGAAAGCTGGGACTCAGGATTGTGAAGTAGAATATTTCTTATCTTGTCCTGTCTTGAAATGAATTTTCCCTGGACTTTGGTAGGGTTCCATAGGCAAAGGAGCCCTCCTGACGTCCCGAACGTTGGGGAGTGCACAAAGTCACAATTTTGCCAGATATTTCTGGCAATGCTGGGGGACCACTGATCGCCTAGTTTTGTTTCCTAAATTAGAAATATAGTTGGGTTATGCTCTCTTCTCATGGCTACAACCAGTCTTTGTTTGACTACCACATTTAGTCCTCTCACGTTCTAGGAGAGGACTTTCATTTAGAACTCTTGGAGGTTTTCCTGCCCCCTTTTCCTTGCTGAGCAGGGGGTTTGGTTCTTTGGACTTCATCCTTTGAGCTGCTTGCCCCTTCCTGAAATAACATTCTTTGGGTCCCATTGACTGTCTTTCATTGTGTCTTTGTTCCTTTTGTCTGAATCTGTTGGTATGCCCTTATTTTTTTCTTTCCCCACATCCATCTGGAATTTTCTGTAGCTTCGGGTCTATCTAGGGCTCCTTTGCTCATGGGACGATAGATCCTCATCCTCATAGTCAGAGGTGATGGGGTTATAGGGGGCTAGTGAGGCTGGGGTTTCACAGATCGGGCAGGGAGAAATATGGGGTGGGTTGGAGGGAGGCTTCAAAGGGTTCCTAGGGGAGCTAGGGCTTGAGGAGGGAGGGGGGATGGGAGTTTTATTGGCTAGGGGAATGGTCTAGGAAGGGCGGGGAGGGATGACAGAAGGGGTTTGGAGGATCGAGGGGATGGGCATCGACTCAAAGCTCCCCGGGATCTCCCCTTCCTCAATGTCCTCAATAGAAATAGAATTTTGCAAAGCACTGAATTTATTGGCCATGGGAACATAGGTACTTGCCTTATGAGAGAGATTTTCCAACGGGGGTCTGACGGTGGTTCTATTTTGTGTTGGAGGAATGGAAGATTGGCGGTGGTGCGTTGTTCTTGGTTGATCCTCAGAGCGGGCCGTTTGAGGTAGGAATCAGAGCTTGGGACACTACGACTAGAGGTGACCCTGGGATTGACATTCAGGGCAAAAATTTGGTTTGTTTTCGTAGATGAGCATCTGTTTTCACTTGAAGTCCCCATAAACTAGGTTAAGGTGATCTAGCAGCTGGCTCTCCAAATTCACATTTACACACACACGCGCCTGGGTTATATGGGTCCTTGCACGAGTGGTCGGGTCAATGGCCACAAGTTTGCCAATGGCCTTGGAAAGACCCTAGAGGGCATCTTCATAGAAGAAGTGGGCTAGGATATTCGGGAGCCTGACCCAGATGGGGGCGAAGTTGATATTCTGGGAATTAGGATCAAAGTTTGCTTTCCACTTTTTCAAAAACAGACTTGGCCTTCCGAAGAACCATGGGCCTTCGGATAAGATGCGCTCGGCGTCTTCCTGGGTGTTGATCTGGATCATGAAAAACCCTTGGGTCATTGCTGAGATCTCCATATTCCCCATGGTTTTCCACTTGGACGCAACGCATCTGCGGATGATGTCCATATTGGGACGACCTCCGATAAATTTTCCCACCAGGGAGTGGGTGTCCCGGGACTCATAGCCCTCCATAAGGCTTTTAGGGCAAAAAACATCTCTTCCATGGGTGATGAATTCGTTTGTCGTGGATGAGGGAGGGAACCAATTTTTTTGTAAAATATCGGCAAAGGATGCTTTCTTGCTAAGGATTCTGTCCTCGGAGAGTTGGAGGGCCGCATGGAGATTCCCGTCTCCTCCTAAGAGCGGACTAATTCGGTCACAGGCCATGGACTCAGTCCCGCTAGGGTTTGGGGCACCGTAGTCCCCGAACTCAAGAATGCTTGGCGACATCATGGGGAACCTTTGCGTTCCACATTCACGTGTCGCGCTAGTCCCTAACGTCCAGAAGACTAGTGGTGCGAGGGAGTCTGGCGATGACACAAAGAAACGATCGAGGGGGGATCACCGTCACAAAAATCGCACGTGCCCTAAAATTTCATTGTAGGGAGGGATTTTGCCGATCGCCGAAAAATTCCCAATATTGTCTTACAATGTTCTTCTCATTGATAATTTAATTAATAAATCTACTTTAAATCATATTCAATCTTATAATTAATCTCACATTTTGTATAATATTTCCATGAACATATTTATGTTTCTAATTTAAAAAACATTTATTTTTATTATTTTTGTTATAGTTTATTATCTATAAAATCTTAAAGTTTTTACCCATGTTCCATCTACCCATGGTTCAAATTTTGGGAGCATGTGTTTTTTTTTTGCAAAGGTAGTATTTTGATCTGAATCCTCTCAGTGTGCACCATAACTATAATGACAATACGAGTTCAGAACGATTGAGTGCGCACCATAACTATAACGACGATACGAGTCTCGAGTCCTGAACGATTGAGTGTGCACCATAACTATAATGACAATACAAGTCCCGAGCGATTGGTGGTACCCGATCAACAACAACGAGGTGGTATAGGCTTGTTGGGACCAACCTATGTAATTTGAACCTTGCACTTGACAGTTACTAAAAATAGTGTGGATGTATTTAACTTCCATAGATTTCAAATATAAATATATAAATATATGTAACTTTTTATTTACTATTTCATATTTTAAAAATATCAAAATACTAAAAAAAATAAGATGATAATAAATTATATTTTTTTAATACATAAGAGAATCATTAATATCATTAGGTGTTGCTACTATAAACCATAACCATAACATGTTAAGTTAAACAAAATGTACCCTACTCTAAATTATTCAACTTATTCTTTATTAATCGTATATATTTTAATTTCAAAACTATTTTTCTATTTTACTTAAAAGTTTTACCCATATCTAATGTTCAATTTATATAGTATCAAGGTGCTAACCAACGTCTAAAGATGAAATGATAATAAATAAAATACAAATTCTTTGTAAATTGAAAAAGAAACTACTTCATGTTATGTTATAGCTTGTGGTTTTAACAAATCTCATTATTCTAAATATTATTAAAATTAACTTAAAACACCCAGGTGTTGTAGGTGAGTTGGAGAGGAGAGGGCAATCCTTCAAGGAAGGTTCTAGGTTCAAATCTCCACCTTATCAAAAAACTGAATTGGGTATCCAAAATCCAATTGATAATGTTGGTGCGGGCAGGATCGGGTGCGACCCCCGGGTGACTTTGACGGTGTAAAACCTCCTGTTCGTGGTCTCTTAGACCAAGGCGGCTCCATAAGGGGTTTTTCACTTTAAAAAAAAATTGACTTAAAACATCATAAATATAAATTTACATTTAAGAACACTTTTAACTTTATTTTAATTATCTTTTCCTTAAAAAGTAAGGGTAATTCTCAATTTTAATTTTATTGTTATCCTTAAAAAATTAGCTATAAGAAATAGGTTGGTTGTAGTGAAGTTAAAAGTGAGGATTAACCTTATTTAAAATAAGTGAAATAAAGTTAGTCCTACCTCTCCTTGGTACTTTGAATAAATAAATAACATTCTTTAATATCAATTTAATTATATTAAACTATATAAAATTTATTTAATACCATAGCCAATAATTCGTAATCATTTTATCTTAATTTATACTACTTCAATAACTCTATTTGATAAAGTTTTTTTTTACTAGAGTTGGGATGAAGTTATAACTATTTGTATTACAAAGATGTATGTTAAACAATGGAATCCATGACATTGTCTTAGTGACATGATTCCTTTAAAAAGGATTTAAAAGGGTAGATAACCATCGTTGTAGATCTCTTAAGTCTATTTCGTTATGCCCTATCTACATCCATGGAAAGTTTAAAGTTATTGGACAAGAAAATATTCCTTCTTTGCATTGTCATTTTTTTTTTTATATATATAAAAGCAATGGTTGTCATTTTTTTTTTTATATATATAAAAGCAATGGTTATTTTTAATAACTATCAGCACAGTTTAATAGGATTCAATGGTTATTTTTAGTAACTATCAGCACAGTTTAATAGGATTCAAACTATTCTTTGCATTGTCATCTTAAGCATAAGAGATGAGACGTCTTTCCAAATATTCGAGATTCAAAAGCCACCATTGCTACCAACTTCCACATTAATTTCAAATCAATACGACACCTTGTTCACCTGTGCAAAGCATTTCATGACTCCCAATTCCGAAGCAAAAGGGGCCCTAACACATTTGAAAACAAACTATTTTTTTGTTTTTTAGTTTAATGGATACGTACCGAACTTCTCTTTCACTGTTAGCGAACAGATAATAATAATAATCGAATTAAAGATGTCCGTGCGTTGCACAATTTACTCGATAAGACTCCAAGGGGAACTTTCTCCAGCCTGGTCGGCAGAGCCAACGGCTATTCGGCACAAAATTAATGCAATATATTTTGTTTTTTTCTTTATTGTAAATTAATTAAATTTACCATGAACAAAATCCTATTACTATTATATATAATGTATTAAAAACAAATATAAATAATTAAAACAATTATTTATAAATAAATACAAATACTTAAATTATAAAAAATATATTACAATGTTGAGAAAACCCTATAACCTAACTTTTATAGGAAAACATTATGTAAAGATTTCTTGTCACATGGGAGGAGTCATTTCAAGCGCCCTTCTGTCTCACCGCCACACTGGACTAACTCAAGCCCACGAACAAAATTGATGTTTCTAAAGCAAAATGGTACGGCCATAATCATTCATATAAAAGGATTTTGCAAGATAGCTGGGTTTTAAATTTGTTTTAAGGATGTTTGGGTTGAAATTATAATTATTTTAAGAGAAATAAATTAATTGATAACAACTAAATAATGGTTAGATTTGAAACGTGAATTTGAGTTCTGTTGTCCGTGACTAAAATGTCACCGATTCCCTTTATTTATTATACTTATATTGCAATAAGTAAATCTTTTTTTTTCTTTTTTCTGACTCATCTGTATTATTACTTTCTATTTCAAGACTTTAAAAAATATTAAAAATACATCATATACTTTCTACGAATCTTATCATTGCAAAATCCAAAATCCAAGATATCAAAGATTTTTCGTTGTCAAAGGTATTTGATTATGTATAATTTTGTTCTCACTTACGAAATTGTCGGCAAACGGAATCCCGTGAACTAAAGTTGAAAATAAATTAATTTCAAAGATAAACATCTTCCTTTATATGTTCAAAGCTCTAGGACATAAAATTCATTGGCACAAAATTAAACTTTGATAAATCTACATCGTAACGACAATCATTTGAGGCGATCTCACTAAGGTCTGAATGGCTTTAGAATATATATTTATCACTAAGGTCTGACTGGCTTGAGTATATATATAAAATAAAAGATCGAATAAAAAAGATGGTTAAAAATGGTGAAGGAATGTCGATAGGTAGTTGTCCTAGTGGTTAAGATGATGATTGTTTTTTAAGTGATTCAAATCCCTTGAAGGTGGTTATTGATATAATTTATAAACGTTCTCCTAAAAAAAATTCTTTGATTTATATGATGTTAATATCCCACACTACCAAAATAAATCTTGTTTTTCTTGTACTCCACCTATTTTTTTTTAAAGCGAAAAACCCCTTGTGGGGCCGCTTTGGTCTGAGAGACCACTGATAATTTGAATTGTGATTGTAACCAATTCATCTATATAACCAAAAAATACAATATACTATTAAAAATTTATCTCAAATTTGAGAGACTATGATTTGAATTGTTTGGTTTATAATTTTATCACATTTTTTTCCATTGTATCCCTTACTCATGTTAGAGTGACATACACGGTTGTTTGTGTTGTTTTGTGTATGAATATGTATTAATAAAATTTATTAATATTATTAATTTATTAATGAATAAAATAATTTTAATTTTTTATTGTTATATATATTTAACTATGTTTTTTTTTTGTTATGTATTAATGAAATTTATTAATTATTATGTCCATGGATAAGGTAAGGCTTCCGATTTTGGTTCTTGGCTCTTTTTCAGGAGGTTTAAGGTTCAAACTGTGGCCGTGGGCTAGTGTGTGAGGAGGTGGGTGTGTGTTAAATTCCCTATTGATAAGCATAGCTTTCGCTTTACGAGGGGTCATGGTTGGAAGAAGAATGTGTATTGGTGGTAAGGGTTTCTCACACTAACCAAAAAAAACAATAATCCATCAATTATTGTTATTATTATTGAATAAATAAAATAATTATATTACAAGTTTAAAATTATAAATAAGTAAATCATATAAATCATTTATAAAAATATTTTTCTATTTACTCGAGAACATCCTCCTTGAAACTAGGATATACAATAACTTATGAAATAGGTATCCCAACAAAAGATAAAAACAATATAAGTATCCCAACAAAAGATAAAAATAATTTATTTTAACTATAATTTTAAAAATATAAAAAAATGAAGGCCTCTCCAAGGCCAAATCAACTTGAATAACTAAAAGAAATCAAAATCTGGGATAAGAACATAGATAAAAAACTCAAATATGGAGATGTTGGTATTCTTTACACCCTCATGTTTAGTGAATTACATGTGTGTATACATCCTAATAGGTAATAGATGCACTTAATAATCCCTTGCTCTTGCTTAATCACATCATTGGTAAATCTCATTGCTTTTTCCGTTCTTATCTATCTTACCCTTAAATTCATATTGTTGTTGAATTTCATGATAATAATTTAGACATATAACATGGTATTTCTTGGTCTTTTTTTTTTGTGTGGAATATATTTTGGATTCAAACATTTTGTGCCTAAATTTGTTTTAGTAGAAATTTTGATAGGTGAGACAACACACATGATATCATAATTAATAAATTTCAAATTTGACATTGTCTATTGTCATTTTTGCATCCTCTTCACCATGTAAATATACATGCCATAAATATAAGTATCTTGTTGAATGTATCATTGACTAGCAAATCGGTTCATATCCATAGTTAATTATTGTTTTCCATGTAAGTGATGGTTAGGGATTCCAAGGGAGATATAGGATGTTAAGCTCCATCCTTTAGTTGTATCGCATTACCCATTTAGTGCTACAAAAAATATTAATAACATGTTGACTATTGGAGTCTCTAAATGAACTTGGGATCCATTGTGCTTCTTACATTTCTACTATATGTACCTTTCAAATGGGAGAGTATGAAAAACTAAAAGGTGATGCAAAATTCTATAGCTTCATGCCATGCTAGTCTTTAACCACCACAATTTTAATCTACCATATGTCATGGTCAAGAATGAATCCTTCCCTCCTCCCCATCATATATTTATTGGAATATGTGGTGTTAAGCTTCACATAGGTTATGATCGAATTTGGTATTACTTTTATTGTATAGACTTTGATCCTGTGTATGCCTTGTATAGGTGGGCTTATTGTAATACTTTATTAATAAACCTTAAGGTTGATTCTTTAACCTTGACCTAAAGGCCATATGTAATTGGTTTTTTATATGCCTTGAGACTAAACATTTGTTCATCAATTGGAGTATTATTTTTTTCTTTGTTGATATTATTTTGGTATACACAAATAGTCTTAATTTTGTTTTGTATTCTTTCTATAAGTTGTTCCTTTGTGGGGTAATGTGTTGATTACATTTATTTCTAGAACTATTGTAAAATATAACATGGTATTAATGTAGGTATAATTTTTTATTACTTGACCTTAAAAATTTTCAACAATCCCTTTTCTATGATAGTTCAAGAAATAGTGTGGCATGGAAGAAGTCTATAGAAGCTTTGTGTTGTTGGTAACTTTTGATAGTGTTGTACATCAAAACCCTAAGTGGACTTGGATCATGAGGGTCTCTCTATGTTGTGATATATTTGTTGATATGAGGGAAACATTCACCAATAGTTATTTCTTTCATCTCTTGACATTTGATTTACTTTCTTTTGATTAGATGGATGCTTTAATTGCTAGATTGAAATTTTCAAGGATGCTTAAAACTATCAGTTATATTTTCTAGATTTTTCAAAAAAACACATTGTATTTTCTATTGAATTTTTTTTTGGTGTCGATATATCATAGATGAAAGGACAATCTACATCATTGCATAGGAATAAAGAAGAATCTAAATATTTTAGCAATCCTTGTATGCTAGAGAAGTTATGAGAAGACTTTCATGCATAACAAAGACATGTAGACCACTTGTTGTTAAAATGGTTTGACAAATTTCTTTTTGCTTTAGCAAGAGAGGATGACTTGATAAGCTACATTCCAAGAAAAAATTATGTAGTGAAAATTATAGCAAATATGGTGAATAATCAAAAATTGTTAATTCTTTGTGATTTTTAAAAAAAGTTCTTAGTTTGACACTTTTTAACATTTTGCCCTATATATTTTAGCTTTTTGTCAAAAAATTTATACTTTTTTTTCTTAGAAAATTCAATTTTTAAGAAAGAATATTCTTACAAATATTCCATTGGAGGATGGAAAAATACTTTGGGATGCATATTGAGGGAAGCTTACGATGCTTGGCCATGAGTTCAACCACATTCATGGGAAAAATATATTTTGGTGAAGCTAGAATAATGTGGGCACAAATGCACTGTTGGTCACAAATCTGCCTAAGTACAAGATTTCATCACTTGTGCGCCCTAGACTCGGCCAACATTGAAAGGCCGAGAGAAAGAGAAGTCTCCCGGGCCAATCTCCAGAGAGGGCTGGCTCCCAAACTAATCTAAACTGGTTTCAAGATTAGAGATGCAGGAAAGAAATGGGAAAATGCGGAAAGAAATGGGAAATAACGGAAAGGGATGTAAATATGGCTGAAGCTGATCGTTGATGGGGAGAACAACCTCGAACAACAATAACCTCAACTAGATCCTGAAGCTAAGCAGCAACTGACTCTTAGAATACGTATACAGAAATTGGATCACGCATTAGCCGTGAGTTCGCTTCCAATTGTACTCCAAACGCTCAAATGCAAATACAGCCAAATTCAGAACAGCAGAATTTAACTTATATTAACACTGGACTAACAGAAGTGACTCAGACAGAAAGCAAAACATGCACAACAATTTAGATCACCAACTCCAGAAGACACTAAGAATGGAAGCAAATGCATCTAGGATTTCTGTTTTAATTTCTGCAAAAGATCCTCCTCCTTTTGCTTGAGATTTTACATTGGTATTTATAGAGGCCTTCCCTCTTCCTTTCGTATTACAACATTTAATACATGAAACAGATTTTGAAGAAACGATCCCCTTAATCTGCCTCGGAGAAATGACAGTCCCTGTTTTAATGGATCAAAACCGAAAATGAAACATAAACAAGGGCCCATATTTCTTCATTAAATGACCATTATCAGGGGAAGCTGGAAGTTGTTAAGAGATCACGAACAAGAGCTTTTAATATTGGAGGCATCTTTAATTTTGGTGGCATCGAAAACTGCCTCAAGTTCTTCCATCTAGCGCACATCGGTAATCAGCAACATTTAATCTTTGAGCTTCCTTGACCACGATCTCAAAATCAGTTGGAGAGCTTTTACTTGATCCTTATCTTCTCTTCACGTTCTCCTATGCAATTCTGAAGGAAAATGCAAACAGAACTGTATCGGGCCTTTGTTATTGCTTCGATCGCGAAAATGTGACAGGTCGCGAAAATGCGACATGTCACGAAATCGTGACACTTTTACCTTGCTGCCTTCTATTTCTGCCACCAGTCGCGAAAATGCGACATGTCACGAAATCATGACATCTTCCTCTTAGTTCAGCTTCGTCCTCATGATATGTCATGAAATCGTGACATTCTCCTCTTTCTTGGCTTCTTCGCTACTCCTTATCATGAAAATGAAACATGTCACGAAATCGTGACATCTTCCACTCTGCCTTGTACTTCTCAGCTTTCATTCACAAAAACGTGATAGGTCGCAAAAATGTGACATGTCGCGAAATCGTGACATTTTTTCCATTTGGCTCTTTATCTCCACAATATGTCATGAAATCGTGACATTTTCTCTCTTCTTGTACTTTGATGCTTTTAGGCCGTGAAAGTTTGACATGTCACGAAATCGTGACATTCCGTACAATCTGGCTGCCTCCTTGCTTCCTCCTCGTGAAAACGTGACATGTCACGAAATCGTGACATTTCTCTACGCTTTGCCCTTCCTGTCCAACATGTCATGAAATCATGACAATTTCTTGCCTTCTCTGTCGTTGCCGCTTCTTGTCGCGATATCGCGACAAGTTCCTCTTGCTTGGCTTCATTTCCAAAAATGTCACGATATCGCGACATCTTTCTCTGCCTTGTGTTTATCTTTCAGCCCTTCCGCGATAACGTGACATGTCGCGATATCGCGCCATTCCGTACCATTTGCTCCTTTCTCGCTTTTCTGTCGTGATATCGTGACATTTTTCATTGACATTGCCCTTGGCTGCTGTATGTCGTGATATCGTGACATTTTCTATCACTCTGCTCTGTGGCCACCGCAAGTCGCGAAAATGTGACATGTCGCGATATCGCGACAACTTTTCAATTAGTTCTCCCTCACCGCAACAAGTCGTGAAACTCCAACATGTCGCGATATCGTGATAGTTTGACTTCCTTGCTTCCGTTGACTATTTTGACCGTGAAAATGTGACAGGTCACGAAAATGCGACATGTCGCGATATCGCGACAATTTTCATACTTAGCTGATTTTTGCATTTGACGTCGCAAAACTGCAACATGTCGCGATATCGCGACATGTTACAGTTACTTTGCTCTAACACAAAACTTATAGAGATTTTTACATTTTCCCTTTCAAAGTGCATGGAGGGACAAACAGAAGAATTAGTATCTCTACAATTTGTGCATTCTTTTACATTAACAGTAACAACAAAAACAATGTGGCAAAAATGCCAACATTCTTGGTGGCTCATGGGGTATACAGTTTTGTTGTATGCATGAACCTCAGGCCTTTATCCATTGGGCAACAGAGTCAAGAAGCTGGAGGAGCAGAAAAAACTGAGTGTTGGTTGATGTTGGACGTGTCTACGGGCTGCTGCAACAAGCTCTTGCTGGTACTCGGCTCTCAAAATAGGACCTTCAACAGAAATTTGTGGAAGAACAGAACTTCCTTTATTTCTTTAGAACTACTGCACTTTGCCTAGCTCGGATGAGCTGGGTAATCACCAGGTGTTGTGCAAGGATCTCCATGGCAGTAGTGAAAAGCACCTGAATTGCAAAAATGGAAATGAATGGAATGGATGACCGACAGATGTGCAGGCCATGGAACGGAAATGGGGAATGATGAAATGATGGAAGATGGAGGAGTAGAAATGGTAGATACAACAACAGGGTGCTACTGTGCTACCAGCTGCTGGGTTTTGATGAAAATAGATAATGAAATGGAAGTGGATGGAATGGAGGAGGTGGTGGGAAGTGTGGAAAAATGCTCAAAAGACAAAGGATTAGAAGAAAGGGAAGTGAAGGAAAGGGAACATCAGAGAGGGGAGTAGAAACAATAGTAGTGGCTTGATTATTTGCAGAAGAAGAAGGAGAGAGAGAGGAAGGGAATGGAGTAGAGGGGAAGAAAGAAGTAGATGGAAGCCACTATCTACTGGGAAGGAAAAGAAAAGAAAGAGAAATAAACATACCTGCGGGCTCGCATGCAAAAGGAGCCGAAGTTAACAAAATTTTTTTTTTTTTTCTTATGTACAAGGTAACCCTCGAATTTAGCTGTGAACTCTCGGGAGAGACACGTACCCAAACATGGCTCTATGATCTCCTGGATCCCAGACCTTGGACAGACACTCAGTAGTCTCCTGATTGATAATCAGCTCGGAGTCACCAAAGATTTGCAACTGTCGCGCTCCAAGTGTCTCAGCCGTCTTGAAACCTAAGCATAAAGCCTCATCCTCTATGGTATTATCTGTGTAGCTCTAGGTCAACTGGTATGAATAGGATCATGGAATGCTAGAAGGTAATACTAGAACAGTCCCAATGCCAGTGCCATTTTTGCATTGTGCTCCATCGAAATAGAGCTGATCTTGACTTCCATCATTCTGTTCTTGAGCCTTTTCAGTCTTGAGAATAGAATAACACCCCAAGTCGATTTCTATCATGGCATTAAAATTGAGCATTGAAAACTCATCCTCCAAGCAAAGCTCATCCAGGACTTCACCCATCAAATCAGGATCTTCCAATTCCTCAGTTATCATATTGACAAAATGTTTGGATCTTTCTTCTTCTTCCATCTTCTCTACATGAAAAGTAGAAGGCTTCTGATTGTCAATACAGACTCTTCTTCCTTTGAAAGGAATCTCCAAGTGAGAATAATCCAGAGAAAGGTAGCCTCCCAGCTTAGCAGTGAATTCTCTCGATAAACACATACTGAAATACGGTTCCAAATCAACCACAACTATCTCCTGAATTACTGTAATCTGAGGCATACTATGTAGAGCAATAGGAACATCCTTAATTACACCCACTATTTTCATGGGAGTCCCATCCAACTGCAAGACACCAGGGCTACTTCTTGTATACTCCATACCCATGACTTCACAAACTGCCTTTGGCATGACAGTTGTCGTAGCACCAGAATCAATCATACAGTTGTGCACAATCCAACCCTCCATCCTGAGTGACAAATAAAATGGGGGTGGTCTATTCTTTCCAGTGGCTAAAGTAGTCAAAGTTTGAGACATAACTATCTGGGCTGGAGCCTTCCCCTTACTTTGTATGGTCTTCAGGGATTCTTGTAAGAGATTTACCTATCCAGGCAGCTGCAAGGTGTCATACAGACTTACCTTAGCTGGTATCCATTTGAGTTCTTCCACGATGTTGTACTCCATCGAGATCTGCTCTTTCCCTCCACTGGCAGATTCAAATTTGCTTCTGTATTGTTGGGTGGCCTCCACTCATTGTCATTTAGTCAATGATGGATACCGCAACGTCTCTCTAGCTTGTTCCTTTGTTTCTGCTTGCGGCTGGGAAGTAGAAGCTTTTTCCTTCTCTTTTGCTTGTGGTGGAAGTGGATCCTTCGAAAAAATAGGTGGTTGTTGTGGAGCTGGAGAATCATGAGTCTTTGCAGGTATTTGCTGCTTTGTTGCTTGTGCAGGAGGCACTTTCAATGGCTCCATCTTAGCCGGATCTACCAACATTGGTTTCTTACCGTTGCGTGTCAAGACTGCTATGTGTTCCTCAAGAGACTTCACGGAATTAAGATCCACCTCTCGAATCATGTTTACACGGCTCCCTACAAGAACTTGCAAATAATTTTGGTGGACCATGCAAGTGGACTCATCATGTGGATCATTGCATGAAGAACACCAGTAAGAAGGCTCATGTGAAACTTCAGAAGGGCCAGCCTCTTCACTCACCAGGACCGTTGAGTTCCTCTCAGGTACTTTCTCCATAGCCTTGCTAGGAGCAAGTTGCTCTCTTGTTACAACCGAAAAAGATCTTCATGGCTGATAGTTCCTTTCCGCCTCTCTCCGCTCCATAGATGTCACCTTGTTAGTGAGAGCTCTCATGGCCGACTGAATTTCTTGCAAAACAACCAATTGAGGATCTGGGCTTGAGGACACAGGTGGTGCAGGTAGAGGTAATGGAACTGATGGAGAAGGTAATGCAGGAGTTGGAAGTGGAGAGGTTATCTATGGAATGGGAATCATAGGTACTGAAGGTATGGGAGGATTCCATGAAGATGAAGGGTACATGGATGGAGCAGTGTAAGATGTAGGGGCTGCACCTGTATACTGGTATTGTGGAAGCTCGGGAAAAATAGGCATAGTCATCTTTGGAGGCAATTTCCCAATGGTAATCAGATCGGCCTCAGCCTTCTATGCCTGGGCATACAGTGCAGGAAAGGTTTGAACACCGGACATCCTAATATTCATACCAATATCTGAATGGAAAGCCCTAAGAAAGTACAATGTTGCTTGTTCATGAGTAGGGCGAAGACCTTCAAGGACTCTCTGCCAAGTTCGGGCAAACCTAACATTGAAATCCACTATCTCCTCTTGAGGATGCCTCTTGATATTATTAAATTGATGCACTAAAGAAAATGGGTCTGCTTGCTCATTGAACCCTTGGATTAGCATCTCTGCTAATTGATCCCATGAAGTTATGGAGTTGGGAGACAAGGATCTATACCAGCACAACAACTTACCTCGGAGTGACAGGACGAGCAATTTGATCATGACATCTTCATCTATGATATTATGAATTGAAGCCAAGGTTGCCACATCGGACACATGCTCGTACATTGTCTTTCCAGTCCCATCGTATGTAGGCAAGGCTTTTATTGCTGCAGCAGGAACTAGATTCTGAAAAGGCAGGTCCAACGCTCCCGAATAGTTCCAAGCAGGAACTCACCATGGTGGAGGTTGTTGACCAGCCATTTGGACTACTGGATCTGGATGTAGCAAGCTCGTAGCAGTACTGGGAGGAGTCGGAGATGGCACAAACTGACCCGCTACCTATGAAGAAACAACAAATGATGGGTTCATAGGACTTACCAATCTTGAGCGCTCCCTCCAGTTTTGAACATCAATCTCGAAGAATTCGACTGGATCTTTCGATTCTTTGGCACTTGATCTCGTGATCATGAAGCAAAGATGCAAAAATTTTCACCAGCTTCAGGATTAGAGATTTCCAGGTACTATACAGTCACCTTCAACAGAGTCACCAGATGAACTTACAATCTCCGCTATGAGGTCAAGACAGTTCATCAAAATCTTGATTCCTCCAGGTGTCAACAAATGGAACTTGTGAGTCCCATCGATTATGGATCTTTCTGAGACAGAAATAGTCTATCCCATCGGGCATGCCAAAAATTGTTGGTCACAAATCTGCCTAAGTACAAGATTTCATCACTTGTGCACCCTAGACTCGGCCAACATTGAAAGGCCGAGAGAAAGAGAAGTCTCCCGGGCCAATCTCCAGAGAGGGCTGGCTCCCAAACTAATCTAAACTAGTTTCAAGATTAGAGATGCAAGAAAGAAATGGGAAAATGTGGAAAGAAATGGGAAATAACGAAAAGGGATGTAAATATGGCCGAAGCCGATCGTTGATGGGGAGAACAACCTCGAACAACAATAACCTCAACTAGATCCTAAAGCTAAGCAACAACTGACTCTTAGAATACATATACAAAAATTGGATCACGCATTAGCCGTGAGTTCGCTTCCAATTGTACTCCAAACACTCAAATGCAAATACAACCAAATTCAGAACAACAGAATTTAACTTATATTAACACTGGACTAAGGAAGTGACTCAGACAGAAAGCAAAACATGCACAACAATTTAGATCACCAACTCCAGAAGACACTAAGAATGGAAGCAAATGCATCTAGGATTTCTGTTTTAATTTCTGCAAAAGATCCTCCTCCTTTTGCTTGAGATTTTACATTGGTATTTATAGAGGCCTTCCCTCTTCCTTTCGTATTACAACATTTAATACATGAAACAGATTTTGAAGAAACGATCCCCTTAATCTGCCTCGGAGAAATGACAGTCCCTATTTTAATGGATCAAAACCAAAAATGAAATAGAAACAAGGGCCCATATTTCTTCATTAAATGACCATTATCAGGGGAAGCTGGAAGTTGTTAAGAGATCACGAACAAGAGCTTTTAATATTGGAGGCATCTTTAATTTTGGTGGCATCGAAAACTGCCTCAGGTTCTTCCATCTAGCGCACATCGGTAATCAACAACATTTAATCTTTGAGCTTCCTTGACCACGATCTCAAAATCAGTTGGAGAGCTTTTACTTGATCCTTATCTTCTCTTCACGTTCTCCTATGCAATTCTGAAGGAAAATGCAAACAGAACTGTATCGGGCCTTTGTTATTGCTTCGGTCGTGAAAATGTGACAGGTCACGAAAATGCGACATGTCACGAAATCGTGACACTTTTACCTTACTGCCTTCTGTTTCTGCCACCAGTCATGAAAATGTGACATGTCATGAAATCATGACATCTTCCTCTTAGTTCAGCTTCATCCTCATGATATGTCATGAAATCATGACATTCTCCTCTTTCTTGGCTTCTTCGCTACTCCTTATCACGAAAATGAAACATGTCATGAAATCGTGACATATTTCACTCTTGCCTTGTCTGCTTTATCACCTGAAAAATGTGACATGTCACGAAATCGCGACATTTTTTCCATTTGGCTCTTTCATCTTCAACAATATGTCATGAAATCATGACATTTTCTGTCTTCTTCTACTTTGATGCTTTTAGGCCAGAAAGTTTGACATGTCACGAAATCATGACATTCCATACTATCTGCCTCCTTGCTTCCTCCTCACGAAAACGTGACATGTCACGAAATCATGACATTTCTCTGCGCTTTGCCCTTCCTGTCCAACATGTCACAAAATCGTGACAATTTCTTGCCTTCTCTGTCGTTGCCGCTTCCTGTCGCGATATCGCGACAAGTTCCTCTTGCTTGGCTTCATTTCCAAAAATGTCGCGATATCGCGACATCTTTCTCTGCCTTGTGTTTATCTTTCACCCTTCCAAAACATTCCTACCATTTGCTCCTTCCCCGATACATGTCACGATATCATGACATTTTCTATCACTCTGCTCTGTGGCCACCGCAAGTCACGAAAACGTGACATGTCGCGATATCGCGACAACTTTTCAATTAGTTCTCCCTCACCGCAACAAGTCGCGAAACTCCAACATGTCGCGATATCGCGACAGTTTGACTTCCTTGCTTTCGTTGACTATTTTGACCGTGAAAACGTGACAGGTCATGAAAATGCGACATGTCGCGATATCGCGACAATTTTCATACTTAGCTGATTTCTGCATTTGATGCCGTGAAACTGCAACATGTCGCGATATCGCGACATGTTACAATTACTTTGCTCTAACACAAAACTTATAGAGATTTTTACATTTTCCCTTTCAAAGTGCATGGAGGGACAAACAGAAGAATTAGTATCTCTACAATTTGTGCATTCTTTTACATTAACAGTAACAACAAAAACAATGTGGCAAAAATGCCAACATGCACCCAAGAGAAAGGTGTTAAGTTTGAGCATAACATGGTTGAAAATGATGTGTTACTTGTTTTTTTGGTTAAAGTTTTGAATGCATTATTACTTGTAGGGTGTGGATTTTATTCTCATACCATCCCTTTTTCTTAGGTAAGGAGGATGTTTTATGTGCATGAAATGAATATGACCTTGTGTGAGTTAAGTGCTTTGATACCCACGTTCCCACTTGGGCTTATGGCTAGTAGAGTCCACCATAAGACTTGGGACTTAAGAGGTCCAAATTTCAATTTGCCTATTTTTTTTAAAGATCTGGTTGACTATTGGGAGTCATGTGGCTAATGTGTCAAGGTTGTTTGATCTATAAATGGGAAACATGGCAATGTTGATGATGTGATATTTGAATTTTACATATAAAACAAAGATCAACCAATCAAATAAAGACTTCTCAACAATATGTTTGTACTTACCTCATACTAGTCAACAATTGATGTGGAACATAAGTATAATTTTTCTTCTCTAGAATATGACATGTGATTGTTGTTGGTTTGTCTATACTCTTTCTAACATTTTGCACAATCAATATCCTAGTGGCACCCCTTGTCGAGGTCAACGGTTGATGGTAGTTGGTTCATTGAAACACTATTTATATGGTAGATCAATTAGTAGACAATTGGTACCTCTTAGATATCTAGTTAGTGATACATGGAACCGCCTCATTGGCTAAAAACACTTCTAATTATTTACATGATTTAAATGGTTTTCCTGGAATTTTTTACAATTTTTTGTCCAAAAATCTAGGAACCATAACTTTTGCATACTAAAGCATTTTGATCTCTTTTTTAAATTGCACATGTTTTTAAGTTCTTTGTATTAGCAATATTATTTTTAGTCATAATTTTATGTAAGATATTATATTCTAGTAGGGATTCTATGGATCAACATGTGTCCTTGCCGAATAGACCTAACAATGCCACCTAGAAAATAAAGATTAAATCTCTACTCTAGAATAAGGTACTTATCAAATATGTGAATGACAATCCCAAGACATCGATTATACTAATAAAAAGTATTTTTATAAAAAAATAAAGAAAATAATGGTAATATTTCTCTTCATGTAGACAAGATCTATGATTATCATATCAATAACACTTTGAATCCAATGAAGCTATTGGAAAAATTCTAGCAAATTTGTGATTGCATTAACTCTACACAAATCAATAGATTAGAGGTAGAGCTTACTACCTTAGATATGGATAGTTTTGGGACAATTGATGAGTAGATAAATTGGTTCAATAAATGAGAAGAAAATGTTCACATTGGAGGTACCCATGGGAATCTAACTATTAATCTTCTCAAATTATGTTCAACAATGTATCCTAATCTTATGATACAATTGTCATTGTAGTTGAGATGTTTTAAGTATACTTTTTCAAGATTCCTAATCCATCTCTTGTTGATATGTTCAAATACCTTTTTCACCATAAGGCTTGGAGATAACAACATAACAATAGATTTCTCACCATTTAGGCTCATGCAAAAGAAGTGGTTAAATTAGAAGTTAAAAAATAGAAAGTTAGGAGAGAAGAAATTTTAGAGGATGATTTTCAACTTTTATGAGTACACAAGGTAGATTTTTATGGATTATGGGTTAAGAATATTGAGGAGGTATACAAAAAGGGGTTTCTAGTGCTACTTGTTTCTTTTCTTAGGGTGATATGACCATCATGGTGAGACCTTATACCACATGTAGTTGTTCACTTAGTATATTGAGCATCCACTTCCTATCAAGAGTAAATTTTAAATTTAAGGGCTTCCAACACATAACCAATAGTTATCAATTTTTGTATGACTATAGTGGATATTATTCTAGATATAGTGTGGTCATTGGTGATGATTCTTATTTATAGGTAGATATATGTGTGATATGAAAGTTGGATCCTATTTATTTGATGAATTTCTCCATTTTCTAGTTGTGGATTCCAATCTTATTTCCATCTATCACATCACTCATATGAATAACAAGGTTGTATTTTGATTGAATAGATAAGTAATTAAGGATGTTATTTTTGATTTTAATATAGTTACTTAAGGATATTGTGATGAGTTTGACTAGATATATGAGCTTGATGTACTTCTTACTCCTCTAAGAATAAAAATTTATGGTTATTATGTCATGGGAAAACTACATTAGTAAGGGATGGCATCACAAACTTGGGTACACCAACTATAAATCATTGAGGTATATGAGTCGACATTAGTTGGTAGTTGGTATTTATCCTATTTTTCGTCCTAATGGTGTTTGTGATGGGTACATATTAGAGAAGCATAATAAAGAGTCATTCAAAAAAGGTACCACTAGGTATGCTACATAGCCTTAGAGCTCATTGAGAATGATAATTATATGCTCATGTGGGAACCATTGCTCTCTAGGTTTAAGTACTTTTCACATTTATTAATTATTTCTCTAGGTGTGTATGGTTGTACACCACTGGTATAGATGATGGAGCCTTTGGTAAATTCAAGGGCTTTAAGGATCCTATGGATAATTAGTTTGATATAAATATAAAATGCTTATGGATATATGGAGGAGGAGATCACACTAGTCATGATTTTAGTGATTTTGTGGTCTTTTTTTAAAGGATTGTTATACACAAAATAAAGTGGTTGAGCAAAAGAATAGTTTAGACACAAAAATATTGTCATCCAAAAAATATCATTTGCACCCCACATCACCATCCTGCATAATAAAATTATATACCTAAGTCTAAACTTAGGTGTATAAAATCCTGCACATTATCCTATTTTCAGATTTTAATAAATCTAGAAAATCGGCTTAGGATACCCTGCCTAATCACTAGACATGTGTCCTAGCCACCTCACTACCCCACATTTCACACACTCATGTCCCCCTTGTCCCTTCACATGAGATATCCCCTACACCTCACTCCACTTGCATCCACATCACCCTAGTTAAGTGAGACATCCTGGGTGGCTGACTCTAACTGCCCCTTCCATTTGGTAGCTTTGGATTGCCACTTGGTAATTCTATCTTGCCACTTGTAAATCTTGGCTTGCCACCTCCCTTTTCCCTCCAAAAACCTAAGGGGACTATAAATGCATCTTCACACCATAAACCAAAATGAGGCTAAGAACATACACCATCAGGTTACCAAAATAGTACTAGGAACTCACATGCATCTCGAGGAGATCAGGGATATGAAGCCCTAGAGTCCATTTTTGGAGTCTTTTAACATTTAGCCAAAACCACCCATCCGTGATTGCACAGTTCAAACCGCCCTAGTGCAGTTTCCTCACTGCTGACCTGTGGTTGACCAGACAAAATCATGCATCCATGGTTGCTCAGAACCAGGAAAGCATGATGCGCATAGATCAATAAGTTTAATTTCAGCAAGGTACCTAGTCTAATTTTTCATGTTTTCTACAACTTTAGTTCAATATTTTTATTGCATGGTTTTTATTCTTGTATACAAGTGCTACTAAACCCCCATTTGTTTTTTCATGTGTGTAGGAGATAGGTACTTGGAAAACCATTGAAGCTGGAGTGCCCCCCTTACTAGATATTAGAAGCCCACTCATTCTTGGAGTTGTGGCAGAGGAACAAAGAACATGGAGTTTGATGAAGAGTTGGAAGGCCCTCATTTTTCTTTTCAAATTATTGTATTTAGAAGAGATAAAAATATCATTGTAACATTACCCCTAACACAATTGGAGCAATACAAGAAGCATTGTAAAATAGAGAGATTTAGGATCCCCTATATCAATTTAAAAAGGTCAATTTTGCAAATTCTCTTTTCTGGTTCATGTCTTATTGTGTTTAGTTATTTTGGCTATAGAAATGGAAATCATGGTGGGTCCTCTAAGGGTTCTATTTGTTATTTCCTTGCTATTTTTTGGTACTGATCTATGTTTTTCTATGATTGTAGGTTTTTGGAGCTTGGTCGCATGAAGATTGGAAATAAAAATTGATGGATCCAAAACCCATGTTGATTTGACCCTGCACTTGAGCAACAGCGAGCACATGGTTACAGATCGGAGGAACTGTGCACTAGTGGTTGGAAATATATGGAACCATGCATTGATGGTTAGAGCACTACGAAACCACAAATCGATAGTAGATAGAGTTGGAAGGAGTAGCAAAAAGATAACAAGTGTGTACCTCTAAAACCTTCCTTCATTTTCTTTTACTTTATGGTTTTGCATTAGTCTAATTAAGAGTCTCATTCCTTGTTTGCTCTTGTTTGCATTTAGGTCTTAGTTTAGGCATATTAAAAAAAGAAGAAATAAATCAAAGAATCTATATTTTAGATTAGTCATTAAAGCATCTGCTTAGCTTGATTAGGAATAGACCAGGCTCATTCAAGGTTTTAGACTTTATTTACCTCATTTTTTGCATACATCTAAAATCATAGGTCCATGGTTGGGAACTCCCAAATGTGCACATGCAGTTAACCAATCTTAATTACCCACTAAAAGTTAGCTATGTATCATAGAAATCTAGTAGATATTACCTGAAATTAGCCATTCAGTCCCTGATCTATTTCTATATGCTATTGTATATTTTCTACTTTTGCACGTAGGCAATAAATAGAATTGCATGCTAGCTTGCATTACACCATAATAAACAGAAACCCCATACACTGGCACATGAACGTTGGATAAGGTTGGAATTCACCACCAAACCCCAACATATTTACCCCATTATTTGGTCAAGGCTAGCTCCAATAATTGTTGTAGCTATGGAAAATAGCACACACTCCTCTTGAAGGGTGTATCACTACCCATGGTGAGTTGGGTGAGGACTGGTAGGACCTAGGCCCCTTCATCGAATTTGTATTTCATCACCAAGTCCTAGTGGGTTTCACAACTCGAAATTCATCATCAGGTTAGTGTGTGAGAGCATCTAGGTTAAATCTGTAGATTCATTTTAGGGATAAACATTTGCACATCACTTTTTTTTTTTACAATTTTTTTTTTTTTTTTTTTTCAAAATTAAAAACAAAAAAATGAAACTTTGCGCAAACTTAGGGACAAAAACTTGTTTGTTTATTTTCTTTGCATGCTATTTTGTGTTGTGATTCCATCACACATTCACCCACGTAAATACATATTTTACACATCATCCCACCATTAGCATATAGTAACAAATCATGGTCAAGCCAGAAGGTTAGCCCTAACTCAAAGTCAGTTGCCTTCTCCCATGGATCCATCTCAGTCTTGTCAGGCCCCTAAAACTTTGGTGGTAGAGAAAGTTAGTGTAGCCTCTACTATAATCCTGAAACTAAATGCCAAACTCTCCAGTGGGGTCCCTAATCTCAAACATAGATATTATTCAAAGGACTACTCATACTACCATCCTTGATACTCCTAGGAGTGAGCCACTTATATCGATGGATGATCATGTCACATATGTGGATATGGATGTTGTTAGGCTATACTTGAATGAAAATAGATTGGTTTTTCTATCATTGCCTTAACTTACCATTCTACCCTACACAATTACATTATTTCATCAGGAAGCCACCTTATCGCACCCAAAACATTCCAACCAAGTCTTCATGAATCCAATATTTAATCGACTACTTCCACCATAGCCCATAACCACCCATCATCATCTAACAAGCAACCCTTCATATTTCCAAACAAAAATATCATTTACAAAAATCCCCTCTACGAAGAACTAGTTCATGCTAATTCATAGATCCCTACATCCATCACCTCCATCACACCCATGGATCTCGCACATCATAACATCCCCCATTTAGTAGCAATACCTTTTTCCACTTACCCTCCACCTACATCCTCTAACATGGTTGTGTAGACACCTAAATCGTGTCATGCTTAGGGGAGCTACTCACATAGACACATTCATAAGATCAGATGACATAATCTTGGACTTTCCAAGCATTAACAATGGTTCTCACCACTCATTTGGGGCCTTTTCAAGCCATCCAAGCCTAGCCGCTCAAGCCAAGAGTGGCCAGATCCTAGCCGCTCAAGCCTAGAGCGGCCAGACCTTAGCCACTACAGATGACAGCGACCAGATCTTAGTCACTGCAGATGACAATGGCTAAACCCTAAAAGTAGTTTTACCGACAAATAGGCCTAATCACGGGTGGAAGTGGCAGTCTGCATGCAATAAAGGTGAGCGGGAGTAACTTTGCATTCCTTTTCATGACCAGTTCACATAGGAGACTCAAGTTGGCAGTTATATTTTAGTTAACTGGCCTCCAAACATAGAAAAGACAAAAATCTTCTCATGCTAACTCACACTACGCATGAGAAATTCATTCCTAGGGCTTGGACATAGACCTAGGGTTTCACACTATAAAAGGTGCAAGCCTAAGAGCACCAAAGGGGGATCATATATACATATTTTATCGATCTTGGTCATTGAGGAGAGCTTTCGAGACTTGGAGAGTTCCCTTGGAGATCGCATGTACGATGAAGCCCTAACAGATTGGAGAGCATAGCAACCATTATTTCAACATCGGATACAAGCTTTGATCCATAGCTTTGGAGCAAAGAGGATGAGAATCACTTTAGCGATCATTATCTTGGATAGTGGCCCGCATGCTTAGCTTAGGGTTCTAGACATTAGATTCATTATTTTTTTAGCATATCATTAGCATAGCATCATTTCATTCATTCGCATTCATAGCATTAGTCTAATTTGCACTTGCTTTCATTTGTTATATCCATTACTAACAACCTCATCCAAGGAGGTATTCTCGGACATCTAAGCGTGTGTTGTTGTTTCATTGCTTACAGGGCCACAGGTTCATCGGACGAAGTCTGCAACATACGAGAGCAAAAGGGATCCCTCTAGGAAATAGACCTAGAGAAGGAGGCATCTGTAAGCCCTCATACATTTCCATGTGTGAAATTGGGAAGCTTTTTGAAAGCGCACCACCTCTTCATGAAAGGGGCACTCTTTACCTATTTGTAACCTTATTGTATCAAAATGGGTATCCCTAAGAGGGACCGACATGTAACCGGGTTTCAATATGAATAAAGAGATCCATATTTGTTATTTTTATGTTATATGCTTTTCATTGTCTTCCATTTCATCTTGGGTTTTTAATACATTGCAAGTAGCATAAAAAGAGCGGTGCATGCATCCCGAGGTCGCTACAGATGGTGATCACGGTGGGACCTCCACTAATTTTTCATTTGCTACTAGAATACTAACTTAGTTTTGTGTGCAGGTCTAGCCGCTCTGAGCTACAGCGGCCAAAAATTAGCCGCTCTGAGCTACAATGGCCAATAGAGCTTTAGCCGCTCCCACTAATAGTGGCCAAGAACCAGCCGCTCTGGTCAACAGTGGCCAGAATTGGAGTGCAGCAGAGGTCAAAACATCGACTCTCTGAGCTGGATCAAAGGTTGGTACAACTTCTCTGATATTTTATAGCTTTCTATCTGCTTATGTGTGTCTAAAATAGAGAACTTAAAGCACATTTATGTTTGGAAATTGAAAGAATAAAAGGAGAAAGAATTAAGCATTTTGCATATCTTAGATCTTCTTTTAGATTTCCACTAGGCATTGCTAGGAACAGTAGCTTATGCCTAAAAATTTTACCCTAGAATCCAATGTGCTAGACATTGTATGTTGTTTGCTTGCTTTGAGGCCCTACTAGAGGCCATAGCTGCATGAAATAAAGTGTGCTCATACAAATCATAGTAGTTCATGCATATTTCTAAATATTGAAATGTATTTTTGCACTTAGGCATATAGGAAAGACTCATTGCTTCTATATGATGCACTTTATGTTATGCAAGCTTAAAATGAACACCACACACGCACATCTCATTTAAACATTGGGGAGTTGGATTTCATCACCAACCTTCAATTCAGTCTAGTGACATTGGAATTCATCTCCTTCCACTGGTTTACCCCCTAGAGCTTCCTAGAAATGGATTGAGAAACTTACTTATAGTGATACTAAGTTACTTGTGCTCAAACTATCTCCCACTATTGGAACAATCATTGGTTCAGAGTGGAAGAGCTAGGCGAACCCCCCATTGGGTCTTCAATGGTGTACCCTAGCTTCTTTTGAGAAAACCATGTTTGGCATGGGTGTACTTGATTGTCACTATGGATGAGTCTTCTCATTCTTAATCCAAGAACAAGAGCAAGAAATCGAAAGAACAACACATCAAAACACACCAAATAGTTTAGGGCACACTTAAATCGATAATCAAGATAAACATTTGTTTGGTATTGTGTGGCTATTCCTAAATTGCAACTCAAAATATCAATTCATAGACAACATGGTCAAAACAAGAAGTAAACACCCTCGATATGATACCGAGGGAGAGACTGAAGCAACTCATACCCATAGGCGGAGTCATAGTAACATTGAATGACCTACCCGTAAGACCGTGAGACGTAGCTCCACGAGCCTAAGGGGTGATAACTCAACCCTTGGGGGATCTCCTCGAGAAACCCCAAGTAGGGAACCACATCATGGAACAAAGTCACATAAACAAAAAGAGGCTTCACAACCATCCTCATCAAGGAGACATGAGGAGACCTCAAGGGCCTCCTCTAAACACACAGAAACATCTCAAAGACGTGAGGAAGCTTCAAGGGCTTCCTCCTCACATGGACATAAAGAAGGTTCTAAAACTCATTCTTCACATAGGGATGATGAGACTGCTACATCTCCATCCACATGGAGAAAACATGTCACCACAAAGCCCTCTTCATCAAGAAGGCAAGCAAGAGTCGCAACACCTCAAGATTCACAAGAAACATATGAAACAGGTCTGCCCACTGAAGGGCAGGAAACTAGAGCTACATCTAGTCATGGGAATCAGATAGAAGAAACCCTTCACACAAAAGGAAATATTCCCATAGACTATGACCTCATAGGAGTGAATGGCACCCCATGGGACCAACCATGGAAAACAAGACAACTAGACGGGTTGGATCGGTTTCCTACATGACCAACTCAAAGAACTGTAGCTACTGAGAACTCTGCATCTGGAAGCTCATAAACTATGACTTCTAAACACATCTCTCAATCTAGGGGTACCTCAGAGTGACCCCATAGTAGATGCATAGAGTCTGATCATAGGGATACTCAATAGTACACTGAACAAGTCACATTAGCTAGCAAGAGTATAGGTACAACAGAAACCTCCTCGAGGAATCTACGAGTCAAGACAACAAGAACAGAGTCAGATAAACATGAGTCTTCTATGATAGTACAAACTGACCGAATGAGGTGGTTAGAAAATGCATTACATAAGGAGCGAGAGCTAGTGGAAGCTCTCGAATAGGATAAACAAAGAGAAAGACTCTTGCGCCAACATGAGCAATGCTTAAGAGAGTAGGTTGAGCGGCTAGCTCTTAACAATTTATAGACAAATGGTGGTGACCACCAAAGAACTAGACATGCATTGACTCACCTAAGGAGAGGTGCACTAGACAAGATAGCCCACAATGAAATCCCCCACCAAACCATGAATGAAATCCAACTAGTGGGGAAAGGGCAAACATAACAAACCAGGATCACAATCTTGAGTCCCCTCATAGGAGGGAGGAAAATGGAACAAATCAAATGGATAGAGAGTTACCTCCATTGCCACTATGAGTAGGCTTACAAGAGGAGGAAATTTATGCATCAAAGGTATTTCAAGAGCTTGCTAAAAATATGAAAGCCTTTGAGAAACAAGAGGCAACTAGGAACTCGCCAACATTGAGAAAAATACACAACCAACCATTGTGCCCATCAATCCCTAGCCCTCCATATCCTAAGCACTTTGAGATGCCTAGGTTAGAAAAATTTAAGGGTGAAGAGGATGCACAAGAGCATGTCACCAATTTTATCAATGCATATTTTCATCTTGAAGACAATGATGCTCTCATGCTAAGAACATTCATAATGACATTTTTAGGTGCTGCCACTCAATGGTTCAACCAACTACCTAAGCATAGCATAACCAACTTTGAACAACTAGTAAATGCATTCTTAAAGCATTTCTCCTTTGGTGCTAAGAAGAAGGTGAACCTTTCAGACCTGGCCAACTTGAAATAGTATGATGATGAGCCAGTAATGGATTATGGGAATAGATGGAGAAAAGTCATGGTAAAATTATCATTCTTCATTCCCACAGAAGAGATCATTCGCATGTTCACCAAAAGTTGCTCTAAACACATCTCCCTCTTACTACAACTTCAATAGTATCCTTCATTTGAGGAAGCTTTGGCACAGGCCAAGCTCATCGAAGAAATAAAAGTAGATGAGGGAACCATTAAACTCTGAAACAAAAAGGAGTGGAACAAGAATGGTAAGAATGACAAGTACAAATAGAAGCAGGGCAACCCTGCTCCAGTAAATCAAGTCGTATTGGCTACACCCAAGGATGGGGGTGCACAACAACCCCAGAACTATCAAGCACATCCCTCGCCAGCCAATTACGACCAAAGGAACAATCAGGGGAGAAATAGAGAATGCAAGCCACCTCGCTATTTCATGCCTCTGACAGAATCAATGCAATCAATATTTAATCAGTTGAGCGAGGCCAAGAGGATCAGATTTCTTGATATACCTCTTATAGATCCCAACCATCCTAAGCCAAAAGGATATAGGGAAGATCAATTTTACCCTTATCACAGGATACCGGGGCATGACATTGAGGCTTGCATTGGTTTTAAGCATCAAGTGCAAAACATGATTGAGGCGGGAGAACTCAAAGTTGACAACCCACTGGCTCCCGATAACAGAGACATGGGCATATACAGAAACCCATTGCCCAATCATGAGGCCCCTAGAGAGCAAGGGGCCCAAGTCAATCAGGTTCGAGCTGATATACCTACCCACGGATGCATTGGGATGGTTGAGATTGTTAACATAGCAACAAGGACTAGGTGGTATGGTCAACCGCAACCTCCTATAGCTCCCATGAACATCCCAGTCACACCTAGGCAGAGGCAAGACAACCTTCTAGGTCCACCAACATGACCTGTGGTAACTATCCAGAGTAGATTGGAGCAAAACCTATAGATGACTCCAACTAAGTTATCCATATATGAGCTCATACAATAGTCCCCAAAGCATAGGGAGACTCTAATGGAGATTTTAAGGACAATTGAGCTCCAACCACAAGATGCGAATGCATTCACTCACTTTGTGGGACAAGTACAAGAATGCCAAGAACCTGTAATTTGATTCTATGATTATGAGATTAAGATAGTACCTGCTGCCTTACTAGACCCTTCGCTAAACATTGTGGTGGAAATCAATGACTTACCTTTCAAGAGGGTCTTGGTCGATACAGGTTCATCAATAAACATCATTACAACAATAACAATAGAGCACCTCAAGATCCCCAAGTCCAATATCATTCCAAGAGCTTACACATTGAGAGCTTTTAATGATGCTTTATGCAATACTGTGGGAATGATAGTCCTACCCATCAAGGTGGGGCACAAGACCATCCCTATGATGTGTCATGTCTTGGAAGGAGCTATGCAGTACAACATCCTCTTAGGGCATCCTTGGATAAGGGCCATGAAGTGTGTGCCTTCGATCTTGCACCAGTGTGTCAAGTATGTGCATGAAAACAAAGTCTATGTGGTTCTGGCTGATGAAGAGCCTTTTAAATACATCCATCAGGTGGACATTCTGGGAGAATTTGTAATCCCTTCTACCCACCTATACATAGCACCTTCATCCCCAACCACACAAATGGATAACAAAGACAAAAGGGTAAGAAAAGACCCATGCACATCAACACCTCCTGGTGCACTCAAAATAGTCAATGCTTCTAAAGTACCATCAATATCAAAACCAAAAGATAATCAGAAGCTAAAGGTACCCTTAGTCAAAGAAGAAAGGCCCAAGGAAGTGCCAACCATAGCCATTGCTGAAATGCCAAGTCCTATGGAAGAAGAAGATCTTCAAGATCAAGATGAAGATAGTGATTACCACCCCGCTTCACCAGTATCATCCGTAGGGTCATCCACGTCGTATGCATCAATACACTTGGCAAGCACAGGCATAGGGGAGTACCTTGTGCAGAACATTACCTTTACGCCTATCATTGAGTCTACACAAAACATGGGAAGACCTAAGGACTTGAGGCCACCAGTGGGAATAGTGGTTCCACTTGGAATCCCTCCCAACCAAACCAATTTTGTCTATGCCGGCCTAGACTACGCCCATAAGTCTTCAGACATAGAAGAGGATAGTGATAAATTATTCATGGTCAATGTTCATTACCTCTCTAATCCTGAGTTTTCTCTAAGCTACTTTGAGCATTGCCATTGGCATGGCTATGGCCTTGGTATATATGAGCAGGGGCGCAGGCGGCCATACGAGCCACAATATCAGCTTCCCTTCGATAGGTTTGGGTTAGGCTATTATATCGGAGGTCGAGATGACTCTCTTGCAGTAGCATTGGATAGATTAAGCTTAGGGTTAGGAGAAGACATCGATTTCATTCCTTATCACCCCCTAAGAATAAGAAATTTGAGCAACAGACAAGTGGCCATGGTAAACGTACCACCACCAAAAATTTATCATCCAAACATCTCAATTGATTCCACCCCAATAGGGTACAACTCATGGGATGAGGAGAATGGATATGAAGCAAGTGATGATGAGGCGCAACTTGGCTTAGCCTACCAGGGGCCTCGCTATTTACAAATATTCACATGGTCCATCCATGATGAGAGTGGGTATACATCAGATGAAAGTGACTATGAATCAGAAGACTCAATAGAAAGAGCCTACTTAGGCCTGAGCCATCAACCCCTGACTTTGGGGCAAGAGACAAATGCAAATGGATTCTTCATAAGTGATGAAGAATATGAAGATGAAATAGAGATGGCCTACTTAGGGCCAAGACATGAGCCCCTTGTCTTAGGGCCGCATACCAATGCTAACAATTTTTGGATAAGTGATGATGACTTTGAGGATGAGACCGAGATGGCTTATCTTGGGCCTCACCACTTGCGACAAGTCAACGAGCTAGTAGAGAGAGAGGTGGCACTCCATGCTATAGACCCTCATCTACGATTTTTGGGGAGACCTGTTGACCTAGCTGCCATTCACCAGATGGTCAATCCCCCTCCACCTACATTCAGAGAGCGATTAGAGCCCAATGATCCTATTATCCACCCTGCTCATGGGCCAGATCCAAAAATTCCCATTCCTCCAAAGCCTCATCATAAGTATGGAAGGGAAACCCCTGAGATAAGATTGCACCCATGTGGTCCTAGAGATTTCATCCCATCCATCAACATGATCTCCATTGATTTGACCACTCCACTTCATAATCCAGTAGATCCTACCAAATCATTGCATCTTGATGTAGAGGCTATTGATTGGGATCATGCTAATTCACCCATAGAGCCTGAAGACCTCTTCCCCAATGAAGAGATGTTACAACCATTCCATTTTGCATCAGGTTGTGCGTATGATGTCTTCCATGTTGGTTTGGAACCTGAGTCAGTAGGTCCTATAAATCCCATCGATGACATTCATTTGATACCCATGCCTCATCAACTAGAGGATGGGTCACATATGGCTATAGAAGTGACTTTCGAGGTGGACATCAATGATGATCCTACCCAACCAAGAAAATTCAAGTTCGGAGAAAGTCTATCTCCAGAGGAACAAGCCATCCTAATTCCTCTCCTCAAAGAGAGGCCAAATATTTTTCTTGGACTTACAAAGACATGCCAGGGATAGATCCAAAGTTAGTCATTCACAACCTTTCATTGGATCCCATGAAGAAGCCAGTCAAGCAAAAGCTGAGGAAAATGCATCCAACCATCACTTTGATGGTGAAGAATGAATTGCAAAAACTATTGGATGCAGTATTCATAGTTCCTATAGACTACCCTGAGTGGGTGTCAAACATGGTACCCATGGGGAAACCCGATGGAAGAGTTCGTATCTGCATGGACTTCAGAGATTTAAATAGGGCAACACCAAAGGATTCATTCCCATTGCCAAACATAGATGCTCTTGTAGATGCAACCGTAGGTCATGAGATGCTCTCCCTAATGGATGGTTTCTTTGGATACAACCAGATCCGGATTAAGCCCGAAGATCAACATAAAACTACTTTCATTACTCCATGGGGAACATTCTATTACAAAGTGATGCCATTCGGTCTCAAAAATGTTGGTGCCACATATCAATGGGCCATGACATACATATTCCATGACTATATGCATAAGATCTTAGAGGATTACATGGATGACTTACTGGCCAAGTCCCTATTGTGGCAAGAGCACGTTGAAGTCCTTAGACAAGTCTTTGATCACCTCATAGAACACAATGTCTGATTGAATCCTAAGAAGTGCGTATTTGGCGTAACTTCTGGCAAGCTTTTGGGATTCATCGTATCCAAGAGAGGCATCGAAGTAGATCCTACAAAGGTAAAGGCTATATTGGAAATGGCTGCCCCTACCAACATTAGGGAGTTGAGGAGCCTACAAGGCAAGATAGCATCCATCAAAATATTCATCATGTAATTATCAGACAAATTCCGACCTATGAATCGGTTGCTATGCAAGGAGGTCCCCTTTCATTGGGATGAAGAATGCCATCAAGCCTTTGCAGAGATCAAAACTTATCTAGCAACACCACTAGTATTGGCTCCACCAAGGCCAGACATACCATTTTTACTATATATATCGGCTACTGATTTTGCATTGGGCACCATGTTAGCCCAAAAGAATGCACAAGACAAAGAGCAAGCCATATATTACATTAGTCGCACCTTGGTGAGTTATGAGCTAGGATATGCGTATGTCAAAAAGTTGTGTTTAGCAGTGGTCTTTGCAACTCGAAAGTTGTGACACTACATGTTGAGCCATACGACCTACGTCATATCAAAACAAAATCCTTTGCAGTACATGATGAGCAAGACATATCACAATACACGTACCACAAAGTGGATCATGCTATTGACAGAATTTGATCTAGAGTTCATAAGCCAAAAGTCCATCAAGGGACAAGTCATAGCAGATCAATTAGTAGAGGCGCCTCTTCAGGATAACAAGCCTCTCACTATAGAATTGCCTGATGATGCGGTCTTTGCATTATCAGATCCGCCAGAACTTGAAGAACCTAAGAAAGAAAGAGACATGTCATTGTTCTTCGATGGTTCAAAGTGTGAACAAGGGGGCGGAGTAGGGATTGTCTTTATCACACCATAGGGTGCTCCATTACCCTTATCATTCAAACTAGACTTCCCATGCACAAACAACAATACAGAATATGAAGCATTGATCCTGGGACTCCAAACAGCCATAGCAATGGGCATTAAAATATTGAATATCTTTGGTGACTCCTTGCTCATAGTAAACCAGGTCAAAGGACTATTTCAATGTAGGTGCCCACTCCTGAAGACTTACAAGGAACTTGTTGACACCTACCTAGCCCGGCTGGAATGGTATGACATCGAGGCAATCCCTCATACATCAAATAGATTTGCAGACACCATGGCCTCTTTGGGATCCTTAATCCCTCAGAATCCATCTGCTGATTTTACAACCGTTCATGTGAAAGTGCTTTCACACTCAGCAATACGTCGTGAAGCTTTTGACAATCAAGAATCAGTCAACATGATCAACATCGAGCCAAATCAGGATTGGTCCTTCACAGCCAGATATTTCTTGCAAATGACACCTTGGGGGTCTTTGATCTCCCAAGGACCTATGGAGTGTGGTGCAACCATACACCATAGAGTTGTTCCTCAATCCATGTTCACCAGCTCAAAAATACAGGAAAAGCAAGCCATCTTTTCTATAGAAGTCATGGCTTATCAGGATTGGCTTTCCCAACTACGGGACTTCCTAAAACTTGGAATAGTACCTCAAGGTTTATCGCATACTGAAAGGTGAACGTTCAAATAGAAAGCAACAAGATACATCTTGCTAGGAGAAATCCTCTACAGACGAGGATATGATGGAGTATTACTCCATTGTCTTGAGCCCCAGGAAGCATCCTGGGCAATTTTGCAAGCTCACGATGGCACATGTGGAGGGCATTTCAGTGGCATGGCCATCGTTAAGCGCATCTTGAGAATGGGTTACTATTGGCCCACCATGGAAAAGGACTACTATGAGTATGTCAAGAAATGCAGTAAGTGCCAACATCATGCAAATCTAATGCACTTACCATCGCAAGCCTTGCAACCCATCCAAGCAGCATGGCCATTCTCGTAGTGGGGACTAGACTTGATTGGGAAGATCTCACCCCCATCCTCAGGCCGACACACATTCATCATAACAGCCACAGAATACTTCACTAAATGGGTGGAAGCGATCCCCTTAACATCAACAACTGGACCAAGGATTACGGAGTTTATACTCCACAATATCATAAGTCATTTTGGGGTCCCTTCTAAGATAATATCGGATAATGGGCCATATTTCAAGAACAAAAATGTGCATGCTTTAATGAAAAAATACCATATTCAACATAATTTTTCAATGCCTTATTATCCACAAGCAAACGGACAAGCAGAAGCCTCAAACAAAACAATAGTCTCCATCTTGAGGAAGACGGTGCAAGACAATCACAAGGATTGGCACATGTAGTTACCTCTTGCACTATGGGCATACAGGACTAGTATACGGACGCCCACTAGGGCAACACCATTTTCACTAGTATATGGCACTGAGGCCATCATGCCACTAGAGTTGGAAATTCTAACTCTACGCATAGCATTAAAGGACTTCATAGATGATGATGTCACGTGACAAGGCCACCTTGATCAGTTGATGCTTCTTGATGAACGTCGAGTCAATGCTTTAGAGCATCTTCACATTTACCAAGATCACCTTGCATGAGCTTACAATAGTAAAGTCCACTTAAGGGAATTCAAGGTTGGAGATCTAGTGCTCAAAGAAAACCAACAGAATTCGAATCTGCCACCGCATCTATGAGACAAGTTCATGGTAAACTGGATAGGCCCATACATGATTTCATAGAGAGTTGGGCCTGGAGCATATCACCTTATATCATTAGATGGTGTTGAGGAGCCTGAACCTCTCAATATCATTCACTTAAAGGCATTCTACACATAAAATACAAAAACATTCAAATATGTCATAAAATACAAAAAAAATCAAATATGTCAAAAACACAAACAAATCATAAAAACATAAAATTTCAAAATACAATCAAAGGCTCCAAGGGTAATTCAATCCGCTTGGTCAAAATCAAATCAAAATGCTCCAAGGGTATTCAAACCGCTTGGTCAACTCCAATCAATTCAAAATGCTCCAAGGGCATTCAAGCCGCTTGGTCAAAATCAATTCAAAATGCTCCAAGGGTATTCAAGCCGCTTGGTCAAAATCAATTCAAAATGCTCCAAGGGTAATTCAAACCGCTTGGTCAAAATCAATCAAAATCTCCAAGGGTACTTCATGCCACTTGGTCAAAATCAAAAATCTCCAAGGGTACTTCATGCTACTTGGTCAAAAATCAAAAAGCCCCAAAGGCATAATAAGCCCTTTGGTCAAAATCAAACAAAAATACAAAAACAACATAAAAATAAAAAATACAAAAACAATTGCATCTCATATCTTGCATCCACATAATTGCATTGCATTTTCACATCCATTACAATTGCATATGTCATGAGAGCCTTAAAAGTGATACCAAAGTTTATCGCACAAATCATTCAAATCCATACCTCCATCAACACATGTGTGTAATTGTGTTTTTCAACACAACCATTATTTGTTGCTATACATAATATACTAAGGTTTTTTGGTTAATCAACCACACCTAGTGATCTTATCAAATTTTGTGGAAAACAACTTTGATTAGTAGAAGGTAAGGTCTAGCTATGATAATGCCTTGGATATTCAAGATCCCGTCACTAATTGAAACACTAAAATCCTAGCTGGTACAAGGAAAAGATGAAAGTTGCAAAGCGGTCTAGGTTACCTTAAGTGAAAAGGATTTTCCTTGCTTATCCCCCTATGCAACCGGTTTAAAGGTGTTGAGAATTGGCAAAAGGACAAGCTTTGCCCTATCCAAATCCCTTGCTTAAATAAAAATAAGCAAAATCCCGAAGCAAAGTACATATTCAAAAAGCCAAGCATACAGTCCAGATTTCAAAGCAATGATCCGATACACAAATCAGAAATTCAAAGAAACCTCGCTCAAAGAAAAATCAATAAAAAATAAACAGTGATTTTCATCACTACATATGAGAAAAATAAACAGTGATTATCATCACTACAAAAATCCTCGCTCAAAGAAAAAATCAATCAAAAATAAAAAGTGATTTTCATCACTACATATGAGCAAATATCCAAAGCCAAAAGGAAGAAAAAAAGGAATAAAGCTTGAATCCCTGGAATTCTCAGCATTGTACAAAATCGGAAGGAGAGATCCTTACGCATGATGATATGTCTATCACAATTGCTTCATGCATTTGTGTAGACCAATGTTTGAATGTGGATGAGCTAGCTTAGGTAACCCAATATTGCCTAGTGGTATAGTCCAACTAAGTCCAACTTAGGATGAGATGAACACTTGAGAATCCCTGATCTTAGCAATGGGCTGAAAGAATCCTGCCTGACATCGGAGGAAATGCTTGAGTTCTATCTCAAAATATACAATCACTTGCACACACAGAGATCATGAATATCCAGGTCCATGGTAAAAGCCTTACTTTTCAAAAGTCTAGAGTGGTCAGTAGACAATTGTTGATAGGGTAACTAGAGTGTTTGAATCTTCGGAAAGCCCCAAAAATTCTTACATAGCAACAAATCATAACATCATTCACACCATCACTTTCTTTATAAGATTCTATAAATTAGGGGGTATCAACATAGTAGGATAGATACCGCATATATATTAGAAATAGTATATAGATGACCACTGACTACTTTATATCTTTTAATTTACAGAAACTTATCAAGAAAATACATTACACACCATTACATCTCATATATGAATACTTAATCAATTCTTATGATAAGAGTGATTATTTAAATTCATGATTATTTTTTTACTTTCTGTGGTATCACCCATTAAGATTGTCAATGTCATATGCATTCCTTATGTTTTAAGTGATTAGAGCATACAAGTTCATTTATACCATCCCATCACATAAGTTAGATGCATACAATTAAAGCAAAATTAAACATGCATTTAACAATAACATCGCATCCACAAACACAAGTCATTAATCATCCATCATCACATCATAAAGCACATCATAAAACATATAGGCAATATCCATTTGCATACAATCATGAATTCATCATTCATCATCAAAATACATCACGTCATATCATCAAATCATATAAGCATCTACACATCCATATAAGCATCTACAATATCATCTATCATCTAACATATACATCAAATCATCATAATGCCATCATCACATCACATCATAAAACAAAATAACAACAAAAACATGAGCAATAAACGATACACATAATGAGTCATAATGCAAAGATATCATAAAAGTATGTGTGTCAAGTCCATGGATGTACAAAAATACCCATGGGCGATAGTCATATAGGTCAATCGACCTCAAAAATGAATCAAAACCAAGAGCATCATCAATCAAATACTAGGCCTGCACCCCCTGCAACACCGCCCCCTATGGATGGATCTCTAGGAGAATGGTGCGAGTTGGACCCTACTGGTCTCTCAGTATGAGTCCAGGCCCCATGACCAGGCTGGATGGAAGACTACCCTATTGTAGAGCTCCTACTGACCTGTGACCCACCTGTAGCCCCTCTCTCCCTAGGGATGGCTCCTAGCCTCCTGATCTACCTCGAGAGAGTGATAATATAGGTTGCATCCTCAGCAATCTGAACATCACTCTCATCCAGAAAACCCTATAGATGATGGATCTCAATCTCGAGAGCTACCCTCGAAGGATCCTCGAGAGTAGGAGGGGCAACAACAACCTACATCCAGGTAGCTCCTCCCATAGTAGCCTGCAAAGCCTATATCTAGTTTGACAACTACGCTATAGTAGTATCCCTCTGAGCTATGATGGCATCACATTGTTGTACCTATATCTTGGCCGACTGGAGCTCAACCTCCACATCATGTAGCTATGCCCTAAGAGGAGAATATCTCTCCTTAGGCTCCATCTCCTCCTCCACCTCCTCAGGAGCCTCCTACTCCTCCACTACCACCTGCTGTTGGTCCCACACCATAGTCCTAGCATGAACCCTATGCCCTGATGGATCTACCCCATCTCCACCATCATCCTCTCAACCTAGACTACCCTCACCATACCACATCAGGTCACCCCACCACCATGCAAATGCATCTATAACTCCACCAGCTACTCCAAGATCAACAGTTGGGGCATCCTCCTCATCAGCCAGCTCTGTAACCTATCGGGGAGGGAGGTCTCTCTCTACTCCGATGCGCCTATACAAAAATGGTACTAGTGGCACATCCTACTGCAACCCGTACTGATGAAGAACCCGAGAGTAGAAGAAGTGCTCCCAGATGTTAACCTTATGGCCAATGAGCCATCGCTCATACCACATCCTAGTAGTAAAGCTATTAGGGTCATCCCAAGTAGGACACTCATGATACGGGTGCCATATGACATCTCCATCCTAGAGTCCAGTAAAAGTATCAGTGTAATGAGTCAGCTCCCCTACAAAAGTGTGGCTCTTGCGCTCCTCACTCTCTCTAGCCCATCTAGCACCATAGCACTGCATCCTCCTATCCACAACTATGATCTCAATAGGAAGCCCCTTAGGGTGATCTACCCTAATGTGCTCCCATCCCCAGATCTGCAAAAGCCAACTGCAGGTGATGCTGACATGACCCCTCCGATGGATGTGGTACAACTCATCATAACACTGAGCCAATAGAGACCTACCCCATGCATATATGATAGGCTCCTCACTATCCATCAGGTCCTAAACCATCGCAAGGAGGTTCCAAGGGAACCTCAAGCCTGAGCAATCTGGGATAAGGACATTGTTGATGACCATCAGCAGCACCGCATGCCTCACTATGAAAACATGCTCCTGATACCAATGGATGATAGACACTCCCCCAGACTTGGTGTCCTTGAGAGCATCCTCAGAATACCTCCCAAACACCCGAGTGAAGACGGCCACCTGAGCATTAGTGGTCGAAGAAACAATAGCCACCCCATCAAAAGGGATCCGAAAGATCCTGTACACATCCTCCGGCATAATGGTCATCTCACCAGTCGAGAGGTGGAAGGTATTAGTCCGAGGGTCCCAACGATGGGCCAAAGCCATAAGGTAAGCCTGGTCCAACATAATATGAGGTAATCTAGTAACATACTAGAGCCCACGAGCCTTAAGCCACCTCCAATCCATGTCATCCAAAAGAGGTAGAAGGTCATTCATGAGCCTTGAGTCCCAAGCCCAAGTAAGGATCTAAGCAAAGCAAAGCAAAGTAGGACTCGTACCCAGTTACTTGCTCTATCCACTTGGCAATTACAGTGATTCACACTCCATGCATTTCAATGAGATGAGTAGGCTACCATAAGGTCACTTGGGGCAAAAGCATTTCATTTTGGAATTATGATGTGCCACCCTTCAATCCCAGAAGACCAAGATGGTCAAACTGCTCCATGGGTGCGAAAGGATCATCCTAATTCCCCTATGATACAAAAAACATTAAGCCAAAGTGATACAATATAAACATAAATAGAATCACTCATCCTAACTCCCTAAGAAAGCTATTGATAGTTGGACCGCTCCTCGGGATAAGGATAGATGATTATCATAAACAATTGGAATCACACTTGGATGTGGGATTGCCCATTAAAAGCAACAAATGCTAGAAAGGAACCAGATTAGTCATATTGGTCAAGTGACTTGTCGCTTCATTCATTGTCATTTCTTCACCAATCCATTGTGTGAGGAAGTAGTTCAAAACTTCAACATAATAATAATCAAAATCAACAAAATATCACTCGATCATAACAAAATCGTGTTCATCCTACGAATCATTGCATACAACAATCACAAATTTTCCTTGTTTGTTGGGAATGTAAGTAGACATGACATCTTCAATTGTAGCTCTCCTACCGATCGAAACTATTGTAGTAGCTGAAGCTACCCGATTGAGTTTGAGGAATGAGTGCAATTTAACATGCCCAAGCCACTGAGCTAAGTCCTCCGAATGTTGAGGCAATGATTCAAGGGATGCACGCCATCTTGCATGATTGGGCCATCCAACATTGATCAGACCATTGATCACCATACACCCTACAAATAGATCAGTCTACATTTTTGCTCAGTATTATGTTTTCCACATAGTGCATCACAAAAAGGGGCATCTATAGACACCTAAATCATGTCATGCTTAGGGGAGCTGCTCACATAGACACATTCATAAGATCAGATGACATAATCTTGGACTTTCCAAGCATTAAAAGTGGTTCTCACCACTCATTTGGGGCCTTTTCAAGCCATCCAAGCCTAGCCGCTCAAGCCAAGAGTGGCCAGATCCTAGCCGCTCAAGCCTAGAGCAGCCAGACCTTAGCCACTATAGACGACAATAGCCAGATCTTAGTCACTATAGATGATAACGGCTAAACCCTAAAAGCAATTTTATCAACAAACAGGCCTAATCATGGGTGAAAGTGGCAGTCTGCATGCAATAAAGGTGAGCGGGAGTAACTTTGCATTCCTTTTCATGACCAGTTCACATAGGAGACTCGAGTTGGCAGTTATATTTTAGTTAACTGGCCTCCAAACATAGAAAAGACAAAAAGCTTCTCATGCTAACTTACACTACGCATGAGAAATTCATTCCTAGGGCTTGGACATAGACCTAGGGTTTCACACTATAAAAGGTGCAAGCCTAAGAGCACCAAAGGAGGGATCATATATACATATTTTATCAATCTTGGTCATTGAGGAGAGCTTTCGAGACTTGGAGAGTTCCCTTGGAGATCGCGTGTATGGTGAAGCCCTAATAGATTGGAGAGCATAGCAACCATTATTTCAACATCGGATACAAGCTTTGATCCATAGCTTTGGAGCAAAGAGGATGAGAGTCACTTTAGCGGCCATTGTCTTGGATAGTGGCCCGTAGGCTTAGCTTAGGGTTTAGACATTAGATTCATTATTTTGTTTAGCATATCATTAGCATAGCATCATTTCATTCGTTCGCATTCATAGCATTAGTCTAATTTGCACTTGCTTTCATTTGTTATATCCATTGCTAACAACCTCATCCAGGGAGGTATTCTCGGACATCTAAGCGTGTGTTGTTGTTTCATTGCTTACAGGGCCACAGGTTCATCGGACGGAGTTTGCAACATACAAGAGCAAAAGGGATCCCTCTAGGAAACAGGCCTGGAGAAGGAGGCATCTGTAAGCCCTCATACATTTTTGTGTGCAAAACCAGGAAGCTTTTTGAAAGCGCACCACCTCTTCGTGAAAGGGGCACTCTTTACCTATTTGTAACCTTATTGTATCAAAATGGGTATCCCTAAGAGGGACCGACATGTAACCGGGTTTCAATACGAATAAAGAGATCCATCTTTGTTATTTTTGTGTTATATGCTTTTCATTGTCTTCCATTTCATCTTGGGTTTTTAATAACATTGCAAGTAGCATAAAAAAGAGTGGTGCGTGCATCCTGGGGTTGCAACAGGTTGCCACACAACCAACCTCATCATCTACCCCTTACATGGCCATACCATATTCTTCTATGATTGTCATGCAACAAGCCTTCTTGCAATTATAACAAATGATCATGGGTAATGCTAACCTAAGCATTAATCCTGACCCACATCAGTAGTTGTAGGGAATTAACCAAACCCAACCCACCATATCTCAACCCCACACCTTCTTCACTCAAGATCCATCTTGGGTGTTGTGTCCCCCAACCACAACCATAGCCACTAAATAACTTCATCAAATGTATGCTAACTCTACAAGTTAGCATGCTATCACACCCCCATCACCTCATCACCATCAAATCCCTCATCAACAATCCTATCATAATACATTCTATGCTAACATCCCAAATCATCCAAACCCCACTAATAATGCATAATATTTCTAGTAGCAACAAGCCAACCAGGGTTTTAACCCTCTAGAAGATCCAAAGTTCCAATTTTTGCAAATTCAGACTGATAGCCTAGCCATGCAAACACTGGGTATGCAATACCAAACACCTACCTTGAGGTAGCTACTCAATCATCTAATTCATGCTTCGATACCATCATTGTCCTATCTGATAGAATTTTAGATACTAAATTTTGAAAAATTCAAGGGGTATGAGGACCCTCGAGAGCATGTGATTGGATTCATTAATGTGTGCTTTACGATAAAAAAATGATGCACTCATGCTCCATACCTTTCCTTAGAAATTTGGGGGAGATGCCCTAGATTGGTACAACCACTTACCACATCAAAACATTTACACTTTAGAGCAACTAGTGGACCAATTATTGGAGTGGTTCTCCTTAAATGTTAAAAAGAATACCACATTGATCAATTTACTTAATTTGCGATAATATATTGGTGAATTGGTCTATGATTTTGGCAACCGCTAGAGGGTAGTCATGAATAAATTATCATTCTCCCTCCCTATGGTAGAGTTAACACGAATGTTCACAAGAATTTGTGACAAGCCTATCTCCTTGCTATTATAACTACAATAATACAAAACATTTGAAGAGGCACTCGCCTAGGCCTGGGTAATAGAAGAAATCAAGATTCAAGAGGGTGAGATCAAACCCAAAAAGAAAGAATGGTAGAACAAGAATAAAAAGAGGAATAACCATGACCAGTCTAAGACCACTCAGGTTAATCAAGTAGTCTTGGGACAACATTCATAGAAATACAATGAGCCCAAGTCCAAGTACAACAACCCCAACAACAACAACAACAACAACAAAAACCACAACAATAGAATTACCAAGTGGTTCCACCCTCACAATAGATGTAAAACCAAGATCAATCTGTAGAGAGGTAACAACGTCAATTCTGGCCCAAACACATTTACACCCTAGTGTTTGAACCTTATTAATCCATTTTATAGAAGTTGTATGAGTCACAGGCTTTCACGTTGCCATAGATAAATCTTGAATATTCAAATAAGCCAAAACAAAAAATCTATAGAGAGCATTTATACTGCATATTTCACCAACAAAAATGGAATGACATTGAAGATTACATTTGGTTTAAGAATATTGTGCAAGACCTACATGAAGCGGGGAATATCAAGATTAATAACCCATTAGCTCAACCTAATAAAAACATTAGGATATATTAGACACCTTTACCTCATCACGAGGTAAATCAAAAAGCAGCAGGAGCGTCAACTTCAATAGTTCCTCCCAATCAAATTAATCACATATCACAACTATACCAAGGTTTTATGGAGGATATCAGTGTAGTCACATGAGGGCAGAGAAAAATGAATAACACAAATGAGCAACCCCAATCAAATCCAACTCCTATACCACAACCTAGTGTTCCCATACAACTAGACCCAACCATTCTACCTCCACCTATCCATAATTCAAATTTCCATCCTAACCAATCATCACCCAAAGAATCCAATTGACACAAACTGAGAATGGCATCAACTAAAATATCAATATACGAGATAATACAACAATATCCCCCACATAATGAGATATTTATGGAAATACTAAAGTCCATATAAGTGCAAAAAAAATATCCTAACACCTTAAATACTTTTTTGGGGAGTGTCCAAAAATGCATGGAACCCTCAATAGCATTCCATAATTTTTAGGAAAAGAGTATATCACCAGAATTACTAGATCCTCCATTGCATATTGTGGCTCATATTGATAGAAAACCATTTAAGAGAGTGCTCATTGATACCATTTCCTCCATCAATCTCATCACCAACCCAACCATCAAGCATCTCAACCTACCATTATCCCATATCACATCATCCACCTTCACCCTATAGGTCTTCAATGATGCTTTGTGTTCCACTATGGGGAACGTAGTTCTACCTATCATAGTGGGGGTGAAGACTATCCATGTACTCTTCCACATATTGGGAGGGGCAATGCAATATAGCATGCTTCTTGGAAATCCTTGGATTAGGAAGATGAAGTGTGTTCCCTCGATATTATACCAATGTCTAAAATATGTACATGAGGGAAAAGTCCATTGCATTCAAGAAAAAACTGAGCCTTTCAAGTATTGCAACTTGATATCAAACCCCTATGAGCCATTAATTACATCAAATTGTAGACACCAAAATCCAGCCACTTGCAAGTCATCTATACCTTCCTGTCAGCCACGTGTCGGTCATCCATCCTTCCCGCCATTATTTGGCCCAATTTCACCTTTTCCCGCCATTATTTGGCCCAATTTCACCTTTCCCGCCATTTTTCATCCCCAAATTTATTTAAATTAATATTTATATATATATTTTATTATTTTAATATTTTAATATATATATTTAAATAATAGTTTAAGTGATTTAATCCGAGCCGTCCATCCTTCATTTAATCTCATCCGTCCATCCATCTTAATCCATTCCACAACCTAGATTTATTCTCTACCCTTGGATCCACTTTAATCTTAGCCACACGTTCAAAGTGTCGTTAAAACCCTAAAGTGTGCCCTAAGAGTGGATTATAAATTGAGTCACCTTGATGGCTCAAACCCTATGTCTTTTGCTACTTCTATCTCCTATGCGTTATCTCTGATTCTAATTCTTCTACTGCTATTTCCTCTCTTCTGCTACCCTTTCGCCGCATCCATCGCCGCTTTCATCGCCGTTTTCGTCGCCATTCCTTCTGCAGCATTCTGCAGAATCTCCCATTCCTGTCGCAAGTGCCCGCGGGCGTTTTCCCATTCACCAAGTGCCCACCGCATTTACCAAGTGCCCACGGGCGTTTAACAAGTGCCCGCGGGCGTTTACCTACGACCACAGACTCAGACCGGCGTACGTAACCCAGATCCAGAAGCACGCGGGCGTTCGGCGAGTGCACCCGGGCGCCTTTCGTAGCCTATTCTGACAACAACATTACTTCTAGGTGTCGCCTGGTCTAGCTGCGTTAACAGAGAACAGGTATAAATTAGTTTAAAGCAAGTAACTTCTTTTATGTATTAATCTGTTATTGAATTCCTGCATTCCATTTTTCTAGGGTTTTAGATTGTTTTCGAGGGCTCACACAGTGGAGCCCTCTTATTAATTTCTAACTCCTTGATAGTGTTAATGTGTGCAGGTTTTTGATAACGAGATCCGGTTTATTGATGGCAGCTGATTAAGTTGGAGTGGTCCAAGCAAGGGATACAACAAAGCCCACTCACTCTGTTGGGATTGAAGATACATTCTTCGGAAGCGCCACCATTTGTGCCAGCTAGGGTTTCGGAGAACCCTAGCATAAATTGTAATTTGTGTATCACAAATAAAGGGTTACAAGGCCCAGTTGTATTCAAAAAGGAGTTTTTAAACTCCATCGATTAATAGAAATCATTTGTTTTGTGCAACTATTACTGTACTCTGTCATTGTGATTTTATTTTTGTTTGGCATGTATTTTTAATCTACAAATGGCGATCACGGTGGGACCCCCTAGGGTTTCATATTTTTAATACTTGCTTTACTAATCTGTTCTTGTTTTCTGTTTTATTTTGCAGGTTCCAGAAATCGTGAAATTCGTTGTTCCAGCGAACTAGGGTTTCTGAGCTTGCAGAAAATGCAGCAGACGCAGAGGGGCGTCTGGAAGTCCAATACGAAACGCAGAGGTGCGTTTCAGCCTGTGCAGACTCCCGTGGGCGTTTGAAGTCGGTTTTACAGAAAAGCGTAGGCTTCCAAGTAAGTCGTTGTACTTTTTACGTTTTTGGTTTTTCTTCCATATTTTGTTTCTTTTTCAGATCATTACTTTAAAATGAACAAAAACTAAGTAATCTGGAAAAGAATAGTTATTTTTAATTACATTTTTCTTTGCATTGCATTATTGATTGTTGCTTGCATTAAAAAAAAATTTTTTTTTTTTGCATACCTAGCTGCATATTAGAATAGCTACGAATTATTTGTTTTAATTATCTAAGTAGGACTATTGATTGGATGTCAATAGTACTCCTGCCATTGGGTGATTCCAGGCAGAGAAGTGGATGAACCTTCCGGTTGCTCCTTTGATATCTGATATCATTGGTAGGCAGGGGGTTTTAAACGGTGTACTCCACTTCTTCGGAGGAAATGACATGTTTTCAGTAGCCTCTTGCTTAGATCATTAGAACTTTTGATTTATAGCCTTGTATGTACACATTAGATAACTAAAACATTTAAAAAAAAAAATTCATTGCATTTTCATATTGCATTTAAAACAGTGATATCTGGATTTCATCACCGGGTATTGCTTGAAGTTTAGTGACGGTGGAATTCATCTCCATCCATTAAACTTCTGCCTTAGACACCATAGGTCACCCCAGAGCAAACTTGCTGGATTTCATCACCAATAAGAATCTCGTTGTCCTTTCCTAGCCATAGTTTTTACCTTTTTTTGTGAATAATTCAAGATTAGATCACATGCAAAACTCATAAACCGGACACTTAAAATTTACTACAGATTAAGATCAGAAAATAATTAATTAACCGCAAGGTAAGACACATTGGTTGAAACCTAGGTTGTGACTATTTTCTGATAATTTCTTTAGTGTAAATTTATCATTCCAGTTTTGCATTCTTCTTTTCTGAATTTGTTTAGATTTATTGCTTCATGGTCTTAACAAGGAATCAATCTAAAATGTTAAATCTAAATAATCAAATGGGTAATTCACAGAACATCCCCACCACCAACATGGCCACTTATCCTAGTGAATTTCAAGCGGAGTTCGCCTACAGGTCTTTCACGTCCTTCTACCATCTATCACATGGCCATGCCCATGGAGGAAGACAATTCCTCTCATATTACCCACATTGATATGGCCCAAGTGCAAACTCACTTAAGAGATGGCACTGGTTATGTCCTTGAGCCAATCCAAGATTCCCCTATGCAAGATTCTATTTTTTAGCAGGATATTGCATCAACCATACCCGCTGGTTTCACTCAAGTCTACACTAACCCTTTTTTTGAGGCTAATGTTGTATCTGCTCAGCCGGCTTCATCTCCAACATCTTCCCAGATGCTCAATTGTCCTCCTTTGGAGACAAATGTAGTGTCTTCCCGACCACCTTCTCCTCCATGTACCCGGGTGTACACCAATTCTCTTTATGAAGTTGGTGGAAACTCCTCTAACCATAACCAATTTCAACCCTCTTCTTCCCAAACCATTTATGGTTTCACCCTACCTGGGACACAATCTACTGTTCCTTCCCAGGTATCGCCTACTTCAGCCACCTTCATTGCTCCTGCTGTGCAGTCCCCTGTGACTACCATGGCAGCCTGCCCTCCACCTTCATCCAATCATCCCACCTCCCTTGGGTTAGAGATTAATAAGGTTAAGGAGTATCTCGACAAATTGATTTTGCAACAACAACAACAAAATGCTCAACCACCTGTCGTAGTAAATCCTACACCCCAACCAATTTCTACCCGACCGACTTTTATTAGCTCGAGGCCCCACCTGGGTACCCCAATCTTCGGTGGTGTCCATTCCTACCCCACATTTCTCCCAACCTAGTCCAGTTCATCATTCACCCCAATCACCTTCTTTTCGGTATCATCCATACCAACAACATGTCCATTCCACACCGCCTAATCCAGGCAATTTCATCCCATCTCATCAATTTTCCACTCCTCCATTGCATCATCATAATCATCAAACGAGTCAAAATTTTCATGAAGATTCTCGACTCCATGCTATGCAACAACAGATTGACAACCTTATGCTCAACGTGCCCGGCTCATCTAGTCGGAAACCTACGCTAAGGTCATTGATCAATCAACCAATTCATCCTTCGGTACCTTCACCACCATATCCGATTGATTTCACATTACCGAAGTTTGACAAATTTCGAGGAACTGAGGATCCTCATGAACATGTGAGCTCATTCATGCATGCTTGCTTTAGAATCCAAAATAATGATGCTCTTATGCTCAGAACTTTTCCTCAGACATTAGGAGGAGATGTTGTACAATGGTACAATCATTTAGCTCACCATAGCATTTATGCTTACGAGCAATTGATTAATCTATTTTTAGAACGATTCTCCCTGAATGTACAAAAGAGAGTTTCATTGTCCGACTTATACAAGCTCAAGCAACATGACGATGAGACTATTTATGACTTTGGAAACCGTTGGAGGGCTATCATTAATAAACTGCCATTCTCCCTACCAATGGAGGAGTTAACCAAAATGTTCACCCAGAGTTGTTTAAAACCTATCTCTTGGTTACTCCAATTACAACAATACGGGACTTTTGAAGAGGCTTTGGCCCAAGCAAGTATCATAGAAGACATTAAAGTCCAAGAGGGTGTTTTAAAACCCCGTAGAAAAGAATGGCAACAAAAGGGCCAACAACGAAATAATAATTATGGCCAAAACAAACAAGCACAGGCTAGTACAGCCTCAAATGTTAACCAAGTTAATCAAGTGGTGGCGAGCCAGCCCGTAATGGCTCAACAACAACAAGTAATGCAAAGTCAACCGCAACCAATTGCTTATCATGCGGTACCCGCCCCTACTCAACCAGCTCCCAATACTGGGCCAACCATGGAAACTCGACCTTGGCAAAACAATCGTCCCAAGCGACAATTCACACCTTTAGATGAACCATATGCGGTCATATTCAACAAGTTATATAGCACAAATCAGTTAACTTTACCCGAGTTTAAACCTTTAGACCCATCTAGAAGGGGGAAGTATTACAAGGAGTACCTATTTTGTCCTTATCATAGGCAAAATGGGCACGATATCAATAATTGTACAGCTTTCAAACATGTGATCCAAGATCTTATTGAGATTGGAGCCATTAAATTGGATAGCCCCTTAGCCCAACAAAATCAAAATCTTGGTATATTTCAAACACCCCTTCCACATCGGGAGGAAGCTCCAACAACTTCAGGGGGAGTAACTCAGGTAACTCCTCCTAATCAAGTCAACCATGTACAACAATACCAAGGTTTTGTGGGTACTATTAACGTAGTAACCCGGGGTCAAAGGGCGAACCAACCAAATCCAGGCTGAACCACGACCACACTGTACAAACCCCAGTCCACCTCGGGTAACGGTGACCCAACGACGTGCTAGTACTTCTCAACAACCGCTAAATCATTCTACTCAACGCCAACGACCCATCATGTCATTGAGTAGCCGGTTAACTACCGGTTTAAAAATGGCTTCGCCAAGTTATCGATCTATGACCTCATTCAACAATCTCCCCCGCATAGAGAGGCATTAATGGAAATATTAAAGTCAATCGAGCTTCAAACTCAAGATACTAATGCCTTCAACAACTTTGTGGGGAGTATTCAAACATGCATGGAGCCCTCCATCACTTTCTATGATTTTGAAATCAAACCTATGTCAATAGAAAGTATAGATCCTCCACTGCATATCATGGCCAAGATCGATCACAAGCCATTCAAGAGAGTCTTAATTGACACCGGTTCCTCAATCAATATCATTACAACATCGGCGTTGAGTCATCTAAAGCTGTCGCCATCCCTTATCACAAAGTCGACTTTTACTCTTAAAGCATTCAATGATGCTTTATCTTCCACGGTTGGCACGGTTATCTTGCCCATTGAGGTAGGGGCCCGAACTTTGCATACCTTGTTTCACATCTTGGAAGGGACCATGGCATACAATGTATTGCTTGGACGGCCTTGGCTTAGGGAGATGAGATGTGTCCCTTCTATACTGCATCAATGTCTGAAGTATGTATATGAGGGACGGAGGTTCATTGTGTACCTGCGACACTTGAACCCTTCAAACATTGCAACTATGTCTCAAATCCTTATGAGATTGTGTTGCCATCCACTCATCTTTTCTTGACCCCATCTACTTCTTCTATACCATCTTCTTCTAAAGCTCCCATTCCTGAGGAGCTACCCATCATATCGCAACCATCTTCCTCTTCCGCTATTCCATCTCATTCACCACTTTCTTCATCACCTAATCTTCCTTCTTCTTCATCAGTGACCACATGCACATGTGGCCATGACCAATCATCTCTTTCCACGTCATTACCCCCTTCTTCTACACCTTCTTCAACATCACCTATTATTCCTCCATCTTCCCAACCATCACCAGGTGATGTTTCACAAGTCGGTGAAGCATCAACCCAACCAAATCCTTCCAATTCTTCTATCCCACATTCTTCTATTCCATCATCTAGTCCATTTCCCTCCCAAGTCAAGGTCCATCTCACCCGATGCAGGTATTGGTGAGTATGCCATCCAAGATGTCCACATCACACCGTTCAATGTGCAAACAGTTAAAGATTTTGGTCGTCCACATGACCAACATTTATCCATTGGATCGGTTTTTAACATGGGTTCTATGCCAAATTCCATTAATTTTGTATATGGGGGAATAGAGTCATCTTCTAGTCCTACCACCATACCTATGAACCTAAGCATCCAGTTCCCTTACCAATATCGACAAGGATGGAGGTTTTCCCTCTCGCTATTTAACAAAGAACATAATAACAAGCAAACATGACAATTTAGATGACATAAATCTGATCCCTACTCCCCATCGCTTGAGCAAGGTTCCCACATATCTATTGAAGAAACTATCGATGTAGACCTTAGTCCAGACCAAGATGGCACCCAAATTGTGAATCTGGCTAAAAGTCTATCATCGGAGGAACAAGAGCAAATGATTGCTCTACTCAAGCGGAAGAAGAGATATTTGCATGGTCTTACAAAGACATGCCAGGCCTAGACCCTAATTTGGTTGTCCATAACCTCACCTTACAAAAAGATGCTAACCTCAAACAAAACTTAGGAAAATGCATCCTCCTCCCTCATAGTTAAATCGAAGATTCAAAAACTTTGATGTTAAATTTGTCATCCCGATTGATTATCCCGAGTGGCTTTCTAACATGGTACCCGTTCACAAGCTAACGGGGATACGTGTTTGCACCGATTTTTGAGATCTAAATAAAGCTTGTCCTAAGGATGACTTTCCTCTTCCAAACATTGATACTCTTGTCGACACTCGCTGGTCATGAAATGCTTTCGTTCATGGATGGATTTTCAGGATACAACCAGATTCGAATAAACCCTGAAGATCAACACAAAAAAACATTTACTACACCTTGGGGAACTTTTTGTTACAGGGTGATGCCCTTTGGCCTTAAGAACGCAGTGCAACCTATCAACGAGCCATGACTTATATTTTCCATGATTATATGCATAAGATTATCGAAGATTATGTGGATGATTTATTGGCAAAATCTAAAACTCGACAAGAGCATTTTGATGTATTGGAAAAAGTTTTTGATAGACTTCTAGAGCATAAAGTAAGGTTGAACCCTAAGAAATGTGTCTTTGGTGTTACCTCAGGCAAACTCCTAGGTTTTATTATCTCTAAACGAGGTATTGAGGTGGACCCAAACAAGGTCAAAGCCATTATGGAAATGTGTCCCCCAACTAATTTGAAGGAGTTGCGTAGTTTGCAAGGAAAGATTAATTCAATCCGTCGCTTTATTGCACAACTTTCTGATAAATGTAGGCCATTTTGCCACCTACTACAAAAGGGGGTACAATTTTCATGGACAGATGAGTGTCAGAAAGCCTTTGATGACATCAAGAAGTACTTAGCATCTCCGCCAGTCTTAGCTCCGCCTCGTCCAGGGGTCCCTTTCAACCTTTATATCTCAGCAACGGACTTTGCCTTAGGGACAATGCTTGCACAAAAGAATGAACAAAATCGCGAGCAAGCTATCTATTATATTAGTCGAACATTGGTAAGCTATGAAACCCGATATGCTTATGTGGAAAAGTTGTGCTTAGCAGTGGTTTTTGCCACTAAGAAACTTCGTCATTATATGCTTAGCCATACAACATATGTCATAGCTAGAGAAAACCCTCTGCGTTATATGATGTCTCGCACTTATAATAACACTCGTACCGCTAAATGGATAATGTTGCTTACCGAATTCGATCTTGAATTCATTAGCCAAAAATCCGTTAAAGGTCAAGTTATAGCCGATCAACTTGCGGAAGCTCCACTACCTAGTGATCATCCTTTGATTATTGAGCTCCCAGATGATTCGGTATTTGCTATCACTGAACAAGAAGAGGACATCATTCCGGAGGAAGATGTTGACATCACGCTATTCTTTGATGGCTCTAAGTGCGCGAAAGGTCAAGGTGCTTGAGTTGTGTTTCATACACCTCAAGGGATTCCCATCCCTTTATCATTCAAACTAGACTTCCAATGCACCAATAATACAACGAGTATGAAGCCTTAATTTTAGGTCTTCAATCAGCCATAGCTATGAGCATTAAGCGTATTCGGATATTTGGGGATTCTCAACTCGTGGTTAAACAAATTACGGGAGAATACCAAGCCAAAGAACCTACCATTAAGCTTTATCATGATGTAGCAATGAAGTTGCTCTCTAAGTTTGATTGGTATGAGATCACTAGTTTGCCTCGTTCGACTAATAGATTTGCGGATGCCATGGCCTCTCTTGGATCATTGATTCCAAAGGACTCCCTTGGAGAGGTACAACCCCTAATCATTTCCACAATCTCTAAGTCTGCAATTGTCCGTGCTGAGTCTAAGGATGAAAAAGATGTTTGCTTTATCCATTCGGATCCATATGAGCCTTGGTCTAGTGAGATAGTAGCCTTCCTCAAGTTTGGAACACTCCCATCTGATTTGTCTCGAACTTCCCGTCGCTATTTTAAGCAAAAGGCAGCTCGTTTTGTTCTTTTGGGGGATGTGTTGTATAAACGTGGATATGATGGAGTACTCCTCCACTGTCTAGAAGCAGGTGAAACACATAGAGCTATTGCTGAAGCCCATGATGGTACTTGTGGTGGTCATTTTAGTGGAATGGCCATTGCGAAGCGTATTTTACGTATGGGGTATTATTGGCCCACTATGGAACAAGATTGTTGCAAATATGTTAAACAATGTAAAAAGTGTCAAGAACACGCTAATTTAATCCATATACCATCACAAGCTTTACAGCCCATCCAAAGCCTTTGGCCCTTCTCACAATGGGGTCTCGATTTAATTGGCAAGATTTCACCTGCCTCTTCAGGACAACATACTTTCATCATTACAGCCACTGAATACTTCACAAAGTGGGTTGAAGCTATTCCTCTAACCAATATGACGAGACCTAGAATTGTGAAGTTTATATTTCACCATATCATTTGTCGTTTAGGTATTCCCTCAAAAATCATCTTTGATAACGGCAAGTCTTTTAAGAATAAGGATGTTCGAGCTCTTTGCGAAAAGTATAATATCCAACATAGTTTCTCAACTCCTTACTACCCACAAGCCAATGGACAAGCTGAAGCTTCCAATAAGACCATAATTGCTATTCTTAAGAAACTTGTTAAAGAAAATCATAAAGATTGGCATACACAAATCCCCTTGGCATTATGGGCTTACGGAACAAGCATCGGAACTCCCATTGGGGCAACGCCATTTTCTTTGGTCTATGGAGCTGAAGCAATCATGCCTCTTGAGCTCGAGATCCCTTCCTTGCGAATTTCTTTGCAGGAATTTATCGATGATGATATTGCTAGACAAGCACGTCTTGATCAACTCACACTCATAGATGAAAAACGAATCAATGCTTTAGAGCATTTGCGAGTTTATCAAGACCGATTGAAACGTGCTTACAATGCCAAAGTTCATCTAAGAGAATTTCAAGTAGGGGATCTTGTCCTTAAAGAGAATCAACAAAACACCAATGCATTGCCGCATCTTCGAGATAAATTCGCGGCTAATTGGTTAGGTCCATATATGGTCCACTGAAAGAGTGGGTAATGGAACTTATAGACTTGCCAGTTTAGAGGGAGAGGAAGAACCCGAACCACTTAATGTTATACACTTGAGGGCATTCTACGCATAGTTTGAATTTTATATGTACATATATACATGGCTTGTAAAAAAAAAAAAAAAAACAAATAAAATAAAAAGAATTTGCATTTCATTGTTAGTTGCATACATCTCATTCAAAAACATTGCATTTCATGTGCATACATCTCATTGAAAACCATAACATTTCATTTTCAGCCATAGTTGCATATCATGTTAGAGACCATTCTATCTTTTGGATATAAAATTTGGTCAAGCAAAAGTCATGTTGCCTTAATCGGGGGCACCTTCATAAAATCCATCAAACCGAATTGTCATTCGTACACCCATTTTCCATTTGCACATATTTACATTGCCAAAATGTTTTCTAGTCACTCAGCCATTCCTAGTGTTTTAAGCAAACTTTGAAATGCATGTCAAAGTTCTCTAGGGCCATATCACAAATTACACTAAATAAAATCTTGAGTATTGGGAAATGATTTCAAAAGCGGTCTTGAACCTATCACATTTTCACATCTTAAAAACATCTTGTGTCAAAGAGAGATAACACCATCCTTGGGTTGTGCCTTGAAGTGAAAAGGGTAATCCTCGTTTGTCCTATCATGCAAACATAGTCCATAAAACAGTGGTTCTTACCACTATCACAAGCAATCACAAAATATAAATATAAACAGAGTAGTAAGGATAGGGTAAAATTCTCATCATACTTCGGTTGAGAATCCGATTCCCCAAAGCTCTAAGGAAATGAACATTTTTCACACACCACTGATCCCAAATAAGTTGTAAGGATCGTACTACTTGTCCGATCGGACGGATAGGTAGTCATCCCCAAGGCTTACAAAGGTCAAAAACAACATGGACTATGGAGTTAACCTTCACCGGGGCTATAGACGCTTGGCTGGCAGTGGAGTATACTCATTGCGTGGCGACATGTCTCTCCTCAAAAAGAGACCTCTGAATGCTCATACGGACAAACTAGCTTCGGGGTCTTCTCCATAACAGGGTTACCTAATTTATGCAAGATGAGGTTAATGAACACACTTGCACACACACAGGTTTTTGATTGCCTAGAGTCACTACCATGCTTCGGATTTGGTTAATGAACTCGCATGCACACACATTTGGTCCTAGTTGAATTAGGCAGTGTTAATAAGTTTGTTTGATACCACTAGCATGTTTGAGTCTTTGTAAAACAGTCTTCCTCCATATTTTCTTCCATATCAACCTCCATATCTTCTTCCATATTCATGTCATTCCATACGTCATCCATTCACAAGCCACCAAGTTCGGTGCCCCTGATTAAACAATTATGATAACAGTTGGCTAAATCTAACTATCTAAAAGTATGAGTGCTTCTTAGTGCATATTTCATTTACTTAGTCTCGCATTAATCATCTATAAGTTTGCATTCCATTCCATCACATATGCTTCAAAAACATTAAAACATATAAAAACATGCATCACAAAAACATAGGCATTCACACAAAAGAGAGTAAAACACTAAATAAATAAAAGCCATGTATATATATATATATATGTATAAAGGTCAAAACGTACAGTGAATGCCAAAAGGCTACAATATACAATAGAGCACCAAGGCTCATAAAGAGTGCATCTAAGCACTAAGCTAACCATCAAAAGAGGACCCCTGTGACCTAGTAGGAGCCCTAGACCTAGTGGTGTGCCTAGACTCACTACGCCTAGAGACAGAGGAGGATGGAGGATCAGGCAACACAATGTGATGCCTAAACAATGTGTCCTCCAGAGCCTCAATATAACGAGTCCTAGACCTAAGTCTAGCTATGTCTATCCCGTGTCGTCGCTCTCGCTCCGCTAGCTCTGCCTGGAGTCTCGTCACCCTGTCATCCTGGGGCACCCTAGTCGCTCCATCCAAGTCCGCCTGCATCTGGGCCATCCTCTCCTCCTGAACAACTATCAGGGCATCCCGCTCTACAACCTGTTGCTCCAGCCGAGCTATCCTCTCATCTCGGACAGCTAGCATAGCATCGCGCTCTGCTATCTGCTGCTGTAGCTGTGCCAGCTCATCCTCGTGCCCGCTAGGGGGTACCTCCCTAGTCTCTCCTGCGGCCTCTCCTAGGCCCTCTCCATCATCCTCCTCGTCATCTTCGCTCCCCGGAGCCTACCGTGCCATCTTCCCCTTTCGCCTTCGACTGTCAGATCGAAGGCGGGGACCCTCCCTGCGCTTGGGAACCTCTGCGGTTCCCTCGTCCTCTCCAGCTCCAACAGCCACCAATGGTGGCTCCCACCTCGGCTCTGCGGCCATCCATGCTGCATACTCAGCTGTTACCCCGACGTCGTCCATGTCGGGGATCTCCATGTCCTCATCGTCCTCTGTCGCCTCCCTCCATGGCTCGGCACACGGCAAATCCCCCTCTGATCTGTGCCTTCGGTAGCGCACTGGCTCACCGGGGACATCCTGTCTCAATCCGACCTGGCGGAGCACTCGAGACATCTGTATGTACTCCGCCTCGCTGTGGCCCCGACCCACTACCCATCTAGCCTGTCGCACCCATCTCAGATGCTCTCCATCACCGATCCACCTCGCCTCCCGCCAGGGCCTCCAAATGACTTGGGCATCTGTCAAGTCCGCCCATAAACTCCTATACCATTGCCCCGATCTCACGGGGCGGCTCGGTTGTCTCTCCTCCGCCACTGGCCATCTCCTACCATAAGCCTGGCTCATGTCCCAGTAAGCACATGGCAACCCCTCCGGTCGGGCCACTCTGAAGTGCTCCCAGCCCCAGCACTGGAGAACCAAACTGCAGCCTAGGCCCTTTCGGCCCCGTCTTCGAACCTCATACAACTCCCGGTACACCTGCGCCAATAAAGCGGGCGCCCAGGCATACACTACCCTATTAGTGAGCATCTCGCTCACTACACCCATCAGGTTCCATGGAAACCTGCACCCGGTGCTGTTCGGGGCCACAATGTTGGCCAATACGAACATCATCAGAGCCTCCACCGCTACCAACTCCTTGGCCGTATACATGGCCAAGTATGGGATCCCCCCGCTCTCCGTCCGGATCTCCCTCCAGTCATCCCCAAACAACTTGGCCATCTCCGTGGCCCTATCTCGTCCAACCTCCACCCGCGCCCCCTCCACGGGCACCTTGAGGATGCGGTATACATCCTCAAGCGTCACCGTCATCTCTCCGGTCGGGAGGCTGGAACGTCCCCCGATCCGGATCCCACCTCTCGGCCAAAGCCGAGAGGTACCCCTCATCTGCCCGAACTACCTCCAACCGGGCTGCCTCCGCTAGCCCTACTGCCTCCAATATCTCCCGGTCTTCCCGGGACAATGACCTCCTCATCCCCAGAATGATAGGGGAGAATCGGTGTCGTGCCTCTAACACCCTAAGCTGCAAAACAACAAAACAAAAATTGGTTACAAATTTTTTCCAAAAAAAAAAAAAAAAAACAAATAATAAGTACTTGCTTAAATAAACAAATACCTCAGCTGGCTGCACTGGCGCGTCCGCTCCCATCTCCGCCATAGCTCCCGCGTGCTTCACTCTCCCACACAACCTTTCACTTCACTTCACTTCATTCCACTCCCTCAGACGCACTTCTCTCAAGCTCGAACGCACAAATGAGCGAAATTCTCGTTGAAACTGTTTAAATAGCTGGTTTTGGCACCCTGAAACGCAGTGGGGCATTTCATGGTGCATTCAGACGCAGTGGGGCATTTCATGATGCATTCAAACACCGGCGGGCGTTTCTGCCACCTCCAAATGCATACCGACGTTTGGTGTCAGTATTGAATAAAAGAACAAAACTTACAAAATTGAAGCTTACCTCCTCCAAATTTCATCAAATTGCATCCATCCATTCTTCTTATCATAATAAAACATTTTGTGAAGGTTACAACAGTTTTGGACACAAATTTTGTCATTTTGCTCAAAAAGCGCATCATTCATCATTGATTTACAAATTGGGTTAAAAATATTCAAAACCTTCACAAAATTAACAACATTCATCAATTCTTCGATCTATCGTCAATTTCATTCATTCTTCTTTCATCATGCATATTTTTGCCAAATCAAATTAAAGTAAACCTCGTATCTAGTGGTATATTCTATCACCTTGGCGATTGCAGCGATTTGCATCCATGCAATTCGGTAAGAGGATTAAACCACCATAAGGACACTTACCATTTATCATCATCAATTATTTCACTTTTTGAAAATTGGAAATCAATTTTGGGTATCCTACTTTTCAAGTGACCTCATACCAAGATCAATTTGCTCAACAGTTGTCATTGATGGCCTAGTTCATGGGGCCTTAAACGTGGACAATCTTCAATATCATCATTATTTTGAGTCTTGCTAGAGATTAAGGCTACCTAGGTTGATTGGTTCCGACCCGAGGAATTATCCATACAGTCACTAGGAGCATCTCTGAGTTCTGGACTCTTTCATGCATCTTGCATCTCTGCATATCAATGGCGCCAACAAGGCAATTTCATCAACAGTATGGATTCACCCACAGGAGTTGGGGCATCCGTTATCAATTTCTAACTTTCCTATAGTGGAATTCATCTTACATGATCATGGAATTTATAATTTGGCAAAAATCCCTTTATAACCGTTGGGGCAGAAAACGGTTCATCTTTCACATCACTCATATCGTCTTCAATCATATTATTTTCTGGTTTGTACACCAACCCCTTTTCTGTTGGGACATAAACAGATGGTTCATACACCAACCCCTTTTTCACCGTTGGGGCAAAAACGGTTCATTTTCTTCCGAATTTCTTCCAATTGGCTTGTGAGAACCATTCTCGCTCGCCAATTGAGGGGGTAAGCTGATAAATTTTAAATATTCTTTTATTCTTTGGTCTTCAAAGTTGTGCTTTAGTCTTGAGAGAGAGTTGCGTCTGATCCGACTTTTCGGGTGTCCTAAGTTTTTGTGCTGCATTGTGTCTTCACACAAAGCAGCTCAAAAGGGGCATCTGTAGACACCAAAATCCAGCCACTTGCAAGTCATCTATACCTTCCTGTCAGCCACGTGTCGGTCATCCACCTTCCCGCCATTATTTGGCCCAAATCCACACTTTCCCGCCATTATTTGGCCCAATTTCACCTTTCCCGCCATTTTTCATCCCCAAATTTATTTAAATTAATATTTATATATATATTTTAATATTTTAATATATATATTTAAATAATAGTTTAAGTGATTTAATCTGAGCCGTCCATCCTTCATTTAATCTCATCCGTCCATCCATCTTAATCCATTTCACAACCTAGATTTATTCTCTACCCTTGGATCCACTTTAATCTTAGCCACACGTTCAAAGTGTCGTTAAAACCCTAAAGTGTGCCCTAAGAGTAGATTATAAATTGAGTCACTTTGATGGCTCAAACCCTATGTCTTTTGCTACTTCTATCTCCTATGCGTTATCTCTGATTCTAATTCTTCTACTGCTATCTCCTCTCTTCTGCTACCCTTTCGCCGCATCCATCGTCGCTTTCGTCGCCGCTTTCGTCGCCATTCCTTCTACAGCATTCTACAGAATCTCCCATTCCTGTCGCAAGTGCCCGTGGGCATTTACCCCTTCACCAAGTGCCCACGTTCCCCCTTCACCCCTTACCTCCCCAGACTCGGACCGGCGTCGTAACCCAGATCCGAAGCACGCGGGCGTTCAGCGAGTGCACCAGGGTGCCTTCCGCAGCCTATTCGACAGCCACATTACTTCCAGGTGTCGCCTGGTCTAGCTACGTTAACGGAGAACAGGTATAAATTAGTTTAAAGCAAGTAACTTCTTTTCTTTTATTGATCTGTTATTGAATTCCTGCATTTCATTTTTATAGGGTTTTAGATTGTTTCGAGGGCTCACACGGTGGAGCCCTCTCATTAATTTCTAACTCCTTGATAGTGTTAATGTGTGCGGGTTTTTGATAACAGATCCGGTTTATTGATGGCAGCTGATTAAGCTGGAGTGGTCCAAGCAAGGGATACAACAAAGCCCACTCACTCTGTTGGGATTGAAGATACATTCTTCGAAAGCGCCACCATTTGTGCCAGCTAGGGTTTCGGAGAACCCTAGCATAAATTATAATCTTTGTATCACAAATAAAGGGTTACAGGCCCAATTGTATTCAAAAAGGAGTTTTTAAACTCCATCGATTAATAGAAATCATTTGTTTTTGTACAACTATTACATACTCTATCATTGTGGTTTTATTTTTGTTTGGCGTTGTATTTTTAATCTACAAATGGCGATCACGGTGGGACCCCCTAGGGTTTCATATTTTTAATACTTGCTTTACTAATCTATTCTTGTTTCTATTTTATTTTGCAGAGTTCCGAAATCGTGAAATTCATTGTTCCGGCGAACTAGGGTTTCGAGCTTGCAAAAACGAGCGGACGAGAGGGGCGTCCGGAAGTCCAATACGAAACGCAGAGGTGCGTTTCAGCTTGTGCAGACTCCCGTGGGCGTTTGAAGTCGGTTTTACAGAAAAGCGTAGGCTTCCAAGTAAGTCTTTTCTTTGTACTTTTTACGTTTTTGGTTTTTTCTGCCATATTTTGTTTCTTTTTCAGATCATTACTTTAAAATGAACAAAAACTAAGTAATCTGGAAAAGAACAGTTATTTTTAATTACATTTTTCTTTGCATTGCATTATTGATTGTTGCTTGCATTAAAAAAAAAAAAAAATTTGCATACCTAGCTGCATATTAGAATAGCTACGAATTATTTGTTTTAATTATCTAAGTAGGACTATTGATTGGATGTCAATAGTACTCCTGCCATTGGGTGATTCCAGGCAGAGAAGTGGACGAACCTTCCGGTTGCTCCTTTGATATCCGATATCATTGGTAGGCGGGGGGTTTTAAACGGTGTACTCCACTTCTTCGAGAGGAAATGACATGTTTTCGGTAGCCTCTTGCTTAGATCATTAGAACTTTTGATTTATAGCCTTGTATGTACACATTAGATAACTAAAACATTTAAAAAAAAAAAATTCATTGCATTTTCATATTGCATTTAAAACGAGTGATATCTGGATTTCATCACCGGGTATTGCTTGAAGTTTAGTGACGGTGGAATTCATCTCCATCCATTAAACTTCTGCCTTAGACACCATAGGTCACCCCAGAGCAAACTTGTTGGATTTCATCACCAATAAGAATCTCGTTGTCCTTTCCTAGCCATAGTTTTTACCTTTTTTTGTGAATAATTCAAGATTAGATCACATGCAAAACTCATAAACCGGACACTTAAAATTTACTACAGATTAAGATCAGAAAATAATTAATTAACCGCAAGGTAAGACACATTGGTTGAAACCTAGGTTGTGACTATTTTCTGATAATTTCTTTAGTGTAAATTTATCATTCTAGTTTTGCATTCTTCTTTTCTGAATTTGTTTAGATTTATTGCTTCATGGTCTTAACAAGGAATCAATCTAAAATGTTAAATCTAAATAATCAAATGGGTAATTCACAGAACATCCCCACCACCAACATGGCCACTTATCCTAGTGAATTTCAGGCAGGTTCGCCTGCAGGTCTTTCACGTCCTTCTACCGTCTATCACATGGCCATGCCCATGGAGGAAGACAATTCCTGTCATATTACCCACATTGATATGGCCCAAGTGCAAACTCACTTAAGAGATGGCACTGGTTATGTCCTTGAGCCAATCCAAGATTCCCCTATGCAAGATTCTATTTTTCAGCTGGATATTGCATCAACCATACCCACTGGTTTCACTCAGGTCTACACTAACCCTTTTTTTGAGGCTAATGTGGTATCTGTTCAGTCGGCTTCATCTCCAACATCTTCCCGGATGCTCAATTGTCCTCCTTTGGAGACAAATGTAGTGTCTTCCCGACCACTTTCTCCTCCATGTACCGGGTGTACACCAATTCTCTTTATGAAGTTGGTGGAAACTCCTCTAACCATAACCAATTTCAACCCTCTTCTTCCCAAACCATTTATGGTTTCACCCTACCTGGGACACAGTCTACTGTTTCTTCCCAGGTACCGCCTACTTCAGCCACCTTCATTGCCCCTGCTATGCAGTCTCCTGTGACTACCATGGCAGCCTGCCCTCCACCTTCATCCAATCATCCCACCTCCCTTGGGTTAGAGATTAATAAGGTTAAGGAGTATCTCGACAAATTGATTTTGCAACAACAGCAACAAAATGCTCAACCACCTGTCGTAGTAAATCCTACACCCCAACCAATTTCTACCCGACCGACTTTTATTAGCTCAGGCCCCACATGGGTACCCCAATCTTCGGTGGTGTCCATTCCTACCCCACCTTTCTCCCAACCTAGTCCAGTTCATCATTCAAACCAATCACCTTCTTTTCGGTATCATCCATACCAACAACCTGTCCATTCCACACCGCCTAATCCAGGCAATTTCATCCCATCTCATCAATTTTCCACTCTTCCATTGCATCATCATAATCATCAAACGAGTCAAAATTTTAATGAAGATTATCGACTCCATGCTATGCAACAACAGATTGACAACCTTATGCTTAACGCGCCTGGCTCATTTAGTTAGAAACCTACGCTAAGGTCATTGATCAATCAACCAATTCATCCTTCGGTACCTTCACCACCATATCCGACTGATTTCACATTACCGAAGTTTGACAAATTTTGAGGAACTGAGGATCCTCATGAACATGTGAGCTCATTCATGCATGCTTGCTTTAGAATCCAAAATAATGATGCTCTTATGCTCAGAACTTTTCCTCAGACATTAGGAGGAGATGTTGTACAGTGGTACAATCATTTAGCTCACCATAGCATTTATGCTTACGAGCAATTGATTAATCTATTTTTAGAACGATTCTCCCTGAATGTACAAAAGAGAGTTTCATTGTCCGACTTATACAAGCTCAAGCAACATGACGATGAGACTGTTTATGACTTTGGAAACCGTTGGAGGGCTATCATTAATAAACTGCCATTCTCCCTACCAATGGAGGAGTTAACCAAAATGTTCACCCGAGTTGTCTAAAACCTATCTCTTGGTTACTCCAATTACAACAATACGGGACTTTTGAAGAGGCTTTGGCCCAAGCAAGTATCATAGAAGAAATTAAAGTCCAAGAGGGTGTTTTAAAACCCCGTAGAAAAGAATGGCAACAAAAGGGCCAACAACGAAATAATAATTATGGCCAAAACAAACAAGCACAGGCTAGTACGACCTCAAATGTTAACCAAGTTAATCAAGTGGTGGCGAGCCAGCCCGTAATGGCTCAACAACAACAAGTAATGCAAAGTCAACCGCAACCAATTGCTTATCATGCGGTACCCGCCCCTACTCAACCAGCTCCCAATCTTCGGGCCAACCATGGAAACTCGACCTTGGCAAAACAATCGTCCCAAGCGACAATTCACACCTTTAGATGAACCATATGCGGTCATATTCAACAAGTTATATAGCACAAATCAGTTAACTTTACCCGAGTTTAAACCTTTAGACCCATCTAGAAGGGGGAAGTATTACAAGGAGTACCTATTTTGTCCTTATCATAGGCAAAATGGGCACGATATCAATAATTGTACAACTTTCAAACATGTGATCCAAGATCTTATTGAGATTGGAGCCATTAAATTGGATAGCCCCTTAGCCCAACAAAATCAAAATCTTGGTATATTTCAAACACCCCTTCCACATCGGGAGGAAGCTCCAACAACTTCAGGGGGAGTAACTCAGGTAACTCCTCCTAATCAAGTCAACCATGTACAACAATACCAAGGTTTTGTGGGTACTATTAACGTAGTAACCCGGGGTCAAAGGGCGAACCAACCAAATCGGGCTGAACCACAACCACTGTACAAACCCCGAGTCCACCTCGGGTAATGGTGACCCAACGACGTGCTAGTACTTCTCAACAACCGCTAAATCATTCTACTCAACGCCAACGACCCATCATGTCATTGAGTAGCCGGTTAACTACCGGTTTAAAAATGGCTTACGCCAAGTTATCGATCTATGACCTCATTCAACAATCTCCCCCGCATAGAGAGGCATTAATGGAAATATTAAAGTCAATCGAGCTTCAAACTCAAGATACTAATGCCTTCAACAACTTTGTGGGGAGTATTCAAACATGCATGGAGCCCTCCATCACTTTCTATGATTTTGAAATCAAACCTATGTCAATAGAAAGTATAGATCCTCCACTGCATATCATGGCCAAGATCGATAACAAGCCATTCAAGAGAGTCTTAATTGACACCGGTTCCTCAATCAATATCATTACAACATCGGCGTTGAGTCATCTAAAGCTGTCGCCATCCCTTATCACAAAGTCGACTTTTACTCTTAAAGCATTCAATGATGCTTTATCTTCCACGGTTGGCACGGTTATCTTGCCCATTGAGGTAGGGGCCCGAACTTTGCATACCTTGTTTCACATCTTGGAAGGGACCATGGCATACAATGTATTGCTTGGACGGCCTTGGCTTAGGGAGATGAGATGTGTCCCTTCTATCTTGCATCAATGTCTGAAGTATGTATATGAGGGACGGAGTTCATTGTGTACCTGCGACACTTGAACCCTTCAAACATTGCAACTATGTCTCAAATCCTTATGAGATTGTGTTGCCATCCACTCATCTTTTCTTGACCCCATCTATTTCTTCTATACCATCTTCTTCTAAAGCTCCCATTCTTGAGGAGCCACCCATCATATCGCAACCATCTTCCTCTTCCGCTATTCCATCTCATTCACCACTTTCTTCATCACCTAATCTTCCTTCTTCTTCATCAGTGACCACATGCACATGTGGCCATGACCAATCATCTCTTTCCACGTCATTACCCCCTTCTTCTACACCTTCTTCAACATCACCTATTATTCCTCCATCTTCCCAACCATCACCAGGTGATGTTTCACAAGTCAGTGAAGCATCAAACCAACCAAATCCTTCCAATTCTTCTATCCCACATTCTTCTATTCCATCATCTAGTCCATCTCCCTCCCAAGTCAAGGTCCATCTCATTGATGCGGTATTGGTGAGTATGCCATCCAAGATGTCCACATCACACCGTTCAATGTGCAAACAGTTAAAGATTTTGGTCGTCCACATGACCAACATTTATCCATTGGATCGGTTTATAACATGGGTTCTATGCCAAATTCCATTAATTTTGTATATGGGGGAATAGAGTCATCTTCTAGTCCTACCACCATACTAGAACCCAAGCATCCAGTCCCTGCCAATATCGAAAGGATGGAGGGTTTTCCCTCTCGCTATTTCCACAGACATAATTGGCGGCAATTTGGCCTAGGTCGATACGAGCAAGGGGTAACTGAACGCATCGATATGCCATACCAGAGACCCATCGAGCGTTTTGGTCTGGGCTACCAACCACTTCCATCCCTTTCTTCTTTTGAGCAAGCTTTTCAAAGCATTAATCTTAATTCAGAAGAAGAAATCCTCCACCCCGACGAATCCGAAGATGAAGTCTATGAAGAATTTGACGTCATGTCAAATGGTGATGAATCTGAAGAAGAGTCGGCGCCCATTGTTCCCCTCACTAAACAAGACGAGTTTTATCTCCAATTGTTCCCTCTCCAAGAGGCCATCTTTCGCTTGCTTCTTCCACAAGAACGAGGTGAACCACCCCCTCCGCCACATCCATAAGCCATAATCCAAACCTGTATTATATGTATATACTAAAATAGTGGTTTTCACCACTACCAAAAACAAAAAAATCAGAAAATTCAAAAAAAAAAAAAATCAAAAAAAAAAAAAAAATACTTTATTGCTTTATGTATGTGTGTAATAGTGGTTTTCACCACTACAAAAAAAAAAAAAAACTCAAACCAAAAAAAAAAAAAAAAAACTGAAAAACTATGTTGTTTTGCACTTCAGGTCTTCCGAGGTCTTCACCGGTTTTCCCTTCCATTCCGCCCATCCTTTCTTCCATAAGTCGACAATGAATTTTGAAGACTTATTCACCCCGCTCCATAATCCATATGATCCGGATAAGCCAATCCCGATCAACCCAAGCCTGATTGACATGGATCGGATTTCATCCCCTCCATCTATTTCAGAGTTCATCCTTTCCGAGGAATTGTTAAGGGCTTCCGCCAACTACATTCCTCCTTCACCTCCACATTCACCTTCATCTTCTAAGCCAGAGGTCTTCCAGGAAGACATAGATGAGAGCAAGGCACAGGAGCTTGATGACATTTTAGATGACATAAATCTGATCCCTACTCCCCATCAGCTTGAGGAAGGTTCCCACATGTCTATTGAAGAAACTATCGATGTAGACCTTAGTACGGACCAAGATGGCACCCAAATTGTGAAAGCGGCTAAAAGTCTATCATCGGGAGGAACAAGAGCAAATGATTGCTCTACTCAAGCGGAAGAAGGAGATATTTGCATGGTCTTACAAAGACATGCCGAGGCCTAGACCCTAATTTGGTTGTCCATAACCTCACCTTACAAAAAGATGCTAAACCTGTCAAACAGAAACTTAGGAAAATGCATCCTACCGTGGCCCTCATAGTTAAATCGGAGATTCAGAAACTTTTGGATGTTAAATTTGTCGTCCCGATTGATTATCCTGAGTGGCTTTCTAACATGGTACCCGTTCGCAAGCCTAACGGGGGGATACGTGTTTGCACCGATTTTCGAGATCTAAATAAAGCGTGTCCTAAGGATGACTTTCCTCTTCCAAACATTGATACTCTTGTCGACACTGCGCTGGTCATGAAATGCTTTCGTTCATGGATGGATTTTCGGGATACAACCGATTCGAATAAACCACGAAGATCAACACAAAACAACATTTACCACACCTTGGGGAACTTTTTGTTACGGGGTGATGCCCTTTGGCCTTAAGAACGCAGGTGCAACCTATCAACGAGCCATGACTTATATTTTCCATGATTATATGCATAAGATTATCGAAGATTATGTGGATGATTTATTGGCAAAATCTAAAACTCGACAAGAGCATTTTGATGTATTGGAAAAAGTTTTTGATAGACTTCTAGAGCATAAAGTAAGGTTGAACCCTAAGAAATGTGTCTTTGGTGTTACCTCAGGCAAACTCCTAGGTTTTATTATCTCTAAACGAGGTATTGAGGTGGACCCAAACAAGGTCAAAGCCATTATGGAAATGTGTCCCCCAACTAATTTGAAGGAGTTGCGTAGTTTGCAAGGAAAGATTAATTCAATCCGTCGCTTTATTGCACAACTTTCTGATAAATGTAGGCCATTTTGCCACCTACTACAAAAGGGGGTACAATTTTCATGGACAGATGAATGTCAGAAAGCCTTTGATGACATCAAGCAGTACTTAGCATCTCCGCCAGTCTTAGCTCCGCCTCGTCCAGGGGTCCCTTTCAACCTTTATATCTCAGCAACGGACTTTGCCTTAGGGACAATGCTTGCACAAAAGAATGAACAAAATCGTGAGCAAGCTATCTATTATATTAGTCGAACATTGGTAAGCTATGAAACCCGATATGCTTATGTGGAAAAGTTGTGCTTAGCAGTGGTTTTTGCCACTAAGAAACTTCGTCATTATATGCTTAGCCATACAACATATGTCATAGCTAGAGAAAACCCTCTACGTTATATGATGTCTCGCACTTATAATAACACTCGTACCGCTAAATGGATAATGTTGCTTACCGAATTCGATCTTGAATTCATTAGCCAAAAATCTGTTAAAGGTCAAGTTATAGCCGATCAACTTGCGGAAGCTCCGCTACCTAGTGATCATCCTTTGATTATTGAGCTCCCAGATGATTCGGTATTTGCTATCACTGAACAAGAAGAGGACATCATTTCGGAGGAAGATGTTGACATCACGTTATTCTTTGATGGCTCTAAGTGCGCGAAAGGTCAGGGTGCTGGAGTTGTGTTTCATACACCTCAAGGGATTCCCATCCCTTTATCATTCAAACTAGACTTCCAATGCACCAATAATACAGCGAGTATGAAGCCTTAATTTTAGGTCTTCAATCAGCCATAGCTATGAGTATTAAGCGTATTCGGATATTTGGGGATTCTCAACTCGTGGTTAAACAAATTACGGGAGAATACCAAGCCAAAGAACCTACCATTAAGCTTTATCATGATGTAGCAATGAAGTTGCTCTCTAAGTTTGATTGGTATGAGATCACTAGTTTGCCTCGTTCGACTAATAGATTTGCGGATGCCATGGCCTCTCTTGGATCATTGATTCCAAAGGACTCCCTTGGAGAGGTACAACCCCTAATCATTTCCACAATCTCTAAGTCTGCAATTGTCCGTGCTTAGTCTAAGGATGAAAAAGATGTTTGCTTTATCCATTCGGATCCATATGAGCCTTGGTCTAGTGAGATAGTAGCCTTCCTCAAGTTTGGAACACTCCCATCTGATTTGTCTCGAACTGCCCGTCGCTATTTTAAGCAAAAGGCAGCTCGTTTTGTTCTTTTGGGGGATGTGTTGTATAAACGTGGATATGATGGAGTACTCCTCCATTGTCTAGAAGCAGGTGAAACACATAGAGCTATTGTTGAAGCCCATGATGGTACTTGTGGTGGTCATTTTAGTGGAATGGCCATTGCGAAGCGTATTTTACGTATGGGGTATTATTGGCCCACTATGGAACAAGATTGTTGCAAATATGTTAAACAATGTAAAAAGTGTCAAGAACACGCTAATTTAATCCATATACCATCACAAGCTTTATAGCCCATCCAAAGCCTTTGGCCCTTCTCACAATGGGGTCTCGATTTAATTGGCAAGATTTCACCTGCCTCTTCAGGACAACATACTTTCATCATTACAGCCACTGAATACTTCACAAAGTGGGTTGAAGCTATTCCTCTAACCAGTATGACAGGTCCTAGAATTGTGGAGTTTATACTTCACCATATCATTTGTCGTTTTGGTATTCCCTCTAAAATCATTTCTGATAACGGCAAGTCTTTTAAGAATAAGGATGTTCGAGCTCTTTGCGAAAAGTATAATATCCAACATAGTTTCTCAACTCCTTACTACCCACAAGCCAATGGACAAGCTGAAGCTTCCAATAAGACCATAATTGCTATTCTTAAGAAACTTGTTAAAGAAAATCATAAAGATTGGCATACACAAATCCCCTTGGCATTATGGGCTTACAGAACAAGCATCGGAACTCCCATTGGGGCAACGCCATTTTCTTTGGTCTATGGAGCTGAAGCAATCATGCCTCTTGAGCTCGAGATCCCTTCCTTGCGAATTTCTTTGCAGGAATTTATCGATGATGATATTGCTAGACAAGCACGTCTTGATCAACTCACACTCATAGATGAAAAATGAATCAATGCTTTAGAGCATTTGCGAGTTTATCAAGACCGATTGAAACGTGCTTACAATGCCAAAGTTCATCTAAGAGAATTTCAAGTAGGGGATCTTGTCCTTAAAGAGAATCAACAAAACACCAATGCATTGCCGCATCTTCGAGATAAATTCGCGGCTAATTGGTTAGGTCCATATATGGTCATTGAAAGAGTGGGTAATGGAACTTATAGACTTGCCAGTTTAGAGGGAGAGGAAGAACCCGAACCACTTAATGTTATACACTTGAGGGCATTCTACGCATAGTTTGAATTTTATATGTACATATATACATGGCTTGTACAACAAAAAAAAAAAAAAACAAATAAAATAAAAAGAATTTGCATTTCATTGTTAGTTGCATACATCTCATTCAAAAACATTGCATTTCATGTGCATACATCTCATTGAAAACCATAACATTTCATTTTCAGCCATAGTTGCATATCATGTTAGAGACCATTCTATCTTTTGGATATAAAATTTGGTCAAGCAAAAGTCATGTTGCCTTAATCGGGGGCACCTTCATAAAATCCATCAAACCGAATTGTCATTCGTACACCCATTTTCCATTTGCACATATTTACATTGCCAAAATGTTTTCGAGTCACTCAACCATTCCTAGTGTTTTAAGCAAACTTTGAAATGCATGTCAAAGTTCTCTAGGGCCATATCACAAATTACACTAAATAAAATCTTGAGTATTGGGAAATGATTTCAAAAGCGGTCTTGAACCTATCACATTTTCACATCTTAAAAACATCTTGTGTCAAAGAGAGATAACACCATCCTTGGGTTGTGCCTCGAAGTGAAAAGGGTAATCCTCGTTTGTCCTATCATGCAAACATAGTCCATAAAATAGTGGTTCTTACCACTATCACAAGCAATCACAAAATATAAATATAAACAGAGTAGTAAGGATAGGGTAAAATTCTCATCATACTTCGGTTGAGAATCCGATTCCCCAAAGCTCTAAGGAAATGAACATTTTTCACACACCACTGATCCCAAATAAGTTGTAAGGATCGTACTACTTGTCCAGTCAGATGGATAGGTAGTCATCCCCAAGGCTTACAAAGGTCAAAAACAACATGGACTATGGAGTTAACCTTCACCGGGGCTATAGACGCTTGACTGGCAGTGGAGTATACTCATTGCGTGGCGACATGTCTCTCCTCAAAAAGAGACCTCTGAATGCTCATACGGACAAACTAGCTTTGGGGTCTTCTCCATAACAGGGTTACCTAATTTATGCAAGATGAGGTTAATGAACACACTTGCACACACACAGGTTTTTGATTGCCTAGAGTCACTACCATGCTTCTGATTTGGTTAATGAACTCGCATGCACACACATTTGGTCCTAGTTGAATTAGGCAGTGTTAGTAAGTTTGTTTGATACCACTAGCATGTTTGAGTCTTTGTAAAACAGTCTTCACCTCCATATTTTCTTCCATATCAACCTCCATATCTTCTTCCATATTCATGTCATTCCATACGTCATCCATTCACAAGCCACCAAGTTCGGTGCCCCTGATTAAACAATTATGATAACAATTGGCTAAATCTAACTATCTAAAAGTATGAGTGCTTCTTAGTGCATATTTCATTTACTTAGTCTCGCATTAATCATCTATAACTTTGCATTCCATTCCATCACATATGCATCAAAAACATTAAAACATATAAAAACATGCATCACAAAAACATAGGCATTCACACAAAAGAGAGTAAAACACTAAATAAATAAAAGCCATGTATATATATATATGTATAAAGATCAAAACGTACGAGGAATGCCAAAAGGCTACAATATACAATAGAGCACCAAGGCTCATAAAGAGTGCATCTAAGCACTAAGCTAACCATCAAAAGAGGACCCCTGTGACCTAGTAGGAGCCCTAGACCTAGTGGTGTGCCTAGACTCACTACGCCTAGAGACAGAGGAGGATGGAGGATCAGGCAACACAATGTGATGCCTAAACAATGTGTCCTCCAGAGCCTCAATATAACGAGTCCTAGACCTAAGTCTAGATATGTCTATCCCGTGTCGTCGCTCTCGCTTCGCTAGCTCTGCCTGGAGTCTCGTCACCCTGTCATCCTGGGGCACCCTAGTCGCTCCATCCAAGTCCGCCTGCATCTGGGCCATCCTCTCCTCCTAAACAGCTATCAGGGCATCCCGCTCTGCAACCTGTTGCTCCAGCCGAGCTATCCTCTCATCTCGGACAGCTAGCATAGCATCGCGCTCTGCTATCTGCTGCTGCAGCTGCGCCAGATCATCCTCGTGCCCGCTAGGGGGTACCTCCCTAGTCTCTCCTGCGGCCTCTCCTAGGCCCTCGCCATCATCCTCCTCATCATCTCTGCTCCTCGGTGTCTACCGTACCATCTTCCCCTTTCACCTTCGACTGTCAGCTCGAAGGCGGGGACCCTCCCTGCGCTTGGGAACCTCTGCGGTTCCCTCATCCTCTCCAGCTCCAACAACCACCAATGGTGGCTCCCACCTCGGCTCTGCGGCCATCCATGCTGCATACTCAGTTGTTACCCCGACGTCATCCATGTCGGGGATCTCCATGTCCTCATCGTCCTCTGTCGCCTCCCTCCATGGCTCGGCACACGGCAAATCCCCCTCTGATCTGTGCCTCTAGTAGCGCACTGGCTCACCGGGGACATCCTGTCTCAATCCGACCTGGCAGAGCACTCGAGACATCTGTATGTACTCCGCCTCGCTGTGGCCCCGACCCACTACCCATCTAGCCTATCGCACCCGTCTCAGATGCTCTCCATCACCGATCCACCTCGCCTCCCGCCAGGGCCTCCAAATGACTTGGGCATCTGTCAAGTCTGCCCATAAACTCCTATACCATTGCCCCGATCTCACGGGGCGGCTCGACTGTCTCTCCTCCGCCACTGGCCATCTCCTACCATAAGCCTGGCTCATGTCCCAGTAAGCACATGGCAACCCCTCCGGTCGGGCCACTCTGAAGTGCTCCCAGCCCCAGCACTAGAGAACCAAACTGCAGCCTAGGCCCTTTCGGCCCCGTCTCCGAACCTCATACAACTCCCGGTACACCTGCGCCAATAAAGCGGGTGCCCAGGCATACACTACCCTATTAGTGAGCATCTCGCTCACTACACCCATCAGGTTCCATGGAAACCTGCACCCGGTGCTATTCGGGGCCACAATGTTGGCCAATACGAACATCATCAGAGCCTCCACCGCTACCAACTCCTTGGCCGTATACATGGCCAAGTATGGGATCCCCCCGCTCTCCGTCCGGATCTCCCTCCAGTCATCCCCAAACAACTTGGCCATCTCCGTGGCCCTATCTCATCCAACCTCCACCCGTGCCCCCTCCACGGGCACCTTGAGGATGCGGTATACATCCTCAAGCGTCACCGTCATCTCTCCAGTCGGGAGCTGGAACGTCCCCCGATCTGGATCCCACCTCTCGGCCAAAGCCGAGAGGTACCCCTCATCTGCCCGAACTACCTCCAACCGGGCTGCCTCCGCTAGCCCTACTGCCTCCAATATCTCCCAGTCTTCCTGGGACAATGACCTCCTCATCCCCGGAATGATAGGGGAGAATCGGTGTCGTGCCTCTAACACCCTAAGCTGCAAAACAACAAAACAAAAAATTGGTTACAAATTTTTTCCAAAAAAAAAAAAAACAAAAAAAAAAAACAAATAAAAGTACTTGCTTAAATAAAAAAATACCTCAGCTGGCTGCACTGGCGCGTCCGCTCCCATCTCCGCCATAGCTCCCGCATGCTTCACTCTCCCACACAACCTTTCACTTCACTTCACTTCATTCCACTCCCTCAGACGCACTTCTCTCAAGCTCGAACGCACAAATGAGCAAAATTCTCGCTGAAACTGTTTAAATAGCTGGTTTTGGCGCCCTAAAATGTAGTGGGGCATTTCATGGCGCATTCAGATGCAGTGGGGCATTTCATGATGCATTCAAACACCGGCGGGCATTTTTGCCACCTCCAAATGCATACCGGCGTTTGGTGTCAGTATTGAATAAAAGAACAAAACTTACAAAATTGAAGCTTACCTCCTCCAAATTTCATCAAATTGCATCCATCCATTCTTCTTATCATAATAAAACATTTTGTGAAGGTTACAACAGTTTTGGAAACAAATTTTGTCATTTTTCTCAAAAAGCGCATCATTCATCATTGATTTACAAATTGGGTTAAAAATATTCAAAACCTTCACAAAATTAACAACATTCATCAATTCTTCTGATCTATCATCAATTTCATTCATTCTTCTTTCATCATGCATATTTTTGCCAAATTAAATTAAAGTAAACCTCGTATCTAGTGGTATATTCTATCACCTTGGCGATTGCAGCGATTTGCATCCATGCAATTCGGTAAGAGGATTAAACCACCATAAGGACACTTACCATTTATCATCATCAATTATTTCACTGTTTGAAAATTGGAAATCAATTTTGGGTATCCTACTTTTCAAGTGACCTCATACCAAGATCAATTTGCTCAACAATTGTCATTGATGGCCTAGTTCATGGGGCCTTAAACGTGGACAATCTTCAATATCATCATTATTTTGAGTCTTGCTAGAGATTAAGGCTACCTAGGTTGATTGGTTTCGACCCGAGGAATTATCCATACAGTCACTAGGAGCATCTCTGAAGTTCTGGACTCTTTCATATTGCATCTCTGCATATCAATGGCGCCAACAAGGCAATTTCATCAACAGTATGGATTCACCCACAGGAGTTGGGGCATCCGTTATCAATTTCTAACTTTCCTATAGTGGAATTCATCTTACATGATCATGGAATTTATAATTTGGCGAAAATCCCTTTCTAACCGTTGGGGCAGAAAATGGTTCATCTTTCACATCACTCATATCGTCTTCAATCATATTCTTTTCTGGTTTGTACACCAACCCCTTTTCTGTTGGGACATAAACAGATGGTTCATACACCAACCCCTTTTTTCACCGTTGGGGCAAAAACGGTTCATTTTCTTTCGAATTTCTTCCAATTGGCTCGTGAGAACCATTCTCGCTCGCCAATTGAGGGGGTAAGCTGATAAATTTTAAATATTCTTTTATTCTTTGGTCTTCAAAGTTGTGCTTTAGTCTTGAGAGAGAGTTGCGTCTGATCCGACTTTTCAGGTGTCCTAAGTTTTTGTGCTGCATTGTGTCTTCACACAAAGCAGCTCAAAAAGGGGCATCTGTAGACACCAAAATCCAGCCACTTGCAAGTCATCTATACCTTCCTGTCAGCCACGTGTCGGTCATCCACCTTCCCGCCATTATTTGGCCCAATTTCACCTTTTCCCGCCATTATTTGGCCCAATTTCACCTTTCTTGCCATTTTTCATCCCCAAATTTATTTAAATTAATATTTATATATATATTTTAATATTTTAATATATATATTTAAATAATAGTTTAAGTGATTTAATCTGAGCCGTCCATCCTTCATTTAATCTCATCCGTCCATCCATCTTAATCCATTTCACAACCAAGATTTATTCTCTACCCTTGGATCCACTTTAATCTTAGCCACACGTTCAAAGTGTCGTTAAAACCCTAAAGTGTGCCCTAAGAGTGGATTATAAATTGAGTCACTTTGATGGCTCAAACCCTATGTCTTTTTCTACTTCTATTTCCTATGCGTTACCTCTGATTCTAATTCTTCTACTGCTATCTCCTCTCTTTTGCTACCCTTTCACCGCATCCATCGCCGCTTCCGTCGTCGCTTTCGCCGCCATTCCTTCTGCAGCATTCTGCAGAATCTCCCATTCCTGTCGCAAGTGCCCACGGGTGTTTACCCCTTTACCAAGTGCCCACGGGCATTTACCAAGTGCCCACGGGCGTTTACCAAATGCCCATGGGCGTTTAACAAGTGCCCGCGGGCGTTTACCTATAGCCACAGACTCAGACCGACGTCTGTAATCCAGATCCAGAAGCACGCGGGCGTTCGGCGAGTGCACCAGGGCACCTTCCGTAGCCTATTCGACAACAACATTACTTCCAGGTGTCGCCTGGTCTAGTTGCGTTAACAGAGAACAGGTATAAATTAGTTTAAAGCAAGTAGCCGTATTTTATGTATTAATCTGTTATTGATTTCCTGCATTCCATTTTTATAGGGTTTTAGATTGTTTCTGAGGGCTCACACAGTGGAGCCCTCTCATTAATTTCTAACTCCTTGATAGTGTTAATGTGTGCAGGTTTTTGAAAACAGATTCAGTTTATTGATGGCAGCTGATTAAGCTGGAGTGGTCCAAGCAAGGGATACGACAAAGCCCACTCACTCTGTTGGGATTGAAGATACGTTCTTCGAAAGTGCCACCATTCATGCCAGCTAGGGTTTCGGAGAACCCTAGCATAATTTGTAACTGTGTATCACAAATAAAGGGTTACAGGCCCAGTTGTATTCAAAAAGGAGTTTTTAAACTCCATCGATTAATAGAAATCGTTTGTTTTTGTGCAACTATTCTGTACTCTGTCATTGTGATTTTATTTCTGTTTGGCGTGTATTTTTAATCTACACAACTCATCTTTCCATTCAACCCCTCATTGTCCGAACCACCTCGGCTAACATCACCTCATCAAAATAACCCATCCTAGAGGCCTTGCCAGTAGTTGATCCTAATTTTACATCCAAAAGCATCAAATCAAGTCAACCGTCATGCACTTCATATAATTTTTCCATCACACTTGATCATATCACTAACCAAACATCCAATTCATTAACCGCACCTCCCGCTTCACAAAAACCATTCATATTTTTAGCCCAACCAAGTCCACCAACCACTAAAAATCCCATCAAATCTAATCCACCTCAAGCCTCACCACCCTTTGTATTGCAAATAGGGTCACCTATCCAAGAAGAGCCATAACCAAGTGAACCATTACCTCCATATGATTTGTAAGCCACCATTGAAGCATCCACCTCAACACCTAAATCATCCATTGCCAAACCAACACAAGTTGTAGTTTATCTCGTCAATCCAAGTATCGATGAGTACATTGTTGAGAGTGTCACAGTAACACCACGTATCCAATATGTCAGAGATTATGGTCTCCCGTGTGACCCACCTTTAGCTATAGGTGTAGTGTGTAGAATGGGTTTCATACCAAATATTATCAAATTTATATATGGGGGAGTAGATTCTTTTTCCAATCTATCTCCCCCTAATGGGGAACCCATACAAGAATTTTGTGCCAATCTAGAATATCTGTCTAACCTAGATTCTCCCTTGCAATAATTTGTAGGGTTAACTAGCAGGGATTTGGTCTTAGATGACATGAACAAGGTTTGCATCACGTCATTGAGCAAGAATATTGAAAAGTGCATGATTGCTCTGGCCTAGGATATAGGCTATTAACCTCAAACTCCTCTTTCAAGCATACATTCTAATGACTCACCCTTGAGGATGAAGAGGAGGATGAGGAGAGTGATGATTGTGATGATAGTGATGATGAGTATTTGGACCCTAACTTTACACCTTATTTAAATGAGGTATTTTTAGAGATTACATTGTGCACAACTATGATTAATTAAATTTCCAATGATTATATATTCAATGGGGATTTTGAGGAATTTCAAGAAATGGGAGAAAACCTGGACTGGATCATTCACATTTTTTATGGTCCTAAATAATATGTGGCCCCTATAGAGCCCGTTGAGAGAGATGAGTTTTACACTAAAATGTTTCCCATAGATCACACCATATTTTTATTCAATAAATAATGTGAGTTCCCTGAGCTAGATCTACCACCACCACCTTGGTTGCACTCATAGAGTCACTATTCACCCACCTTAGGTCAGTTACAACCTAGAGAGAGTGAGCAAGATAATTCACTCCTCAAATCACAACCAACTCATTTCCACCAAGTTAATATAATTTCTATTGACATTTTCATCCCACTCCATAAGTTGTACGATTTGGTAAAATCAATTCTAATCGATGCTAGCCTTATCGCCATGGATAGGATTTCATCCCCACCATCCATAACTAAATTTATCCTATCCAAAGAGTTACTAAGATCTTCAAATGCTTACATCCCCCAACAACCTTCACCTTTGCCTACTTCTATTTTTCAAATTAAAGTAGAGGAGGTGCTACCCGAGTCTTTCGAGCATGTGGAGGATGATATCCATCTCATTACTACACCACATCAGTTGGAATAAGGTTCTAAAATGCTTATCAAAGAATCCATTGATGTGAACCTCAGTCAAGATGCAAATAATCCACAATTCATGAAAATTGTAAAATATTTATCCGTATAAGAGAAAAAGCGTATGATTAACATTTTGATAAGGAAGAAAGAGATATTTGTGTCGTCATACAAGGACATGCCTGGCCTTGACCCCAGATTGGTGGTCCAAAAACTCACTTTGGCTCCCTAAGCTAAACCATTCAAGCAAAAACTAAGGAAATTTCATCCTACCATTATGCTCGTTATTAAGGAAGAGCTAAAAAAATTATTAGACATGGGTTTCATAGTACCCATTGATTATCCCGAATGGCTCTCAAACATGGTACCCATTTGCAAGCTGAATGGGATGGTATGCATATGCACAGATTTTAGATATTTAAAAAAAGCATGCCCTAAGGATTATTTTCCACTATCAAACATCGATCAACTTGTAGAATCTTGCGCAAGCCATGAAATGCTTTCTTTAATGTATTGTTTTTTAGGATACAATCAGATTTAAATTAATCCTGAGGACCAACACAAAACAAAATTTACTACACCTTGGGGACCTTTGGTTACAAGGTGATGCCATTTGGTCTTAAGAATGCAAGAGATACTTATCAATGTGTCATGACATATATATTCCATGACTATATACATAAAATTATTAAATATTATGTGGATGATCTAATTACAAAATCCAAAACATGTCTTGAGAACATTGAGGTTCTAGAATTTTTTTTTGATTGATTACTTGAACACAAAATGAGGTTAAATCCTAATAAGTGCATATTCAGATTCATATTAGGTAAGCTTTTAGGATTCATTATCTCTAATCAAAGCATTGAAGTAGACCTTGATAAGGTCAAGGCCATCATCAAGATTCCACATCCAACAAATCTAAAAGAGTTGCACAATTTGCAAGGAAAGATTTAGTCCATTCGACAATCATTGCACAAATATCAGACAAATGCAGGCCTTTCAATCGCTTGCTACATAAGGGGGTGACCTTTTCCTGGATTAAAAAATATCAAGAGGTTTTTGATGATATCAAAAAATATCTAGCTTCACCACTAGTACTAATGCCATCTCGTCCAGGAATCCCTTTTCACCTTTACATTTTTACAACAAATTTTGCATTAGGAACAATGCTTGTGTAAAAGAACAAAAATCATAAAGAGCAAGTAATTTATTACATCATCTAGACATTAGTGAGTTATGAAACAAGATATGCTTACATTGAGAAGTTGTGCTTAACAGTGATTTTTACCACTAAGAAAATCATACATTACATGCTAAGTAACACTACCTATGTCAGAGCTAGAGAGAATCCTCTACGTTATATGATGACTCACACATATAACAACACCCAAACCACAAAATGGATAATGCTCTTAACAAAATTTGATCTCAAATTTATCATCCAAAAATCCATCAAAGGCCAGGTGATAGCCGATAAACTCGCAGAATCTCCACTTCCAAATGATCAACCACTTATCATAGAGCTTCTAGATGATTCAATATTTTTTGTCACTCAAAAAGAAGAAATAGTCTCTCTTGAGGATGATGTTGACATCACTCTTTTTTTTGATGGATCAAAGTGCAAAAAAGGACAAGGTGAAGGAGTCATATTTTATACACCTGAAGGAATGCCAATTCCTTTATCATTCAAACTCAACTTTCTATGCACAAATAACAACATAGAGTATGAAACCCTAATTTTGGGGCTTAATTCAATGCTAGCTATGGGCATAAAATGTATAAGTATTTTGGTAATTCATAGCTTGTGGTTTTCCAAGTGAAAGGAACTTACCAATGCAAGGAACCAATCTTGAAACAATATCATGAAGTAGCAATGAAGTTGCTAGCAAAGTTTAACTGGTACAATATTGACAACTTGCCTCATTTGACTAATAGATTTTCGGATATGATAGCTTCTTGAGGATCATTGATTAATAAAAATGAACATGGAGCAGTCCAATCACTTATCATCACAACAATGTCCAAATATGCTTGCACAAGAAGAATTTGAAGTGAAGAAGAGTGTTTGTTTTATCCATACGGAGCCATATAATTCTTGCCTTTATTATATAAGAGAGTTTCTCAAGTTTGGGACCCTCCCATCAAATTTAACACAAACTACAAAAATAACATTTAAACAAAAAATAGCTCATTACACTCTCTTGGGGGATGTTCTGTATAGATGTGGCTATTATGGATTCTTACTTAAATGCTTAGATATCGTAGAGGTACAAAGAGCCGTAACTGAAGCCCATAATGGTACTTGTGGTGGTCACTTTAGTGGAATATCCATCGCAAATCACATTTTGTGCATGGGTTATTATTGGCCCACCATGGAAAATTATTATTGTCAATATATGAAGAAATATCAAAAATATCAACATCACACCAATTTGACTCATGTACCATCGCAAGCATTACGGCCCATTCAAATACTTTGGTCCTTTTCACAATGGGGCCTAGATTTGATTGGTAAAATTTTACCTTCTTTTTTGGGACAACATAAGCTCATCATAATAACCACATAATACTTCACAAAATGTGTAAAAGCAATCCCAATGACCATTACGATTGGACCTCGAATTGCAGAGTTCATACTCCAGCACATTATCTATCATTTTGGGATTCCTTTAAAGAACATTTCAAATAATGGCAAGTATTTGAAGAACAAGAATGTTCAATAATTATACAAGTATAATGTCCAACATAGTTTCTCGACTCCTTATTACCCACAAGCAAATGGACAAGCTAAAATGACCAATAAGACCTTGATATCCATTCTCAAGAAACCTGTCAAATAAAATCATAGATATTGGCATACTCAAATCCCCTTGGCATTATGAGCTTATCAAAAAAGCATTAGAATGCCAATCAGGGCAACACCTTTTTAATTAGTCTATGAAGCCGAAGCAATCATACATATTGAGCTCGATATCCCTTCTTTACAAGTTGCATTACAAGAATTCATGGATGACAACACAATTAGACAAACACATCTTGACCAACTCACACTCCTTTATGAAAGACATATCAATACCTTAGAACATCTTTGAGTATATCAAGATCACATTGAGTGTACCTATAACACCAAAGTCCATCCTTAAATACCAAGTAGGAGATCTCCTTCTTAAAGAGAACCAGTAAAACACCAATGTATTGCCACACTTGAGAGATAAATTCATGGCTAATTTGTTAGGTCCATATATTTTTAAGCAAAATTTGGGTCCAAGAACCTATAGACTTGCAAAACTAGAGGGAACATTGGAACTTGAGCCATTAAACATTATACAACTAAAGGAATTCTATGCATAATGCAGTTTGTACATATGTATATATACATGGCTAAAAAAAGAACATTCATAATATTTTATACGTTCATCCATGTATTCCATTTGCATTCCATATGCATTTTAGGCATTTGTCTATACCATTCATCATATTAGGGATCATTTGATCAATTTGGATGATCACTGGACTACTATGTCTTGTTGCATTAATCAAGGTCACCTCACACCAAACACAACTCATCACTACATCAATCACAATAATTTGCAACTTTCCTTATGATCTTTTGATAATTAAGGGGTTTACATAAACTAGGATAGATACCATATAAACATTAGCAATAATAAATATGCAGCCACCAAATATTTTATGTACACTTTTTAACTTTCAAAAGCTTCTGGAAAAGGTATCATAAAATATTACATAGCACATTAGTCCACAAGCAAAATCTAAATATTTTCAATCACTCATCCACTCCTAGTGTTCTGAGTAACCTTGATTCAAAATCTTACAATCTTTAGATGCAATAAGTTGTTCCTGGTCAATAAAGTTTTCTATTGGACCACACACATCAAAACACATATAAACATTATGAATCTTGGGAATAATGAAGTCAAAATTTGTTATTGCCATAAAGTTAAAAGTTTCCCCTGTTCATCCAATTATGCACATGGTCTAGTGTGCTACAGAGTTGACAAAAAGACAAGCTCCCTTTCACCCTTAAAAAAAAGAGAGAAAATACCTTGCTCTTCCTAAAAGTGAGCAAGTATCCCAAAAACATTACAAAATCAATAAAATCCCTTGCTCTTCCTCAAAGTGAGAAAGTATCCCAAAAAGCATTTCACAAAGCAATAAAATATCCTTTTCTCTTCCTTAAAATGAGCAAGCATCCAAAAAGAAATAAAAATCCAAGTTGCTCCATTAAGAAAATGAGCAAACTCAAAAATAAAATCCCAAAAATCCAATGCAATAAATGAAGGGAAGGCTATTGAATTATTGGAACTCTTAGTGGCTAAAAACCCATGGGGTGATCCTCATTATAGCAATGGGTTGAATAAAACTCACCTGGAAATGCGGTATCCTTACATGCGGTACCACGTCTACCAGATTAACGATCTTATTTTGTAAATATCTATGTCCACTCTCGAATGAGCTATATTATTGGCATAAGTCACAACTAATTAGTTTGACCTAATTCATAATGGGAAATAAACAATCATTGCACACACAGTTGATCCATGCAAAATCTGAAACCACTAGGACAACTTTTACATCATGGAGATTTGTGAGATCGATACAAGTTTATTTGATAGCACTAGGATGTTTGAGTATTTGAAAAACAACTATAGATCATCTATCCAATCCATATACTAGCATTTACATTAGTACATCTCATTATACATTTCATCATAAATACCAATGTTAATGCCTCTGATTAAGTGATAAGTAGACAGTTGATAAAGCAAAAATCTAAAGCATACCAAATTATCATTAGAGCATAAAATTTATCATTCACTTCATCTATCACTATGACCTTTTATATGCATCCATACATACAATAAATAAAAAACACAAACACAAATGATAACAATAAAAGCCATGTATATATATATGAATCACATAGTACAAAAATTCTTGAAGGTTGTATACATCAGAGCATTGAGGTTCATAAGCAAAAACAAAAATGCAAAAAGAGGTAATAAAGCACTATTAGCTAGCACCCCCATGACTCTTATGAGGTCCCTCAGTTGATACCTATGAGCCAAACGAAGCATGGAAGACTGGAACTAAGACCATGAATTGCTAGGTCTAGACTCGCTCTGCCTACTAGAGCCTATCACTAATGAAGTAGGAGGTAGAGGTAGTAGAATATGATGCTAACCTAGAGTATCCTTGATCATCACAACATAAGTAGCCTACCTCGAGGAAGCTACCAAATCTATAGCCTACCATGCAATGTAGAGATACATAATAGTAGCAGCATCTCCACCTTCACTAGGTTTGCTTCGTAGTCCATCCACCTCAATCTACAGCTGAGTGACCTCACACTATATCCTTGTGATCTCCTCCTCATGATACTTAATAGTATCACCCAAGTTATCTCACTCAACCTAGATAATCCCCCACTCCTCCTTAGTGTGGTGTGGAGGAGTATCCTACCCTACAAAACCTTTATCATCCCCACCTCCACTACCACTACCACTAGCTCCATCTCCTCCATATTTGATAGCACCAAAACTAACATCAGTATCTTACACATCCACCCCAGCTCACCCCTTACTCCCACTACCTCGATAATGCTTCTATCATCGAGAAACTTGCTCACTAGACTTATGCTTATCACCACTCACTACATCATCCACAACTTGGTTGGGCGTCCATGGAGGCTACACAAAGAACAAAGTATCATAGTTTGAAGTATTCCCTACATCATTTGTATTAGGGACATAAATTACCCCATCATCTGCAACATCATCAATGGTACAAAAGTTAGGAGTCACTATAAGACTGAGCTCATCACCTCACTGCATGTACATCACTAGACCATTTGGAAACACCTGTACCAATACAAACTATCTCAACACCTACAAAAATTGGACAAACTCCATATCTCACCCATGATGACCAACCACCCATCTCCCTTGACTCACCCATCAAAGTTGTATTGCATCACCATCCCAAGCTAGACCTCACCAAGACCGCCAACAAATATCACTACTAGTCAATGAACCCAACATATCACGATACTCCTATGCATTACGAACAAGATGACTTAGTGAAACCTCCTTACTAGTCCCCAAGTAAAGAGCACAAGGAAGTGAGTGATCCCACTAATAAGGTAGGCCCTCTGGTTGACTAACTCTAATATGATTCCAAGCCCACAATTGAAGTAGTAGGATGCAACCAAGAACCTTTCGCTCCCTTCTCTTAATCTCATATAGCTTCACATACATTTGACATAGAAGAGCAGGAGTCCATGCATAAACTTGAGGCTCAGCTATCAAATGTAACACAAGCCCCAACTGGTTTCAAGGGAATCTAGAGCCCATGTTGTTTGGAAACAACATGTTACCTATGATATACATCACAAAGGTATGTAATACCCCCAACTTCTAATCCTTGTAAATATAGATATATGGGATCCCAACCTTGCTACAATCCACATTTCAATCATCTCCATATATAGGCCTCAATACCTTCTCCTTGTCATGGCCCACCATGACTAGTGAACCCTTGATAAGAACATGGAATATGTGGTATACATCCTCTAGTGTGATAGTCAGCTCCCTTATCAGAAGCTAAAAAGAACCCCTATCAGTATCCCATCTCTCATCTAGAGTAGATATATACTCCTCATATGCTCTAATAGTCTCCACCCATCTGCAGTCAGTCAACCCCATAGTCTCCAGTAATTTCTAATCATCATCTATGAGGGTCTTCTGCATCTTGGATATAGTGCAATGTCATCGATGTTGCACAGAAAGGAATTTCACCTGCAAGCACACACAAAATGCATATTAAAAAAAAAATGAAAAACACAAAAATTATTTCATGCATTTATTTCCATTTTACAAAAACACACAAAAAAACATTTCATGCATTTATTGTCATTTGCAAAAATAAATAAAACACAAAAATAGTTCACAATTTTTTCAAAATATACAACAAAAACACACAAACATTTCATGAATATATGGTCATTTTCAAAAACAAACAAAACACAAAAACAATTCATTTATTTTTCAAAAAAAAAATACAACAAAAACATAAACATTTCATACATTTATGGCCATTTTCAAAAACAAACAAAACACAAAAATAGTTCACGCATTTTCAAAAACAAAAAACAACACAAAAAACATTTCATGCATTTATTGTCATTTTCAAAAACAAACAAAACACAAAAATAGTTCATGCTTTTTTGAAAAAAAAGACAACAAAAACACCAAAAAAACACAACAAAAACACCACTCATCTTGCCAGCCACCTCCATAGCTCCACTCACTTCTCAAACTTCTCAAAGAAAATCAACTACAAAAATGAAAAACTACAAAGGCCAGTTCCCTATTTATAGCTACTTTTTGCAGCAAAAATCATGTTCTCATGTTTTGTGAGCGTGCAAAACTGTGCACCTATGGTTAGTGGTGCCAACTGTGGATGCATGGTTGAAGGAGATAGAAACCGTGCTCATGCAGATAACAAAAAAAAATAGAAATAACCCTCTCAAAAGCAACCAAAACATACATATTCATCACATCACCACATGCATAGCACAAAAATTGTCCTCATCAAAATCATTAAGTGAGCCTCATATTTAGTGAATTACCCTATACACCTAGCGGTTGCAGTGATTAGAAATCCATGCAGTTTGGTAGGATGGGTAGCTCACCATAAGAACACTCATTCAATCATACAACAACATCACATATGGCATTAAATTAGATGGAAACCTCAATTTTGGGCATGGATCAGTTTAAGATTATTTGCACAAGGTTATCCTTAAGCCCTTTCCATTGGGTTACAAAAGTAGAAACAATCAATCACAATTTGGTAACAATCATTGAAATCACTACAAGTATCGAAATCCCAGTGCACTGGTTCCTAACACAACAAGAATTCCTAATAGTAGTAGGGCCCCCAAACTCCAAATGTACTTGGTGATTTTACCACATGTTACACATCATAGAAATAAAATACAAATTTACAAAATCAAACCATCCCAAACTTGGGGTATCAAGTTGATTTCAATGTCATACATTTGCATCCATCACATCCACCTCCTTTCATCATCCATATTTGGTCAATTGGCTTGTGGGTTTTATTATTTACCCATTCACCAATTGAGGGGGTAAGCAAACAAATCAAAATTTCAAAAATCATTAGTTTTTAAGCATCGAGAATATTTGAGTCCATCTATCCATTAAACAAGGACATGTGTCTTTTATTTTTGCATCGCATTGTGTTTTACACAATGTGGTACAAAAAGGGGTATATGTAGACACAAAAACCCAGGCATCCACAAAAAATAATTTGCACCCCACATCACAATCCTGCATAGTAAAATTATATACCCATTTCTAAACTTAGGTGTATAAAATCCTGCACATTATCCTATTTTTAAAATTTTGATAAATCTAGAAAATCAACCTAGGATACCCTGCCTAATCATAAGACATGTGTCCTAGCCACCTCACTACACCACCTTGCCATATATCACACACTCATGTCCCCCTTGTCTCTTCACATGGAACATACCCTACACCTCATTCCACTTGTAGCCACATCACCCCAGTTAAGTGAGACATCCTAAGTGACTCACTCTAACTGCCCCTTCCATTTGGTAGTCCTGGATTGCCACTTGGAAATCCTGTCTTGCCACCTCCATTTTTCCTCAAAAATCCTAAAGGGCCTATAAAGGAACCTTCATCCTATTAACCAAAAATTTTCTAAGAACATACATCATCAGGATACCAAAATATTACCAAGAACTCACATGCTTCCCGAGGAGATCAGGGATTTGAAGCCCCAGAATCCATTTTTGTAGCCTTCTACCATTCAACAAAAACTGCCCATCCACAGTTACACAGTTGAAACTTCCCTCATGTGGTTTCCTCTCTGCCTACCCATGGTTGACCAAATAGAACTGTGTATCTATGGTTGTTCAAAACTAGGAAAGCATGACACACACAGATCAATAAGTTTTATTTTAGGAAGGCACCCAGTTTGATTTTTTGCATTTTTTTCAACTTTAGTTCGAGGATTTTATTGCATGGTTTTCATTCTTGTATATAGGTTATACTAAACCCCCATTTTCTTTTTCATATATGCAAGAGATAGGTACTTGGAAAGATATTGAAGTTGGAGTGGTCCCCCCTTTTCGGATATCAGAAGCCCACTCATTCTTAGAGCTATAGCAGAGGAATGAAGAACACAGAGTTTACTGAAGAGTTGGAAGACCCTCCTTTTTATTATCAAATCATTGTATTCATAAGAGAGAAAAATATTATTGTAACATTACCCCTAACACACTTTGGTAATTCAAGAAGCATTCTAAAATCAGGAGATTCATGCTCCTCTGTATTAATATAAAAAGATCAAATTTGTAAATTCTCTTTTATGGTTCATGTTTTGTGTTTAGTTCTTTTGGCTATAAATAGGATTATCATGGATATTACTAGATGTATATTGAATACCAAAAATATGATGCCCATGTTTTGGGGTGAAGAAATGACTTGTTTTGATCATATCATCAATGAAACTTTGACTTGATCAATTTAGGCATGACTTATTTTGAGAGATTGATAATAAGATTTATGTTTCCTACTTCTATATATTTGGATCCACTACATGGTCCTATGATCCACTATTTGGATTATCATTGATATAATTCTAGTTCTTTTGGTTTCTCTACTCTTAATGAGGGTACATCAATAGGTTCTATTTATTTGAATCTCCTTCTTTTGAACCCTTTTTTGGTAATTATAATTTTAAATCACACAACAAATGAGGTTGATGGTTACTTTAGGTTTAATACTCTAGTATAGACTTCTAATGCTATATCTGTGTAAGATGTGTTGTAGTCTTTCATAATTACTCCATATCTAAGTGGGCCCCAAAATCCTCTTTAGGATGATCTATCTATTCTCTCTTAGAAGCACCACTGGAAAGATCCATATCAAGACTTTGTATCTAGGGTTAACAATTTTGGATATATGATCACTTATTATCATGCCAAGGGTCCTATATAGTGGAAAGATGCTATGGTTACCAAGTATGAGTCATTCATGAAGAATTAAATATGGAATATTGGTCATTTTCTAGGAGAGAAGAATATTGTTGGATATAAATGGGTCCAATTACACTTATGATGATCATGTGGAGAAGCATAAGGTATGCTTTATTGCTAAGGTATTCTACTATAAGGTGGTAGTTGATTGTTTAGAGATATTTGATCTAGTTGCAAGGATGAACTCTATTTAGAAAATTCTTTCTATTGATGTATTATGAACGAGAGGTATATTAGATGTATTTGAAGAGTGAATTTATTCATGGTTATATTTAAGAGGAGATTTATACATAGTAGTACTCTAGTTTTGAGATTAAAAAACCTATTCTTGAGGTGTGTAGACTAAGGAAATCATTGTATGGGATTAAGTAGGATCATTACACTTGGTATGAGAATTTTATATTTTCTTTTTCAATTATAGGTTTTGATGATATGAAGTATATCATGATGTCTCCATCAAGTATTAGGATGAATAAATTTTTGTGATTGCATTGTATGTTGATGATCATATCATAAAGAGAAGGTCTACATTCTTGATCTAAGAGATGAAGTCACAACTTTATGATAATTTAACTTTATGATAATTTTGAGATGATAGATTTAGGTCTTATTAATTATTTTCTAGGGATTTATATTGATGAATCACCCTCTAGGATCACCATTTCTCAGTACATGTATCCCTTGGACCATTTGTAGTGGTTTAGGATGGAGGATTGCAAACCTGCTCAAAGTTTCTTTATTTATAGTTTAAAACTATGAGTAGATTGCACTAATACTTTGGTGGATTCCACTTTGTGTGGGCCATTTATTGGATGTCTTCTCTATATCACTTGTATTTAGTCAAATCTTCTATTTTATATCAACTATTATTTCCATGTATATGTAGGAAATCCATGAGAGTCAATGAACACCATCCAAGTAGATACTTTGGCATATCAAAGGTACATACCAAATGGGTATTCACTACTTGGAACATCTCTAATTTTGATATTTTTTTGATGTAAATTAGATTTGTGATTCAGACCAACAATGCTCCATAATCAATTTTATTTTTATCTTGGATTTGTATTGGTCTCTTGGTATTGTAGATGATAGTCCACCATATCTCGATATTTTATGGAAGTTGAATATTATGCTACTAATAAGGTTGTCAAACATTGTCAATGGATGCTAATTATTTTGGACTAGTTGGATATTCCTCAATAATTTTATATCACTCTTCATTGTGATGATTAGTACTTTGTCAAGCTTGTTTACAACCCTATGTTTCATCTAAATACTAAGCATATCCAGGTTTGGATGCACTATATTTGATGGCAATATATTTAAAGGAAGTATTCTGCAACTCCTCCCCTATGACATCTAACATGAGGAGATATCACTTAACTCTTTATTGACATCTAGTATCACTCCTTACCCTTTAATTTAACCTCTTATTTGAAACTCAAATATCATATTCTTGGTCTAGTCTATGTGCGAATAGTAGAGTAGACAATAAATATGCTAACCAAGGTTATGCCTAAGGTCCTTTTTGTGCAATTACAATAGCATCCTAGATAAGAGAGTGCATTTTAAGGTGGGGTGACTAATAAGGGTCTCTCTTCATGTACCCCATTTAAATTAGGGAAATATTTAGAATATTTGGTTTAAAGTTTCACTCAAGGATACAAATGATTTTGGAATGATATATTGTACACCTTGTATGGGTGAATTTATAATAATGTTTTATTAATAACCCTTGAGACTAACCATTTTTTCATAATTCAGAGTGCTATTATTTTATTTGGTGATATTATTTTGGTTTCTACAAACTCACTTCCTTTTTATTTATGTTATTTCTATGTTTTGTTCCTTTTCTAGGTAATCTGTTGATTCTATTTATTTATAAAAATATTATGAAATATAACAATATTCCAATTGCTTCTTATCAAGTATTAAGGTATAGGTTGTAACTATCCAATATAATACATAATGAATATTTGGATCAAGTCCCCATTGATCTTACTACCAAATTGGTATGAGATTTTCCTCCACCCCTCACCTTTTGAGTAGCAATAGGATTGAGTTGTCATTATTGTAGTGATACAATTTAATCTTACATTATTCTAAATATCACCTATATATTCAATATAAAGTAAGTCATGTATATATTCATAATACTAATCATTTCTATAATCATATCCTTTCTATGGACCATTTCATAATATTTGAAAAATATTAGATATTTAAAAAGATAATTTTATATAGCAGAGTAGCCTCTTTAGTAATATATTTACAACAAAATTTTATTATATTTTATCTCAAAGTCTAGCATTATTCCATCCATATTCACTAATGAGTTTATTACATCCTTTTATTTATATTAGTCATCTTAGTAATTAAAACTTGTAAAGTTGACATTTTTATCATTATAAAAGTAAATGGCCATGAATATATATCAAATATATAATATGCCATTAATAAGAAACAAATTTAAAAATGGTTCTCTTCATGTACACAATAAAAAATACTTGATTATTATCTTTCCAATTAAAATTTTACCTTTCTTATGTGAGTCTGTAAAACTTACTCAAAGTAATTAAATATCAATGTTATAAGAAACATAAAAATATTTACAAATTTATCTCATGATGTTGGCATTAATCATGACTCATTCATTAAAACCTGAATAATAGGGTTTTGGATATTGTTCTCCATTATACATTTTTTGAAATCATCTTATAAGTTAAGTTGAAGTGTGGTATAGCAAGATGTCATTGATTATAGATTTAACAAAAACTATAAGCTATTTGTAAAACATATTTTATTTTTAAATTGGTTTGAAAAGAGACACACCTATAATTCATCTTGATTAAATTACCATGATATTTCAAAAAATCACATAGTAATATTATAATATCATTTTATTGATTATTTATATATTGTTGGACAAGATTTGACCTAGGTATATTCCCTAGAAGTCCATGTTTTTAATTGATTGAAATTATACCATTTAATAAATGTTGAGGTTCACTCATGGGATTGGAACCTTGGATTATGGTTTGAAACTCCTTATACTCCATTAATCACCCTAAATCGATTAATATTTATAATTTAATATAACATGGAATTCTTTGTAATTGAACATATTTAGGTTCCAAGAATTTTCATATTAAAAAATAAAATATATACAAAAGGATTAAATGAATTTAAAACATTAAAAATTCATTAAACATGAAACATCCATTATATCCTCTAGACGGTTTCAATTTAAGTCATCAATATCATTTGTATTTGATTATTTTTATATAAGGTTTGAGGAAATTTAATACAATTTAAAATGTCAAATATTTGCATGTTTTAATTGTTCTAGTTTTGGAATCTCATTGGAAAGGTGCCCATAACTAGTCAATAATCCTATAATGCCCACCTCTTTAAACCTTGATCAATTGAAAACTATAAATAACTATCTGAATGATTAAGACAATAATGAAGTATGATAGGGATTGTTAATTGATAAATAATTTAGATAATGGTAATATGATGAACCATTCTTTATGATATATTTTTAGATTGAATGTGACATATTTCCTTGCTATAAATTCATGTATTTTTGTTTAATGGATGACATTAGTATGTTAGAGTTAATTATGATGGTTTTATAAAATATACTAATCCTATACGAAAGAGCAAGTATTCTTGTGTTTTAAATGTGATCAAGGCCATAACTGATACAAGATAAAGCATTTTAAAAATATACATTGTTACCAACATCTTGTCATATCAGTTAGAAATTAGTATGTGGAATTTATCTTACGTTATAAGTTAGGGTCAAGGGTGTCTTTACATTTCCTATCATAGAAAGGAGAGTACATCACTAAGATAATTAATTTGATAAATAAAACACCACTTGATGATATCCCATTAAAAAATTAAATAAGAATATAAAAACCAAATAAAAGTATTAAAAATTAGTATTTTAAAACTACACCAAACAACACATAATTCAAACACCTATGCTTAATATCACCCTAGTGTAGAATTAGGGGAAAGGGGGAATTAAGGGGTGGGTGATTTGAGGATCTTAAGGGAGAGAGGAAGACAACCAATAATAGGGATACAATGTGTGTGTGTGTGAGTGAGAGAGATAGATATGAATGTAGATGTAAAAGGATATTAACCTTGGATTATAATTTATGTATTTCCTATTTTATATCTAGAATCAAGCTACTTTAGACATCATCATTGATATAATTTCCCAAAAGTTAAGGCTTGCTTATTTTGCATGTTTGGAACCAAGCTACTTAATATAAAATCTTCTATCTTAAAATAGAAAGTAAACCTTAACAATTTTAAGCTTGAAATTTCTTGCTTAGGATTTTGGAATAGAATACTTGAAAAATCATGAGTTTAGAAAAGTCCTTCAAGTTTGAATACCGGCCAAAGTTATGGTTAACACCTTATCAATCATCTCCTATTTTGATGAAAATATCTTACTACTAGTCTACTTATTATTTCTTTATGATGATATAAAGGTTTTCTTTCAAAAATAATTATCAAACATCTTGATTTAGTGGGTATGCCTGAGTTATTCTCCTAGTCAATTTTTAGCCAACTTACTTCCTTTTGTTTCCTTACCATGATATTTTGGGATGGCCTTCATAGGGATCAACAAGCCTAGACATTTGCCAAAGGTTTCAAAATTTGAAATATCTAGGATGCTTGTGTTTCCACAAATTACGATGTATTAATATCCTCTTGATGGAAATATAGAAGCTTTATCTTACTGATTCCTTGACTAACCATCTTGAGTCCCATTTCTTCTTCCATTGTTCCTAAATTGTATTTTATGGGGTCCCTTTTTGGATAGTCACTATGAAACTCATTATATGTGGAGTGTAGTTTGGTTTTTGAACCCACCCTTCTAGGTGAGAGGTGAATCCACAACCATTGCATGGGATAAAATCCTACCAAAGGTATAATCCTTATAGTTATCACCATAAAGGCTTTGTGACTCCTACCACTGGTGATGTTTGCATTAGCTACCTCCAAAAAGGCTATGAACCATTATCTATCTGATCTAGTTGGTCAATATATCATCATGGTGTATGGAAATTAAAACCTACTTTGAGCTTATGGTGGAGGCATTCCTTTATTAGCAGCTTAGGTGTTTTATAAGCACTAGATACTTGATAGATAGATGGGGCTTTGAGTCCTCTCATCTTACTCAAAATTATTCTTTTTAGAAATAATTTCCTAGTGTAGTGAAATATCACTATAGTTTGGTGACTTATAGGGGGATTCTACTTATAGGAGACAAGGAAAATACAAACAAGGGCCTTATATATTGGGAATAAAGTCTATGACAACAAATATAATGAATTTTAGAGCTTAAGGGAATGATAGAAGAACTTATTTCTTAGAGATAAGCTCTGCTTGAGGTTTCATGAAATACTAAGAGGGAAGTGTTGGTTAAAATATTATCCCCCCACACACATAGTTTTGCTCTAAGAGAAAAATTTCTAAGTAAACATTAGATACTAGGCTAAAAGGTAGAAGAATATTCAAACACACAAGTTATATATTGAGCCTAACATCTAGCTAAGAGGAGTCTAAAATTTACCATAATGTTAGACAATTATTTTTGGCTAAGTATGAAAAAAAGAGACTAATATTTTATGAAGTTGATATCATCACAAGGTGTGAAAAAAGTATAGCATCTAGCATGACTAAACCTAAAAAATGGTTAAGGCAAGAGAGTAACATTTTTCTGTAATGCCAAACTTAAATTTGGATAATTTTGAAGAAATGTGGCCAAAATTTTGGAAGCTCTAATGTTACTCTTAAGATAAAAAATGTTTAGTACAAAAATAGGTTGGAATAGAAAATTGGTTAAATATAAAAGTAGAGATTAGACTTTTGTATTTTTGATGTCATCACAGGGTGCATAAAAAGTCTAGCATAAAAAGAGGATGGATAAAAAATTAGCTAAGAAATAGATCCCAACATGAGAAGGATAAATTTTTAAATAAGGCTTATGTATGACACCTGATAGTGTACCATGTTGCATATTTCAAAAGCAACTAAGTATGAAGCAAGAAAGCTAAAATTTTAAGAAAGTTGATGTCACTCTAGGAGGAAAAAAAGTTCGATCCATAAATGGTCTAGAACTAGGTTTCAACTAAGGAAGGGAGCTTGATAAGGCCTCAAGATCTTTATAATAATGAAAGAATCCCAGAGCTATCCCCTTTAGGGATAATCAAATCTGTAAGAGAATTCCAAAATCTAGATGCTTCTCCATCATACACCTATCCCTATGCAACTAGCCCTATCATCAAGAAAAGGGGTAAAAAACAAACATGTTAGAGTATGCTCTAGATTAGCTCAAGGGATATGGATACCATACTCTTGTAAGATATAAAAACCAACTACATTAGCATAATCAAATCATGGTAGTTAAACTAGACTATGTTGGAAAGGGATGCTCAAATTTTATATTTGCCCTTATCATGCTTACAATCAACTTTGTACAATATTTTTAATCTCATAGAATGTAATGTAAATCTACAAATAGCTCAAGTTATCTTAGAATAAGATTCAAATATTTAGCATTTATAATCTATATATGATGTATGATGACTAATACCTATCAATAGAGATCAAGCATTGTTTGGTCTCTATCCTTGGTGTTACACAATTTGTAGTAATGTGAGTGATATTTTTTTATGCATTTCTATTCATTACTTGATGAATGATTACTTTTTCTATCTAGATAATTATTCATTCAATTTATGGAATGTTTAAATATCTATAAATTAATTTAGGATGAACTTATACAACTTTATGTGTCAACTAGTCTATTAGACCTTATTTTATATTGTGAATGTAAGACTCTTGTGTAGTATAATTTTTTTACTATTAGCTAAATCTAAACTAGTTTTAATTAAAATCCATTTCTATCCCTTGCATCCATTAATTTAGTCTTAGACCATATTACATTTACTTATATTTACAAGAAACTAGTCTTCTTTAGAGGATGACTCAAAAGTAATTTTGGATCTTTCAATCTTGGTCAAGATTCAAGGGTGCATCTCATCCACATAGGAAAAATTTGGACGAAGGGATTTTGGCATGCCTAATGGGACACAAATCTCACCTACCTGACTGAGTAGGAGTTTGATAAAATTTTACTCTCATAGATAAAATTTCTAATCACCTGGAAATTCCACTAAGAATGAACCATTTATCTAGAACCTAGATGTCATAATCTATAGGTTTATGATCATAAAATTAGCAACCAAGAAGTTGGATCAACCTATGATTTTTTTTGAACTCCCTCCTTTTAGATTCAAAAGATATAGATCTCTATCACCTCCCTTATCTACCCCTATAAACTTTGTAGATTTCATATCTCATTAGTTCTTAAGGTTCATTCAAATCTACTATATTAGAACAAATAGCCCAACCTCAACAAAATTTTCCTACTTGGAATGATACAATATTGCTCAATTTGCTAAATCTTAATCCTATTCCCCAAGAAACTCTAAAATACTCTCCAAACTATGAAAATACTAGAAAAACAACATAAAAGCATTTTCAATATGTAGCTACCTTGGTTGCTATCCATAACCTCCAAGATGAAGCCATCATGATAAGTATATTGGTACTATCATTTAAATTAATTGTATCATACTAGTAATTGACCCTTCAATATGGAAGCATTACTTCTTGGGATGAACTTACTGAAAAATTTGTCCAACAATTCAATTAATTAGAAGATCCATTTTCATTGCTCTCTTAATTCACTGCTATTAAAAGATATCCTCAAGAGGTAATTATAGATTTCAATATCAGATTTAGCAAGTCCTAGAATAAAATTCCATAAGATATTTGGGCATAAGATGCTCAAAAACTTATTTACCATCTTTGTTCTTTCAATATAGACCTAGGCTTGCAAACATGCCAATCAAATATGGTGTTATTCCCACAAGTTTTTCAAGCTATTGTTTATGAATGCTTTAATTGCTATAGGTAAGCTTATGCTAAGTATTCTTATACCATATTTCCTAGAGATTTCCCAATATATATAGGAAACACATTCTTCAATAACAATCACACCTATGCTAATAACAACTCTAATTTCTAGAACTAAGATCCTAGCCTTACCTCCAACACCCACTATGCCAAGATTAACTCTATTATATATTATACCTACATTGCCTACCCCTAAGCCCATGGAACCTCCCATTATGCAAGATGTGGTAACAACATTGAAGAAACTAAACAATGAGCATGAATGGGAGAGTTGTTAAAAGAAATTACTAGAACAAGATATTCCCTTACATGACAAAAGATCAAGGATCCTCCTCAAGCAATGTCAATAAAAAGCCCAATTTTATCTATAGTAACTAGGAGGAAGGACCTTTAAATTCTCTATTGGAAGTAAATTTTTGGTGCTCAACTTGCAATGACCTGCATGATGCAAACACATGTATGATCTATTAGCACCATCTACAAATAGTAGTAACTAAAGAGGTAAAGAAAGTATAGAAGATAAAAGTGAAAAAGTTATGGGAACCAGATCAAATCATGCTGATGCAAGACCACCTAGAGGAAGAATCTATATTTGTCTTAATAAGGTTTGATAAGAAGCTCCTATAAGTAGATCCTAAAAAATTAAATCCACTAAAGATCCCATATTATAAAATGAAGCAACCTATAAAATAACCAATTTAGCCCACTCAAGGAAAATAACAACCTACAACAGAGTGTCTTAAATAGAAATTGAAGTCGGTACAAGCATAAAAATTAAAAACTTAGGAGCAAATCCAAAATAAACTCTAAAACCCTTTTGTGAAAAGCAACAAAGTATCGAAGCAACACATGACTACCAAACAAGATTTGATGAGCTAGAGAAAAGAGAGAAGAAGCAACCAAAATATTTAGGCTTTAATATCATAGAAGAGCTAAAGAAATATCCATCTAAAGTAAGCATGTATGATGCCTTTATGATCCCAAGATAGATAGATCTTCTCCAAGCATTGCTAAAATATTCTCATCATAAAGGTGAATCACATTTAGAGATTAATTTATCTAAGGTACAATAGTGTTGGGAATGGAGAAAAATATTTCACCCCTTTCTACATGTCTCTATGTATGGAAGGATGGGTTATATACAATTGCATGGTCAAATTTGGAGTAGCAACCATAATGATGCCTAAAGCAATTAGCAAATATATGGGAATGGAGTATACTCGATCTAGTCATGGATTGTTGTAGTTGGATGGTACCCAAATCAAGATTTTTGGGGTGATAAAATATATATCTATGGTCCTCCACAATGTTTTGAAGATAATATTTATACAAGAAGTTTTGGTGGTGGATCTAGATCCATACTTTGGCATGTGCCTTTCCTAGGAATTTATAGATAAGCTAGGTGGATACCTGTCTCTGGACTTCTCTCACATAGAAATACCTTATAAAGGTAGGAAGGTGCAAAAAATCCCATTCCATATCATATAGAGAAAATTGAGGAGGATCATGCTAATATAATTAGTGATGAGGTAGATCCCCTTGAAGTAATGATAGAAGAATTATAGATAGAATATTAGTTCTCTCTTGGAGACTTTAATGCTATGATTGAGATAGGATATACACCTATTCCATCATGAAGCCTAAAGAGAATAAAACTTTTTATGCTATCAAATCAGGATCTCTAAAAGATAAAAATATAGAAGCTCTACTTTGATGGATCTAAATGTAGGAATGGTGTTAGAGCTAGAATAGTGTTGATATCCCCTTCTAAAGGAATTAAGCAATTATTATACATGTTAACTTGGAGTTGCACTAATAATTGAGGAGGATCATGCTAATATAATTAGTGATGAGGTAGATCCCCTTGAAGTAATGATAGAAGAATTATAGATAGAATATTAGTTCTCTCTTGGAGACTTTAATGCTATGATTGAGATAGGATATACACCTATTCCATCATGAAGCCTAAAGAGAATAAAATTTTTTATGCTATCAAATCAGGATCTCTAAAAGATAAAAATATAGAAGCTCTACTTTGATGGATCTAAATGTAGGAATGGTGTTAGAGCTAGAATAGTGTTGATATCCCCTTCTAAATGAATTAAGCAATTATTATACATGTTAACTTGGAGTTGCACTAATAATGCTATAGAATATGAAGAGGCCTAGAATTGCTAGAAGTAGAGAAACTAGGAGTTAAGTTGCTATGATTTATAGTGAGTCTAAACCTGTGGTGAACTAATTTATAGAAAGATACAGTAACAAGCAATATTATCTCAAATCCTACTGGAATAGAGTCTAGGACCTATTAGAGAGATTTGAAGCTCTAAACATAAAAGTAATTCCTAGGAATGAAAATACACAAGCTAATGCGTTAGCCTTTCAGAAGGTAAAGTTTTTCCAACATCTAATATTTGGAATAATTTGGAGTCAACTAAGCTAGCATTCAGGCCTTTTGTGCCAGATAAGAACACCTTTTGGTAGGTGTTTAATTATTATGAACAAATAGTTAATAATCATATCACAAAAGGATTGATTACTCTTGAAATTATCTTTGATAACAACAACTAGTCAATTGGCCAAAAAATAAAAATTGATAAATAATATTTCAAAGAGATTGAAGTTGAACCTAGTAAAATTTTGAATATGGAAGTGCAATGTTTAGAGAAATAGGTGTAAGAGCTTATCATACTCTTTAAAGAGTTCAATGATATTATAGCATGGATCTATGATGATACTATTCAACACACTATAGAACTCCTTCCAAATGCTAATCCATTCTAACAAAAATAGAGGCTAGTTATTCCAAAGATATAATCTCTCATAAATAAATAATTGCTCAAATTTCTTAATACAAAAATAATCTATCTCATCAAGCACTCAACATGGATGGCCAATTTGGTACCAATGAGAAAAAAATGGATATATCCATGTCTATGTGGAATTTAAAAATCTAAATAAACATTCCTTAAAGGGTCATTATCTTCTTCCTTAGATTGACCAAAATCTACATTTTATTATTGAAGTAGAGAGATTTTATTTACTTGATGGATTCTTTCGATTCAACTAGGTCTAGGTAAGAGATGAATATCACTACAAGACTATGTTCACCACAAAGTTGGGAGAATTTTCTTACCAAGGGATTCCTTTTGGCCTATCTAATGTTGGAGCTACTATTCAAAGGGCTATGGACTTGGATTATAGAGAATTACTCAACAATGTGATACTAATTCTGGTGGCAAGTCGAGATTCACACAACAGAACTTCCCATTAATTTTTTGCAAATAGCTTAATACAGTCTTACATTACCATTTCCAGGCATATTTCCTTTCCCTCTCAATCCCGAACTCACCATCCCTGCCCTTACAATTTTTTGAGTTTTTATCGAGGCCTCGATCCTCTAGGCAATTAAAGCCCCCGCCAAACAAAAATTCAAATTCAATTTCCCCCCCCAGCCGAGTTTTCAAATTTTTTTGCCATAAATGGCCAACTGCCCGATCCGCCATGAGCTTGCATTAATGGCCTCCCTTAACCTGCACCCACCATTTTGTTCTAACTGTTCTTTTGCACCGCTGCTCAATCATAAAGTCCATCGCTTGTAATTGCTGTTCTACCAGAAATAATAATAAAAAGAAACATATGCATGGTCGACATCTCTCTTTTCAAATTACATGGCCCTCATCTTTGAATTAATACATGTATGCTTCCACGTGTCAATTTCAACCTTACCTCCAACTGGTTGCATCACTTTTAACACACGTGGCAACCACGTGTCTATTTCAGCCTTGCCTAGCCATCCGCGTGTAAACTTTGCTTTGTCTTCTTAGTGGCCGGGATATCGTGACAGGTCATGAAATCATGACATGTCGCGATATCGCGACCAAAAGCGCCTTCACCTTGCCGTAGCCCTTTGGGGTCACGATTTCATGACATGTCACAAAATCGTGACATGTCACGATTTCGCGACATGTCGCAAAATCATGACATGTCACGATTTCGTGACCCCACCTTGCCTTCGCCTTGCTGTAGCCCCTTGGGGTCGCAATTTTGTGACCCCCCCTCTGCCTTCACTTTGCCGAAGTCATTTGCTTTGTTTTAGCTTTGGAAGCTATTTCGAGACCATGCCATGTGGCAACTTTTCACTGGTCACGAGGACTCCCCCTACGCCTTGCTCTGAAACATCGTCGTGATATCGCGACGTTGCGATATCACGACGAAACTTGCCCTTACCATGTCGCAGCTTCGGAGGTCGTGATTTCGTGACCCCTTCCCCCTTGCTTTACAAAAACTTCCCCCTTGGAAAAACTGAAGAAAAGTACTTAGAAAAAAAAATTGAAACAAAAAGTTTTGGAAGATGCAAGATTGCTCTACTGTCGCCGGATGCTCCTGCATCAGACACCCGGGGTAAATTAAAAGTGATCCTCACTTCTATTTTGTTAGGGGAAGACCCAGGCGGTCAACCTCTATTTTTGACAACCAAGTTGCATCCTCAACAGGTCTGCCCTTCCACTTTATCAAATATTCAGAATACTGTTTGTTTCTGGTGCTTCTGCCTTCACGAGCATCTAATATTTCCTTGACCTCGTCTGTGGTTGGATTAGATGTTGGAATTTGCCAAATTTTTGTACTTGGTACCTCTATATTTTCTCCCTCATGATATTCCACTAAATTTGAAATGTTAAAAACAGGTGAAATGTCAAGCCAACTCGGCAATTCCACTTCATATGCATTGCCTGACTCCCGTTTTCCCAGTATTCTGCATGGCCCAAACTTCTTCATATTCAATTTGTTATAAGTCTTGGCAGGAAATATCTCCTTCCTGAGATGGACCATGACATCATCTCCCACTTCAAACTCTTTGAACCGCCGCTTTTGGTCTGCCCTTGTCTTATATTGAGTATTCATTTTTATAATTTGTTTCCTTACTTCTTCATGCAGACTTTTCATATGTTTTGTAAATTCTTCTGCCTCGGCACTGCACTTTTCTCTCTTATCCAACTTTCTCAGTTTAGACACATTTCTCGGGATGTTTCCATATATTATCTGGAATGGAGATTTATTTGTGCTCTTATTGACTGAACTGTTATACGCAAATTTCGCCTGTGGTAAAACTAAATCCCATCCCTTGGGTTGATCTGCTATCAAGCATCTCAGTAAATTACCCAGGCTTCTATTTACCACCTCTGTCTGTCTATCAGTATGTGGGTGGTATGCAGAACTGAACTTCAGATCTGTCTTCAACTTCTTCCACAAAGTTCTCCAGAAATAACCAACAAATTTTGTATCTCTGTCAGAAACAATGCTCTTTGATAGACCGTGAAGTCGTACCACTTCCTTGAAAAATAGCCCTGTAATGTGAATTGCATCACTTGTTTTTTGGCATGGGATAAAGTGTGCCATATTGGAAAATTTTTCAACTACTACAAATATAGAGTCATTTCCCCTCTGTGTTCTTGGCAATCCGAGGACAAAGTCCATGCTGACGTCCTCCCATGGCCGCTCAGGTACTGGTAATGGGTGATACAATCTCATGTTCTGTCTTCTGCCCTTTTCCATCTGGCATACTCTACAACTCTGTACAAAATTTTTCACATCTTGCTGTAGCTACGACCAATAGTAATTTTCACTCACCAGGGCAATTTTCTTATCCCGACCAAAATGTCTGGCCAGTCCCCCACTGTGTTTCTCCTTGACTAATTTTTCCCGTATGGAACTCATTGAAATGCATAATTTACTTCCTCTGAACAACATTCCATCTTGGATTAGAAAATCCAGCCATCTTGTCCTGTCCACAGTAACAAGTGTCAAGCAAGCCCCCCAGGCTTCTGCAAAATCTGGATCTTTAGGGTACAAACCCTTCAGTTCTTCAAATCCCACTAATTCCACTGTCATTTTAATCGATAAATTCTGCCTTCTACTTAAGGCATCTGCAACTCGGTTGATTTCCTGCTTCTGTGCTTCAAGCACAAAGGTATAGCTTTGGAGGAACTCCACCCACTTCATGTGCCTTTGATTCGGCTTTGTTTGATCGTTAATGTACTTGTAAAGCTCGATGATCGATAAATAGAACAAATTCCTTTGGCAATAAATAGTGTCTCCACTTCTTCGAGCTCGAACTATAGCATAAAATTTTTGGTCATAAACCGAATACTTTTTTCGAGCATCATTTAGCTTCTCATTGAAATAAGCAACGAGTCTACCTTCTTGACTCAGTACAACCCCTATTGCACTGCCACTGGCATCACAGTCCACCTGAAATACCTTGTTAAAGTTTGGGAGTGCCAAAACAGGCTATTCTATGACCTTTTTCTTTAATGCATCAAAGCTCCTTTCAGCCCCTAATGTCCACTTGAACTCCTTTTTATCCCCTCTCATTGTTTCTGTGAGAGGTGCACAAATGCTGCTGAAGTTCTTTATGAACTTCCTATAAAAGCTGGCTAGACCATGAAATGATCTTACCTCTATTGTGCTTCTTGGGGTAGGCCATTCGATGATGGCTCTCACCTTCTCTAGGTCCATTTTTAGACCTTCTGCTGAGATTACAAACCCCGGGTATACTAACTCTTTCTTGACAAAATTACACTTTTTCAGATTTATTAATAACTGCTCCTCCCACAGCTTTTCAAAAACCCTCCTGATATGCATCAGGTGTTCCTCCAGGGTTCTGCTGAATATTAATATATCATCTAAATAAACAATGACACTTTCCCAGAAGCTCTTTCAGTACTTCATTCATCAGCCGCATGAAGGTACTTGGTGCATTGGACAGCCCAAATGGCATGACCAACCACTCATACAAGCCCTCTCTTGTCTTGAAGGCTATCTTCCACTCATCTCCTTCTCGGATATGGATATGATGATAACCACTTTTCAGGTCAATCTTCATGAAGTACTCAGCTCCACTTAAACAGTCCATGATATCATCCATCCTTGGTAATGGGAATCTGTATTTGATAGTGATTTTGTTGATGGCCCGTGAATCTGTACACATTCTCCATTCTCCATATTTCTTTGGTGCCAGCACTGCAGGTACTGTGCATGGGCTCAAACTTTCCCGAATCAACCCCTTCTCCAGTAACTCTTGGACCTGCCTTTTTAACTCAGTCTCTACAGGCGTCATCCTGTGTGCAACTTTATTTGGCAATCTCGATCCTGGCACCAAATCTATATGGTGGCTAATTTTCCTTACTGGGGGTAAACCCTCAGGCACATTATTAGACACAATATCTAGAAATTCCTCCAAAAGTTCTAGGACTTCTGTTGGGGTATCTTGGCATTCCTTCTCCCTAACTCTCAGAATTATTACATAACATAAATGTTCATGCTTCAAACCATCCAGAAACCTTCTCCCATCAACTAAACATATTTTGGAGCTGTTACACACCTTTTCATCTGCTTCCTTTAAGGGTTTTAGCTTATGGCGCATGCCACTCTTCATCAATGAGTAGGTGTTGGCATGGCTATCATGCATTGCACTCTGATCAAACTTCCAGGGCCTCCCCAACAACATATGGCAAGCATCCATAGGCAGGATGTCGCATAGGACCTCATCACAATAATTTCCAATATTAAATTTAACGGAGCACTGCTCACTGACGAAGGCCCTATGGTCCTTCTGTAGCCATGCGACCCGATATGGATGCGGGTGCTTCTTCCTCTCTAACTGCAGCTTGGTAACCATTTCTTCTGAAACCAGGTTATCCGTGCTGCCATTATCAATAATAATATTGCAAATCTTGCCCGCGCATTTACACCTTGTGTGGAATAAACTTCTTCTCTGATCTGTGTCCTTCTCCTCATTCAACATGACTCTCCTTATAATAATTGCTTCCCCTCTCTCCGCTTCTTCAGAATGTTTAGACTCAGCATCTTCCTCTACCACAATAGCCCTGGCTGGACCCTCAGGCCTCTTGTTCATTCTTTCTCGGTGTTGTGGACACTCAAATGCCCGATGTCCTTCTTCACCACAGTGGAAACATGTCCCACAAAATACTACTCTTCCAAACCCTCGTCTAGATCCACCTCATCCTCTTGGGTAGCTGTTCTGATCACGAAGCTGATAAACATCCTCTTCCCTTTGATCCTGGTTGCTACTAGCTTCACTAGTCTTCTTCAGATCTTTATATTTTTCTCCATTAGTTCTCCCACTGGTTCTTCCACCATGGCCCCTTCCTCTTTGCTTGCCTTCAAACCGCCTATTCAGTTTTTCTTCCACCTTTAAGGCAAACTGGTAAGCATCCTCAATGGTGCTTACCCGAACTAGGCTCAGCTCTTCTCGGATACCGAGTCTCAACCCATTGATATAACGGGCTAACTTTTCTTTGTTTGCATCTAAATGTCCAGTTCTAATAGAGATCTTGTAAAACTCCTCGGTGTATTCTTGGACAGTTTTGTTTGTCTATCTCAAACTCTGCATTTTCCTTAGTAGATCCAACTCGTAATCTGCCAAAATAAACTGTCTTTTCAGCCTTTCCACCATTCTATCCCACCTTGTTATTCTCTCCTTGACCCCCCCCCTCTGCCTTCACTTTGTCGAAGTCCTTTGCTTTGTTTTAGCTTTGGAAGCGTTTTCGAGACCATGCCACATGGCAACTTTTCACTGGTCGCGATATCGCGATAGGACTCCCCCCCTACGCCTTGCTCTGAAACATCGTCGTGATATCGCGATGTCGCGATATCACAACGAAACTTGCCCTTACCATGTCGCAGCTTCGGAGGTCACGATTTTGCGACATGTCATGATTTCGCGACCCCTTCCCCCTTGCTTTACAAAAACTTCCCCCTTGGAAAAACTAAAGAAAAGTACTTAGAAAAAAAAATTGAAACAAAAAGTTTTGGAAGATGCAAGATTGCTCTACTGTCGCCGGATGCTCCTGCATCAAATTCCTTTATATGACATGAATTTTTTTTCACATTATAAGGATAAGTAGTTTGATCATCTCATGTTTGTATTTCAAAAGTGTAGAGAATTTTGAATATCATTAAATTCAAATAAATCTATATTTATGGTCCATGGAGGTAAACTAATGTGGCATATAGTATCAAAAGAAGGCCTAACTACTGATCCAGATAAATTCAAGGTAATCGTAGTGCTCCCCATTCCATAGAACAATAAAGGCTTACAATGCTTCTTTAGACAAACCAATTTTATCCAAAATTTTGTATCTAAATTTTCTTAGATAGTAAATCCTATGATAGATATTTTGAAGAAGGATGCAAATTTTATTTGAATAAAGATAAGGAGGGATGCCTTTAAGAAAATTAATTAAGCTATAACTAAAGATCTAGTACTAGCTAGACCTAATTATCAAAAGGATTTCATCCTTTACATGTATGGTGCTATGAAATATTTGCAACTATATTGACTCAGAAGGATAAAGATCACAATGAGCGTTCAATAGCCTTCCTGAGCCAAACACTACATAAATATGAAGAGCACTATTAGTTAATTGAAAAATAAGTATTCGGTCTCATGAAATTTCTAAAAAAGTTAAGGTACTATATTTCATAGAGTAAGATTGTGGTATATGTTGTACATCTAGATGTCCAAAACTTCATTATGCAAGGAGAGATAGGTGAAAAAAGAGTTGGTTGGGTTATCAAGAATCAAGAATATGATACATAAATGTGACCCACTAATCTAGTTATAGGAAGAGCCCTATGTGAAGACCTCACTAATTTTATAGTCTTAAAGACTAACATGCTAGTAGTTGAACCTAAATAAATGCAAGCAATCGATAGTTGGGATAAAAAAAAAAATTGGATTGATCAAATATTTATTTTTATTTAGACTAGTAAGTGTATGGATGGGTTTATGACTTCTTAGAGGTAAATATATAGGCTAAAAACTATAAAATATATCATTATTTATGATAATCTATACTAAAATAATTTCAATAGAGTGATCCTACATTGTATACCTTTGGATAGAGTAAATGAAGTCTTGAGTGAATTTCATGTAGGCTTATTCGATGGGCATTACTTTGGTCAAACAACACCTGCCAAGATCCTTCAAGCAAGATATTACCAGTCTACCTTATTTTCTAATGCTTTCAAATCTACTAAAACATGTGATAAATATCAGAGGTTTGTAGGAAGAAAAAAGAGTGACACTATTAGCTTTTGATGAGTATATAATATAGGAAATGCAACCACAAGATGCAAGATAAGCAAGCTATGATATCTATATGATAATGACACTATAATATGTAGGAAAATAAAGAGATAAACTTCTACAATAACTCATAAATATGCCATTAATGAAAGCTTATGAAAATAGTATAATGTAGTATAATGGAGGACATGAACAATCCACAAACTATTTTTTAAGGAACTACATTGTACTCCTCTACCAATCTATACTATGCACTCTATATTATCTCCTCTCTATTTCACTCACTATAAGGCCTTTATATAGAAATATAAGTTCCTTGGAACTCACTCTACCTTTGAATCTATCCTATGACTCATGTACATGTGGACTACATGCACATTTACATCATTACACATTCTAACACTTGTGCATTTATTACATGCTGAAGTAACTACTTAACTTTGATCTAAAGTAAACTCCTACTATATTAATGTACCAAAGGTGGTACATTTATATGTATCCAATAATGTAATATACTCTAACACCCCTCTATATTACATTATTTAGGTATTGAAGACTTGTCTTCAATATGGATCTTCATCTTTAGATGTTCTTCAACTTGATCTGGTCCTTTGTATTATCTTTAATTCACCTTGCACTATATGCCTCCTTGATCTGGTTCCTCTTCTTCTTCTTTATTCTTATCTTTGAAGACAATTCTTGCACTTTCATAGGTGAACGTACTGTCACCTGATTATTGAAAAAGTATCTTCTCTTTTCCTTTGTCCTTTATATCATTTTTTAGGTTATGTATAGAAACTTTTGAACAAACACATAAGGCATCATGATAATATTTTGAATTAGTATAACTTGAATTATCAATAATTCATGAGGATTGAAATATCTTCTCTAGGTATGATTCATCCATTTCTATTTTCTTTTTAAGTGACTCTATCAATCCTTTTTGTTCTACATTCTCATCCTTGTAACATTTGAATGTAAGTAATTCCATATATAATATGCTACCAAAGTCTAAAGTAATTTTAATGTCACTCTTTCCATTATCAATTGCTTCAATGAGTCGATCATGTAGATAATATTCCATGGTTTCAAAGTTATCTTTTAAAGCTTCACTATGAATCACTTTTGAAGTAAGGTCTAAGTCTCCTTCAAAATTTATAAGTAAATTCTTGATTCCAATTTTTATGACACTTGCCATTTCTTTATAATAGTTTTTATATCATTGTTCATTGTATTATTTGAGGTAGACATATTTCTTAGTTTTAACTCTTTATATTTTAAGAACACTTTTGATAGATCCTTTGTAGTAGACTACCTTATGACTCCCTAGTTTAGAGTATGTGAACCATTTTGATAAAACCTTTCTAAGACTTAGGTTTTGTAGGATCCTTATGTATCCCTAGTGATTATAATATAATCTAATCTTAGTAATAGTTCACCTTTTGAGTTGATTTGGTAATTTTTTGGTAATTATAATAATAAACTCCTATTTCACCTTATTTCTTCTATTGAACTATGCACTTATCAATTTTATGGAGTTCTCTATGGTTGGATTTATTTTATATCTTTAATTTTTCTATGAGACAATTATAAGCAATTAATTCCAACTCTTTCAAGTAAACAATAATTTTGCTTCTTTTCAACATTTAGTTCTCAATAGTTCAATTTTCTAAAGTTTGGTGTAGTATTCCTTATATCTCCCTAATGTAGAAATTTAGAAGATAATAATATTTGCAAACTAGTATTTCAATTATCCAATGTTGAAAACCTTATATCTCCTAGTATTAATATTTATAAATATTATAATATATATACTTCAACCAATGTACCTTGAAATATCACTTGAAGTTATATAAACTTGCTTTATAATTCACTAATGCTTGGTTAATTCTTTTGCTCCAATGTAGTAGTAAATTTAACCTTATATGGTTCACCTTATAAATCCCTTTAACCTTAATAAAAGCAAGTAATTAATTTTATATTACCTTTATAATGTTGCACGTGATATACCTCTATATTTGCTCCTCCAATAGATCCTTTGAGCACTGTATTTGTTGAATGATGGTGAGCATTCAATGCTCCTATTTTAATGGATTTTGACCTCCCTATGTATAAGTGCTTTGATGCTAGCTAAATATTCACTTCCACTTTATGAGTGCTATTATTAATGGCATCTACAAGTGTGCTTATACCTTCTTGATATGTGTGCCAAGTGACACGAGGTGTTTCCAAATATTTTAGTCTCCTCCTTGACTGGTATAGGTCTTTGAAGAACATTATGATACATGGTGTAAATTTGAATGACTTCTTGGGCATTGGCTAAGGTAGGTGAGCATTGAAACTATGATGAAAGGTGTTACTTAGTTGAGCACCCTTTCTCTTGAGCATTGGATTTAAGAGGATGAATATGCCTTTTGTGCCAGGTGGAAAAATATTCCTTCCACTGTTAGGACAAATGTAGATGTCTCCCCTTGTATGTACAAGCTTTCCATCACACCAAAATATTTTAAGCTTCTTCAACACCTATTATTTCCAACTATTTGGAAGCTTCTTTGGATCCTTTGATAGCAAACACTTTCTCCTTCTTGCCAGTGAGTGCAAGCTATTATATCAATGATGATATTACCTCTCAAAGTCAGCTCCAACTATGATGATCCTAGGGCATTGGAATGGAGGTTCTACGGTGCTCCAATGGTGGATTTAGGTGCTTCCTCTTGAAAAAAGATTCTTCCAAGTTGACTTGGGTAATACACCATTTTTACTTTGTACCTTACCCTTTTAAGATTAAAATATGCTATCCTTTGTGCTATCTTTATAGAGTGCAATGGATGATAACTTACATAGATAGTTCGTGCTATCCTTTACGTAGGTACCTTGTGCTAGATAATATATTTACATAGATACCTTATGTTATGCAATTAAATATAGCTCCTTTACATGGATAACTTGTGATATAGGTTGATGCTATCATAGGCAATGGATATAATGATAAAAATGATGTTCTAGACACCTTGAAACCCAACTTTGTGAGCCCTTTTGTTGGCTCTCTACCCTACTCAAAGTTTTTTATTCAAAATCCAATAATATGGCTTCTTGGAGATTGCACTTTGCTACATGTTATAGTGTATTTAAGACACTCTTTCTTTTATCCCTATTTTTTGTATTTGAAAGGACAAATCCGGTGTAAATATAATGGAAACATCTTTGCAATAGATAGGATTAAGTCCCTTATTTTGCATCAAAGTTATACGTGTCATTTTGAATATATTCCTTACTTCTTAGAGATGGTGGCTCTCTGCTCTAATCCTTGAGATCAAATAGTAATGTATTGTTGCCTTCCTTACTAGATAACACTAACCTCTAACTTCTTTTCTTGGATAACTTAGTAACAATGAATCCAAGCTCTTAATCATGCAACTAATATGCTATTTTCTAGGTTTAACTTTGCACTAATTTTCACTGCAACTAAAATACTTAGTGCACTTTAAAATCTCTTAATAATAATTAGTATAGTGTAATATTAATCTCACCTTATCACTCCTGTAAAATAACTCTCAAATTAACTTGAAATATGCACTATAAACTATGTAAACTTAATGTAGTCTTCTTTACTTCAAGTAAATAATAGGAAGATATTTTTATTTCTATCAAAATATATCTAACTCCTATTTTAATGTGCAGGTATTAATCTTAAAAGAAACAATCTTCTGCACTCCCTCAAAGACTATAATATGCAACCTTCTCTTTGAAAATTTTAACTCTAATATGGTTCTTAATGAATGTTAATAATGAACCAAAAATCTAAAGTTAAACTAATGAACCTTTTGCACCAAAGTTTCTTACCTTAACAAACTTTGTAGATGAAGGATTGCAAGGTGATTAGATTCACCTTATTTTTACCTTTTACTACATGAACTTGCATCTCTTATTTTGCTACCAAAATAGCTTCTCAACACACCATTTTTTAGCTTTGTACCTCCTTATATATTGCTACTTGATACTATACTTTGGTGGCTTCAACCTTCAGGATGTATCCTAGAAATTTGAAACTTAGCAGCTCTTGATGTTTCCTATGTTGTTGTAGACACCAAAACAGCACCCATCCGATTAAGTGACTACAAACACTGATCGCATTGACATACATAGCTTTCAGGGCAGCCCTCAGAGGTCAAATAGTGGTCCTAACCACTCACATAGCAGTTTAGAAGGTTGGAAAATGAGCAGAGCAAAGTTGGTCGCAAACTGCAAGCTTCAAATCCTAAACAAGCCTTCAATATAAAGTGAGCCTTTAACAAACTGCAACCTTCAAACTTCAAGTCTTAAGCAAACTACAAAACTTTAAGGAAAACCTAGCAAAAAGAGGAACCTTGGCCTTAGATGTCGCGAAATTGCGACGTTGCGATTTCGCAACATCGCGATATCGCGACGTCACGATTTCGCGCGTCGTGAAATCATGACACCTTTGGCCCAGAGGGGAGCCTCGGCCAAAGGTGTCGTGATATCACGCGTCGCGATATCATGACACCTTTGGCCCAGAGGGGAACCTCGATCAAAGGTGTCACGATATCGTGCGTCACGATATCACGACACCTTTGGCCCAGAGGGGAACCTCGGCCAAAGGTGTCACGATATCGCACGTCATGATATCGTGACACCTTTGGCCCCGAGGGGAGCCTCGGCCAAAGGTGTCATGATATCATGCATCGTGATATCGTGACACCTTTGGCCCAGAGGGGAGCCTCGGCCAAAGGTGTCACGATATCGCGCGTCGCGATATCACGACACCTTTGGCCTCGAGGGGAGCCTCGGCCAAAGGTCGCGATATCGTGCGTCGCGATATCTCGACACCTTTGGCCCCGAGGGGAGCCTCTGCCAAAGGTGTCATGATATCACGCATTGCGATATCGCGACACCTTTGGCCCAGAAGGGGAACCTCGGCTGAAGTGTCGTGATATCATGACGTCGTGATATCACGACACTTTGGTAGCAAACACTTCTCTTTTCAAAGGCAACACTTAACCAGTCAGAGGCAGACTTTGACGTGGCTGCCACATCCAAGGAATGATCGCCATGTGGCACCCTTGCGTGCCCATTTTCAAAAAGACCCCGTGGGTCTGTAGAAAAACGGAGCATTAATGAGACAAGCAGTTTCAAAACAAATCCAGTCCGAGGCCATGCCTCATAACTACTGATGTCAGTGCGAGCCATGTCTCATAAATCATCTGACAAGGGTCAAATCTTAGTGGCAGACTTAGGGTTTGACATTAATGTTCAGAGGCAAAATTCATCTATAAAAACTATCTCAATGCAATGTAAAAGCACCGAAACGAAGCATTTTAAAAAGACAACGAAGTGCTGTTCATTTGAGACCCGATTGCACTAGTTTAGATTTTTATCTTCTGCACATCCAGGATCTCTTGCAAAGAGAGGTTGGTGGGTGGTTTTCCAGAAGGTGAATCTGAACCTTCATACCTGACAGTGGATCACTATATCCATTAATTCGAAGACAATTATTTTCTTTGAGATTTCGGGCCCATTCCCAGTGGATTGGCACCGAAATCAGATTCTCACAGTAGGCAGCCCGATCGGGTGCCCCGCAAGCTTTAAATTCATCCTAAACTACTTTTCTATCACGTAGTTTTCTTATTACGTCGTACGCTGTATTTAAAAGGTTTACATTTTATATGGTCTGAATAACTCAAGCTTTACGTTAGAACATATCTTGCAATACGCTATACGTCCGAATATATCTTGCAGTGCGTCTTATTGAATATTAGCATGCAACACGATGAAATACTAACTTACAGGCGACAGCGTTAGAATCGGCCGACTGTTTTAAAGACAGTTGACGTTTTATAATATATGCCATTTTCGAATATGTTGAAATAACAGTTTACGTTTTATGTTTTCGAATACATGTTGTTTCGAATGCATGTTGTTTTCTGTTCTCTGTAAAAGTTACATGTTTACGTAGAGTTATTTCATTCACGCATATAAACAATCCTTCACACGCATTTTTCATTGATTTTGAGAGTCAAAACGTTCTGTCCTTGTGCAACAGGTGCTATTAAACAGTTTTCTGTTTCTTTGAATGCAGGAAGAAGCAGCAGAAGCAAAGATTCATCAGCAACCAGCGGTGGCAACATTCTGGCCCGCCCGTTTCTAATGTGGGCATGCGGAAGGAGATCATTGTTCATCTGGTGTAATTGAAAATATGTAACTGAAAGAGACTTATTGTAACAGAGTTTGAATCATATTAATAAAAAGGGCCGTGCTCCTGATTTTCCCTTTTATGTTTGGTTGATTCGAAGTTCTGTTTTCATTATATCTTAATCACTGTTTTTCTTTCAGAATTATTATTTTTATTTTATGTAATTATTTATTTAATAATTAAATTTTTAATTATTAAAGAAAGGTAGAGAAATTTTTCATAAATTTTTCTTGCTTTATTTAATTATTTTTTTTATTTTATGTAATTATTTATTTAATAATTAAATTTTTAATTATTAAAGAAAGGTAGAGAAATTTTCCGTAAATTTTTCTTGCTTAAAAAAAAAAAAAATTAAATTTTTACTTGCTGTTTTCCGGTTTGTAGTGTTTCTTGCTGTCTTTCGGTTTGCATAGGGAAAGTTTCTTTTTGTTGCTCGTTTCATTTTTATTAAATAAAAAATGAACTCCACACATTGCACGCGGTAAATTTGAACCAAGGAGCTGGTCGTAAAATCCCAGCCCTTGAGCAAGACCAACGGTGGGTTCATCACCACCTTGGCTTAGCTTTGCATCCATTTCCCCGATTGTCACTGTTGTTAGACGTAAATCCTGACGAAAGCTGACTGAGTGTTGCTGGGGTGATTCCCATGCACGCAAGGATAAGTCTTCTATGGTAGGTATCATTAACAAGACAATCCCCCCTTCCATACCGCCTATGTTCCACGTATCATCTGCTCTCACGTACCTATAGTTTCCCTCTCGTAAGGGCGGGTATATAGAGAGGTTGGTATATCGGTCCGACAATGGTATATTGAAGGGGAAACCATTTATGAGAGTCATATGAGCCAACATTATGCATTTAAACATTCTTCCAAAATTTGCAAAAACATAACAAAACATCAAAATGCACTAAACCAGTTTAGGACACACTATCAAATCCTTAAAAAAGATAATCACGATTTTGTGTATGAGTGTGTTCATTTCTGCTTAGTGTAGACCAAAAGACAAATCACCATAAACAAGATAAAATCTGATTAGTTAGTAGAAAAGCGCCACAATGGTGTACACCCGTAGCCAAGCCCAATCAAGGGTGGATGCTACAGAAGGTGCACAAAGAGAGGGCGCTAGTTGCATTCGTTTTAGCCCTGAGGACTTGGCCATACCACCTTGGTGGTCTGGCCTACAAGAGAGTCCATATCAGACCCCATAAAAAAGAAATTATTGGGAGCCTCCTCATTGGGGTATGCCCATCCAACACAGCCCCTTTCGGGAAGACGCTTTACATGTAGATTTCAATGTAAATAGACAACCACCTCTTGAGGTTAGATATGAGTGGCCGTAGCGCAACGAAGCGCTAGAGAGGCATACTGTCCATTTGGAGAGACAACGTGGATATGGCATCTCTTCTTTACCTCCCATCAGAATAGAAAGACAACATCCAGAGCGTAGGGCTCTTTACACAGGGCAAGCTAACTCCGCCCGTCCCTTTCACACCCATGAAAGGGAGTACGAGGAAGATCATCACATTCCTCGAGAATAACATCCAGCATGGGAACCTTGTGTTTTTGCGCCTGCCAGATATCATGATCACACATCAAGGCTAGAGCCTCAAGCAAATGTCGCCTACCCCGACAAAGGGAAGCAACCCATTGAAATTTTAGACCATCAAGATCGAGGCAAACACATAGGAAAAACATTCAAGCCTCCTCAACAAAAGAGGGTAGACCCAGTCGACCCGACAGTCGCCATACATGCCGCTCACCAAGCTCGAATCACGCAGCTTGAGCAGGGTCATCAGGAGTTAGAGTACTTATACCGCTTGAATAAAGAGCACATGCAGTGCGAAGCGGATGAGTTGCACTATAAGCTACCTGAGAGGGTGCCAACCCTTCGCACCCACAGAGATGAACAATATGAGAGGCACAACCCTTTGATATCGGACAGGTCTCCGTGACCTCGTCAAGCTTTGCCTCCGAGACCTTATAGACCCGAGAGGGATGCCACTCCCCGAAACAATGATGGGTACCCTCAGCGGGGACTTAATCAAGGTCATAGGTCTCACCCAGAGACTCCTCAAGAAGTTTATGAGGAGTATGAACCAAAAATAGAATGGGCCAAAATGCCCCATCAAGGCGGGAGGGCTGCCAATCGGCCACCCCCCCATAGGCCTCCAGTCTCCCATGACTCACAACGGGAGCAAACCAAAGAGGAAGAAATAAAATATTTCGACGCATACAAAGCACTATTAGAGCATTTGGAGTCTATGGAGACAAAAGCTTCTAGGCATCAAAAGCCCACATTACGTCAACTCCGTAGTCACCCAGTGCATCCCTCAGTGCCCACACCTCTTTACCTTGAACACTTCAAGTTGCCTCAATTGGCAATTTTTAAAGGTGAAGAAGATGCACAAGAACATGTCACAAGGTTCCTAAGTCAATGCTTCGGCATCCAAGATAATGATGCATTGTTGCTTCAAACTTTCATAACCACATTCGCAGGCCCTGCCTTGGATTGGTTCACACAATTACCCAAACATAGCATAAACAATCTCGATCAATTAGTAGATGTGTTTCTTGAACGTTTTGCTTTCAACACAAAGAAGAAGGCATCACTGAGTGATCTGGCCAGCCTCAGGCAATATGAGGAAGAAACAATGACAGCATACGGGAATCGTTGGAGGGCTTTGCTTTCTAGGTTACCTTACCGTCCCCCTATGTCTGATCTTACGCAGATTTTTGCATGGAGTTGGTTAAAATCAATCTCTGGTCTATTGCTGCTACAGCAATACGACAGCTTAGAAGAAGCTTTGGCGCAAGCCAGAGTTATAGAAGAGATTAAGATAGACGAAGGCACAATTGCCAAGCCTAAAAAGAAAGAGTGGAATAAAACCACTAAGACTGGGAATACGCAATCACAACCCGCTACGGTTAACCAAGTTGCGATAAATGCTTCCAAGCCTATGCAAGAAATGCAGCCCCAAAAGGCTAATTACCAGGCAGTGCCTCCTAGTTATGAAAAACATAATAAGAAACAGGAGCAGAATCAGCAGCGTCGCCCTAGGCGACAATTCACCCCTTACACGGAGTCCAGGGACTCCCTATTTGATCGCTTGTTAGCGGCAAATCTAGTCACCCTTCCAGAGATCCAAACTATAGACCCTAACGCCCCCAAGCCTAAGGGATACAGAGAGGAATTCTATTGTAGATTCCATAGGCGCAGGGGACATGATTTAAATGGATGCTAGAAATTCAAAGGATTGATCCAAGATTTAATCGACAATAAAACATTGGCCGTAGACAACCCCATAGCTCCAAATAATCAAAAAATGGGGGTATTCAAGGACCCTTTGCTTGCCCACGAGGCACAGGCAAAACCTCTCCAGATTAACGAGGTGCGAGAGAATCTTCCCATGCAAGGATTTATGGGAATGATCAACATAGTGACAAGGAACAAAAAGTACCTAGCAGCTGCCCCTGTGGTAGTTACGAGGGAAGTTCCAACGACGTTGTAGCCTCAGCAATGCCCTGTGCAAGTACCTCCACCTAGACCAGAGGTCACGATACGGACCAAACTCACATAGAGTTTGCGGACCACATCGGCTAGGCTGTCCATTTACGAGCTTATTCAACAGTCAACACCTCATAGGGAAGCTCTTATGGACATTTTAAAATCCATCGAATTACAGCCTCACGAAGCAAATTCTTTCAACAACTTTGTAGGACATGTGCAGTGATGTACGAAGCCAATCATCACCTTCAGAGAGGATGAAGTCAAAGCAATATCGAATGACACGATAGATCCACCCCTGCACATCATCGTGCAGGTCAACGGGATCCCATACAAGAGAGTGTTGGTAGATACTGGCTCGTCCAGTAACATCATCACCATTGTAGTGCTAAAAAATTTAAAGCTACTAGCCTCTCATATCACAGCCTCCACGTACACACTACGAGCTTTCAATGATGCAATATGCTCGACAGTCGGCACAGTCGTTCTACCTATCCAGGTAGGACAAAAGACAATACCAACATTGTGCCATGTGTTGGAAGGTGAGATGGCTTACAATATACTGCTAGGGCGGCCTTGGATCAGGGACATGAAGTGTGTCCCTTCCATCGCTCACCAGTGCTTAAAGTATGCTTTTGAAGGAGAAATACATGTAGTCCCGATGGACTTGGAACCCTTCAAGTATTGCAACGTGGTACAACTAATGCCTCAATCGACCCTCCCTTCAACGCATTTGGATTTCCAATTAAATCCATCCAAATAGGGTCCAATACCACAGGCACCATTGGTGACCAAATCACCAAAATCCCAGCTAGGTGAATCCTCATCATCGGCTCCTTCATTACCAACGCCACCTGTCATGGCTAAACATAAGGACAAGGGAAAACAGATCATGGAAGAGGCTTAGCCCCTAGAAGAGGGTTTGCCCACAATATCAACGGTATCAACAGAGGAAACACCTAGCACTACGAAAGTTGAGATTCCTAAACCACCAAACATGGAATGGACTCAGGAAGGACTGTCGTTCCCTCCCTCCCAAGAATCAACAATCACCGTTGAAATGGCAAGTACAGGCCTGGGGGAATACTTAGTGCAAAATGTTGTGGCAACGCCTACAGTAGAATCAGTACAAGATATGGGGAGACCTCGCCTTCCCATAGGAACAGTTGTTCCTCTAGGTCACCCACCCAACCAGACAAACTTTGTGTATGGGGGCCTTGATCATGGTCTTGAACCATGCAAACAAAAGGAAGCAGACGGAGAACCTTTTGTTGAAAACATCAACTATCTGTCAAACCCAAACTTCACCCTCAAATATCTCGGCCAATGCAATTGGCATGGATACGGGCTAGGCAGATATGAACAAGGGATGCGGGTCCTTTGCCAACCAAGATATCAGATGCCATATGATAAGTCAGGAGTAGGGTTCCACCACCCCCTACCATTAGACATCTTGGTAGAAAATATGCAAGGCCTAGAAATAGGCAACAAGGGGGGATTGGCACCAGATCTTTATTCCAACCCAAATACAGAATATACATTGGGAGACTACCTCCCATGGTCAACAAACACCCTTGGCAACAACAGTAACTCCCCTCCTTTGCTGGAGAGAGGTGAAAGTTCAGACATTAATCCTCAAAGAAAACATCAACGATGTCCAGACATCTTTTTGAAACTATTCCCCTTAGAGGTTCCAGTTGAATCAATACCATGTCAAGAGAATCAGGTCCCTCCACCCAGAGTGGAACAACCGCAATGGGACCAGATTAACTTACTGGAACAAGGAGAACCCTCAATGTCGCAAGTAATAGTTGCTGAAGAGAATGAACATTTTTGGATCTCCGAAAGTGATTCAGAAGATGAGACTGAGATGATCTATCTTAGACATGCACGACGGAATTATCGCCCTTTAACTCATGAAGATCTAATGGGACAGATGGGCATAAGGTTAGGGCATGAATGGTGGGTAGACCTAGCAAGATGGGCCCTAGTGTTAGATCCATGGCTCCAAATTCACGATGAGCACCATCCACCCCAAGACCCTATCATGACAATAGTGCCGAGGGAAGACCCTGTCCTCCTATCAGCACATAGGGCCGATCCATTCATGCCCGTTCCCCTAGAACCAGATCCAGAGTATAGGGAGCATCTAGAAGATTCAAGCTATCATACCCATGGTAATGGAGACCCAATTCATTCCATCTACATGATATCCATTGATTTGACCACACCCATCCGAAATCAGACCGATCCAGCATGGTCATTGCATCTCGACATAGATGCCATCGACTGGGATCGCGTCAATTCACCTTTGTCACAATCAGAGTACTGCCATTTCAGTGAAATACATCATTTTACCCTAGGTACAACTTAAGATATTTTTAGGCTGAAGAGGAACCCGAGGTTCCCATCGTAGATATAAATTCAGCTAATGATATCCATTTGATCCTGACTCCACATCAGTTGGAGGACGGATCCCACATGTCAGTCGAGGAAACGACTGATGTGGATATCGGCAAAGATCCAATGAATCCATAGATTTGCAAGCTGGGGGTAAGCCTTTCCCCCGAAGAGCAAGCCGACTACATTACCCTTCTCAAAGAGAAGGAGGTTTTTGCATGGTCATACAAGGATATGCCAGGACTAGACCCACAGCTAGTCACGCATAATTTAACGCTTGATCCGACAATCAAGCCTATAAAGAAAAAACTACGTAAGATGCACCCAACATTGGCCTTGATGGTCAAATATGAATTGCAAAAGCTGTTGGACACACAGTTTGTCATCTGCATGGATTATCCACCATGGCTATCCAACATGGTTCCCGTCAAGAAGCCCGACGAGAGGATTCGCATATGCACCGATTTTCAAGATCTAAACAAAGTGAGTCCCAAGGATGATTTCCCCTTATCGAGCATTGAAACGTTGGTAGATGCTACAACAGGTCACGAAATGCTCTCCCTCATAGATGGTTTCTTAGGATACAATCAGATTCGTATCAATCCTAAAGACCAACTAAAAATGGCGTTCACAACGCCTTGGGGGACATTCTGTTATAAGGTCATGCCTTTTGGCCTTAAAAATGCTGGTGCCACCTACCAACGTGCCATGACATATATCTTCCATGATTACATGCACAAAACTTTGGAAGATTACATGGATGATTTGTTAGACAAGTCTCTTTGGTGCTCAAATCATATCGTTGACTTAAGCAAGATCTTCGATCGCCTCATGGAGCATAAAGTTAGACTAAACCCCAAGAAGTGCGTATTTGGCATCACATCTGGAAAACTCTTGGGTTTCATAGTCTCAAAACAAGGAATCGAGGTGGACCCAAAGAAAGTCAAGGCAATCCTCGAAATGGTTCCCCCAACTACAATCAAGCAGCTCAGAAGTCTGCAGGGCAAGGTCGCCTTGATTAAATGCTTCATAGTGCAATTATCTGACAAGTGTCGACCCATGAACAAATTATTGCACAAAGGGGTTACATTTCATTGGGATGACGAGTGTCAGTTAGCCTTTGACGAGATCAAAAAATACCTAGTTTTGCCACCAGTATTGGCACCACCTAGACCAGGAGTGCTGTTCTACTTATATATCTCAGCTACTACGGTGGCACTGGGCACCATGTTAGCCCAGAAGAATGAACTTCACAAAGAACAGGATACTTACTATCTCAGTCGCACCCTGGTCAGTTATGAACTTAACTATGCATACGTTGATAAACTCTGCTTGGAAGTGGTGTTTGCTACCAAAAAGCTACGCCACTACATGCTGAGCAAAACTACGTATGTTGTGTCTAAGGAAAATCCATTACGATACATGATGAGTCATACTTGTCATAGTAGTCGCACGGCAAAATGGATCATGTTGTTGACGGAATTTGACATAGAGTTTATTGGACAAAAATCTATCAAAGGACAAGTCATAGCCGATCAACTAGCAGAGGCTCCTCTTGAAGACAATCAGCCTCTGGTCATAGAATTACCCGATGATAGGGTCTTCCATGTCTCAGAATCGCCAGATTCTGATGAGCCTGAGTCACAGGCCGACATAACCCTATTCTTTGATGGTTCTAAATGTGAGTAGGGTGGTGGCACGAGAATTGTATTCTTCACACCGTAGGGTGCCCCAATGCCCCTGTCATTTAAATTAAACTTCCCATGCACCAACAATAACGCAGAGTATGAAGCATTGCTCCTAGGTCTTCAGACAGCAATCGCCATGAACATCAAACGACTGAATATCTTTGGTGATTCACTGTTAATAGTCAATCAAGTCAAAGGGGTCTATAAATGCAAATGCCCAGTCTTGTAGGCTTATAAAGCCCTTGTGGACAAATTCTTGGCAAAACTTGAGTGGTATGACATCAAGGGCCTCCCTCGATCATCGAATCATTTTGTAGACACAATGGCCTCCTTGGGGTCACTAATTCCGTAGGACCTTTCCGGTAATATGATAACCATTCAAGTCAAAACCTTATCACAATCTACGATGGAGCGTGCAAGATTAGACTTGACGTCAGGAATCCACATGATCCAGATTGAACCATCCTCGGATAGGTTCTCTCGAATCCGAGATCATTTGAAACACGCCAACTGGGGGTCCTTGTTCTCCCCTACTCCCATTAATAGCAACACAACACTATTCTTGCAGGTTCTATCCCATTCAACGTTTGCTAGGGAGGAACTTCAAGAGGGATTGGTTGTTCATACTGTCAAGGTTTTTGATCAACAGGACTGGTATTTACCCATCAGAGACTACCTCAAGTTAGGTAGTCTTCCGCTTGATTTGACTCATGTCACAAAACGAGCACTCAAGCAGAAAGCGGCTAAATATGTCTTGATAGGAGACATTTTGTATCGTCACAGCTATGAAGGAATCCTCCTTCATTTCTTGGACCAGCACGAGTCCACTTGGGCAGTTGCCCAAGCGCATGGTGGTACATGTGGTGGCCACTTCAACGGTATGGCCATTGCAAAGCACATTCTTTGCATGGGCTATTATTGGCCATCTTTAAAACGAGATTGTTGCACCTATGTCAAGAAGTGTGTGAAGTGTCAACATCATGCCAATTTGATGCACGTACCTTCTCAGGCCTTGTAGACAGTCCAGTATGATTTGCCATTCTCACAGTGGGGCTTCGATCTAATTGGAAAGATCTCCCTTGCATCATCAAGCCATCACACGTTTATCATAACGGCTACAGAGTACTTTACCAAGTGGGTGGAAGCAATTCCGCTTACCTCTACGACAGGACCCCGCATTGTGGAGTTCATTTTGCATAACATCATATGTCATTTTGGTATTCCATCCAAAATAGTCTCGGATAATGGAACACCTTTCAAGAACAAAGACGTGCGTGCTTTGACCACAAAGTACAAGATTCAGCACAACTTTTCAACACCCTATTATCCGCAGGCAAATGGGCAAGCAAAGGCATCAAACAAAATGCTAGTTGCCATCCTTAAAAAGACCATCACAGACAGTCATAAGGATTGGCACATTCAAATCCCACTTGCCCTATGGGCCTATCGCACTAGCATTCGGACACCCACTAGGGCCACTCTATTTTTTCTTGTGTATGGTTCTGAGGCAGTCATGCCCCTAGAGTTGGAGATTCCTTCCCTACACATATCAATGCAGGAGTTCATCAACGATGATTCTGCGTGGCAAGCTCGGTTAGACCAGCTTACATCACTCGACGAACGACGCGTTAATGCTCTCGAGCATTTACGTATTTATCAAGAGCGACTTAAGAAAGCTTACAACATGAAAGTTCACCTAAGGGACTTTCGAGTTGGTGATTTGGTTTTGAAGGAAAACCATAAAAATTCTAGTTTGCCATCCCACCTAAGGGACAAGTTTGTGGCAAATTGGTTAGGTCCATATGTCATTAATAGCAAAATAGGACCCGAGACGTATCGACTAGCTTCTCTTGATGGTATCAAGGAAACCAAACCCTTGAATATCAGTCATTTGTGACCATTTCATATCTAAGAGAGCCAAATCCCAAAAAGGCTCCAAGGATTCTTGCAATCGCTTGGTCAATCCCAAAAGGCTCCAAGGATTCTTGCAATCGCTTGGTCAATCCCCAAATGCTCCAAGGATTCTTGCAATCGCTTGGTCAATCCCAAAAATGCTCCAAGGATTCTTGCAATCGCTTGGTCAATCCCAAAAATGCTCCAAGGATTTTTGCAATCGCTTGGTCAATCCCAAAAATGCTCCAAGGATTCTTGCAATCGCTTGGTCAATCCCAAAATGCTCCAAGGATTCTTGCAATCACTTGGTCAATCCCAAAAATGCTCCAAGGATTCTTGCAATCGCTTGGTCAATCCCAAAAATGCTCCAAGGATTCTTGCCATCACTTGGTCAATCCCAAAATGCTCCAAGGATTCTTGCCATCGCTTGGTCAATCCCAAAATGCTCCAAGGATTCTTGCAATCGCTTGGTCAATCCCAAAATGCTCCAAGGATTCTTGCAATCGCTTGGTCAATCCCAAAAATGATCCAAGGATTCTTGCAATCGCTTGGTCAATCCCAAAAATGCTCCAAGGATTCTTGCAATCACTTGGTCAATCCCAAAAATGCTCCAAGGATTCTTGCAATCGCTTGGTCAATCCCAAAAAGGCTCCAAGGATTCCTGCAATCGCTTGGTCAATCCCAAAATGCTCCAAGGATTCTTGCAATCACTTGGTCAATCCCAAAAATGCTCCAAGGATTCTTGCAATCGCTTGGTCAATCCCAAAATGCTCCAAGGATTCTTGCAATCGCTTGGTCAATCCCAAAATGCTCCAAGGATTCTTGCAATCGCTTGGTCAATCCCAAAATGCTCCAAGGATTCTTGCAATCGCTTGGTCAATCCCAAAAATGCTCCAAGGATTCCCTGCAATCGCTTGGTCAATCCCAAAATGCTCCAAGGATTTCCATAATCGCTTGGTCAAAAATCAAGTAAAATTCAAAAACAACAAAAACACCATGCATTGCTTTTACCATACTAGAGTCAGTGGTATTTTAATGTATCAAGGTTTTTTCATGATTCAGTCATCATTTTGCTCTTTCGCCATGTAATGTATCAAGTCAGACAGAATTTACGAAGGTAGAGTCATACTTGAAATACACCTTGTTACGTAACATCCCAACACAAATTAAAACACATAAAAATTCCCAAGTTGTGTGAACGAAATATGAAACCTGCATAGTAATCTAGGTCACCATAAGCGAAACGGTTATCTTGCTCATCCCCTGTGCGAATGACCCCAAGAATGCTGAGAGTTGGCAAAAGGACAAGCATCCTCCTTACCCAATTCCCTAAGAATCCCAAAGTTCTAAATAGTTGCAAAACATCAAAAATTTGCAAGCGTCAAAACTCCAAAAATTTGACATACTACAGTGCACACATCAAAAGGCACAAACAATAGTGATTATCGTCACTCCATATCCCCAATCCCTTGCTCAAAAGAAAAACAAATCAAAATAAACAGTGATCTTATCACTACAAACGAGCAAGTATCCCAATACAATTGAAGAAAAGAAGGGAGTTGAACTTGAATCCTTGGAACTCTCAACATTCTCACGGGTCATGAGGCAAGCCTCAGTACCGGTTTGGTTGATAGCCTATCGGTCACTGGCGGTAAACCTCTCGCATGACAATATATCTATCACATTAAATTGTGTACAGATCAATATTTGCATGTGGATGAGCTAGCTTATGGTATCCTAGATAACACCACAAATTAATCTAACTAAATACAACAAAGGAGTTAGTGGAGCTAATTAGGTGATCCTCGATGACGAGTTCGGTTGAAATCCCATATGGCACTGGCGGTATCCTGACAAATACCACATAAATGAAATCAATTGCACACACAGGGATGTGAAATAACTTGGTCAAAAACAAGTACGATTCATACCTTGTTCAAAAATCTTGTAAGATAAGGTACAGTCATGGCTAGTAAGTTAAAACCATCTGAGTCTCAGAAAACCTTAGCTACATTTCTAAACTGACTGTGCCACTTTTCATCCTTACACTACCATCAGAAAAGAAAAACCACATGTATACATACAAAGTCATGTATCACAGTAATCGCCTCAAAACAAAATAATGGAGTTCTAAACAGTCTATGGTGCCATGGCCACACATCACAAAGTCCATTCATCCATTTCATCTCTGCATATCACATACATTTGCATTCATTACAACATATGCATCCATCAATATAAATTAGCATGCATCCATCAACATCAATCATTGTGCATAAAATCATGACATATACACAAAGAAAGAAAATCAAAACAACAAAAACATCACAAAATTGCACCACAAAAACCATAGCAATAAGTTTTCGGACACAAGTGCTCTTGCACTTAACCTCTTGGCATAAAGAAAATCGATGTCGGGGCTCAAATTGTCACTTTCTCACTTCCCCAAGAAGGCTACCATAGCTGGACCGCTCCACGGGAAGACGGGTTTTTGATGATTTCACCTCATTATGGCATCACCAAAAGGGTTAGCACCCACCAAAAATAGATCCAAATGTCGGGAAACTGCACGTGCTTAAATGGTAAAACATCTCAAGGCACCCTTGCACAATTCATCTTGGGTCAAGCGACTCGTTGCTTTTCTCACGAGGGTCATTCCCTCATCGATTCGTCGCTTGATGGGGTAGTCACACTTAGTCACCAATCAACAAGCACACACCCAATCAGGGCAATGACATGCATTCAAAGAATCATTGACAAAGACAATCACGCTCCTTCTTGGGGCAGTAAACAAGCAATCATTAAATTTATCAAACACTTGGCATTCGTGAATCATGAACACAAGGTTCCCCTATGGACAAAAGGTTACGCCCTTTGCCTAATCATGACTGATCAATGTCCAAGCTCAAGTCACACCTCACCAAAATAGATTAACACTTGAAATGAAATTCCTTAGCTCGTCAGAAACAAGGATTCAAGAATGCATGCCCTTTCCACACTTGGGGCATCAAAATTTGGTTAGGTTACCAAGAAACCCTAATCATTAGTGCTTTGGTTTTATATTTTTGCTCAGCACTGCATCACCCGCAACACTTCCCAAAAAGGGGCATCTGTAGACACCAAAATAGCACCCATCCGATTAAGTGACTACAAACACTGATCGCATTGACATACACAAAATTTAAGGCAGCCCTCAGAGGTCAAACAGTGGTCCTAACCGCTCACACAGTAGTTTAGAAGGTCAAAAAATGAGCAGAGCAAAGTTGGTCGCAAACTGCAAGCTTGAAATCCTAAACAAGCCTTCAATCTAAAGTGAGCCTTTAACAAAATGCAACCTTCAAACTTCAAGTCTTAAGCAAACTGCAAAAATTTAAGGAAAACCTAGAAAAAAGAGGAACCTTCACCTTAGACGTCGTGAAATCGTGACACCTTTGGCACAGAGGGGAGCCTCGGCCAAAGGTGTCGCAATATCGTGCGTCGCGATATCGTGACACCTTTGGCCCCGAGGGGAACCTCGGCCAAAGGTGTCGCGATATCGCGTGTCACGATATCGTGACACCTTTGGCCCAGAGGGGAGCCTCGGCCAAAGGTGTCATGATATCGCGCATCGTGATATCGCGAAACCTTTGGCCCCGAGGGGAGCCTCGGCCAAAGGTGTCGCGATATCGCGTGTCACGATATCGCGACACCTTTGGCCCCGAGGGGAGCCTCGGCCAAAGGTGTCGTGATATTGTGCGTCACGATATCGCGACACCTTTGGCCCAGAGAGGAGCCTTGGCCAAAGGTTTCGCGATATCGCGCGTCACGATATCGCGACACCTTTGGCCCAGAGGGGAGCCTCTGCCAAAGGTGTCGTGATATTGCACGTCGTGATATCGTGACACCTTTGGCCCAGAAGGGGAACCTCGGCCGAAGTCTCATGATATCGTGACGTCGCGATATCACGACACTTCGGTAGCAAACACTTCTCTTTTCAAAGGCAACACTTAACCAGTCAGAGGCGGACTTTGACGTGGCCGCCACATCCAAGGAATGATCGCCACGTGGCACCCTTGCATGCCCATTTTCAAAAAGACCCCGTGGGTCTGTAGAACGGCGGAGCATTAATGAGACAAGCAGTTTCAAAACAAATCTAGTCCGAGGCCATGCCTCATAACTACTGATGTCAGTGCAAGCCATGTCTCATAAATCATCTGACAAGGGTCAAATATCAGCGGTGGACTTAGGGTTTGACATTAATGTTCAGAGGCAAAATTCCTCTATAAAAACTAGCTCAATGCAATGTAAAAAGGAACCGGAACGAAGCATTTTAAAAAGACAACGAAGTGTTGTTCATTCGAGACCCGATTGCACCAGTTTAGATTTTTATCTTCTGCACATCCAGGATCTCTTGCAAAGAGAGGTTGGTGGGTGGTTTTCCAGAAGGTGAATCTGAACCTTCATACCCGACAGTGGATCACTATATCCATTAATTCGACGACAATTCTTTTCTTTGAGATTTCGGGCCCATTCCCAGTGGATTGGCACCGAAATCAGATTCTCACAGTGGGCAGCCCGCTCGGGTGCCCCGCAAGCTTTAAATTCATCTTAAACTACTTTGCTATCACGTAGTTTTCTTATTACGTCGTACGCTGTATTTAAAAGGTTTACGTTTTATATGGTCTGAATAACTCAAGCTTTACGTTAGAACATATCTTGCAATACGCTATACGTCCGAATATATCTTGCAGTGCGTCTTATTGAATATTAGCATGCAACACGATGAAATACTAACTTACAGGCGACAGCATTAGAATCAGTCGACTATTTTAAAGACAGTTGATGTTTTATAATATATGCCATTTTCGAATATGTTGAAATAACAGTTTACGTTTTATGTTTTCGAATACATGTTGTTTCGAATGCATGTTGTTTTCTGTTCTCTATAAAAGTTACATGTTTACGTAGAGTTATTTCATTCACGCATATAAACAATCCTTCACACACATTTTTCATTGATTTTGAGAGTCAAAACATTCTGTCCTTGTGCAACAGGTGCTATTAAACAGTTTTCTGTTTCTTTGAATGCAGGAAGAAGCAGCAGAAGCAAAGATTCATCAGCAACCAGCGACGGCAACATTCTGGCCCGCCCGTTTCTAATGTGGGCATGCGGAAGGAGATCATTGTTCATCTGGTGTAATTGAAAATATGTAACTGAAAGAGACATATTGTAACAGAGTTTGAATCATATTAATAAAAAGGGCCGTGCTCCTGCTTTTCCCTTTTATGTTTGGTTGATTCGAAGTTCTGTTTTCATTATATCTTAATCACTGTTTTTCTTTTAGAATCTCATGCTTTCAGTTGTTGCTTTCTTTCTATCCTCAAATCTATTTTTTTTATATTTTCAAAGCAATAAATCTCTCCACTAAAATTTTATCCTTGAAATTCAAAAATTTGGTAGGGAACTCCAAATCATAGTTGAGATTTTCCTTCAAGAACCCTTCAGTTTTCTACTATAGAAACTAGTAGATATCCTTTCTTTGAATGAGCCTTCTAGCCTTCAAAGGTAATATTTAAACCTCTTAGGTTTGGTAGTAATTTTTGGCTCCTATATTCCTCAAACTCCTTGTTGAATTATAACTTCAATCTAGACCTTCTCAAGAATCTAAAAATCTTGAGGTCTTCACTAATATCCTTCAAAATCTAGTAAGCTTCTTGCCAAATTCTTCTCCCTTGGGCTTGTGAAATGGCGATAATTGGCCCAAGTTCTTCCTTTATCAGGAACTTCTCCTTGGTGGTAAATTTCTCCAATGAGTTCTCCTATGAACTTATTTAATGGCCTTCTTTGAATCTCCTTCAATGACACTCTCCAAGCCTTCTCCTTCTTTCTCCTTGAGACCTCTTCTCTAGGGTCTTCACTCTCATAGCTTCTCTAGTATTTTCAATGAGATATTTTCTTCAACCTTCTACTATGGAAGTTTGGCAATGAGATCTCCCTCTCGGATCTCTAAAATCTACTACTTTAGGAATAGGACTTTTGCTAGTCCTTCTCTATATCTTCCAAAACTGGAAGTTCTTCAATGGAAACTCTTGTAGATCTCTTCAACTTATCAGAATAATTTCTTATACTCCTTCAAGGTGAAGTATTGAATATTCAGTGGAGATCACCAATCTCATATCTTCATAGGGACTTTTTTATAGAGTCTCTTCAATTTTCTACTTGCAGTTTTCAATAGAGATCATCAGCCTCCAATCTTCTCTTGGACTATTCTCTAAAGTCTCTTCAATATAATATTTGTAGTCATCAATGGAGATCACCAACCTCTAATCTTATCCTAAACTCTTCTTTGGAGTCTCTTCCTTTAATTTGCAACAAGGCTCCTATGGAATTTTCTTCTTTTGCACTCTATAGGTCTACAATCTCTAGCAATAAGACCTTTTCTTCGAGCATCCAAATATTTGTTCTTCTATTTGTTGCTTCTAGTGTTGGATTGATTCTAAATAAGATATTATTACTAGATATTTTGTAGGAAGCTTTTCAAATTTATTTGAATCTCCTTTTTTTTGCAACAAAGTATTAGGAATGTAATGGAAGAAATTTTAAATCTAGAGATAATCAATCTTCACTAGTTGATTTGTCAATCTAGTGATATTAATGTTGAGTCCTACTCTTCACGAGTTTTTCGACAACCCTGTGAAAAGACTCTAGCCAAATGTAATCTCAAAAATTCTAAAAATGAGATTTTTGGATTCCTCTCAATCTCACTTATGGCTCTCCCTATTTCCTATCAATCTACCATGTGCTCTAATACCATTGTTATCTTTTGATGAGTATATGATATAGGAAATGCAACCACAATATGCAAGATAAGCAAGCTATGATATCTATATGATAATGACACTATCAAATACAAGAAAATAAAAAGAAAATTTTGCAATAACTTAGAAATATGCCATTAGTGAAATCTTACAAAAATAGTACAATGTAGTATAATGAAGGACATGAACACTCCATAAACTATTTTTAAAGGAACTACATTGTACTCCTCTATCAATCTATATTATGCACTCTCTATATTCTCTCTTCTCTATTTCAATCACTATAAGACATTTATATAGGAACATAAGTTCCTTGGCCCTCACTCTACCTTTGACTCTATCCTATGACTAATATACATGTGGACTACATGCACATTTACATCATTACACATTCTAATGCTTGTGCATTTATCTGTAGACACCAAAATCAAGCCACTTGTCATCCATCCATGTTTCCCAATCTCCACCATCCATTATTTATATATATACATACATATTTGTTAATATATATTTAAATATTAATATTTTATATTATATATATATTTATATGAATTAATCCTAGCCCTTTGCCATGTTTTAATCTCATCCATACATATGCCTTAATCCATGCTACTTACCCAGATTTAATCTCCACCCTTCCTCATGTTTTAATCTCGATCGCTCAAATTGTGTCATCAAAACCCTAACATGTCTAAGGGAACATTATAAAAGAAGAGTCATTTTGATGACTCAACACATAAGAAGAAGTCCTAAGTTCATTAATCCCTGAATATCCCTATAATATTAAGCATTATTTTGAATCTTGAAGAGATTTTTGGATTCCAAGCCCTAGCCCACCACATTTCCATCTTCACCTCCATTGTCACCATTTTCATCCCTTCGCTTCTATCACTGCCCTTATCGTGTGAACCAAATATGGTTCTATGCTATTTACATAAATCTCTAAATACCCTCTCGAGCCATATGAGTGCCCACCAGAGCCATCCAAGCACCTACCAGAGCCAGCCAAGCACCCACCAGAGCTAGCCGAGTGCCCACCAAAGCCAACTGAGTGCCCATGGGCATCTCAAGCACAAAATATACAACCCTAAAGCCCTTGGGTGCTATTAAGACATCTTCACAACTATCACTAGAATAATTTATATAAGTAGAAATAAAAACAAAAGGTTTATTGATAAGGTAATAGTTATGTATTCATTTTCATATTCTTATACTTTGTTTACAGTTTTATTATAGTATCTAGGGTTAGTGATTTTATTCTAAGGATATCACGTAGTGGATCCCTCATAGGTGTTACTAATATTTGTTACTATTTATTGTGTTTAGGTATAGGAATCACACACTTTGTAGTTGTTTAAGCTAGGGTGGTCCTATCTACGATACACAAGCCCAACCATAACCTCGTTGGGATCAGACAAGTGTGAAGACACCAACTATTCTTTTCAACTAGGGTTCATAGAACCCTAGTAATCTATAATTTTTGTATCAACATAAGTATTTAAATATCCCATATTTGGGGCATGCTGATTGTAACATTTGAGATCCACCCACAATAATAAATATTTTTATCTGATTTGTGCAATATTTGTGTATTACTTTGCTTATTGTTATTTTATATCATTATTGTATTGGTGTTGCTTGATTTTTTATTCACAAATGGTGATCATGGTGGGACCCACAAAGGGTTATCTATGCTAATTTACTTTTTCACTTACTTCTATTTTATGTTTCTATTATGTAGGTTTTTAGAAATTTGATCGCATGATTTTTGAAGAGCTAGGGTTTTTGAAAATTTGCAGAAGTTGACCAAAAGTTGCACATATGCCCTGTAGCACTCGAGGGGTGTCCTAAAATGCTTAGTGAATTCCCTACTACATTCCAAAGGATATGAGGGGCATTTCACAGAGTGAGGAAGAGATATGTAGGCTTTATTGTAAGTTTACTATAAACCCTAACTCATTTCTATTGTTGTTTCCTTGCTTTTACAGTAACATTGATAAAAAGAACATAATTAATTTTTGTTAAAAAGAAATCATATTTCATTTGTATTTTAGGAATTTAGAGTAACTTTGCATTCACATATTCACCATAGGTCATATTTCAAATTTAAAATTTTATTGTTTTTTGGAGTGTTTTATTCAATATTCTGCATACTATTTTCATATGAAGTGACAAATGCTTAAAATAGTTTGCATAATAGGGTTAATAATTCCTCTTTTATTTGTCTAAGTAGGAAAAAAACTAGGATACTTAATTTTACTCCCGCATTTGGTTATTCGACGTGAAATATTTGGCGAACCCTCCACTATTTAGAGTGGGTCTTAAGCGGTGTATCCTAAATTCTTTTGAGGAACCTAGTGTTTCTATTTTTGGCTTATGATTTAGGCCTATAAAATTGGTTATTTTTGACATTGTATGTACATATTAGAAAACATGAAACTTTAAAATAAATCACACACAACATGTTTCACAGTAAATAGTAATGAGTTGGATTTCATCACCAACCATTGCTTGAGATTTGGTCATGGTGGGCTTCATCTCCATCTATCAATATCTGCTCTTAGCCACCATAGATACCCATGAACAAAATTTCTATATTTCATCACCAGGAAGAATCTCATTTTCTAGCCAAGCCATAGATTTTGCGCTTCATAATTTAGATTAGCACATCTAAAATACACAAAAATCATAGAAAAAACAAAAAACAAAATAAAAGCGAGATAAAAAAAGGAGGTAAGAAAATATGTTGCAAAAACATAGGATTGAGTTGTTTACTTGATTTTGTAAACTTTTTATTTACATTACTTTCTTGCACATTATTTTATTCATTAGCTTATGGTGTTAAGTAGAAATAAAATAAAAGTATTGAATCATACTTCCATCCACCAAGACACTTTATCCATGGATTTTTCAACATCCTTTCCTACCACTTCTATGGTTAACCCTACTAGTGTGATACAGATAATTTTTTCAAATTTATCTACGGGTATCTCACATGTTGTGAAAACTTCAAATGTTAATGTTTTGCATAGAACCATCCACACAACCATTCCACAAATAGAATCATCTTCACCCACCATAAACCATAACATAACTTATATAGACATGGCCAAAGTGAAAGCTTTTCAAAGATCTGATAACTATGTTCTAGAACATGTCCATAGCCCACCTAGGCATGATCCTTAATTTCAACAAGATCTTACCTCTTCACAGTCTTCTAGCCTCAACCAGGTGTATAACAACCCTATTTTTGAGGCATCAATTGTACCTTCCTAGTATTGGTCCATTCCTCAGTAGTCAGGTGATCCAAGAACCTCCTTTCCAATTTCATACACCACTACCTATGGCAATCCTTTGTATGAAGCACATGTCAATGCTGCTTCACAAATGCCAGTCTCCACCTCATCCCATCCTGTTGTAATTATTGTTGCAACTTATCCTCCACCTACCTCATATATTACATCCACATCCACACCATCTACCTTAGAGGTGGCCATAATGAAAGCATGGAAACATATTAATTCATTGCTTATGGTGCAACAAGATGCTCAATATTGTTCCCAACAACAAGTACAAGTAACAGATTTTAAGTCTCAACCTATTTCTACTCAACCCTCCAATTTCACCTAAAATCCATCATGGGTACCACAATATTCTATGGTTTCCATACCCACACCACCATTAACTCATACCCATGTCATTCACACAAATCATCACATTCACATTCCCCACACATCATCTCCTTTTCAATATTCACCATCATTTCTTCATCAACCTCCACATCATCAATTTCAATCCACTCCACCAAATCATCATCATCTCATCACACCCTAGCATATTAATACTTCACCTTCACAAAATTATCAAGTAATTCAGGGCTTACACATACCTGGGGAAGATCCTCAAATTCAAGCTATGCAACAATAGATTGATAACCTAATGCAACACACTCCTGGTATGATAAACCAGAAATCAACACTTAGATAGTTGATCAATCAACCAATCCATTTTTTAGTACCATCACCACCATATTCAATAGATTTCATAGTACAAAAATCTACAAATTTTAAAGGGACTGAGGACCCTAGATAACACATGAGCACATTTATTTATTCATGTTTTATAATCCAAACTAATGATTCTCTAATGCTCCAAAATTTTCCTCAGATATTGGGGGGAGACACCATAGAGTGGTACAACCATTTTCCAAACCATAATATTTATACTTTTGAGCAATTGGTTGATCAATTTATTGAAATGTTTTCCCTTAATGTTAGAAATAAGGTATCATTAACTGACTTATATGGTTTAAATCAATATGATGATGAGTTAGTATACAATTTTAGCAACAATTGGAGGGCCGTTATTACCAAACTACCATTCACCCTACCAATGGAAGAGCTTACTAGACTATTTACTAAGATTTGCTTAAAACCCATCTCTTGGTTGTTACAATTACAACAATATCGATCATTTGAGGAAGCTCTTACCCAGGCTAGCACAATTGAGGAGATAAAAATCCAAGAGGGTGTGCTTAAGACTAAAAATAAAGAATGACAAAGTAAGGGCCAATACAAAGGTAACTATTCTGGCCAATCCAAATCAAACCAGGCTAACCAAGCTAACCAATCCAACCAAGTTAATCAAGTGGTCATGAGCCAATCGATAATGGCTCAACAACAACCTATGCAACAAAAACTACAAAAAATTGCATATCATGTAGTTCCCTCACCATCACAATCAACCCAAAATATAGTGCCAACTATGGAAAACCACCCACATCAATAATATGTTCGACAAAACTACCAGTACACCCCTGTTGTGGAAAATTTTGATATCCTTAAAATATTGATTGTCACACTACCAAAACTTCCTAATCACAACAATATGCGAGCTTTGGTAAACTCACCTCTTTAATTTGAAACACTAAATCCTTAAGAATGTAGGTTGGATCTGGATACCCCACAATGAGTTTAATTGATAATGAAATTCAGTCTTGCTAGGCTCTACCATATTTAATGAATTATAATGGATTTTATGATGATCAAGAAAACATAGCATATATAGTTTTTATTTCAAGAATGTAGACTGGTGCCTTATCCATTGGGCTATCATAGCAATTCTAATAATTCACATGGTATATGGAAGAAAATATGAGAAAATACTAATAAATCTATATTCATTTGAATATCGTAACCAACATAGATTCTTAAATCAGTGAAGAGATGTTGCCTACATGTTCAAATAATGCAAAATGTAGACAAGATACACACACATTGCACAACAAATGACTAGAAAATAAGAACTAGATATTATGTATTATATTCAACTTGAAATATTTACAATGATAAACCATGGCAGACACTCAGGTCTTCTATTGAACATAATACATTGAATCACCCTATTCAAATGATGCAACAAGAGATTTATGTCTACTGTCCTAATTATAGAGACCTATAGACTCTAGCTCTTTGAATGAATTCTAGAAATAATCTCATTAAATCTTCTCAACTCTTGGCAAAACTTGCACAAAGGGGAAAAACCTAAGAAAATGGCAAAAATAGAGGAAAAAGGGAGATACAATAACCTAGGCTGAGCACTCGAAATACCTCACAAATGTTTGTTGCATGATTTATTGATGATGAATCCTGGTTGCCTTGGCTCATTTTATAACTAAATTACCAAAATTTGGTTACAGATACTTGGTGCAGGTGCTACTGCTTGGAACATTTTCATGGTTGGGTGTTGTTTTGACTTCCTGATTTTGTTGCAATAGAATCAATTGATGCCAACTGTTGAAACTTTTTCCAGGATACTTATTTGTTTTAAAAAGGAAAACTGCCCTATCTATTATTAGGACTTATATGTTTGGATTTTGATTTGAAGGGGGCTCTTTAATAGTGGTGGGCTAGGCTTTTGAATATACTATTGAGTTCATGCAAAAAACAACAATATGGGTGCATTCCTTTGAATTCCCGTTATCCTAGTCATCTACCTTCTCATATTCAGGCACTTTTTTACTAGGATTGACATAGGTATATTTTTAGGATGGAACAGAGGGGGACCCGATGTGATGGTGAATATAGGGAAGAAAGAACACAATGAGATGGAACAAGATGAGAGATAGTATGGATGGTGGTGGGAACAATTGAGCATAATGGATGTGGAAGACTACAGATAGTGGTGGTGATATGGAGTTTTGTGGAGCAGACTATGATGGTGATCAAGAGAGAATGCCCAAAAAGGGAAGGGCAAAGGGGATAGGGAAGAAATATGGAATGGAAAACAAGATTTGGAAGTGTGCAAATTGGTAGGAGTGACAATAAAGGGATACTTCCATAATTACATTTCATTAGGGTGATCCCTCTGTAACTTGTTCCATTGAGGCACTGCTATCATTTTGAAGCACAAAAAATACTGATGTTTGATTAATTTCTTCTTCTTACTATACCTTCTATGTCTTCTACACAGGATATTTCTTCCTTGCTCACAGTCTTCCATAATCATTGCTTTTTACATGCTCTGGCCCATCGTTACTATTGATATTTTTATTGTGTGTAGTTCCTTCTTTTAAAGCCACATAGATATAGTCCACTCTATCAATTTACGACAACATCATACTCTGTATATACAAGCAAATATGCTTATCTTGGGTCTGCATTGAATTTATCCTTTGAGTTGCTTATTTCATGACCATTATTTTTCTTGCTATAGTCCAGGGACTTGAGCTTGTGTGAAATATTTTATTCACATGGCTTAGTGATCTCTACTTCAAAAAAATTCCTAATTTACTTAGTTTTCTTACCTTCCTTCTGAGAAATATTAAGCCACTGACATTGCATTACTCCTTTGGGATCTTGTATTTTACAACTACCATAATTTTAAAACCTGCTATGAGTGATCTGGTCGATCTTCATCTGCCTCAAATAGAGATATTACACTTGAGACACCCTGTAATTTTGTCATTTTTGGTTCATGGAATGGTTGGCACTCCATACAATCTGCTAGTCCTTGAATAGTGAGTCACTCATTCCCCCATGTATAACAATCTTTGTTGATCTCTTTTTTTCTTTCCACCTTGGCTTGTCACTGATTGAATGAGTGATGAGTGATATTTAGGAGCAGTGTGAATAGGTGAGGATACATTTTTGCTGATGGCTAAGGCTATCGCTGATTGAATTGATGATGACACTTTAGAATTGACGATGGCTAGATTGCTTTGCCAATGGTTTAGAGGTCTCACTGATAGAATCGATGACTATGTTTTAGGATGGCAACAATTTCTTTTCTGCTTTAGGATTTTTTTCTATTGATAATAACTATCATTGATGGGGTAGACTTCAGATCAGTGATGGGGGTGTTTATGAATGATAATAACTTGCATGAATTTTAATTTATTATCAATTAAAATTATGATCTTAGATTATGTCAATGATAGTGCTTTGAGGGCCTTTCATTTGACCAACTTCTATCAAGAGGAGAAACTTTCTAGGATGATGTTGAAAAGAACCTTGCCTAATGTTCATCGATGAGGAAGAGCGATCATTGATCGGGTGGACTTTAGATTAGTGAAAGGGGTTTGGAAGAGCGATGATCAAATTTCTACTTTGTTCTTTTCTCAAATTAGTCGTTGATGAGGTGCATTCATCGGTGATAGCTTTAGTGATGATTGGATTGTAAGAGCAATGAAGAATATTGGGCTAAGACACTGTTGTTGGTGGCTGACTTTGGTCATTGATTGAATTTGTGACAAAGTTATTTGAAGAGCAACATGACTGGAAGGGCTTAAGTCTATCGATGATGGCTTCGAATAGTCAAGGATCAGATCGACGACAAGGTTTAGGAAGGGTGACGAAGGAGTTTAAGATTTTTTGGACTTAGTGGATAGCTAAGAAAGACCTTAGGAAGATTTTTTTATTATGAATAAGGTGGACTTGGACAATTTTTTCTTTGATCTATCTTGGGAAAACCTTGCAAACCTCAACTTCACCTTTGAACTTACTAGGGGTTGAGCTCTTTAATAGGTGGTCTGAAGGGTTATGGAGTGAATGCATGGATTAAAATATGGTAACTTATGGTGGATGAAATAAATAGTATGAAATTCCTTAGTAGTATGAAGATGTGGTGACCTAACTAATGGTGAGGTGGAGGAGATAAACTCATGGTGAATACAAGTAAATTATGATAGCCCTTATATGTACCCTCCTCATTTTTTTATATTATGAAGGCTTTATTTTTTCTCTATCTTCAAATTCTCATCCTAAAATCACCTAGACATCAAGACCTCATCAAAAACTAAGGGTGCAACTTAAGTTGGGATTTTTGAAGCCCAACACAGGCTCTGTCTAGGACAAGAGGAATATTTTATCTGTCAGGATAAAATTTTCTCTTGAGAACTCTAGAATCTTTGGTTATAAGCAATATAGATCTTGACCAGAACCTTCTTTCTATGAACTTATTGCAACAAACCTCATGAAATTATTACCCTTAAGGACTTAATTTCAAGCACAACACTTAATATTCTCAGCTTCATGACCAAGTTGACTCAGACCAAAAATCACTTGAGGACATAAAAAAAAAAAACCTATGAAGCTATCAAAATTGAAAACTTACTAGACTACTACAAACTGGAATAAGAACATAAATGACTGTAATAATAATGAAATTGATTTATTTACAGTATCTACATATGTAAAAAGGCAAAAAAAAATAGTTCATACTCATTAATCCCCATTGCAAGCATAATACACCTTCAGGTGCTGGACATTTACTAGAAATTGTATTTCTTCACCATGTAGGGATAAAAACTTGTAAGTATGTTGACCTATTTTCTGGAAAATATGATAAGGACCTAACCATTTGGACTCTAGTTTGCCTTTTTCTCCTGGTTTGTCATTTTTTGGATCCCAGTACAATACTATGTCTCCTTCTGCAAATGGTTTTATTTTAGCTTTCTTATTGAATACTTATGCAGTTCTTTGAACCTCTTGTGTTATTTTTCTGAGAGCTTCCCTCCTTTCTTCTTCCAGTTTGATAATCTGGTCCATTATTCTCTATAAACTATTAGGCTTTTTGTGATCTTGAAGTAACAAAGCTAAGGCTAGAATTTCAACTTGTGAAGGAAGTAGGGCCTGTTCTCCATATGCCAAATCATATTGTGTTCTTCATATAGCTATTTTTATAGAGATTATATCTACCCATAGAGTGAATTTTAATTTGCTGTCCCAACTCTTTTTATTCTTGGCTAGGGATCTCATTATTTTGGTCATGATATTTTTATTAGAGGATTCTGCTTGACCATTCCCTTGAGGATAGTAGTTAGTTGAATGAGTTAGTTCAATGTTGTACTTACTACAAAAATCTACCATTTCATAAGAAATAAAATTGTTGCCATTATCGATCACTAACTTCCTAGGCACCTTGAATCTGGTTAGAATACTTTCTTCTAGGAACTTGATGATTACTTTGGTGGTAGATATTTTTAATGGGGCAAACTCCACCCACTTAGTGAAATAGTCTATGGCTTTTATTATCCATCTATGCCCCCTTGAGGAGTTAGGATTAATTTCTCCTATCAGATCCAATCCCCATTGCATGAAAGGAGCTTCTACTATCACTAGCTTTAAAGGTATTGCAGGTAGCTTTTTCTTACCATAAATGTCTAACAATTTTGGCACCTTCTTACTAGCTGATGTACATCCTTAAACATAGAAGGAAAATAGTATCATACCCTCATGATACTGTTAGTAGTTGCTTTTGGTGCAAAATGTCCTCCACAAAAACCAGCATGAAATTCTTCAATTACTCCTATTATCTCTTCGTGAAAAAGGCAGAGCAATAATACACCATTAGGGTATCTCCAATATAGTTTATCTTCCTGAATGTAATAAATTTGTTCTTGCAATTTCATACTTCTCATTCTGTTCTAAGTGCAGCCATTAGAGAGTGTCATTGTCTACAAGTTTTTCATAGTCTTTATACTAGTCTTCTTTGGATGCATTATTTTCATGGGTTTGATGTATGTTGACATTCTCAACTATTTTATTAAATCCCTACCCTCATTTTGTTGCTATATATTTTGCCAAGCATTTTCCCTTTATGTTTTTTACAACTTTGAACTCAATTTTATACTGTTGTAGTTTAACCATTCATCTGGCTGAACTGCCTATGGACTCATTCAGAGTAAACACATCTTTAACGACTAGGAAGGGAATACAGTCTATGACTTTACTACCTCCAAAAATTCCTTTGAAGTTATCCAAAGCCTTTATGAGTGCAAATGCTTGTTTTTCTATTATTGTGTACTTTAGTTGTGGACCTTTCAACCCTGAGCTCATGAATGCCACTGGTCTTTCTATATTTTTTATATATTTTTGTGATAGCACAACGAAAATGGTTTCTTCTGAAGAGAAAGAGTAGATATTAAAATCCTTGTGATAATCAGGATAAGCTAATACTGGAGCTTGAGTAATAGCATATTTGATTTTTTGGAAAGCCTACAAATTTTCCTCTATCCATCTAATAATGCCTTCTTTCTTGATCATGTTGTTTATGGGTTTGACGATCTAAGAAAATTTTGGCACAAACCTTTTGATGAAGTTGATTTTTACAAAAAATGATATAACTCTCATTAAGTTCTTAGGTGAGGGAATTTTGGTAATAGCTTCAGTTATTTCAGGGTCTATGTTGATTCCTTCTTTAGAGACAATGTGGCCTAACAACTTGCCCTACTTTTCTTTGAATATACACTTTTTGGGATTTAATGAAGTACCGAATTATTTACATCTGGAAAACACTTGAGAGAGATGCTTAAAATGATCTTTAGGGTTCTTGGAGAAAATAGTTATGTCATCTAGATAAACTACCACCATTTTGAACATTAGGTCTTTGAAAGCAAAATACATAGCTCTCTAAAATGTGGCCCCTGCGTTCATTAATCCAAAAGGCATTATGAGGTACTCGAATGTTCCCCAGGGAGTAGTAAATATTATCTTATGCCTATCGTCAGGGTTGACTTGAATCTGGTTATAGCAAGAAAACCCATCTAGTGGGGACATCCTGGTAGATCTTGCAACAACTTGTAATAGTTATTCCATATATGGCAAAGGGTAGTTATCCTTCAAGGAGTTTTTATTTAGATTTCTAAAATATACACATAGTCTAATATCTCCATTTTTATTTCTAAATGATACCAAATTTGCTATCCAAGTTGAAAATCTAACTTTTCTAATAATCTTGGCATTTAGTAGTTTATGAATTTATTTTTGCATCATAGGGTGTAATGTTGGATTGAATTTCCTCTACTTTTGTTTGTGTGGCTTCGTGCCCTATTTCAGTGGAATGATATGCTTCATTACCTCAGTGTTGAAAGTTCTAGGATATTTATAGCTCCAAGAAAAGGCATATTTATGCTTTTTTAGATATTTTATGTAATCTCTTTTTTCCTTTTCTAACAAGGATTTTTTAACTTTTATCATTTTGGTCTCTTGTTTAGTGCCAATATTGATTTCTTCTGCTTCTAATCCTTGCTAGGCTTGTTTATGGGCTTTATCAAAATAATCAAATAAACCTTCTAGTAAAATAATTCCTTTGGGCAATTTATTAGTCTTTAATTGTATTACTTCCATAGGCTCTCCAAATATTCCTTTCAATTTTTCTTCATCATCTTCATCACATATAATATTTGCATATTGATTCTATAATGTAATAAAGTCTTTAATATTTATGTCATCTTGAAAAACCTGCAGATAAAATATGTTGTTTGGGACAGACAGATGATGGACAAAAATAGTAGGGAATTTATCTTGGTATTCCATATCTATCTTTGGATTATATACTCTTGATGCATTTATGGCTAACAAATTTACTGTCTGGATTTTTTATTTAGAAACATATGTGATATTGAAAGCCAACAATTTATAATTTTTTTCTTGAACAATATACTGCTTTAGTTTGGGATGTTTAGTATGATATTTGTATTTAATCTACTGTATTATTAATTCAACATCACCATATGCAGTCAGATAATTAATCCCTAGTTCTTTGGCCTTCCTTAAGCCTAACAATATTGCTTCATATTCTACAACATTATTTGTACACAGAAAGTGTAGCTTATAAGGTATTCCTAAATATTTTTCGTTAATGTTAGTGAGATTGACTCTATCTCCTGCTCCAATATGTGACTTTGCTCCATCAAATGTTAGAGCCCACATTTTTATGTTAATATCCTTGTAGATTCAACATCAATTTTTGCAACTGTCTGTAGGTCCATATCTATCACTTTAGGCACATTAACTAGGAATGGGGAATGCCAGATGGAATATATCCCTATTTCCTTTTATTTGAAAGACTGGACTAAGTTCATAGTTGTATTATCAAAATTTTTAAGCTCAACATAATATCTATGGAAGGGTTCTCTCCTGAGAGTAACCTACTCTTTAGCTGTGAGGGGGATGGTGGCATAAGACCAGTCTAATTGGATGGATCCTCCTAATTGTTCAACCCAATATTTGGATAGTAGTAACAAAAAAAATGGATCCACATCAACCACAACTACATCCATGACTATGCCCTTCTTCGGATATTGGTCTAGATAAACTAACAACCCAATAATAATTCATGCACATGGGATTTGTCTACTGTCCATGACAGATATTGGGGGAGAGTCTTTGGTGCATACTAAACCTAACTGATCTACCAATTATTTGGGTATGATATTATGTGACGCTACACTATCTAGCATACAATTATGAATTACATATTGTTCCCAAAAATTTGGGTTATATCTCAGAGATATATAAAAGGGTTTGAATCTTGCTGGATTTTCTGGGAATGGGCTTGGGATTTTCTATTGCCAAGAAATTACATATATGGTTATTATATGATTCAACCAAACCAAATGCTCAACACACCTGATATCTATATTTTGGTATAGTCATCAATTCTCCAAAGGTAATGTTAATCTTCTATTTGGAAAGTTTTTGGCCTGCATCAAATTCAATTTTCTTGATTTTAGTATTTTTTTTAGGCTTTGGTTATTTTTGAACTTCATTCCTTATTTCAACTTCAAGAATTGAATATTAATTACCACTTGTTTATTTAGTGGTTGCTCTATATCTATTAGGATTCAGTTGAGCTACATCATCTTTGTAAGCTTTACCTAATCTATCAGGCACCATCCGTCCTCTCAGGTTGAAAACATGCATTCTTTCCATATTTTCCACCTCTTCGGCTGTTAGAATGATATTCCCTAATTTCATCATTTCATATCTATCTTCCTAAGGTCTTTTAAGGATTTCCATATTTTCTAAGATCATATCTCTGGGTTATTTTTCTAACTTAGGCAATTTTTCAATTTCCTTTTCAAATTGTTTTTCCCTTTCTTCATCTTCTTTAGTCTAGCATGTATTTATTCTTGCTTCTTCATTTGATTCTTCTCCTATGTTGTCATTGATATGTGTACTCAAATAGATACAACATGCAATTGGGTTATGTGGGGCATCACATTCACTACAATAGTATGGAAAGTAAGACACTGCATTTGTTGTTGGCAATTTTGGGTACATTGGGTACATTGCCTTTGCTCAAGTGTTGATGTTGTCATTGATGTCAAGAAGCGTTTGAAGGAATTTATTGACAAAAAGACAAGAAGGAAGGGTTTTTGTGAAAACCAAGGCAGACAAAATAAAAGGTTTTATTTAAAACCATGGACAACATATTTGAAATGGGTTTTTCTTAAAACCCAAGTTGGCTTTTCGTTTCATTGAAAAATGTGCCCCGGTGATGAAGATATTTAATTTTAAATATTTAGTTTAAATTTTATTTATTTAAAATTTAAATTAAAATTTTAAAATTAAATTAAAGTTTCCGTTGTGTTTGGAAATGCCGACGTATTTGGAAATGCTTCGAAGTGCATATATAATGAGGCTAATAAATTCATTTCAGTTAGGGCTAAGTCATCGATATCAATTGGTGTGCATTTCGTTTTCGACATCGTCTGCGCCAGCGAAGGAGAAAAACAATATAAGCGTGATTAATATTTTTGGTAAAAGTGGTTAGTCGAAAGGTGCGATGCGAAGTACGAAGGCACCTTGCATTACGACGAAATTCTGAGATACTCGGTGGATTGAGTGAAACCCTGCGCACGTGTTTCTACGATACGAAAATTGATGATCGCACAAAATTTAGAGAAAGCATTTGTAGAGGGTTTTGGAATAAGTGGACGAGTGTGCCGAGGAGTGTTTTGAACTCCGTGCAAGGGGTGTGTGATCTACGTGCCGAGGGTTGTTTTTGAACTTTGCACCAAGGAATGTTTTGAACCATGCGCTAAGTTGCCCGATAATTTCACAAGGTTAAGGTATGCAAATTCGTACTAGACAATGCTTGGTTTTATGTTTTGGAAGGGGTAAATAATTGATGTAATTATAAGCAAGGGAGTTATAAGGTGTGAGAGTTGTTTTGATTATTAATATTTTGATTATCTTTTGAAAGGATAAATGTATAAGGGTAGTTTTTGTTTTGTGTGAGAGATTAAGTGAAATAAAGGAGTTATAAGGTAGAGTGTCTAATATTGAAATGTTGAATGAAGAAGACATAGAACCTTGATTATATTTGAACCAAGGAATATTCTTGAGGAAATATTAAAGAAATATGTTGTCTACTAACCTTCTTGAGTTTGGCAAAAATGTGGTTATGGTTATGACAAATTTGTGAGATCTTCTTCATCTTCAATAAGGTATGGGCACATTCTTCTTATGAGTATGATTGGTGTATGTTTTCCTGAAATAAGATTGGAGTGAAAAGGTATTCAACTAGGTTTCCTTTGGTTGGGTGTAAATCCTATTTTCTGGTTTGTTGAAGACTACTTATGCATTGTTATCATTGATGAGAGTTTTGGTGAATGCATAATTCTGGTTTGAGGTAGTGGAAGCATTGTGCACTAGGGTTTATGTTTGTGAGTCTTGCTACTTGCTTTGAGTTGGTGAAACCCTTGGTTGGCTGTTTTGAGGTTGATGGTTGAGTTGCTTCCATAGAGGTTGTTTGATCAAGTTATTGCTTTTACTTGATTCATGATATTGGGCTTACTCCATTGAGTTGATTTGAACAAGTTATTCTTTGCATTTGGTGATATTGTGTTGGTGGTTGTTTTGTTCAAATATCTTTGGAGGGAAAAGGATTTCTACTTGTTTCCTTTTCTTGTGATGATTGGTTGAATGCTTCAAGGTTAATGTTAAGTTGAATGATGTTGGTTAAACCTTGTCTTTGAGCATTGTTGTTGAAGCCCTAATTGGTTGAGAAAAGATATTGGTTGTTGGAAAGAACATGAGTATCATTGTTATATGAGATATTGCATGGTTGGCAATTGTTGGGTTGTGTTTCATGTTCTTGAGAAAAGCATACTACATCTATCTTATTCTTTTGAGATTTGAGATTGAGTTGAGATTGAGATTGGGAGTTAAGTATAGAACATATTGAGTCTCTAACAATTCTCTTTATGCTTCTATGAGGTTGATGAATCACATTGGGTCTCTAACAATTCTCTTTGTGGGTTCATGCCAAGCAAGTTTTCTTGATGAACTTGTGAGCAGGTTTTGGACAGGTTCCGTTGGGGACTTGTGAGCAGATTTGGACAGGTCCTAGCAGAGGACTTGTGAAGCTGAGTTTGATAGTTCTATCAGAGAACTTGAGGACAGAGGTGCATTGGTTCTATGAGAAGAACCCGGAGGACATTTGTGCTAGACCGAAGGACTGTGTTTAGTGCAAATTCGAGGACCAACTTTGAGGTGATAGAGTTGAGGACAGAGGTCTCCAGCCAGAGCAGGGAAGACAGGTGTCTTCTATGGATAGAGTTCCATTTGCTAAGGGCAGCGGAGGCAGAGGTCTTCTAGAGGATCACCAGCCAGAGCAGAGGTAGGGGAAGGTATCTCCTTTGAGTAGAGGCTCATAAATTCAGATTGGGGGAAGGTTTCTCCTTTGAGCCGAGGCTCATAAACATTGTAATTGGGAAGGTTTCCCAAAGAACTTTGAGATAACTTTTAGAGAAAAGTTTTTGTGGATGAACCACATCAAAATTGTTGTGTCACTTTGTGGATGATCTTGTGCATTGTTTTGATATTGCTTTGGATATATTGCTTTATTGTTTTGAAGTATAAAGGAAAAGTAAAAAGAGGTCTTATACTGTTCACCCCCCCTCTCAGTATAAGCTTGTGTTCTTCAATTGGTATCAGAGCCGGTGCCTTCGAAAAGTTTAAACAACTTGAAGGAAGATCTTACAAGAACACAAATGGCAAGGAAAGGCAAAAGCAAAACCATTAGACACAAGAAAAAGAAATCTCACAGGGTCATGAAAGAAAATGAAGATGATCTCAATGTTGCTGCTTTGGGAATGGAAATAGATTCAAGAGATGAATCAAATAGTGGAGAACAAGCTAGATTAATAAAGTTTTGCACCAGATGTGGGAAGACCGGTCACTTTGTAGCTGATTGCTCACAAGTAAGAGAATGTTTTGTTTGTGGTCAACTCGATCACAATGATCATCATTGCCATGGGTTTAGTAGCAGTGAAGATGAAGATGATCCATTCAAAAGTGAAGAAGATAAACAGGATTCTGAAAGGCATAGGCATCAAAGGAAGAACAAAGATGAGCACAACTATAAAGGAAAGAGGTATTCTCACAAGCACAAGAAGAGCTTCTACCTAGACAAAGCAAGTAAGTGTTCTAGTAGTGATAGTGAAAGTTCTTCAAGTGATAATGAAAATGAGATGTTGTTCATATCAGAAAAAGAGGAAGAACCAAAACATAGATTCATTATCATGAAATGTCTTAAATGTGGAAATTTTGGTCACCTTGAGGATGATTGCACAAATAATGATTTGGTTGCTAGTATGTATGAGGATGCTCCAGAAATTGATAAAGAAGATGCTTGTATGGTTTTTGAAAAGGGTAGCACCTCTAGTGATAAGAAATCTGAAAAAGGCCTTGATGATTCAAAATGCAATCAAATAGAGGATCTTGAATGTGAACTTACTAATGCTCTTAGTGTTTTGAAAAAGGAAAGAAAGAAGAATGCTAGACTCAAGGATAAGTTAGATGAATGTTGCATGGAGAGAGATAAACTTATAGAAAGTCTTGACGTCTCTATGGCTAAAGCACAAGAACTCAAGAATGAGTTAGAATCTAAGGTGCTTGAGTATAGTGAATTAGATCAGAAAATGGCTTCTTTGAAAGAGGAAAATAAAGAGTACAAGGATAAGTTGTACGGGTTTCAAGAAAGCTCCAAAAAGGTTAAATCTCTTATCAAAGGTCAAAGAAAGACAACAGATAAAATAGGTCTTGGTTTTGTTAAGCCTCACAAGAAACAAGTTGGAGAGTCTAGTAAGAGACTCCAAAAGAAAGAGAGTTCTGATGAGGAAAGTATTTCAGATCATGAGTCCTTGAATGATAGATGCACAAAACCAGAAAATAGAATTCAGAATGAGAAGAAGAAGTTTTCAGGACCCAAGAGGTCAAATAAAGGAAAGTTTCAAGGCCGATGTTTTGCTTGTCACAGATTTGGTCACATGGCTGTACATTGCATGGCTCAAGTGAAGAAGGTAAATGACAGTTTCAGAAGTGGTAATTTCTTTCATGGGTATTGCTACTCTTGCAATCAGTTTGGGCATAAAGCAATTTTTTGCAAGGCAAATATCAGGAACTGGGTTAGTCAGAACAGGTTTGGTCAAAATAGGTTTGGTCAGAACTGGTTTGGTCAGAACTTGTGGATTCAAAGAACAGGTATGCCTAAAAGAAATAACATTGTTACTTGTTATAAGTGCAACAATGAAGGTCACACGGTCAGACAGTGTAGAGCTAAAATTCTAGAATACAGGAACAAGAACAATGGCATGATCAGGTCCAAGGATCAAGGCATTGAAAAGAACAGGGATAAGAAAAAGAACAAGAACAATGACAGGAATAGGAATATGGACAAAGAGTTCAAGAGAAGGCCCGACAAGGAAGTTATAGACACTGATGATGATCAGTGCCTAATGGGAGTTTTACTCCCACCCCAGAATTAATCACCTCAACAGGAGGTGGGGGAGGGACTAAGCTAAGAGGCTCATTCTTAGTTTCGAGCCCCAAAGGTGGCCCTTTGCCATTGATGACAAAGGGGGAGAGATATGAGTAAGGGGGAGAGCTTCAAGTGAAGAGGAAAGCTTCAAGTCAGGGGGAGCAAAACTTCAAAGGTAGATTCTCAGTTGTGGGTTTCAGTTTTGGCTCTTAAGAAGTGTTTTTAGTAAAGGTTTGCCATCAATGACAAAGGGGGAGATTGTTGGCAATTTTGGGTACATTGGGTACATTGCCTTTGCTCAAGTGTTGATGTTGTCATTGATGTCAAGAAGCAGAAGGGTTTTTGTGAAAACCAAGGCAGACAAAATAAAAGGTTTTATTTAAAACCATGGACAACAGATTTGAAATGGGTTTTTCTTAAAACCCAAGTTGGCTTTTCGTTTCATTGAAAAATGTGCCCCGGTGATGAAGATATTTAATTTTAAATATTTAGTTTAAATTTTATTTATTTAAAATTTAAATTAAAATTTTAAAATTAAATTAAAGTTTCCGTTGTGTTTGGAAATGCCGACGTATTTGGAAATGCTTCGAAGTGCATATATAATGAGGCTAATAAATTCATTTCGATTAGGGCTAAGTCATCGATATCAATTGGTGTGCATTTCGTTTTCGACATCGTCTGCGCCAACGAAGGAGAAAAACAATATAAGCGTGATTAATATTTTTGGTAAAAGTGGTTAGTCGAAAGGTGCGACGCGAAGTACGAAGGCACCTTGCATTACGACGAAATTCTGAGATACTCGATGGATTGAGTGAAACCCTATGCACGTGTTTCTACGATATGAAAATTGATGATCGCACAGAATTTAGAGAAAGCATTTGTAGAGGGTTTCGGAATAAGTGGACGAGTGTGCCGAGGAGTGTTTTGAACTCCGTGCAAGGGGTGTGTGATCTACGTGCCGAGGGTTGTTTTTGAACTTCGCACCAAGGAATGTTTTGAACCATGCGCTAAGTTGCCCGATAATTTCACAAGGTTAAGGTATGCAAATTCGTACTAGACAATGCTTGGTTTTATGTTTTGGAAGGGGTAAATAATTGATGTAATTATAAGCAAGGGAGTTATAAGGTGTGAGAGTTGTTTTGATTATTAATATTTTGATTATCTTTTGAAAGGATAAATGTATAAGGGTAGTTTTTGTTTTGTGTGAGAGATTAAGTGAAATAAAGGAGTTATAAGGTAGAGTGTCTAATATTGAAATGTTGAATGAAGAAGACATAGAACCTTGATTATATTTGAACCAAGGAATATTCTTGAGGAAATATTAAAGAAATATGTTGTCTACTAACCTTCTTGAGTTTGGCAAAAAGGTGGTTATGGTTATGACAAATTTGTGAGATCTTCTTCATCTTCAATAAGGTATGGGCACATTCTTCTTATGAGTATGATTGGTGTATGTTTTCCTGAAATAAGATTGGAGTGAAAAGGTATTCAACTAGGTTTCCTTTGGTTGGGTGTAAATCCTATTTTCTGGTTTGTTGAAGACTACTTATGCATTGTTATCATTGATGAGAGTTTTGGTGAATGCATAATTCTGGTTTGAGGTAGTGGAAGCATTGTGCACTAAGGTTTATGTTTGTGAGTCTTGCTACTTGCTTTGAGTTGGTGAAACCCTTGGTTGGCTGTTTTGAGGTTGATGGTTGAGTTGCTTCCATAGAGGTTGTTTGATCAAGTTATTGCTTTTACTTGATTCATGATATTGGGCTTACTCCATTGAGTTGATTTGAACAAGTTATTCTTTGCATTTGGTGATATTGTGTTGGTGGTTGTTTTGTTCAAATATCTTTGGAGGGAAAAGGATTTCTACTTGTTTCCTTTTCTTGTGATGATTGGTTGAATGCTTCAAGGTTAATGTTAAGTTGAATGATGTTGGTTAAACCTTGTCTTTGAGCATTGTTGTTGAAGCCCTAATTGGTTGAGAAAAGATATTGGTTGTTGGAAAGAACATGAGTATCATTGTTATATGAGATATTGCATGGTTGGCAATTGTTGGGTTGTGTTTCATGTTCTTGAGAAAAGCATACTACATCTATCTTATTCTTTTGAGATTTGAGATTGAGTTGAGATTGAGATTGGGAGTTAAGTATAGAACATATTGAGTCTCTAACAATTCTCTTTATGCTTCTATGAGGTTGATGAATCACATTGGGTCTCTAACAATTCTCTTTGTGGGTTCATGCCAAGCAAGTTTTCTTGATGAACTTGTGAGCAGGTTTTGGACAGGTTTCGTTGAGGACTTGTGAGCAGATTTGGACAGGTCCTAGCAGAGGACTTGTGAAGCTGAGTTTGATAGTTCTATCAGAGAACTTGAGGACAGAGGTGCATTGGTTCTATGAGAAGAACCCGAGGACATTTGTGCTAGATCGAAGGACTGTGTTTAGTGCAAATTCGAGGACCAACTTTGAGGTGATAGAGTTGAGGACAGAGGTCTCCAGCCAGAGCAGGGAAGACAGGTGTCTTCTGTGGATAGAGTTCCATTTGCTAAGGGCAGCGGAGGCAGAGGTCTTCTAGAGGATCACCGACCAGAGCAGAGGTAGGGGAAGGTATCTCCTTTGAGCAGAGGCTCATAAATTCAGATTGGGGGAAGGTTTCTCCTTTGAGCCGAGGCTCATAAACATTGTAATTGGGAAGGTTTCCCAAAGAACTTTGAGATAACTTTTAGAGAAAAGTTTTGTGGATGAACCACATCAAAATTGTTGTGTCACTTTGTGGATGATCTTGTGCATTGTTTTGATATTGCTTTGGATATATTGCTTTATTGTTTTGAAGTATAAAGGAAAAGTAAAAAGAGGTCTTATACTGTTCACCCCCCCTCTCAGTATAAGCTTGTGTTCTTCATTTGTAATGGCCATAGGATTTGGAACATAATCCATATCTTTTGGCCCTTCTCTCTTTTTCTAGCTAATATTTCCATTTTTACTTCCTTCTTCCCCATTGTTTCTTAACCAATTTCTATTAAAATTTCTCTAAAATTAAGATCTATTCTCAGATTATATTTGGGATGGTTGTTCATCAATTGTAGATTTATCCCTCTTAATCCTAGATAGCCTATTATTAATTGTATTAAACATTTTGGTAAATTGACTGGATAACTTTTCTATGGGATCTACTTTAGCTTTCCTTAACATAGTGAACCCAACTTTCTTTGGATTTCTGTCCACTTGGTTGGAACTTTTTTGAGAGGTATATGGCTTCATTTTCCCACTATCTAGCATGTTTTTTCTATCTCAAGGGCTTGTTCCATACAATCATCAATGGTATTTGCCCTATGCTACCTTAACTCGTAGCTAAATTCCCCTGAGTATGCATTCCTATAGAAGAACTTGATGGTCTATGGGTCTCAAGGTAATTGGTAATTTATTTTTGATTTTGAAAAATCATTTGTTAAAATATTCTATAGACTCATTATCTTTATTTTTGACTATTGTAATCTCTGTTAGTAAAGACTGCTTATTCTTTCTTTCCCCATATTTCTTTAAAAATGTTCCATAGTTTGGAAATTGGGTATTTTGTCAGCTAGGAGGGAATTGAACCTGTGTCTTGCATCACCCTCTAATGTCTATAGGAAAAATATGAGGACTACATACTCATGTTCAACCTCTAGATTGTCCAATTCATATAGGAAGCATTTAATGTTATCTTACCCAATGACAACCATATTGATTTGAAATTTGGGTAAGTATTTATGGGCTTTGGCTAGAAAGGGATGTAAGTTCTGTGGGGTAAATGGAAGGATTTGTATCTATTAGTCCTCCACATATGTAAGTTCTAGTTTGGTTATGCTATGATTATAACAAGGGTGCTGACTATGGGAGTGCTAATAGTAGGTTGGCTTACAGGCACAAATTTCTTAGCAGATTTATTATTTGTTATGTATGCCCTAGTTTGATAACCAAACTTTTTAGGGTTATGGATTTTTGGGTAAATACCTCTAGGTCTTAAAATATTGGGAAGAGCTCTTTTTGATTACACTTGGTGTGCACCAGGTAAAATTTTCCTTGTTCTTCTTTTGGGTTCGTTCAGATTTTCCAGCACCTCGGTGCAATAGAATCTCACTTAGGCCAAGATTTCTCTACTTTTGAATTTTCTCAATCTCTCGTATGTACCAAGGGTATCCTCTCAGTGCCAAGTATGGTGAAACATGGTAATGATACCAAAAACTATTGGATTTAAGTAGATGGGTTAGAATGAAAAAATAATGTTATATGGAAATAAGCCACAAAAGATATGGATAACTATGAAGGCTCTCCCTAGCAAAAATACCAAAAACTATGGTGTTGATGGGTAAAAAATTTGTCATGAGGAGATAGACTACGAGAACATATAAACATCAAATAATCTATCCTCGAAAATGATGCCAAAAACTATTGGTGTAAGTTGGTGGATAAAAGCATAGAATATGTCGTTGGGAAAAAAACTTGGAAAAATAATATGTAAATATCATAGAAGTTCGATTCCTAGCAATGGTGCCAAAAAATATTATGGAAAATTTTGATATCCTTAAAATATTTATTGTCACACTACCAAAACTTCCTAATCACAAAAATATGTGAGCTTTGGTAAACTCACATCTGTAACCTAAAACAATAAATCCTTAAGAACACAGATTGGGTATGGACACTCGACAATGAGCCTAATTGATAATGAATTTTAGTCTTGGTAGGCTCTACCAGATTTAATGAATTATAATGGATTTTATGATGACCAAGCAAAAATTTTATTTATATATTTTATTTCAAGAATACAAACCGGTGCCTTATCCATTGGGTTATCATAACAATTCTAATGATTCACACGATATACAAAAGAAAAGATGAAAAAATATTGATAAATCTATATTTGTTTGAATATCGTAACCAACATATATTCTTAAATTAGTGAAGAGACATTGCCTACATATTCAAATAATGCAAAATATAGACAAGATACACACATTATGTAGTAAATTACTAGAAAGCAAGAACTAGATATTATGTATTATATTCAACTTGAAATGTTTACAATGATAAACCCTGGCAGACACTCAAGTTTTCTATTAAACATAATACATTGAATCATCCTATTTGAATTATGCAACAAGGTATTTCCATATATTATCCTAATTATAGAGACATATAGACTCTAGCTCTTTGAACAAATTTTAGAAATAATCTCAGTCAGTCCGTTCAACTCTTGGAAAAACCTGCAAAAAGGGGGAAGAACCTGAGAAAATGTCAAAAATAGAGGAACAAGGGAGATACAATAACCTAGGTTGAGCACTCAAAATACCTCACAAAATTTTGTTGCATTATTTCTTGATGATGAAGCTTGGCTACCTTGGCTCCTTTTATAACTAAACTGCCAAAAGTCAGTTATAAATACTTGGTGAAGGTGCTACCACTTGGAAAATTTTCATGGTTGGGTGTCATTTCGACTTATGGAGTTTTTTGCAGTAGAATCATTTTATGCCAACTATCAAAAATTTTGTTTGGATGCTTATTTGTTTTAAAAATGAAAACTACCCTGTCTATTATTATGACTTATATGTTTAGATTTTGATTTAAAGGGGGATTTTTAATAATGGTGGGCTAGGCTCTTGAATATATTGTTGACTTCATGCAAAAATAACAATATGGGTGCATTCCTTTGAATTATCATTATCATAGTTATCTGACTTCTCATCTTCAGGCACTTTTTGACTAGGATTGATGTAGGTATATTTTTAGGATGGAATAGAGGGAGACTCGATGTGATGGTGAAAACAGGGAAGAAAGAACATAATGATATAGAATAATATGAGATATAGTATGGATGGTGGTGGGAATAGTTGAGCACAATGGATGTGGAAGACTACAGACAGTGGTGGTGATATGGAGTGTTGTGGAGCAGACTATGATGGTGATCAAGAGAGAATACCCAAAAAGGAAGGGTAAAGGGGCCAGGGAAGAAATAAAAAAAAGAAAACAAGATCTAGAAGTGTGTAGATTGGTAGGAGTGACTATCAAGGCACACTTCCATAAATATATTCCATCGGGGTGATCCCTCTATAACTACATTTTTTTGAGACATTGCAATCATTTTTAAGCACAAAAATTATTTTTTTTTGAGTACTTTCTTCTTCTTATTATACCTTCTACATCTTCTACATAAGAGCTGTCTTCCTTGCCCACAGTCTTCCATGATCATTACTTTTTGCATGCTCTGGCCCATCATTACTATTGATATATTTTTTTGTGGAGTTTCTTATTTTAAATCTGCATAGAGATAGTCCACTCTATCAACTGATGATAGGAACATCATGCTTTGTATATACAAGAAGATCTGCTTATCTTGGGTCTACATTGAGTCTATCCTTTGAGTTTCTTGTTTCATGACCATTACTTTTCTTGGTACAATCCAGGGACTTGAGATTGTGTGAAAGATTTTATTAACGTGGCTCAGTGATCTCTATTTTGAAAAAATTCCTAATTTACTCAATTTTCTTGCCTTCCTTCTAAGAAATCTTAAGCCACTAACATTGCATTACTCCTTTGGGGTCTTGTATTTTGCAACTATCATAATTTTGAAAACTATCATGAGTGATCTGGTCGATCTTCGTCTACCTCAAATAGAAATATTGCACTTGAGACACCCTATGATTTTTTTGATTTTGGTTTGTGGGATGCTTGGCACTCCATACTATCTATCAGTCCTTGAATAGTGAGCCACTCATTCTCCCATGTAGAAAAATCTTCATTGATATCTTTTTCACTTTTTACCTTGGCTTGTCATTGATTGAATGAGAGATGAGTAACCTTCGAGAGTGGTGTGAATAGGTGAGGATATATTATCATTTATGGCTGAGGATATCACTGATTGAATCAACGATGATGCTTTAGAACTAACTATGACAAGATTGCTTTACCAATTATTTAGAGGCCTTGTTGATAGAATCAAAGACTATGTTTTAGAATGGTGATAATTGCTTTTTTGCTTCAAGATTTTTCACTATTGAGAAGAAATATCACTGATGGGGTAGAATTTGAATTAATGATGGGGGTGTTGATGAACAATAGTGACTTATATAAATTTTGATTTATCACTAATAGATATTATAATCTCAGATTATGTCAAAGATGTGCTTTAGGAGCCTTTCATTTGACCAACTTCTACTGGGAGGGGGAACTTGCTAGGCTGATGTTGAAAAGACCCTTGTTTGACTTTCACCCATGAGAAAGAGCGAGAGCTGATCGGGTGGACTTTGGATTGGTGATAGGGTTTGGAAGAGTGATGATCAAATTTTTGCTTTGTTATTTTGTCAACTCAGTCACTGATGAGGTGTATTCATCGATGATAGCTTTGGCGATGATCAGCTTGTAAGAGTGATGAAGAATCTTAGGCTAAGACACTATCGTTGGTGGCTAAATTTGGTCACTAATTGGATCGATGATAGAGTTATTTGAAGAGTGGCATGGCTAGAAGAGCTTAAGTCTATCGATGATGGCTTAGAATAGTCGAGGATCAGATCGACGATAGGGTTTAGGAAGGGTGACAAAGGAATTTAAGACTTTTTGGACTTAGTGGATGGCTAAGGAAGACCTTAGGAGGATTTTTATTACAAATAAGGTAGACTTGGACAATTTTTTATTTGATATATCTTGGGAAAACCTTGCAAACCTCAACTTCATATTTGAACTTGCTAGGGATTAATCTCTTTAATAAGTGGTCTGAAGGGTTATGGAGCAAATGCATGGATTAAAATATGGTAACTTATGGTAGGTGAAATGAAGAGTATGAAATGCCTTAGTGGTATGAATATGTGGTGATCTAACTAATGGTGAGGTGGAGGAGATGAACTCATGGTGAATACAACTAAATTATGATAGCCCTTATATGTACCCTCCCCTTTTTTTATATTATGAAGGCTTTATTTTTCTCTATATTCAACTTATCCTAAAATCACCTAGACATCAAGACCTCATTAAAAATTAAGGGTGCAATTTAAGTTGGGATTTTTGAAGCCCAACAACCCCATTATTTGAATCATATGCTTACATCTTCCATCGATTGTATGATGCCAACCAACTTGCATTGCCTGAGGTTAAACCAGATGACCCTACCAAGTGTAGTAAACACTATAGGGAATATTTATTTTGCCCTTATAATAGGCAAAATGGGCATGACATAAAATAATTGCTATAATTTTAAAGACATAGTGCAAGATATCATTGACTTAGGGGTCATTAAGCTTGATAGTACCTTAGCCAAATAGAACAAAAACCTTGGTATTTATCAAACACCACTTCCTCATCATGAGGAAGTACAACCAAAAATAGGAGGATCTAACACCAAGACCCTTCATAATCAATTTAATCATGTTCAACAATACCAAGGTTTTATGGGTGCTATTCATGTAGTTACCTGAGGTCAAAAATGCACTAACAATCAACAAAGTGCACAACAACAACATGTTCAATCTCCCATAGCACCACAGGTAAGTGTATCTCAACCTAACACATCATCATCACCCATATAAATTTCAACCAATCCTTACCAACCCATCCATACTCCAAGTCATCCATCTCCGTTCATTCATCCTATCAATCATCCATAAAGACCAAATCATCTCATTGAGTATCCAGTTAACCACTAGCCTTAAAAGAGCTTCAAAAAAACTGTCTATATATGATCTCATTCAAAAATATCCCCCTCATCATGAGGTATTAATGGATATTTTAAAATCCATTGAAATTCAATCTCAATATTCTAATGCCTTTAGCAATTTTATGGGGAGCATACGAACATGTATGGATCCTTACATCACATTCTATTATTTTGAAATCAAACCAATATCATCGAAATAAGTGGACCCTCCATTGCATATCATGGCTCAAATTGATAGGAATTCATTTAAACAAGTTTTAATTGATACCGACTCCTCTATCAACATCATCACCACATAAACGCTCCAAAATATAAATGTTTTACCAAGTCACATCACCAAATCTTCTTTCACCTTGAAAGCATTTAACGATGCTCTCTGCTCTGTAATTGACACTATTTTTTTACCCATCAAAGTGGGGGTTAAAATTTTGCATACCATGTTTCACATCTTGGAAGGGTCCATGGCATACAATGTACTCCTTGGACGTCCTTTGATGAGGAAAATTAGATGTGTCCCTTCTATACTCTATCAATGCCTAAAATATGTACATAAAGGATAATTTCATTGCATACCGATGGATGTTGAACCATTTAAGTATTGCAATTTCATTTCAAATACTTATGAATATATGATTCCTTCCACCCATATTGTTTTGACATCATTAACCACCTCATAAACCACACAATCCACATCTTCATCAAAATATCCTATTCTTGAGGAGTTTCCAATCACCAATTCACATCAAGCTTCCACTTCCATACCCCCATATTCATCACATTTGGCTACATGCACATGTGGTCAAAATAAATCCACATCATACACAATAAATATCAACATCCTACACCATAATTCCTTCCACATCATCCCCTATTCAACAACCACCTCAGCCAAATCCACCTCCATCCACATCAGTCAACATTTCATAGGTTGCCTTAACGGATTGTGAAATACCATCCCTATTTGCACCTCTCCCATTATCGAAGATCCAAACCAATCCCGAGTCATCCATATCCACTTCCAAATTCACATCCACATCATCCCAATTTGCAGTCCATCTCATTAATCCTGGTATTGGTAAATACGTGATCCAAGACATCACAATCACACCACTTAAAATCAAAACTACTAAGGATTATGGTTGCCTACTGGACCAACCCTTGTCTATAGGAGTGGTGTATAACATTGGTTCAATGCCCAATATTAATAATTTTGTGTATGGGGGGATTTATTCATTTCCCAATCCATCTTTCCTAAATGAACCCAAGAAACCAACTCCTACAAATATACAACACATGTTGGTTTTCCATCTTGGTATTTTCACATAGTTAATTGGCAAGGACATATCATAGGATGGCATGAACATGGAATACATGAGATTATTAATGTTGCATATCAAGAAGTGCATGACCATTTAGGTTTAGGATATCATCCACTTTCTTCCACTTCTCTTGAACAAGATTTTCAAATTTTACATTTAAATTTAGGAGAAGATATCCATCACACTGATGAATATAAAGATGTAATTTATGAATAATTTGATGTTATATCAATAGCTTCTAATAAATCTTATGAGGAATCAACACTCATCATTCCATATAATTAACAATATGGGTTTTACCATAGAATGTTCCCCATACATCAACCCATCCTTCACTTGCTTATTCCATAAGAGTGAGCCAAACCAACCGATGAACCACCACCTCCACTTCATTGATCCATCATCGACTATTTTGCTTGTAATATATGTACATAATTCAAATTAAAAAAAACATTGCATTGCATGTACATGGATTTTGGTCAATTGCATTTATTTCTATTACCTACTATTATTCAGGTTTCCAAAGATCTAGCATCAGTTCTAGCTGAAAGGATCCATCCATCCATTCACATTGCTAATCACCCATTTTTCCTTCAAGTTAACATGAATCTTGTTGACTTATTCACCCCGCTCTGTAATCCATATGATCTAGATAATCCAATTCTGATTGACATGAGCCTTATTGATATGGATCAAATTTCCTTACCACCATCCTTTATCAAATTTATTATTTTTGAAGAGTTGTTAAGGGATTCCGCCAACTACATTCCTCTATCACCTCCACCTTTGCCTTAACCCTAACCTTTAGATCCTAAGGTTTTCTAGGGAAACATAGATGAGAATGAGTCATAAGATTTTGATGATGTCATAGATGACATTCATTTAATCCCAATACCCCATCAACTTAAGGAAGGTTCTCACATGTCTATTGAAGATACCATCGATGTAAACCTTAGTTCAAACATAGACAATTCCCAAATTGTCAAACTTGGTAAAATTTTATCTATAGATGAACAAGAGAAATTTTGTTCTCCTCAAGAAGAAGGACATTTTTTGCATGGTCTTACAAAGACATGCTTGGTCTTGACCCCAACTTGGTTTTTTATAATATATCCTTACATTATGATGCTAAGCCGTTCAAACAAAAATTAAGAAGGATGTGTTGAGAAGCAACACACCCCCACTGAAAAATGAATTTCCACCCTTTGAAAATTTTGAGCTTTCATTTTGCAGTAGGGACCCTCTTGATGATTTTCAGGTTTTAATTCCAAATTTTTACTTGCCTCTTTCTTCTTCAAGTTTTGCCTGTGTCAAAGTATCCAAGTATTCTTGCATTCTAGCTTTGTTAACTCAGACTTCACTTTTACATGCTAGAATCATTCATGGATAAAGAAAATCTTACACCGGTATGAAAAAAATGCAGAAAACAGACAGATAAATTCATTAAAAACCAAAACTTTCCATTTTTGGAAGTGTCGCGATATCGCGACACTTCCATTTTTGGAAATGTCGCGATATCGCGACGGGTTTCAAGAAAATCGGCTAAGTCAGAAAAACGTAGCGATATCGCGACACTTCCATTTTTGGAAATGTCGCGATATCGCGACACTTCCATTTTTGGAAATGTCGTGATATCGCTACCGGTTAGGAGAGAGAAAGCAAGATCGTACGGAACGTCACGAAATCGTGACATGTCGCATTTTCACGGTTGCAAGAGGGAGAAAGTTGCTAAGGCATGAAAGGGGCATGATTTCGTGACATGTCGCGAAATCGCGACATGTCGCATTTTCGCTGCTGCAAGAAGGAAAAATGGACTAAGGCATGGAAAGGTCACAAAATCGTGACATGTCACATTTTCATGGCACATTGGAGAGAAAAGGCACGATTTCGCGACATGTCGCAAAATCGCGACATCACGAAATCGTGACATTTTTTGCAGAGGAAGCCCGGGGCATACGGACTGTCGCGATTTCATGACATGTCGTGAAATCGTGATAGGTCCAAGTCGAAGCGAAGGAAGCAGATGCAGAAGAGGAATTAAATGAAAATCGACTAAGGCATGAAAGTGTCATGAAATCCAAAGAAGAGGTTGAAAGGTAAGGAGGAAGGGTGTCGAAAAATGATGTCAAAATGAAATCGGAAAGGAAGTGCAAGGAGCGGCGTGTCGCGAAATCTGACACGAGGAAGAAAACTGGTGAAAGCAAAGTAAGGAAAGGCAAAGGCAAATCGCGAAATCGAAAAGAGAAGAAGAAGAAAGGTAAGGTGTCACGAAATCGTGCGAGATTGAAAGGGGAGAAAAAGGAAGAAGAAGTGAAGGTGTCGTGAAATCGTGACGTCGCGATTTCGCGATGTCGTGAAATCGCGACACGTTGGAATAAAGTTGCCGAAGCCCAGAGAAAGTCGCGATTTCATGACATGTCGTGAAATCGCGACATGTCACTTTTGCGGATTACAAAGCAAAAATTTTCCAAAGAGCAGGGGATGTCGCGATTTCGTGACATGTCACGAAATCGCGACATGTCGCATTTTCGTGACCCTGGCAGAAAAAAGGGCCAGAAATGAAAGACAGCTGGAAATGGACACGTGTCACGATTTTGCGACACGTGTCAAAGCACTGCAAGCCACGTATCAGATAAATAAGGCCGACATGCAAGTGAACTTTAGGGCTTCATTTTAATATTTAAGCTTTTGATTTAATAATTTTAAAAATACTAATCCATCTTTTGTTCTTTCATGCAGGAAGCCATCTGGCACTTGCATGATAACGGAGAAATGGCCATAAAGACAAAGTCGAGTGCAAATTAATCAAAGACAACCATATTGAAAGGAAAGATGCCGAAAATTGCTGTTTCATCCAAATTTTACAGATCTGGCCGCAAAGAGACTTTACGGTGACTAAGCAGCTGCCCATTTAATGGAGTATGTCGAGAATTGGCCGAAAAGTGAAAATATCTACACTCAGTTATCGAGATTTCCCGATGGATGCATTTAATGAAAATTTATGGCAGAATTAATGGCTTGCAGAGATTTTCAACTCGGGGATGGCTCTGCGGAGATGAAATGTCAGAGAAGTGGTGATTCATCCAAATTACCCGAGGGCATTAATGAAGACATTTATTCACAGTTGTGGGTGAATGCAAGTGGCATTCGAATTCTATCTTCTCCATTTATGGCAAGTGACTGCACTGATTTGCAGAATGGTTAAGTTTTATCCGAACTTTGTTTTAAAAGAGCTTATATTGTAAAACCCGGGTCCTAGGGTTTAAGATGATAAGATTTAGGGTTTGAGAAGAAGATATTTCTGAAAAGATCAGGGTCTGTCCTGAGTCTATAAATACTTCTTCTCAATGTAATCGCAAGGAGGCGGAAACTTAGAAATAAAAGGCTATTGAAGCAATTTCTTGCAAAGATTGTTAAATACTTTGTTTCTGGACTTGGAGTTGATGTGCTTTTGTTTTCTGTGATAGCATGGCCAGGAGCCTAATCTTTTGCGGATTGTGATAAGTTCATCTTCTTTTGTTATCCGTTTCATTAAAGTTTATTAAATATATGTCGTGAATCCGTGTTATCAAGATTAAATATGTTGTTAGGCTTCATTTGTTCTATTGTATGCTAGGGAAAATTATAGATTTAAGGTTCAAGTCTGTTCTAATTGCTCTGTCCTCACTGTGCGAGCTAGGCTATCGATGAAAGATACCAATTTTAACCGACTTCCCTTCGGTTTATAATTTTCTGTTAGATCTGTTCCATCTCTGCCTTATGCTCTTAGTAGAAAGTGATCTTAGAAAGCTGGACACTTTCTTCTTTGATTTGTTCTGTTGTGAAGCTGATAGTATAAATAAAATTGGTAGTTTTGTTTTACAGCTAAGTTTGATAAACTTCTCTTTCTGCCTTACCCTACCCTCTTTGTTTTACCGTGAAATGATCCATTTTTATTTTCTTTTAATTTGTCCTTTATTTAAATCTGTTGACCCATAAGAGCTAGATCAAAGAATTAATTTTAAATCTGATTGTCAACAAGTGACAACTCCTAAACACTACTGAGCAAGTTCAGAGCCCGTTGTAAGGTAACAGATAGTCCATATTGAAGACTATTCCAAAAGCGAAAAAGAGTGAATTGACATTCGACCCGACTCTGTAACTCACACCTTGGATAACCAGCTAGATCCTAAAGTGAGTGGGATTTATCCCGTATAAGTGTTATCAGAGTTTCATGCTCCTTCTTCACAGGGTGTGTATGAAAGTCGGACCAACATTTAAAAATGGCGCTAGAAGGAGGGCCTGAACTTGCATTCTTAGTGTGCTTGAGTTGAGAAATTTGACTGTATGTGGTACTTGACAAATGCTGTATTTTATCCAAGGTCTGGTAGCCAATTTTCCTTCCTCCTCAGCCTTTAAAATTTTGTTGTTTGAGTTTTGCCTGAACAGAGAACTTAACACCAACATTTAAAAATGGCAAGCTGGTTAGGTGCCACTGCTTTGAATATTTCGGGTATAGCCCATGACCTGCCTAGAAATTCGGAAAGATATCTCCCTAGATATAAACATGATGGGACAAGGACAGCAGAGGAACATCTGCTAGCATTCAAGAATGCTTTGAAATTATTAAATATACAGCATGAAGATGTTGCTTGCAGATTGTTCCCGTTCACTCTCTAGGAAGGAGCTTATGACTGGTTTCTAAATCTCACTAGCAATTCTGTTACCAGTTGGAATGACCTAGAGAAAGTTTTTATATCACAATTTGGGGAAGTGATAGACCCCAGTGTGTTATACCAACAATTTTCCAGCATCAAGAGAGAGTCGGGAGAAACTGTCAGGTCATTCAATATGAGGTTCCAAAGAGCTTACGATAGAATGATCGGTCATTACATCCCAAATACAAATCGGCCTTAGAAATCTATAAGAATGCATTGGATTCGGTGACCTCTATTTTTCTCAAGAGAGACATCAATATCACAACTCTGGCAGGTGCTTATAAAGAAGCCTTGATTCTTGAAAGACGAGTTAGGACCTCAAATTCTGAGCAGTCCTTTGATATCCTATGTTACACAGAACATGCCTATTTCGGATCCCATTCCACATCATGAGTTAGTACCAACATGTCATGCTCTACCCAAGGAGACTCCGTTAACTGTAACATCCACTCAGCATGTGCAAAATATAGAGAAAGGTTCTGACAAGTTCAAAGTGGAAGTGCTTGAAGTAAACATTTGTGATCTAGCATTACCCAAATCTGAAGTTTTTCCTGGTGAGTTAAATTTTCCTAGGAACCAAAGAAATATTGATATTTCTGGTTCATCCAAAAATAGTACAACCAGGGTTTCAGGTTCTTTCACTTTTCCCGAAGAGTCAAAAAGTCTTGTAGAGACTCCTATGGATGAAATGCAAGATTTTCAACAGTTCAAAAGGGACAGTTATAATTTGAGATGTGAGAGTCCAGAACCTAATAATGATCCTTCCTCATCAGAGGATGATGAAAGTGGGATTCAATATCACTATGCAGAAGTAATTGAGGAGAAGGATAACATCATTGAGGATATGAAGGAAATTGAAGCTGACATCACCCTCCATGAACTGGCCCAGATTGTTGAACAAAAAGATAACTTGATTGAAGCTTACTCTGGACCACCTATTGAATTTCAAGAAGAGGAGGAAAAGATAGTAAATGTGAATGTGGTCAGCCAACTTGGAATAGGTGAAGAGTCTCAATATAAGCCTGTAACTACTGAACATAATATCAAAGAAAAGGTTGTAAATCATGTTGATGCAGATATTGGATCTTATAATTTGGCAGCTGAGAAGGTGAGAATAATTACAGCTCTAATCAATCACAACAATGATGTTTGGACATTACACATTGATGGGGTTAAATCTAAGCAAGGCTCAGGTGAAAAAGCAAATTATGAAAATTCTGCTAGAGGGATAAAAATTGAAGTCTTGGATATTGAAGCGGTAGAGCAACCACAAAATGTTCAAGTTGTTAAGAACCAGGACATACGGATAAAATATGATCTCTTTCAGTTGTCACATAAATCTGAAGATGTGGTGGTCTGGGTCTATAAGGGCTTTAAGGTATTTGATCCTGGGGGTTTTTACATTTCGTCCTTTTGAAAGAATTCTGCAAACCCTTCAAGTAGAAGCATAAACATGTTATCATATGATTTGTTATTATATGATTTGTTTAAATTGAAAGAGTTGCAGATTTGTTTTTCAATGGGACAAGATCCATATAAAAAATAAAAAATAAAAAAAAAGGAGAGAGGGAAGACGGTAAACACAAGTTTTTCCTAGGTAACAAAAAAATTTGGAAGCATAGTCTGGAGTGCATTTCGTCAACAGGACCTGAAAGGTAATTTTTCTAAATTTACTTGCAAATGGTCAAATTTTTTTAAGGCACTAGTTCTCTGCTTTTCCATCTGCTACATATTTTGAGTCACAAAGAAGTTGTAACATGTGTATACATTGTAAATAAGCTCTAAAGTTTTTAGTTTATTTATTTTAGCTTGTTTTAGTTTTAGTTTATTTTAGTTTACTTCCTATAGTTTTTGTTTGTCTTTAGTTTAATTTTAGATGTCTGTGCAATGTTGTTTAATTATTTTAATCTTTTTTGTTTTAGTTTCATTCTACTGTATTTTATTTCCTTTGTAAATAGCCCAGTTTATTTTCCTTTCGTCCTACATTTATGTATTCTATTTCCTTTGCTTTCCCCTTGTTTTATTTTAAAGTTCTGTATTTTATTTTTATTTAAAGTTTTATTTTGTTTCCTTTGTAAATAAACCCTCGCTTTGTTTTCTTTCTTTTTATTTCTACAGTTTTTATTTTATTTTGTTCTTAAAGGCCTGTGTCTATCCTTGGAAGTCTGTACAAAGTTCTTTGGCTTTTAAAATTTTGTTCTTTAACCTTTGCCTGAGCATCAATGAAAAAGTCAGCCTTCTAAAGATTGTTTCATTTCGAGTCCAAAATCCAGTGTTCATTATCACAATTGTGAGATAGTCTGTTTGAACTGAACAGTGGAACTATTTTTTTAGTCAGAACAACAATGGAAGGATGATTGGATTTTGTGTCTTGCTTGCCACAGTTGTTTTAATTATAAAGAAACTGCTATGTTGTTTGGTTGGAGAAACTCCCAGGGAATCCAAGAAAAGTTGGTTATAAGAGGGGACTATGATTTATGTAATTATTTGAGTATCCATAGAGGCTATCAATGCCCAGGCTGAAGCAGTTCCAGATTGATGAAATATTAAAAGAAAATTGTTATTCTTTCTAAGGCTTTTCAGATGTTGATGTATTTCAAAAGAAAGAGATGAGAGTTGAACAAGACAACATAGAATTGGCACTCTGTTATTTCCAATATATATATAAAAAAAAAAGAGAGAGATAAAAAAGAAAAAAGAAAAGAGTTATATAATGAAAGAGGCAGCCAAGACTTCAAAAGATGTTTTTCTTCTACCAAGTTGTAGATTCTACCTTACAGTTGTAAATTTGGGTCGTGTAAATCTAAAGGGTAACTCTGTCGGGGCGATAAAAGGCTAAACTAGTAAACAGAGCTCTACTCGGTTTCCCCTTTTTACAATCTAGAAAAGCTGATCAATCCAGAGTTCAACATTCGATCCAGTCATTCTTGAAGAAAGTTTTATACCCTTGTAATTGCACATCAGAAATCTTCCTTAAATGATTCAACCTAGTATGTCCTTGGGAAATTTTAACAACTATCAGTTAGTAGTCCATTTATTTTGAAGAATATCTGTGGCAAGGCAAGATACATGGTCTATGTTGTTTTGAAACTAGAGTCCTGGGTTCTAAAATAATGCTACTATTTTACCCGCAGATATCGCCATTTGTTGAGAAGCAACACACCCCCACTGAAAAATGAATTTCCACCCTTTGAAAATTTTGAGCTTTCATTTTGCAGTAGGGACCCTCTTGATGATTTTCAGGTTTTAATTCCAAATTTTTACTTGCCTCTTTCTTCTTCAAGTTTTGCTTGTGTCAAAGTATCCAAGTATTCTTGCATTCTAGCTTTGTTAACTCAGACTTCACTTTTACATGCTAGAATCATTCATGGATAAAGAAAATCTTACACCGGTATGAAAAAAATGCAGAAAACAGATAGATAAATTCATTGAAAATCAAAACTTTCCTTTTTTGGAAGTGTCGCGATATCGTGACACTTCCATTTTTGGAAATGTCGCGATATCGCGACAGGTTTTAGAAAATCGGCTAAGTCATGAAAACGTAGCGAAATCGTGACACTTTCCATTTTTGGGAAATGTCGCGATATCGCGACACTTCCATTTTGGGAAATGTCGCGATATCGCGGACACTTCGCATTTTGGGAAATGTCGACGATATCGCGACCGGTTAGGAGAGAGAAGGCATAGATCGTATCAGAACGTCAAATGAAATCGCGTGACATGTCGCATTTTCGCCCAGAGGAGAAAATGCTAAGGCATGAAAGGTCGCGATTTCGTGACATTTCGCGAAATCGTGACATGTCGATTTGTGAGAAGAAAAATCGACTAAGGCATGGAATGGTCACGTTTAGACATGTCGCACAGGAGAGAAAAGGGAGAAGAAACGAAATCACGATTTTTGAGGGGGCGTACGGACTATCATGATTTCATGACATGTCACGAAATCGCGATAGGTCCAAGGTCAAGGAAGACAAGCAAGAGGAATTAAATGAAAATCGACTAAGGCATGAAAGTGTCACGAAATCGTGACACGACTGGAAAGGCAGAAGGAGCGAAGGGTGTCACGAAATCGCGACGTCCATCGAAACTCGTCACAATAAAAAAAAAAAAGATAACAAAAAAAAGAGAAAAGTCGGAAATCGCCATGTCGCAATACGAAAAGTTGCCGAAGCCCGGGGAAAGTCGCGATTTCGTGACATGTCACGAAATCGTGACATGTCGCGTTTTCATGGCTTATAAAGTAGAAAGTTTCCAAAGAGTAGGGGATGTCGCGATTTCGCGACATGTCGCGAAATCGCGACATGTCGCATTTTCGTGACCCTGGCAGAAAAAAGGGCCAAAATGCAAGACAGCTGGAAATGGACACGTGTCGCGATTTTGCGACACGTGTCAAAGCACTGCAAGCCACGTATCAGATAAATAAGGCCGCATGCAAGTGAACTTTAGGGCTTCATTTTAATATTAAAGCTTTTGATTTAATATTTTTAAAATGCTAATCCTTGTTTGTCTTTCATGTAGGAAGCCATCTGGCACTTACATGATAACGGAGAAATGGCCATAAAGACAAAGTCGAGTGCAAATTAATCAAAGACAACCATATTGAAAGGAAAGATGCCGAGAATTGCTGTTTCATCCAATTTTTACAGATCTGGCCGCAAAGAGACTTTACGGTGACTAAGCAACTGCCCATTTAATGGAGTATGTCGAGAATTGGCCGAAAAATGAAAATATCTATACTCAGTTATCGAGATTTCTCGATGGATGCATTTAATGAAAATTTATGGCAGAATTAATGGCTTGCAGAGATTTTCAACTCAGGGATGGCTCTGCGGAGATGAAATGTCAGGAAGGTGGTGATTCATCCAAATTACCCGAGGGCATTAATGAAGACATTTATTCACAGTTGCGGGTGAATGCAAGTGGCATTCAAATTCTATCTTCTCCATTTATGGCAAGTGACTGCACTGATTTGCAGAATGGTTAAGTTTTATCCGAACTTTGTTTTAAAAGAGCTTATATTGTAAAACCCGGGTCCTAGGGTTTAAGATGATAAGATTTAGGGTTTGAGAAGAAGATATTTCTGAAAAGATCAGGGTCTGTCCTGAGTCTATAAATACTTCTTCTCAATGTAATCGCAAGGAGGCGGAAACTTAGAAATAAAAGACTATTGAAGCAATTTCTTGCAAATATTGTTAAATACTTTGTTTCTGGACTTGGAGTTGATGTGCTTTTGTTTTCTGTGATAGCATGGCCAGGAGCCTAATATTTTGCGGATTGTGATAAGTTCATCTTCTTTTGTTATCCGTTTCATTAAAGTTTATTAAATATATGCTGTGAATCTGTGTTATCAAGATTAAATATGCTGTTAGGCTTCAGTTGTTCTATTGTATGCTAGAGAAAATTACGGATTTAAGGTTCAGGTCTGTTCTAATTGCTCTGTCCTCACTATGCGAGCTAGGCTGCCGATGAAAGATACCAATTTTAACCGACTTCCCTTCGGTTTATAATTTTCTGTTAGATCTGTTCCATCTCTGCCTTATGCTCTTAGTAGAAAGTGATCTTAGAAAGCTGGACACTTTCTTCTTTGATTTGTTCTATTGTGAAGCTGATAGTATAAATAAAATTGGTAGTTTTGTTTTACAGTTAAGTTTGATAAACTTCTCTTTCTGCCTTACCCTACCCTCTTTGTTTTACCGTGAAATGATCCATTTTTATTTTCTTTTAAATTTGTCTTTTATTTTAATCTGCTGACCCATAAGAGCTAGATCAAAGAATTAACTTTAAATCTGATTGTCAACAAGTGACAACTCCTAAACACTACTGAGCAAGTTCATTGAGCCCGTTGTAAGGTGACAGACAGTCCATATTGAAAACTATTCCAGAAGCGGAAAAGAGTGAATTGACATTCGACCCGACTCTGTAACTCACACCTTGGATAACCAGCTAGATCCTAAAGTGAGTGGGATTTATCCCGTATAAGTGTTATCAGAGTTTCATGCTCCTTCTTCACAGGGTGTGTATGAAAGTCGGACCAACAGGATGCATCCTACCATTGCCCTCCTAGTCAAAGAAGAGCTTCAAAAGCTATTAGATGTGGGTTTCATTATCCCCATTGACTATCCTGAGTGGCTTTCAAACATGGTACCCATTCGCAAGCCTAACGAGGTGATACACATTTGCACTGATTTTTGAGACCTTAACAAAGCGTGTCCTAAGGATGATTTTCCTCTTCCAAACATTGATACTCTTGTCGACACTTGTGCTGGCCATGAAATGCTTTCTCTAATGGATGGTTTTTAGGATACAACCAAATTCGAATAAATCCTGATGACCAACACAAAACAACATTCACTACACCTTGGGGGACTTTTTGTTACAAGGTGATGCCCTTTGGCCTCAAAAATGTAGGTGCCACTTATCAACATGCCATGACATACATCTTCCATGATTACATGCATAAGATCATCGAATATTATGTGGATGATCTCTTGGAAAAATCTAAAACTCGACAAGAGCACATTGGTGTCTTGGAAAAAGTCTTTGATCGACTTCTAGAGCATAATGTAAGGTTGAACCCCAAGAAGTGTGTCTTTGGTGTTACCTCTGGAAAACTACTAGGGTTCATTATCTCCAAAAGAGGCATTGAGGTGGACCCAAACAAAGTCAAGGCCATCATGGAGATGCCTCCCCCAACAAACTTGAAGGAATTGCATAGTTTACAAGGAAAGATTCAATCAATCCATCATTTCATTGTGCAACTTTCTGACAAATGCAGGCCATTCAATCACCTGCTACAAAAGGGGGTGACATTTTCATGGATAGATGAATGCCAAAAAGCTTTTGATGATATCAAGCAATACCTGGCTTCTCCACCAGTCTTAACTCCTCCTCATCCGGGGGTCCCCTTCCATATTTATGTTTCAGCAATGGACTTTGCATTAGGGACAATGCTTGCACAAAAGAATGAAAACAATCAAGAGCAAGTTGTCTATTACATTAGTCAAACATTGGTAAGCTATGAAACCAGATATGCTTACATGGAAAAATTGTGCTTAGCAGTGGTTTTTACCACTAAGAAACTTAGACATTACATGCTTAGTCACACCACATATGTCATAGCTCATGAAAATCCTCTGCGTTATATGATGTCTTGCACTTACAATAACACCCACACCGCTAAATGGATAATGCTTCTCACTGAATTTGATCTTGAGTTCATTAGCCAAAAATCCATTAAAGGTCAGGTCATAGCCGATCAACTTGTGGAAGCTCCACTTCCTAGTGATCAACCCTTGATTATTGAGCTCCCAGATGATTTGGTATTCACTATCACTGAACAAGAAGAAGATGTCATTCTAGAGGAAGATGTCGATATCACACTATTCTTTGATGGTTCTAAGTGCGAAAAAGGTCAAGGTGCTGGAGTCATGTTTCATACACCCCAAGGGATGCCTATCCCCTTATCATTCAAACTAGACTTCCAATGCACAAACAACAATGTAGAGTATGAAGCCTTAATCTTAGGTCTTCAAGCAGCTATAGCTATGGGTATAAAGTGTATTAGGATATTTGGTGATTCTCAACTTGTTGTTAGATAAATCAATGGAGAATACCAATGCAAAGAACCTACCATAAAGCTTTACCATGAAGTAGCAATGAAATTGCTCACCAAATTTGATTGGTATGAAATTGATAGTTTACCACGTTTGACTAATAGATTTGCAGATGTGATGGCCTCTCTAGGATCATTGATTCCAAAGAACTCCGTAGGAGAGGTACAACCACTCATTGTTACAACGATCTCTAAATCTGCAATTATCTATGCTGAATCTAAGGATGAAAAGGATGTTTGCTTTATCCATTTAGAGCCATATGAGCCTTGGTCAAACCAAATAATAGCCTTCCTCAAGTTTGGAACACTCCCATCAGATATGTCATGGACTGCTAAATGCACTTTCAAGAAAAAGGTAGCTTATTTTACTCTCTTGGGGGATGTGTTGTATAGACATGGTTATGATGGAATCCTCCTTCATTGTCTTGAGTCTACAGAGGCACAAAGAGCCATAGCTGAAGCTCATGATGGTACTTGTGGTGGTCATTTTAGTGGAATGGCCATTGCAAAGTGTATTTTATGCATGGGTTACTATTGGCCCACCATGGAACATGATTGTTGCACTTATGTCAAGCATTGTAAGCAATGTCAAGAGCATGCTAATTTAACTCATGTACCATCACAAGCATTACAACCTATTCAAAGCCTTTGGCCCTTTTCACAATGGGGTCTTGATTTGATTGGAAAAATCTCACCTCCTTCCTCGGGACAACATACATTCATCATCACAGCCACTGAATACTTCACAAAGTGGGTTGAGGTAATTCCTCTAACCAGTATGATAGGACCTAGAATTGTGGAGTTTATACTTCATCATATCATTTGTCATTTTGGTATTCCCTCAAAAATCATCTCTGACAATGGTAAGTCTTTCAAGAACAAGGATGTTCGAGCACTTTGCGAGAAATATAATATCCAACATAGTTTCTTGACTCCTTATTACCCACAAGAAAATGGACAAGTTGAGGCTACCAACAAGACCTTAATTGCTATTCTCAAGAAACTAGTCAAAGAAAATCATAGAGATTGGCATACTCAAATCCCCTTGGCATTATGGGCTTATCGAACAAGCATCCACATGCCTACTAGGGCAACACCATTTTCATTGGTCTATGGAGCCAAAGCAATCATGCCTCTTGAGCTTGAGATCCCCTCATTGCGAATTTCATTGCAAGAATTCATAGATGATGACACTTCTAGACAAGCACATTTTGACCAACTCACACTTCTTGATGAAAGGTGAGTCAATGCTTTAGAGCATTTACGAGTTTATCAAGACCACCTAAAGCGTGCTTACAATGCCAAAGTTCATCTACATGAATTCCAAGTAGGAGATCTTGTTCTTAAAGAGAATCAACAAAACACCAATGCATTACCGCATCTTCATGATAAATTCATGGCTAATTGGTTAGGTCCATACATTGTCACTCAAAAAGTGGGTAAAGGAACTTATAGGCTTGCCAGTCTAGAGGGAGTTGAAGAGCCCGAACCACTTAATGTCATCCACTTGAGAGCATTCTATGCTTAATATGATTTATATATATGTATATATACATGGCTATTACACAAAAACAACATTGCATTTCATACATTTCATTTCACATTTGCATTACACACATTTCATTTCACAAATTACATTTCATACATTGCATTCACAACCACATTTCACATTTCATATTAGGGATCATTTATTCAGTTTAGATATTAATTGGTCCAATAAAGTCATGTTGCCTTAATCAGGGGCACCTTCAAAACATCATCCATTTCATTACACCATTCCATAAAGCCAAATTATCATTTGCAAAACCACATTTCCATAATTCCTAGGTGTTTTCGATCACTCAACCACTCCTAGTGTTTTAAGCAACCTCCAAATACATGTCGAGTTTTCTTTAGGACCAAGACACATTTTCACTAAGAAAATCTTGAGTTTTGGGAATTGACTCTAAACATTCTTGAACCAAACACAATCACACATCTTAAAAACATCTTGTGTCAAAGAGAGATAACACCATACTTGGGTTGTACCTCGAAGTGAAAAGGGTATTCCTTGCTTGTCCCATCATGCACATAGTCCAAAAAAATAGTGGTTTTCACTACTATCACAATTTCAAAATAAAATAAAGAGTAGGGAAAAATCCCAAAAACTCTAAATATTTTACACATCACACACCACAGATCCTCAAGTTGTAAGGATAGAACTACATTTCTAATCAGATGGTTAGGTAGTTCAATCCCCAAAGCTTAGAGATCAAATTCTTGGACTATGGAGTTAATCTCCATTGAGGCTATAGATGCTTGATTAGTAATGGAGTACGCTCATGCATGGTGACACATCTCTTTTAAAGAGACCTCTGACCACACATAAGGACAAGCTAGCTTCTTGGTCTCATCCATAACAGGTTTCATCTCAATTTACTCAATATGGGTTAATGAACTCACTTGCACACACATTGGTTCTTGATTGCCTTGAGTCATTACCATACTCATGATTCGATAAATGAATTCACTGCACACACATTTGGTCTTAGAGAAAATTAGGTAGTATTTAGTGAGTTTGTTTGATACCACTAGTATGTCTGAGTCTCTACAAAATAGTCAATTTTCCATATCAACATCCATATCTTCTTCCATATCAACATCCATATCTTCTTCCATATCAACATCCATATCTCATCCATATCATTACATGAGTCTTCCATTTCACATACCACCAGTTTGGTGCCCTTGATTAAACAACAATGCTATACATGGTCAAGAAAAATCTAAACTATAAATGATCATTAGAGCATTAATTCATTTGCATTCATAACACATTATCATTGCATTAATCATCCATATACACATGCATCCACACAAAAGCATTCACACAAAAGTAAAAGTCATGTATATATATATAAATATCACATGTACAATGAATACCCAAAGGCTATATACAATGGAGCACCAAGGCTCATATACAAAAAGTGCATCTAAGCACTAGCTAATACCTATAAGAGGACCCATATGACCCTGAAGGAGCCCTAGACCTAGAGCTATGCCTAGAATCACTATGCCTAATAGACCCGGATATGGATGAGGAGGGTGGATCTGGAAGCCCAATATGGTGCTCCATCAATCGATCCTCCAACAACTGGATATATCCATCCCAAGCTCGAAGGTATAGTACATCATGTCTCTGATGATGGTCCCTCTCAAGTAGCTCTACCTAGAGCCTCATGATCCTATCCTCACCTCCACCTACAATTGTTTGTACCTCTAGATCTGCCCATAGTTGAGCTATCTCTACATCCTAACCGCTATCACCAATCCCTCCTATCATTGCATCTCACTCTACCACTAGCTGCTCAAGCCTCACCCAATCCTCCTCACTCTAGCCTAGAGGTCCCTATAGAACCTCCTCCATATCATCATCCATACCATCTCCATCACCTCCAAGCCCTAGATCCTACTCTATTGTATCCCTCACCCATCTCCTTTGACTACTAGATCGAAGGTATCTCCAACATTTAGGAGCCTCATCTACCTCCTCCACCTTAGCCTCTACCTCATCATCATTCTCCTCATCCACTACTAGACTCGGTACCCATGGTGGTTGTGCAATGAACCATGCATCATACTCCATAGTAGTCCTTACATCATCCACATCAAGGAGATCCATCTCCTCATCATCCTCATAGGTCACCCTCCATGCCTCAGCACAAGGTAGACCCATCTCATCCCGATGATGCCTATAGAGCACTAGTGCCTCAAGAACCCCCTACCTTAGCCCAAACTACCTTAGCACCCATGAGAACTAGATGTGCTCCACCTCACTCCTATACCTCCCAACCACCCACCTAGCCTATCAAACTCTCCATAGCTACTCCCCATCACCAGTCCAAGTGGCACCTCACCATGGTCTCCAAATCACCTGAGCTGATGTTAGTCCAACCCATAGATCCCTATACCACTAGCTAATCCAAATAGGATGACTCAGTTGCACCTCCTCTACCATAAGCCATCTCATAGCATAGGGTTACTCCCTATCCCATGCCTCAATAGGTAAGCCTATAGGTCAAGCCACACTAAAGTGCTCCCAACCCCAACACTATAGTAGCAAACTACATCCAAGCCCCTTCTACCCCTACCTCTTCACCTCATACAACTCCTAGTATAGCTACACCAACAAAGTAGGTGCCCATGCATACACCCGAGGTGTATCGATCATATCATACACTAACTCGATCAAGTTCCATGGGAACCGATAACCAGTGTTGTTCGAGGCCACTATGTTGGCCAACATAAACATGACCAAAGTGGGAAGTGCATCCAAATTCTTATCCACATACATAGCCAAGTACCTTATCCCTCCACCATTCACACTCTTAGCTTCCCATCCATCTCCAAAGATGTGACTCATCTCATACCCCTTATCATGTCCAACCTCGACATGTAACCCCTCCACTGGTAACTTGAGGATGTGATATACATCCTCAAGTGTCACTATCATCTCTCCAGTAGGGAGCTGAAAGGTCCCCCTATCTGGATCCCATATCTCTACCAAGGTAGAGAGATACCCCTCATTGCCCTCACCACATCAATCTGAGCTACCCAGCTAGCCCCACATCCTCCAACCAATCCCACTCCTCCTAGCAATACCTTTCTCACCCCTAGGATGAGAGGTGAGAACCGATGTTGAGCCTCCAAAATCCTCAACTACAACACAACACATTCACAAAGCAATTACATTAAAGTCACATTCATTTGCATAAAAAAAAATTTTTGCACAAGTCAAACAAAGAGTGCCAAGGCCACTTACCTTAGCAACATGCACCTCTACTCCTACTACCACATCCACACCCTCCATCACCATAGCTTCTGCACCACACTCCTTCACTCCACTTCACTTCACTCACTCCCTCAGATGCAACTTCTAGAATTCATGAATGCAAGAATGAATCTGATTTCACCTCTGCAAGCCATTTATAGTTATTTTTGGCACATTGGGATACCCATGGGCATTCACAGGTGCATTGAGATGCACACACATCTACATATCACCAAATCCCATGGGAATCTATTTACTATAGATGCCCATCGATGTTTGGCATCAAAATTTGTAGAAAAGACTAAAATGATCCAAAAAGGTAGCTTACCTCCACAAAATCACTCCAAATTGCATCCATACATTCATTTCATCATCATATCATGTTTTGTGAAAACCAAAATCGATTTGGATGCATAATTTTTGTTTGCGCCCAAAAGGTGCAAAATCGCTTAACAAGCTTCAAAACACACCAAAACGGTCCAAATTTTCACAAAATGACCATAATCATCATTCTCATCATCAAATATTCATTTCAACATCATTTTCATTCATCAATCATTACATTTGCACATTTTTCCAAGTTCATATACAATTTCAAGTGAACCTCGTATCTAGTGGTCTATTCTATCTCCTTGGTGATTGTAGTGATTGGTTATCCATGCAATTCGGTAAGATGAGTAAATCACCATAAGGACACTTGGTCATATTCATCATCCAATATCTCATTGTTCAAAAACAAAATCACTTTTGGTACCTCACCTTTAGAGTGAGACTATGCCAAGACCAATTTGCTCAACAATTGTCATTGATGGCCTTGTTCATGGGGCTTGAAACATGGACAAAATCATAACTCATCATTTATTTTACATTGACAGTCATCACGGAGATAGGCCCTTACTAGGTTGATTGGTTCCAATTGTAGGAATTATCCTATAGTCACTAGTCGGCCCTCCAAGGTTGACTCTTTTTATTTTGTTGCATTTTCATCACTTTGCATTTCAATGATGCCAAAAGGCACTTTCTTCAATAACATGGAATCACCCCAAACTTGGGGCAACCACATTTGATTTTGATTTCCCACAATGGGATACATCTTACATGATCATGGCATTTACACTTGGCAAAAACCCTTTCTCTGTTGGGGCAAAAATAGAATCAATCACTTGCATTTCACAACAACCCCTTTCTCCATTGGGGAAAAATGAAATCATTTTACATCATTCATATCATCCTTTTACATCATTCATATCATCTACACTTACATCATACATTTACACTTACACCATTCAATTACATTTTCATTGCACAAATCTATCAATTGGCTTGTGAGATTCATTCTTCACTCATTCGCCAATTGAGGGGGTAAGCTACACAATCAAATTCTTTTATCTTCAAGATCATCTTCGCATTCCAATGAAAGAAAGTTGCTTCTGCATAAGGCCAAACCAGGTGTCTCATATTTTTGCACCGCATTGTGTTTCACGCAACATGATACAAAAAGGGGCATCTGTAGACACCAAAATCTAGCCACTTGTCATCCATCCATGCTTCCCAATATCCACCATCCATTATTATATATATATATATATATATTTATTAATATATATTTAAATATTAATATTTTATATATTATATTTATATATATTTAATATATATATATATTTATATGAATTAATCCTAGCCCTCCACCATATTTTAATCTCAACCATCCATCCACCTTAATCCATGCCACTTACCCAGATTTAATCTCCACCCTTCCTCATGTTTTAATCTCGACCACTCAAATTGTGTCATCGAAACCCTAACATGTCTAAGGGAAGATTATAAAGAGGAGTCATTTTGATGACTCAACCCCTAAAAATCCTAAGTTAATTAAGCCCTAAATACCCCTAGAATATTAAACATTATTTTGAATCCTGAAGAGATTTTTGGAGTCCAAGCCCTAGCCCACCATGTTTCCATATTTACCTCCATTGTTGCTGTTCACATCCCTCCGCTTCTACCACTATCCTTTCTGTGTGAACTAGATATAGTTTTGTGCTATTTCCATCAATCCCTGAATGCCCTCCTGAGCCATCGATTTTCCCACTAGAGCCAACCAAGTGTCCACTAGAGCCATTCAAGCATCCACCAAAGCTAGTAGAGCACCTCTAGATTGTCATCCTCGAGCACCCATAGGTATCTCATGCACCATATATGTAGCCCTACAACCCTCGGGTATCGTTAGGGCATCTTCACAACTATCACTGGCATCATTTATGTAAGAAAAAATAGAAATAGAAGGTTTATTGACAAGGTAATAGTTCTATGCATTTATTTTCATATTCTTATGCTTTGTTTATAGTTTTATTATAGTATCTAGGGTTAGTGATTTTATTTTGAGGGTCTCACGTAGTGGAGCCCTCACAGGTATTACTAATATTTGTTATTATTTATTATGTGTAGGTATAGGAATCATACATTTGGTAGTTATTGAAGCTAGGGTGGCCCTATCTAGGATACACAAGCCCACCCACAACCTCGTTGGGATCAAAGACAAGCATGAAGACACCAACCATTCTTTTCAACTAGGGTTTTGGAGAACCCTAGTAATCTATAATTTTGTATCAACATAAGCATTGTAAAACCCCACATTTGGGGCATATTGATTGTAACATTTGAGATCCACCCACAATAATAAAGAGTTTTATCTATTTTGTGCAATCATTGTGTATTATGGTGCTTATTGTTATTTTATATCTTTATTGTATTGGTGTTGCTTGATTTTTGATTCACAATTACATGTTGAAATAACTACTTAAAATTACTTTAAAGTAAACTCCTACTCTAGTAATGTAGCAAAGGTGGTACATTGATATGTACCCAATAATGTAATAAACTATAACAGACTACCCTTACAACCAATAATTGTAGAAGGATCCTTTTAGCAATGGGTGTTTGATTATATTGGAGTAATAAATCCATATTTATCTTATAGGCATAAATTCATCTTGACTACAATATAATACTTTATCAAGTGGTTTGAGGTAGGTAGGTGCCACCAAGCATGTAGATCAAGAGATGGTCATATTTTTTTTGGAAATATTAATCACCAAGTTTGGAATTCTAGCAACAATAGTCTCAAATAATGGTTCAACCTTCATTGGTGCTAAGGTCATAGATTTTGCTAGTAAATATGGCATATTTTGAAAATCTTCTTCCAATTATTATCCACAAGGTAATGGGCTAGCTAAATTCACCAACAAGAATTTAATTAGAATAATCAAAATAACAATTGGGGATAGTAAAAAAACTAACACTTCTCTCAATCAAGCACTATGGGTGGATAGGAAAGCCTTGAAAACCACTCCATATTCTTTTTTTTATGATAAGGAAGGTGTATTGCCTATACATCTAGAAGTTTTGGCTATGAATATTATATACCAAGAAAAATTAAAGAATACAAAATTGATTGAAAGAATGATGGCAAAGCTACTTTTGCTAGAAGAGAAAAGATATAAAACACATAATATCTTCCAAGTTCCAACAACACCACCAAGCAATAGTTAAATAATGGTTTAAAAAAAAACTTCTCCCAAGATATTTAAAATTGGTGAATTAGTTTTAAAGTGGGAAAAGACTTGGTTTTAAAGTGGGATAAAAATAGAGCCAAGCCAAGAAAGCACAAACATTTAAAATCATTATGGTTTGGACCTTACCTAATCTTGGGAACATGTGAATTTAATCTATTTGAGTTGATAGATATTGATGACTATCTTTTGTCAATTATGGTAGATGACCAATATTTAAAGAATTATGCATAGGTAGGAGTGCCTCAGACTATAATATATGTATATAATGACATGTAAATATGAAAATAAGTGTCCATGATAGTTTTTAGCCACTAGAAGGTTATTGGTTGAAATAAAAATTTGGTAGCCACCAAATTTTGAAATCCAAGCAATTTTATTGGTTGAAGAGTGAAACAATGTTTAAAATGGCATGCATCCCAAGCGATCACATATAATAGAAGTTTCAAAAAAATGCCTTGAAAAAAAATAGATCACGTGAAATATTTAGCATTAATGTACCAATGGTTAAGCTTCTCACCAAATTCATGCTATAAAATTAGGACTTATGAATGTACTATGCACATTTGAGTAGTTAAGGACTTGAGCAATAGAGAATTCTAGAATTATAAAGCTATTTCATGTGAAGGTGCAAAAATACTATATTTTGTTCTATGACTGCATTTGTTGTTAAAGCTCCTTAATTTATTAGCTATGGCATGAGGAAGGAAGGGCCAAAAAAGGAGCTCTAGGACTATTTTTTTCAAATTCATGACCCCATGATTATAATTAAATAAAAAATCAAGAACTTCAAAGATGGAGCAAAGGAGGAGGGAAAAATGTTTTTGCCTGGTATGGTGCAATTAGTCATATGGAATTATTTTCTATTATAGTATATGCCCAGGTTTGTACATCCATGCCTAGAACATATCAAGGAAATAACAGAGAACTATGAGTTAAAATCTAGAACAATGTGTACTATGATTAAGCAGAAGTTATTTGACATTATAGCTAATACTGTCACAAAGGATTTTGTAGTAGTAGATTACATATGTACTAATCATTAAATTATTTCTATTAAAGAATAAACTATGCATTGTAAAAGAGATATGGTAATAAATTGGCATAGTAAGTAGCTAGGGCAACCCATTGAAAATTTCTTGGAAAAGAAAATTAAGCTTCTTGCATTCAAAGACCACTAAGAAATTTTCTCTATGATAGTTGTCATCCTTTGGGCTAGAAATTGATAAAAATGTGTATGACTACCAAGTGGCTTTAGCTTACATTGTAACTAATGTGCACAATTATGATCATACCAATAAAAAGGTCCCCCTCTTTTTTTATTAGGATGAGTTTCTAATCTTTCAAATTCATGCCCAATTAGTATCCCTAAGGCTAAAATAGATCGAGAGGTTCCATTACCACTCACATTTATCCTGTTTATTCTTGTACTTCATGGTGGGTAGCATGTTGGGCTTGCAAAATAGAACACACAAAGACAATGGAGCAATCCTTCCTTGGTTGATTGGAATCCTATGCTTAGGGAAACCAACTCTTATTTGGAGTTCAATAGACTATTTCTAAGACATGAATTAGCTTGCATATATGGCAATATTCCTCAACTATCTCTAGAAGCCAAGAATAAGCTACATGGTGATAATAAAAAATTAGGATATTGTTTTTTTTTTTTTTCTGTAGAGTGGCACTTTTATTAGGGTTTATAGTTTTTTCCAAAAAATTGTATCTAATACCTTACTATGTGACTAATTAGGTTTTTGTGATGGAATTTTTATAGCAAATTGATGGAGCATAGGATAGCTTTGGGACCAGGATTCAAAAGGTTAATACTTACTAGTTTTTATTTAACTTTGTTGATATCATCATGACAACTTGATGCCAAGGCAAAGTTTTAGATGATAAGCTTAGTGGCCTCTAGCTACCAATAGTGCTACACATGTGGAACTATGATATGAAAGGATGGTTTAAATCCAAATTAGAAGATATAAACACTAAGACTCCAATTCTTGAGCATTTTTGTTGATCAGACATGGAAATATTTAGAAAGAATTTAGAATATCAAGCACATCATCTAGATGTGAATGAATTGCAAGGATCACCCTCATGGAAAAATGTTATCATTTTGTATGGCCTTATGATCCAACCATAAATAAATATCAATGAATAACCAATAATATTATATAAAGGATTGAATATGATTTGAAGTGGACCACAATTTTTTTAGGAATGGTGGATCTCTAGATGTGAGTGAAACAAATAGAAAATGCTTTTCCCATCACCTTAGATGCCTAGTTTGAAATAGAAATTATGAATTAATATGTTAAATGGATGGTTGCACACAAAGAAGAGAAATTTTCTAACCTAATGAAAGAATATGAATAAGAAGAAGAATATATTTATAATGAAGGAGAAAAGGTTGGAGGATAGAGTCCTACACAAGATCATTCCCTTGTAAACTTAGATTTATAACAATACTCAACCTTGAAGGATATGATAAGATAAAAAATAGAAAATAGGATTCATGAAAAGGTAAGTGTAGTTGAGCACCATCTGATAGTAGAATGCCTTACAATGGCAACTCAAGAAGGATAAACAAAGCACATAATAGGAGCAAATATAATACTGGAAACAAACTCCATAGAGGATAGTGGATTTTAGTATTACTGAAACTCAAATTGATATAATAAAACACCTTTAGTATTGGTAGTCTAAGGATAAGGTGAAAAGAAAGGATGCTCCAATAAGCTAGTGGAATAAATAACCAAAAAATTCTAGGATGAAACTACTCCATATAGAAGAATAAAGAACATATGTATCAATTCAAGAGTTTAAAGTAATAACTCAAAAGCAACACTTGGAAGTGCAAAGACAAGTATAACATCTATATCTACTCCTATCACAAAAACCACCTCCATCACCTTACTCTCCATAAGAAATGCTACCTCATATAAACACCTCACCAGCTAAAAACTCAACCCTTGATGTCCCCATTTCTAAAATCTAATGGAGCCCTAAAAGTTCACATCCTCATACCACTATAAATGTTAGTATTTTATCTTTGAAATATCTCTTAGCATCATTCTCTCATTTCCAATTTATCATTACTGCATTCCCTATTTCTAGTTATCAATTGTAGGAAGACTTCATTGTGATCCAAGAAATTAAGGCCAATTTACAAAAATGGGAAAAAGAAAGTCAACTCAATAGGAAAAGAAGAATGTAGTACCTTAAAAGTATGATTCTATAAATACAAATACTAAAAATTAAATCAAAGTAGTTGCTATATTGAAGATCAACAATCCTGATTTAGAAATGAAAACAATATACTATGATATTAAGGTGCAAGAATCTTGAGTGAGGACACAATTAGAGATATTTACACTGAGGTAAACACATTGTATTTCCAAGGAGTAATATGGAATAAAAATATAGAGCTATAAAAGATGAAGTTGATAGCTTGAATAAGGATTAGATCAAGAGGAATTGGAAAGTAAGGCTTTGAAACAAGAGGTTAAAGATATACAATAGCAATTGAGTAGAGCCCCAACTCTAGAGCAACTCCAAAAAAGAGATGATTAGATTCAATATGTAGAGGTGTGGTTGCAACAATGAGAAAAAAACCTAAAAATAAGAGAAGGAATTGCAAGAGCTAAGATCATCACTCTAGGGTTATGAAGAGAAATTGGAAACAATTCAATTAGAGCTAGAAGAAGAAAAGGAAAAGCCTCAAAACCTCAAATTTTCTTAGGAAGCACTAATATAAATCAAGGGAAATTTTTGGAACATGATTATGGACATATGAAATCATTTCCACTTGTAGAGAGATGGCATACAATGATAATCTTATCCAAGATGCCCAAATTAAACTCAACAAAGCAAGATAAGAAAAAACTAAAAAAGTGGAGCAAGTAGAAGTAGTGATCAAAATTATGAAGAATAAGAAACACATCCACATCTAGCAGCATTCACAGATAGGTACTTGGATGAAGCAAAAATTTGCTCAAAGTAAATACTATATAGTTATTAGTTAGTTTTTCAAGGAGGTTATGTGATCACTACATTAGGTTGAAAAATAAAGAAGATATGGGTCTCAATTGGGGAACTAGTAGGTCTTAGTTTTCTAGGATTTTGGGACAAGGCAAAAAGTTCTATACTTAAGAGCAACTCAAACAATAGGTAAATATTATTATCAATAATCAAAGTGAGCTTGACTCATGGCCTAAACCCTTCCAAATAAATTAATTTTTTGCACTTTTGAATAAGCTATGTATATTGCTTTCAAAATTATAAGAGCTAGCTTAAAGGTGTAACAATCCATCCTACAAGAAAGACTTTGAGTTGAGGGATGTTTTTTTTTTATTATTTTACTAGAGGAATCAGTAACTTGTTACAATTTTCTATGCCTCTTAATGGGTTCTAATCTCACTTCTTATCACCACTATAACCTAAGTTGCATCGGGTAAACCTTTCATGTAGCTAGCTACGTTGATGCAACATGCCCACCGATACTATGGGGCTCGAGGGATTGGAACCCTGGTCTCCGTGATTTGAGTTGAGGGATGTTATGTATAATATATAGGGAGTTTTTCCTACCCAAAATTCTTGGAATAATGTTAAAAAAGTATTCTATCTTATAGGAGACCCTTAAACCATCCAAAGAACCAGTGGAGAGTAGTAAGGTAAAACATTTAGGGTAACACCATAGAACTAGGAAGGACAAGATGATTTTGCTGGTATAGAAAAAACTAGTACCATGGAGACAAAATATAGATGATAAGATGTTTTCTTGTATATTACCTTATTTTATTTTTTGATTCCATGAAAAATAGACAAGGATAAATGGGTTATATGTTTCTACAAGCAGAAACCACATGAGAGGTGCAAATAATGTGGGTTGAAAGATTAACCCACACACACACACACACATATAGATTATTGCTCTAGGATAATTTTTTTTTTAAATAGGAATTAGATACGAAACTATAAGGTCGAAGGATATCCAGATGCACAAGACCACCATCGGGCATAAAATCTAGCTAAGGAAGAGAAATCTAATATTTTTTTGTAACATCAAACTACAAATTTTGTCTAAGTAAGGAAAAAAGATCAAAATTTTATGAAGATAACATCATAAAAACATGTGAAAAAAATCTAAAATATGACATGGATAAAACTACAAAATTAGCTAAGGTAAGAGTCTAGAATTTTTTTAATGCTAGACTCATAATTTAACTAAGTCTAAAAAAAGGTGGTTGGACTTTTGGAAGCACTAACATCACTCTAAGGAGAAAAAAAGTCTAATACAATAACACACTAGAATTTTGTGATGCTAACATCATCACAAGGCACATAAAAAGTCCAACACAAAAAGAGGTTGGATTAAAAATTTATTTAAGGCATAGATCCTAGTATGAAAAGGGCCATAATTTAAAAAGCGGTTTGTATGAAGCAAGAAGGGAAAATTCAAATAAATCTAACATCTCTCTAGAAGGAAAAAAATTCTAAATCATAAATAATCTAAAACCAAGTTTCGACTAATGAAGGGAGCTTGATAAGGTGTCAAGATCCCAAAAACAATGAAAGAAGCCCAGAGTTATATACTTTAGGCAAAATCAACTCTATTAGAGAATCCAAATGGCTATATGCTTCTTCATCCCACACCTATCCTTGTGTAGTTGGCCCTATCATCAAGTAAAGTGATAAAAAGAAACCTTTTAAAGGATGCTCTATATTAGCTAATGACATGTAGATACCATGCTCGTGGAAGAGATTACAACCATCCATATCAACAGAACCATATTATGGTAGTTACACTAGATTGAGCTAGAAAGGGATACCCATGTTCCAAATTTACCTCTATTAGGCCTACAATCAATTTTTTACAATCATTATGAGGTAATATAATGTAATGATAATATATAAATAGCTCAAGATATCTCATAATGACAGTTAACTCTTTAGCATTTATAATTTATATACAGTGTATGATGGCTGCTACCTATCAATAGAGATCAAGTGTTATTTGACCTCTATATTTAGTATTACAAAATTTATAGTAATGTGAGTGATGGCCTTGTATGCATTTCTATTTATTGATTGATGAATTATTAATTCTGTAAAAGCTAATTCTATTGTTTGTATTGCTATTTGTGTTATTATTCATTCAATATTCTAGAATGTTTAAATATTTATGAATTAATTTAGGATGAATTTCTATAACTTTGCATGCCAATTGGTCTATTAGGTCTTGTTTGATATTGTGTAGGTAAGACTCTTGTGCAGTATAAGCTTATTGTTGTTAGCTAAATCCTAACTAATTTTAGTTCAAATACATTTCTATCCCTTGCATACCTTACATTAGTTTCAAACCCCATTACATTTACTTAATTTTACAAGGAATTGGCCTTCTCCAAAGGCTAAATCGAAAGAAATTTTGGGTCTTCTAATATTGGCTAAGATTAAAGGGCACATCTCATCTTCATAGGCAAATTTTGAACCAAGAGGAAGCTCTTCTTTTCTAGGCCTTTGCCACTAGGGAAGTCATTGAATTTGATCATCTAATTCATCCTTATTTTCATCAATTATTTTCTAGCTAGATACTATGATAGGACTCTTCCCACATAACTAAATAAAAAATGATATTGTAATCTGCCATTTCAACTAAAGTTTAGCATTGGTAGTTGTCTCTTTATTAATCTGCCTATTCTATAAAATGGATGGTTTATGATGTTTAAAAGCTCATGTCTCTAAAATGGATTATTTATTATGTTTAAAAGGTCATGTATCTTTAATTATAATATGTATCAATCTCCTAAGTTAGTGGAAATCACTACATTAAAATCAATCAAAGAAAACTCATCTTCCATCTATAGATATTTAGTCAACTAATTTAGACATTTTGGATCCTCTCCAATTAGATTGACTTCGTCTTCTATATTTTATATTTAGTACATGATTGGGTTCTCTATATAGATCTTGAATTTCCTTCATTTGTGAGGAATCACCATGTGTATATAATCCAAGTCTAAATATCTTCCAAGCTTGCCTATGAATTTTTTATATAAACATAGCCCAAAGAGATGAGGGAGGTCAACTACTATCACTTCCTAGACCATAGTGACTTTCACAATCTTATGTAGCACCATATGTATATTTTTGACCACTCATACCATCTATACTAGGGTCCCATTTAACTATAACATGCCAAAACTAGTATCAGTGTACTCCATGCGAATTGCATCTCATACAACCATAGACATCACCATTGTTGTAGCTCCAAAATCCACCATACAATTATGCACCACTTATATATATATATGAAAAGACATATAAAAGAGTAGAGGTATATGTGTAGATACCAAAACCTAGACACTTGTCATCTATTTGCATCCTCAAATCATAGTAATTCATTATATATATATATATATATATATATATATGTAGTTATTTAATATATATATATATATATATTTTATATTTATATTATACATATTTAATAAATATATGTGTTTATGTGAATAAATCCTAGCCATATGCCATGACCTAATATCAACCACCCATTCATCTTAATCCATGTCACATAATCAAGTTCAATATCAACCCTTCCTCGTTTTTAAATCTTGACCATCCGTTGGTGTCATTGAAACCCTAACATGATCAAGGGCAAATTATAAAAGATGATTCATTTTGATGAATCAAGGTCCAAAGGGTCCAAATTTTAGGGATTATGAGCATTATAGTATTCTATTGATTCCCAATCCCTAGCCATTTCACTTCCATTTCACCTTTCATTTTTGCCATCACAAAACCCTCGCAAACTAGATATAGTTCTACCTCACTCCTTTTCACCCTTGAATGCTTCTCAGAGTTCACAAAATGCAACTTAGTATTCCTGGAATGCTATTAGGTGTTTGTAGTCATACTCAAACACCTCTGGGTATTTACCATAGTAAATTTATAGTCTAAAATACCTCAAATGCTTTCAAGCATCCGCACGACTTCAAAACATAGAAACAGAAGCATAGGTTAGTATCGTAGCCATTCTCTTGACAAGGTAAGATATTCATTTGCATTATTTACATTTTTAACTCTTTTTTATAGTTTAACATTGCAAAACTTAGGTTTTATGGGCTTTTATCATTCTAATAACCTCACATAGTGGAGCATTCATAGGTACTATTACCCACTTTGTGGTATCTTCTATTTGCAGGTGCAGGAACTACATTTTTAGGAGTTTTTGCAGCAAGGATGGCCCCGTACTGATACACAAGCCCACCTGTACACTTGTTTGGAGCGAAAGATGATATAGAAGATACCATATGTTTATTTGTGAATAAGAGTTTTAAAATCCTATATTTGTAATGATTGTATCGATACAAAATCATATTGTAATACTAGATATAAAGGATCCCTCCCATAATAATATCAATATTATTGTCTTCATTTGTGCAATAAGTTTTTGTGTTGATTCTATTATCTATTGCTTGGGTGTTGTCATTTTTATGCTTACAAAAATGCAATCACAGTGGTACCCCCAAAAGCGTTCTTCATTTTGATTTACCTTATCACTAATTTATGTTTCTATTTCTATTTTATAGGTTTTCAAAAGTTCAATCATGCAAAAATTGTGAAAACTAGGATTTCTAGGAGTAGCAAAGTTTTATCAGTGGTCACACAGATGCCCTGCAGTGTTCAAGGGATACCCTACAAAGTCTATGAGATGCCTCACAACATTCAAGAGACTCTAGTCTACATTTAGGAGAGTGAGGAATACGTATGTAGGCTTCCTGGTAAACCTAGTTCAAACCCTAACTCCATTATTATTTTCTATTTTTTAATAGTGAAATTAACAAGAAAACATCTATTTTTATTTTAAAAAGTAGTTGCATTTTTCATTTTAGGCATTTTCATATTTAATATAGTTTGTATATAATATAGAGTTGCATTTGTGCGTTCATTGTAGTTGCATCATCATGTTTGATTCATATATTTGCTATTTTATGGTGTTTCACTTATTATCTTGTATGCTATTTGCAATTGAAATGATAAAAGCATAAATATCTACATATTAAGGCTAAAGTATTCCATTTTTTTTTCTAATTTGGAATAAGTTCATAATACCTAAGAGCACTCTCGTTGTTGGAATCAATTGACTATTCAGGGTGAAAGAATTGGGTGAACCCTCCATTGTTGGAATCACTTGATGATTCAAGGTGGATCTTAAGTGGTGTACCCTAAGTTATTTTGAGGAACTTGGTGTTAATTTCCTTGGCTTCTAGCTTATATAGGTGAAATAGGATGTTTTAGCATTTAGTGAACATCGTAGACAACATAAATCTTAAAAATTAATCACACACTCTGCACGTCACACATTTAACAATAGTGAGTTGGATTTCATAACCAACCATTGTTCAATATTGGTTACGGTAGGCTTCATCTCCATATGTCATCTTACCCCATAGAAACCATAGTAACCCATGAGCAATCTTTCTGGATTTCATCACCAGAATTATTCTCATTTACCATCCATCCTTAGAGTTCACCTTGCATATTAACTTAGGTCTACACATTACAACACACAAAACCACACATAAAAAAAGAATTTATTGCAAAACATAAGATTGAGTTTCTTGTTTGATTTTGTGTGATTTCAATTACATATTTTTTGCACATTCTACACATTCACCATTCCCAACTGACTCATTAGCTTATGGTTTCAACTCAAAGCCAAGCAAATATTTTTAATCAAGCCTTTTTTAGTCAAACCACTTTATCCATGGAGTGTTCCACATATTTCCCCACCACTTCTATGTTTAATCCTGTAAGTGTGATACAAACAAGTTGTTCTAGTTTGTTTTTGGTACCCTCACACGCTATGTATACCTTAAATACTGATGTGTTGCATGGATCCATCAATACCCCTATTATAAAAACTAAGCCATCATCCCCTACCAACCCTAACATCACCTACATGGATATGGGTAAAGTTGGAGCTTATCTAAGATCCACTAACCCTTTTCTAGAGAAAATCAATAGCACATCTAGGCATAGTCCTTTTTAGCAAGAACTTGCCTACTCGCATCCTTCCAGCTTCAACTAGGTGTATACCAACTCTCTTTTTAAGGCAACATCTACACCTTTCCATCACTTGTATCTCCCACAACAATAATTTGGCCAAAAAAATTCCATCCCATATTCCTATACCACCACCTATGGCAATCTAGTGTATGAAGCACATGTTAATGCTACTTCACAATGCCAGTATCCACTTCATCCAATATCCCCCATTTAGTTGCAGTCCCTATCAGAACATATCTTCCACCCACCACATCTATTTCCACCACACCTACATCATATGACTCATTAATTACCATACAAAAAGCATGGAAAAACCTCAAAAAATTACTCATGGGTCATCAAGATGCTCATTATTATCCCCAATAGCAAATACATGTGGTAGATATTAAGCCCTAGTATATTCCAATCTAGCCTACCTTCTTTACCTCAAATAAATCATGGGTATCACAATATTCTATGGTTTCCATCCCCGCACCTCCATTAGCCTACACCCATTCCATTCTCATAGTTTAGCACATTCACAGTCCCTAAACCTCATTACCATTTGATGAGCACCATAAATGCTCATATTTTGTACATATTTCTTTGATCAATATGTGGCTGTATAATAAGGATTGCGTACTTTTATGAATGATTATATAGATATTTGATATAATTATGGGTGTTATCTAATTTGTGTGCTTTTAGTATGTTTTGTGGAATTGTAGTTGATTTAGTTAGATTTGGAACGATCGAGGTCCTTTTGATGGACCTGGCACTTTATTTCATTGGGGGTCAACGTAGAGAACATAGGTGCCTCCCTGCAACTAGAAGGTGCCAAGGGAACAAGTGCCTCCCTACAGTTGAAAGGCGCCAACTGAATACCAGTGCCTCCCTGCAGTCGGAAGGTGCCAACTGAATACCAGCACCTCCCTACAGTCAGAAGGCACCAATTGAATACGAGGGCCTAATTGCAGTCATAAGGCACCAAATGAATGCGTGCGCCTCCCTGTAGTCAGAAGGCACCAACTGAATGCGTGCACCTCCATATAGTCGAAAGGTGCCAACTGAATGCGAGTGCCTCCCTACAGTTGAAAGACACCAACAGAAGGTAAGCACCTCCCCATAGAAGAAGGCACTAATAGAAGGCAAGTGCCTCCATACAACCAGAAGGTGCCGTGATAACAAGGTACCTTCCTCATAAGGAAGGCGCCACTGATTCTTTGCCCGTTGACCAAATTCGAACGACATGGACAGAACCAGCTGGTGCAGTTCCAGCTCTGCATCATGCAAAGCTAAATTGGAGATAGCACCAAAATATCAAAATGTCTTACTAATGCCAGGCAAAGCACAAACCGAAGCAAACACACCACCATCAAAATAGAATGCCAGATGTCGATTGCATTCGCCAGACTATTCTAATTTAGTCTGGGAAGAATCGACTATTGTAACCACTTCTATAATAGAAGTTCTGCGGGTGTGTTATATAAACACACGTAGATCATTCTAAAGGATATATATATATATATATATATATATATCCCTATATATATATATATAGAGAGAGAGAGATATAGAAATAATTAATAAAGATCCATTTAGAGTTACAAAAGAAATATTGTAATATGTTGATAAATATATTCTAGTTCTAGAAGTTCTAAAGCGCGTGTTCGATCGGGAAGAAGCTGCTGGAGCCTGGGCCCACTCCAAGCTAATATTTCTTCCCCATTTCCTTCTTGTTTATTTATTTTAATTAGTTTATCACTTTCATAGGAATTTTCATTGGTTTGCTAGTTCTAGTATTTGCAGTAGATTTATTTTCAGGAATGTGTACATGATTTATTTTTGTAGATTTAATTTTGTTCTTCTTATGTAATTTATTGAGGAGTGCGGGAATGATTGACAACCATTTCAAGAACACCCCCCAAATGTAGGATTAGCAGATTCACCTCCAGTGGTATTGTAGTAACATAATTTTGACTCTTCGCAAGTTTACGAAGCTCCCTGGGTTGATAATTAAATGCACGGGCATGTGACAAAAATAGGAAACCATTCACCTTGTTTTGCATGCAACATTTTGGTGCTGTTGTCGAGGAAGCGTCTTAATTAGATTACCTACAATACCCTAAAACCTTCCATCTAATCTTGTATGAGTTCTTCGAGAAGAAGAGGACCTAACGGTCGCTTTATAAGAACTAATCCATCAGGACTTGAGTCAGCCGAGCATTTTGGATTTGAGTTAGACTCGCCCGACCTACCAGTAGTCCATTGGAGTGAGGAACCACACTTTGTGCAAAGTGCCACCTCATCCCATCAATAAGGGGACGAACGAATCATCACAAATCCCCTATTTAATAGGACTCCTCTAGAGGAATCCCTGTTGTGGAAGGCTATGGAGGATTAGACGATCTCGCCAGACAACCTTAGAGCATTGACTCATAAAGTTTTAAATGACCGGAAGGCCATAAAAGCTGCATTAGAAACCACATTTCCTAAAAAATGGTAGATAACGATGAAGTCTCATCTGGATTTAGTTTACCAATAGAGGAGGGAGTAGGAGATACCAAAATGAAAAACATATCCCCTGCTCACCTTTCGTCCTTCAAAGGACACCCGACTGAGGACCTTGACCTATTTTTATTCAAGTTTGATGTTTTGTGTAGGTCTATGGATTACAAATCAAACACGCAGAAGTTGAAATTATTTCCTTCTACATTAGATGATGCAACTCTACAATGGTTCATCGGTCTAGGAGACAAACACATCACCAGCTGGGACCAGATGAAGAAACTCTTTCTAGAGCAATATCAAGATTTTGGGAGAGCAAGAGACTCCAGGGAGGAGGTCCTGAGCATGACACAAAGAGAAGATGAGTCTCTCGAGGAGTATTGGGAGAGATTCAGATTTAATCTTCAATGGTCTCCTCACTCGAAGCTATCTGATAAGTCCCTCAAAAGCATATTTTTGAGGGGACTTACCAATGAGTCACTAGAGGCTCTCAACATGATCTCTGGAGGTGATGTCTATCAGCATGCTATGGATGACATCCAGAAATTATGCCGGAACTACTTGAGAAGGTGAGGCAAAATCATTTCCAGGACCATGAAGGTGACTGCTTCAGTCACCAAAATAGAAATAGGCAACATGCTAGAGGATTTGAAGAGTGAAATGCTCTCATCTCTAGCACTGCAGATGGATACGCTACTGTTAGAAAAGAAGAAACAAGAAAATGACACAAAATTAGCCTATTTCTACCCAAAATGCAGAGGAAGACATGCAAAGAATGCATGTCCAGAAAACAAGGTCATAGTATGCGTAGTTTGCAGGCTGAATCATAAAACTCGATTGTGCCCACAATTGCCTAGTAACCAGGAAGCAACTAAGAGCACGGAGGCCTACTTCATAGGCAATAGGAAGAGTTGGCCATAGCCCCCCATGGGGAATATACCAACCGGAATGCCATCATATGGGGGAGGGTCATACATGCACCAAGGACCCCCTCAATCACCTAATATGGGGTTGTGGGGACCATCACCCTCGACTAACGCACCCCCAGCAGCATTTCTGAATCAGTAGCCATGGATACCATATCCATATCTTGGGAAGCAGTGTAGAGGCCACAATGCATGGAATCAGACTCCATAGAGTGCAGCGCCTGCTCACATCCAACATAACTTACCAGCATTGACAGCAGTGAGACCTGCATAGCTACTAGCACAACCGATAGCAAACCCAAACAACAGAGTAAATTAGCTAGCATACAACGTAGAAGGTGAGATGTATCATATGTACAATATTCAACTTAGATCAGGTAGGTAGCTAGGAGTAGAGACACCGCCTTTGGTAGAAGAGGAGGAAGAAATAGTAGAGACACCTCCACTAGTATAAGAGGAGGAAGAAATAGAGGATACACCTCTGGTAGAAGAGGGAAAAGCACTTGAGAGAGCGAAGGCTCCATTTCCTAGCCAACTGTAGGAACAAAGAAAAACAACACAGCCAGAATTCGACATCTTGTCGAGCTTGAAGAATCTCATGGTGACAATCCCATTATTTCAAGCAATTCAAGATGTCCCCATTTACACCAAGGCAATTAGAGAAATGTGTCTAAGGATACCGGGATGAAAAGCTACCCAGACTATCAACGTCATGGGTAAACTGGCAGATCTAATGATGGGTATAACACATCATCCGAAGTATGCAGATCCAGGCAGCCTAGTGCTGACCGTAAAAATTGGAGGAGATTCCCTGTCCAACACATTGGTTGACCTCGAGGCAGCCATCAATGTGATGCCTCAAGAGACCATGTAGAGGCTGCAGCTCATGAACCTGAAGCCAACCATGATAGTGCTATAGTTAGCCAATAGATCAATCGTGTCATCAAAAGGGATGCTGGAAGATGTGATCGTAACAGTCAGTGCATGGGAATATCCAACCAATTTTTTAGTTTTGCAAACCAAGACCAGGCTGGGCGGTTACCCGCTCATTTTGGGGAGGCCATGGCTGGCAATAGTTGACACTTACATCAGCTGCCAAGATGGGCTAATGACCATATCCAATGGGAAAAACATCAAAAGGCTGACCATTTCATTGCCAGCTCAGTCTATGGACTCGACATAAGAACCCAGGATCACCGAGCATGGAACTACGGAGTTGTCCATAATCCAGCCGATGATGACCTTGGAGGAGGTGGTAGAAGAGGATGAAGATGGTGCTATCATGGAGTTTCTCCATGGAGAATCGTCCACCCCCACACCTGGATCGCCATTGACTGGTGCCCAAGATCAGCACATCCAAAAAATACACGTTGGGCCAGGGAGGATATTAAACATCAATAGTAGATTGATGCCCACACAGCTAGAAAAATTGGAAGAGCTTCTGGTAAAACACCAGTAAGCATTTGCATGGGACTATGCAGATATGCACGACATCAGCCCGGAAATATGTACCCATCGGATTTATTTAGATGACCAGGCAACTCCTAGTTGGCAGCCATAGAGAAGGATGAACCTAGCAATGAAAGACATTGTCAGAGAAGAACTGCACAAACTTCTGGCTACCAAATTCATATATCCAATTTCTGACAGTGAATGGGTATCACCATTAGTGGTGGTCCCCAAAAAGAATAGGAAATGGCGGATCTACGTGGACTACCGGGCGTTGAACAAGGTGACTAAGAAAGACCACTTCTCGCTCCCGTTCATCGATCAGGTCTTGGACACACTCTTAGGAAGAAAATACTTCTCCTTTCTGGATGATTTCAGTGGTTACAACAAGATTCAGATAGGGGAAGAAGATCAAGATAAAACAACGTTCACTTGTCCATGGGGAACGTTTGCCTATAAGGTATTGCCTTTTGGACTGTGCAATGCACTGGCCACCTTTCAAAGGGCAATGCTTAGCATATTCTCTGATATGATAGGAGACGGGATGGAAGTATACATGGACGACTTCACCGCCTATGGAGAAACCTTCGAGGAGGCAATGACAAATCTGGAAAGAGTGCTCAACAGGAGCAAGGAAAATCATTTGTCCCTAAGTAATGAAAATTTTTTTATGATGATGTAGGAAGGCATCGTGTTGGGACACCACCTCTCTGTGGAAGGAATAAAAGTAGACAAGAGGAATATCGAGGTCATCAAAGACCTACCTAGCCCCAGAATGTAGAAGGAGGTAAGAAGTTTCCTTGGATCAGCTGGGTACTACCAATGATTTATCGCCAAATTTAGTAAGATTGCCAAACCACTGCACACCCTACTTTCTAAGGACGTAGAGTTCAATTGGACGGGAGACTGCAAAGAAGTGTTCCAATTGTTGAAAGAAAAATTGATATCTGCATCGGTCTTGAGAGGACCGAATTGGGCCATACCATTCCATATTTACTACGATGCATCTAACGATGTGATCGGAGCAGTCCTCGGGAAGAAAGACAACGAATAATTTTATGCCATCTATTATGTCAGTAAAAACTTGGTGGGAGCAGAGCTCAACTATACAGTGACAAAAAAATAATTCCTTGCAGTTGTCCATGCAATAAACAAATTCCGCCACTATATAATAGGATACAAGGTCTTCGTCCATACGGACCACGCGGCTATCAAGTATCTAATGAGCAAGCCAGCCATTGGTGGTAGAATTATTAGATGGCTATTGCTATTGTAGGAATTCGACATCACTATAGTCGATAAACCGGGCAAGGACAATGTCGTGGCAGATTTTTTGTCCAGATTGATACCAGCAGATCATCAAGTAGTGGAAGATTAGTTTTCGGATGAACATCTATTTGCTATTAGTGAACAAACTTCGTGGTATGCAGACATAGCCAATTACTTGGCCATCGAAAGGACCTCACCTGCTCTCTCCTACCGAAAAAAGTAGGTGGTCATAGAGAAGAGCACATCATTCCTTTGGATGGATGGTATCCTATTTAAAATAGGACGAGACCAAATTATAAGAAGATGCATAGTAGAACAGGAGTTTTCAGAAGTGCTCAAGGCATGTCACGATGAGCCATGCGGAGGACACTTTGTAGGGAAACGAATTGCCTACAAAATCCTACAGGCTGGGTATTTTTGGCCCACTCTGTTCAAGGACGCGACAACGTATACCAGCAAGTGTGATGAGTTCCAGAGGATGGGTAGACAAACCCACCGAGATGAAATGCCCCTGCAACCCCAGGTACACCTGGAACTTTTCTATAAATGGGGAATGGACTTCGTGGGACCATTCAATCCACCTTCGATGGGAAGGAGGTTTATTCTGGTCTGCACGGATTACGTCACCAAATGGGTGGAAGTGCAGGCATTAAGGGACTCAAAGGAAAGAACGGTCACCAATTTCTTATTTGCCCATATTTTCACATGATTTGGGGTTCCTCGAGAGATAACAACAGACCAAGGGCCCCAATTCACCTCCAAATTGATTGAGGAGCTGATGGAGCAGTATAGAGTTTGGCACAATAAAACCACGCCCTACCATCCATAGGCGAACGGGCAAGTAGAAGTGACAAATAGGGAGATAGAAAACATCCTGACCAAAACCATGCAGTAACACAAGAAATATTGGGCCACACGGTTGTCGGAGGCAGTTTGGGCATACAACACCACGTGGAAATCCACCATAGGATGCACACCTTTCCAACTGGTCTATGGGAAAAATGCAATGATGCCCATCGAGTTCGAAATCAAAACTCTGAGGATGGCTTCAGAATTAAATTTGAGCTTGGACAAAGCTCAAACATAGAGGATTCACCAGCTAGATCAGCTAGATGAAATCCGACTGGATGCTTTGCAGAGGACAGAGATTATACAGAAGTAGAGAAATAAGTGGCATGATAACCACATCAAGCTGAAGAAGTTCCAGGTAGGGGAATGGGTACTGTTGTATGATTATCAATTCCAAGAAAGGAAGGGCAAACTTATGTAGAGGTGGATGGGGCCGTATGAGGTGGCAGAGCTCATTAGGAATGGGGCGGTGCACGTTAAGACAATTGACGACAGCAACACCATGTTCACAGTCAATGGCCATCGACTACGCCCCTATAATACATTTGAAACATTACAGGTGGAATCTAGAGTAGGCATGGGGGAGACCCCATCTTGCTAGATCTGGACCAAACTCTCACAGGTGAAATGGTGGGCATGAAAGTGCTCACCCAAATTTTTTAGTTAATATAGTTTTTTTTGTAATGTGTGTTTTTGTAGGGACGACGCCCGCATGCAAGTTGTAGGCATCCTAATCTAAGGCCTAACAGGCAAGGAACGCATATAAATGCCTTTATTTTCCTTTCTTTTTTGGTTGCTTTTTGCAGGTGGAGGACCTGACAGCATGAGGGATAGGTATCTGGGAAACCAGGCCTGATTCGGCTCAGCATTCCGACACCGGCTCATAGGTAGAATTTGGGCAGCATGAAAAAACTGGGAAGACTTGATCACCCTTTTTCCAGTCAAATCACCACCCAGAAGAAGGTGCCTTACTACATCCGAAAGGCGCCAAGTCTAGAATAATGCGCCTTACTACATCCGAAAGGTGCCCATCAAGAAGAAGGTGCCTTACTGCATCTAGAATGTGCCAAGTCTAGAAGAAGGTGCCTTATTGCATCCAGAAGGCGCCAAGTCCATAAGAAGGTGCCTTACTGCATCTAGAAGGTGCAAATTCCAGAAGAAGGTGCTTTATCACACCCGAAAGGCACCCATCCATGCAGAAGTTCAAAAAAAAAAAGATGAAAAAAAAAAAAAAATGAAAAAAATACATATGTAGGCGCCTTCCATGGCAAGAAGGCACCAAATCGAAAAAAAAAAAAAAACCAGTCAAATACGCCTTCCAACATCAAGAAGGTGCATTCATCCAGCTGAGACGCCTTCCAACATCAGGAAGGCACATTCATCCAGCCGAATACGCCTTCCAAACTCAAGAAGGCACATTCATCAAGACGAACGCCTTCCAACATCGAGAAGGTGTGAACCAGAAGGAGGTGCCTCCCACATTGGGAAGATGCTTGCAGACAAAAGCACCCTCCATCGCCAGACGATAGCCAATCAGAGACACTTCCTATAGCCGAAAGGCGCATTCATTTGACAAAAAGCATCGACAATGTTGGAAAGGTGCTACAAGGGCACCATCCACATGGGGAAAGTACCAAAGAACGCCTTCCACGTACAACATTTACATCTACCGGACGCCTCAAGCGGAATGAAGCATCGCACGAATGAGCGACATCAAATGACCATACCCCTCCCTCATGTCACAAGTCAGCAAATTAGCGGCTACCATGACGACAGGAATGTCGAATCAAGTACGTGCATATTAAATCAAATCGTTTATATAATTATTTATAAATATGCAGTACCGAAAAAATATTGCCATCATAGAGATCGTATCCCCCCAAAGCTGGAAACATGTGCCAATGATAGGGTATCTTCCATAACTGCTAGGGTTAGGTGTCTTTTCTATAATAAAGTGCCTTATTGAAGAAGGAAGGACAGAAAAAATATACAACACCAGAAGGCGCCATGGGAGGAAGGTCCAAGAACCACGCGATCAAGAAGAATGAACCCAGTGATACTGATGGAATCAGAGGGGTAGTGAAGACCCAATTCAAAGCCGAGGGGTGGCTCGAATACTGCACCCTGGTCAGTCAGGGCCAGGATGTGGAGGCAGCTAGAGAATTTGCCACCTCTTTGAGGGGCGATGCAGCCCAAGTACGAGGGGTGGAAATTCCAGTCACCCCTGAGTTCATCTCATAGGCGACTGGATTGCCTCTCACGGGGGAATGTACATACAAGGGCGGAGTGTTAAAATTATACATCGAAATACTGCTACCAGGAGGAAATGTGTAGATAGATAGGGAGGGGTTACTCAAAAATAGTCTCCCCATGAATATGCGGAAGATGTTCGAGTAGATTGCTCGATTCTTCACATGCACAGGGAAGTATACCCATCTGAACATTAATCATGTGCACTTCCTCAATCACCTAGTGCATGGGAGGAAATTAAATATACCTTTCTACCTGGTGACTGCTCTGAAAGATGAAGCGGCTCGGTACCAGAAAGGGGCACCATCCACCTTAGCCCACCATGGGCTGATATCGGCATTGGTCTACCATGTAGAAGCACAAAGATAGAACCACGATGCAGAGGGAGATGGCGGCCAAATAGAGCAACACAATGCGGTTTCTGAATTAGGGCAAGATGAAGCATCCCTTACAGAGGAGATAACAAACATTGGGCAATTGGCATCGCCCTATTTTCCAGGAGGGGCAGAGTAGTCACTGGTTCTCGAAGACATAGAGGATAGAGGGCATTCCCCAGTGCCCGAGTATGAGGAGGAAGGAGCACCACTCACTGGTGGTGAGGATGAACCAATCCCCAAGAGGAAATGTCTATGGTGATTCCTCTTGATAGAGGAAGGACAGAGTGACCCGAAGATAGACGTTGTCGCCCAAACCCTCCAAGAATTAACGAACCAGAGCCCACGGAATGAAGGAACTTCTAGGAGTAATGACCAGATCGATGCGGCCTTGGAGGAGGTGCTCGAATGGCAAACCGATTGTTGGATGGCATAGTAGACTCTGGAAGATTGCCAAAACTAGCATAAAAGGGAATTGGAGGAAAGGGATAGACAAATCGCTCAGCTCGAGCAGCTGGTCCGACAGTTGTAGGAGGAAAATCAAATGCTCCAGGATAGAGGAACATCAAGATAGGAGGCAGCCACTCAGACTGATTGGGCAGAAGAAGTACCGACGAACTCTCCCACATCTATCGAACGAGTATTCTCTTCGGGGGAGATTCGATCGAACGCCCGACAGAGCAGCCCGGAGGTAGGGGAGGATTCCTCTATTTTCAAGGGTGAAAAGGAAAGAAGTCCTACGATGCCCCCTATCATTGTCCTGAGTGACACAGAGCAGGACGAAGGTCTCCCACAATAGATAGGACCAGAGGATAAGGAGGACCTCCCCAGGCCTGAAGAAGGAGAAGAGCCTGAGGGGTCGACACCAGGTAGATAGGAGAATGAAGGATCACCCCCGGAGATAGTAGCATAGCCAATCCTTCAAAGTAAAGAGAAGTCCCCAAAGGAGAAAGAAGAGACCCCGATCCGAGCCACCACATTTTTTATAGAAGCCAAGGCAAAGAGGCCCAGGTCGGCTCGACAGAAGGCAAAAGTGACCTTCGTTGAGTCAGAGGAGGACGAATGGGACATGCAGCTATTCGTCGAAAGGCAAAAATATTTCGAGCAGCTGTGCAACAAAATGAAAGCATCCAAGGAGGCCAAGAAGGCATCCTCGAGGGTAAAAGGAGATTCTGGCATCTGCATCAATCCGACAAAAGACAACCAGTTTTGGGACATCTATGGTTCATCCCGAGGGTGGCCTTCCATGATGAGGAGGTACTTGGAATGGTGGGGAGTATATGGCCCACAATTGGAGGTCGCTGCAATTGCAAAGGAGAATGCAGGGCTTACCCCTGAAGCGGCTAGATTATACAAGGCCCAAGTAGTGCCTTCCAGAGGGGATAACTCGGATATCCCTCTGGCAGTGGTCAGACCTCCAGACATTGACCTCTGGAAAGCTGTCGAAGCTGCATTTCAATCGATAGGAACAATGCTGGCTAGACCACCACTAGTAGCGGCTAGAATAAGAAGGGGACAATTGACAGCCGCAGTTTCCCATAGGCAAAGGCGAACCACACCTTCAAATGCCGGCACAAAAAGACAGACTCAAGCCATAGGGGCATTTGAATCCTCCAAGAGATGGCAATGATGAAAAGTCAGAGGGCTACCTGTAGTTTGGATGCCATGAGGGCGTGGCATATGTTAGGCGTGGGGGGATGATGAGCACCAAAAATGCTCATATTTTGTACATATTTCTTTGATCAATATGCGACTGTATAATAAGGATTGCATACTTTTATGAATGATTATATAGATATTTGATATAATTATGCGTGTTATCTAATTTGTGTGCTTTTAGTATGTTTTGTGGAATTGCAGTTGATTTAGTTAGATTTGGAATGGTCGAGGTCCTTTTGATGGACCTGGCACTTTATTTCATTGGGGGTCAACATAGAGAACATAGGCGCCTCCCTGCAACCGAAAGGCACCAAGGGAACAAGCACCTCCCTATAGTCAAAAGGTGCCAACTGAATACCAGTGCCTCCCTATAGTCAAAAGGTGCCAACTGAATACCAGTGCCTCCCTGCAATCGAAAGGTGCCAACTGAATACGAGCGCCTTCCTACAGTCGAAAGGCACCAACTGAATGCGTGTGCCTCCCTACAATTGAAAGGTGCCAACTGAATGCGTGTGCCTCCCTACAGTCGGAAGGCGCCAACTGAATGCAAGTGCCTTCCTGCAGTCGGAAGGCACCAACAGAAGGCAAGCACCTCCCCATAGCGAAAGGCGCTAATAGAAGGCAAGTGCCTCCCTACAACCAGAAGGCACCACGATAACAAGGTACCTTCCTCATAAGGAAGGCACCACTGATTCTTTTCCCGTTGACCAGATTCGAACGACGTGGACAATAGCGGCTGGTGTAGTTCTAGATCTGCGTCATGCAGAGCTAAATTGGAGATAGCACCAACGTATCAAAACATCTTACTGATGCCAGGTAAAGCATGAACCGAAGTGAACATGCCACCATCAAAATAGAATGCCAGATGTTGATTGCATTTGCCAGACTATTCTAATTTAGTCTAGGAAGAATCGACTATTGTAACCACTTCTATAACAGAAGTTCTACGGGTGTGTTATATAAACACACATAGATCATTCGAAGATATATATATATATATATATATATAGAGAGAGAGAGAGATATAGAAATAATTAATAAAGGTCCATTTAGAGTTACAGAAGAAATATTGTAATACGTTGATAAATATATTCCAGTTCCAGAAGTTCTAAAGCGCGTGTTCGATCGGGAAGAAGCTGCTGGAGCCTGGGCCCACTCCAAGCCAGTATTTCTTCCCCATTTCCTTCTTCTTTATTGATTTTAATTAGTTTATCGCTTTCGTAGGAATGTTCATTGGTTTGCTAGTTCCAGTATTTGTAGTAGATTTATTTTTAGGAATGTGTACATGATTTATTTTTGTAGATTTAATTTTGTTCTTCTTACGTAATTTATTGAGGAGTGCGGGAATGATTGACAACCATTTCAAGAACACCCCCCAAACATAGGATTAGCAGATTCACCTCCAGTGGTATTGTAGTAACCTAATTCCGACTCTTCGCAAGTTTACGAAGCTCCTTGGGTTGATAATTAAATGCACGGGCATGTGACAAAAATAGGAAACCATTCACCTTGTTTGTACCGGAACACCATTCTATCACCCATAACATTTTCCTCATCAAGCCCAATATCATCAAATGAAATATAATACATAAATCCATAAATATCTCATCACACCCCAACATTTCACCACTTCATATCTGCACAATCACCAAGTAATTCGGGGCTTCCACATACCTAGGAAAGACCCTAAAATTTAGGTAATGCAACAACAAATTAATAGCTTGATACAACACACTCCTGGTATGATGAACCAAAAGCCTACCTTAAGGTAGCTAATAAATCAATCCATTCACTTTTTGGTACCATCACCACCATATCCGATAGATTTTACAGTGCAAAAATTTGATAAATTTAAAGGGATTGAGGATCCTAGAGAGCATGTAAGAACATTCATTCACTCATTCTTCAAAATCCAAAACCAATATGCTTTAATTATCAGAGACTTTCCTTAGATATTGGGAGGAGATGCTCAAGATTGGTATGAACATCTACCTCATCATAGTATTTATATATTTGAACAGTTGGTAGACCAATTCCTATAAATATTCTCCCTCAATGTTCGTAATAAAATCACTAACTTGTATAGCCTCAAAAAAATTGATGATGAATTAGTCTATGATTTTGGCAACCGTTGGACGGCCATCATCACAAAAATTTCACTCTCCCTATCTATGGATGAGTTAAATCGAATGTTCACCAATAGTTACTTAAAACCCATATCCTGGTTATTGCAATTGCGACAATATAGATCATTCAAAGAAGGTCTTGCCTAGGCTTATATAATTGAGTAAATAAAAATTCAATGTGTGATACACCCTAAGAAGAAAGAATGGTAGAACAAGGTAAAATCAAAAGGAAGTCATTCTGGTAAATCTAATTTGAATCAAGTAAATCAAGTGGCCATGAGTCAGTCGATAATGGCTCAACAACAACAATCAATGCAACAACAACCATAATAAATTTTATATCAAGCGGTTTCCCTAACCCAAAAAATTCATAACACAATGCCAACTATGGATAATAATCAATGTCAACAATTTGTTTGACAGAATCACCATTACACACCCTTGTATAAATCATATGCTTCCATATTTCATAGGTTGTCTGACTCAAATTAGCTCGCATTGCATGAGGTTAAACTAGATGATCCTCCTAAGCATAGCAAAAGCTATAGGGAAAATTTATTTTACCCTTATCATCAATATAATAGGCATGACATTAAAAACTAATATCAATTCAAAGATATAGTGCAAGACCTAATTTACTTAGGGGCCATCAATTTTGATAGTCCCTTAGCTCAACAAAATTAGAACCTTGACATTTATCAAACACAACTTCCTCATCATGAGGAAGTGCAACCAACAATAGGAGGGTTAAACATCAAGACTCCTCATAATGAAGTCAACCATGTGCAATAATACCAAGGTTTTGTGGGTGCTATCCATGTAGTCACTCGAGGTCAACAACACACCAATCAATAGAATGCACCACAAAAAATTGTACAATCTCCTGTAGCACACCAGGCAAGTGTGTTTCCTCAACCTACCAATTCATCATCATCCATTTAGTTCTCCACCAATTATCCCCAACCAATTCATATTCCAAGCCATCCATATCCACCCACTCATATTTCTAATTATCCACAAAGTCTAATCATATCTCTGAATAGTTGGCTAACCCCTAGCCTTAAAATAGCTTTATCCAAACTATCTATTTATGATCTAATACAACAATTTCCCCCACATCGTGAGGCATTAATGGATATTTTAAAATCCATTAAACTCCAATATCAGGATACTAATGCCTTTAGAAATTTTATGAGGAATATCCAAACATGTGTGGAGCTTTCCATTACATTTTGTGATTTTGAAATCAAATCAATATCATCAGAATTGGTGGACCCTTCATTACACATTATGGCTCAAATTTATAGGAAGCCATTCAAACAAGTTTTGATTGATACCAAATCCTCCATCAATATCATCACCACCTCTGCTCTTCAACATCTTAATATTCCACCATCTCATATAACCAAATCCACCTTCACCTTGAAAGCATTCAACGATGTTGTTTATTCCAAAGTTGGCACTATTGTTTTACCCATCGAAGTGGGGGTAAACACATTGCATACAATGTTCCACATCTTGGAAGGATCCATGGTGTACAATGTACTCCTTGGATGCCTCTGGATTAGGGAAATGAGATGTGTTCCTTCTATACTCCATAAATATCTAAAATATATACATGAGGGATAAATTCATTGCATACCAGTAGACATCAAACCGTTTAAGTATTACAATGTCATTTTAAATCCCTATGAATCCATTCTTCCATCCACTCATATTTTCTTTATTCCATAAACCACATCATCTACCACACCATACATCTCTTCATCCAAAGATCCTATTCTTTAGGATCCCCCCATCACTACCCCACATCAAGATTCCACCTTCATAGACCCATCCTCATCACCATTGACTACATGTACATGTGGTTAAGCCCAATCCATATTGTTCATTCATCAACATCAACATCCCCCATCATTATTCCCTCTACATCATCACCCATTCATCAAACACCTCAACCAAATCCACCTTCATACACATCATTTTATGTCTCACAAGTCAAATTAATGGATTGTGAAATGATATTCCAACTCACACCTCTCCCATTATCAGAGCCACCAGCCAGTCATGAGCCTTTCACATCCATCTCCATATCATCCCAAGTTGTGGTCCACCTCACTAGTCCTAGCATTGGTGAATACGTGGTCTAAGACATTACTGTTACACCTCTTAGAATCCAAATTGCTAGGGATTATGTTTGCCTCCTTACCCATAGGAGTGGTTTAAAACATGGGTTCAATTCCTAACAACATCAATTTTGTGTATTGTGGGATTGATTCATCATCAAATCCATCTTCCCTATATGAACTCAAACAACCAAAACTTGCCAATATATAGCACATGTTGGGTTTTCCATCTCGATACTTTCATCGAGTCAATTTGTAAGCATATGGCCTAGGAAAACATGAAAAGGGAATGCACAAGATCATCAATGCTCCATATTGAGAAGCACATGATCATTCAGGTTTAGGCTATCACTCTCATTATTCTACTTCTTTTGAATAAGCCTTTCAAAATATTCATTTGAATTTAAAATAAGAAACCCATAACATCAATAACTTTGATGAGGAAATCTATGAAAAATACAACATTATGTTGATAGCTTTTGATGAATTTGATGAGAAATCGATACCCATCACTCCATTCACCTAATAGGATGAGTCTTACCTTAGAATGTTCCCCATCCATCAGCTCATCTTTCGTGTGATAATCCCTAGGGAGTAAGCTGAACTAATCAGTGAACCACCTCCACTTCATTAATACACCTCACTGAACAATTATGTAATACATGTACATAAAAAAATAAAAAACACACAAAAAAGAAAAAAAAACCATCATTGCATTGCATGTTCATGGCTTTTTGCCTATTTCATTTTATTTGTGTTGCTCATTATTATTCAAGTTCCTAGATTTGTTGCATCGGTTCTAGCAGATAGTATCTATATATCCTTCACTTTACCAACCACTAGTTTCACCTTTAAGTTAACATGAATACTTTTGACTTATTCACCCCACTCTGTAATCCATATGATTTGGAAAAGCCAATTCCAATTGACATGAGACTTATTGATATGGATCGAATTTCCTCACCTCCATCCTTTTTTGAATTTATCCTTTTCAAGGAATTGTTAAGGGCTTCAACCAACTATGTTCCTCCCTCACCTCCACCTCCACCTTCACCTTTGCCTTTAGATCCTGAGGTTTTCCAAGAAGACATGGAAGAGACTATGTCAGAAGAGTTATATAACATCATAGATGATATTCATTTGATCCCAATGCCCCATAAACTTGAGTAAGGTTCTCATATGTCCATTGAAGATACCATCGATGTGAACCTTAGTTCAGATGGAGAAAATCATCAAATTGTCAAACTTGGGAAAATTTTATTAGTAAACGAACAAGAGCAATTAATTGCTCTCCTCAAGAAGAAGGAAATTTTTGCATGGTCCTACAAAGATATGCTTGGTCTTGATCCTAACTTGGTTGTCCACAATATCACCTTGCACCATGATGTTAAGCTGGTAAAACAAAAATTGAGGAAGATGCATCCTACCATTGCTCTCATGATCAAAGAAGAGCTTCAAAAGATTTTAGATGTGGGTTTCATTCAACCCCTTGATTATCCTGAGTGGCTTTCAAAAATGGTACCCGTTCGCAAACCTAATGGGGTGATATGCATTTGCACTAAATTTTGAGATCTTAAAAAAGTGTGTCCTAAGGATGAATTTTCTCTACCAACCATCGATACTCTTGTTGACAATTGTGCTGGACATAAAATACTTTCTCTAATGGACAATTTTTTAGGATACAACTAGATTTGAATCAATCCTAATGACCAACACAAAACAACATTCACTACACCTTGGAGGAATTTTTGTTACAAGGCGATGTCCTTTGGTCTCAAAAATATGGGTGCTACTTATCAATGTGCCATGACATACATATTTCATGACTACATGTACAATATCATCGAAGATTATTGATGAGTGTCGTTGTTCATTCATCATTTAATCATTATGTGTGTCAATCCAGGGCGGTGTCCAAGGCTATATACGAAAGAAGGCTCCAACAGGTTAAAGATTAGTTCATTTAGAAAACAGGCTTTATTGATGGATCAGTTAATGTTTTTGGGGGTTTTGTGTGTTTTCTAACTCTTAGTACTGAAAATCCAATTGCAGAAGATAAAAACTAAACTAAAACTACAGTAAATGGAAATTGCAGAATTTGAAAGAACAAAAAATGAAATGTTGCTGCAGAATTGACAGAAAACAAATTACAGAAAACCACACACAGTTGCTGAAGAATAAATCAACTACAATTTCTCTGAGCATGTTATAAATCCATAAAATCAAATTAACACCTATTTGCAAACTGGAACTGTCATAAATCTGGAAATTGCAGTAAATTACAGAAAACTGGAAATTGCTGCAAATCTAAAAAATAACAGGAAATCTGAAATTGCTGCAAAGCTGAAACAAAAATACTAAATTTGCATGGAAGTATGAAAAATAATGTCAAATGCTGAAATCTGAATTTAAAGCTGCTAAAGAAATGAAAAGACTGACAAAACTTCTGCTAATCTGCTACAGCAAAAAATCAACAATATTTTCTGTCAGAAGTTGCCTTCCTCTGGTCCTACAAGTGGCCCTTGCTTCCAGAACCAGATGAAGGTGAAGAGTTATGCCAAAAGAATTTAAATGCCAATCATCAACTTAATCATGCTAATTTATAACTAAAAAAACTGCACCTTTATTAAATCTGGAAATGCATTACAGTAAATGCAGGAAAAACCTGCAGATTACTATTCTGCTACAGAAGTAATTGCACTCTATTGCCTATTTCTCTCCTATATGCCTAAATGCCTATATCACTATATGCTCAACCGTGCTGGGAGCTTTATTATTTATAATGCAGTACTGATATGCTTGGTTGCTGATTTGCAGGGATTTACAACTGTTTGCACAACTACTTCCTGAAATGCAGCAATTGGCTTTGTCAAAACTTTATCCAGTCAACCTTATTGAGCTGCATTTGTTGAGGAAATCAGTTAAGATGAGTTGGGACAACTTCCTGGTCAACTGCAAATTATTTCCTCCACTGATTTGTCACTTTTGACCACTTTCTGTTGTTCCTGCGCTATTCCTTGTTCCTGCGCCAGATTTCCTGCATTTTAGCCTTTTGACTTGTTGCTTCCATTTGCATCACGTGGAAGTGTTTGTCAGGTGGAGAAATAGTCATGCCTATTCTCCCTCAACTATTCCAAGCATTTACCTCTTCATTATTTGACAAATTCCATGCCTTCCTTCAAAGTGACAGTGGCTGGAATTTGTATGGACTGTGACCTGCTGTTTCCAATTGCCAAAACATGCCCAAATGCCTTTTTTGAGTGATCATAACTTGTTCATCGTAACTCCATTTTTTACCAAATTATGTCCACATGTTCTTGGTTATATAAAAAACATTGGGTTAAATTTTCAACTCTTAGTTCCTCATAAATTACTCCCTGCATTGCTGTCAAGTTGGCATTTAACACAGATTTTTACCAGCATTTCCAACAGTTAAAAAGTGTGAAACTACCATTTTGCAGGCCCCATAACTTCCAGGTTACTTATCCATATGCCCTCAAATTTTGGATATGTTTTCTCTATATTATGAAGTACCATTGGTATGAATTTGGTACCTTAACTCATCTGGATCATTCCCAGTAGATCCACCAATGTGCCCTTTAATGCAGATTTGCACCTGTTAACAGCTCCAGAAAAGATAGGCATGAACAGTGAGCGCAGGAATGAACAATGAGCGCAGGAACGATGTAACCTTCATAACTTTTTATTTATAGCTCGGATTGACTTGCTTCAAAAAGCAAAGTTGTAGTTCTTTATGAGAGGAATCTATTCATGCCATCAGAATGTAATTGCAATACATATTTTATTTACTACCTAATCAACTGAAACAGTACATAAAATGTTGAAAACAATCAAAACAGAGGTATAATGTTCCAAACATGAAATCATGCAAACATGTAACAAATAACATATTCTAATCACTATTTGGCACTTTAACTTTGTCATATTTAATATTATGGCAGTTTTTATATGTCAACAATAGTGTAATAATGAAGCATTTCTAGGCCTCATCAATTATGTGGATGATCTCTTAGCAAAATCCAAAACTTGACAAGAGCACATTGGTGTCTTCGAAGAAGTCTTTGATCGAATTCTAGAGCATAATGTAATTTTGAACCCCAAAAAGTGTGTCTTTGGTGTCACCCCAGGCAAACTACTAGGATTCATTATATCCAAAATAGGTATTTAGCTGGACCCAAAAAAAGTCAAGGCCATCATGGAGATGCCTCCCCCAATAAAATTGAAGAAATTATGTAGTTTACAAGGAAATATCCAATCGATCTATCGTTTCATTATGAAAATTTCTAACAAATGCATGTCATTCAATCACCTACTACAAAATGAGGTGACATTTTCATTGATAGATGAGTGCCAAAAAGCTTTCGATGATATCAAGCAATACCTGGTTTCTCCACCAGTTTTAACTCCTCCTCATCTGGGGATCCCCTTACATATTTATCTTTCAAAAATAGAATTTGCATTAGGGACAATGCTTGCACAAAAGAATGAAAACAATTGAGAGCAAGTTGTTTACTATATTGGTCAAACATTGGTAAGCTATGAAACCAAATATGCTTATGTGAAAAATTAAGCCTAGAAATGGTTTTTTCCATTAAGAAACTTAGACATTACATGCTTAGTCACACCATATATGTCTTAGCTCATGAAAATCCTCTACATTACATGATGTCTCACACTTACAATAACACCCACACCGCAAAATGGATAATGCTTCTCACTGAATTTGATCTTGAGTTCATTAGCCAAATATCCATCAAAGGCCAGGCCATAGCTGATCAACTTGCGAAATATCCACTTCCTAGTGATCAACCCTTGATTATTGAGCTCCTAGATGATTTAGTATTCACTTTCACTAAACAAGAAAAATATGTCATTCTAGAGGAAGATGTCGTTATCACACTGTTCTTTGATGGTTCTAAGTGTAAACAAGGTCAAGATGTTGGAGTTGTATTTCATACACCATAAGGGGTACCTATTACCCTATCTTTTAAACTTGACTTCCAATGCACAAACAACAATGTAGAGTATGAAGCCTTAATATTGGGTCTTCAAGCAACCATAACTATGGGCTTAAAGTGTATCAGGATATTTGGTGACTCCCAACTTGTTGTTCATCAAATAAACAGAGAATACCAATGCAAGGAACCAACAATAAAGCTTTACCATGAAGTAGAAATGATATTGCTCGCTAAATTTGACTGGTATGAAATTGATAGTTTGCCATGTTTAACTAATAGATTTACAGATGTGATGGCCTCTCTATGATCATTGATTCCAAATAACTTCATAGGAGAGATACAACCACCCATTATCACAATAATATCTAAATCTACAATTATCTGTGCTGAATCTAAGGATGAGAAGGATGTTTGCTTTATCCATATAGAGTCGTATTATCCTTGGTCCAACCAAATATTAGACTTCCTCAAGCTTGGAGAACTCCTATCAAACATGTCATGGACTATTGAACACACTTTCAAGAAAAAGGTAACTTATTTTACTCTCTTGGGGGACATATTGTATAGACGTGGTTATGATGGAGTCCTCCTTCATTATCTCAATCCTGTAGAGGCACAAAGAGCCATAGTTGAAGATCATGATGATACTTGTGGTTATCATTTTATTGAAATTACCATTACAAAGCACATTATAAGTATGGGTTACTATTGACCCACCATGGAATGTAACTATTTCACTTACATCAAGCATTATCACAAATATCTATAGCATACTAATTTAACTCATGTGCCATCACAAGCATTACAATCTATTCAAAGCCTTTTTCCTTTTTCACAATGGGGTCTTGATTTTATTGGCAAAATCTCACTTTATTCCTTATGACAATATACATTCATCATCACGACCATTTAATACTTCACAAAGTGGGTTGAGGAAATTCCTTTAACTAGTATGATAGGACCTCAAATTATGGAGTTTATACTTCATCATATCATCTATCATTTTGGTATTCCCTTGAAAATTATCTTTGACAATAATAAGTATTTCAAAAAAAATGATTTTTGAGAACTTTGTGATAAATATAATATCCAACATAGTTTCTTGACTCCTCATTACACATAGAAAAATGGACAAGCTGAGGCTACCAAAAAGACCTTAATTGCTAGTCTCAATAAACTAGCAAAATAAAATCATCAATATTGGCATACTCAAATCCCCTTGGAATTATGGGCTTATTTAACAAGCACCTACATGCCTAATGGGGCAAAACCATTTTTATTAGTCTATGGAGTCACCAATTATGCCTCTTGTGAATTTCATTACAAGAATTCATAGATGACGATACTTGATGCAGGAGCATCCAGCAGCATATGATGTAGAGGCATCAAGTTTTGGGAAAGTCAGTGCTGCAGAGTCGGAAGAAGAGAAAGTAGAAGGCAAGGAGGAAGAAACCATCGTGATTTCGCGATGTGTCACAAAATTGTGACAAAAATCGGCAAGGAGAGCAAGGGGGAAAACCTGTCACAATTTCGCGACATGTCATGAAATCGTGACATGTCATAGAATCGCGATAGCAGCAGCAAGGCGAAAGTGGAGGCAGGAAACCATAGTGAAATCATGACGTCGTAATTTTGTGACATCGCAAAATCATGACGTCTCAGCGAGGCAGAGGCAGAGGAGAAAAGTTGTAGCGAAATCGTGACATGATTTTGTGACGTCACAAAATCGTGATGTCAAGACAGAGATAGAGCAGAGCAGCGGGTGTGGTCATGATTTTGTGACATGTTGCAAAATCGTGACATCAAGAAATCATGACAGCAGGGCAGTAGTAGAGAAGAGCATCGGAAGTGTCACGATTTCGTGACACATTGCAAAATTGTGACTATCACGAAATCGTGACCGCAGGGCAGCAAACAGAGAGAGCAACAGAGACGTCGTGATATCGTGATGTTGCAATATCGTGACAAGAATTCGAAGGTAGGTGAGCAGTGATAGTTGTTCATGATATTGTGACATGTCGTGATATCACGACCAAAAGTGCCAAAGAGCGCAGAGAGACAGAAACGTCACGATATCACGATGGAGAGAGAAAAAGGGCGTGGGAGGAGAAAGAAATGGCGGGAACGACATTTTTGAGGACCGTTCAAAGATGCCACATGGCACAAGCTGAAGTTAAAGTGGGTATTACCTAGGAGCATGAGAGACGAAGAGGATGGGCACGTAGAATTTTTTTGACGGATTCAAAGATGACAGGGACCGTGCGGAGAGGGGTCTTTAATCGGGTTGGTGCTGATTTTCGTGAATGTAATTAATTGGGTTGGTGAAACCTTTTAGGCAGGAGTTGATGCGTGAGAGGGTCGGGGCCTCTATAAAAACCCAGTTTGTTGTTTTAGTCGAGACGGTGGATTCGGGTAAGATTGCACGTAGAGTGTGAGAGAAGAAGAACCAAGCCGAGCGCTGGTTAATGTAAGCCTGCGGGCTATTTTCATGTAATTTCTAGATTTTAATGAAGAAAGCTTCGATTTGAGCATGTGTTGACGTGTGTGTTTTACGTGTGATTTTCTCGGGTCCTCGTCAGTGGTATCAGAGCAGAATTTCCTGAGTGCGTAACATATCGTCGAACGTGAGGTAATTATGCCAGGATCTATGGTAGGGTTTAAGAGGGAGAGAAAGAGAGTTTAGATCCCCGAGCATGTTAGCAGATCACCGGCTGTGAGGTAGCTACACCGGATCGGTAAAGCTTTGTAAGAAAAGCAAAGAAAGAAAAAAAAACATGCATTCCCGAAGAAGACGAGACAACAAGGAAGATATAGTGCCGGAGGAAGAATTTTTAGCCTTACAAAAATAGTTGAAGGCCCTGCAAAAGGAATGGCTCGCAATAAAGTTGCGGGAGCAAGAGGAGCGACAAAGAAGACGGGAAGAAAGAAAGAGGAAGAAAGAGGAAAAGTTGAAGAAGGCTGCAGAAGAGTGCAGCAGTACCGGGACCTGCCCGGAAGAAGGCACAGATTTTTCTGTGCAAGTGGAGGAGTTGAAGCTGGTTGCAGCAGAAGTTTGCAGCAATGAGGAAATGTGTCCGGTATAAGACAAAAGTTGTGTGGACCGGGAGACAGGGTTAGAATAGTCTGCAAAGGTAGAGAAAAGTCTGGAAGTGTTGTCGGAGGTAGCAACCAGACCAAGTAGAAGTGAAGATCACTTCTCCACTTACCTCAAGTGTCTGATGCAGGAGCATCCAGCAGCATCTGATGTAGAGGCATCAAGTTTTGGGAAATTCAGTGCTGCAGAGTTAGAAGAAGAGAAAGCAGAAGGCAAGGAGGAAGAAAATTGTCACGATTTCACGACATGTCATGAAATCGTGATAGAAATCAGCAAGGAGAGCAAGGGGGAAAACCTGTCATGATTTTGTGACATGTCACAAAATCATGACATGTCACAGAATCACGATAGCAACAACAAGGCGAAAGCGAAGGCAGGAAATCATAGCGAAATCTTGATGTCGTGATTTCACAACGTCGCAAAATCATGACGTCTTAGCGAGGTAGAGGCGGAGGAGAAAAGTTGTAGCGAAATTGTGACGCGATTTCACGACATCATGAAATCGTGATGTCAAGATAGAGATAGAGCAGAGTAGCGGGTGTGGTCATGATTTCATGACATGTTCCAAAATCACAACATCATGAAATCGCAACAGTAGGGCAGCAGTGGAGCAAAGCAGTGGAAGTGTCATGATTTCATGACACATCGTGAAATCGTGACTATCGTGAAATCATGACTGTAGGGCAGCAAACAAAGAGAGCAGTGGAGACGTCACGATATCGTGACGTTGCGATATCGCAATAAGAATTCGAAGGTGGGCGAGCAGCGAGAGTTGGTCACGATATCGTGACATGTCGTGATATCGCGACCAAAAGTGCCAAAGATCGCGATATCGTGACAAGAATTCAAAGGCGGGTGAGCAGCGAGAGTTGGTCACGATATCACGACATGTCATGATATCGTGACCAAAAGTGCCAAAGAGCGTAGAGAGATAGAAACGTCGTGATATCATGACATGTCGCGATATCACGATAGAGAGAGAAAAAGGGTGCGAGAGGAGAAAGAAATGGCAGGAATGACATTTTTGAGGACCGTTCAAAGATGCCATGTGGCACAAGCTGAAGTTAAAGCGGGGGATTACCTAGGAGCATGGGAGACGAAGAGGATGGGCATGCAGAATTTTTTTGACGGATTCAGAGATGACAGGGACCGTGCGGAGAGGGGTCTTTAATCGGGTTGGTGTCCCAATTTTCATGAATGTAATTAATCGGGTCAGTGAAACATTTTAGGTGATATTTGATGCATGAGAGGGTCGGGGCCTCTATAAAAACCCAGTTTGTTGTTTTAGTCGAGACGGTGGATTCGGGTAAGATTGCACGCAGAGTGTGAGAGAAGAAGAACCAAGCCGAGCGCTGGTTAATGTAAGCCTGCAGGCTATTTTCATGTAATTTCTAGATTTTAATGAAGAAAGCTTAGATTTGAGCATGTGTTGACATGTGTGTTTTATGTGTGATTTTCTCGAGTCCCCGTCAATACTGCTAAACAAGCATGTTTTGACCAAATCATTCTTCTTGATGAAAGATAGGTCAATGCTTTAGAGTATTTACAAGTTTATTAGCACCACCTAAATCATTCTTATAATGCCAAAGCTCATCTACATTATTTCCAAGTAGGAGATATTGTTCTTAAGGAAAATCAACAAAATACCAATGCAGTATCACACCTTCATGATAAATTCATGGATAATTGTCTAGGTACATACATTATCACTCAAAATTTGGGTCAATGAACTTATAGAATTTTTAGTCTAGAGGGATTCTAAGAGCCTAAACCACCTAACATCATTCACTTGAGAACATTCTATCCTTAATGTGATTATATATGTATATATACATGGCTAATACACAAATACAACATTGCATTTCACACATTACATTTTAGACATTGTATTTCACACATTACATTTCACAAATTACATTTCACAAATTGCAATTCACACATTGCATTCATACACTCATTGTGCACTACCACTTTCACACATTTCATTTCATATTAGGGGGTCATTTATTCATTTTAGATAATAATTGATCCAATAAATTCATGTTGCCTTAATAAAGGGCACCTTCAAATCATCATCCATATCATTGCACCATTCCATAAAGTTAAATTATCATTTGTAAACCATATTTTCATAATTCCTAGGTTTTTCTGGTCACTCAGCCACTCCTAGTGTTTCTAGAAACTTCCAGTACATGTCAAGTTTTATTTAGGACCAAGACACATTTTCACTAAGAAAATATTAAGTTCTAGGAATTGACTCTAACACTCTTGAACCAAACACAATCACACATCTTAAAAACATCTTGTGTCAAAGATGGATAATACCATGAATGGGTTGAACCTTGAAGCAAAAAGGTCATCTTTTCTTGTTTCATTATGCACATAGTCCAAAAATAAAAAAGAGTGGTTTTCACCACTATCATAATCATTTCCAAACAAAAGAATGAGTATAAAGGATAGGGTAAAATTCTCATCACACTTTGGTTGAGAATATGATTCCCGAAAGCTCTAAATATTTTCCACATCATGCACCACAAATCCTCAAGTTGTAAGGATATAAATACATTTCCATTCAGATGGTTAGGTAGTCTGAATCCCTAAAGATTAGAGATCATATTCTTGGACTATGGAGCTAATCTCCATCGGGGCTATAGATGCTTGATTGGTAGTGGAGTACACTCATGCATGGCAACACGTCTCTCTTAAAGAGACTTATGACCTCATGTACGGATAGGCTAGCTTCTTGGTTTTCTCCATGACAAGTTTCATCTTAATTTAATCGAGATGGGTTAATGAACTCACTTACACACACATTGGTTATTTATTACCTCGAGTCATTACCATACTCATGATTCGGTAAATAAATTCACTGCACACACATTTTATCTTCGATAAATTAGACAAAATTTAGTTTATTTGATATCACCAGTATGTTTGAGTCTCTAAAAAACAATGATTTTTCCATATCAACATCCATACAACATCCATATCAACATTCATATCATTACATGAGTCTTCCATTTCACATACCACAATTTTGGTTCCCCTAATTAAACAAAAATGCTATAAATGGTCAATAAAAATCTAAAATACGAATTATAATTAGAGCATTAATTCATTTTCATTCATACACATTATCATTACATTATAATCCATCACACATATACAAAAGCTTTCACAAAAAAACATAACACAAAAGTAAAATCCATGTATATATATATATATAAATATTGCATGTACAATGAATTATTGAAGGCTCATATACAAAAAATGCATCTAAGCACTATCTATCACCTATAGGAGGATTCCTATGATCCTAATGGAGCCCTAGACCCAGATCCACTATGACTAGACTCACTATGCCTAACAGTCCCATATAGGGAGGAGGAAGGTCGATCTAGCAACCCAATGTTGTGTTGCATCAATAGATCCTCCAACTCCTAGATGTATCCCTCTTAGGATCAAAGGCATATTATATATTACCTTTTATGATGGTCCCTCTATTCTAGCTCTGTTTAGAGCCTTGTGATACTATCCTCACATCCATCTATATCCATCTGTGTATCTAGCTCCACCTGCAACTAAGATATCTTTGCATCTCACTCCACCACCATCTACTGGAGCTGATATCGCTTAGCCTCAATCCTAAACCACTCGTCCTCATCCCAACCTGGAGGTCTCTCAAGAACCTCATCCATTTTGTCCTAGATGTCATCGTCACCTCTAATATCTAGAGGTTGCTTTACTGCATATTTCACCCATATCCCTTGATTTCTAGATCAATGATGTCTTTGATGTTTGGAAGCCTCATCTATCTCCTCTACCTTAGCCTTGACCTTATAATAGTCCTATTTGACCTCATCTACCACCTAAATAGGTACCCATGGTGGTTGTGAAGTGAACCATTGATCGTATTCATTGGTAGTCCCCACATCATCCATATCGGGGAGATCTATCTCCTCATCATCCTCATAAATCACCTACCATGCCTCTGCACAAGGTAGACCTATTTCATCCTGATGATGCTTGTATAGCACTAGTGCCTGAGGTATCCTCTACCATAGCCTAAAATACCATAGCACTCATGAGAACTGGATCAGTTCCACCTCAATCCCATGCCATCCAACCACCTGTATAGCCTATTGAACTCTCTATAGTTGCTCCCTATCACTAGCCCAACTGGCACCTTGTCATGGTCTCCAATACAACTAATCAGTTGCTAGTCCTACCCATAGATATCTATACTCTTGGATAGTGTGGCTAGGATGACTTGGTTGCACCTCCTAAGCCACCCACCACATCAAAGCATAAGGCTACTCACCATCCCATGCCTCACTAGGTAGGCCCACAGGTCAAGTCACACTGAAGTGCTCCCAATCCTAACATTGTAGTAATACACTACAACCCAAACCCTTTTACCCCTTAATCCCCACTTCATACAACTCTAGGTATAGTTGATCCAGTAGAGTATATGCCCATGCATACACCTAAGGCTCATCAATCATATCGTACACCAACCTAATCATGTTCCATGGGAACTGATAGCTAGTGTGGTAAGGCATCACTATATTGGCAAATAGGAACATGATGAAGGTAGGCAATGCCTCCAACTCTTTCTTAGCATACATCACCAAGAACATTATCCCTCCACACTTCACACACATACCTCCATTGGTCTCCAAATATATGTCTCATCTCATGCTCCTTATCGTATTCAACCTCGACACGTAATCCCTCCACTAGCACTTGAAGAATGTGATATACATCCTTGAGTGTCACTATCATCTCACTAGTTGGTATCTAAAAGGTCCCCCTATCTAGATATTATCTCTATGCCAAGGTAGAGAGATACCCCTCGTTATCCCTCACCACCTTAATTATTGCTACTCTAGCTAGCCCCACAACCTCCAATCACTTCCAATGTTCCTCCTACAACACCTTTCTCACCCTTGGTATGAGGGGTGAAAATCGATGTCAAGCCTCTAAGATCCTCAACTATAGCACAACATAAACATCAATGCAAACACATTAATACCACATTCATTAAATAATTCAAAAAAAATCACAAATCCAAACAAGAGTGCCAAGGACACTTACCTTAGACATCTGCACTGCCACTCCTACTACCGCATCCACTCCCTCCATTGGCATGGCCTTCACTCCACCACACTTTTTCACTCACTCTCCTTCAAACATAGTTTCTAGAACTTTTGAATGCAAGAATGAAAATTATTTGGTCTCTACAACCTTTTATCATTGTTCAGAGTGCACTCAAATACCCATGGGTGTTTTCCTAGTGCACCTAAATGCTCACTAGTGTTTTCAACATGGTAGACGCTAGCATGCATTTATCCAAACATGAATGTTGGCTGGTTTTTGGTTTCAAACCATTGAAAAAGGTGCTAAAAGGGCCCCAAAATGTAGCTCACCTCCATAAAATCACTCCACATTAAGTCCATGCATTCATTTCATCATCATATCACGTTTTATGAAAATCTAAACTGATTTGGGTACTTAATTTTTTCTTACGACAAAAAGTTAGGAAATAGCATTACAAATTTCAAAACACTTAACAATGGTCCAAATTCTCATAAAATGACCACATCATCATTCTAAACATCCATTCTATCATTTCACCATTTTTTGTGATAACATGGATTGATTTGGGTGGTTAAATTTGATGAAAAAGTCATAAAATTATCCAAAAATTGCTTTTAAAAACACTCCAAAACAATGCAAAACTTCACAAATTCTTGTAATCCAATAATCAATGCATTCTTCATCAGGACATTCTCATTTCAAATCCATAAACCATTGCATTTGCATTAAATATTTTCCAAATTCACCTACAATTTCAAGTGAATCTTGTATCTAGTAGTTTACTCTACTCCTTTGGCGATTGAAGTGATTGGTTGTCCATGCAATTTGATAAGATGAGTAAATCACCATAAGGACACTTTACAATCATCAATAAAAATCCTCTTGTTTTAACTTAAAATCATCTTAGGTTACTCATTTTTTAGTGAGTGTATGCTCAAGTTAACTTGCTCAAAAATCTACCATTGATGCCCTTGTTGGTGAGGCTTGAAACAGGGATAAATCACATCTCAAAATTTATTTTGCATTGAAAGTCATCATGGATACATGCCCTTTCTAGGTTTATTGGTTCCAATTGAGGGAATTATCCTACAATCACTAGCCGGTCCTCTAGGTGTTGACTCTTTTTCTTTTTGTATTTTCATCACTTTGTATTTCAATGATGCCAATTGGCATGTTTTCCAACAACATGGAATCACCCCAAACTTGGGGTAGCTAAATTTTATTTTGAAATTCCAAATTGGGATACATTATTTACATCACAAATCATACATCTACATTTGGAAAAAATCCCTACTATATTGGGGCAAAAATAGAATTCATTACATCATTCATCATACATCTGCATTTGGCATGAATCCAATTTCTATTGGGACAAAAACAAAATTTATTTACATCCTAGAAAAAATTCCTTTTCTGTTGAGACAAAAAAAGAATTCATTTACATCCACACTTGACAAAAACTCCTTCTCTATTGGGGAGAAACAAAATCAACCACTTGCATTACACAAAAACCCTTTTCTTTTCTAGGGCAAAATGACATCATTTTACATCATTCATATCATTCATATTTACATCATTCATATCATCCATATTTACATCATTCATATCATCCAATTTTACATAGAACACTTGCACTTACATAATTCACATGCATTATTATTCACAGTTCTATCAATTGGCCCGTGAGATTCATTTTTCACTCATTCACCAATTGAGGGGGTAAGCTACACCAAAAAAATCTTTATCTCCAAGATATTATTTGTGCTCCAAGAAAAGAAATCTGCTTCACCACACCAAACTAGGTATCTCGTATTTTTACACCGCATTGTGTTCCACACAATGCAATACAAAAAGGGGCATCTGCATACACCAAAATCTAGCCACTTGTCATCCATTCGTATCCTCAAATCATAGCCATTCATTATGTATATATATGTATTTATTTAATATATATAATATCAATATTTTATATTTATATTTATATTTATTTAATAAATATATATGTATTTATGTGAATAAATCCTAGCCATCCACCATGACTTAATCTCAACCACCCATTCATCTTAATCCATGTCACATACTCAAATTCACTCTCAATCCTTCCTCATGTTTTAATCTTGACCATTCGTTGGTGTCATTAAAAACCTAAAATGATCATAGGGTAGATTATAAAAGATGATTTGTTTGGATGAATCAATGTCTAGAGGGTCCATATTTTAGGGATTATGAGCATCTGAGTATTCTATCGATTCCCAAGACCTAGCTATTTTTCCTCCATTTCACCTTCAATTTTTGTTGCCATAAAACCCTTGCAAATAAGATCTGGTTTTGCCTCACTCCCATCCTCCCTTGAACACTTCCTAGAGTTCACATAATACTACTGAGTATTCCTAAAATGTTTATGGGTATTCTTAGTCATCCCCAAATACCTCTAGGCATTTCCCATAGCAGATTTATAGTCTACAAGCCCTCAAATGTTTTCAAGCATTCATGCAATTTCAAAACACATAAACAAAAGCATAGATCAACATCATAGCCATTCTCTTGACAAGGTAAGATATTCATTTACATTATTTATATTTTTACCTCTTATCTACAGTTTAATATTGCAGCACTTAGGGTTTGTAATATTTTATCATTTTGAGGGCCTCACATAGTGGAGCCCTCATAGGTTCTATTAACCCCTTTGTGTTATCTTCTATTTGCAAGTGCAGGAACTACATTTTTTGAAGCTATTGCAGCTAGGGTGGTCCCTTAGGGATACACAAGCCCACTTGTACACTTTTATGGAGCAAAATATGATGCATAAGACACCATATGTTCATTGGTGAATAAGGATTTTAAAACCCTAGATTCATAATCATTGTATTGATACAAAATTATGTTGTAACACTAGAGATCAAGGCTCCCCCCATAATAATATCAATATTATTGTCTTCATTTGTGCAATAAGCTTTTATGTTGATTCTGTTATCTATTGATTTGGTGTTGTTGTTTTCCTACTTACACTATTTTTACCCATCTCTAGAGTTTGCTAATATTGATCTAAGTTTAAGTATAGGAAATCAGATCTACCTGATGATGTGTTCATTAGAACCACTCCTAACAAATCAGTTTATCTAAGAATCAGAAAGCATCGCACATGCTTTCCCTTGAGGGAGAATTTTTATCTCTTTTATAATATTATATCTGAAGGCTTCTAGTAGCTTTCCTTCCTTATGAACAAGCTCTTCAAGTATCATTTAAAATTACTACATTGCTTCATGTATTTTTTTCCTCTTGACTTAAGGAAAACATAACTTCCTCAAGGCTTTTTCTCTAGTCTCTTCTTGATCATCTTTAGGTACTTCCATTCTTAGTTTCTCTATAGGTTGTTCCTTCTACACTTGAGTTGAAGTATTAGGATTATCGACCTTCTAGGGATCTACCAAGAGATGTATCTTCCTAGGTCTGTTCAACATGTGACACATTTTGGAGCTTATAGCTTTAGATAAAATGCTTTAATCTAAATCCATAAGAATACCCAATAGCCATTTAAACTCTCTTTTAGCCTTCTTGTCATGACCCTCCCTTGGCAAGCTTATCCTTGTGATGGATTTGGATGTGGATGTGCTATTTTGAGGATGGAGGAGTTGTTTTTATGACTTGCTTGAGCTATAATATTGAGTTTTTGGTGAAGCTTGATTGTTAAATTTTTTTTTTCATACTTAGGTGCTAAACTATTATAGCCACTTTATAGAGATTATATTGGTTTGAAGGAAATTCAAAGAAAATAAATAAACAAGTAAATAAGCACATGGAGATAAATACTAACTTGTGTTGTTCTTATTAAAACAAAGAAAACCATTAATAATAAAGTGTATTATTTGGTAACATGGGTTTCTCTTTAATATTATTGGTTATGTTTTGCTTTGTAAAAGAGTCATCTGTATATATAGAACTATATATAAATATATGTCCTTTACATTCTAAGGTGCTATATTGATTAGAAGTGAACTATAGTATTTTTGGGATTTGTTACGAGCTGAGTTGTTGAGAAATCATAACCATAGTGGATGTAAGATAAAGTGTTCCTTGTGTTTATGTCATGGCTAAATGATTTCTTGTGTGGTGGATTACTCACTTAAACGTGCACTCTGGATAGTAGGCAACATGTGAGCAATACCATTTTCTATCACCTATTGCTTCACATTTGCATCGAGGAAGTGGAGTAATGGGAGGATCAAAACATAGCACACAAGGAAATATTGGAGGGAAGGAAGAAATAAGGAAATAGAGTGAGGTCAGATGGATGGTAAGAGCAAAAGAAAGAGGATAAGGTTGATGAAGAAGGTTACAAGTTTTATTTTCATGTGGAATTTTCTCACTGTGTGCTTCATATATGTGTTTTTAAGGTCTTTTGCATCACCAGGAAACTTAGATGTTTTTAAAATTCATTGTTGAGCTTTATTTTGGAAAAGAACCTAGGGAATGATGTGTTAGATGAAAGGTATGAATTTGTTGGTTGTTTCATATTTAAAATCTCATAGTTGAATATGTTTTTGGTTCCACCATAGATGTGGTAAAATATTGTTGTTTGTCTTTCAAACTTTAGTCTTGGAATTCAGTCTGAGGACATCTCCTCGTAGTTACTTTATATTCTAAAAAGCTTGGATAGGAAGACCTTGTTAATAGATAAGCTTGTAGATAATTTTTATGGAAACAAAAAATATTGTAGTAATAGTCTTAGTGAGATGGTTAGCCTTACGTTCAATTTGCTATTGACTTGAGTGTACATCCTGTGTGAAATATGGTAGCTCTTCTAGATAGGAGACCATTATATAAATTGTTAGTATATAAGATAATACAAATAGAAAGGAAAATACATAGCTATGGAAAATTTTGGTTAACCAAGAACAATTTCCAAGTGATACATGGACAAAACTGATTCTTGAAAACATTACTCTATCAGTTTTATACTGTGTATTAACCAAAAAAAGATGTTTTATGAATTGAGAGTTGTGTTGTTGGAAAATGTTTAGGATAGAGATTATCCAGTTTTAATTAGCTAGGTTAGCTTGGATTTTCATTTTTGGTGAGAATGCTTTTCATATATTTGTGACTTGTTATTAAAAATAGATTAGATTTTCCTTTCACACTCTTATATATCGTGTACGCGGATGTATTTCTTTGGTGCTAGCTGTGTAAATGAAATATCAAATATGTGTTTCATGTTTTATAGAAAGTGTAATAATATGGAAGAATCTTGCAATGGTTGAATATGTATATAAGTGAAATTGTTATGTTTCTAGAGTATTCATTCTAGAATAGTATTGGATATGAGTATATTAGAGAAAGGAATTATTTAGCAAATGAAAGGAAATATTGTTGAATGTAGATGTGATATTATGTAATTATCAATCTTTACTTAAGGTCTTGATCCCCTTAGTGAAAATAAAAGGTAAGGTATATCTCTTATAGATTTGAGATAAATTTTATTTAAACACTTGGTAAGTGATAGACTTTGTTTATAAGTATTTCTATGAATAAAATACCTCACGTAGATTGCTATGCAGGAACCAAAGTGGAGGACTAACAAGGTGGATTGCAAGTAGCGCAAGTGGAAAGAAAGTTTGTAAATTTTGTGAAGGAATTTTGTTGTTACCTTTTGTTGTGTTTTAATAAAGATCTGTTACATTCTCCTAGAAAATATTTGTGGTCATTTCTTTGGAAAGGAATATTGTATCTTGTTAAACATTTTTCAAACTTCACACCTCTTGGTGGTAAAGAACAAATGCAATAAACACTTTATGTGGTTTTGAAGACATTTAAATTATACTAAATTTGTATTTAAAAAGTGTGTAGCGGTTGAATATCATTTATGAAATAAGATAATATTTATGTTTCCTGGAAAGATGTTTCATATGGTTATTAATATGTTAACTTTCATGAAATTTGGTATGCAAATTATGGATGGTTTTTACTTGCGAACCTCCAAAAAAGAGTTTGTATGAATGTTTATTACTCTGTTGGATAATTTAGGGTTAGCTTTGTAGTTTCACATGTATAAATCCCATATCAGTAGGGCTGGAAAATCTGACCTTCCTTATTGATGCTCACCAATAAAAGTAAGAACTCTAAAGGGATTCGTAGTGACTATTATATGAAATTATGTTTGAAACATAGTATCCCTTAGCTGATGATCCTTCAGTTAGAGGCGTAGAGCTAGAACTTAGATCACTGTATGGTATTTATGGTTACCTTCATCATGAGATATTGGAAAGCGATCTAAGAGTGAAAGCATGACTTATTAGTCTTCCAATATCTACTCAATGAAAGATGAAATTAGGTAGGGTGAGTTTGTATTCTCATAAGTCTCCCTGGTTGTGATTAGCATTGTAATAAAAGAGCTTTCTAGTTTAGCATTGGTGAGATTTGTGTAAAGGACTCATGATAGATGAGTTCACTTATTATTAAGAGTTAACTAACTGTAGGCCCGAAATGGCCACATACTTAGTAAAATTTTGTATAATTTTGACTAAGTCATAAAGCTGTCATTCCGCTCTGGAACCGGGTTGATAATATGAGTCCGCTCGATAGTTATTCAATTTTGAAATGTTTGAAGCGATTCTGGGTAACTGCATTCTGGTTCGGAATGACGACAGGTCTCAAATCCACAAAAGTCTTTGAGAGATGATGATGTCAGCAATGAAAAAGTGTGGAATAGCCTCCTTGCATATATCCGATTCTAGAAAAGTCTTTTGTTTCCCGCTCCGGATTGGCGCTATCTTCAAATCCACAAAAGTCTCAAGGAAATGATGACGTCAGTGGTGAAAAAGTGTGGAATGGCGATCCGGGGAATGGACAAGTATTTTCTTTCTGGAATGAAGATAAAGTGGAATGGCTGAATAATGATGAGGTGGAAGATAAAATCCTAGAGTGGATTCAAGGTTCAGATACTCTAGATCCAGATTGGAGATTCTGCTACTAAGAAAGATGATGTCATAAGTGGAATGGTATTTAGCTTGTGCTAGATTGAATCTGAACCGTGTGATGAAGAAGATCGATGATGGAGGTTAGTCTTCTAAGTTTTGGTTGTTTAAAAGATGTTTCTACATCAGAACTATAATAGTCAACTAAAATATGAAGCGTCGAATATTTCCAAGAAGATCAGACTAGATGTAGTTACAGATCGATGGTGGCAATCTATTCCCAAGAAGGATCGATGGAAACGTATGATCTAGAATGTTCTGAACTATAGTTCTACTGAGCGACCAAGCAAGTTGTAGAGACCTCATGTTGTCATGGTGGACTCCCTTCCAATAGAATTCCTAGAGGATGAACCAATGAGCTAATGCCAGCTAAACTCTTTGTTGAGTTATTGTAACAAGATTTGGTGTATTGTTTCTTGATTATTGTAATATGAAAAACTATAAGTAGAGGTCAAACCCTCATTTTGAAGGGTCGGCTCTAGCATGTTTGCCTATGCTATTGTAAATATTCTTGAAGAGCTGAATGAAAGGAGCAATACATTGATCTTCACCTCAAGTTCATGTTCTCTTGCTTGATGTCAGAGGTTCAGATTTCATAGTTGCATTTTTATAAATACTTAGATGGTTAGTTTGTGCCTATTTTGGATTACTAGCTATTGTGAGTAATTGAAATCTGCTTTGAATTCATTCTATGTTATTTGAAAGTACATTTCTATAAGATCTAAGTGTTTGGTGAATTATGTTATTTGGATTATCATTCCTTGGGTATTGAAATTGCTTGCTATAACATTTCTCTATTATGATTTAAATATATGAAATGATCTATTATGAGATAAATGTTGATCTGAGTGTATGTCCTTAATCTAGTTTTTTGGGAGATTTTTATGATGGTGCAATGTTGTTAACCTATCCATCCATTGTTATCTACATCTCTCTAACCCTAACCTTCTCTTACCCTAAAACTCCAAACCCTAAGTGAGCATAATTGTGTCAACAACCTGCTAAGTTGACAAGGAACCAACCTACTCTGGAGGTTGGATCGAAAACTCCTATTTTGGTCCATCCAATGTTGAGTGTTGAGCTGCAGCTATCGAGTGCAAGCCTGGATAGAAAATAGGAAGATAGACAATCGCAATACTGAGTGAAAACTTGGTGCAATTCAGTGCCCAATAGTTTTTGGCATGCCCGGTGGGACCAGTTCACAAGGAACACGAAACCCATCAAAAGAGTTATTGTTATCTCAACCCGAAGGAATCAAGATTGGGTGAATTGTCTTGACCTTGTAAGCGGAGAAAAGAAAGTTCACCTAGTGACTCCTTAGTCAGAAGACCCTAAAAAAGTATTGTAGACCAGTACCCTTTCATGTATACCAGGTCTTTCAAGAGGAACAACCCTGATTCTTTCTTTCATTATGAGTTACCTCAGAGAGGGGCTACTGTTATCAGAAGTTTAGATCAAGATTTTATTGAAGAAGAAGAGCTTCTGGAAGAAAACCCAATAGTTCCCCCAAGAAGACCTACAGCCAGAAACATGGCACATAATGTGGCTCCTAATCAGCCACTTCAGAAGTACCCTAACTAGGATTCAACTGGGCCCCTTAGATTAGCACAAATGGATGCCATTCCCTAGGATGTATCTAAGGCAACCCCCACATATGATGGATTTGGGAAAATAGCTTATGAGCACTACCAAGATATCCTGAATCTAGCAGTAATCCACAACATAAAAGAAGAAAATATTATTGTCAGAATTCTAGCCCTATCCTTTCATGGAAAGATATTGCATTGGTTCAGAACTCTAGAAGATAATTCTATCACTTCATGGCAATATTTGGCTGAGCCATTCATAGAAGAATTTAATGAATCTACTGATCCTTTTTCCCTACTGAATCAGTTTACAACCATGCAAAAAACCCAACAAGAAACTATCTCAGACTTTAATTTGAGATTTAGTAGAACATGGAAGAGAATTCCCCCTACTACTAGACCAACTGCATGTTTGGCTTATATGTATTATATACGTGCCCTAGGATCAGAACTAGGTCTACAGACACAACAATCTAGAGTAGAAACCTTTCCCCAAGTTTATAATGTAGTCGTCCATGCTAAAAATATCCTAATCAATGTAGGAAGGATTCCCCCCAAAACCGTGTTACCCTATAACTCAGAAACCAATAGTGGCCATGAACAATCCACAAAGTCCTCCTACATGGACCCCCTTGCTTTACCATCTCCATATCCACAAATGAATCTGATTCCTTGGTCTAAACCAGTAGCCTCTACACCTCCTTTTCCTCCCCTTCCTTCCCAACCTTCTCAAGAATTATCTGCTATTATGGATATACAAAATACCATGAAAACTTTGAGTAACAGAATGAATTCAATGGAAAAAGAGATCAAGAAAGGTCACAATAGAGGATATTCCCATATGTGAACAAATATCAAAGGCCTGGTCCTAGCAATAGTACTAGGGTTAGGGTGAATGCAGCATATGAGGAGCCAGAATGTTCTATAGATACCACTCTTGCAAATATTTGGTGTTTGGTATGTAATGACCCCCATGACTCACAATCTTGTGTGATGTATCAACACCATGTTCAAAAAGCTATGGATCAAGCTGAAAGAAATCAAAAAGGGAGGGTTAATATGTTATGGCACCCTGATCAGATCATGGTCGAAAAAGAGTTGGATGAAGAAAGCCCAATTGCTGTGATGACAAGATCTGGAAAGAAAGCTTTACAAGTAGACCCCTAGAAGATGGGACAATTCTAGGTCCCTTCTCAAAAGAAAGTTGACTCCCCCCTCAAAGCAATGACACTTTTCCTATTCCTCAAGCTAGAGGGAAGGAGAAGACAGATAGTCTCCCTAAAAATATTGAAAGAGAAATAGAAGGAGACAGAATGAGATCCAAGGGTGAGGATCAAGAAAGGCTCAGGTTCCCCTCTATCACCAAAAGATAAATATTAGAGGTAACCCAACAATACAAAAGGAAATATGGTGAGCCAGACAGAGGCCTGGAAAGACTATCCCTGACCAAGTCTGAGTATAACATTGTTGAGGAGATGAAAAGGATTCCATCAAAAGCTAGTCTATATGATACTCTTTTCATCCCAGGCCAGATTGACCTGCTTAAAGCTTCCCTCAACAAAAATCCCTAGAACAGACCAACCACCACCATCCTCAGTATACCACCAAAAAAGAGAGAAATGACACCTACTATTCTAAAAAACAAACCTCCCCCTTTCTACATATCCTTAAGAATGGAAGGATGGGTAGTCCAAAATTGTATGATTGATTCAGGAGCATCAACCATAGTTATGCCTAAGGTGGTCTATGAAGAGATGGGTATGGAATATACCTGGTCTTGTCCTAGAGTGTTGCAATTAGATGGGACACCTATCAAAATAGTTGGGGTTATTAAAGATGTACTGATGAGGTTGCATAGAGCTCCCGAGGTAACAGTGGTGTAGGAAATAGTGGTGGTGGACTTGGAACCTTATTTTGGGTTATGCCTCTCAAGAGAATTTACTACAAAATTAGGAGGATGTATGTACATGGATTATTCTAGCATGGTAATCCCTTTCAAAGGAAAAAGAATAAGGATAACACCAGAGAAACCAGTTGCTTATCATATTGAAAAAATTGAAGAGGATCTATGCAATCTTAATCCTGTGGAGGAATTTGAGCTAGTGGAAAACATTGAAGAGCTAGACATTGAAGATGAGTTGCCTTTCAGAGAAGACTATAGTCAATTTGGAACTGGTATGGGTACATACAGTATCACAACTAAACTAGAAAAGAAACTCCCTGCTATTTCTAATCAATCCCTAAGAAACAAAGAAACATGGGTTATGCATTTTGATGGTGCTAAATGTAGAAATGGTGTAGGGGCTGGTGTGGTTCTGCAATCACAGTCTGAAGGGATAAAGAATTTTGCTTATAGACTGACATGGTCATGTACCAACAATGCCATAGAATACGAAGCTTTGTGCCTCGGATTGATGCAAGCAGAAAGTATGGGCATCAATATTTTGAACATATATGGTGATTCTGAGCTAATAGTCCATCAGGTAAGGAATAAGTGCAGTAGTAAGCACCATTACTTGAAAGCTTACAAAAATAGGGTATGGGACCTAATGGATTCATTTGATGCCCTGAATCTAAGTTTTGTACCTAGAGAAGATAATCACCTGGCAGATTCTTTGGCAACAAAGGGAGCTAATTTCAATCCTCCTATAGATTTTGGAACTAAGAAGACCAAAGGCATTAAAATGGTTTTCAGACCTGCAGTGCCAGACAAGCAGATATTCTGGCAGGTTTTTGAAAGTGATGAACAAATTCTGGATTTCATGATAAGAGAAGCATGCTTCTCAACTGTCCAAGAGGAAGACTTGGAAGAAATAGATCAGCAAGACTTTATCCAACTAAGAAACAATCATATCCCAAGGGGATTGGTCACCCTTGAAAGTCTATTTGATAATGAAGATAGAAAGAAGGTTGGAGCTATGAAGGTCGGTAAAAATATCTATAAAGAAGTAGAGGTCGAAATAGGAAAGAAGCTCAATGTTGGGATCCAATGTTCACCTGAGGAAGCAGAGGAGATTAAAGCTTTATGCTTAAAATACCAAGACACTGTGGCTTGGTCATATGAAGACCTTAAGGTGTATGACAAAAATATTATCCAACATACTATCGAGTTAGAACCCGATGCTAAACCATTTCGAAAAAAATAGAGGCCTATTAATCCGAGGATAGAAGCCATTATGAGGGAGGAACTCTTAAAGCTACTGAAGGCTAGGATAATATATCCAATAAAACATTCCACTTGGGTAGCCAATTTGGTACCCGTAAGAAAGAAGAATGGGGATATATGCCTATGTGTAGATTTTAGAAATATGAATCAAGCATCTCTCAAGGATCACTATCCTCTCCCTCAGATTGACCAGATCTTACAGGTGGTAGCTAGAGCAGAAATATTCTCACTCTTGGATGGTTACTCTGGATATAACCAAATTTGGGTAAAATATCAAGACCAATACAAGACAACATTTACTACAAAATGGGGTACATTTGCCTATCAGAGAATGCCCTTTGGGCTATCCAATGCTGGAGCTACATTTTAGAGGGCCATGGACTATGCCTTTGGTACACTTATAAACAAAGTTATTCTGATTTACTTGGATGACATGACGGTCTTTTCTCATGATAAAAATGATCATCTATCTCATTTGGAACAGGTTTTTCAAAAATGCAGAGAATTTGGTATCTCACTTAATCCTAAGAAGTCATTCTTTGTAGTACATGAGGGAAAACTATTAGGCCATGTGGTCTCAAAGGAAGGTATGGCCATAGATCCAGAAATAATTGGAGCAATTCTAGCTATTCCTTTGCCTACTAATCAGAAGACCTTGCAGTCTTTCTTAGGTCAAATCAATTTCGTCAGGAAATTCATTTCTGATTTTGCACAAAAAGTGAGGCCTATATCTGAACTACTCAAGAAAAAGGTAGAGTTCAAGTGGACTGAGGTTAGGAAGTAAGATTTTGAGGTCATCAAGCAATCCATTGCAACAGCCCCAGTCTTGATAAATCCTGATTTCACTAAGGATTTTATCCTCTATGCTTATGGAGCTGAAGAAAGTTATGCCTCGGTACTCACCCAGAAAGATAGTCAAGGGGATGAGCACCCTGTGTTCTTTTGGAGTCAGAATCTACATGATTATCAGGTAAAATACAACTTTATTGAGAGACAAGTGTTTGTTGTAATGAAGTCACTAAAGAAGTTTAGACAATATCTGGTACAGAGCAAAACCCTGGTATATGTGGTTCATCCAGATGTAAGGAGTTTTATTTTACAAGGTGACTTGGGAGATAAAAGGGCTGGTTGGATTACTAAGATCCAGGAATATGATGTAGAGATACGTCCCACAAAATTGGTAAGAGGTAGAGCCTTGTGCCAAGGATTGATAGATGCTTCAGCATTGGCCAAAATAACAACTTGTCAGATGACAGAAGAGGATCAAATAGAGATTGTTCACACTCCAGATTCTGATTGGATTGAGCAAATTACCAGGTATTTCCAAACCGGGATCTGCCCACCTGATCTGAATTCTTCTCAAAGAAGGAGGTATAGAATTCATGCTCTAAAATATGTATTACTACCTGAAGGGTTGTTCAAAAGAAACTTGGATGGTATTCTCCTAAAATGTTTGAAGGAGGACCAACAAAAAAGAGTCATTGAAGAATTTCATGGAGGCTCAGTAGGAGGTCATAGCTCCGGTAGAACTACAACTTTGAAGATAATAAGAGTAGGTTATTATTGGCCTACTATGTTCAATGATGCTTTTAAAATTACCCAGGCTTGTGATAAGTGTCAGAGGTACGTTGGAAGAACAAGAAATGTTGCCTCTCCCCTGAAGCCTATTCAAGTCGAAGAGCCTTTCCAACAATGGGGATTAGATTTTATAGGAGTTATAAATCCTAATTCTTTAGTAGAGCACAAGTTTATCTTGATAGCTATAGATTATCTTACCAGATGGGTAGAGGCCATTCCTACAAAGAAGGCAGACCAGGAAGTTGTGATCAACTTTATGGAGAGTTTGATTTCCATATTTGGAGTTCCAGAAGCTTTGGTGAGTGATAATGGCCCTACTTTCATAGGAGCTAAGTACATTGAGTTTTCCAACAAGTATGGCATCACTCTTAAAAATACTTCAAACTATTATCCACAAGGTAATGGACTTGCAGAATCTACCAATAAAAACCTATTAAGGATTTTGAGAAAATATTTGGAAGGTAACAAAAGGAGTTGGCACCTATTGCTCAACCATGCTCTATGGGAAGACAGGATTACTATTAAAAATTCCATCAAAACTTCGCCTTATGCACTGGTATACGGAAAAGAGGTGGTATTGCCGATTCACTTAGAGATCCCAACACTTAAGCTTGTCAGTACAGAAGAAGAATTAGAGGATGATCCAGTTAAAACCAGATTGACACACTTGTTGTGATTGGAAGAGAGCAGGACTCAGGCATATGATCATTTTCAAAAGCACTCATCAGACATTAAAGCATGGTTTGATAAAAAGGCTAGGTTCAGGAAACTTCAAGTTGGAGATTCAGTTCTCAGGTGGAATGTTGATAGGGCAAAACTAGGTAAACATGAAAAATTTGATTCCTTTTGGGATGGTCCTTTCGAAATAGTGGAAGCTAAAGAGTCTAATGTATTTCAGTTGAAGGATCCAGAGGGAAACATACAACCAATTTCGGTGAATGGTTTCCACCTTAAGCTTTACTATATGTAAGAAATAAGCTCATTGTAACATATGTATATACATTGTACAAATATTTCCCCTTCCTTTCTGCACTTTCTATTTCATTTTCTTTTTGCACTTTGTAATTAGTTCTTTTTCGAAGAAATGCTAAAAAAAAAAAAGAGAGAGAGAAGAAATTTTGCAAGAAATGACTAAGTGTTGGCCAAATTCATGGTAATGTTCCATTCCACACATTGTGCTGTGCAAAACTCCCCGAAGTGGCATTCCGCCCTCAAGACCGCATGGTTAAATCTGGATTGGCAATTCCGTAGAGTGGTCTATATTTTTCTATCCCGCATAAGGAAGGACAAGAATGGCACCAATCTGGGAACCTCTCAAAGCTGGAGATAGCCAGAGTGGAATCAGGGTAAAGTGACACGCATGTAGGCTTAGCGGACTCAAAAATTTCTTAAGACATCGAAGCCAAATCAGGCCAAAGCCAAACAACAAGTTTCAATTTGACACATGGAGGCTAAATATTGCTCGTGCATTCAATTCTAACGAACTCGTGCATGAGCCAAAGAGTAGCCGAAGGGATGTGATGAGCTAGCAGCACAATTTCAAAATTTGACCAATAAGGAGATAGGATGTCACTTTTGAGCCACCAAAGAAATAATGGAAAGGGTGGTGAAGTGTGCCAACAAGATATCACACAACTACATTTATGGTTGATGATACATGAGTTCCAGAAGATAAAAGTGATGAAGTTATGCATAGGATTCATTTCGCAATCACAAGACTATAGAGAAGCTAAGCAATATTCTAAATTTCTCCTCACTTATTCTAGTGTGCAAAGTCCTACTACTACAAGATGGCTCCTAAGAAATCACCCATAGAGACTTCAGAAGATGTTCTAGAATTTGAAACTTTGGATGACAGGACGTCGATACCATACCTTGATAAAGTCGAGGTTGTGGCGGACATGGTGATGACCATCACTAAAAGGACGAGACTAAGAAGGAGTGTGAATGACAGATACAAAAATAATGTTGCTCTATCGATGGAAGGTAGATGCTCCATCCTTTCTTATTTATCCTTTTACATTTGTGATTCCGTCCACCCATGTCCTGAGTTGATAGCTGCAATAGTCAAATTCTATGACCCGCTAGCCAAGGCAGTTAAAACCGATGAGGGCGAGACCCTTTTTAGCATCACTACCTCTTTCTATCATGAGATTTTTGCCTTAGGGTCTGACCCACCAGTACCACCAAAACCCTTCAAAATTGTTGAACAAACTAGGTTTTATTCCACTAAGAAACGGGTAAATGACGACGAGTCATTTAGGAATTGGGTTTATAAATAGCTGAATACCAAACCCCAGGAAGAGTTTCCTGAGGTCCCCATTTCTATTAAGAAATTTGTAACCCCCATTATATTCTCTATGTTGGCCTGCATGGAGGGTTTGGACTCTGATGAAGAGGTTCATGGTTGGAAAATTGTCGTTGCATATTGTATCTCTAATGAAAGGATGTACGAAAAGGAGGTGGCAAAGAGAGGGATAAGGGTGATTTATTTTGACTGGCCAATATTTCTCACCCAAAGAATACATGAATAGTTAGTAAGCTTGAAGAGGGGCTCCGATGCTCCTAGCTTTAGGCATTGCTCAAGCTTGGTATGGATGTTTTATGCCATTGTGAAAGATAGAATGTCATGGATTCCAGTCAAGGATAAGACCGATAAAGGAGAACCTATGCCAGTCTACTATTGGACAAACCATTTAAGAAGTAGTGAGTCTCACTATAGGTTCAATTTGGAATTTCTTGGACCGGCCCTCAAAATAATGTATGGAAATTTCCCTAGATTACCACCCCTAGCCAAAGAGATTCTGAGGAATAAAGATGTAGAGGAAGGGGACTGGTATCTATTAACTGAGGGAACAATCATCAGATTATATGGTTTCATGGGTAAACCTTTTATTTTGCCCCACTTTGTCATGGAGAGACTCTTTGCCTTAGAATATTTGAGGCAGGTAGAGTACATTGACTCAAAATATGGTTTAGGGAGAAAAAGGAAGTCTTTGCTTTCCCACCACACTTTGAGTGATATCACCATTACTAAAAAGGGGTAAAGTCAACAAATTGATCGATACCTAGATGGGTTAGGTCTATTTTATATCCCATAGAAGTGGAGTTATGATCCTGATGGTATTTTCACTACAAAAAATAAAACCCTGAATGGAGATAAGGCCTACAAATTTGAGAAAAGGCCCAGGGCTCATTTTGAATAGGGAAGAAACAATGATGAGACTACTCTATTAGAGTGGAATGTTTCCAAGATGGATCAATTACCTCCATGGTTGGATTTTTATGAGCAGATTGAATATTTTGATCCCGACCACCAGCCCAGTCATCAGATTACTGAAGAGATGATTGACAAGATTAAAGCCGAAACTACAAAGAAAAGTAGGCCCTCCTCCAAGTCAAAGTCGGCAAAGAAAAAAGACATGTCATATAAAAAGGAAGTTTTAGAAGAAGTAGAAGAGGAGGATTTCAAGGGACCATGGGAGGATGCCAAGATCATGGATTGGTGGTGTATGAGAGTTGAAATTGGAAAAGCTGAATCTAAATTTGGAATAAAATTTGATAAAGAGTTTTCAAAAAGATATGATGAAAATATTGATACTTGGGAACTAAAGGATGTGAGGCACATTGTATTGATGGTTGAAAAACCCCAGGGGGGAATAAAAACCCCCAAAACAAAAAAAAAAAAAAAAAATATAAAAAAAAAACCAGAAGCATTGAGGACTTTCAGTCCTACTTCTGAGCGGTTGGAGATATTCCCTAAAGGTTCTAGGATGATGAGCAAAATGAGATGTTCTAAAGAAAAGGTTGTTAGTACCCCGATTATTGAAGCAAAATCTAGGCCTAAATATTTAGCTCTAGGAGGACAACCTCAGGATAAAGTTGTTGATTAGAAAAGGAAGGGTAAGAGCATTGGGCTCAAGCCACTTTCTTTTACTCCTACAACATCAACAAAACCACAATCCATTACTGAGCAATCTTTACCTTTCAAAGGAGTGCAAGGAGAATTATCAGAAGAATATTCTAGAGATGAGATGGATGCTTTTTGATTAGTTCATAAAAGGGCTAAGAGAACCCTAGATACAGAAGGGAGAGAGCTTTCCAAAAGGTAGAAGATGAGTATGGAGGAAATTGTTGAAGAGGTATCTATTTTTAATACAGAAGGGTTAGTTGAACAAGAACAACAACTTGAAAAAGAAGTTGAGCAAGAACACCCTACATCTATAGGTGAAGGTATGGTTTCTAATCCCTCTTCTCCTTCTCATATCCATGAATCCCCAAAAGGATTTCCCTCCCTTTCTAGTCAAGAAAATGTGGTAAATTTACCTCCTTCACCTCACAGTCCTCCCCTCATCCCATCAGTAGCTATGGAGGCATCAATCAGTTCTACTATATCACAACCTCCTTCAAACCCACCTTCCACTTTTGAGGCATCCACTTCAGTATCCACCATCATTGCACCCTCATCTCTTTTACCACCATCCATGGGACAATGCATTCCAAGTTCATCCATCCCCTCTACTATCAGTTATATCCCTATTTCCCTAAATTTACCTATATCAACAACAACAATAGTCACAGAATCTACCATTGTAATAGAGGCTACTATCAATGTGTCTCCACCCCCACCAACAACAAGTCAGTCCACCCTCATGTTTTTGATGCCATTATCTCCTTTGGATACTGATATTTCAAAGTCTATTGTTGTATCCAAAGAGCAGGCAACTGCTCAGAGCATAAATGATTATTGGGTAGAGAAGCTTACCAAGCCTTCTAATAGAATGGCTATGACAAGAAAAAGTATGTATGTTAATCCCATCACTAGGCAAAGGGTTTCAAGGTCTTTGATTCCGTAGGTGAGCAAGCCTAAAAATGAGATGACTACTCAAGATTATAGAGTGGAAGAAATCATAGAAGATATTGACAAGCTTCCTATTGAAGATGAGTTAGGGATGGCCAAGGCTCACTTGGATACCTTTTATGTTAAGACTGATATAGCAAAATATAAGGTAGAAAAGTTGAAACAACAGGTTGAAAAGCTTAAGAAGAGCCTCCATGATCAAAAATAAGTAGAGAAGGTTCTGAGGAAGGAGGCTAAGAGTTGGCAGGAAATATTTCAGAAGGCTAATGAGTTGAAAGACCAGCTAGAAGATCAAAAGAAGTTGAATGAGGATCAGGCAAAAGAGATTCAAAGTTTGAAACATCAGCTTCAGATTGAGAAGGCCAAGTCCTCAGGATTTTCCAAAGATAATTTGAAAAAGATAAAGCAGGAGTTGTTTTCTGAAGTTCAAGAAAAATGTTTAGGTCTTCAACTCATAATTGACTACTTGAAGGATGCCAACCAATTATTATCTACCATTCAGAAGGATTTAGATCAAATCACTGGAGAGTTACAACCTATGGTGATTCCGGTAGAACAAATGTACAGGTTGGTTGGTAGTAGGCTCAGTGATGTTGCTAAACCAATTTCTAATAAAGAATGGAATCTAGTCAGGGTAGCCTCCAAAATAGTGGTGAAAAAGCACAGGGTAGTTCAGAGAGCCTGGCTATTGTTTGATAGGATGGATAGGGGAATTAAAGATATTATTGAAATAAATGAGGAGATGGTTCATGTTGGTTTCAAAGGGCTCTAGAAGGAGGATCACAACTTGTTATCTATGGAAGAAGCCCAACAAAGCATCAAGGAGAATCTATAGGATGAAGCTGAAATTGATTCATTAGAAGAGCCACTATCCCAAGAACAAGTTGCTAAGCTAATTATGAGTTACACCCACCTAAGAGATCTCATGGAAGATCTGGTGATTAGAGGGAATGCTGCTAATTATGAAGATGTTGGAGAATTACAATACATTTATAAGCAGCTTAAAGAGACATCAAATCCCTCTGAGCAAGCCTAGAAATAGGCTCTTCAATATTTGGAATCAATGGTTCAAGTGTTTGGGGATACTTCTGGTAAAGATGAGCAAGGAGTACAGACTCCTAGAGAAGATGAAGAGGAAGAGGTTGTAGAAGAATAAGAGTAATATTGAGCAATTACAGGCCCAGGAGGGGCTCATGCTTGAACCATTATTTTTTTATTTGTATATATGCATAAGTTTTGTATTCCTATACATCAGTTTTGTATTTCTATTTTTACTCTAACAGTTGTCAAAAATAAGCAATAAAGGCATGAGGCCTACAACGCAACATTTTTGTGTGAAGGCATTTTTGAAAGGAAGCCTTATAAAGGAGGAGAGTTGTGTATATTTTCTGAAGGTAGTAGTAATACTGATATTATAGACATAGTCTCTAGTTGAACAAATGAGTTCTATGATGTTTTTGGCATAGTTTCGATATGAACCTCTACCCTCTAGGCAGAATTAAGTTTTCAGAGGGTAGGATTTGTATGGAAATCATTCCTTAAAACATATATTCAAGAATAAGTATTATTTTGACTCCTAAGGCCCAATGGATAAGACTCTGGATTCGATTGGCTTTGCAAGCAAATCCACCAGGAGGCACCAGAATGTAGGCCCGAAATGGCCACATACTTAGTAAAATTTTGTATAATTTTGACTAAGTCATAAAGCTATCATTCCGCTCCGAAATCGGGTTGATAATATGAGTCCGCTCGATAGTTATTCAATTTTGAAATGTTTGAAGCGATTTCGGGTAACTGCATTTCGGGTCCGAAATGACGACAGATCTCAAATCCGCAAAAGTTCTTGAGAGATGGTGATGTCAGTAGCAAAAAAGTGTGGAATAGCCTCCTTGCATATATCCGATTCTAGAAAAGTCTTTTTGTTTCCCGCTCTGGATTGGCGCTATCTTCAAATCCACAAAAGTCTCAAGGAAATGATGACGTCAGTGGCAGAAAAGTGTGGAATGGCGATCCGAGGAATGGACAAGTATTTTCTTTCCGGAATGAAGATAAAGTGGAATGGCTGAATAATAATGAGGTGGAAGATAAAATCCTGGAGTGGATTCAAGGTTCAGATACTCCGGATCCGGATTGGAGATTCTGCTACTAAGAAAGATGATGTCATAAGCGGAATGGCATTTAGCTTGTGTCGGATTGAATCTGAACCGTGTGATGAAGAAGATCGATGGTGGAGGTTAGTCTTCTAAGTTTTGGTTGTTTAAAAGATGTTTCTGCATCAGAACTATAATAGTCGGCTAGAATATGAAGCGTCGAAGGTTTCCAAGAAGATCAGACTAGAGGCAGTTACAGATCGATGGTGGCAATCTATTCCCAAGAAGGATCGATGGAAATGTATGATCTAGAATGTTCTGAACTATAGTTCTACTGAGCGACCAAGCAAGTTGTAGAGACCCCATGCTGTCATGGTGGACTCCCTTCCAGTGGAATTCCTGGAGGATGAACCAATGAGCTAATGCCAGCTAAGCTCTTTGTTGAGCTATTGTAACAAGATTTGGTGTATTGTTTCTTGATTATTGTAATATGAAAAACTATAAGTAGAGGTCGAACCCTCATTTTGAAGGGTCGGCTCTAGCGTGTTTTCCTGTGCTATTGTAAATATTCTTGAAGAGCTGAATGAAAGGAGCAATACATTGATCTTCACCTCAAGTTCGCGTTCTCTTGCTTGATGTCAGAGGTTCGGATTTCATAGTTGCATTTTTGTAAATACTTAGATGGTTAGTTTGTGCCTATTTTGGATTACTAGCTATTGTGAGTAATTGAAATCTGCTTTGAATTCATTCTGTGTTATTTGAAAGTACATTTCTGTAAGATCTAAGTGTTTGGTGAATTCTGTTATTTGGATTATCATTCCCTGGGTATTGAAATTGCTTGCTATAACATTTCTCTGTTATGCTTTAAATATATGAAATGATCTATTATGAGATAAATGTTGATCTGAGTGTATGTCCTTAATCTAGTTTTTTGGGAGCTTTTTATGATGGTGCAATGTTGTTAACCTATCCATCCATTGTTATCTACATCTCTCTAACCCTAACCTTCTCTTACCCTAAACTCCAAACCCTAAGTGAGCATAATTGTGTCAACAACCTGCTAAGTTGACAAGGAACCAACCTACTCTGGAGGTTGGATCGAAAACCCCTATTTTGGTCCATCCAATGTTGAGTGTTGAGCTACAGCTATCGGGTGCAAGCCTGGATAGAAAATAGGAAGATAGACAACCACAATATCGAGTGAAAACTTGGTGCAATTCAGTGCCCAACACTAACTACTCATAACATATCAACTTCACCTACATTGATAGACCTATGTATGGGGAGGAGGTTGAAGTGTTCTCCTTCGATAGATGATATGGAATAAACTAGCTCATTAAGGAAAAGCAAGAGTGATAGCTTAGTTGAGTAATGATCTCTTTCAACAAAATGTAAAAAGGTAGCTAAATCATTTGTAAAAGGAAATGAACGAGAGGGATAGTTGATTTATTTAACAATCTCTTTCAACGTATAGAAATATATGGGCAGGATCATTGGGCATATGAGAAGGAAACTTAGCCAACCAAAAGTTCTACATCTAGTATATGTTACCAAATGAGCATGAGTAAGTATAGATATGGGTGTATTTACTACTCTAGACCAATATAATTGAACATCTTGGTCATCATGGTAGAATCCTATAGTTTAAAAATATTTCAAAAAAAAAATCATAGGAATTCTTGGAACATGGAAATAAAAAATTGGATTGTGACATAGTATCGAGCATGGTTCATAGGAAAATCGGGTCATTATGCAAAACTAGATAGTGGAGTGTGATAGAAAAAATATTTTAGGGTTATACATTGTTCAAATATAATGATTATTAGTAAAAAATCTATCTATCTAGCTTAGAAATTTGGAAAGGATAATAATAAGCAATCCAAAGATATGATTGTGAACTAATTCCTACTATCTCTCTCGTGTGTGGTCAGGAATAATACCACCACAGAGAAGGAGAGGAAGTGTTGCCCCAATGATGAGGTAGACACGATAGACCCATATAGAGGTTAGGACCTCGGATGTGGGTTTAGAGAATCCTAGAAATGATGGAGAGGATCTCATTGTGACAATGGCTCAATTATGTGAATAGATGGAAGCATATAAATAGTTGTTAGATTCCATTTTGAGTCAAGAAAAATAGGTTAGAAAAACTAGAATGGGGTAAAAAAATGAACCCCTTACCAAAGCACAATAGGCTAGGGTCCGTCTAGAGGCTGAGATGGGAAAGGATATGAAACATTTAAAATATTCCAAGATCAATGGACATGAAGATGGTGATAAATTTGAAGCTTGGATGAAAGAGATAGAAATGTATTGTACTATGAAGAACTATTCCACTAGCACTTGTTCATCCTATGCCACTACATCTTCAAGGTGTTGACTTGGATTAGTGGAAAATTTTCAATAAAGAATTGGATCTTGAGGTAATAGTGGATTTGAACCAGGAAGCATTTATAGAAGCCTTCAAATATATATTCCTCATAGAACACTTCTATTCCTAAAAGTTTGAAGAATTCACTAAACTTTGGTAGGGAACTAGGATAGTGGAAAATTATTATCAAATATTTGTCAAGCTATTGAAATATGTGTCGACATATAATGAGAAAATGAAGATCCATAAGTTTATACTAGGAGCATATCCTAGAATAGGAAAAGAGGTAGATATGCAGAAACTTACTACTCTACATAAGGCCTATGATTTGGCTAGAAAAGCTGAAACCTATCTCAAACCTTATTTTGATTATGTCAGATTAGATAAAAAAGGCAAAGAGGCATTAAGGAAAATAAATAGTGTTGGTTTTGTTAAGTGGGAAGGAGAACACACTAGTAAGAACTCCCCTATGCAATACCGAAGGAATGATAGGAAAAAATGAAATTTTAGGAAATGGTTCCAAGGAAAGAACCATAATTCTAATGATAACAATAATGGTAGCAACAAACCATCTCAAGGATAGGCTAATCCTCCATCAACAGAGAAAGTAGATGATGGGAAAAAATAGAAAATTCATCTAGGACCTAATATCAGGTGTTTCAATTGTGGTGGACCTCATTAAGCCACCAACTATTTGCATAGAGTAGGATCAAGTTCGAAAGGAAAGGAAACAATATACAAAGAACCTACATGCAAGAAACCAATGCATAAGATTTATGCGGAAACATAAAACCAAGATATGGGTGGGTAAGCCACTCCATTGTTTATAAGGGATATGGTTTTTGGTAAGAATATAAAAAAATTAATTAATAGTGTGTTATGGATAGTTTTGTTTCCACTAGTTTAATTAAAGATATACGAGTAAGGCTAGGAATCTTGGCATACGGGTGGAAGGTTGAGTATGGTTCTAGACAAACATAATTTGTTAAACAATATTATTCAATGGTAGAAATTGATTTACCTAGTGGAGTGACCCTAGGATGCCTGTATGTGGCACCCTTGCATGCCTTTGATATAATCCTAGGAATGGATTTGATACAAGCACATAAAACCGCAATCAATTTTCAAGACTGAGGATAGAATATATGGATGAAGGCAAGAGAGTACAAAGGATGTACAACCTACAAGGGGATTTTCAACCTCAAATTATCTTAGTAATTCAACTCAAGAAAGCCATAAAAAATAGAGGAATGGTTTATGTAATCAAGATAAATGAAATTGAGAAGGAGAAGAAGGAATGGGTGTTTGAAAAATACCCACTTTTGTAAGAGTTTAGGGATGTATTCCCAGAATATTTACCTAGATTACCACATCAATGAGACTTTGAATTTATAATTGATATCCAACCTAGAACTGAACCAATACATCAAGTTCCTTACAAAATAAATCCCATAGAAATGCAAGAGCTGAAGGTGCAACTACAAGGGTTATCGTATAAAGGTCTAATCAGACCTAGTGTGTCACCATGCAGTGCACTTGTACTATTTGTAAAGAAAAATGATGGTTCCTTGAGATTATGCATAGACTATAGAATGTTAAACAAGGAAACTATCAAGAATAGATACCATCTACCTAGGATCAAATACCTCTTCGATCGACTTAAAGATGCCATAGTTTTTTCAAAGATTGATTTGAAATTTAGATACCACCAATAGAGGATCCTCAAGGAAGAAATTAACAAGACAATATGCAAATATCATTATGGACATTATGATTTTATCATCTTGTATTTTAGACTGATAAATTATCCAGCAACATTTATGAATTTGATGAATAGTGTCTTTAGGAAGTATCTAGACAAATTTTTTTGACATCTTAATATATTGTCGGGATAAGACAGTGCATGATAGACACCTTAGAATGGTGTTAGTAATGTTAAATAAAAATTAGTTGTATGGTAATCTATCCAAATGTGAATTTTATGTGCCAAAATTGCAATACTTAGAACATATTGTGTCACCAGAAGGGATCACGGCAGATCCTAAGAAAATAGAGGCTATATTGAATTGGTTTCCACCTACAAATGTAACAGAAATTCAAAGTTTCATGGGTTTGACAGGTTACTATAGGCGATATGTAAAGGACTATGCTAAGATTACCTCTCCAATAACTAACATTCAAAGGAAAGGAAAATAATTCACATGGATAGATAAATGTGAAGCAGCTTTTGAACTACTCAAGCAAAAGCTTACCACAACCTCTATATTAAAGGTACCTAATCCTCAAGGTAGTTTTTATTTTTATACAGATGCATCATTAGACATTTTGGGAGAAGTAATCTCACAAGAAGAAGTAGTGATAGCCTATAGATAATAAATCTAACAAGGCATGAGGTTAACTATGCTACCCATGATCTAGAGTTAACAATAGTAGTATTTTCTCTCAAGAGTTGGCAACATTATTTGGTAGGATGATCCTTTGATTTGAGGATAGATCATTAGAGTCTACAATACATATTCAATCAACCTTTACTCAATGCTCGATAGAGAAGGTGGGTGGAATTTTTTACAGAATACAATTTTGACATTGGGTACATTAAAGGAAAGGATGACATTGGGTACATTAAAGGAAAGGAGAATAAAGTTGTTTTTGCATTGATTAGGAGGAGATACAGCTATCTTGTCTTGCATCCATGTTGACTTGATGGAAAAATTTAGGAGAATGCAACATCAGGATGCTCATTGCAATCAAATATGAGAAATAATGAAAAAGGAACCTATTGAAAACAAATATTTTAGCTTCAAGGATAGTTTCTATGCTTCAAGGATAGGGTAATTATTTCTGAAGTTGGTGATCTAAGAAAACTTATCATGAGTGAAGCACATAGATACCCATATTATTCTCATCCAGGAGGATCAAATATGAGGGAGAATATGAAGAAAAATTTATTTTGGCTAGGAATGAAGAGGGACATAATTATATTTGTCACTCAATGTCTTGAATACCAAAAAGTTAAGGTTGAACATAGACATCGAGTAGCACTATTATATCATCATGATGTACCCACATAGAAATGGTAGATTATCTTGATAAAATTTATTTGTAGGGTTGCCTAGGACTAGATTCCAACATGACACAATTCTAGTCATGGTCGACAAGATGACCAAGGTTGCACATTTTATACCCAAAAATATTAAGGATGACACCACAGTAGTGGCTACTAAATTTTCCAAAGAGATATTTTGGATTCATAGTTTTTTGGAAGTAATTATATTATATAGGGACTCAAGATTTACATATGAGTTTGGGTAAGCCTTGCATCGTGCCATTAGTACTGGGTTGAACATTAGTTCTGCCTATCACCCAAAAATTGATGGGCAAACTGAAAGGGTGAATCAAGTATTAGAATGAAGAACACAAGCTTATACTGAGAGGGGGGTGTGAATAGCATAAGACCTCTTTTTACTTTTCCTTTATACTTCAAAATAGTAAAGCTAAATATCCAAAGCAATATCAAAGAAATGCACAAGATCATCCACAAATTTACACAGCAATTTACGTGGTTCATCCACAAAAATTTTCTCTAAAAGTTATCTCAAAGTTCTTTGGGAAACCTTCCCAATTACAATGTTTATGAGCCTCGGCTCAAAGGAGATACCTTCCCCTAATCTGAATTTATGAGCCTCTGCTCAAAGGAGATACCTTCCCCTTCCTCTGCTCTGGCTGGTGATCCTCTAGAAGACCTCTGCCTCTTCTGCCCTTAGCAAATGGAACTCTATCCACAGAAGACACCTGTATTCCCTGCTCTTTCTAGAGACCTCTGTCCTCAAATCTATCACCTCAAAGCTGGTCCTCGAATTTGCACTAAACACAGTCCCTTGGTCTAGCACAAATTTCCTCATCCTCTGTCTTTGATCTGCACCAAACATAGTCCTTCGGTTTGGCATAAATCTGTCCTCAGGTTCTTCTCATAGAACCAATGCACCTCTGTCCTTAAGTTCTTTGATAGAACTATCAAACTCAACTTCACAAGTCATCTGCTAGGACCTGTCCAAATCTGCTCACAAGTCCCCAATGGAACCTGTCCAAAACCTACTCACAAGTTCATCAAGAAAAACTTTCTTGGCGTGAACCCACAAAGAGAATTGTTAGAGACCCAATGTGATTCATCAACCTCATAGAAGCATAAAGAGAATTGTTAGAGACTCAATATGTTCTATACTTAACTCCCAATCTCAATCTCAACTCAATCTCAATCTCAACAGAATAAGATAGATGTAGTATGCTTTTCTCAAGAACATGAAACTCAACCCAACAATTGCCAACCATGCAATATGTCATATAACAATGATACTCATGTTCTTTCCAACAACCAATATCTTTTCTCAACCAATTAGGGCTTCAACAACAATGCTCAAAGACAAAGTTTAACCAACATAATTCAACTCAACATTAACCTTGAAGTATTCAACCAATCACAACTAGAAAAGGAAACAAGTAGAAATCATTTTCCCTCCAAAGATATTTTAACAAAACAGCCACCAACACAATATCACCAAATGCAAAGAATAACTTGTTCAAATCAACTCAATGGAGTAAGCCCAATATCATGTATCAAGTAAAGCACTAACACCATCAACACAACCACTATGGAAGCAACTTATCCATCACTATCAAAACAGCCATCTAAGGGTTTTCATCATCTCAATGCAAGTAACAAGACTTACAAACATAAATTCTAGTGCCCAATGCTTCCACTACCTCAAACCAGAATTATGTATTCACAAAAATTCTCATCAAGGATAACAATGCATAAGTAGTCTTCAAAAAACTAGAAACTAGGACTTATACCCAACCAAAGGAAACCTTGTTGAATACCTTTTCACTCCAATCTTATTTCAGGAAAACATACACCAATCATACTCATAAGAAGAATGTGCCCATACCTTATTGAAGTGAAGGAACCCCTTTGGAAATATGCCACCATCACAAAATTATTTTTCCAATCTTCACAAGGGTTAGTAGATCACTACATAATAAACATTAATCCACTTTTCAATAATCATCACCAAAGCCCTTAATTGCACAACTTCCTTATCTCTCCTAAAACCACTTGTACCATAAAATAAAATAAATCACAACATTTCATAACCTTATAACTCCCTTATTACTCCTTTTAAAACATACATAGTAAAGCTTATGAAAGCAAAATAATTCCTTACGTTTTTGTCCTTTTGTTCTTTGTTTGAATGTTTTCCTTTAGCGTTGAAAACTTTCTTGAACAAGATACAATGATTCACCTCCACGCAGTTTTTGACCAATTGCCTTGCTGCCCTTTTCACTATCATGACTATAGCATCCCGTTGCCACGTGTATACCTATCTGCTGGAGTAGCACAATCGTAGAGGTCTACCTGCACTCCTGTAGTTAGTATGTCCAAACTATGGTATCCAACTGCAATCACCGCAAGCCTTGTGTCATCTAGATCAGCACAACTGCATCAGTCCAGCATACGAAGCTATGTCGTCCGTGTGGAAACCCTAGCACACTGTGTGAAACTGTTCCAACTTCAGAAACCATGACTTCTAGGTTTTGTTGAACCTGCTAAAAGTTTTCAACGTTCACTCCTTCAGTCTTGCTGATGGATTGTTGCATGGCGTTACCTCCTTTCGATGATCTGCAATCAAAACTTTGCGACGGTGCTTCTTCTTCTGTTTGAATTCTAGCTTGACGTCTCACTGCCTTCATCAAAGAGTTCTAGCAGGACATTCCTTTTCAACTTTGATGACTACACCCTTTCGCGACGTCGCCTCCATCCCACACTAACTCTCATAGAGATTTCTCCTTCACCGTCAATGCTTGACATCTTCCTTCGCTACAAAGACGAAAACGAAATGCACTCCGATTTATATCGATTCACACACACTGAAATGAATTTATTAGCCCCATTATATATGCACTTCGATGCATTACCAAACACGTCAGAATTTCCAAAAACTTTGGAAAATACTTTAATTTAATTTTAAAATATTAATTTAAATTTTAAATAAATAAAATTTAAACTAGATATTTAAAATTAAATATCTTCATCACCGGGGCACCTTTTTCAACAAAACAAAGAGCCAGCTTGGGTTTTAAGAAAAACCCATTTCAAATATGTTGTCCATGGTTTTAAATAAAACCTTTTATTTTTTCTGCCTTGGTTTTCACAAAAAACCTTTCCACTTCTTGACATCAATGACAACATCAACACTTGAGCAAAGGCAATGTACCCAAAATTGCCAACATAGAAGACATGCTTTGCATGTATTGTATATTGGACATTTTGAGTAGATGAATTGTCATTGATGTCAAGAGTGAGTGGTCATTGATGTCGAGCTTTCAGCACCAGTCAGTGGCAGTTTCAGTTGGCAGTGTCAGTTTCAGGTTCTCCAATAAATGCAAAAGGATAACCCGGTTTCAAAAAATCAGATGAGGTCCAAAGTGCAAGAAGAAGCCCAAGTGAATAATATTATAATATTCTTTTATAATATTATACAAAGGAAGTTTAAAATTAATTATAAATTAATTTATTAGTTAATTTACTTAACTTATAAAGTTATTTAAATTAATTATTAATTATAAATTAATTTAAGCTAAGGTTAAATAACCCTAAGGTGGGTTATTAAATTAAATTCAAAATTTGATTTCGAATTATAAGCGCCGACGTGAGGAGAAAATTGCAAACGTGTATAAAAGGGGGGACTACCCACCTTACCACACTTACCATGCCTTCGAATTATTAATGTGAGTCTTGCGAATTGTGTTGCGTCCAAGAGAAGAAAGGGTTTGCGATTTTGAGGAAAGTCAACGGTGACGGAGGCATAAGAGGAAGGGACTACTCCTTCCTTCACGTGGGCACTAATAGCCCACGCGGTGGGCTCCCAAGCGCTAAGGCGCTTAGGCTTGGGGAGACGGTGGATCGAATCACGCTGAAACCCCTTTTTGGGGAAGAAAGAGGTATGCATTAATCTTGGGTGCCAAAAATTTTGGGAATATTGTTTGAGCATTTAGAAATTAATTTTTGCATATTATAATTGGTTTATAAGGTTGTAAAGGGGAGTTATAAGGCTTATGCAAAATTAATTTTTTGTGTTGTTTACTTTAGTGTTTAGGAAAGGGTAGTAAGGTGTTTAGGAAGATTGTTTGAAAACTTGTGGTGTTGGATATTGTTTTAAGTTGGAGTTTATAAGGTGTATCAAAGAAATTATTTTTCATGTATGGTATGATGAGTGTTATTTTAAAAGGGAGCAATAAGGCATAAATTGAGTTGTGATTATTTTGTGTCTAAGGAATACTTTTGAGAAAGTGTTGAAGTAATATTGTTGTGTCTAACCATTGGAATTGGAAAGAAGAAAATTGTGATTGAGACAGATTTTCTAAAGGCACTTTTACATCCAACAAAAGGTATGGGCATATTCTTCCTAGTGAGTGATTGTTGAAAATTGTGAATGAAAAGTTGGAGTGAAAAGGATTGTTTGGTTAAGCATTGTTGAGTGTGTTTTTAATTAATGCTTCAAGGTTTTCTGGAATTGAGAGTTGTTGATAAAACCTTGTTTTATAAGCATTGTTGTTGAAGTGATTAAGTTGAGTGAAGAACTTGAACTAGGGTTTGCAAAGAACATGAGTATCATTGTTATGTGAGATTGGTTGATAAGCATTGTTGGAAATATTTGAGTGAGTGTTCATATGTTTGGACTAGGGTTTGTGAGCAAGGATTATTTCATTGAGTGATTGATTGAGTAGAGTTGGTTGAGCCTAGTCAAGTGGATGTGTTGAAGTGATAGTTCAAGTTCTATGAAATAAATTGTTCTATATTCTGAATTGATTTGAGAAAGAGGTTGAGAGTTGATGAGTGTGAAACATATTGAGTCTCTAACAATTCTCTATATGTTTCTATGATAGAAGAGAGATTGAAAGTGATTAAGAGTTTGTGAGTGTGAAGCATATTGAGTCTCTAACAATTCTCTATATGTTTCTAAAAGAGTGAGTGAAAGTGTTTGAGCATTGAGGTGAATGTGAAGCATATTGAGTCTCTAAAAATTCTCTATATGTTTCTAAAAGAGTGAGTGAAAGTGTTTGAGCATTGAGGTGAATGTGAAGCATATTGAGTCTCTAACAATTCTCTATATGTTTCTAAAAGAGTGATTGAAAGTGATTGAGCATTGTGATGAATGTGAAGCATATTGAGTCTCTAACAATTCTCCTTATGTTTCTATGAGATTGGACAAGTTCTAGTGTGGACTTGTTGAGCAGATTTGAGGTAAGTCTTTGAGAAGACTTGTGGAAATATTTGTGTGAGATTTTGTGGAAGCTTACAATACAGATTGAGAGCAGATTTGGATAAGTTCTAGTGAGGACTTATTGAGAAGATTTGGACAAGTTCTAGAGAGGACTTGTGGATAGATTAGTGTGAGATTTTGTGGAAGCTTACAAGGTAGATTTGAGATAAGTCTTTGAGAAGACTTGAGAGCAGAGTTGATTGATTGATTTGTTCAAACCTTGAGTTAAGGTTTGGGGTAGATCCAGTAGAATTGATTTGAGATTGGATCAAGCTTTATGCTAAGGCTTGAGGATAGATTTGTGCTAGATCGAAGGACTGAGTTTAGTGTAGATCAGAGGATAGATATTGAGGATAGATTTGTGCTAGATCGAAGGACTATGTTTAGTGTAGATTTGAGGATAGATTTTGGTGTAGATTTGAGGACAGGTTTGTGCTAGACCAGAGATAGAGATTGAGCAGATTTGTGCTAGATCGAAGGACTGTGTTTAGTACAGATTTGAGATAGATCTTTGGAGGTGATAGAGTATAGAGGATGATAGTCTCTAGTGGATAGAGATCCATTAGCCAGGGTAGTGAGGATAGGTGTCTTCAGTGGATAGAGATCCATTAGCCAGAGTAGTGGGGGCAATAGTTCTTCTAGAAGATCACCAGCTAGAGCTAAGGAGAAAGGAGTTCTCCTATGGATAGAGATCCATAAACTTGATTAGGGGATTGGTGTCTCCTTTGGATAGAGGTCCATAAACATTGTAATAGGGAAAGGATTCCCAAGAGATTGATTGAGAAAATTTTAGTGAAATATTTTCTCCGTGGAGTAGCCCACATTGGGTGAACCACATAAAATTGGTGTCTCTATTGTGTGTGATGATTTGTGCATTACTTTGATTACTACTATTGATATTTCTATCTATACATTGCATAATATTGATTGGGAAAGAAAAGTAAAAGTGGTCTTATACTGTTCACCCCCTCTCAGTATAAGCTTGTGTTCTTCAATTGGTATCAGAGTGGGTTCCTTCGAAAGAGTTTAACAACTTGAAGGAAAAGCTTTCAAGAACACAATGGATTCTAAGAATGTGTCCTCAGATAATTCAACACCAATATTTTATGGAAGTGATTATATATTTTGGAGTATGAGAATGAAGATTCACCTGATGGCACTTGGCAATGAAATTTGGGAAGCAGTTGAAAATGGATACATACCACCAGTTGATCCACCTACAGATAAGGAAGGTAAGCTTCTACAACATTACAATTCAAAAGCAATGAATGCAATTTTGAGAGGTTTGCATAGAACAGAATCAATAAAAGTTATGCATTGTAAAGATGCAAAAGGAATTTGGGATAAGTTGCAAAGCATATATGAAGGAGATAAAAGTGTCAAAAAGGCAAAGATACGAAATCTCAAAGGACAATTTGAAGAGTTAAGAATGAAGGATGAGGAAAACATTAGTACTTATCTACTTCGGGTAGATGAGGTTGTTAATGCCATGCAAGGACTTGGACTTAATGTTGAAGAATCAGATGTTTGTGATAAGGTCTTAAGATCTCTTCCAAAAAGATTTAGTGAAAATATTTCTGCTATAGAAGAATCAAAAGATGGTGATTCTTTGACAAGAGATATGTTACTTGGTATTATTACAACTTTTGAGTTAAGAACAAAAGAGGAACCTAATATTCGAAAGGAAGAAGCATTCAAAGCAATTAAGAAGACAAAGGGTAAGAAGTCAGAATCAAGCAATGAGTCATCCAGTGATGAAGAAGCTAATTATGGAAGAAGGAATAAGGATTCAAGAAGATTTAAAGATGCAAAATCTGTTAGATGTTTCAATTGTGGAAAGTATGGTCACTATGCAACTGATTTTCAAGAAGCTAAAAATAATAATGATGAAGAAAAATAGGATCACAGGAACAGGGAATCGGAAAAATATAGGTACCAAAAGAAAGGCAAGGATGGACAAGGTAGACAAGGAAAGAAGTTCTTTCAAAGACAAAAGAGGAGCTACTATGCAGACAAGGCAAGTAAGTACTCAAGTGATAGTGATAATAGTTTTTTAGATAATGATAAAGATGAAGTCCTATTTTTGATTGAAGAAAAGAAGAAGTCAAGAAAAGGTCACCAATAATTCTCAAGTGTTTTAGATGTGGTAATTTTGGACATCTTGAAGATAGTTGTACAAGGAATGGTTTCAGTTTCAGTGATGATGAATATGAGGATGCACTTGAAGGACCAGAAGAGAATATTCTAATAGCACTAGAAGAAGAAGAAGGTGATCCTATAGAAGACAAGTCAAAAGAAAATGAAGATGTAGACAAAGGCAAACAAATAGAGGAAGAATAAAAAAATATGGAGTTGATCTTAAGGCAGAACTTATTTATGCTCTTGAAACATTAAAGAAGGTAAGAAAGCAAAACTCCCAACTTGAGTTTCAGTTTCAAGAATGTGATGAAGAGAGAGGAAAGCTTATAGAGGATCTAAACAAGTCAATGGCTAAGACAAAGAAGTTCAAGGATAAGTTAGAAGCAAAGGTCTTAGAATGTGAAAAGTTAGAACAAGAAGTAGCTCTACTAAGGGAAGATTTAGAAAAATCCAAGGATAAGCTACACAAGTTTGGAAAGAGTTCAAATATTTTGGATAAGATGATCAAGGTACAAAGAAGGTCAACAAACAAAATAGGTCTTGGTTTTGAACAAGCTCAAAAGAAACAAGAAGAAGAGTCAACCTCAAGTTTTGAAGAAGAAGACAGTGTAAGAGAAAGTGAGACTTCTGAGGATGAGTTAGACAATAGAAAGTTCAACAAGGAAAGAAACAATGCACAAAGGAGAAATAGATGGAACAACAATCAGAATAGGTTAAGAGAGACTAAGAGACCAATGAGGTCAAGACAAGGAAACTTCAATGGAAGATGTTTCTCATGTCATAGATTTGGGCACATGGCTTCACAATGTAGGACACATGAAAGATAGGAATATGGAAATTTTAGGAACAGATAACTTTTCCATGGGTATTGCTACTCATGTAATTAGTTTGGTCACAAGGCAATGAATTGTAGGGTTCATGACAGAAAAGGATATGGCTTCACTAGGAGAAATCCTAAGACATTTGCACCTCCAAGGAATAATAACATTAAGTGTTATAAGTGCAATAATGATGGACATACAACAAAGTGGTGTAGAGCAGACATTCCATAACCAAGTATGAACAGGAACAAGAACAGGAATAGGAACAAGAACAGGAATATGGACATGAATAGGAATAGGAATATGGATAGGAACAAGAACAAGAATAGGAATATGGATAGGAACAGGAACATGGACATGGAGAGGAACAGTCAAAGGGATCAGAAGGATCAGATAAGAAGGAAAGAGGACAAAGGTAAAGACCAGTGATTGTTGGGAGTAGAAATACTCCCACCCTAGAATTAACCACCTCAAGAGGAGGTGGGGGAGGGGCTAAGCTAAGAGACTCATTCTTAGCCTCGAGCCCCAAAGGTGACCCTTTGCCATTGATGTCAAAGGGGGAGAGATTTGGTTTAAGGAGAGAGCATTGAGTCAGGGGGAGCAATGTCCCAGGGGGAGCAGAACAAGGAAAAGATCAAGTATTTGGTAAAAATAATTTGGGTTGCCATCAATGACAAAGGGGGAGATTGTTGGACATTTTGAGTAGATGAATTGTCATTGATGTCAAGAGTGAGTGGTCATTGATGTCGAGTTTTCAGCACCAGTCAATGGTAGTTTCAGTTGGCAGCATCAGTTTCAGGTTCTCCAATAAATGCAAAAGGATAACCTGGTTTCAAAAAATCAGATGAGGTCCAAAGTGCAAGAAGAAGCCCAAGTGAATAATATTATAATATTATTTTATAATATTATACAAAGGAAGTTTAAAATTAATTATAAATTAATTTATTAGTTAATTTACTTAACTTATAAAGTTATTTAAATTAATTATTAATTAATTTAATTATTAATTATAAATTAATTTAAGCTAAGGTTAAATAACCCTAAGGTGGGTTATTAAATTAAATTCGAAATTCGATTTCGAATTATAAGCGTCGACGTGAGGAGAAAATTGCAAACATGTATAAAAGGGGGACTACCCACCTTACCACACTTACCATGCCTTCGAATTATTAATGTGAGTCTTGCGAATTGTGTTGCATCCAAGAGAAGAAAGGGTTTGTGATTTTGAGGAAAGTCAATGATGATGGAGGCATAAGAGGAAGGGACTACTCCTTCCTTCACGTGGGCACTAATAGCCCATGCGGTGGGCTCCCAAGCGCTAAGGCGCTTAGGCTTGGGGAGACGGCGGATCGAATCATGCCAAAACCCCTTTTTGGGGAAGAAAGAGGTATGCATTAATCTTGGGCGCCAAAAATTTTGGGAATATTGTTTGAGCATTTAGAAATTAATTTTTGCATATTATAATTGGTTTATAAGGTTGTAAAGGGGAGTTATAAGGCTTATGCAAAATTAATTTTCTATGTTATTTACTTTAGTGTTTAGGAAAGGGTAGTAAGGTGTTTAGGAAGATTGTTTGAAAACTTGTGGTGTTGGATATTGTTTTAAGTTGGAGTTTATAAGGTGTATCAAAGAAATTATTTTTCATGTATGGTATGATGAGTGTTATTTTAAAAGGGAGCAATAAGGCATAAATTGAGTTGTGATTATTTTGTGTCTAAGGAATACTTTTGAGAAAGTGTTGAAGTAATATTGTTGTGTCTAACCATTGGAATTGGAAAGAAGAAAATTGTGATTGAGACAAGTTTTTCTAAAGGTACTTTTACATCCAACAAAAGGTATGGGCATATTCTTCCTAGTGAGTGATTGTTGAAAATTGTGAATGAAAAGTTGGAGTGAAAAGGATTGTTTGGTTAAGCATTGTTGAGTGTGTTTTAATTAATGCTTCAAGGTTTTCTGGAATTGAGAGTTGTTGATAAAACCTTGTTTTATAAGCATTGTTGTTGAAGTGATTAAGTTGAGTGAAGAACTTGAACTAGGGTTTGCAAAGAACATGAGTATCATTGTTATGTGAGATTGGTTGATAAGCATTGTTGGAAATATTTGAGTGAGTGTTCATATGTTTGGACTAGGGTTTGTGAGCAAGGATTATTTCATTGAGTGATTGATTGAGTAGAGTTGGTTGAGCCTAGTCAAGTGGATGTGTGAAGTGATAGTTCAAGTTCTATGAAACAAATTGTTCTATATTCTGAATTGATTTGAGAAAGAGGTTGAGAGTTGATGAGTGTGAAACATATTGAGTCTCTAACAATTCTCTATATGTTTATATGATAAAAGAGAGATTGAAAGTGATTAAGAGTTTGTGAGTGTGAAGCATATTGAGTCTCTAACAATTCTCTATATGTTTCTAAAAGAGTGAGTGAAAGTGATTGAGCATTGAGGTGAATGTGAAGCATATTGAGTCTCTAAAAATTCTCTATATGTTTCTAAAAGAGTGATTGAAAGTGATTGAGCATTGAGGTGAATGTGAAGCATATTGAGTCTCTAAAAATTCTCTATATGTTTCTAAAAGAGTGATTGAAAGTGATTGAGCATTGTGATGAATGTGAAGCATATTGAGTCTCTAACAATTCTCTTTATGTTTCTATGAGATTGGACAAGTTCTAGTGTGGACTTGTTGAGCAGATTTGAGGTAAGTCTTTGAGAAGACTTGTGGACAGATTTGTGTGAGCTTTTGTGGAAGCTTACAATACATATTGAGAGCAGATTTGGATAAGTTCTAGTGAGGACTTATTGAGCAGATTTGGACAAGTTCTAGAGAGGACTTGTGGATAGATTAGTGTGAGCTTTTGTGGAAGCTTACAAGGTAGATTTGAGATAAGTCTTTGAGAAGACTTGAGAGCAGAGTTGATTGATTTATTTGTTCAAACCTTGAGTTAAGGTTTGGGGCAGATCCAACAAAATTGATTTGTGATTGGATCAAGCTTTATGCTAAGGCTTGAGGATAGAGATTGAGGATAGATTTGTGCTAGATCGAAGGACTGAGTTTAGTGTAGATCAGAGGACAGAGATTGAGGATAGATTTGTGCTAGACCGAAGGACTGTGTTTAGTGTAGATTTGAGGATAGAGTTTGGTGTAGATTTGAGGATAGGTTTGTGCCAGACCAGAGACAGAGATTGAGCAGATTTGTGCTAGATCGAAGGACTATGTTTAGTATAAATTTGAGATAGAGCTTTGGAGGTGATAGAGTATAGAGGATGATAGTATCTAGTGGATAGAGATCCATTAGCTAGGGCAGTGAGGACAGGTGTCTTCAGTGGATAGAGATCCATTAGCCAGAGTAGTGGGGGCAATAGTTCTTCTAGAAGATCACCATCCAGAGCTAAGGAGAAAGGAGTTCTCCTATGGATAGAGATCCATGAACTTGATTAGGGGATTGGTGTCTCCTTTGGATAGAGGTCCATAAACATTGTAATAGGGAAAGGATTCCCAAGAGATTGATTGAGAAAATTTTAGTGAAATATTTTCTCCGTGGAGTAGCCCACATTGGGTGAACCACATAAAATTGGTGTCTCTATTGTGTGTGATGATTTGTGCATTGCTTTGATTACTACTGTTGATATTGCTATCTATACATTGCATAATATTGATTGGGAAAGAAAAGTAAAAAGTGGTCTTATACTGTTCACCCCCCTCTCAAGTATAAGCTTGTGTTCTTCATTGTATAGATCAAAAAACCCAATAGGAGGATTATTTACATCTAGTTGAATTTACATACAAGAATGGTCATCATTTGACCTTGGGCATGGCCCCATTCAAAGCTTTATATGATAGAAAGTGCAAGACACCACTATTATGGGACAATCTACAAGATCATATTGTACTAGGACTAGACATGGTCAAATAAATGGAGCAATAATTAAGTATAATTATGGAAAGGCTAAAATAAACCTCAAATTGACAAAAATTTATGTCGATCTTAAGATATCACCAAGGAATTTTGTTGTAGTTGAAAGGGTATTTCTAAGGGTGAGACCAATAAAAATTGCTATTAATTCCACAAAGCTAGATCCTCATTTTGTTGGACCCTCTAAAATTTTAGATAAAATCAGTCCTATGGCATATTGACTTTCCTTACCACATAGTTTGTCCAATATTCATGACACCTTTCACATTTCTTTACTCTGAAAGTATGTTGTTAATCCTGAACATGTGTGGGACTTTTCTAAATTGTAGATGGTGAATCCGAAGGCTATAGAGGTTCAACCAGTAAAGATCCTTGAGTTTCAATACAAGTATTTGAGGAAAGGGATCTTGGAGCAATGTAAGGTCTAGTGGGACCACTACTCAAAAAGATATGCTACTTGGGAGAAAGTATCTAACATACAAAAACAATTTTCATTCCTGTTTGAAAAGAATGTGTAATTAATTTTCAATATATTTAAAAAAAAAAACTTTGTTGGAATACAAGGGACTATGTTAAGCCTAAGGAGGGTAGTATGTCATGACCCTCCCTTGGAAATATTATCCTTGTGATGTATTTGGATGTGGATGTGCTATTTTGAGGATGGAGGAGCTATTTTTATGACTTGCTTGAGCAAGAATATTGAGTTTTGGGTGAAGCTTGATTGCTAACAATTTCTTTTCATAGTTAAGTGCTTAACTATTATAGCCACTTTATAGAGATTATATTGGTTTGAAGGAAATTCTAAGAAAAGAAATAAACAAGTAAATAAGCACATGGATATAAATACTAGATTGTGTTGTTCTTATTAAAACAAAAAAAAACCATTAATAATAAAGTATATTATTTGGTAACATGGGTTTATATTTAAGATTATTGGTTTTGTATTGCTTTGTTAAAGAGTCATCCATATATATATATATATATATATATATAATATATATATATATATATATGTGTGTGTGTGTGTGTGTGTGTGTGCTTTATGTTCTAAGGTGCTATATTTATTAGAAGTGAACTATAGTATTTGTTGGATTTTGTTATGGGCTGAGTTGTTGAGAAATCATAACCACAACAGATGTAAGATGTAAGATAAAGTGTTCCTTGTGTTTATGTCATGGCTTAATGATTTCTTGTGTGGTGTATTACTCGCTTATACACACACTCTGGATAGTAGGTGATATGTGAGCAATACCATTTGCTATCACCTATTACTTCACATTTGTACTGAGGAAGTGGAGGGATTGGGGGATTAAAACATAGCACCCAAGGAAATATTAGAGGGAAGGAATAAATAAGGAAATAGAGTGATGTCAAGAAGATTGTAAGAACAAAATAAAGAGGTGAATATGGGTGAATAAGGTTGCAGGTTTCATTTTTGTGTGGAATTTTCTCACCATGTGCTTCAAGTATGTGTTACTATGGTCTTTTGCATCACCAGGAAACTTAGATGTTTTAAAACTTCATTGTTGAGATTTATTTTGGAAAAGAACCTAGGGAATTATGTGTTAGATGAAAGGTATGAATTTGTTTATTGTTTCATCTTTAAAAGCTCATAGTTGAATACGTTTCTAGTTCCACCATAGATGTGGTACAATATTGGTGTTTGTATTTCAAAATTTAGGCTTGGGATTCCATTCGAGGATGTCTCCTCGTAGTTACTTTATATTATAAAAATATTGGATAGGAAGCCCTTGTTAATAAATAATCTTGTATATGATTTCTGCAAAAAGGAAAAAGATTGCAATAATAGTCTCAGTGAGATGGTTAACCTTACATTTGATTTGCTATTGACTTGAGTGAAATTATTGTGTGAAAGATGGTAGCTCTGCTATATAGGAGATCGTTTTATAACCTATTACTATAGAAGGTAATATAGATAGAAAGGAAAATATATAGCTATGGAAAATTTTGATTAAACAAGAATAATTCCCAAGTGAAATGTGGACATAAATGGTTCTTGAAAACATTAATCTATCGATGTTATGTTGTGCATTAACCAAGAAAAGATGTTTTCTAAATTGAGAGTTGTGTTGCTGGAAAAAGTTGTAGGATAGAGATTATCCAGTTTTAATTAGTTGGGTTAGCTTGGATGTTCATTTTTGGTGAGAATGCTTTCATATCTCTGTGCCTTGTTATTGAAAATAGATTTAGCATTTCCTTTCACACTCTAAGATATCATGTACATGGATGTATTTCTTTGGTGTTGGCTATGTAAATGAAATATTAAATATGGTTTTCATGTTTTGTAGGAAGTGTAATAATATAGAAGAATATTGCAATGGTTCAATATATATTAGAGTGAAATTGTTATGTCTCTAGTGTATTCGTGCCAGAATGGTATTGGATATGAGTAGATTAGAGAAATGAATTGTTTAGAAAATGAAAGAAAATATTGTTGAACATAGATGTGATATTGTGTAATTATCAATCTTGATTTAAGGTCTTGAGCCCCTTATTAAAAATAAAAGGTAAGGTATATCTCTTATAGATTTGAGATCAGTTTTCTTTATAACACTTGGTAAGTGATAGACTTTGTTTATAAGTTTTTCTATGAACAAAATACCTCATGTAGATTACGATGTAGGAACCAAAGAAAAGTACTAACAAGTTGGATTACAAGTAGTGCAAGTGGAAATAAAGTTTCTGAATTGTTTCTATGTTTTGTGAAGGCATCTCACAATTACCTTTTTGTTGTGTTTTAATAGAGATCTGTTACGTTCACCTTGAAAAACTTTGTCATTATTTCTTTGGATAGGAATGTTGTAACTTTTTAAACATTTATTAGAATTCACACCCATTGGTGGGAAAGAACAAATGTAATAAACATTGTATGTGGTTTTGAAGACATTTAAATTATACTAAAATTTGTATTGGAAAAGTGTGTAGTGGTTGAATATCATTTATGAAATAAGACAATGTTTATGTTGCCTGGAAATATGTTTTATATGGTTATTAATATGTTAAATTTCATGAGACTTGGTATGCAAATTATGGATGGTTTTTACTTGCACACATCTGAAAAATAGTTTGTATGAATGTGTTATTACTTTATTGGATAATTTAGGGGCAGCTTGGTAGTTTCATGTGTATAAACCCCATATCGATAGAGCTAGGAAATTTGACCTTCCTTATTGATGCTCAACAATAAAAGTAAGAACTCTAAAGGGATTTGTGGCAACTATTAGATCATAGTCTCCCTTGACTGAAAATCCTTTAGTTAGAGATGTAGAGCTAGAACTTAGATCATTGTATGGTATTTATGGTTGCCTTTTCATCATGAGATATCATGAAGTGATCTAAGAGTGAAAGCGTGACTTATTAGACTTTTGATCTCTACTTAATAAAATATGAAATTAGGTAGGGTGAGTTTGTGTTCTCATAAGTCTCCCTGGTGGTGTTTAGCATCATAAGGAAAGAACTTTCTAGTTTGGCATTGAGTTAGATTTGTGTAAAGGACCCATGATAGATGAGTTCACTTATTATTAGGAGTTAACTAACTGCTCATAACGTATCCACTTCACCTATATTGATAGACCTATGTATGGGGAGGATGTTGGAGTGTTCTCCTCTGATAGACGAGATGGAGTAAGCTAGCTTGTTAAGTAAAAAGTGAGATTGATAGCTTGGTTGAGCAATGATCTCTTTCAACAAAATGTAAAGAGGCAGCTAGCTCATTTATTAAAATAAAATGAATGAGAGGGATAGCTGATTTGTTTAACAATCTCTTTTAATGGATGGAATATATGGGCATGCTCATGTAGTATACGAGAAGGAAACTTAGCCAACCAGAAGTTCTATATATAGTATATCTTACCAGATGGACATGAGTAAGTATAGATATGGGTGTATTTACTACTTCAAACCAATCAAAGTGAACATCTTTCTCATCATGGTAAAATCTTATAGTTTAGAAATATTTCAAAAAAAACTCACGGGATGTCTTGGAATATGGGAATGAAAAATTTGGTTGTGACACTTCTAAGCCACAACTAACTAGCACTAATATTGATAAACTATATAGGTTTTTTCATTATATAGATCATTATAAGTCAGACACAAATACTTATTTTGAGTTGTAGATGTCTACCCCTCTTGGATCTAGGCCACTACATTCTACTTTCTAACAACATTTCTAGTTGAATTTTCTTAATCCTTTATGATGTAAGGGTATATTATTTATAGGAACCCATCAAATATTTTTTTAACATTTTCCCACTCCATCATAGTGATCTTATTTTTTAGATTCTTGATAACTACCTTTAGCCCTTACATATTTGTTAATTCTTTTGGGTTTGGAGTAGGTAACTGCATTGTGATAGCTAGGTTGAAATTTTGAGGATAATACATAGGTGTAGGTAAAGTAAGTAATGAAAGATTTGAGGGATATATAAGCAGTACATTTTTGTTGTGTTAGGGAATATTAGAAAAGTATGGCATCAAAACCTTTGGAGGTAGCTTCCCAATTAGGATGAGTGCATTCTTTGCTAAAACAACAACTTGGAAGATTTGAGGAAGTCTCATCTTATTAGACTATTGGATCGATAGGTTTATATCTAGAATTAAAGTATAAAGGTAGTAGATGTAAATCCTAGGCTTGAGAAGGTCTCACCTTCTGAGGTATTCTCATCCAAGTCTTATTGAATTAGATGTTGAAATCCATGATGTTTTTGTAAATATGCCTTTTTATGGAAGTAAATTGCATAAGGAGTGACAAGAAATCCCCTATATAATTAAATTCTAAGAGAAAAGTCTTATCCAATTCAACCCATGTACTAATGCTACCTTCTTCTAAAGAGTGGTACCAAGCTAGTACCTTCCCTCTAAAATATAAGGCTAATAGCCTAACCATTACATCTTCATGAATGATATTGTGTATCGTGGTTATATCTTGGTAGTGTTCATAGGCCATTTTCTCACTACCATCATATGAGGGTAAGGTTTTTAATGCAACTTATGGAATAGAATGCAGATCTAGGAGATTAAGGGCTCTGAAACTGTTTTAGCTATGGTATATTCATATGGCCATGGTTTTATATGGGGATATAGTAGGTAGTTTTTGAGATAGGTCCTATAAATAAGTTAGGATTTCAATGGAGGAGGTCATAATAGGTCCAAGTGATTTATATTTCCTAGAATTGTTTAAGAATGAAAGCTTAATAAATTGTAGGGGTCATTTTAGCTTCTTAGCTTTTGGTTATATGATCATAAGATTAAATGAATATAACTCCTAGAGGATTTTTAAAATTTCTCTTGGGTTCTTCAAGTGTGGAGTTTCTAGGTGAAGGGATTTCTTATCCACTAATGAGAGCAATATTTTCACCATAATCTTCATCATCCAAAAATGTGGGTTTGTGAAAGCTCTTTTGCACATGGTGACTTTGATAGTATTTTGAATATTTGACTTCTAATCAAGTGAACTATTATGATCCATCCCATTGGTGATTCTTTGTGAGGTAAACTAGACAATTTTGGTCCCATTGAGCATGCAAAAACTCTTTATTGCCCTAGACCAAGGTCAAGATTGGATGACTTAGAATTGCTTCAGAATCAACCTTTGGAGAAGGTCAATTCCTTGTGTAAATCTTATTATGTGCAAGATAAAAGAAATAAAAAGAGGATAGGGTTGAGATAGATAACTGTTAAATATAAGAGAAAATATGATTGAATATCAACTAAAAACATTGTTTTTAGTTGAAAGAACATTGACTATCCAATACAAACAAACCCTAATAGACTATTTAATCAAAGTTATGGAAAAATTATAGTAAGAAAAAATATTACAACATTCAAAATTCCAAGAAATTAATAGAAAAATATTAAATAGCTTCAATCCTAACAGATAACACTTCAATTATTCAATCATATCAAACAACTTCAAGCCTAATATATAACATTTCTACCAAAGAATAGATGGAAATGGTAAAAGTGTATATTATCACAAAACAAATAATTACTCATACTTCAATTGATGTAAGTCAAACAATTCTTAATTGCATTAAAATGTCATAAGCATACAACCTATGATAGGTAAACACTAAAATATTTGACCCTTTACAATGAGGGGTATTCCCCTATTTATAGTTTTTACTGAGCTAAAATGAAACTAACTACTATGTAGAATCATGACCAAAATTAATTGTGCATATTATTTAGGATGAGTTGGCCTTGAGTAGTTATGATTATAATATCTTTAGTAATGCTTTACAAGGGTGTCTATGACTTTTGTGCTCTAAAAACTACCACATGGCCTGACTATTATTGTTAAGGGTGTCAAGCGCCTTTCATGTTGAGGTCTTCCCATCTAGGATGCTACTACTACCTTTATTGATTGTATTTCTTTCTTTATTGTAAGTGCACCATTAATTTTAAGTTTTGAAGTCAATGTTTTCCTGAGAAGCTTTGGTCCAAGATATTGCTTTCTTTGATTCACACTCTAAGCAACTCTTTATAGGATTTTTATCAATCTAAAACCTTTTAAGGTTAGGATAATGTCATCACTTGGAAAATTTTGGAATTAAATCTCTTCACTTCACAAGCTTTGCACTATGACAAATATTTTGGGGTACTTTTCTAACATCATCACTCAAAAGTTATAGCTTACCTCCTTTGCATGTGTGGCATCAACCTAGTCTAGAAAAAAGTTTTTTATTTGGAAGAGTAGGAAAAAATTAAAAAAATTTAAGTCCAAATTTTCTTGCTTAGGCTTCTAGAATATAATACTTAAAAAATCATGAGTCAAAAAAGGTCCTTAAATTTTGAATTCTAGCTAGAGTTCTAGTTACTACCTTATCGAGCACTCCTAATCCAATGAATGTCTCTTAGTATTGGCCTACTTCTCATTTTTTTTAATTCTCCAAAGGCTACCTTTCAACAAGGATTACCAAATATCTTAATTTAGTAGGTATGCGTAAGTTATTATCCTTTCCATGTTTTAGCTAAATTTCTTCCTTTAGTTTCATTTCCATGAACTTCTAGGGTGGCCTTTTTAGGGATCAGCAAGCCTAGACTTTCTTTATAGATTTCACAATTTGAAATATTTGGTATGATTATGTTTTCACAAACTACTCGGTATTAAGCTCCTATTCATGAAAACATATTATTGGGCAAAACACTAGTTAATCTACGGTTCAATTTCTTACCTCCATTTAATTTATCAACCCGGGACATCTCATAAACTTGTGTCATACATAGTATATGCCTGCAGTGTGGGGAATAAATTCCTTTGTACCTATTTAGTTTGGTGGGGGATGTTTGTGCATTTTTATTTCAGCCAAACTAAATTAAGCTAAGTGTAGAAAAATAAATTAACTAAAACTAAAGCTGAAATAAAAGTGCAGAAAATAAAAGTATAGAAAAATAAACACACAACTAAATTAAAATAAAGCAGGAAATAAAATAGGAAACTAATCTATTGAAAATAAATAACATAAATAAAAATGGGGAGGACTATTGTAGGGAGTGGGCCCGAGATCCCGCATATAGTCCGCTCAGCTAATTACATGAATATTACTTCAAGAAAAATAAGAGTCTTTGCAACTCTTAATAAATTATATAGAAAAATAAATAAAGTGATTCTCTGTGTATTTGATTGATTGATTGATTCGTCTATCCTACATTCTTATATATACCATAGCCATATCTTGTTACAATAATAAATTGGTATCTTTTGATCACGTAACATGATTTTCTATAATAAGTTACACATAGATACTATTCTCCTAATTACAAGCATGTTCGTTCACTAAAGGAATAAATATAATAATCCTTAGGTGTACGTAAATACTAATCCTAGAATAATAGATATTATTTTCCTATTTACAAGCATGTTCGTTCACCAAAGGAATCAATATTAATCCTTAGGTGTACATAACAACTAATCCTAGAATAATGCATCCTAAAATAATGCCTTTAAAAATCTTACATTGTCAAAATAGAATAAAAGTGCTTTATTCTATTTTAATCACAAAAATATAATATGCATAAGAATACGAATTATTTCTCCTCCATATTTTGTGCAACAACCTCCTTCAAAAGTGCATGGTCAATTGGTCAACCGGTCAATGTTGACTTGGTCAACCAATCAATATTGACTTGGTCAATTGGCCAATCATCAATAGGAGTCAAGTGCCAGAAAATAGGTTAGGAAGCAGGTGCCAGAAATAGTCAAGAAGCAAGTGACTAAAAATAGTTAGGAAGAAGGCACCATAAAATAGTCAGGAAGTAGGCACCAAAAATAGATAGAAAGCAGACACCAAAAATGGTTGGGAAGCAGGCACCACCAATAGTCAAGAAGCAGGCGCCACCAATAGTCAGGAATCAGGCACTGTCAATAGTCATGAGTCAAGTGCATGACTTCACCATTTACCATTTCTATTTTCAAGATGTCTTCATACATTGCCATGCTCAAATGGGATGTAGACTCAAAACACCATATTAGTAGCAAAAACCTGCATTTACACACATTTTCCACTAAAAACACTAGTCAAGTATAATACTTCATTTTCTATCAATTATATGCAAAAGCTATATAAAAATATATTTCAAATGCTAATTTAAACCAATAATGATGCCCTTAAAAGTGTATATAAAATGATAATTTTTGGTGTTCATCACATATAAGCTTATCTTACTAATTCCTGGACTAAACACATCATATTCTCTTTCTTCTTCTATTATCCCTAAATTGTATTTTGTGGGGTCCCTTGTTGGATAGTCATTGCAAGACCCATAAGATGTGGAGTGTGGTGTAGTCTCCAAACCCACCCATCTAGGTGAGGGATGAGTCTAAAACTATTATATAGGATGAAATACTACCAAAGGTAGAGTCCTTTTAGCTATCATTCAAAAGGCTTTGGGAATTCTGCTAATGGTGAGGTCTAGCTTAGCTACCACCAAAAAGGCTATGTCATTATATGTTTAATTTTGTTGGTCAACATAGCCTCATGGCATGAGAAGCTTAAAATTTACTTTGATATTATGGTAGAGGTCTTCTTTTATTAATATCTTTGGTGTTTCCCTAGAACTAGATACTTGATAGATTGATAGGGCTTTAGATCCTCTTATCTTTCTCAAAATTCTTCTTTCCAATAGGATTTGTCTAGTGTAATGAAATATCACTACACAAACCATATGAATGTGCTATCCATATCAATATGAGTGGAGTAGTTCCCAAGCCATCTTGCACATGAGAAAAATGACTAGAGCATTTATGAGAAGGTATGTTACATACAAATCTATCTAAACCATAAGAAATATAAAAATCATATTATTATTGTGTTCTTAAACACTTAGATGATTTCAAAAGAGATTTTCTATACTGTAATTTTAAATAAAATTAGAAGAAAATAATTTATAGTGGGAAAGAAATGATGGCACTAAAAGATAATGGAAAGTAGAAGTTGATATATGTGTGAGAAGAATCATGGCTAATAGATAAAAGCATTATAGTGGTATACTTTTCATTATCAATGGGTCCTATCAATATCAATTTTAACATGACATTCTTTAGGACAACGGATACCACCTACACTGAGAGGGATATATATAAGTATTTCTATGTATTCCATACTAATATATTCCATAACACACTATACTATAAGGCATAGGAAATAAAGCAACTACACAATGCATAGGATGAAAAATAAGGTTTAGTTTAGCATGCAAATGAGGTTCTTGTATTGGGTAAAGATATATAATTTACATAAATATAGAAACTTGAGTACTTTATTGCTCAACTACTACTATAATGATGAGATGTGGATGGTTAAATTTTTCTACAATAATTAAGATGAATACTTTTTGTTCTATAAATCTACATGGAGGGTAACCCTATGAAGTCTAATAATAAAAAGGTTGTCAATGCAAATGAGGGGTATAAAGATATGAATATCACCTTACAATTAAAGTCCATAGTGGTGGTTGATGTGACTTATAGAATTGTTTTTGTCATGGAAGGTCTACATTAAGTGTTGTCAAGATGCGATCATGTATGTAGGTAACAAGGTAGCCTATTATATGGTTTTATTGAAAAAAGATATAATGTTATATATATCTATATATATATATATATATATATATATAGATATATATGTTTTGATTATTATTTAGAAAATATGAAGGAACTAAATGTTGGTAAAATGTAGTTTAAGTGCTACACAATTTATTTTCTATACCATATGTTTCACTAAAACTATCTCTAGAAAATAGACACATATGTGCATACAATGCAACCATTCAGAAGTATTAATGTGGGATTGCATTTTGTTGTTAATATTGATGCAATATCATTGAATGAATGGATGGTTTGTGAGATGAGAATAAATAATATGGTGATTGACTAAGATTAAACCCCTCTAATTATGCTCAAAATTTTCCTCATAGGTAGTATTTCCTTTGGATTCAATGTGGTATGAATAATTATTATATTCTCTAATCCAATAGCCAAAAGAAGCTACACTTGGGAGGATTGATGTATGAGATTGATTACACCATAATAAATACATATGAATAGATGGTAAAAATCTTAGGTACAATCATTTAAAATTAGTAGGAGGACCATAAAATTTAGAACTACATAAAGCAATTTAAAATGTATAAATAACTAATGGATGTTCCAAAGGAAGTGGAAGTGACTAGTGGTATGCATTTGGAGGAGGTTAATAAGGTGAATACACTAGAATTAATGACCCAAAGGATGAAAAGGGAAGTTAAAATATAGGTACCATTGATGCTATTCCCCATTGTGAAAACACCATTCTATATGCCAATTCCTCTTTCTAGCACTAAAAGGAAGATATTTTGTTGGGTTAAAGTACAAAGTCATTGTCTCCCATGCCCAAAAAACCTTAATATATGATAACACTAGATATTCTAGATTTATCCTTATGGAAATAATCTAGATAGACAAGGTCATGTCTATTCATGTCCTCAAATGAATAATATATGATGCAAATAGATACAACAAACATTGGAACAAAATACTAGTAAAAGGGAGCATATCTCAAAATATGCATCAAAATATATAGGGTCCTCGATGATAACAGGAAGGGGTCCTTGGTATCATTATCATAATGAATAAAATAATGGGTCTCTGAGTGGTATGAGACACTTATGAAGATGATGAATATTCACTAGATTTAAGTAAGCCCTAACTAGTACACATGAAGGGTTATGGAGATAAGACAGAGTGTGTTGGCAATGGATCTAAGGAAAATGAAAACAAGGGAAAAAATCACAAATATTGGTGTTATTTAGTATAATTCAAAATAGGAATTAGTAAAAAACAAGATCATATTGCTAATGCTAGAGGACAGACAAACCAAATGGTCCATATGATCTAGGGAGTCAAACCAATAGTGTCAATAAGGAGTGATCCTCTCCTAGAAGCTAGCATGTTTAATGACATTACCTATCTGCTCTAAAGATACCTTGAATTATATAAGAAGACAAGAACTTAGAAAATGTAGGATACACTACACTAATTATATTTTTTGTTGATCATGATGTTAGATGTCCTAGAGGAATACAAAAAGTTTGCATTGCATTGTGGATTTCATGTGGTCATGTGATTGCATTGTGATTTTATGTAGTTATGTGATGGTCTCATGATATGTTTGCCTATTTAACACCATTCCCACTATGAGGATTGATAAATATAGGGATCCATGCTCATAAAAGACTATTTTTTTATGTTATGATAATCATATTTTATAGTGGTTGTGTTATGGTCTACTTGTGACTATATTTATAGTCTAGTAAAGTAAAAAAATCCCTATACTATATTACTTTTTTATTTTCTTGTGGGGATTGGAGTAAGCAAGGATAGTTAAAATTTATATCAATTATGACCTCTCCCCCTCCAAAAAAGGATTTATATTTATCAATAAAATATCCTTTTATTAATGAAGAAAAGAGATTATCTCTAGGATTTAAATGACTTTTATAGGTGCATTTGTGTGTTCATTGTTTTAAAAATAAAAGTGATATTATAGTCCCCTTTAGGAAGGTAGGTTACCTCTTTATTTGCATTGATAATACTTCATGTTTCAAATAATTAATTGTGTAAACTGTTATTAATATAAAAGAGTGAAGTCTTGGAATATGTGGTGGTTAGGATTATCTAGAGACCATAACCAACTTATGCATTGTAGTATTCATATTAGCCCTTTATACCAATGTAAACCTTGGTACTTATATATTTGTAGTATTTCATTATTGAAGACCAGTCTTACAACCATGATCTAAAGGTAACTTCTACTTGGGATAAATGCTCCATCATACCAAAAAAAAATTTATTAGTTGGAGTGTAATTCCATTATATGATAGTGATATTATTTGGCTTCCATGTACACCCCCATATATTTATGTTCTTTGATTTATGTGTAATAATTTTTTAGCAATACTGAGTAATATGTTGATTCTATTAATTTATGGAAGTTGTTATGAAATTTAAAATGGTATCAAAGTGGGTGTGAATATTCATTGCTCAATAGGTTCTATTGATACTATGGCTTTTGTAGTTTCTCCTAAGGGAATCTATGATTGAAGTAATAGAGAAGGTTTTTCTAAAAGTTGACGATGGGGTTAGGAGAAGTTTTATTTATTTATTTATTAAAAAACTTAGGTGGACTTAGATAATGAGGATATCACCAAAAATAATATATTTTATCTAATAGAAACATTAATTGGAAAATTCCTTTGTTCCTCTCATTATAACTCAATATTTTTTTCTATTTTTTATTTTCTAACTAGATGGATAATCTAGTTTGAGGATTGATTTTCTTGAGGATTTTTAAAAATATCATTCATTTTTATGCATTTTTCAAAAAAATATTTTCTCTTCTATATTCTTGTATTCAAGTGTATCTCATATAAGAGGATAGACTATTTGGTCATCAAGAAAGAAGAAAATAATAGTTTGAACATCTTTAGTTAGACCCTTGATGCTAGAGAATCCATGTCTAGGCTTCCATGCTTGAAAATGAAATCCAAGCCACTTAACAAAGTTGGAAAAATGGTCCCACAATATTTTTGCTATATAGGAATGAGAGAGTGTCCTAATTAGTTATATTTTACAAAAAAGGAAGGCACACAAAAATATACTTGCATTAGCATGAGGTATGGTTTCATCACTAAAAAATGAATACATGCTTTGAAATTAAGTTTTAGTGCTTATATTTTATTATTATTTCCAGGCAAAGCACTTGGCATGATAGCTAGCCAAGGTGAGGTACTTGTTTTGAACCCCTTAGAACCACTACCTTTTATATGTAGATGATATAAACATGATGCAATATGATGACATGGAAAAATATGATGACGTGGAACCTAATGATGCAACCATTTTTTTTATCTATGCATCCTAACATGACACCTACTAATGTGGCAAAATAGGTAAAGCAACATGTAGTAGTTGAAGAGACTATGTGTACAACTAATATGGTAATCCATACTATTGAATTGAAAACATGATATGTAGAAGGTGACATGGATGCTAAAGTGGTGAAAGGATATTTGAATGACATGGAAATCCATATGGAAACCAACTTGGCAGACCATACACCACATGGTTCTTATAAATATGTCATTTACCAATCAACTTCTATTGTCTCATCAAACTTGAGAAGTAACTCGTATAATAAATAATAGATTTTGTTTTGAGATATACGTATTTTAGAGCAAATTAGGATGCAACAAGTGGTGTAATATGGTTCATTGATCAAATAATAAATTAGAGCAAGTAATGCATTCTAGTTCACTGATATCCTATCTAGTGGTCTATATAGTCAACACACAAGTGGTAAGTCTTTGATCATGCCAAGTGACATCATGTGATTCACAAATATACTATCTAGTCAATATATTTATTTCCTCCTTAGCCACTCACATAGTGGAACATGGCTACCTCTCGTTTATGCAAGTACTAAAAATATTTTGATTTTATAAAAGTTTTTGGAGGTATTTTTTGTTTTAGAGCTAAAATTTTAGGGTCTATAACTTTTGCATACAAAAATTTTTTAAGATTTTTTTTTTCAAATCACATGATTTTTTGAGATATCTATATTGGTGGTGTTATTTTAGGTAAAAACTACAAAAAAAAAATTGTATTTTGCAAGAATAATAATTATCATCATGTGCTCTTCTTTAGTGGTCCAAACTATATCACTTAAAAAAATTAAGATTAAAGCTCTACTTTGAAGCAAGAGTTTACACAAGTATGTGAATGAGAAGCCTCATTATATTGATATTAAAGGAGTTAAGTAGATCTATAAGAAAAATAAATATTTGGATCATGATGTCATAGATATTCATTTAAAATTATGTATGAAACACATATTAGCAACACCACAAATCATAGAGTGTTTCTTGAGAAATTTGTAGAGTTATATGATCATATTGATTTTACACAATTCAATAGGCTTAAAGTTGATCTTGTAACTTTGTCCATGGACTCATTTTTCATTGTTTATGAGTACATCAATCATTTAAATAAAACAAACAATTATATTTATACAACAATAGGATTACCTAATTAGAAATAAGTATAGGAAGCTTTAGAGAAGGAAAATAACATTGAACTATTGAATAGTGTCTTCAACAATGTGTTAGAGACATATGAGATAGTTGTTGTTGTATTCAAGATTCTTCACATGTAGTTTATAGATTCTATTTAACTACCAATTGATGAGGTAGTCATGTATAATTTGAATAATCAACCTAGAAGACAAAGACATATGAAAAATTATTTCTTGAATTAGGATCACCCAAAGGAAGATATTTCCAAATCCAAAAATAACAAGAAGCTAAAATAATATGAGAAGAAACCCAAAAATCTCTTAAAGAATCCTACATATTAATTTTACAAAAAAAAGGCCATAAAGTGAAATTTGTTAGATTCACATCAAGATACTCAATGAAGCAACAAGAAATGGGGTGCTAATGCTACTTTCTTCTATGCACAAGTTGAGAATACATTTTATGAAGAAACCTTATAAGTATATGTAGCTATTCATTTAGCATATTGGATATCCAACTCCTCAAATGAGTGGATTAAAAATTCAAAGGAAGCTAGACACATGATAAAGCACTTCTACTATAAGGAAATAACAAATCATATTTAGGATAGCATGTTGTTATTGAAAATATCCTCATTCTAGGATGTAGGATGTAGAGAGATTTGCATTGGATCTTCTTATTTTGATGAGGTACTTCATGTTTCTAATGTCAAACCTAATATTTACCTATTTATCATATTATCCATACAAATAAGAAGGTATATTTTTGGACTTATTGATGGGTAATTAAGGAAATAGACAATGGATTTAAAATTATTGCTTCTATCTATTACGATGAGTCTAACCACATGTATAAGTTGAGAGAAATACCAACACCTTTTATTTTCTCTTCTATAAAGAAAATTTGTGTTGCTATGGTTACACATGCATACAAAAAAAGTTAAAATGGCATCATAAGCTTAGGTATCTTAGATATGGATCTTTGAGATACATGAGTAAGGATAAGATGGTGATACACACATCCTTTATAAGTGGTGCATGTGAGGGATGTACTCTAGGGAAATACCATAAAATGACCTTTCCAAAAGATATTGAAAGATGAGTCCCCAATTACTTGGAGATCCAAATAATGATATTTATGGACCTATGGGTACACCATATATTTAAGAAATTATATACCTCCTCTTTATTGATGATTTTTCTCTAGATATGTGTGGTTGAATACTATTTATACTAAGTATGAGGTATTTGAGAGATTCAAGACCTTAAAGGCTCTTGTTGAGAATTAACTGGATATTTCTAAGGATAAGTGGAGGAAGTGAGTATGGTACCCATAACTTCCATGGTTTTTTGGCTTGTCATGGGATTGCATGTTAGAGGATAATTCACTATACTCATAAATAAAAATATATAGGAGGTAATGAGTACAATAGTCATGTCTTCCATGATTTTTTGGCTTATCATGGGATTGCATGTTAGAGGACTATTCACTATACTCCTAAACAAAATTATGTAGGAGGAAATGAGTACAATAGTCATGCCTTCCATAATTTTTTGGCTTCTCATGGAATTTCATATCAAATGAAAAATAGGGTGATCATGGATATGGCAAAATATTTTATTCATGCCAAGTGGATGGATCATAAATTCTAGGATGAGGCCATAAATTATGTAGTATACATAATAAACATAGTTACTATTATAGAAATTCAAGGGATGACACCTATTGAAATATTGATTGGGGATAATCTTGATATATCTCAATTCTATATCTTTGGGTATTCAGAATGGGATCACATACTAAAATATATCTTAAAAGAGGAACCAAAGATTCATATATATATTTTTAGTGGGAATTAAATACCTCAAGGGAATATTGTATTTATAATCCTCATTGACACAAGGTTTGATCTAAAGAGATTATATTTTTTATAGGATGCTTCTAGGTGTTACTTCCACCCCACCACTTGAGCTTTTGATGGATGACTCTTTTAATCCTTTGGCCATTTTAGACTCAACTATTTATTCTAATATTTTATTTAAAACTATTCCCATAAGATAATATTATTTATCTTCATATTCCAATGGAGGTCCATTATCTATTATTTCGACCCCCTTCACAACTAACACCATAGTTAGAACCTTATTTTCCAAAGTTAGGGTATATTGAGTAGGACACATTAGTTCAAAGATTTTCAATTTTATGTGATGAGGTGAGTGGTGATTTTGAGTGGGATTATTTAGTTTTATTTTATAATGTTGCATCGCTATCAAGTGCAAATAAATATTCCTTATTTTACCCACCAACCAAGGGGCTTAAGATGCTTTTGAAGTATGCTTAGCCTATTCTATCTCTAAATAAACATTGAAAGAATTATTATTGAGAATTTTTATTAAAGGTTGCTCATTCTTAGGATACTCTCACATATTCCTAGGCTAAGGGCCAACCAAAGTAGGAAGATGCTATGTTGGCAATATGTACAATTTTGATGAAGAACAATATGTGGGAGTTGGTTTTTGATTGAGAAGGGAAGAATATCTTTGGATATAAATGTGTCTTTAGGACCAAGCATATTTTGGATGGTTATATGGGGATGCAAAATTTATTAAGGGATTATGTAAACAAAATCTATTAGACTATTCTAATATATTTGCACCTATAGATAGGATGGACTCAGTTCAGATGATTCTATCTATTGCGTCCTCATATGGATGGAAGGTACAATAGATGAACATAAGAGTACCTTTATACATGGGAAATTCAAGAGGATATCTACATGTAAAACCCAAATAATATTAATATTGAGGATCCTAGTCCTTTGGTTTTTCATCTAAATAGGTCCTTATATAGACTTAAGTAGTCCGCTCCTTCATTATATGATAAGATTCATTCCTTTTTGCTTAGTTATGGGTTTCAATGATGTGAGGTCAAACATGATGTTTATTTCAAATATCAATATGGGGAAAGTTGTATGATTGTTTTATATATTGATTTTCTTCTCATCAGTAGAAGCTCTTGTACTTTGATCTAGGATATAAATTCATGAATTTGTTCCACTTTTGATATGATAGATTTAGAATTTCTACATTATTTTTTGGGATTTAGATTGATTGTATAAATTTTTGTATGACCATTTCATAGCTAAAGTATGCTTTAAAACTTCTTCAACATTTTAGGATGGAGGATTTAAGTCCACTTGGTGATCCAAAAATTAGAATTTTGACTAATAAAAAACTTAAAATTTTGAGTTAAGGAAGATAATGAAAGAGTGAAATTAAAAAATAATAAGAGCATAAGGAACTAGAACACAATATTGCACAAGCAACATAGAATACTAATTTTATTGGTAAGATAACATAGTACATTGCAAGTAATCTCTAAGAATATATGTGATTCTATCACATTGCATCCATTACTCATGAAAATAAAGTATGAATATCTCTTTATACAATAATTTATGTGTTGGAAATCGACTATATGAAATATGGAAGGCCACCCATATGGAAATGTGGTGGTTCTCATTTTGTGAGTTAGAAGGTCACCCATATGTGGATATGGTGATTTATCTTCCATAAGTTATAAAGTATATATTGAATAGGAATTACATAAATGTGACTTTTTATTTTTTGTTTTATCTTTTATTAATGTATCAACATAGCTAAAGATGCATTTTGGCTATAAAAATCTGAAAAAAATAAAGAAAAATACTATTATAGTAAGTATTTTATTTAGTATTTTTTAGGGCCTTTGGAGAATATCTTATATAAACATGCTATAAAATCTATCTATAAATATTTTAATACAAAAAATATTGCTTTCTATCTAATATTACCAATGTTTCTTGAATGTATTAAAATAGAGTTTGGAGGAAAAATTTATGCCCCTAACAATGTGGTTAAGATAAAAAATTTATTTTTGGAAATATTTTAGCATAAAGCCATCATGCAAAAACTCACATGCATATATCATTCATCATCTCTTGAAAAAAAATGGTCCCCATTATTTGAACTTTTGACATCAATTGTAAAAATTATTTCTTTATTATATTTTTTGTGAGCCATTACCCTTGGTGATCAAGTTATCCTACCTTGACCACTCTATACATATGAGTGGAATGTATTATAGTGGTCATATTCCATGTGTAAATAATCTAATACTCATACACAAATTCTAAGCTATAATGATTGATTTCTTCAATGCCCAACTATTTTTCTACTAAGAAATTTTCTAACAAAGGTGGATGATAAGGCCTAAGAAGTTCAAATCAAATATTAGATGCAAACCAAGATAAGATGGAAGATTCAATTCAAAGGTATGTTATCCCACATTCTTGATGATGGTGTATGGTACATAGAAAAGAGGTTTGATATTCTTATGGGATCCTACAAATATTTCTTTCTAAAGATGTTACCATACCTTATATCCAACCTTGAATTGATGATGGACCAAATATTAGTCATAGCATTGCTTATATTTTTAATTTATCTTTTGTAAGAGGTTATAGACCTATTGATGGATGTGCTAAACTAATACATAGACCATGATAATTGTTTTATTCATTTATTCCATGAGATGAGTACTCCATGGATTTCATAAGGAGAGCTACATCAATGGGTGCCAAGGGTTGGACCCCAAAAATAGACATGAAATGGGCTATGTTTGATAGAAATATACAAAGTTTTATGGTACTCATGCTAAATATAGATGTGGATCTCATCCTATGTGAATGAATACAAGTAATTGTACATTTCAAGAAGAGATACAAACAATAAATTTACTACTTCTATCTGGTCATAAATCTAAGTATGGAAGGCTATGGACATGGTCAACTTGGTGTCCACCATGCTCCATAGGGTGGACCAAAAAATATTTGCAAATTTGATATCCCAATTAGATATAATGGAATTTGACAAGCCAAAGTTGATATAGACATGACTAAAATAAATCCTAGTAGTATCCTTAGCTAAAATTGATTTCTTACAAGGAATCATGATAACTATTTCTAAAAAATGATCATTTCTACAAAAGCATGATCATTACCATGCTTATAAAAACTCTAAAGAAAATCCATGGAGATACATTTCTAAGGATTGAATGACATTGACAATGGTGTATATAGTCCTTCATTCATTTTTTTTGGTTTAGCAACAACATAGTGGGTATATGACTTGATGTACCTCTCAACATCATTTATCATCTTGGGCCAATAAAAGTATCTTTGAAGCATTATCTATGTTTTTCCCATCCCAAAGTGACCTACTAGTTTGTTGATATATGCTTCCCAAGTTATCTTTGATCACTCACTATTTAGTACAAAGATAGGTACCATGAGGTAGAGGAGGTTATCTTGTAAATAAAATTAGAAATATTCTTATGCACATGAAAATATCTATATGCAATTGTAAAATTAGAATCTATTTTTAGAAATATTTTATGATATTTTTTTTTATTGGTGAACAGGGGTTTTGAAAGGATCTCGTAACCTTTTACAAAAATATGATGATTGAGAGAAGAGCTCCCAACCAATCTACAACAAAAGCAACAGACCCTCTATGGGCCATCAGAGATAAACTGCTAAAACTAAGAGGAGAAGCCCACGCAGGGGTAGGAGAGAAAGCCTCACAAGGCAAGAAGAGAAGCCCTCCCAGGGCAACAAGAAATGTCACCCGTGTTGAAACATATCTTCCATACATGGCACTGGGTAATGTCTGTGAAGTCCATGCTGTAATAGGTCCTCCATACGTGGCAACTGTTGTCACCTGTGAGAGTCGCATTGTGGTGGATCGAAACTAGGTATCAGATGACACCTGTGAGATCTTCATTGATACACATATTCCCCATGCACCTAGGAATAAGAACAGACATAGTTCGAAGAAATATTTGAACACCAATGACCTCAAAGAGCTGGATATGCACCGTAAACCCTTCCATAGGAACATGGAAACTTCATGTTGTAGCAAATATGTGGATGATGGTAATGCTGGCTAAGCCCCATAAAAGGAAAACAACATCCCTCCAACCCTTTGGGGAGAGATCACTTAAAAGACATAGATAGGAAATTGCCATCGAGTAGTGCAGGAGGGAAATTCTCAGTCCAGATGGTAAGGTTGGGCTCAGAGACGCCCAAATTGGCTAACTGATCAGCAACTTGGTTACCTTCTCTATAGACATGTTGAATGGTAACATTGGTGGATAAGCTCAGGAGGGTTTTGGCTTCGAAAATCAGGTTGGAGATGTTCCAAGAAGTAGACTGAGTCCCTGCAAGGCTTTTAATGATGTTCATCGAATCACCTTCAACCACTAAGTTAGGACAATGTAAGCGGGGTAGAAGAGACAGACCTTGAAAAAGAGCTCGTGCTTCAGCAAAATGATTAGTTTGGACCCCAAGGTTTTTTGCAAAGGCTAGAATGATCTTCCCTTCATGATTTCTAAAAATACCTCCAACACTAGCAGGGCTAGGGTTACCCTTGGCCACTCCATCAAAATTGAATTTTATCCAGCCTAGGGGTGGAGGAGACCATTTAATGAGCGAACGATCCACCATAGAGTTTGGGGGAGAGATAGGACAAGAGGGAAGCTTTAGGAACCTAGCCAGACTGGCTTCATCCAGAGATTCAGGGGGCCCAAAACCTTGGGTGACAGAGAGGTTCTCAGTGGTTGCCTAGAGGATTCTTGAGAGCACAAACTGGAAATCATGGGTAGAGTTATTAAAGGCTCTTGAGTTACGTTCTTTCCAAACTTCCCATAAAAAATGGGGGAGACAGAAAGTCCAAAAAGTTTTTAAGTGAAAGCTCCTGAAGGGGTTGGGCCACTGCAAGCACAAATCATTCAAGAGAAAGGGTGGAGCCCAGGCAATCCCAATAGTGGAAAATAAGGATGAAATAATGTTGAGAGAAAAATTGCAAGATAGGAAGATGTGTTGGGTGGATTCGCAAGCTTGATTGCATAGGTAGCAATAGTTAGGAATAGGGAGTCCATGGATCTGGAGGTTAGGAATGGAAAGGATTTTATCTTGGATAGCAAGCCAAAAAAAGAAACTGACTTTGGGTATGAGGTGTTTATTCTAGATAATATTCGAAGGGAACCATGACTGACCTAGACTCTCGATGAGGAAATAGGTAGATTTAATAGTAAAAAACCATTCACATTAGGTGCCCAAAGGAGCTTGTCTTCCACTAGAGAGTTGGGGATGACACAAAGGTGCAACATGTCAGATAAAATAGTAGTAGCTCTTCTTTGTTCCTCATTCAGATCACCAAGAGGAAAGGATTTCCAACACCTACTATTGGTGTCAATGAAATTGCACACTTTTGAACCAAATAGGTGTCACCCAACCATCTATCTTCCCAGAAGTTTATTTTTTGACCATTGCCAAGCTTCCATCGGATGCCTTTCCTGATGATCTCTCTTGACCTTATGATGGAATTCCAGACTACAAAACCTGGGATGGGTGAGGGGTCATCCAAGAAATTTGCTTGGTTCCAGAGGTACTTGGCCTTGATAATGTCAACCTAGAGAGAGTTTTCATTCTGAAGGACCCTCCACCCTTGTTTGGCTATAAGAGCTAAATTCATGTTTTTGACTTTCCTAAGCCCGATACCTCCATATTCTTTCCTAGAACAGACTTAGTCCCATGCAACTAAATGAAATCTCTGCTTATGTTCAGAGCCCAACCATAGGAAGTTCCATTGGATCTATTCTATTTTATTGCACACTTCAATCAAAATATAAAATATGGAAAGAAAGAAAACAAGGATGCTCTAGAGGGTGGCTTTGACTAAGGTGGCCTTTCCAGCTTGACTAAGGAGTCCCCCTTTCCACCTAACCAACTTTTTGTGGATTCTTTCAATGATGGGATTCCATAAAGATTTTTTTGTAGGTCCATCAAAGAGAGGAAACCCAAGATAAATAGTTGGGAGGTCAACAACAACACAACCAAGAATGTCAGCTATACGGGCTTGCCATATTATGGAGGTATTGATAAAGTAAATTTTGCTTTTGGAGAAGTTGACCTTTTGACCAACAACTGACTCAAAAGAGAGCAAGATCGACTTGATGGCTTTAGCTTGAGGAATAGAGGCATGGGTGGCAAGGATGGTGTCATCAAAAAATTGTTGATGGGAGATGGGATTAAGAGAGGAGGTTGGTTTAATACCTGATATTTCCCCTTTGGAACAAGAAGACCTTAAGGTTCTACCCAAAGCTTCAACAACAAGTATGAAGAGAAAAGGAGATAAAGGGTCTCCCTATCTTAGACCTTTAAAGCTCGAAAAGTATCCGACAGTAGAGCCATTGACAAGAACTAAGAAACTAGAATTTGTAATGCATTCTCTGATTAGGTCGATCCACTCAGAATGGAACCCAAACCTGGAGAGGATAGAAAAAATAAACTTCCATGATACCCTATCGAAAGCCTTATTCATGTCTAATTTGAGGAAAAGACCAACCTTGTTACTTTTGGACACTGAATGGATAAGTTCATGGATGGTGATGATGTTATCGATGATGAGTCTCCCTTGAATAGAGCTACCTTGGTTGAGGTCAATGATGTGTGGTAGAATTAGCTTCAATCTAGTGGCTATCACTTTGGTGAGGATTTTGTAGAAGATATTACAAAGATTGATTGGGTGAAAGTCAACAAGGGTTTTGGCATTACCAATCTTGGGGATTAGGGCCAGGAAGGTGGAATTAATATCCTTGGGAATGCTTTTGGTTTGTTGCATTTTTTGGGTAGCAGAAACAATGTCAGGTCCCACAATGTCCCAATAGCATTGAAAAAACATAGGGGGAAAACCATCAAGACCCGGAGCTTTCCCACCTTGCATGGAGAAGACCACAGAATGAATTTCCTTAGTAGAAAAGGGTTTAATCAAAATATTGTTATGCTCTTGGGTGACTAACCTAGGAATGTTGCACAGGAGAGTCTCCATAGTTTGTTGGTTACAATCTGGGCTTGGTCCAAGTAGATCTTCAAAAAAAGCAACCACCTCAACTCTAATATCAAAATTATCTGAAATAACAGTCCCATATACCTTGGTGAGTTCCCAGATTTTACTAGAGCCTCTATGTCTCATTGTAGTGGCATGGAAAAATTTAGTGTTGGAATCACCCTCCTTCAACCAAGTTACCCTAGATTTTTGCTTCTAAAAAACTTCCTCATTTTTTAGAATGTTGTGGTATTCAGACAGGAGGCTCTTTTCAATTTCCTAGAGACTAGGGTCAAGGTCTCCTTGCTGGGTAGAGAGCTCAATGCTTGTGAGTTGGGATTGGATGTTCTACTTCCTAGAGAAAATATTGCCAAAAACATCCTTGTTCCATTGCTTGAGATTTGCTTTAACAAAATGAAGTTTTTTGCTCACCTGGGAGGCAAGGGACCCAAAAAATCTATGGGGCCACCAAGATGCTATGAGTGACTTGAGGTCAGGATCCTGAAGCCACATCACCTCAAATATAAAAGGGGATTTGAAAGGAGAGCCTTGAGGTGAGCAATCAAGGAGGAGGGGATTGTGATCAGATCTGATTCTGGGAAGAGATTGAAGGATAAAATATCCAAAGGGATAGATGGCATTAAGGGATATGAGGACCCTATCAAGTCTGATCTGGATGAGCTAATCACCCTTTCTTTAGTTGCTCCAGGTGAATTTGGGACCTCTTAGCTGGATATCCATGAGTTGATTACCATCCACAAATGATGTGAAGTCTTCATAAGAATTAGTTATGATTTTAGAACCTCCTTTCTTGTCTATGGGAAATAGAGGAGAATTAAAATATCCAACCAACATCCATGCCTCATTGGAAAAGACTTCTCTCATATGGCTTAGGGTGTTCTAGAGCTAGAATATTCTAGAAGGGGAATTTGGTGCATAGATGTTTGAAAGAACCCATCTATAGTGATGATCTTTGCTGAAAAATAGGATGTTCATGAAATTATCTACCATAGTTAGGAGTCTGCCTTCAACAATATTTGGATCCCACAAGCATAGCAAGCCACCAAAAGCTTCGTTGGTAGGGCTTATGAGGAAATCATAGTTTTTCCAAATATATTTAGAGATACAGGAAGCATTTTGGATGTCCAACTTGGACTCTTGCAAAAGGAAAATGGTAGGCTTTAAATATTTCCTCATGGACTTAACCAAACATTGTTTGTTACATCCATTGAGGCCTCTCACATTCCATGAGAGGATCTTCATTTGGTACTTGTGGAAGAGGATCTCTTCCCTCTTCCTTGTGAAGAGGGGAATTTGGATCTATTATCATCTTCATGAGGCCCTAGTGGAAGGTTTTGCTTTGAAGAGAGGTGAAGGGTGAGTTGGGTGCCATTGGCAATCTCCTCAAAGCATTCTCTATTTTTGATGGCTTGGGCAGAAGGGTGACCTCTTTTCTTCTCAGAACCAACATCAACATGAAGCTTTTTTTGGGTCCTGGTAAAGGGAGGGCTTCGAGGGAAGGGATTTCTGGAAAGAATTTTGCTGGGGGAAGGGCCAAGGAGACCTTTGGGGGATTGAGGAGGGCTTTGGGGAATGGATTTCTCTTCAGTAGGAAGAGGTTCATCTACAGATAGAGAAGAAAAGGGATTAGAAATAGAAATAGGGGGCATACCTAAAAGGAGGAAGAGAGATCAAGTTGCTCCAAAGAAACTTGGAGATCTGTAGCCTTAGAGGATGGTTCCTTTAGAGGGTTAGGAACCTCAAGATCCTCAATGGTTAGTGCCTTGCCATAAGGTGTTTGGGATGGAGGCCCTTGGTTTAGAGTTGCTCCAGTGACATCTGCACCAGTTGTAGTAGAATATTTGGAGTGCTTGTGGAATAGTTGCTATGGATGGAACCCTTCACCATGAGATTTCCTGGAGGGAGGCACCTTAAGAACTTTTAAGGTTGGACATTGAGAGTTGAGGTGGCCTTGCTTGGAGCATTCAGTATAGAAAGCTAGCTTGTTTTCATACTCAATGATCTGGGTCCTGGTGCTAACATCCAAAACCAGTTGAATGGAAGAAGGAAGAGCAGAGTCAAGGTTAGCATTGATACACATGCGAGCGTGGACCATGTGGGTCTTTGCTTTAGTAGGTGGATCAAAAGCTATCAGCTCACCAATATCCCAGGCAATCCCTTTTAAGATGTCTTCATGCCAGAACTGGATGGGAAGACCCAAAAGGTGAACCCAGATCAAAGCCAGATTGATATTTTGAGTTTTAGGGTCAAAATCCATAGTCCATTTCCTGATAAAAAGACCCCTTCATCCAAAAAACCATGGGCCTCCTATGAGGATTTGACTTGAATCAATAGAGTTATTGAGTTAGATGAGAAAAAACCCTCTAGGAAGGGCTACCAGGTCCATGGATCCTTGTGGGTGCTAGCTGGTTAGGGCCCATCTACGAATGGACTCCATGTCGGGATGTGAGCCAAGAAATTTCCCCACCAAGGAATAAGAGTCTTGGGCTACCAAGGATGTCATGAGCTCAGATGAAATCCTGAGGTATCCTTGCGAAGGACATATATCGACTCTAGGTTTTGAGGAGGATGTCGGTGGAGGGTTATTTTTCAAAATATCTACAAAAGAGCGAGAAGGGGACCTTTGCTTGGGCACCATAGATCCACCTCTTCCATAAGCCACCAATGTGTGGTCTCCAATGGGGACCAAAGATCCATCTCTGATAGACACACCAAAAGCTACCATTGCTTCATCACAAATATGTGTTGAAGATCCTTCTCTGATAGATACGCTAAAAGCTACCATTATCCCAACACCCTCATCGCTATCACTTGCTATCACCATCACTCTTATTGTAGTATTGCTTATAAAATTTTACCAATATCTACCATGGTTCTACTATCACCTATCAAATTTTAATCACAATTGTTGCCTATAAAATTTTAATCAAAACTTTAAAATCATTGCCAATAGCTATCATGGTTCTACTTCTATTTGTACAATTTTAATCACAATAAAAATTCTTGTCAATAGTTATTGTCATTCTACTATCACTTGTAAAATTTTAATCACAATCAAAACCCTTACCAAAAGCTACTGTGGTGCTGCCAACACTTGTAAAATTTTAATCACAATAAAAAACCTTGCCAATATCTATTGTGGATCTACCACTGCCTATAAAATTTTAATCGCAATAAAAACCCTTGCCAACATCTGTCGTGGTTCTACCACCACCTGTAAAATTTTAATAGTAATAAAAACCCTTTCCAATAATTATCGTGGTTCTACCGGTACTTGTAAAATTTAATCACAATCAAAACCCTTGACAATAGTTGATGTGATTTTGACACTGCCTATAAAATTTTAATCACAATAAAAACCCTTGCAAATAGTTGTGGTTCTAAAACCATCTATAAAATTTTAATCACAATCAAAACCCTTTCCAATAGCTACTGTGGTTTTCCTATCACTTGTAAAATTTTAATCACAATCAAAACCCTTGTCAACAGTTGTCGTGGTTCTACCACCGGATATACATTTTTAATTATAATTAAAACCCTTACCAATAGTTGTCATGGTTCTACTACCACCTGTAAAATTTTAATCACAATAAAAACCCTTACCAACAGCTACCATGGTTCTACCACCGCCTATAAAATTTTAATCACAATCAAAACCCTTGCCAAAAGCTATCATGGTTCTATTGTCACTTATAAAATTTTAGTCACCAATATTCATTGATACAGTTCTTTAGTATCTATTCGCATTCAAACCATTTTTTAACTAAATATTCTATGACATTATTTTATTATTATATCATGCATTTTTAGTTGGCATATTATTTTAATAATTCTTGCATGTAACAATCTCGTAATGGAGAGTATCAAAATTTATTTTGTAACCATAACACATGTATTAAATAGAATCTTACCTCAATGAATAAATTTCTAATTTACCATCATTGGTGTCATATCAAGGATAATCCAGGTATACTCTAAACCTACAATATTAAATTGATATGGTTTATCATAAAGGAATCCTTTTCTCTATATTTGAGCTACCATTGGGAGAGAGTGTTAAGTTTGAGATAAGGGACAATTATAACCATCTAATGATATTTCCTTATATTTATTTGATAATTGTAGGTTTTGATTCAAATATTGAGTTCACGGGCCCTCCCCAAATTAAGTATCCTGAATCTTGATTCAATTAAAATATAGTAAGGTTGAAATAGATGACAATGTGTAAAAGGCTTCCTACATCCAACCCATAAACTACACCACTTTTGACCCATCCTACTCAAAGGATATCCCCCAAAATCTAGTCCAACATTCAAAAAGAACTCAACAAGGGCTTGAGTAATCAAACCAAAATCTAGGCCCTAATCAATTTATTGAAATCCTATTGGCTTTACTAGGTTTGAGATTTTTTTAGATAGTGCACTTTATTATTTTATTTGCATGAGTTTTCTTTCTTTTTTCTTAGGAAAAAAAGACAACTATTTATTTTAAAAAATACCAATTTATTTTAAATATCCAAAGGGACACATTATTTATATTTTTTAAATGAAAATTTTTATTTAATTAAAAAAATTAGACCCTATGCGAATAATCCACCAGTAAGGAGGAGTTGGAGCACCTTTTGGTAGGGAAAGGTATAAATCTATTTCTTGATGCTTTCACTCTTATAGGTAATGCCCAAGCACACAGTTATAGGGTGTTTCATCAACTACATAGATATTAGGCCAAAGTGGAGTAGATTAGATGATCAAAGAGAAGTCTCTATTTTTTGGTGGCCTATAACATTGAATATGAAAGGCACATAAGGATGAAAAAACTAGTGGTAAAGTTGTGGGGCCAACATTGAAGTCATAACTTTCAGATCATAGGTACTATTAATGTTGTGGTGAATAGACAAGGTTAAAAACAAAGGCATTCCCCAGAGTATATCAAGTTGTTAATCTTAAACTGAATCTAGGTGTAATTGAAGAACCCTTTGAAATGTGAAGTGGTGACAAGAAAATATTTCATGGCTATGTTCAAAGTAATTTCTAGAGAGCTAAAACCCTAGCACTATATCTAGTCATAGAAGAGATGGGACACTATAAAATATGGACAATGTAGGCCACTCCAAAATCTCATGGTTGTTATATGGAAATATACAGTCGATGTCATAGGGATCTCATGTTTAAATATAACTATTATTTCTTTCCAATCACCAAGGCGGGAGATGCCAAGTCAGCTAGCACATGGTGGCTGGAGATTTTAGGCCAAAAATGCCCGAGTTCAAATCTCTTGTTGTTTTATTTATAAAAGCATTTTGAAATTTTAAAGTCAAGGTGTATCGAGAGTTTAATTTTATCTTTTTTAAAGATAAACCATTTTTTTATTAAAATATGGCTATTACTTTTTTTTGCTAGTGCATCTTTTTCAAAAGGAGAATTTTTTTTTAAAGGGTGCTTATTTTAAAAAGCGGGTTAATGTAGAAATAAAAGTGCCCACAAGAAGTTATACGGTTGAAGTACGTTTTGAAAATAAATGCCCTTTATATTTTTTGAAGAGCAATTAAGGTGTAAAAGTGATTTTTTTGACCTTTATTGTGTAATTCGACACCTTCACACTTCTTGCAAAAATTCCAAAGTATATTTCACTAAATTACACAAGGTCATCAAATATTGTACAAGGTGCATTTTCAGTGGAGACTAACACCTTAATATTTTTTGTCCTCCATCATCTTAAAATCCACATGAGAAAGGCAAAATGAAACCATGTCAAGAATCCATCTGAAGTTCACAAGTGTGCAACATTCGATAAGAATATTTACTTCCCAAAATATAAAGATCTTTATGAAGATGTACAATTTGTCATACCAAGGAGCTAATTACATACAATTCTCAAAGATGTTGATGGTTCTAAAGATCTTATTGAGAATGGTTTCATAGTCCCTATAGATGTTGTAAGGAAAATATGCATGGTGTTAATCACACTTGAAATTTTTAAGCATAAAATAAAAGTAAAAATAAAGTATTATTTTAAATTCAAGCATATAATGGTGGATGCTTTTTGTGATATAAGTGACCCCAAGCCCTTCATGACAAATGTCTACTATGACCTAAGTGATATTATCATTAAGATAGATTTATCTTATGATACTTATGACTTGAATTCTATTGATGATAGTGGTGGCCATGACAAAGACCATATTATTATAGGTGTTGAAAGCCATGTTGAATAACAAGCACTTAGGTGTTTTGAAAATATCACTAGAAGAATTAGCTCCAAGCTAATTAAATAAATGGGTTACAAAGAAAAAATATTCGATAAATATAGACAAGGTATAAGAGATCCCATAACACAAAATATAAGGCTAAAGAATTAAGTCATTGGTTATAATGGTCAAACCAAAGGAATAATGAATAAGAACATGAAATTAGAATTCCTTGTAACTTCTAGAATCATATGTTGGCACAAATAGAAAATTATTGATAAGGAACATATTGATTTTGTATGAGCAAATGTCACACAATGGGGAAATTGAATAGATTCTATAAAATAAGGTGCCAGCCCAAGAGTCAGACCCATAGGTGATACACCTAGAGGTATACCAAGTGGCAATAGACCTAGAGATAAAAAACCTAGTGATAGATACAAAGTCATCAAACCTAGAGGTAGATCTAGTGGAAGACCTGGAGGTTGACCTAGTGGAAAACCTAGCGGTAGTAGACCTAGTGGAAGAACCAAAGGCAATAGACCCAAAGGTAGACCCAAAGGAAATAAACCCAAAGGCAAACCTAGAGGTGATCCCAAAGGTGTTTACCCAAGATAGAGCCATAGAAAAAATCTAGAACCAAGAAGTAGACTTAAGAGCTAGAGCCAAAGCTAGAATCTAGATCCAAGAACCAAAGTTAAGAGCCAAATATAGAGTTAGGAGCCAAGAGCCAAGACCTAGAGCCTAGAATCCTCTAACTTAAGAGGTGGTTCTAATATTTCCTATCCTAAATAATGTAATAAGGGGGGATGTTAGAAATATTTTATTATATTATTTGATTATTAGGTCATACATTTTTAGTTGGGATATTATTTAACAATATTTTAATCAGGAGTATCGATCTTCTAGTTTGTAACCATAAGGCATGTATTAAATAGGCTCTTGCCTCAATAAATGAATTTCTAACTTTCCATCATCTACATAGTACAAGGTGGACCCATAAATATATAATTTCCACAAGAATCAAGAATGACGGTGAGAGCTATGATTATAGGTTGCCTCAATGAATCTATTATTGAATTGAAACTCCCTTTCTTATGCTTGATGATCAAATAAAACTATTGTATATATGTGGCTCAATTTCTATGTCTTTCATTCCTTAGCTTACTATGCATTTGAATAAAATCCAAAGGTCTATGATCTATGTGGATGATGGTTTCCTTGCCCAAGATGTAGTTCTTCTACTATTTATATGGTTAGATAATGACATAGAGTTATTTGTTGTATGAAAGGTATTATTGAACTACTTCATTGAATATTTCACCATGATAGGCAATTGGATGTCCATGCTATGTGATAATAGATCCCAATTCATAATATAACACATTAATCACTACCTCAAAAGGTTGATGTATATTAGGTAGGGAAAGAGTAGGAGCGATGCACAATTGGTCATAAAATATCTTAAATTCCCTATATTGTGTATTTTCTTCAATGAAACTTGGATTTGGGACTTGCTTTGGTCTCTTGGTGTAGTGGCCAAGAAATATGCGAGAATCCCAATATAGATAATCTATATAAATTGGAAAGACCCAAAAATCTACAAAGCTCTATTAGAGTCTTTGGGGTGGGCCAATTTCTAATTACGTAAATCTTATCAAGAGCAAATTTTTTTTATTATATGGAAGAAGGATTTTTAAAAGGGTCCCTAAACCTATTATAAGCTTACTAAATAGACATCAATATAGACAACTAGCACAAAATAAAATCAAAACAACCCCTCTAGGGAATAAAGGACTAAACACAATAAAGCTAAGAAGTAGAAAAAGGATTGAGAAAACAAAAGGAACCAAAATACCACCACCATCCCTACTAATCCTCTTCTTGATTTAAAGGTCAACCTCCTCCTCTAAGTTATCCTAAATATTTTGAATGTTCCTCATCATCCAGGTGGTCTCTTTCATGTACATTACTTCCATTTTTACCATTCTATGAATAGAACTTAGAATATCCTTGATAGTCTTCATCACACTTTTTGAGGTCTTGAGAGGATCCTAGGCTCTCATAGGTATTTTACCTTTCACTACAGAGACTCCTCCTTGAGTCCTATATTTATTTATTTCTAAGGAAGAAGGAGTTGACTTCCTTGAATTCTTTGATTCAGGGATGACATGCATGAACTCGTATTATTTTACTACTTTAGTATTATGTAGACACCAAAACAGCACCAATCCGATTAAGTGACTACAAACACTGATCGCATTAACATACACAGCTTTCAGGGCAGCCCTCAGAGGTCAAACAGTGGTCCTGACCACTCACACAGTAGTTTAGAAGGTTAGAAAATGAGCAGAGCAAAGTTGGTCGCAAACTGCAAGCTTCAAATCCTAAACAAGCCTTTAATCTCAAGTGAGCCTTTAACAAACTACAACCTTCAAACTTCAAGTCTTAAGAAAACTACAAAACTTTAAGGCAAACCAAGCAAAAAGGGGAACCTTGGCCTTAGATGTCATGAAATCACGACGTCGCGATTTCGTGATGTCGCGATATCGCGACACCTTTGGCCCAGAGGGGAGCCTCGGCCAAAGGTGTCGTGACCTTTGGCCCCGAGGGGAACCTCAGCCAAAGGTGTCGCTATATCGCACGTCGCGATATCGTGACACATTTGGCCCCGAGGGGAGCCTCGGCCAAAGGTGTCGCGATATCGTGCATCGTGATATCGTGACACCTTTGGCCCCGAGGGGAACCTCGGCCGAAGTGTCGCGATATCACGACACTTCGGAAACAAACACTTCTCCAATCAAAGGCGGACTTTGACATGGCCGCCACATCCAAGGAATGACCGCCATGTGGCACCCCTACATGCCCCTTTTCAAAGAGACCCCATGGGTCTGTAGAATGGTAGATTCGACCAATCAGAGGTGACACATCAGCATTCAAGGCAGACATTTAATCAGTCAAAAGCAATTTAAAGCAGATTTTAACTAAGCGGCAGACTTCACCAACTGCAATAATGAGATGAACAGGTTCAAAAACAAATCCAGTTCAAGGCCATGCCTCATAACTGCTGATGTAAGTTCCCAACGACAATCTTAGTATGAGCCATGACTCATAATCATCTGACAAGGGTCAAATCTCAGCGGCGGACTTAGGGTTTGACATTAATGTTCAGAGGAAAAATTCCTCTATAAAAACTAGCTCAAAGCATTTTAAAAAAAAGAGACCACGAAGCATTTTGTAAACACAACGAAGTGCTGTTCATTTACGACCCGATTGCATCAGTTGATTTTACCTTCCTCGCACCCAGAATCTCTTACGAAAGAGAGGTTGGTGGTTGCTTTCAGAGGGTGAAGCCGAACCTTCATACCCGACAGTAGACATAGTATTCTACCAATTCGATGACAACACTCAATATAAACGATTCTGGGCCTTTCCTTATCGGATTGGCACCAAAGTCGATTTTTGACGGGGCGGCCCGCTTGGGTACCCCAGGCACATTTTTAGTTAAAGTAATATATGTTGTTCTTTTTGATATATCCTGCAAAATTAACAAGCATTTAAACAGCTTATGTTTTACGTCTATGTTATACTGTATGTTGTTATGTATTTCACAATATGGATTTCAGAAAATGTATATCACGTATTGTCATGCTTATATAGCTTATCGAATATAAATCATCGTGATATTGCTGCTTTAGTTCATTTTGCATTTAATCACGTGACTTAAATATTATCTTGCATTACTTTTCTCGAATGTTTATTTGGGCAGCCTGAGTTGTTTTATTTAAATATTTAATCAATCTTTGCACGTATTTCTTTTAAACGTTTTATCCTTTAGTCACAGGTGCTACTAAACATTTTTATCATTTCTTTGACCGCAGGAAAAATAGCAGCAAGCAAGGACCGATTAACATAAGCGACAGCAACACTGGCCTGCCCGTTTCAAATGTGGGCATGCGAAAGGAGATCACTATTCATCTGTTGTAACTAAAAATATGTAACTGAAGAGATGTATTGTAACCGAGCCGACATCATATTAATAAAAAGGGCTGTGTTCCTGTTATTGATTTGATTACATCCGTGTCATTACATGCATCAAACTAGTTCTGTTCTTATTACACATTAGTGTTTCTTTTATTTCTAGAATCTCATGCTTTCAGTGGCGATCACGGTGGGAACCTCTATGTCTGATCTTACGCAGATGTTTGCACGGAGTTGCTTAAAATCAATCTCTGGTCTATTGCTGCTGTAGCAATACGACAACTTAGAAGAAGCTTTGGCACAAGCTAGAGTTATAGAAGAGATTAAGATAGGCGAAGGCGAAATTTCCAAGCCTAAAAAGAAAGAGTGGAATAAAACCACTAAGACTGGGAATACGCAATCACAACCCACTGTGGTTAACCAAGTTGTGATAAATGCTCCCAAGCCTGTGCAAGAAATACAGCCCCAAAAGGCTAATTACCAGGCAGTGCCTCTTATTTATGAAAAAGACAATAAGAAACAGGAGCAAAATCAGCAGCGTCACCCTAGGCGACAATTCACCCCTTACATGGAGTCAAGGGACTCCCTATTTGATCGCTTGTCAGCAACAAATTTAGTCACCTTGCCAGAAATCCAAACTATTGACCCTAACGCCCCCAAGCCTAAGGGATACAGAGAGGAATTGTATTGTAGATTCCATAGGCGCAGGGGACATGATTTAAATGGATGCTGGAAATTCAAAGGCTTAATCCAAGATTTAATCGACAATAAAACATTGGCCGTGGACAACCCCATAGCGCCAAATAACCAACAAATGGGGGTATTCAAGGACCCTTTGCCTGCCCACGAGGAACAGGCAAAACCTCTCCGGATTAACGAGGTGCGAGAGAATCTTCCCATGCAAGGATTTGTGGGAATGATCAGCATAGTGACAAGGAACAAAAAGTACCCAGCAGCTGCCCCCGTGGTAGCTACGAGGGAAGTTCCAACGACATCGCAGCCTCAGCAATGCCCTGTGCAAGTACCTCCGCCTAGACCAGAGGTCACGATACGGACCAAACTCACGTAGAGTTTGCGGACCACATCGGCTAGGCTGTCCATTTATGAGCTTATTCAATAGTCAACACCTCATAGGGAAGCTCTTATGGACATTTTAAAAACCATCGACTTACAGCCTCATGAAACAAATTCTTTCAACAACTTTGTGGGACATGTGAAACAATGTACGGAGCCGATCATCACCTTCAGAGAGGATGAAGTCAAAGCAATATCGAATGACACGGCAGATCCACCCCTGCACGTCATCGCGCGGGTCAACGGGATCCCATACAAGAGAGTGCTGGTAGATACTGGCTCGTCCAGTAACATCATCACCACTGCAGTGCTAAAACATTTAAAGTTGTCGACCTCTCATATCACAGCCTCCACGTACACACTGCGAGCTTTCAATGATGCAATATGCTCGACAGTCGACACGATTGTTCTACCTATCCAGGTAGGACAAAAGACAATACCAACATTGTGCCATGTGTTGGAAGGCGAGATGGCTTACAATATATTGCTAGGGCGGCCTTGGATCAGGGACATGAAGTGTGTCCCTTCCATCGCTCACCAGTGCTTAAAGTATGCTTTTGAAGGAGAAATACATGTAGTCCCGATGGACTTGGAACCCTTCAAGTATTGCAACGCGGTACAACTAATGCCTCAATCGACCCTCCCTTCAACGCATTTGGATTTCCAGTTAAATCCATCCAAACAAGGTCCAATACCATAGGCACCACTGGTGACCAAATCACCAAAATCCCAGCTAGGTGAATCCTCATCATCTACTCCTTCATTACCAATGCCACCTGTCATGGCTAAACAGAAGGACAAGGGAAAACAGATCATGGAAGAGGCTCAGCCCCTAGAAGAGGGTTTGCCCACAATATCAACGGTATCAACAGAGGAAACACCTAGCACTACGAAAGTTGAGATTCCTAAACCACCAAACATGGAATGGACTCAGGAAGGACTGTCGTTCCCTCCCTCCCAAGAATCAACAATCACTATTGAAATGGCCAGTACAGGCCTGGGAGAGTACTTAGTGCAGAATGTTGTGGCAACGCCTATAGTAGAATCAGTACAGGATATGGGGAGACCTCGCCTTCCCATAGGAACAATTGTTCCTCTAGGTCACCCACCCAACCAGACAAATTTTGTGTATGGGGGCCTTGATCATGGTCTTGAACCATGCAAACAAAAGGAAGCAGACAACGAGCCTTTTGTTGAAAACATCAACTATCTGTCAAACCCAGACTTTGCCCTAAAATATCTCGGCCAATGCAATTGGCATGGATACGGGCTAGGCAGATATGAGCAAGGGATGCGGGTCCTTTGCCAACCAAGATATCAGATGCCATATGATAAGTCAGGAGTAGGGTTCCACCATCCCCTGCCCTTAGACATCTTGGTAGAAAATATGCAAGGCCTAGAAATAGGCAACAAGGGGGGATTGGCACCCGATCTCTATGCCAACCCAAATACAGAATTTACATTGGGAGATTACCTCCCATGGTCAACAAACACCCTTGGCAATAGCAGTAATCCCTCTCCTTTGCTAGAGAGAGGTGAAAGTTCGGACATTAATCCTCACAGAGAACATCAACGATGTCCAGACATCTTTTTGAAACTATTCCCCTTAGAGGTTCCAGTTGAATCAATACCATGTCAAGAGAATCAGGTCCCTCCACCAAAAGTGGAACAACCGCAATGGGACCAGATTAACTTACTGGAACAAGGAGAACCCTCAACGTCGCAAATAGTTGCTGAAGAGAATGAACATTTTTGGATCTCCGAAAGTGATTCAGAAGATGAGACTGAGATGATCTATCTCAGACATGCGCGATGGAATTATCGCCCTTTAACTCATGAAGATCTAATGGGACAGATGGGCATAAGATTAGGACATGAATGGTGGGTAGACCCAGCAGGGTGGGACCTGATCTTGGATCCATGGCTCCACATTCACGATGAGCACCGTCCACCCCGAGACCCTATCATGACAACAGTGCCAAGGGAAGACCCTGTCCTCCTATCAGCACATAGGGCCGATCCATTCGTGCCCGTTCCCTTAGAACCAGATCCAGAGTATAGGGAGCATCCAGAAGATTCAAGCTATCATACCCACGGTAATGGAGACCCAATTCATTCCATCTACATGATCTCCATTGATTTGACCGCACCCATCCGCAATCCGGCCGATCCAGCACGGTCATTGCATCTCGACATAGATGCCATCGACTGGGGTCGCGTCAATTCACCTTTGTCACCATCAGAGTACTGGCCTTTCGATGAAATACCTCATTTTACCCCAAGGACAACTCAGGATATTTTTTAGGCTGAAGAGGAACCCGAGGTTCCCAACGTAGATCTAAACTCAGCTGATGACATCCATTTGATCCCGACTCCACATCAATTGGAGGACGGATCCCACATGTCAGTCGAGGAAATGACTGATGTAGATATCAGCATAGATCCAATGAATCCACAGATTCTTAAGTTGGGGGTAAGTCTTTCCCTCGAAGAGCAAGCCGACTACATTGCCCTTCTCAAAGAGAAGAAGGAGGTTTTTGCATGGTCGTACAAGGATATGCCAGGACTAGACCCTCAGCTAGTCACGCATAATTTAACGCTTGATCCGACAATCAAGCCTCGTAAAGCAAAAACTACGTAAGATGCACCCAACAGTGGCCTTGATGGTCAAAGATGAATTGCAAAAGCTGTTGGATGCACAGTTTGTCATCTACGTGGATTATCCGCCATGGTTGTCCAACATGGTTCCCGTCAAGAAGCCCGATGGGAGGATTCGCATATGCACCGATTTTTGAGATCTAAACAAAGCGAGTCCTAAGGATGATTTCCCCTTACCGAGCATCGATGCGTTGGTAGACGCTACAGCAGGTCACGAAATGCTCTCCCTCATGGATGGTTTCTCAGGATACAATCGGATTCGTATCAATCCCGAAGACCAACTAAAAACGGCGTTCACAACGCCTTGGGGGACATTTTGTTATAAGGTCATGCCTTTTGGCCTTAAAAATGCTGGTGCCACCTACCAACGTGCCATGACATATATCTTCCATGATTACATGCACAAAACTTTGGAAGATTACATGGATGATTTGTTAGCCAAATCTCTTTTGCGCTCAAATCATATCGCTGACTTAAGCCAGATCCTCGATCGCCTCATGGAGCATAAAGTTAGACTAAACCCCAAGAAGTGCGTCTTTGGCGTCACATCTGGAAAACTCTTGGGTTTCATAGTCTCAAAGCGAGGAATCGAGGTAGACCCAAAGAAAGTCAAGGCAATCCTTGAAATGGTTCCTCCAACTACAATCAAGCAACTCAGAAGTCTGCAGGGCAAGGTCGCATCGATTAAACGCTTCATAGCGCAATTATCTGACAAGTGCCGACCCATGAACAAATTATTGCACAAGGGAGTTACATTTCATTGGGATGACGAGTGCCAATCAGCCTTTGACGAGATCAAACAATACCGGCTTCGCCGCCGTATTGGCACCACCTAGACCAGGAGTGTCGTTCTACTTATACATCTCAGCCATCGAGGTGGCACCGGGCGCCATGCTAGCCCAGAAGAATGAACTTCACAAAGAACAGGCTACATACTATCTTAGCCGCACCCTGGTCAGTTATGAACTTAACTATGCATACGTTGAGAAACTCTGCTTGGCAGTGGTGTTTGCTACCAAAAAGCTACGCCACTACATGCTCAAGCAACACTACGTATGTTGTGTCTAAGGAGAATCCATTGCGATACATGATGAGTCGTACTTATCATAGTAGTCGCACGACGAAATGGATCATGTTGTTGATGGAATTTGACATAGAGTTTATTGGACAAAAATCTATCAAAGGACAAGTCATAGCCGATCAACTAGCAGAGGCTCCTCTTGAAGACGATCAGCCTCTGGTCATAGAACTACCCGATGATGGGGTCTTCCATGTCTCAGAATCGCCAGATTCTGATGAGCCTGAGTCACACGCCGACATAACCCTATTCTTCGATGGTTCTAAATGTGAGCAAGGTGGTGGTGCGGGAATTGTATTCTTCACACCGTAGGGTGCCCCAATGCCCCTGTCATTCAAATTAAACTTCCCATGCACCAACAATAACGTAGAGTATGAAGCCTTGCTCCTAGGTCTTCAGACAACAATCACCATGAACATCAAACGACTGAATATCTTTGGTGATTCGCTGTTAATAGTCAATCAAGTCAAAGGGGTATATCAATGCAAATGCCCAGTTCTGAAGGCTTATAAAGCCCTTGTGGACAAATTCCTGGCAAAACTTGAGTGGTATGACATCGAGGCCCTCCCTCGATCATCGAATCATTTTGCGGACACAATGGCCTCCTTGGGGTCACTAATTCCGTAGGACCTTTCCGGTGATATGACAACCATTCAAGTCAAAACCTTATCGCAATCTGCGATGGAGCGTGCAAGCTCCGACTTAACGCCAGGAATCCACATGATCCAGATTGAACCATCCTCGGATAAGCTCTCTCGAATCCGCGATCATCTAAAATGCGCCAACTGGGGGTCCTTGTTCTCCCCTACTCCCATTAATAGCAACACAACGCTATTCTTGCAGGTTCTATCCCATTCAACGTTTGCTAGGGAGGAACTTCAAGAGGGATTGGTTGTTCATACTGTCGAGGTTTCTGATCAACAGGATCGGTATTTACCCATCAGAGACTACCTCAAGCTAGGTAATCTCCCACTTGGATTGACTCATGCCGCAAAACGAGCACTCAAGCGAAAGCGTCTAAGTATGTCTTGATAGGAGACATTTTGTATCGTCGCAGCTATGAAGGAATCCTCCTTCGTTGCTTGGACCAACAAGAGTCCACTTGGGCGCTCGCCCAAGCGCACGATGGTACATGTGGTGGCCACTTCAGTGGTATGGCTATCGCAAAGCGCATTCTTCGCATGGGCTATTATTGGCCATCTTTAGAGCGAGATTGTTGCACCTATGTCAAGAAGTGCGTGAAGTGTCAACATCATGCCAATTTGATGCACGTACCTTCTCAGGCCTTGCAAACAATCCAGTCTGATTGGCCGTTCTCGTAGTGGGGCTTCGATCTAATTGGAAAGATCTCCCCTGCATCGTCAGGCCATCACACGTTTATCATAACGGCCACAGAGTATTTTACCAAGTGGGTGGAAGCAATTCCGCTTACCTCTACGACAGGACCCCGCATTGTGGAGTTCATTTTGCATAACATCATATGTCATTTTGGTATTCCATCCAAAATAGTCTCGGATAATGGAACGCCTTTCAAGAACAAAGACGTGCGTGCTTTGACCACAAAGTACAAGATTCAGCATAGCTTTTCGACACCCTATTATCCGCAAGCGAATGGGCAAGCAGAGGCGTCAAACAAAACGCTAGTTGCCATCCTTAAAAAGACCATCGCAGACAGTCATAAGGATTGGCACATTCAAATCCCACTTGCCCTATGGGCCTATCGCACTAGCATTCGGACACCCACTGGGGCCACTCCGTTTTCGCTTGTGTATGGCTCCGAGGCAGTCATGCCTCTCGAGTTGGAGATTCCTTCCCTGCGCATATCAATGCAGGAGTTCATCGATGATGATTCTGCGCGGCAAGCCCGGTTAGACCAGCTTACGTTGCTTGACGAACGACGCGTTAATGCTCTCGAGCATTTACGTATTTATCAAGAGCGACTTAAGAAAGCTTACAACATGAAAGTTCACCTAAGGGACTTTCGGGTTGGTGATTTGGTTTTGAAGGAAAACCAACAAAATTCCAGTTTGCCATCTCACCTAAGGGACAAGTTTGCGGCAAATTGGTTAGGTCCATATGTCATTGATAACAAAATAGGACCCGGGACGTACCGGCTAGCTTCTCTTGATGGTATCAAGGAAACAGAACCCTTGAATATCAGTCATTTGCGACCATTTCATATCTAAGAGAGCCAAAACCCAAAAAGGCTCCAAGGATTCTTGCAATCGCTTGGTCAAAACCCAAAAATGCTCCAAGGATTCTTGCAATCGCTTGGTCAATCCCAAAAGGCTCCGGGACCCCAAAATGCTCCAAGGATTCTTGCAATCGCTTGGTCAATCCCAAAATGCTCCAAGGATTCTTGCAATCGCTTGGTCAATCCCAAAATGCTCCAAGGATTCTTGCAATCGCTTGGTCAATCCCCAAATGCTCCAAGGATTCTTGCAATCGCTTGGTCAATCCCAAAATGCTCCAAGGATTTCCATAATCGCTTGGTCAAAAATCAAGAAAATTCAAAAACAACAAAAAACATCAAAAACAACAAAAATTTGCATCTCATTTCTAGGCATACTCAAATTCATCAATAAGAGAGTTCTTCTCATTCACAAAAATCAATCCATCAAAAATACAAAAATACATAGCTGCATTAAAGCATTGCACCCATACATTGCATATTTATGGTCGTACAGGTCGAGGGCACCATAGGCTGTAATAAATCCGCTAGTCCATCTTGTTCCACACTGTTCCATTTTCCAAAAAACAACAAAAACACCATGCATTGCTTTTACCGCACTAGAGTCAATGGTCTTTTAATGTATCAAGGGTTTTCGTGATTCAGTCATCATTTTGCTCTTTAGCCATGTAATGTATCAGGTCAGACAGATTTTACGAAGGTAGAGTTATACTTGAAATACGCCTTGTTACGTAACATCCCAACACAAATTAAAACACATAAAAATTCCCAAGTTGTGTGAACGAAAGATGAAACCTGCACAGTAATCCAGGTCACCATAAGCGAAACGGTTATCTTGCTCATCCCCCTGTGCGAATGACCCTTAGAATGCTGAGAGTTGGCAAAAGGACAAGCATCCTCCCTACCCAATTCCCTAAGAATCCCAAAGTTCTCAATAGTTGCAAAACATCAAAAATTTGCAAGCGTCAAAAACTCCAAAATTTGACATCCTACAGTGCACACATCAAAAGGCACAAACAATAGTGATTATCGTCACTCCATATCCCCAATCCCTTGCTCAAAAGAAAAACAAATCAAAATAAACAGTGATTATTATCACTATAAGGAGCAAGTATCCCAATACAATTGAAGAAAAGAAGGGAGTTGAACTTGAATCCCTGGAACTCTCAGCATTCTAACGGGTCATGAGGCAAGCCTCAGTACCGGTTTGGTTGATAGCCTATCGGTCATCGGCGGTAAACTTCTCGCATGACGATATATCTATCACATTAACTTGTGTACAGATCAATATTTGCATGTGGATGAGCTAGCTTATGGTATCCTGGATGACACCGCAGATTAATCTAACTACATACAACAAAGGAGTTAGTGGAACTAATTAGGTGATCCTCAGTACAGATTCGGTTGAAAGCCCATCTGGCACTGGCGGTATCCTGACAAATACCACATAAATGAACTCAATTGCACACACAGGGATGTGAAATAACTTGGTCAAAAACAAGTCCGATTCATACCTTGTTCAAAAGTCTTGTAAGATAAAGTACAGTCATGGCTAGTAAGTTAAAACCGTCTGAGTCTCAGAAAACCTTGGCTACATTTCTAAACCAACTGCGCCACTTTTTCATCCTTACAAAACCATCAAAAAATACAAAAACAAAAGAAAAACCACATGTATACATACAAAGTCATGTATCACAGCAATCGCCTCAAAACAAAATAATAGAATCTTCAACAGTCTATGGTGCCATAGCCAAACATCACAAAGTCCATCCATCCATTTCATCTCTGCATATCACATACATTTGCATTCATTACAACATATGCATCCATCAATATAAAGTAGCATGCATCCATCAACATCAATCATTGTGCATAAAATCATGACATATACACAAAGAAAGAAAATCAAAACAACAAAAACATCACAAAATTGCACCACAAAAACCATAGCAATAAGTTGTCGGACACAAGTGCTCTTGCACTTAACCTCTTGGCATAAAGAAAATCGATGTCGGGGCTCAAATTGTCACCCTCCTACTTCCCCAAGAAGGCTACCATAGCTGGACCGCTCCACGGGAAGCTGGGTTCTTGATGATTTCACCCCATTATGGCATCACCAAAAGGGTTAACACCCACCAAAAATAGGTCCAAATGTCAGAAAACTGCACGTGCGTAAATGGTAAAACATCTAAAGGCACCCTAACCTAAGTCATCTTGGGTCAAGCGACTCGTCGCTTTTCTCACGAAGGTCATTCCCTCATCGATTCGTCGCTTGAGGGGGTAGTCACACTTAGTCACCAATCAACAAGCACACACCCAATCAAGGCAATGACATGCATTCAAAGAATCATTGACAAAGACAATCACGCTCCTGCTTGGGGCAGTAAACAAGCAATCATTAAGTTGATCAAATACTTGGCATTCCCGAAGCATGAGCACAAGGTTTCCCCTGTGGACAAAAGGTTACGCCCTTTGCCTAATCATGACTGATCAATGTCCAAGCTCAAGTCACACCTCACCAAAATAGGTTAACACTTGAAATCAAATTCCTTAGCTCGTCAGAAGCAAGGATTCAAGAATGCATGCCCTTTCCATACTTGGGGCATCAAAAGTTGGTTAGGTTACCAAGAAACCCTAATCATTAGTGCTTTGGTTTTCTATTTTTGCTCAGCATCGCGCCACCCGCAGCGCTTCCCAAAAAGGGGCATCTGTAGACACCAAAACAGCACCAATCCGATTAAGTGACTACAAACACTGATCGCATTGACATACACAGCTTTCAGGGCAGCCCTCAGAGGTCAAACAGTGGTCCTGACCACTCACACAACAGTTTAGAAGGTCAAAAAATGAGCAGAGCAAAGTTGGTCGCAAACTGCAAGCTTCAAATCCTAAACAAGCCTTCAATCTAAAGTGAGCCTTTAACAAACTGCAACCTTCAAACTTCAAGTCTTAAGAAAACTGCAAAACTTTAAGGCAAACCTAGCAAAAAGGGGAACCTTGGCCTTAGACGTCGTGATTTCACGCGTCGCGATATCGTGACACCTTTGGCCCAGAGGGGAGCCTCGGCCAAAGGTGTCGCGATATCGCGCGTCGCGATATCGCGACACCTTTGGCCCCGAGGGGAACTTCGGCCAAAGGTGTCGCGATATCGCGCGTCGCGATATCGCGACACCTTTGGTCCCAAGGGGAGCCTCGGCCAAAGGTGTCGCGACCTTTGGCCCCGAGGGGAGCCTCGGCCAAAGGTGTCGCGATATCGCGCGTCGCGATATCGTGACACCTTTGGCCCCGAGGGGAGCCTCGGCCAAAGGTGTCGCGATATCGTGCGTCGCGATATCGCGACACCTTTGGCCCCGAGGGGAACCTCGGCTGAAGTGTCGCGATATCGCGACGTCGCGATATCGCGACACTTCGGCAGCAAACACTTCTCCAATCAAAGGCGGACTTTGACGTGGCCGCCACATCCAAGGAATGACCGCCACGTGGCACCCCTACGTGCCCCTTTTCAAAGAGACCCCATGGGTCTGTAGAACGGCGGATTCGACCAATCAGAGGCGACACGTCAGCATTCAAGGCAGACATTTAATCAGTCAAAAGCAATTTAAAGCGGATTTTAACTAAGCGGCGGACTTCACCAACTGCAATAATGAGACGAACAGGTTCAACAACAAATCCAGTCCGAGGCCATGCCTCATAACTGCTGATGTAAGTTCTCGGCGACAATCTCAGTACGAGCCATGACTCATAATCATCTGACAAGGGTCAAATCTCAGCGGCGGACTTAGGGTTTGACATTAATGTTCAGAGGCAAAATTCCTCTATAAAAACTAGCTCAAAGCATTTAAAAAAAAAAAGACCACGAAGCATTTTGTAAACACAACGAAGTGCTGTTCATTTACGACCCAATTGCATCAGTCGATTTTACCTTCCTCACACCCAGAATCTCTTACGAAAGAGAGGTTGGTGGGTTGCTTTCAGAGGGTGAAGCCGAACCTTCATACCCGACAGTAGACACAGTATTCTACCAATTCGACGACAACACTCAATATAAACGATTCTGGGCCTTTCCTTATCGGATTGGCGCCAAAGTCGATTTTTGACGGGGCGGCCCGCTTGGGTACCCCATGCACATTTTTAGTTAAAGTAATATATGCTGTTCTTTTTGATATATCCTGCAAAATTAACAAGCATTTAAACAGCTTATGTTTTACGTCTATGTTATACTGTATGCTATTATGTATTTCACAATATGGATTTCAAAAAATGTATATCACGTATTGTCATGCTTATATAGCTTATCGAATATAAATCATCGTGATATTGTTGCTTTAGTTCATTTTGCATTTAATCACGTGACTTAAATATTATCTTACATTAAGTTTTTCGAATGTTTACTTGGGTAAGCCTGAGTTGTTTTATTCAAATATTTAATCAATCTTTGCACGTATTTCTTTTAAACGTTTTATCCTTTAGTCACAGGTGCTACTAAACATTTTTATCGTTTCTTTGACCGCAGGAAAAACAACAGCAAGCAAGGACCGATTAACATAAGCGGCAGCAACACTGGCCTGCCCGTTTCAAATGTGGGCATGCGGAAGGAGATCACTATTCATCTGTTGTAACTGAAAATATGTAACTGAAGAGATGTATTGTAACCGAGCCGACATCATATTAATAAAAAGGGCTGTGTTCCTGTTATTGATTTGATTACATCCGTGTCATTACATGCATCAAACTAGTTCTGTTCTTATTACACATTAGTGTTTCTTTTATTTTTGAAATCTCATGCTTTCATATTCAAATGCTTTGAGCACATAATTATTTCCTCCTTACCTTTGATGGTCCTCAACATATTAGATTTTACCATAGGTTCCTTTTTTATTTCACCCTCTTCTTATTTATAAGAATACTTGTCCACCAAATATGAATGCTTAGAAGAGGCTCGAGAGGGGGTTATTTGCTCCTTAATCTCATAGTTCTCAATGGAATTGTCCTTTTTCTTAGCTTTAGGATGGTTGACCAGATTCATTTTGAGGCTTACCATTTCCACATGTCACCTTTTTTATGACATGTTCAAACAACAACTTTAGTATACCTTGATGGAGAGGAACCATTTTATTCCCTTTTTACAAATGCAATATTGTCCTTTCTATTGAATTGTATTGGAAATAAGGTACATTCATCTTCTTCTTATGACGTAGATGATTCAAGAAGGTAAAAAAAAATATCCTTACAATTATTAAGTGGTTATGAAGCATGAAGTATTACATAATCACCAAATCCACTCTAATCCATGTCACTTTGAGATACTCATGCAAAATTCCATTTTGATATTTTTTGGGTGTTCTCCTTTTCCTTTAAATATCTTGATTTCATTAGTGAGGGAGTGTTTCTTCCTACTTATGCATTCTCCTACTATAGGAAGACTAGAATCCTCTAAAATCAAATAAATTATTATGTTGAATTCCATTCCCTTTGCCTTAACTCCATCGTCCTCCCAAGAGTAAGCAATTTATATGGAGAGCTCTAGATCAATACCATTATTTTTTTTTAGAAAATTGAGAAGACCTCCTTTTTTTAATATTTCTAAAACTTCACTTTCAAGAGTAAGATCACCAAACTCCACTCTTTTCATCTCTTCCTCAATGTTTAATTTTTTTCTTCTCCTGCTATTTGAACAAAACCTATATACCAACTAAGACTCATCATGCAAAATAAAAATTCTAGGGATATAATACAAGATAAAACTTGGAATGGGACTAATTTCACCCACCACACTCCTAATTTCAATATTTAGCCAAATTCTAGAAGCTTCCCTAGATGAGAGGTGGTACACAACCCAATATAGCCTTCGATACCAAGAAAATCCCTACAACTTCTTAGAGGAAGACTATGATCTAACACATGGGAGGTAACCCCAATAGGAAATCATAGAGGTACTGCATTAAAATGAGTAATTAGGAAGAAAGGTGGAAAATTCATGATTACAAAGCATGTTGGGATGGAGAGAGTTGATAACCATAGACAAGGCATGAATCACACTTTATTGAAAGACATGGGAATTTATTTGGTATTGCCACCTCATCTCTTGAAGCCAATATTCAAAATTCAAGGGAAAAAAATTGTTATTGGAGGAGGAAATCTACTCATTACTTAGATATACCTAAAATGGGAGGCATATAGGTGCACCTTTATAATAAAATCTTTCTAAAGGAGTTTCCACTTGAGGGTAAAGAGGTGCATAGAAATCCAACTCATCACGAGGTTATGGTTGAATTGGGAAATAGAGGGACACATTGATCTAGGTAGATCGATCCATCGAAGTATTCCTACATGGATTATGGGGGTTAAGGAAGTCTTCACAATTTCAAAGTTATCATTGACTTGGATGGAATGGAAACCCCCTAAATATGCCTGTTGTTTCTGCCATATGGTAGAAATTAAGATAACAATCTTTTTACTGCCATGAAGGTTTAATTCAAATTCAAAAGGGGACAAAATGCACAAAATCATCCTCTCAATGTGCCAATCAAAAATATCACATGGATCACCATAACAAGAATAATTTTTCTTATTAGTTAGAAGACTAAAGGTCAACCAAGCACCTTCCAATCTGTAAACTCTTCCAAGACTATTAAAAAAATAATTGAAGGAATTAGAATTCATCAATATTGACATTAGATTATTTTAGGGAAATCTAGTTAAGAGCTTGGGGAAACCTTTCCATCCAAATAGTGAGCCCTTCTTATTGAACATTAAGATTGGCCAAGGAGTCCGCAACCCTTTTTCCTTCCCTGTAGACGTGTTTGATTTGGGAGTTTTCAAGGGATCGAATATTTCTCCATCATATTTTTACTATTCCAACTAGAAGTGTGAGTTCAAATTAAGATATTGATGATATTTAAAGAATCTTCTTCTATGATCATATTTCTACAATTTAGGAAATCAAGAGCAACTCCCAAAAAAAATACTTTGGCCTTCGTAAAGTGGATGGTTTGGATCCCTAGATTTTTAACAAATTCTATAATAACTTCACCTTTGTCATTTCTAAATACACCTCCAACACCAGTGGTCTTTAGGTTCCCTTTAGAAGCCCCATCAAATTTTAGCTTTATCCAATCTAGGGGAGGAGAAATCCATTTAATCTAAGCTCCGTTCACTCTTCTCGGGATCTTCATTGAGTAAGACCAGTAGGAAGGCCAATAATTTTTGCTAGATTAGTTTCTATTAAACTTTCCCTATCTTTAGTAAATGAAATGTTTGAAACATTTTCGATGAGAGCATTTGGAATTCTGATTCCAACAGAAGTTGAATCCCTTATGATATTCTTAAAAGCTCTATTATTTCTCTCCTTCCACACACCCCAAAGGAAATGGAGTAGACTCAAAGACCAAAGGGTTCAACATATTTTACTAAAGAAGGGGGGGATTCATCGATCAATTAACTTTATCAAGGAATTTGAAGCCACCCAACAAACCCCAAGGTTTCCCAACAAGGAGTGAAACACTTCAAGAGAGAAAGGTCACTCCATAAATAGATGGTGAGTATTTTCTTATTTCATCCCATAAAGATAGCATCTATCCGAGATGATCATTCCCATTTTTTGAAGATTCTCAATAATAAGAATTTTATTCTGAAGAGCTAACCAAAAGAAAAAGGTGATTTTAGTGATAAGGGACTTGAGCCAAACCTGCTTGCAAGGGAACCAAATTTCAGTATCACCATTCACTAGGCAATAAGTTGATTTCATTGAGAAGAGACCATTTTCCTCCTCTTTCTAAATCAAATAATTTCTTGTTTCAATGTTCTTGATAACTTGCATTCTCAACTTATTGGACATAAATCTTAAGGCTTCCTACTCTCTTTGGCTCAGGTAAGGAACAAAGATTGTTTTCCATATTTTCTTCCCCTCAACCACTTCTATATAATTATAAACTTTAGATCCATAGAGATGGGCGATTTTAGGCTTAAGGATTGCAAGAGGAGGATTGTTAATTATAGGAAAAACCATCATCCATGGATCATTCCATAAGTCTATTTTAGTCCCATTTCCCAAATTCCATCTGAGACCTTTCTAGATAAGCGTTTTAGTTTTGATAATACTATTCTAAAAGGTTGACCCTGAGGGGAGGTTAGGATCTTCCAAAAATGCCAAAACCCTCTTTAAATATTTAGCAGTAAGAATCTAAACCCACCTGAGTCTTTCTGCTTAAGGAGTTTTCAGCTTTATTTGGATATTAAAGCCTTATTCATCTACTTTAGCTTCTTGAGCCCTAAACTATCTATTTCATTTTTGGAAAAAGCTTGCTCACAGAAGACAAGAGGGAAACCTCTTTTTCTCTTTAGAACTCGACCAGAGGAATGTTTTTGAAGGTGTTCAATTATTTGAGAAATATTTTTTGAGATTTTGAATAGGAACATGAAAAAAATGGAATACTTTGAAGGGTAGATTTAACCAATTGGGCTTTGTTGGCTTGGCTAAGAAGAGATCCTTTCCATCCCACAAGCTTCTTTTGAACTCTTTCCATAACCAGGTTCTAGAGATCATCCTTACTTTTGCCTTTGAAAAGGGGCATTCCTAGGTTAATTAGGGGAAAATTAGTAATTTTATAGCCAAGAATCTAGGCAATAATCCTCTACCTTTTGAGAGGAGTGTTGAGGAAAGAAAATTTTACTTTTCAAGAAATTGATTTTCTATCTTGCTGCTTTCTCATAAGAAGAAAGGATAATCTTGATTTCTCTTGCATATGGGATAGAAGAAAAAGTGGTTAAGAGGGTGTTATCAATAAATTGTTGATGAGTGACCAGATCAATGGAAGAAGTTGGTTTGATTCCTTCAATAGTCTTTAGGGCAAAGACAACTTTGAAAGACCTCCCTAGGGCTTTTGCTAGGATAATGAAAAGATAGGGAGAAAGAGGGTATCTCTATCGTAGGAATCTAGAGATCCTAAAATACCCTGAGGAAGCCTCATTCATGATGACTAAGAACATAGATGTAAAGACACATTCCCTGGAGAGGTTGATCTAGCTTTGATGTAATTCAAAGTTAAACATAACTTTTGCTAGGAATTCCTAGGAGACTCTATCATAAGCTTTGTTAAGGTCTAGCTTAAAAATATAGTTACTCTTCCACTCTTATCCATTGAATTAATAATATCAAGGAATACTATTATTCCATCTAGGATCTATTTTCCTTCCATAAATCCTCATTTATTGGAATAAATAATTAAGGGTAGAACCCTTTTGATTATATTAACCACAACTTTGGTTAGAATATTGTATATGGTGTTACATAGACTAATAGGCTTGAAATATTTAAAATCCTTGGCACCTAAAACCTTAGGAATGAGTACAAGGAAGGTTGAGTTCACATATTTTGGGATATGACAAGTTCTTTGAATCTCGTAGATGGCTTCCACCATCTCCTTCCCTATAATATGCTAGAATTTATGATAAAACATAGGGTTGGGAAGCCATCCAAACCAAGAGATTTTTCACCATCCATGGACAAGATTACTTTCTTGGTCTCATCCTCCTTAAATGGGCTAATTAGGAGGGAGTTCATCTCATCAGATTTTAATGGGGAATGTTGGAAAGAAGAATATTTTTTGCTTGCTCCTCCCTAGGATCTTTGGTGCCCAAGATATTTTCAAAAACAATTCATTGCTTCTTGCCCAGATTTCCATGATGTCCTCCATTTTGGAACCATCCACCTTTACCACCTCTCTAATTTTGTTGTAGCTTTTGTGTCTCAGGGTAGTCACATAATTTTTTGTGTTATGGTCTCCTTCTTTCAACCAAAGGGCTCTTGATTTTTACCTCCAGAAGATCTCCTCATTTCCAATGTATTATGAATATCTAACATGATCACTTTCTCCTTTTCTCTAAGATCTACTCATTTGGGACCCTACTTCCAAGGAGGACTCAATCTCCTTTAAATATTTTTCAACTTTTCCTTTTTGAGAAAGAGGTGCCCAAATATAGTTTTATTCCACTCTTTTAAATTGGCTTTTATGAATTTGATCTTTTTTGCAATTTGAGAAACAAGAGAACCAAAAAACTTATGGGTCCACCATTATGCAATCTTGGGTTCAAGATTAGGATGTTGGATCCACGTAGCTTCAAACCTATAGGTTCTTTTAAACTTTTTAGAAGTAGGGAAGGGTTCAAGCAACAATGGATTATGATTAGATCCGATTTTGGGAAGGGTGCTTAAAGTAGCATCACCAAAGGATGCCATACCTTCATTGGATATTAGGACTATCCAATTTTATTTGGATAAACTGTTTTCCCACTCTTCTATTACTCCAAGTATACCTATTTCCTCTCAATTCTAGATTCATCAGTTCATTATGGTTTACGAACTATGCAAAATATTCAACACCTTTTGAAAAAATTGGGTTACCTCCTTTTTTATTTAAGGGATAAAGAGGGGGATTGAAGTCTCCTGCTAGCATCCAATATTCATTCTTAAAGGCCTCTCTCATCTGGTCAATAACTGACCATAAGAAACATCTCTCTAAGATCAAATTTGGGACATAAATATTGGACATGATCCATCTACATTTTGATTCCTTGTAGAAAAAGAGGATGTTTGTTAGTCTGTTTGAGGAGATCAAATTACCTTATATTTTTTCAAGGTCCCATAGGCATAAAAGCCACCTTGAGGCACCGTGGGCATGACTTGCTACAAACTCAACATCCTTATAAATAATATTTTTAACTCTATTAATGTTGCTTTCCTCCACTTATGTTTCTTGGAGGAGGATTTGTGGAGATAAATTTTTCCTTATTAAAGCTAGAAGCCTTTGCTTGAAATGGTCATTCAAGACTCTCACATTCCAAGAAATAATATTTATTTGTAGTGTTTGGAGTTACGTTTCTTTTCTTCACCCATAGCATGAGGAGGTTGATTTATAAAGGTAGTTGTACTCATTGGATCTTCCCGAATATCTTTCCCTCCTAATTTCAGGATCACCTACGATCCATTAGCAATATCTATTTTTATTTCATGTTTTCTGATGTCCTTGTTAGAAGTTTTCTAAATTTTTGCTCGACACCTACATCAACTCCTCTTTTTTTGGGTTCTTGTTATATGACCTAGGTTAACATGTTATTTCCCCATTTTGGATTTTCCTTTAGGAGATGATCCTATAAAACCTTATGAAATTGAAGCTTCCTTTCTTGAAACATGGAGATTTGTTATCTCAATCTCTAAAACATCTATTTCTAGAATATTTATTTCTAAAATAGTTGAGTCTGAACCTAAGGCTAAACATTCAAAAGGATTTCTTTGAAGGGAATTCAACAAGTGAAAACCAGAGGAAGTCTCCAAAGATCTTACTGGAACAACAATTTCAATGAACACTCTATTTTCTTTGATTGAAGGTTCAACATAGTCTAGCTAACTACCAGATGCTTCCTTGATAAGGGGATCCTCCTTTTGGGGTAGTAGAGCTCACATGAGCCAAGGAGACCTTTGATTCCTTTTGAGACCAGACATTTTTGGAATATTTATTCTTAAAGGGACATAGTATGGACAAATACATAGGTTTCTTATAGCTAGAATAGAAGGATGACCTATTTTCATATTCAATAGGCTAAACCTACGTACCAACATTAGAGATGAGCTCGATGGACTCAGGGATGTTTGATTTGAGGTATATTTTCATGCACATCCTAGCAAAATCATTCTATATTTTTCCTATGTAGTTATGTCAATCATGACCAACTCTCCCACTACTCTCATAATGCCTCTTAAAATGTCCTCATGCCACAAGTGGAAGGGGAGACCATGAAGCCTAACCCAAAGATATGCCATGTTAAGCTTTTGAGAGTCTAGATCAAAATCCATCCCCAAACTATGGAGAAACATACTCCTCATACCAAAGAACCAAGTACCACCTCTGATAATGTATTTCATGTCTTCTTCACTATTAGGTTTGATAGGAAGCAACCTTTAGGTAGCACCATGATTTCCATATGGAACCGTGTAGTGACCACTTAGATGAAGCCCATATTTAGATGAAGTCAATATCAGGTTAGGACCCCAAGAAATTCCCAACTAGATTATATGGTCCTTTCTCCATGGTGAGTTTTAGCAAGTTAGATGAAACACTCAACAATCTCTAAACTAGGTGAAGGTCAAAAAGTTTGACCAGGGAGATTGCCTTCCCTAAAATGTTTGAAATTACTGACGCATATGACTTAGCCCCTGGATCAAAGGGTAAATGGATCCCATTTAGGCCTAGGAGAGGGTCCACATATCTAGGAGGAATTAGATAATCACTATAGAACTTGGAATCCTCCCGCTTCCCACCTGAACCGTTGCTTGCTTTCTTCCCACTTTCTCCCATTTCAAACAATAAAACTCTTACTCAAGAGCAACACTGACTACCTCTTTTTCAATAATATATACAAGGTACTAAACCTTCATCATACCAAATGAGTAGTTCTCTAAATTATCATATACCTTGTTTATTTAAAGAATCTAAAGTACTTTTTGATCATGTTGCATATATTTCACCCATGTCTTACTATATAGGAGAATGTCATCTAAGTAGAAAGTAAAAAATAAGTTTGTATAGGAATGTAGGATGTCATCCCTAATTATCATGAATGTGGTATTTACATTCGTCAATTAAAAAATAATTACCAACCACTCAAATAAAACCTCCTTGGATTTAAATTTAGTTTGCCATATGTCAGTGGGCTCAATGAATATTTGATTATAGCTAGATTTGAGATCAATTTGGATGAATAAATTTGCATAGTAGAGCTAGTCCACCAAATCATTTATTTAAGGGAGTGGATATAATTTTTTCATAATGATTATCCAAATATCTATAGTTAATAAAGAGTCTCCATATTCCATGTTTCTTTAGATCCATGAAAATTAGAATACCACATGGTTAAGTACTTGGTCTAATATCCCTTTTTTGAATCAATTGTTGTATCTACCTCCCGATTTTATTATTTTAAAGGACTAATATATAATAAATAGGTATATTAGATGAAGGAAAATTGGGAATGAAATCAATGGAATGATTTACATCCCAATGTAGTAGAACCTCAATTGGTGACTTGATTTAAGAGCATCCAAACAATGAGCAAATAACTAAAGTAGTTATCAAAACATATCAAGTAGTTGTTATGATAATCATAAACTATAGGTATAAATGGACACAAACCCTATTTTAAAGGAATAGAGAGAGAATGCCATGCTAGAGAGGAATGGCATGCATCGTGGGGAATAAAAAAGAAAAAGGAAAAAAGAGGAATTAGTAGGAAATAGAAGATTGTATAATGGTGTGTATAGAAAGATTATAGAAGAGAAAGACAAAAAGACATGGGAGTAAATTAAAAGAGTGTAAATAAATCCATGAGAAGAGATATAGATGCAAAAATATTAGATGTATAGTTATTTAATAAATAGGTAATACTATTTCCATTCACCTTATTTTTTGTCTGCTTGTTTAAATGATAACTGCTTTGTGTTATTTGAGATGTATGTGATAGATCCCATGGATTTGAGCATATGTAGGTTTAGAGGTGAGGGACAATTTTGCAACAGTCTATATTAAAATTTTGTTCATGGGAAGTGATGAGATATCCATATCATAAGAAGGGTAATTATTTTCTACGTATTGCTATCAAGTTGATATTTGTTTAAGGGGAAATATCTAAGCAAAGTAATGACTACATCGGTGTTATCATGAATAATATGATATAGTAATTATCATCTTGTCAACTTGTAATTTTTTTTTATTATAGAACTTTTGGGAAGAGTTACATCTAGTGCATGTCATTAGGGAAGTGTCAACATAACAAGTGTCATCTAGTGCATGTCATTAGGGAAGTGTCAACATAACAAGCGTCATCTAGTGCATGTCATCAAGGAAGTGTTGATGTAGCAAGTGTCATATAGTGCATGTTGTCAAGAAAGTATCATATAGTGCATGCTATAAAGAAAGTTTTGACTAGTGTGTACCATCAAGTAAGTGCTAACTAGTGTTTGTAACTAGGGAAGTTTCAATTAGTGCATTCCATTAGTAAAGTATCATATAGTGTGTGATATTAGGGAAGTATCATCTAGTGCGTGCCATTAGGGAAGTATCGTCTAGTGCATGACATTAGGGAAGTGACAATGTGGAAAGTGCTATTACATAACATCAACATCATAAGAAGTTGTTGAATCAAGATGTTTCCATATTGTATTTTCCCATCTCATGCAAGAAAAATCTTACCATCATACACTTACCACCACCTAAGTTGGCATAATCTACTTGCCACCACCTGAACTATTATCTAAGAGATTATATAAGGAATTGTCTATAGGAAAGCTATCTAGGAACCTTACCAACTAAGGGATAAAGTTTGAATATACCATATAGTATGTGTAAAACAAAATGTAACCAAATCTTAAATTATGGTGAGAGTGAACCATGAATTCTTTGTTGCTAGGAGAGGCTATTATTAAATTGATCACCTCCACCTAGAATGTATTATTTTGGTATCAAAGTAGAAGTTTGCAATACATATTGGAGGAATATGGAACAATGAAAAAGAGGAAGACCACATGGTTTAGGACCCTAACCATGTTGAACATTTTGATTCAAAGTTGTCATTGATGTCAAGGAATAAGCTACAGTTGATGTCAAAAGTTCAAAAGGAATAATGTGAGAGGTTGATTGAAAAGATGTCATAATATTATTTTTATATTATGTGAGGCAAAAATAAAGGATTTTTATTAAAACCATGGTGGAAAAATGATTTTTTATTAAATCATTATGAGCAACAAAATTTTTTTATTTAACCCCCAAGGAGGATTTAATTTTTATAAAGCCAAAGGTTACAAAATTAATTTATAAATTTTAAATTCTAAATAGAATATAAATGATTTATAAATTAATTATGCATATTATAAAGGAGCCGACGTCCAAGTTTAATACACCACCAAAGTGCAATATTTGAAAGGCAAAAGGTATTTAAACCTTTGCCTAAGTTAAAAAACCAAGCATTCGAATTTCCTCCGATTATTTCCATGCCAAAAATAGTGCTAAGATTCGTGGAGAAAGTTCCAAGGAGTAGCGAACAAAAAGTTTTGTGCATTCAATAAGAAGGGAGTGCATCTAACACGCTACGTGGAAAGAGGATAAGGGCTCCAAGGGCTCTAAAGGATTCGGTAAAATATTAAAGCGTCTTCTACACTTTTAGTGGGCATGTGAGCGCTTGGATCACATGGCTAGTAAGCCGTGGCTAAGGTGCTAGCAAGGGAGAGAGTGCAAGATCAAATCCCGTGAAATGCAGAGTAGGAGATATAAAAGGTTTTTATATTTATGATTTAATTTTTAATTAAATTTCTAAGGTTGTGGAGAGATAAGGGTTGTTAATAGAAATAAAAATTATTATTTGCTTTGCTAAGGCTAGTGAGAGATAAGGGGTAAATTGGTTATGATATTTACCTAAGTGGTAAATGGAAATTTACTAGGGTAATATTTTTTACATTAGGGAATTAAATTTTTATTTGTTGCATATATTTGGTAAAGTGACTTAATAAATTATTGCAATATTGAGAAGAGTAAGGTGTGTTTGGTCAATTATCATTGATGGATGATTTCTTTAAGATGTAGTAATAAGGTGTATGTAAGTTTTGATATTTACATTGTATATTTGAGAGAGTTTATCATCTTATAACTTCTTTGAGCTTGGCAAAGAAGTATTTGTGTTTGTGGCAGATTTTTGAGGTTACTTCATCATCAAGAAAAAGGTATGGGCACATTATTCCATATTTGAGTTGATTGGTTGGTTTTCTGGAAAACAAGTTTGGAGTAAAAAGGACTTAAGTAGGTCTCCTTATTGAGTGTTTTGAGTTAATGCTTCAAGGTTTTCTAGAATAAAGAGTTGTTAAAACCTTGTTTTATAAGCATTGTTGTTGAAGCCATTGGTTGAATGAAGAACTTGAACTAGGGTTTGAAAATAATATGAGTATCATTGTTATGTGATATTTTTGTATAAGAATTATTGTTGAAGCCATTGGTTTAGTGAAGAACTTCAACTAGGGTTTGAAAAGAATATGAGTATCATTGTTATGTGAGATTTGTTGATAAGCATTGTTGGAAACATTTTGAGTGAAGGTTCATATGCTTGGAATAGGGTTTGTAAGTAAGGATTGTTTCATTGAGTTATTGGTTGAGTAGAGTCGGTTGAGCCTAGTCAAGTGGATGTGTGAAGTTATTGTTCAAGTTCTATAAAATAAACCATTATATATTCTAAATTGATTTGAGAAAGTGATTGAACATTAAGGTGATTGTGAAGCATATTGAGTCTCTAACAATTCTTTGTATGTTTCTGAAAGAGTAATTGAAAGTGATTGAGCATTTAGGTGATTGTGAAGCATATTGAGTCTCTAACAATTCTCTATATGTATCTAAAAGAGTGATTGAAAGTGATTTAGCATTGAGATGAATGTGAAGCATATTGAGTATTTAACAATTCTATGTATGTTTCTAAAAGAGTGATTGAAAGTAATTGAGCATTGTGATGAGTATAGAGCATATTGAGTCTCTAACAATTCTCTTTATGTTTCTATGAGATTGGACAAGTTCTAGTGTGGACTTGTTGAGTAGATTTGAGGTAAGTATTTGAGAAGACTCATGGATATATTTGGGTAAGATTTTGTGGAAGCTTACAATACATATTGAGAGCAGATTTGGATAAGTTCTTGTGAGAACTTATTGAGTAGATTGAACAAGTTCTAGAGAGGACTTGAGGATAGATTAGTGTGAGATTTTGTGGAAGCTTACAAGGAAAATTTGAGATAAGTCTTTGAGAAGACTTGAAAGTAGAGTTGATTGATTGATTTGTTCAAACCTTGAGTTAAGGTTTGGGGAAAATTATGTAGAGTTGATTTGAGATTGAGTCAAGATTTGAGTTAAGGCTTGAAGATAGAGATTGAGGACATATTTGTGCTAGACTAAAGGACCGTGTTTATTATAGATTCGAGGACAGATTTTAGTGTAGATTTGAGGATAGGTTTATGCTAGACTAGAGATAGAGATTGAGGACACATTTTTGCTAGACCAAAGGACTATGTTTAGTACAAATTTGAGATAGATATTTGGAGGTGACAGAGTTGAGGACAGAGATCTCCAACCAGAGCAAGGAATATAGGTGTGTTTTATGGGTAGAGTTACATTTGATAAGGGTAGTGGAGGTAGAGGTCTTCTAGAATATCACCAACCAGAGTAGAGTTAGAAGATTGATGTCTCCTGTGGATAGAGATCCATGAAATGTGACTAGGGGATTGGTGTCTTCTTTGGATAGAGATCCATAAACATTATAATAGGGAAAGGATTCACAAGATATTGAATGAGAAACATTTAGTGAAATATTTTCTCCGTGGAGTATCCCACATTGGGTGAACCACATAAATTTTGGTCTCTATTGTGTGTGGTGAATTATGCATTGCTTTGATTACTGCTATTGATATTTATATCTATACATTGCATAATATTGATTGAAAATAAAAATAAAAAGTGGTCTTATATTGTTCACCTCCCTCTCAATATAAGCTTGTGTTCTTCAAACCAATGGATATAACAAAAATGTTGAGAGAAATTACTACTAGGTTAGATGTGATTGAGACTACCTAAAGGAAAGATATTCATATTAAGGAGATTAGTGATAGTGAAGAAGAGAAAATTAGTATTTTAGAAGCCTGAGATGAAAAGCTAGGAGAAGAACCAAAGAAATAGTTGATTTAGGAAATTTTAAACATGGGATGTAAAAAAATGATGGATACTCCCAATTTTAATAAGTTTAAACCTAGAAGAGTTGATTGTTGGATAACAGATGTGGAAATATGTTTTGAGTACAAATCTATGGAAGATCCAAAGTGGGTCAAATTTACAAGTACGAGTTTGAATGAACATGCTTTTATTTAGTGGGTTTATGTTTAAATTGAGAGACATCGTAAAGGGAAGGACAAAATATGAACTTGGGATAAGTTTGTAGCCAAATTAAAATAAAAATTTTACCTACAAATTATAAAATTGGATTGTGTATAAGAATCTAAAACCTTAAGCAAAAGGAATTGGGAGAAAAAAAGTATATGAAAGAGTTTTATAAATTGATCATAAGATTAGGTACACAGAAGATGAAAATAATAAAGTTGTAAGATATATAAATAGAATAAGGTCTTTCATACAATATGAAATTGGTATGATTCAAATTAGTATAGTTGAAGAAGCTTATCAATATGCACTCAAGGTGGAATAAAAGTTGAATAACAAGAAATAAAACAATTTCAAAGGAAGAAGAAAGTTATTTAGATGAAGAGAACAATAAAATAGTGGTAGAGGGAAGCATATTCAAGAGGGAGAAGTTAGTACTTCTCAAATTTATTTAATTCAAAGTATCCAAGAAAAGAGTGAATCCTCAAGAGGACAAGGTGAATTTGATAGAATTAGAGGACATGGTTTTTTTTGATAAGTTGTATAGATGATTAAAAGAAGGTCATAGAGCATATGAATACCCTAAAATGTAGTAGACCAGTAGGCATGGAAAATAAGCTCATAACTAAGTTACACAAGCACATGAAGAGAATATTGCTTCACCAAAGCACATGGAGGAACTAAAACAATAAGATTCCTTTAAGATGAAGACGGTGTTGTTGAAATCAATAAAGCATATACATGAACTTGAGCAAGGAAGGAACCTATTTATGATGATTTGCTAGGAGGAAAATTTTTAAAGGTGTTTGTGGATAATAGAAGCACAACAAATTGGTATAAAAAAATACAGTGGAGAAACTTGGATTGAAGAGGACTGAACACCCAAATCCATACAAGGTATCATGGTTACAAAATGGACATCACATTTTGGTGAGCAAACAATGTAGGGTAAACTTTCAAATTGGTTCTTACAAGGATGATATACTATGTGTTATGTATATGGATGCTTATCATTTCTTGTTGGGAAGACCATGGTAGTTTGATAAAAAGGTAATGCATGATGGTAGGGTGAACACCTACACTATTTAAAAGGATTTTAAGGAGTGTGCATTATGTCCATGGAAGGACAAAGGAGAAAATGTGGAAAACAGTACTATAGTGTGCTTGAGTAATGAAAATAATTCTTGTAGTGTTATGAGATAAAGTTAAAGGGAGAAAGGGTAGTGTTGAGAGAATTTGTGAAACAAGTGGAGGAAAAATTAGAAACAAGAAAAAAAGTATAAATGACAAAAACAATGGTGCAATGATTTCTACTATAGATAAAGAGAAAGAGAAAGGAAAAAAGAATATTAAATAGATAAGAGAGGGAGATAAAAATCATGATATAATTGAGTATTGTGTTGACCATGATAGATATCGTATTGACCAAGTTGGTAGTAATGGTGGTACTTTGAAGTGTGGTGGAAATTATCATAGTTTGTGGTATTTGAAAAATGATAAAATATATTAGAGTTGTGATAAAGAATTTGGGTGCTTTGTAATGCATACTAAAGGTATTATCTCCAAGATAATGAATGGGATATGATGGAAAAGGATTGGAAAGGTATGGGTAAGTTGTAAAAATATCCATAATGCTAAATATAAGGCCAAATAATGTAGGCCTTGTATATATAGGTCAAGAAAAAAGTAGTGATATAAAATTTTTGAGAAGAGAGAATAATACAAGAGATGAAGGTTCTAGGATGGGTTTTTGTTGTCAGTGTGGAATATTTTTACATGATGCAACTAGGTGTTGGAACCTATATTCTTGTGAGAGTTTTATAAAAAAAAATCACTCTAGAAGAATGTGTTTCCACCAAGATAAAGTAGCCAACAAAATACATGTTGATTGTGGTTGAATGGATGCAATGGAATGGTACATAGTGAAATGAATGTTGAGTGGATTCTACCAACAAAGTTTTTGTTCTAATAAGAAAGCAAGGAAAATAAAGAAAGGGTGGCCTTATGAATAAAGCCAAGTAAAAATTGTAATAACTTGGAAAAATAATATATGTTTTTTTATAAGTAAATAAATTCCATTAAAGTGGATTTTGAAAGGAATACCAAAACCTTGTTACAAAACAAGCATTATGGAATGCTATTAAGAGGAAAAAATAAAACAAAGAGGCAACAAGCCTACAAGACAAACACAAAAATAAATGCCAAATAGCCGAACACAGACAACAAGGTCCTCAAAAATATAGCCCAAGGAATGTCCACAACATCATCCTCATATGCACCCCAAAAGACATCACCTAAGCAATGTCCTTTCTACCATCCTTCGTTGCTTTCTTCATCACATCCTACCCCACTTCCATGGACACCTTAGGTTCATTCGTGGTTAAGGTAGAGAAAGCTTCAAAAAAAACAATAGGTTTAGAGCATCCTGCATCTCCTTAAGGGTAGATAAAAGATCCTTAGACTGAGAGATTGTTGTAGAAATCATTTTGATTATGAGTTTCTGAATCACCAAGGATGTGTGGTCATCACCATCATAGTTGGATAGCACCTCCTAAATCTTGTTCTGGATTTGAAAAATCTTCCTTGTGAGGTGAGCAGAGAATCTGGTAGCACTTGTCAGTTCATCAGTCTTGACCTTATTTCCCATGGGATCCTTGGCATCCCTATCTGTGCACACTAAATTTATTTTCCTAGAAAAGGAGGTCAAACTGGGGCTCATGGAAACATCATCCTCAGGGATGACTTTGGAGGGGTTGGAGTTATATTCGGGACGGTCTATGAGGAAAGTAAGGTTAGTCATAGATCCTTTAGGACAGTGAATCAGGAAATGACTATAGATGATTTTTGATAAACCTTGGTGGGATAGAAACATATAATTTTTCTTTTTTCTACAAGTCTCAATGGAATAGTTCATGGAGCAAAAAACTAATTTAGGAATTTTGATGATATTAATATCCCTAAAGCGGTTGACCAAGACCATATGGAAACTACATAGGATTTTTTTAGGGTCATTGACTATAATGTATTGCATGATGGGCATCATAACCCTATTCCAAGGAGATGGTAGGTCAGATCGATGCATACCAATTTTGACCAGCTTGAGCATTCTACTTTTGTCAGGGAATTCCTTGATCTCCACCTCCCAGTTGTGCTTCTCCTTCCTCATAGATATTTTTGTCAGGGGTTGTCCCATAATATCCATAGTAAGCTAGACATCCATGATGTAGTCTCTACAATAACCTTACCTTCATCCAGCTGCAGAGGAAAGGCAGGATTATATCATAGTCATTTCCAAAATAAATCTTGAGGAAAGGAATATATCCCCTTTCATAAATGATAGACTTGATGAGGGCATCTAGTTCCAACGTTTCTAGATTGACGTAGCACATATCAAATGGATCTCTTTAAGTATTTCTTCTTACCTAATGAGTATGACATAGGAGCATCCAAATAATGAGTAGATAACTAAAGTAGTTATGAACAAGTATTTGATAATTGTTATGGTAACCATCAACTATAGGTATAGATTGATACAAACCATATTTTAGAGGAAGGAGAGAGATAATGACATGTGAGAAATGAGCAACATGTAGAGTGGGGAAGAAAAGAAAAAAGGGAGAACAAGAGGAATCACCAAGAAAGGAAATATGGAATGATGGTGTGTGTAGAGAGTTGAAATAAGATGAAGATGGAATGACATGTGAGTGAAATGAAATGGTGTAAAGACATCCATGATAATAAATATGGATGCAAAAACATTGGATGTATAGTTATTTAATATATGGACAATATCGTTGCTATTCACCTTGAATTTTATTCTGTGTGATTGTTTAAATTATAATTACTTTGTGTTATTTGTGTTGTATGTAATATATTACATTTATTAGTGTGTGTGTGTAGGTTTAGAGGTGAGAGGAAAATTTATAATAATTTATGTGAAGACTCTATTCGAGGGGAAGAAATGAGAGAGCCATTTTAGATGAAGGGTAATTTTTATTTAAGTTTTTCCGTCAAGTCAAGATCCATCTAAGGGAAAATATCTAGGTAAATTAATCATTGCATCAGTGACATCATGAATAAGACCATATAGTAATTATCATATTTAAAACATGGAAGTTGTATTATATTGCATGTCATCTAGAAATTATTGACATGGCAAGTGTTGTCTAGTGCATGTCATTAGGGAAGTGCTAACATAGCAAGTGTCATATAGTGCATGTTGTTAAGTAAGTGGTAATGTATCAAGTTACATCTAGTGTGTACTATTGGGGAAGTTCCATCTACTACATGTCATAATGGAAGTATCATCTGGTGCATGTTGTTAGGGAAGTGCCAATGTGGCAAGTGCAATTTCTTAATATTGCTATAATAATAAGTTGCTTACTCAAGGTGTTTCCATATTGTATTTCACTATTTTATATAAGAGATATCTTGTTGTCATACACTTACGACAACCTAAGTTTCTATCATCTGCTTGTTATCATTTGGACTATTTTTTGAAAGCAATTGTAGAAGGAACCATTTACAGGTAAGTTATTTGGAATCCTTACTGATTGAGATCTAAAGTCTAAATACACTATTTGGAACATGAAAAATAGAATGTAACCAAATATTACACTATGGTGAGAGTGAACCAATAATCCTTTTCTACTAGGAAATGTTGTTATTCAATTTATCCCATCCACTTAGACTACATCATGACTTATACAAGTCATTATATTCTACTATGATCTATTCCATTTAATTTTATTGTTTAGGGCCTATAATATAGTGATGCTCCTCGTAATTTATGGTTTTATCATCAAAATAATGAATTTTATTATTTTGGCTATCATTTGTATACATTACTTTGCACTAATTAAGAAAACAAAGGTATGAGGAGATACCTTTGGAATCTTGTAACATTGACCTCCAACAAAATTATGATACTTCAGAGCCTAGACACATATGCACTATACATATTCCACATAAATGGTTGGCCTAAAATCATATCACAAACATACAAGAGCACAAAATTGTATAAAAATTCATCTTGGAAGGGTTTGATGGTATAATAGAGGAAATATTATTGAGTGACTTGAATGTCTCTCCCATATTGTAACCATCAAACATTATGTTGTTGTGGTTGTATTGTGATAGGAAGATTCAAATCCTTCATCATCTAAATAAAAATTAGATTATTTTGATTACTAATATCAAAAATGAAATATAATGGCTTACCCTTGAACCATATCTATAAATGAAATAGTTATTACTCCTCTTGTAACTTTTATAGTGCAACATATGTGATGGAAATGATCAAATTTGGTTTGGATTCTAATATTTATTTCCCTGTATCTCTATCCAATGGATGTGGAGGTAGTGGTGTATTGGATATAGAGGGTTACAAGTCAACAAACAATGACTAAATTGCTCAACACTTCTCCCTTGAATGCCAATTGTTCTTGTGATAATCACACCATTTTCCACTTGTGTCCTTTGAGGGATTATTTTCTTTAGTATTTTTTTGCTTCAAATTCTAAATTTGGGGTTGACCCTATTTATCATGATTCGTTGGAGATTTATTCTTGTATTTTTTTCTATTAATTTTTATTCTAGTTGTTGTTATTTGCTCCTCCTTTTCAATTTTTTTTTTTGTGCTTTTACTCTAATTTGATAGAAATTTTATATAGCTCTCCCAATAACTTAAAATTGAAGTGGTTATGTCCTCTCAAGTGTACTATGGTAACCCACTATGATACTTGAGGATTCAATGCCTTTTATTATCTTGAATACCTATATTTTCTACCATGGAGTAGAAGGAATTAGTATAATCATGAACATACTAGTCTTTACCTTGACACGATTGTTGCCATCACATGTATTGGTCTTCATAGGCTCCCATAGGATAATATTCTTCCTTGATGTCCTCTATGAAATAATCCTTTGTGAATGCTACTCCATATTTATTCTCTTATATTATATTATTAGAATATTCTACCCATCAATTTTTAATAGCTAGTAAACCTTTCAAGAGTGCAAAAGTGATTTTCTCACTGTTATTAAATTTATTTATAGAGAAGTATGAAGATAACTGACCCAATCAGTTTTTTAATACATTAACATTAATTTTGATCTCAAAAGTAGAAATATCAAACTTCATATACACCATGAAAGGTGTGGAAGCACTAAATGGCTCTATGGAAATTAGAGGTATGTGTAGAAGATGTTACAAAACATGCAACTTCAATTCATTGAATAATTTGAGCAAATTAGTCTATTATATCATTCCACTATTTCATGAGGGCTTCATTCAACATATCCTTGAAAGGATCAACTATCTTGATATTGTGATTTATACTTATAATATAATATTGTTTGGAATAAAAGTGAGGTAATTAGAGGGATATTGTGTTTGATACCCAAATTTTTAATATCTTTATCTCTTGTTTATGGATATACACTCAAAAGATAAACTATTTTAATACTAGTGATTTGAATCTTAGAACTTTGAATAATCCAAAACTTATAATTTTGAGTTACAAAATATCATGAAAGAGTGCAATTTAAAAATAATAGGGTAGAACAAACTCATCAAGATATTGGTTTCATAAAGTCCATAGATTATTTGGATTGGATATCTAACATCATCCCTATCACGAAGAAGGAAGGATCCATCTGAATCTATATAAAATTTAGAGAGATAAACAATGCTTGTCCAAAATATGATTTATCTCTACCAAATATAGACATGATAGTGTATTTTAGCATAGGATCTAAGATTCTATCCTTAATGGATGGATTATCAGGCTACAACCAAATTAAGATATCACTAGAATATCAATCTAAGATGGATTTTACTACCCCTTGGTGAACCTTCTACTATTAGTTCATACCATTTGGTATTAAAAATGTAGGAGCAACAAATCACAGGACCATTCCATATATATTTCATGATATTATGCATAAAATTATGGAATATTACGTAGATGAAATATTCGATCAATCTTAGAAGAGACAAAACCACACTCAAGATCTCAGATGTATCTTTGAAAGAGTACGAGATTATAGAGTCAAGGTAAAACCCAACAAATGTATATTTAGGGTAACATTATGAAAAATACTAGGATTCATCATATCTCATTGTGGGATTGAAGATGATCCTTCCAAAATTGTGGCGATAACAAACATACCACCAACTACAAAATTATTTGAATTACGAAGCTTACAAGGAAAACTACAAGCCATTCATATATTCATATTGCAACTTGTAGATAAATATCAAACTTTATTAAAATTATTGAATAATGGGATAAAATTTGAATGGGATGAAGGATGTTAAAGGGCCTTCAAACATTTAAAAACTTATCTCTTGACACCACCTGTCTTGGTACCACCAAACCTGAATTGACCACTATTGCTATACATAGTGGCCACTGATCATGCTCTTGGAGCTTTATTACCCTAATACGATGAACAAAACTGAGAAATAACAATCTACTACATCAATAGAACCTTAGTAAACTATGAAATTCGCTACACACCACTAGATAAGACTTGACTAGTAGTTGTCTCCTCATATCTTAAACTAAGGTACTACACGCTTAGTCAAAATACTTATGTCTTAGCAAGGATAGACCCATTGTGCTACCTTATGTGAAAACCCTACCTATCTAGTATGATCGCAAAATGGGTCATAGACCTTAGCAAATTCGATATAGAATTTATAAATCAGAAATCACTAAAGGTGTAAGTTATAGCTGATAAAATAGCCACATCCCCTTTAGAATCAAAACATCCCATAAACATATATTTTCTATATGAAACAATATTTTTAATAAAATCCCAAGAGCCTGAAACTTGGGTCTTGTACTTTGATGCAGCTAGATGCATAAAAGGTGCAGGGAAAAGAATTATCCTAGTCACTCCACAATAGCAATTCATCCTACTATCCTTTAAACTTTGCTTCTCATGTACTAATAATACGATGGAATACAAAACACTCATCCTAGGTCTTAGGGCTACAACAAAAATAAATATTGAAAATATAATAGTATACAGTGATTTAAAACTAGTCATCAACCAAGTAAATGATACTTATAAAACCAAAAATAAGAAGTTGAAGCCATACAAAGATATTTTAGACATGTTGACAAATTTATTAAACCAAATTACCATAGAATCCATACCATTATCTAGCAACTATCACACTGACACTATGGTTACAACATCTCTCATACCATTATATTTGGAAGATGAAGAGGCTTCTATTATCATAAGGTCCATTAACAAGTCTTCCAGACTCAAATCATGCCTACAACCTCTTAACATATACAATATTGAAACATCTATACCTAAAGAACCTTGGTATCAAGACATATTTAAATTCCTCAAAGAAGGAACATTCCTTGAGGTTTCCAACCCTAAAAAACAAATATAATTTAGGCTAAAAGCTTACAAATATGTCATCATGGGAGATATCTTATATCGATGCTCCTTTGAAGGTATACTTCTTAGATGCGTAAATGAAAATGAAGCCCAAGCTATCATAAAAGAAGCCCATGATGGAGCATGTGGTGAACATTTTAGCAGATTATCCATAGCCATGAATTTCCTTAGGATGGGTTATTATTGTCCCTATATGGAAAAGAATACCCATGATTATATAAAGAGGTGTGATAAGTGTCAACAACATGACAACCTTGTCCATGCTCCTCATGAATTACAACCAATCACATATCCTTGGACTTTCTCTTCTTGTAAATTATATATCATAGGTAACATCAACCCTCAATATTATATGGACATAAGTTCATCATCACCGCTAAAAAATATTTTACTAAATGGGTCAAGGCAATGACCCTATCCATCACAATAGGAATTCAAGTACCAAAATTCATTCTAATCAAATCATTAGCCAATATGGTATACCTTCTACCTTAATCATTAATAATGGAACCCTTTTTAAAAATAAGGAAGTTGCCAAAATATTCTTTAAATACAAAATTTAATAGAAGTGATCCACGCCATACTACCCACAAGTAAATGGATAAGCCAAGTCCTGCAACAAAATATTAATCAAAATCCTCAAAAATATAGTAAACAAAAATGGCCAAGACTGGCACTTGCAACTCTATCCAACCCTATGGGCATATCACACGAGTGTGCATACTCCCATGGGGGCAACACCATACACCTTGGTTTATGGAACTAAAGAAATATTTCCCTTTGAACTTGAGATACCCTCTCTAAGAGTCTTGTTACAATATTCTTTGGTAGGAGATGAATATCGCTCAAGTCGCTTACAACAACTAGAACTCTTAGAAGAAAAATGCATCAATGCTCTAGAGCACCTCAGAACATACCACAATAGACTTTTATGTGCCTATAACAAGAAGGTACATCCAAGATCCTTTGAAGTTGGGGACTTAGTCCTCAAAGAAAACCAAAACAATTGTAACGTCGATGTTGAATTAAAAGGAAAGTTCAAACCTAATTGGTTAGGACCTTTCATAATCATAGCTAAATTTGGATATAGAGCCTACCACTTAGCCACATTGGATGTCCAAGAACATAAAGAACCAATCAACATCATGCATCTTAAATGATACTATGCATAAAACATCGAGTCATTTGCTTGTTCATTTGATTGAATGCACAACAAACATAATTATATAATCATACACACTACACCCCTTGCATGTTTGCCTAAATTTCTTGATCATACCATAGATTCAAGAGGGTTTACTATGATGCAAAATCCAATCCTTATTACAAATACATATGCATTACATCTGCCTAGGCTAAACCATATGTTAAGTAAACTCTCTCAATCCAAAAATTTTATCCACCAATCCTTCTTCTACATCTCTCTTCACTACTATCATGATTATTCTCTTCTTCTCCCTCTCTTAGGTTAAGTGATGTATGACATGATCATCCATGGACCTGATGACCCAACATTTTCCCTTTCTTCTATCCCAACCTTGGGGTATCCAACAATAAACAACAATCAATTACACTTACTTCCATATCTCTCATCCATCATGCTTCTTCCTTCTCTTCAGAATAAGTAATATGCATAACTTACTTTCCTCCATTTCATACACAATCACATCATTAATATCAACAATATTTCACAACAATATTATCAAACAATATGTATCTACAACATTCTCCAAAAAAGAGCCTCTTTTCAATCAACACTCATGATTATTTAATAGACTCCTCAAGGACACCTTTTCTCTCCTATAATGCATCAACAACTTTTGCAAACTTGCAAAATGACATATTGTATAAGAGAATTTTAAGAGTAGTCTATTGAATGTATCATGACATCTATTCATCACATTCTTCAAATGCAACTCATTTGATATGCCATCTAGGGATGGGAAACCACATTCAACCAATCTCTCATGAATTCATAATCATTTGTGAATTTCACTAGTTACTGGTTGAATGGGGTTCTCTTCCTTGATTTTCCTATCATCCGAGTTCACAAAATCATACCTAATATATCATCACCAACTTACTCATTCGATAAGTCACATGGTCCAAGAAGCCCCTAATCATCCATTCTCCTGTGGATTAACAATTATTTGTCAACTTTATATGAGAATGAATGATTATGGGAACTCTTCCCCATTTGACATACCATTTTAGTATGTAATAAAAACATAAATTAAATCCCCATGCATTGTTTTGATAATAAATCATAGGGTTCCCTTGATCCAATATCTCATAGTTTTGCAATTTCTTGCAAATCTCATTAGGCAATGGATCAATGGCATCTTTAATTTCTCTTTGATTTATTGCATCTACATGCTATCACATTTTATAAATCTCACTGATTACCTTCGATAGTCCATGCAAATTTTGAAGAATCTATTGATCCAATATCTTGTAGATGTACAATCATTTGTAAATCTTACTAAGCACTAGATCAATATTGTCCTTATAGCCACCTGGTTCATGTTGTTGGCATTCTATCAAACAAAAATCAAAATCTCTCACAAGTTATTATTCAAATAGGTCTATCAGACTATGAGGCTCCATAGACCCAATGCTTGGTGTGCATACAATTATTTGTATGCTTCACCAGATACTGGGTCTATGTTGTCTTTGTAGCTTCCTGGTCTTCTACAACAATAGAACATCCATGAATCATACTCTCTTCATCAGCTATTTTCCTAATAAGTTGTTGGATCAAAAAAATTATTTCCAACTAGTTCATTATACAAATACATAATAAACATCTAATATCAAAGTAATCACTCATCAAGAGTGCTAGATATTCTCTATCTATTTGTATAAAATGTTAGTCAATAGATAGAGAACTTCCTCCATATTGATGTATGACAACAAACTATCATTTCTTCTTTTCTTCAAAATGAAAACATCTAGACTGACTAATGGATCCTTTGGGAACATTGGGATTTGGTAATCAACACTTCACGTACCCATAATCATTTATGATTGTATCAAGCAGTTGATTATCAGGTCCATGTACCTCCTAATGGCCTATAATCCAATATGGATGTTATCTATTCATTCATACAAATAATTATTCCTTTAGACTAAGGGCAATGTTATCACATGGATCTCCTAGACAAGGGGATTTATTTTTCCCATGCTCTGTGCATATACATTCCTTTATACATATGCTAGGCAAGGAGAAGGGCTTCTTCTTCTCTTGGATTATCCATATGGGAGCGTTACCCTCAGTCTAAAATATTTTGTTTACAATACAAAATTCTTGAATATTTCAACACATTAGAGGTGGCAATGAGTATTAAGTCTAATTCCTCATGTACATGTAAATATTTGCATATGCATTAGGTAACAGAATTATATACTCTTGTTACCCTCTCTCATGTGTTTGGAAATATCAAGTCATTATCCTTGTTAAAAAAAATTTCTTTTAAACAACGAGAGCAAAAAGAACGACACAAAATCATTTTGCAAGCCTTTCTGCAAACATTTACAAACATTGACATCATTACATTGCAAAATATTTTACAATCACCTAAGCATTACATTGTAAATCATTCACAAATCATCATTTCAATATCTTGTGAAAGTCCTTTCGCAAACATTCACAATCACCATAACATCATATTGCAAGATATTTTGCAATAACACAAACATTGTAGTACAAACATCATCTTAATACCTTGGTAAAAACCTCATAAGCATCAAAACATTACATAATATTGTAAAATATTTTACAATAATAAAACTACAAAAGCATTTAATCACTTTGCAAAATATTTGCAAAGAGCACAAAATTATTATAAAATTATTTCACCACTTTGCAAAATATTTGCAAAGACCACAAAAGCATTGTGAAAAACATTTGCATAGAATACAAAATCGATCATAAAAGTATTTCATCACTTTGCAAAATATTTGCAGTCATTATGAAATTATAGAAAATATTTTATAATCAACATCCAATATGTCAAAAGTATTATCGTGTCATCATCTCAAAAGCTTTGAAAAAGGCTTGCAAACAACAAATAATCTTCATCTATGCAGTCAAGTGTTTCATAAAGTATGGCACTTGAACATTGGTGAAGAATCAAATATCTTAACATCTTATCTATGTAGTCAAGTGTTTCATAGAGAATGGCACTTGAACATTGATAAGAAGAAATAACTTCATCTATGCAGTTAAGTATTTCATAGAGAATGACACTTAAACATTGATGAAGATCAAACATCTTATCTACGCAGTCAAGTGTTTCATAGAGAATGGCACTTGAACATTGATAAGAAGCAAAAACTTCATCTACATAGTTAAGTGTTTCATAGAGAATGGCACTTAAACACTGATGAAAATAAAATATCTTATCTACATAGTCAAGTATTTCATAAATAATGGTACTTGAATATTGATAAGAAATAAAAACTTCATCTATGCAGTTAAGTGTTTCATAGAGAATGGCACTTAAACATTTATGAAGATCGAACACCTTATCTACACAGTCAAGTGTTTCATAAAGAATGACATTTGAACATTTATAAGAAGCAAAAACTTCATCTACACAGTTAAGTGTTTCATAGAGAATGACACTTAAACACTGATAAATAAAAAATATTATCTATGCAGTCAAGTGTTTCATAAAGAATGGCACTTGAACATTGATAAGAAACAAAAACTTCATCTATGTAGTTAAGTGTTTCATAGATAATGGCACTTAAAAATTGATGAAAATCAAATATCTTATCTACGTAGTCAAGTGTTTCATAGATAATGGCACTTGAACATTGATAAGAAGCAATAACTTCATCTATGCAGTTAAGTGTTTCATAGAGAATGGCACTTAAACACTGATGAAAATCAAACATCTTATCTATGCAATCAAGTGTTTCATAGAGAATGGCACTTGAACATTGATAAGAATCAAAATAACTTCATCTATGCAATTAAGTGTTTCATAGAGAATGACACTTGAACATTTATAAGAAGCAAAAAAATATATATATCATATACATATTATAGGTACCTCATCTACATAGTCAAGTGTTTCATATAGAATGACACTTAAACATTGATGAGAGGAAAAAATACATATATACATCATGTAAATATTATAGGTACCTCATCTACGTAGTTAAGTGTTTCATAGAGTATGGCACTTAAAAATTGATGAGAAGAAAAATATTTTATACTTCATGTACATATTACAAGTACCTCATTATGTCTTAAATGCTATCATGAATACAAGATCATGTTCCCACCTATGGGAACACATAAAAGGTAAAGCATCTACCTCTAAAATACATGAGCATTCTCCTATATTTGATCTAGAGATCACCACTCACAACATACTTTTGGATGGTTACCTATCATTCAGAACTCAATACATCTCTCAAACGGGGCATCTACCTCCCCTTAATAGTTAGTCATCATCATGATTTCACAAAACCATCACTAAGCAACCAATCAAGACTACAAAGTCAACTATATCATAAAATCTCAACACATCAATACATAAAACATCACATATTAAAACATCATATTTTCAAACATCTAAATCAAACCATAAAAAATCAAAGCATCACATCAAGATCAAAATACAAGTATCATCATCATATACATATATATACCTCATATCATACATACCATTGAAGAAGGTGTACCTTAAAAAAAAACAAAAATGGTACACTCAACTCATGAAAGGAGGGTGTACCACAACCCCAAAAATTGGTACACTCACTCCTAAATACCCCTAAAATTTCATAACTAGTAGAACCCACCTCTCCATTACCTCTTGGTGGTGGAGGATTCGACTAAAATCTAACAGACCTCTAAGAGGTGTCACTTACCTATGGAGCTCTTGATCTTAATCTCAAATGTGATGGTGCTCGTCACTCTATAGGGACCATTGCATGATATAACTGATGATAGTACATGGTCCTACATCACTCCCTCTTATTTTGGACCTTGTCACACTATAACTTCACCATAAGCTCTACCCTAGTGGTCTCCATCACTACTTTAAAATAATCTAGTTGTCACTCTAACGACCCTGTAATCAGGGCTACAATTGTAACATCCAAGCCTTGCCCAACTTGTGATCATGCCTCATCCATATCTCTTCCTATCTACTCTAACTCAAACCCAAGACTATTAATAACCATTTGATCCATGGCCTACTCCTCCTTAAATCAATTCAAATATGACTGGAGCATGGATATGGTTCACTTGCTATCATCCCTCATCTAGGCCATCTCATCTCAGAACTTGGCTAACTCATCTCAGACCTTGGTCACCTCCTCCACCTGCATGACCTTAGAGGCCACTAAATACCTCCTCAAATCCTTGAAAGTATGGTGGAGATCACTCAAATCCATCACTAAAGCCTCCTCTATGGTCCTACTAGAACCTACCTCTCCACCAAAGTCCAACCTTGCTCTGCTTGAACTCAATCCCACTTCGCCAGGTAGGTCACCTATAATGGAATTATGATCAACAAAGCTACATATAATGGGGAACTAGATGATCTCCTAGCCCTCTATCTAGCCACCATCATATACCATCTCCCCCTATCGTAGTGACACCTAGCTCCTCTTAGGGTACTAAGCATATTTTGAAACACCTATCTTTGATCCCTTAGTGGTGGGATTATTGTTAGTTGATGAGGCTTGAATCACCCATACCAATTAGTGTACTCTATTTTCACCCCTACATCATATGGTATAGGGTTCAGTACTACTATATCATTCTCATCAACCTCCATATAGGTATCAGGGTCCATAGGATCCCACCATGACTCATGATGCACTCATCATATCCACACCTTGCCTACTACCAGTATCCCCTATACCTCCCCATGTTGGTGTGTCATGCAGTCATATTGATATAACTCATAGGACCGATTCCCATAATATAACCACTATATCTACCTCAGACTAGTCAGCTCCTTATGATCATATAACGACACATACCTAGCCCTCCATGATTGCCAAATAACATGTGCCACCATCATATCATTGATCAAATACCTCATCCAATAAAGATAATAGAATGAAGGTTGGATACATCTATCCCACTTATAAACTACTGTCCTCTTAGGGTCAACATCCATTATCACTATAATAGGTCAATAAATAGCAATGTGCTCCCAAGCCTAGACCTGGAGAAGAGTGCAACACGTCAAAATTTGGCCCTACCTGTATAAAAATCTATATAGGGTGTGGTATAATCTCACCAAGATAGTAGGATCCCATGTATAGATATTCTGATCATACCTCAATCCTGCTATAATATATCCCAATCCCCATGGCATTAAATTCCTATCGATGTTACCCATCGTCAATCCTAACGTGACTGATATTAAAAATGTATTCAGCTAATCAATGTGTCCTCCCACATAGGTATCATTGATCCTTAGTCCATCCTTCATCCTCACGAAGTTGCCCCTCCTTGAGAAGGCTAACTTCCCAACCCTCACACTTGTCCCTATACAAATAGGAACACCCCAAATAGGTACTCTAAGGATACACCATACATCCTCCAATGTGACCATCATCTCACCCATCAATAGCCTAAAAGTTTTAGTAGATGGGTACCACCTCTCCATAAGGGTTATCAATAAGGAGTGATCAAACTCTAACTTAGGCATGTATACCATATAGTATAACCCCATCACTACTATCACTCCCACATCCTCCTCCCTCTGCTTGCTCACCAAAATGCTCTCCAAGCACTTAGGAGGACGCTCCCAGCTCACAAAAACCTTCATCCCTTACCTAAAAAAAACCACATCCAAAATATTTAGTTAGAAAACCTATCAATTCATCTTAAAATTTTACAAAAACATTACCATTAGATAGGTCTTAAAAAGAGCTTTCCAATGAGTATAAATATACCTATATTTGCACACATATCGATGCCTAAAACTACAAAACAAAAATTGTAGTCTAGTGCCAAATTCACCACTGGCACCAAATTTGCTAGTACCAAATTCACCATTGGCACCAGTGCCAAATTTGCTACAACTTTCAAAAAATTATAAAAAATAATCTAGAAGCAAAATTTTTAAGTTGGGATAAAGTGCGTACTTCTTGATCTCACTCCAACACATCCACCATCCCTTGATGGTATTCACATGATGCACCCAACCTTGGTTATGCACCATATTCTCTAGAAATTATCTCTCTCTCTCCAACTTCCTAAAACTAGTAAAGTGTAAATGAAGGTACTTTCACCTTTCCTTTTGCCTTTTAAACCACCATCCTATCATTTCCAACCCAAAAAAGCATCCCGTATTCCAAAAATTTGTCCCAAAATCGATCGTTAGGCACACTGTTCTCAAAGAAGAGAATATGCCACAAGTAAAATATTTTCATGGGGTAAAATAATCTTCTCTAGATATCAAGGCATGCAAAATGAGGCATATGTATGTAATGATACAAAATCATCAAAACAAGCAAAATCACAATCATCTCTTCAAATCAACAAAGCAATACAACAACAATACATCACAATGTCAAAATTGAGTATCACAACTTAAATTTTGATGCAATATCACAAATATCACATCAAAACTAGGGTAAAATGTAGACACCCAATTTTGACATGCCAAGCAAAATCTTCCAAAACTAGTTGCAAACACCACAAAACTTCCCAAAACCAATCATAAATGCTACAAAACCTTAATTTTATCATTTCCAATCATTTTGGGCATCATTTTTTACCTTTACCAAATTCACCACTCTGACCAAATTTGCTAGTGGTGAATTTGGCAAGATGAGTGGCGAATTTGGCAAAACTACAGAAATTGACTCTTGACATCCAAAATCAGTTCTGACCAAATTCACCACTCCTACCAAATTTGCTAGTGGTGAATTTGGCTAGTGGTGAATTTGGAAAATTTTCAAATTTCAAAGCTTAAATGATCAATTTGGCTCCCTAACCAAATTTTCCACTTGAGTCACCAAATTTGCTAGTGGTGAATTTAGTCGACAATAGTGAATTTGGCCAAACAACCTGGAATATTTGGAATGAGCTAGAAGGATGCAGATTTTAATCCTCCATCCTCTACCATTGATCCCACATGCTCCAGCAAGGTCTCAGATGCATTTATTTTAATTTATTCTTATCTCTTCTTCCCCCCAAATCCTCTTCCAAATAATATCTAAGGAGGTCCTTGGGTATGCATTTGACATAAGTTTTTCACTATAGAAAAACTATGTTAATATTTCTAAGCATTATCTTCCCTCATACCTTTTTCAATTTTTCTAAATTCTCCCCAAGCATTCCAAGCATTTTCCAAGTATTTGGAGCATTTTGCAAGCATTGGAGACAAGTCAAGCAAGGCAAGGAGGACTTTGGGGCAAGGAGGTCACCATTGGAGGTAAGAAATATATCTCTCCCAAATTATTTCTTCTCTCCATTCACATTTGCTTCATTGCATTTTTTCCTCTAGGTTGTAGCCTTGCTAACTTGCACTTTCTCTTTTGGGCATTTCTACTTTTTATGCTTTCAATCTCTTTTATAAGCTTCTAATATTTGTTTGCAACCACTTAATCTCTATTTTGCAACCTCTATTCAAGCATAACACTCTCATTTAGCTTCTTAACATCTATCTTGCAGCCATTTAATCTCTTCTTTGCAGGTACATTTGTATTATATCCACATATAATCCATATTCTAAACATAAGTCTTTGTTTTGAAGGGTATTAATGCATTTTATTTCATATTTTAATATCACATTACCTTCTGCCCTCTTATTTATAGTATTCCTATTTATGTAGGTAGCATACTAACTTCTTTACTTCCTCCATGCTTATCTACTTTAATACTTCTTTCATTTACAAGCATTCAATATAGTCTTACACATCTTTTAATAATTTATTTTCATGCATTATATGTAGTTTTACATTGCACATACATATCTATTTTCCCCTTTATCTTTCAAGGCTAGGTGTGAATATAAAAGGTTGTTATTGCCTTGTTATCTCATCCTTTTTCCAAGATTAAACCACCTTACATTGCATTCTTCCCTCCTCTTTTGCTTACTGTTGTAAATTTTACAAGCTTTGGGCAGCATTTGCTTACCTTAGTATTCTCATATGATTTCACCATTTAAATGCTAATTTTCACTAATTAGAAGTTAAATTAGCTATTTTCTACCATTCCTAATATTATTGTATGCATTCTTAGCTCTCTTCCTTCCTATTTCAATTGCAAATTTAGTCAATTTGCTTACCTATTCTCTACTATAGTTTTTGATATCCTTGGGCAATATTTCTACTTTTCATCAATTACATTAGACTTTCTTTGTTTTAATGCTAATTTAACTTTTTTGGAGGTTATATTAGTTAACTCACATCATTCCTAGAAACTTTATCTCATGTAATTAAATTTTCAGTCATTCTAGGCATTTCATCCTCTTTGCATACATCTTAAATTTAGTCATTAAATTCTTTGATTTAGTGGCTTAATTTTTTTATTTTATCAGTCACAGACCTAGAAAACTTATTAGGATCATTTCCCTCCAAATTCAGCCCAAAACCCTATCAAAATATACCCAAATTGATCTCTAAAATATTCAAAAACTTATCCTAGGACCAAATTCACCACCTTGCATAGTTAGTGGTGAATTTGGTAGCCAGAAACACTCAAAATCAAATTTTCCACTCAGACCAAATTTGCTAATGGTGAATTTGGTAAAGCCCAGTGGAAAATTTGGCAAAAGACCAAAATCCATTCTAGGAGGTAAGCATACTCAAATATTTCATAAAAAAGGGGTCTGATAAGCTATTTAGACAATTTTTTGCTCTATCCAGCCCTCAGAAAGACCCCTCAAAGCAGAAAAGCCTAATTTCTTTGGTCTTTTGTGTAGATTTGCCAAAATCACCACCCTAGTGGGGAATTTGGTAGTAGTGGCAAATTTGGTACTTTTAGTGGCAAATTTTATAGAAAATATTTGAAAGAGGTAATTTGACCACTTGGCCCTTCCTTAGCCTTGCAATTTTATTTCCTCTATGTTTTATTCCCGAGTTCTACTATTTTGCATTAGAAATCACATTTATTTTGGCAAATTAAAGAATCTTAACTAGAAACCCTAATTGTTTACAAAATCTTGTAATTACTGTAGACACCAAATCCTAGCCACTTGTCCTTCATCTTGGTCATTCTACCACCCACTTATCCACCACCATCCCTTCCTACCATTCAATTGGCCATTCCATGCCTTTCCTACCATCCAATGACCCACTTTAGTCTTTTACCGCCATTTTTTGACCCATATTTAAATTATTTATATTTATTTTATATTATTTATGTTCAAATATAATATTTTAATATATTTATTATAAAATATATATTTATAAGCCCAATTAACCTCAACCATTAGATCTAATCTAATCTCAGCCATCCATCTTCCTTAATCTATGTCACACTTAAAGTATAATCTTAGCATTTAGATTTGATTTAATATTAGCCACATGATCAAAAAGTGTTAGGAAAAAACCCTAAGAAAACCCTAGACTTGATTATAAATAGGAGCATTCTCAATGCTCAACCCCTAGAAAATTTGAGTCTTGAAATCCTGAAGAAGTCTGATGTCTATGCATTCCAAATACCATTGTTAGAGTTGAGTGGATTTTGCCCTAGCATATTCTGCTTAAGAACCCTAGCTTTCCTTAGGATTTCCCCATTCCAAAAATTTCCCCAACCATCTTCTATCACCGCCACCATATCCCATCTACCGCATCCTTTGCATTACTATGATCTACTTTTGTATATCAAACTCTAATCCCCAGGTGCAACCGAATGCCTACCTCATCCCATAGGCACATCCGTACGCTTGCCTCATCCTACAAGTGTAGTTGTCTGCCTGTCATGTCCTACAGGTGTAGCTCAACACCTATTGTTACCTTAGTCGTACACATGAATTTGCTACATAAGATCACCAAGTGTCATCGAAACATCCTGCCATCAAATCTACAATGATGTAACAGATCATCAACAACAATAGCAAGGTAAATCATTGTTTGTTATTTCATTTTATTATTTCTAGATTTTACATGCTACTTTATTCATTAATAGCTAGGGTTTTATTGATAACTGAGGGTATCACGCTGTGGAGCCCTCATAGGTATTTCTAATCCTTTATTTTTATTGTTATGTATGAAAATCTATAGATTTATTCATCATTGGACAACTACTGAAGCTAAAGTGGCCCAGAATCAGATATCAACAAAGCCCAATCACTCTGTTGGGAGCAAAGCACATTGAAGACACTCATTTTTGGTAGCTAGGGTTTCAGAGAACCCTAGCAGTTGTAATTACTGTATCAAAATAATTTTGTTGGAAAAAATAATTATAACAAGGAGTTTCTCAACTCCCCCCCCATTATTGAATAAAATATCATTTTGTGCAATTACTACCTTTTTGGAATCATTTATTTTATATCTTCTTTAGTGTCATGTTTTTGTCTCTTCAATTACTTTACAAAACATTTTGATTTCTTTACAAAACACCTTAAAATTAGTCAATCAAGGAATCCTAGACTTAATATTAGCTTATTAATCATTTTCAAGTACATAGGCAAAGAATAAAAAATAATTTAGTTGCATTTACGCTAACTTTTCTTCTTGCATTTTTCCTTGTTTTACCCTAAAAATCAAAGATTCCTAGCTAGCTCATTCAAATGTGAAAATCATATATGATAACTCTTGCTTGCGTGCATTTGTGTGATGAAATCCTTAGCATTACATTTAGATGATCAATAACTATTTAGGTTTAAATAACCATTAAGGCTTAAAAAAGAGTCGAGATAGATAGTGATCTAAAACCTTAGGTGTTTTCTTTTAATAAACCCATAAAACACCGATCAAATAAGTATATCATCAACTTCCACACAACCTGAGAAAAAAACATTGAGTAGGAGTCTAGTTGTGTTGAGAATCTTCATATTCTCGAGCTCTCCTTTGGAAAGAGACTCTCAAGTGGGGAAGCAAATATTCTAATAAATCTCCCTCATGCACACTTGACATTAAATTAGACTTAAGAGGAAAAGAACATGATTTTTCCCGCCATCTACACAATCCAAAGCAAAATTATTACATGATAGAGTATGCAAAGAGAAGGATATCATAGACCTTTTAGGTGTGCCTTGTGTGAGAAATATCTAAACATACCAATTATTTACTTTTTCATTATTTAATAGCTTACAAAATTGGGGATTATTCTTAAAAAAATGAGAGTATATTGGGTAGCTCTAAAAACATTTCTAGAGTTTATGAAATGCTAGACTAATTGTTCTAAAGTTTAACCATCATGTATTTTGTGGAGAATTGATTTTTCATTATTCATTATAATCTATAGATTGAAAGATATAATAGATATTTTGAAAACAAATCTTAAAATCATGTACAATTTCAAAATTATATTATTGTCTCTCTTGAAGAAATTTTATATTTACATATATGGTGCTTATCATGAGAACTCTCAAGCATAATGAAGTGTGTGTTTGCCTACTAGGTCATAATATTTTAATATATATACAAGTTTCATATGCAATAATAAAATTAATACAAAATATCTTTATAAATATATGATAAAATTAACCTATATAAAATTAAATTTATTAAAATTAATTTTAATTGTGTTCTAAAAAAATGTACATGAGAATTAATGGATTTTTTTAAATAATGAGGATGATTGTTAAACAATGTTAAATTTATATGTCATATACTTATGTACAACCACTTTCCTTTCCTTCCCAAACAAGCTATTGGATAAATTAGTTGACTTGAATTCAAGAATTTTTTTCTCTCTTAGATGACGTAAGATAGTGTTGTGAAATAGAGTAGAGGTTAATCTTCTTTTATGGAGATAACTCTACTTGTCTATGTGGCTTGATTTTGCCCTTCTCTTGTCATCAAGAGGCCATTAATAAAATACATCAACTTTATAAGGATTGTCTTTTTTGATGAATTTTTCACTATTCAATTATAGATATAAAAAAAATTCTATATAGCGATGTTCTACTCTTAGGTTCCAAGACTGATAAATGAGTAAATACTTTTCATTAGGAGTTAGGAGTTCAAGTTTTGTTTCATTTAAATTTTCTTTAATTTATCTTAATATTTTAATAAACAAATTGATTCTAGTTCCATGTTAGGTATCTTGGCTTGTTATAAGCAAAAGCACTATAGATTGTCAAACATTTTTAACATTTAAATTATGTTAATTTAATTCACTTACGTAGATTTTGCATTAAGGGGATATATGATTTGTACAAAATTAGTATTTTTCTTTTAGTGTTATGTTCAATAACTAGATTATGAGAATATTAGGATTAGGCTTTAAATTTTTATAATTTAAGTACAATATTTGATCAACCTTTCACAAAACATACCCCAAGAAGGATCTTGTTGTAGTGGATGAATAGTGAACATTGAACATTAAGTTTATATTTTTATAATCTACTGCATTATTTAGAATAATTATTTCTTTTGGGAACACAACTCTTTGGTGCTAACTAACCCTAAAGTCTCTTCTTCATATTTTTCATTTTACAAGAATATGGCATCAACCATGGGATATGTTATTGAATGCTTAAAGAGCAATTAATAATATTCGTAATGAGTTTGTGCAATCTTCAAGACTTGTTATCTGCTTGTTAATTCTTCAATGTTTCATCCCTTTTCCCATATACACCATCCATTTCATTCTTGGAATAAATAATACTATCACTATTTAGGGTCTAATCTAAATTCATGACCATCAAAGGTAAGTCTTTCATTGTACTCCATTCATTACAATGCAATGAAATAAATTATATAAATATGCAAAAAAGAAAAAAGTGGGTAGTGGAACCATTAAATCAACACCCACATTCCTTTGTGGGCATACTATTCTTTGAAATCATTTTCCAACAAGAACCCATGATTTTGGATGCTTATAAATGCTTCTTAGCTATGCATGTGATGGTGTTTTTAGTATAATTATGAAGCTACATTCCTGAATATTCTGCCTTCAAAATAGAAATATTGAGACACTATTATAACATAGAAAGAATCATTGTCAACTAGAAATTGCTACAATATGAAAGTGAAATGAAACTAGGACTCAGAAGGTTTTTTGAACCCTTGCATAAAGCCAGTCCTGTACTAAGTCATGGTTGCACAAATTTTGGCTTGCACAATGCCAAGATATGGAGGCAAAGCTAAGCTTCAATTTTGTACAATTGTATAAAGCTAAAAAATTTATAAGTGTAGATGATTTCAGCCCGACTTTATGTACATGTATCAAGTCAAAATTTTCAAAATTTTGACAAGCATGAAATCCTAAAATCAAACTCATTCAGATTTATTCACTTCAAATTCACTTTGATAATGTACAAATATAGGAAAGCAAACACTTAAGTAAAAATTCTTACAAAAAATTAGATAAAGGTACAACTTCCAAAATATAGAAAATGCATGAAACTATAAAACATTAATATATTTATATTATATTAAAGAAAACTACTACAATAACTTTACAATTATAAAATTGCAAATGCACCAATATCGAAAAGAGTTCTTTACCTTTATTATGGTTTCTTTGCTTTTGCGCTCAATTTTTTGGAAGATAATCACAAACTCTTCTACAAATTTGGCCTTGCCTTCATCTCTCTTTTTCTCTCTAACTTTGTGCTTCAGATACTCTCTTCTTCATCAATCGTAAATTGCACTCAACACTCATATATATAGTTGGGGAAGGAGAAAAAAAATCACCTAACTTCTTGACATGCATTAAATGCAAAAAGGTGATGTCTATCAGATATTTGAACAACTACAACTATTGGGAGTAATTCAAGTACTCCAAAATCTGGTGATGGATTTTGACATCTACAAAGAGCAAGATATGTGAAATCTATATTAATTTTCAACATCATCCCTTAATCCAACTTTCACAAAAACTTTGACACCTAGCAATTCCTTCAAAATTTTAAAATCTTCCTCCTTAAAATATTTTGTGAAGATATTTACAACCTGCTCTTTGGACCTACAAAACAACTTAATTTGAGATCAAATGTCAATATATTTGTTTTTTCCATGAAACATTGGATCCTTGGATAATGCTATGGTATAATTATTGTCAAAAAATATTGTGGTTGCCCCTTCCTATTGATGATTCAACTCATCTAATATTCTTCTCAACCAAACTACTTGACATGACACTGAGGTGGTGGCAACATACTTTACTTCTATATTTGATAGTGTAACAATGGGTCGTTTATTGTATGACCATGATACTGCACCTAATATAATATGAAATGCATATCTGGAAGTGTTCTTCCTCTTATCAACATTACCAAGCCAATTTATATCTATGTAGCCAATAAGTTCAAGCTGGTTTATTCTTGGATAAAATATTCCATGATCTCGAATCTTGTTGGCATACCATAGTATCCTTTTTCCTACCTGTAAGTGTTCTTTGGTATCTTCATAAATCTACTAATTAAACTCATTACAAACATTAGGTCAAGTCTTGTTGTCAAATACATGAGGTTTATGATTAATATTTTATAGAATGTTGGATCAACATTGTTGTAGCAATCCCTAGGTGTTTGATTTAACCCATACATGGCTTTCTTCTATTTCAACACTTTTTTTCTTGTCCTTCTAGATCATAGTTGAGAGGCTTGTTGAAATAAATAATCTAAATCTGGGATTATATTGCAAATTCACCTAAGTATAAAGGTGAATATTAAAATTAGGTATCTACAATTTAGCATAAATTAAATATATTGGTATTTGTATACCTAGGATAAACTAATATATATTAAGGTATATGGATAAATTAAATATATACCTATATTTATTTTATCCTACACCTTAATATTATTATTCCTGCAATTACTAAATTAAAATAATTTCAATATATAATCTAACTCTAGTCAACTCAAAGTTAAAGGTGGCATGACATGAGACTTAAGTGTGGTGGCATGTGTGGGACACATAATAACATGGGGCATGAGTGTGGTGGCACATATTTTGGAGGTTTTCTTCCATGGCTATTTTCCAATGGGAGGATAGCCAAACAATATATTTGGATTAAACTCCTTGTGTTGGTAAGGGATGGTAAGATAATACAATGTTAACAATACACAACAAACTATGAGAGCTAACTATGGAGAGCCAACTATGAGACACTATTTTTTACTTGAGATATTGGTGATTTGCATCAATCACATTTGAGGAAAAAGTTTGTATATTTTGTTGAAGATAATACAAAAGTGGAGATACAATTTTGGCTATGGTTTTTCACTTATAGGGTTTTCCACATAATATTGGTGTCTTTTATGTGGTTTGATTTATTTCTATCTTATCTTACATTTCTTTAAATTTATTAAATTTTATGCTATTTACATTTGTGTAGTTTATATATTTGACATACTAATAATTTGTTGTTTGAGTTTGTTTTAATCCACTACATTTGGGAGACTTTGCTTACTTCCTCTCCTTCTCTGGTGTCAGAGCCCAAGTTCATCTCTAGTGAGTTCTCTAATTTTAGCTTTTAGTAATTTTTTTTTTTTTTAAAGCTATGTTACAATTAAATCTAACATTTATCTTTTGTATAAATTTAATTTTAGATTTTATTTAAAAATCCTCCTTTATTGATTATTTTTTAAAAATATATATATATATATATATATATATATATATATATATATATATATATATATATATATATATATATATAGAAACGAGGATTTGTTCTTTTTATTTATATATTTAAATGAAGAACCCTCCTTTATTTTTTTAAATAATATATATAAATAAAAAGAGGGTTTCATTTTTTTAATTTAAAAAGAAAATAAAAAGGGTTCTTTTATTTATATATTTAAATAAAAGCCCTCTTTTATTTATTTTAAATGATAAATTTTATATATATAAGAGAATTTTATTTTTTTAAATAAAAAAATTAGATAAAAATGGTTCTTTTTATTTATATAAATATTGTATTAAATTAAATTAATTTTTTTTTAAGTTTAATAAGTTGTTAGTTTATTTAAAAGTTTTTAATTGACACAACCTGTCTTACAATAGGTCATGTAGTTGGCCAATGCCAGACCCTATCCTGCACATCAGTGACTTGACATGCTACCAACAATAGCTAGGGTGGTGGCCCAATGGTGGCCAACTAGTAATCACTGGTAGTCCATCGACAATATAGTGTGCTGGCCGACAACAACCCTTGAGGCTGGGGTGACAAGGGGCTTTGAGCCTTCTCCAAGCCCATTATTTTTTTAATAATAAAATAATATTTAAAAAGGAAGGGTGGTAGGCCTAGGGGGTGCCTCCCCTATTTTTAAATTTTTTTATTTGGTGGTGGGGTCTACGAAACCCCCTTTTTAATTCTTAAAATTAAAGGTATTTGAATATGATTTGTTTTGGCAAAATAAGTTGTAGTTTATTATTATGTTTTGCAAAATTACTTCTACAATCATACTAACATGCTTTTATTTTCAATCATGGCCTCTAACGATATTGCTAGCTTTACCCCTAAGCATATTCTTGAAGGGATAAACTATCGTATTTGGGAGCCTAGGATGAGGGTGGAATACCAAGCAAGGCAAATTTGGAAGATCGTGAACAAGGAGGAGCCACAACCCTAAAATAGAAGAGCACTTGAATCATTGAATGTAAAAAATCAACAAGCCATTTCTATGTTATTTAGGGTTGTAAGTGATGACATATTAGTGCATATTTCTAATTTTTCTTTTGTATATGAACATGGAATGAGTTCAAAACCATGTTAACAAGGTCAAACATGAGTAGAAAGTTTTTCCTTATTTCAAAATTGTTTAACATAAAAATGTCACTAAAGAATCTGTTGTAATATAATTTATTTAAATGATGGAAATTAGGACACAACTACCTGCATGTAGTTGTGAATGAATGAAAATATCTTATTCTTCATTGTACTTAGAATTCTCACTAAAAAGTTCAAGGACTTTGTAGATATCCTCAATACAAGATTTGATCAAGAAAATAATCTACCTACACTAGCGGAGCTCTCCAACCTACTTTTTCAACATGAAGAAACCATCCAGCTATAAGAAGGTACAAAAGTAAGGACTCTAACTCTACTTCTATTACCTTGAATGTTCATAAAGATAATAAACCTAGAAAGTGGAATAAAGGCAAGAACTTTAAAGGTAAGAATCAAACTACTTCTTCAAAATCTAAGTTTGACAACAAATAAAAGAGCAATAATCCTAAATTTAATGGTAATTGTAAATTTTATGGCATTTTTAGCCACAAATAAAATTATTGTTACAAGAATAAGGCAGCCTACAAAAAAATAAAGAGTAAGAAGGGAGGTACACAAACTAATAATGTTGTTTTAGTTCATGAATTGACCTCCATTTATGATAAAATAGACCATAATTCTTGGGTTATTGATTCAATATGAACTAATCATATGACTAATTCTAAGTCGTATTTTACTTCATTAAACTTAGATTACAATAATGTAGTTACTATTGGGGACAATTCCCAAATTGTTGTAGAAGGAATTGGTAATGTTAAGATAGGTACATAAGTATATAATGATGTTTTGTTTGTTCCTAATCTTGCAACTAACCTACTTTGTGTAAGATGATTAGCTTCTTGAAGAAGAAGCATTCAATTTTGTGACAATAGGTGCATCATCAAAAGTAATGTGGGAGAGATGGTTGGAGAAGGTATGATTTTCAACAACTTGTATGTATTCTCTCCACAATAAATTTTAGGTAAACATTGCCTTGCCATTGTATGTTTACAATAATTCTAAATTGTGCCATAATATATTAGGACATATAAACTACAGAAGTATGATTGATATGTTTAACAAAAACATGGTAATTGGTCTTCATAAAATTAAAGTTGATGGAGGACTTTGTGAGGCTTGCATTTTATCCAAGAAACCTAGGACTAGTTTGGTGAAACTTCTTTTAAATCTTATTATAGATTTTAATTAGTCCATTATGACCTTATGGGTCCATTTCAAGTTAAATTATTAAGTGGATATTTATATATTTTTTACTTTTATTAATGATTTTTCAAGGTACACTTGGATTTAATTTTTGAAAAACAAGTCTCAAGTATTTGAATATTTCAAATTTATCAAGGCACTCATTGAAAATGAAACCTATTCCTCCATAAAATTCTTAAGGAATGATAATGGAGGAGAGTATTTGAGTAATGAGTTTACCTCTTATTTTCTTGAAATGGGTATTTCAAGACACTTCACATGCCCATATTCACCCCAACAAAATGGGATTGTTGAGAGGAAAAATAGGTCCATTGCAAATATGGCAGGGACTTTCCTCCAAAATTTACCTAATTTCTTATGGGTTGAATGTTGTTTTACTTCTATATATTTGCTTAATAGGTGTTCCACTAAGGTACTAAATGGAGTCACTCCATTGAGTCTTAGTTTCAAAAGAAACCATCAATTAAGAATTTGAGAGTAATTGGGTGCATTGCTTATGCACATCATAATAATTCAAATGATATTATAAAATTAGATAGTAGATATTTTAAATGTGTGTTAGTAGGTTATGAAAATCAATCCCGCAAATATATATTATATAAACCTAATAGTAGGACAATATTTGTGAATAGGAATGTCATATTTAATGAGTCTACTTTATATAAATCTAGTTCTTTTAGCATTGATGAAAATTCTCCCTTAGAAAATAAAACTAAGAGACCAAAATGGTTAGAGAAAACAACCAAAGACTCTCCATTTGGTCAAATGTGCAAATATATAACTAGAATCTAAACATCAAGTATAACCGTAATGGCTAAAATTCAAAATTTTAATGAATGTCAAACCTATAATCAAGCTAAAAATGATCCAAATTGGATCAAAGCAAAGGAACAAGAATTCAATTCTCTTATAAAATATGATACTTGGGATTTAGTCCCAAGGAATTCTAAGAGAAATGTAATATGTTGTAAATGGGTATTTATACTTAAGTTAAATTATTTAGGAGAAGTTGATAAACATAATGCTAGATTGGTAGCAAAAGGTTTCTCACAAAAGTATGGAGTAGATTATGAAGAATCTTTTGCTTCAGTTGCTAAATCCCAATAATTAGATTATTAATAGCATTAGCTATTACTTTTAATTGGAAAATTTATCAATTATATATAAAGAGAGAATTTCTTAATGGCAAATTGAATTTTGAGATTTATATGGAGAAACCTCAAGGCTTTAAGAACCTAGAAAATATAAATTATGTTTGTAGATTAAAGAAATCCGTATTTGAGGTGGAAGGGATGTACTGGGAGAGGATGGAGAGAGGTAAAGGTAGCGATCGAGCAGCGGATAGAGAGTGACGGGGAGGATACTGTAGAAAGGAGGCAGGATGGTCAGGCGAGTGTCCATGAGGGACCAGTCGTGATGCAGTTAACATGATAGTGGCTGATGCATCAAGGAACCAGGTGGACGGGTCGAACAGGAGTGGAAAAGACCCTCCTGATAAGGAGGTAAAAAAGTGAAGGCTCACCCTAAACCAAAAATGGTCCTATTCTCATGTACTGAGGCTAGGATCATCAACAAAGCAACCCTCCCAGGAACTGCTTCCTTGTGGAACAAACCTAGTTATCCCAAAAGACCTAATGGATAGCTACATGGAGCTTGAGTATTTCACTTTGGTTGGTAAGTTTGTTGGAGGGAGACTAGACATGGATATCATTCGTAAATGGGCATTTTACAAGTGGAAAACCAGTGGAAACATGGAAATCGTTGCTCTCTCTCGAGGGTTCTTCACCATCAGACTCAATACTCAAGAGGACTGTTGCAACATCTTAGCTGGGGGACCCTAGTTCCTCGAACGTAGGAGCCTCTTTCTTCAAAAGTGGGGGGATGATTTTAACCCCAAAACTCAAAACATAAATGTAGCTCCTCTATGGGTTCGGTTTCCAAACCTCCCTTTCTAGTTCTGGCATGAGGATGTCATTCGAGGGATAGCTCGTTCCATCGGTGAGTTCATTGCCATCGATCCCTCCACAAAATTCTAATCCAGGATGGTCCATGCCCACTTTCGTGTCTTCGCTAACTTGGAGACAGAGCTACCTTCCTTCATCAATTTGTATAGAGGATCCCATATGATCAGGAGGCAGCCCATTGAGTATGAAAACAAGCCTACCTTTTCTACTCACTATTGCACCCAAGGTCATCTATCGAATAAATGCCCTAGTTTGAGGACCCAGAACCAAAAGGTGGTAGGTCCCACAAAGGGCATGCAGAGGAACCAGGGCATCCCCCCTCTCAACAAGGAACTGCTGGTAGGGCTAAAACACATCATGCGTAATCTTTCTCATCGATAACTTTAGGAGGCTGGCCAGAGTACCACTATAGAACAAGGTAAGCAAACCAGTGAGCAAGGAGAAGAATCCATACCAAGCCAAAAGGAGTAGGAGGTTCTCTCAAATTTTTTTTTCCTCATCAGTCCCACCATAGAGGCTCCAGTGGCCCAGGTATAGACCCTTCCCGAAATGGTATGTCCAAATTCTCATTCGGATGAACACCTTGTGGTGAGCAACAAAAAATCCCCAATTTTCTCGAATAGGGGAGAGGCACCCCCTTCTCCTTTAGATGAAAAAGAAGACATTTCTCTCTTGGGAAGGATCAGCCCCAGGAACACCAGGAGCAGGAAATAGGCAATAGACTATGGCAGTGAAAGTAAAAGAGGGGGACCCTCTGACAATGAGAAAAGAAACAAGGAAACGATGGAGGATATCGCAAATGGGACCCAGTCGACGTTTTTTTCCGATGAGTCCGAAAATGATAAGCAAGAAACCAAACCTCCCTTCTAGCTGGTGAAGGGAGGTGGGAAAAACCCTAAACCCTTGATATGATGGTTCTCTCATGGAAAGTGAGGGGCCTAAATGAGGCAGCCAAGCAGAGGTTGGTGGCTGGCATAAGGAAAAGGATTAATCCTTCCATATTCATCATGCAATAAACCAAAATCGATGAATTCTACTCTCGAAAGGCTACCAAGGCCATTTGGGCCAATGGAGACTATCTTTTCAGTCTTGCTCAAGGCATGTTGGGGGGCTTATGTATCTGTGGGATCCTACCCTGGTTGAAGGAAGGCTTTTTTCACCATCGAATAGGATCCTAAAAATTTTGTTTCTATCTAATACCAGTAAGCAGTCTTGGATTATGTCAAATATTTATGCCCCAAAATCACCCAGTGAGTGGGCCACAATGTGGGAAATAGTAACTCAAATAAGAACCAAATTTAACACCTTTCATTGGATATTAGCAGGGGACTTCAATAGTCCTTTGCATCCATTTGAAAAGAGAGGAGGCAACGATTCTTATAGCATAAGCATGGAGGACTTCAGAGGGTTTGTCAATACTAATGAGCTCATGGATGTTCAGCTCAAAGGATCCTATTTTACTTGGAGCAATAGGAGGATTGATAGCAGATTCATCCAGGTCAATTTGGACAGGATCCTAATTTCTCAAGAAGCTATCATATGGTTTGGTGATGCCACTCTACTGGCCTTACCTTGGATCGGATCAGACCACAATCCCATCCTCCTTGAATTTGGTAGGCCTCCCTCCTTTAAAAATCCTTTTTGTTTCAAAGCCATGTGGACCCAACACAAGGATTTCAAAAATAAAGTGTCCTCTTGGTGGCATCAAAGTGTCATAGGGTCTACTACTTCTCAGCTGGCTTAGAAGTTGAATATGGTCAAAGAAAACCTGAAAATATGGAATAGGAAGGTCTTTGGAAACCTTTTTGCCAACAAGAAAGATATTACTAAGAAAATTCAAGACATAGAAAGGAGAATCGAAGCAAGGGACCATAGCAGCCCCACTAGGGAGGAGGAAAGAAACCTCCTAGCAGAATTCCATAATATCTTGGCCAGAGAGGAAACTTTCTAGAGGCAGAAGTCAAGAGACCTATGGGTCAAGGAAGGCGATGCCAATACAAGGTTCTTTCATGCCTCCACCATGCGGCATAGGGCATCCAAAAATATCAGGGAGATCATGTGCAGCAATGGATCAGTGTCCACTAACCTTATGGATATTAGGACCGAAGCAATGTCTTTCTTCTAGTACCTCTTGGGAAGTGCCTCAGAGGATGACAGTCAAGCTCAGGATACTCTCCTTGCCAATATCTCTAGCATCATTCCTCATGACTTGAACTCCATACTGGTGGATCCCTTCACCTGCGATGAAGTTAAAGAGGCCTTGTTTTCAATGCAACCTGATAAAACCCCTGGATCGGATGGTTTCTCACCAAGGTTCTTCCAAACTATGTGGGATGTGGTGGAAATTGATGTTTGTAAGGCTATTAGAGAAATTCAGAAAACCAAAGTCATCCCTCGCAGTTTCAATTCCACTTTCTTGGCCCTCATCCTAAAAGTCTCTGCTTGCAAATCCATCTTTGATTATAGGCCCATAATCCTATGCAATGTCATCTACAAAGTTTTGACCAAGGTTATGGCCAAAATGCTGAAGGCCATTCTTCCCTTCATCATTGACAAATCCCAAGGCAACTCGGTTAAAGGGAGGAACATCCTGGATGGGGTCATCTCGATCCATGAAACCCTACATTCGACCTCAATGTCTAAGAAGGCTGCCATGTTTCTTAAGTTGGATATGAATAAAGCCTTCGATAGGGTTGATAGATGCTTTCTTTAGAAAATCCTTCTCAAGTTTGGCTTCCACCCTTTGTGGGTCGATCTCATCTAGGGCTACATTTCCTCTCCCTAGTTCTCAATTCTAGTCAATGGCTCCCCTGCTGGGTTCTTTCAAAGTTCAAGAGGTTTACACCCAGGGGATCCTTTATCCCCCATCCTTCTCATTATCCATGCAGAAGCATTGGGAAGAGCTCTCAAGGATGGCCAATTTCGAAAGAAGATAACGGGGATCATCCCTACCTCCGAGGGTGATGCGATCACCCATCAGTAGTTTGTGGATGACACACTTTTGTCCACCATTACATCAGTAGATCAAGCTAAATCCATCAAACGAATCCTTGGTCTCTAAGAGAAGGTTGTTGGCCAAAAATTAAATTACATCAAAAGCAAGATCTTTCTCATCAACAGCCCGAACAGACATCAAGTCTAGATTGCAATGATCCTGGGCTGCTCAATTGACTACCTTCCCACCACCTATCTTGGCCTCCCACTTTTTTGTGGGTGTGCAAAGGAAGGGATGTGGAATATGGTGATTGAGAGGATCCAAAAAAAATTGGTGTCATGGAAAGGCAAGTTCCTATCCCAAGCTACCAAGGCAACCCTTACCATGGCTTGCCTCCAAGGGATTCCAAATTTCTTCATGTCTATTTTTAGAGTGCCTGCCTCAGTTCTTCTCAAGATCTAGTAGGCTCAACGAAATTTCCTTTGGTCAGGAAATGAATATAAATCTAGGCTGGTAGCCTGGGATAAAGTATGTAGAAGCAAAAATTAAGATGGGTTAGGGCTCATAAGAATGGCCATGATGAACCTTGTGCTCATTTCCAAGCACACCTGGAGGATCCTAGTCAAAGAACCGGTCGAATGGGTTAGGATTTTTAGGAGGAAATACCTCAACAACACTCCCCTTCTTGAGGGTGGAATTCCCACTAGGGGGTCGGCTTTTTGGAAAGCCATTGGTCAATCCAAAAATTTGATCCAAAATGACATCAGGTGGATCCTTGGGGATGGTCAAAGTATAGACTTTTGGAAGGATAGGTGGGCCCTAGAGGATCATCTATCAGAACAGATTGGGTTGGGTCAAATTAAAAGTTTCCTAGATAACAATGTTGGGCAGAAGGTGGTCGATTTCATTGAATGGAGAAATGGCTCCCTGTAGTGGAAAGTCATCAATGTAGAAGTGCTAGAGTTAGAGGCCAACTTCCTATCCTCAATTCTCAAGGACATCATCATACCCACTAGTAGAGGACTGAACAGATTGATATGGAGGGGGACCGATGATGGTGGTTTATCTGTCAAAACTGCCTATGGGCTTCAGTGCAAAGGACCAATTTTAGACTTTCCTTAAAACTTGATCTGGAGGAAAGGAGTTATCCCAAAGGTAAATTTCTTTTGTTGTATTGCTTTTTAGAACAAAGCCCTCACTATTGAAAATATTCACAAGAGGGGGTTTGCTTTAGCCAATATATGCTACTTGTGTGAGTCTTCTTGTGAGTCCTCTGACCATCTCTTCCTACACTGTGGCTACACTGGGTCGGTCCTTGGCGCCATCCTCTCCACCTTCCAGATCCAATGGGTTTCCTCCAAGACCATCAATGAGGCTTTCTTCCAATGGGACAATCCTTTTAAAAACCCCAACCTTCATTTCCTGTGGAATGCTTGCCTCCACCACTTTTTTTGGTAGGTATGGTTAGAATGCAATGGTCGGATCTTCGGTCACCCCCTAGGGATCCTCCCTCAGTTGCTCATAGGGCCATCGCCTTTTCCATTGAGAATGCCAAGATTATCCCTAGCCCTTGGCCCAAACATGTGTTCGAAGAAGGTTTGTTCAAATCCTTTAAGTTATCCAGGGAGATTAAGGAGTGGGAGGATCCACAGGTTTCCAGGAAGGACGTCAGGTGGGTCATGCCTCCTCATGGGTGGTTGAAGCTAAATTTTTATGGGGCATCTCGTGGCAACCCAGGAGCGGTCATTGTGGGTGGTTTAGTCTGAGATCATAATGGAAATCTTGTAATGGATTTATATGAAAACTTAGGGCATCAAACCAATCATGTCGCAGAGGCTAGAGGATTGCTGAGAGGACTCGAGCTCATGATGGAGGATCCCCATCCCTTGGTTGTTGAAGGGGACTCTTTGAACATTATCAACTACATGACAACTTCCAAGGTTCCAGCATGGAAGGTTTACAATATCATCACTTAGGCCAAAAGCATCCTTCATCGGAGGAACTAGGTTCAGTTCAAGCATACCTACAAGGAGGGCAATGGTCTAGCTGATCACTTAGCAAACAAAGGTTTAAAGTCCACATATCTTGTGGTGTGGCATCAAAGTTTTCCATAAGACATTGAGAAGATCACCAACCTAGATATTATTAATGTCTCCATATAAGCATGATGTAAGGATCGGGCCTAGGTGGTCGGGCTCGGGGAGAGCCATGACACCTATGCCACCGAACCCAATTGGCACACCCATCATGATGGTTCATGGTAGGTATGATGGGAATGATATTTTCCCAAAGTCCCTTGGAAGGTGGTCCAGCAGATCTTTGATACCATCCCTCATGCCTAGCAAAGGTCGAAGACAGGTGGATGTTTTGTTCATCTCCCCTGCTAAGATTTGGGCGGGCCCGACATGCCCAAGAAAATATCACCATTGGCCCTCTCCCGAGCACATCGAGAGGATGCTCCAGCCCACCTCTCTAGACATAACTACCAAAGGTGCCACTACCTTTAGCAACACGTGGCACCTTCGGAGGTTGCATGTCCACCTCAACATCAATATTTACCACCATCCTGGATCTAATGCTATCTTTGGTAATGATGGATCTCTCTGCATGCATGCGAGGCTCATATCCAAAGAAAATCTATTTAATCTAGTGGTTTTTGGGTGAGTCTTGTATTTTGGTGTAAGGTGTACCTTGTAGTGTGGTGCAGAGTCATCTGGCTTCCCTCCTAGTGTGTGTGTTTGTTCTGAATCCATGGCTTCTCCTTATGTCAATCTGATTGATCTTTCCTTGTTTGACGAAGCCATGATTTTTATGAAGGCCAAGGGTATGCTCCCTTTCCTCCAAAAATTCCAAGGACCCGAAGATGATATCACCCGTGCCTTTGTGGACTCCTGGAACTAGGGTGAGGTTGTGGTGAGGGGGCTAAATTTTAAAATATCCATTGATCTTATAAGTGAGATCACTAGGTTTTTGGTGGTAGGTCTTAACATTCAACATGATCATCACAATTGGGAAGAGGAATTGGAGCAATTCCCTAACAAAGGATGAAACCTTGGGTGGGATAAGTCAGCCCTCCTTCGCTCGACCCTCCCTAAACCTTGGAATCTTGCCATCATCCCCATCCTTCAATATGTTACTTGCGATGATCCCGAAAAGCCTCTCCATAGTTTCCACATCAATTTTGTAAACCACCTGAGGGATGCCAAGTAGGTCTGTATTCTTGACTATCTTGTCTACTCCCTTGGCCTCACTATCAAAAAGAGTAAGAACTCATCTTACCCTCCCATCCACTAGGGATTAATGAGTTTCATATTATGCCATGTTTCTTTGAATCATCCTCTGCCCCAGGTGGTCCTTCCTATTGCTACCCAAGCCTTGGGTAGTCCTGGGTTTATCTAAGAGGATGGGAATTCTAGCCCTATCCATAACAACCCCCCTAAAATGGCCAATCTTGTGTCCCTCCAAAGAGTTTCTCACTACCAAGCCAACAAAGAGAGGGTAGAATGATGCCCCTACCCCATCTTGATCATCTCTGCGGCTTAAGAAGGTGAAGAAGGAGAAAGGGACCCCGTCGTAGCAAATCAACTCTGACACTAAGAGAAAAGCTGAGGGGTTGTCTACCCAATTTTTGTTAGACATGATGGCCAACATCCTCTCCTCTAAAAATGCAATGGTGAGGATCCTCAAGCGCTTCAAGGGGTGTGAGACCCAGCAGGATCAGGAGGATCTAGACGTGTAAGAAATTTTCCTGGGATGGTTTCCTTTTTGTTTTCTAGTGGAATCGATCTATATAATGGATGGTTATGTGTTTTTTATGGTTTTTCAGCTATTTTTTGACCTCCTTTGGGAGGGGTTGATGTAGCCCTCATGGGCATCACTATTTTTTTTTGTTTTTTTGGGAAATCTTCATATGGTACCTAATGTATTAGCCCAAAGGGATCTCTTTAATGGTAAAGGCTACGACATCTCTTATTATAAGGTTTTGGGATCCTCTTAAAAAACCCGTTTTGTATATAAATTAATCTACTTACCAAAAAAAAAGAAATCCATATATGGACTTAAGAAAGCTCCAAAAGCTTGGTATGATAAGTTTTCCAAGTATTTTTCTTCAATTGATTTTACAAGTGTTATTATAATTCGGATTTGTATATTTCTAGCAAAAATAATAACATTTTTATTATTGTTTTATATGTAGATGATTTACTTTTAATAGAAAATAATGAATGTATGATTGAAATGTTAGAGTTAGAATATATTACATCATTTGGATCATGTAAATGTATCACATTTGGTACATAGTTATAGTGGGATATTACTTTAGGTGGAAGTTAGCTACTTACTTCAAACAATGTAATAAATGCACAAGTGTCAATGTGCAAGTTGTAATGTGCAAGGTGTCCCCTTGTACATCTAGGTAGAATGTTGGCCAAGGAATCTCTCTTCCTATATAAAGGGCCTCATAGAGATATCAAGTTCATATCAAGCATATCAAGTGCATTATAGTAGAGTGTAGTAGATAGTGGTAGAACTCCTAAATGGAGTACAATGTAGTCCTCTAGCTTATATTAATGGGGTGACCATTACCTCCATACTACACCGTATTTTTACCACCTTCTATTTATAGTATATATTAGTCATATTGCAATCTTTGTGGGGCCACATCCCCCTTGAAACAACTTCCAAAAGGGTCACAACGTACCCCCATGCCCCAACAAATCCTTTTGCCCCGTCACAATTTTTGAAAATACCACCCATCCGTTCCCCTCTCCTTCTCCTTCTCCTTTCCATCACGACACAACCCCCCCCCCGCTTTCATTCCACCATACACACTCAGAAATGTCCCCAATTCCCCCCTTCATCAACAACCCCCCCTCCCTTCTTCCTTCTTCCCCGCCAGGCCCACTTTGTTAGAGTAATATTCCATTCTTTGGGATATTTACCATTTTCCTACATTAGGTAGAATTTATTTACTGCATGGTAAAAAGTAGTTTGTTACTTTTACCACTCGCATTTACTTTTACCTTAGGATATTTACATTGTTAGTAAATATCTAGGTAGGTTAGTCATCATAGTCAAGTTGACTACGTTAGTTGTAAATGTCGACATCATTGTCATCATATTAGTTAGTTAGATTTTTAGTAGCATTATTGTTAGCCTATAGAAATGTATTTAAACCTTAGACATTTCTAATAATATTCTAATGTTGCTTATCGCTTTTATGGTATCAGAGCCACGATAGACTTACCTGAGTAGGACTTGCGGAGCATGTGGAGTTTACCTGGACAATTCAGACAATGATCCATTCCAGTTAGACCAGGGGCCCAAATCCTAACACACGGGACCCCCTGGATAAGACCCACATCTCGAGGTGTCTAGAACCTGTGTACGTATTTCAAAGCACTTAAATTTCTTAAAGTTTTGGCATGGGTCCCAAGGGTATTTTTGGTGTTCTATTAAGCACAGAATATTATGGAGCACATACGCATGTCATACTGATAGTACTATGGGTTTTTAGATCCCACAGGTGCTGGCTGGTGCTAGTCAAACAAAATCACAACGACCGACCCATGCTCTAGTGAGCGACCTACATATAGTAATCCTCTCCAATCTGATGGGTGACCCATAGTTAGGGGACCTACGGCCACAACCTAGAACTCACTGTTAGACTACACGTTGACAGTGTGCATGTGGACCCTCTAAAGGGCAGCATTTCCCCTATGATCGATACTAAACCCAATGAGTTAGACCCTGCATGCGATCTGATATATCTTACCGACTCGCACTCCCATATATGATGGCTCGAAATCTCATGCAGATGATGTCATCCTAACATACATGGACTAGCATGGATACTCGACAAATTTTTTGAGGCATTGTTCACCTGGCATTGATATGGCACGATGCTGAGTTGGCACTGATGTGGCATTGACTAGGTGCTAATTTGGCATGAGGTTTGAGATGTTGATGTGGTAGATCTACTGGCAGAAGGCACGCAGAATGAGGTATTGATGTAGCAGACACATGGTAGGTGAGCTGGTGGATCTGCTAGTGAAAGGCAAACACCAAGGTAGGATGATGTGGCAAGTGCATAGTTGGTTGGACATGTGGTGCTTACTGAGATGGTATTCTTGCTGACATGGCATGGATCGATTGGTCGAAGAGAACGAGATGGGCGTGTACACATGGCAAGTTTTGATTGGTAGGTCGCATGATAAAAGGTCAAAGATTGATTTCCTGAAGGCAATTGATATTAAGAGGAGTATTTTTGTTTTTAAAACACCCCAAAGCCATCCGCAGGGCGGATGTGGGATAAAATTTCTAGAACTTTTTTTTTTCCTTCTAAAATCGGAGTAGGAAATTTTAATAAGACTCATGCCTCGTGTTTTATATCCAACCCACTAGAAAAGACGATTAGGGGCCCGGGGCTATGGCACTGGCACCCGCTAGACCCTGGGTCAAATCCCGTCGGGGATACTCTAGTATTTTTTATACGGGGGAGACGCAGACTAAGGTAATTTTTTTTAATTTATTTATTTTTAATTAGTTTTTTAGTATTTTTTTAAATAATTTAATGTTATTTTCTATAAAATCATTTTTATTTTTATAATAAAGTGATTTTTAAATAATATAATTTTTATTATTAATCAAATAATACTTAAATTAATTAGAATCAAATAAATTGAATATTAAGGGACATATTTTTTGCAAAATACAAATACAAAGAGTGTTTTTGTTTTTCTCCAAGGGGGATATAAGACATAGAAAAACACATTTTTTTCTTGCAAATTAGAGAGCCCTAAAACTCTTCTAAAATCTTGTTCATTTAGAAAACAATAAAATATCAAAATTGAATTTTTTTTGCCACGTTATAAAACAAGGAGACACAAATTTTTTACAAAATTCAAAAGCAAAGTGTGCATTTGTTTTATCCAAGGGGGGATATAAGACATAAAATTTCACATTCTATTTTTTACAAAATTGAGAATAAATTGAAGACCTTGGGTCCATAAAAACCAAGTCGTGGGTCGACTGGTTCTGGAAGCCTTTCAAATGTGGGCCATGTGTCGACTTGTCTTGGAAGGAGTGCTCATTTTGTTAATTTTGTAAAAACAAAGGGGGAAAGACAAGAAATTGTACTTCTTTGCAAAATTGTAACACAAAAGTGAGGAGCACTTAAAACAAAATCAAACTTGTTAAATTTTCAAAACAAAAAAAAGAAAAGGCAATTTTTTCATGCCACATTCTTTGAAATTTTGGAAAACAAGAGGAGACAAAATATATCAATTTTTTTTTTTGCACAACACAAATTCAATTTTTTTTGCAAAAATTAAAAGGTGCATTTTTTATTTTACTCGACACCTTCATTGGCAAATTAGGTGCATTTTCGGTTGCATTTGACACCTATGTGATAATAATTTTGTGGGCATTCTTGTTTCATTATTGCATTATTTTTTGCAATTATAAGTCATAAAATCAAGAACCTTCATAACCCCAAAATTTCACAATAATTTGTGTAATTCAATTACACAAGTTTAAATCCAATTTTCCTTGATATTCTCTCCTAATCAAAACCCCTAATTCACTCTTATTTGTTTGGTTTAATTTCCTCAAGCTAATTATTCCTCTTCAAGAGGATTTGTAGGCAGGTGCCATTAAATATCTTTTTGAGTGAATTATCTTTTGGTACTTTTCTAGGGTATATCAAAAGAAAGAAAAAGTTTTTGTAAAATAAGGAACCTTGAAAGTAGAAAATATTTTGCACTAAGGGGGGATAATTCCTTTCTTCCTTCAAACACAGATTTTGACAAGAGGGAGATAAAACTTGTAAAGGTAATCGAAAAAGTAGAAGTCATCAACATTATATATTTTTTTAGGCTTCATAATATCAACCATGCTTGAAGTACTTGCAATAAGGAAGAATTATTTGTTGAAATTTTTTGAGAAAATTTCCTAGGAGGCAAAGTTTTGCATAAATTATAAAAAGGACAACCATGACACCATTCAGTGTTGGTTTCCAAACAAGCAAAACTAAAATGGCAAAGGCACACCACAAAATCCATATTGCTCGTGAAGTGTCTAATTTCGATTCTGATTCTAGTTCAGAAAGAGCACACAAAGTGCTCATGGCTAAGATAGTATTGTAGATGGAAAACAAATTTGTCACCTTAATAAAGCAACATTTCCTCTCTCTTTTTTAGGCTTCATAAATAGCATAAGTTTTTATTAGGACCTGTGATAAATCTCTTCCACTGCATATATCCTCAAAATATAACAGTGGTATCATAGCCATGGTGAATTGAGATAGGATTAGGGAGAGTCATAGGAAATATTGAAATAACTAAAATAAATCTCAGCTACAAAACTTTTGAGATTACATTTTTCTAGAGTCTTTCCATAGAGTTGCAAAAAAACTTGTGAAGACTAGGACTCAACATTCATACCAATAGATTCACAAATCAACTAGTGAAGATTATTATCTCTAGAATTATTAATTATTTCATCCTAGTCTCTAAAAACTTGTTGCAGGAAAAATATATTTGGATAAATGTTGAAAAGCTTCCTACAAGAGAGTTGGGAAGAATATATTCTTAGAATTATTCCAACACTTACAACAATGAGGAGAAGACTAAATATTTTAAAGACCTTGGAAAAATGTCGCATTGCAAGAGCTACAAATCTTGCAAATTACAGAAGTGAAGAAAAGGTCATAGTAGTCTTATAATAGACTCAAAGAAGAAAATACTCTATAATATGAGTCAAGGAGGATATAGGAGATTAGTGATCTCCATAGAAAATTGAAGACATGCATGTTGTAGAAGAAAAGACCACATAAGCCTTGATACAAAAGAAAAGGCTAGAGAAGCCTTGATCTAGAAGAAAGGGCCATAGAAGCCTTAATTTTGAAGAAGAATCTAGTGAAGAGTTTGTGAGAAATAGAAGGTAGGATATTGGTGATCTCCATTGAAGACTACAAATTGTATATTAGCTAGATTATTTCCACAAAATTGTGAGGACTAGGACTCATCACATAACTTATACCATTAGTTTCAAGAATAATTAGTGAAGATTGAAAAAGGTATAAGAAAATACCCCATTGGAAATAGTAGATTGAGGATCCGTTCCAGAAGAAACTAAATATATCCATAGAATTAATCATTGAAGAATTTCCAATCTTGGAATATTGAAGAAGGACGATCAAGGTCTCATTCCATAATCTAGAAGTAGTAGATTTTAGATATCCACGAAGAAGATCTCATCACCAACACTTGTATAATTAGAAGGTTGAATAAAAGGTCTAAATTAGAATACCAAATAAACTGCAAGATAGAATACCTTGTAGAGGTCTCAAGGAGGAAAATAAGAAGGCTTGGAGAGCCTTATTGTAGAGATCATAGAAGAATCATCAAAAGAGTTCCTAGGAGGACTCATTGGAGAAATCCACTACCAAAGAGAATCTTTTGATAGTGAAGGACTTGGGAAAATTATCACCATCTAACAACAGTCCCAAGAGAATAAGAATTTGGTAAAGAGTGTCAAATCTTGAAGAAGAATTTGGTAAATAGTGTCAAATCTTGAAGAAGAATCTAGTGAAGACCTCAAGACATTCAAAATCTTGAGAAGAAAAATATCATGTTTAAAGTAAAAATTCAACATGAATATTAAAGGAAGATTCATATAAAATAAGCCTACCAAATCCAAGAGATTTAGATATTACCTCTCATAGAAAGAAGACACATTTCAGAAGTAAGGACTTTTTGAACCTACTACAAAAAATTAAAGATCATTGGAAGGATCAAGCCACCAAATCCTAAGCTAAAAATAGAAGGTTTGATACCATAGTTTGGTGAAGCAAGAAGCTATTTTGGATAGCCAACAAGAAGCTATGAATTCATCCACTACAAGGTAGCAACTTGGGGAATCAAAATACCAATATCTACATCTACGACAAAATCCATTCGAAAGTAAGCAACTTGGGTGCAATTAGTTGAACTTCCAATTAGGGTTCATTATCAAATTCTATTAAACACCATATTTAGATTAGAGTTGCAAATGAAAAGGGACCATATTATAGTATTCAAGAAAATGCAAAAAGGAGAATTCATTTTAAGTTATATTTGTACATTAAATAGGAGTAAAATATTTTTTGAATGAAATAAAATTACCACATACCTATTATCTATCCAAAAAGGAAGAAGACTACATCCTACAATATTTATTGTAGTGAAAATTGTAGATTATTCATTAAGGGTTCATTACAGATTACTCTTAAAAGTTGCAAATATTATTAAGTGCATTTGAAATTATTTTGAGAGTTTATTTATAGGAGCAATAAGGTGAGATTATTGTTACCATTAAAATTCATTATTAATCCATTAGCACTATACTAGTTGATCTTTAACTAGTTATTCTCAAAAGGGTTAGTTTGTGTTTGTTGATTGTTAAATATCAAGGGCACAAAACCAGTAGATTATCAAAGTGTCTAGAGACACTATTTGGTGCATAGAACCTACAATATTTTGTGGCCCAAAAAATCCACCAAAATTAGATATGATTCCTCCAAGGAGTGGAGAATAAAGACACTATAAAAATTAGTAAAATAAGCTACAAATTGATACTTGGTGAGTCTTCGATTTGAGGTGCACTAAGGAATATTTAAAGGAAAAAATAGTGCAGAAAATACTTCTGCAAAAGCTTCTATCTACGTGGTTATTAACTTGGTTTTATTATCAAAAGTAACCAAGCAAAGGAGAGAGTTGTCTAGCAAAGGAGACAACCTGAAAATATGACATTACCTACAAGAAATCCACCATTAAAACTAGAAAAATTAAGGTTGCAAAAGGAGGTGCAAAAAAATTATTATATTCACAAATTCATTTACATCATCTTGCACCATATTAATCTATCCTGCGTAGGAAAAAGAAAAAGGTTTAAGTGCCACAAAGGAACTTTCTTCACAAGAATAAATAAGCTCAAAGTGATCACGTAAAAGCATTCTCCAAGCAAGGTAAAAGGCATCTCAAAGAGACCATATCATCCATGGTCTTAAATAGTTGTATCAAGGTACCTGCAAGTACACACAATAGGAAAAATATTATCTACAAATGAAAACACATAGTAGTTTGAAAGGACAAGGAAATCAAAGCACAAAAGAGGCTATAATAGCTAGACGTACATCCACAAGGAGCACTCAAGGGAACCATTGGAGTATCTCAAAACTCCACTAAAGCATTGCCCATATACACCAAAATGTTTCTCACAATCCTAGCTCAAATCCACCAAAGTATTGCTCACTACTCCAGTTTGAACCAACTCACACCAGGCACCATAAAAAACATACAACAAAGGAGAAGTTGGCCACAATACATTGATAAAATAACCTTGTAAATAAAACATTAAGGATTGAAAAACATTAAGAAGAAAAAACCCATGCAAAAATATAAGGTAACACTTGTCACCTTGAATAAAACCCAAACATCTCCTACATGAGCGTTCACCCTTTGCATGCGTGAAGGAAATTCCAAGAAGGCATTACACAGGAGGAGATTGGTACTATTAGAAAATAAGTGACACTTATCACCAAGGAATATAAGTACTCATACAATACTTTAATGCTCACCTTCCATTCTACAAAAAATTCCTAGGTCAACAAGGTTCTATCTCTCTCTCAAGCATTAAAGTGAAACTGTCATGACACTTGTCACCCACTACAATATTCTATCCCTAATTGAGGTGCCAAGATTCATAGCAATCAAGGGAGTGCAACATGGAGGAAGAAGTAAGAGCATTAAAGGCTCTTGGTCAAGCAAAAGTGGAGCACCCAATATTGCAGTTAAATAAATCTATCACCATCCACCATTGAAAGGAGGTTAAAGCAAACATTAATACTGGAATGCATACGTTGGAGTATACATGGAAAATACAATGCTCATATAGCAAATTTGCAATATTATAAAGGAAAGACTTTACCTTAACTTATTTGCTTTCGTTAATAGGGATATATAAGGGTATAATATAAGGTAGAAACTATAGGGAAATCAACCATATTTGAAAGCAAAATTAAAGGAGAATTATAACTTAATATTTTCAAATTAAAACATAGGAGAAATAAGGGTTTCTACCTAGAAAATTTAAATTTCTATTATTGCAAATATTATTGTTTTCTAATATTCCAAATTAGGGAGTTATAAGGTATACTACAACAAAGTAGGATTTTGGAATTTAGAAACATTAAATATCAAATATCAAAAGATTTTTTTTTGGTAGATAATATACTATATCATTAATACCGGGTTTTATAGGTTGACCCAAAACCTTTTACAAAAATTAGCCCAGGGTTGTTGATGAACATATCCTTACTAAGGATCCTATATATGTAAAATATGCATACTGCCAAAGCCATTACATCCGATAAGGCACATAGCCTGCTATCCCAAAGATAGATCAATAAGACATCATACGAAGAAGTAAAAATAAAGTAGTTTCAATTGGGCACATATGGTTTAAGAATTTATTCAAGGATATATATAAACATGGTATCCCTAAGATAGACTACAAAGTAGTCAGAACATCTCTATGGTGCACCTATTGCAATCAATACGGTAATGAAAATATCAATTGCTGTAACTTCAATCCATGCAAATTCTATGAAGGAAAAAAACACTCATATTTCTTCTGCTACTATAAATACAAGTACTATAAAATCCATGAAGAAATATTACTACACATAATAGATTATTACTTTCAAAATATTATTCCAGAAGCGTCTATAAACAATGAGCTCAAGGTTGATACCTATGAAGGTCAGAGAGATAGGTCATACAGAGGTCCAAAAGAGAAATTGGGTCAATTCTGATCCACTTAAGACATGCAAAATCATGAGATCACTAGTTCATAAAAGACATTTGATGTCAAAGAATAGAGGATTGGAAAATACAAGAAGATATAACATGAAGAATAAAGCATCTAAAGAACTTGATCAAGACCATTCTCAAGAAGAAGATCCATATTGAAGATTGAAATATTCAATACCTAAACAATGTAATATAGGGAGGGTGTTAGAGATAAAGTATATTACATCATTTGGGTCATGCAAATGTACCACCTTTGGTACATAGTTAGAGTAGGATATTACTTTAGGATGAAGTTAGCTACTTACTTAAAGCAATGTAATAAATGAACAAGTGTTAATGTGTAAGTTGTAATGTTCAAGGTGTCCCCTTGTACAACTAGGTAGAGTGATGGCCAAGAAATATCTCTTCCTATATAAAGGGCCTCATAGAGATATCAAGTTCATATCAAGCATATCAAGTGAATTATAGTAGAGTGTAGTAGATAGTGGTAGAAATCTTGAATGGAATACAATATAGTACTTTAGATTATATTAATGGAGTGACCATTACCTCCATACTGCATTGTATTTTCACCACTTTCTATTTATAGTATATTTTAGTCATATTGCAAAATTACTTTCTTTCATATTTTCTACATTTTATTAGGACCTATGATTTTTCTCTCCCACCACATATATCCTCAAAATATAACATGAAATATATAAAAATTAATTACTAAATAGATTTGAAATGATTGACATGGGTTTGTTGCAATACTATATAGGCTTACAAATCTACCAATAATCCCATAAGATTATGATTTATCAATCTAAGTATATATCAAAAATATTGTAAAGTTTTAAAATGAAAAATTGCAAATGTGTTTCTACTCCTATGGTTTCTAGCAAAATGAAAATTAATAAATATTCTAATCTTGTAGATAAAACTCAATATAGGCAACTTATAGGTAGTTTAATGTATCTTGCTCTTTCTAGGCCTGATATTGCTTATGTGGTTAATGTGATGGCTAGATTTATGTATAAGCCTTATTATGTTCATCTTAATGCTATTTATAGAATACTTAAATATCTAAGTGGAACTATTAATTTAGGTTTGGAATATTTAAGTAAATATCATGTAAATTTGCTTGGTTATTGTGATAATGGCTATGCTATGGATAATGTTGAAAGAAAATCCATAAATGAATATTGTTAATCCTTGGGATCAAGTGTGATCTCTTGGTGTAGTAAGAAAAAACCAACCACAACACTTTACTCAACTAAGGCTGAGTATATAAGTGCTACTCTAGCATGTCAATAAGCCATTTGGATTTAAATACTGCTAACAAAAATTAGGTTTAACAACAATAAATCTATTACAACATTTTTTGATAACCAATATTTAATAGCTTTAGAAAACAATCATGTTATGCATCAAAGGACAAATAAAATTGAGATTCAAGCACACTTAATTAGGGATAAGATATTATATGGGATAATTTAACTCATATATTGCCCTACAAATGAGAAAATTTATGATATATTTACAAAACCATTAGTAGAATCTATTTTTCTTACTTTAGAAGTAAACTAGGCCTAAAATAATTGCCCTCAAGGGGGAGTAATGCATAATATTGTTTGATGTAAATTTTTTTAAGTGTTTTTTTTATGTTTTTGTGAATTCTATTTTGATGGATGTATGCCACTTATTTTTTTCATGTTTATAGAATATGTGTGTGTGCCCTTTATATATCCATTTTAATGGATGCTATTTTTTCATGTTAATGGAATGCCACTTTTTTTTTAAATAAAGGGGTAAAAATTTATTGATAAAAAGTCTGGATTACAAAGTACAACTGAGCCCCCAACCAGGACTCAAATAAGCAACAAGACAGGCTAAATCACTAGACAAGGTCAACTCCCAAAGAAAACCAAAAAAAACAAACCACATTAAGTCTGAACATCCTTATGGATCAACTCCCGTAGGTGTTGAGAATCCCCAGATGGGAGACTCTCCCAGTTATCAATACTCCGAGTATCCAATAGCTCGAAGCCCTTTTGGCTAGGTAATCAGCAACCCCATTCCATTCCCTTGGAATGTGCACAAAGGATATAAATTCGAACTCTTCACTCATTCTGAGAATCTGAATGGTCACAGAGGCCAACTGCCAATTAACATCCTCCACTCTTTTGCTGTTTAAAAGATTAACCAAAATTTGAGAGTTAGACTCGCAAAGAATCCTATGCTAGCCAAGAGAAAACCCCCTTTGCAAGGCCTCAAGTATTGCCAGAGCTTCCATAAGATTTTTGGAGTTAACACATTTATAAATGGAAAAGAAAAAACTGACCACACCAGCAAAATCTCTCCCAACACCACCAATTCCAGCATGTCTAGGATTGCCCCTAGACGACCCATCAATATTAATTTTTAAAACTCCTCTAGGGGGTAGTCTCCATCTACCCTCTCTCCTAACCTTCTTACTAAGCTGAGGAATCCTACTAGGGCTAGAAGAATTCACACCAACCCCAAACAAACCAAGGGTCTATCGTACCTTCTCCTCCCTAGAGTCCAAATGGGGGTCCACATCACATTTACTATGGATAGTTTCTTGAACCATACACAGGATCCTTTGCTAGATCTGTTGAACAGCCAAATGACTTCCCTAAAAAATGCAACGGTTTTGTTTGAGCCAAATTTTCCAGATGATGCAGGAAGGGCCCAAATCCCAAGCCACTTGGAGGAAGGGGGCCTTGGCTGGAGGTCTGCCTAGACTACTCCAAAACTCCACCAGGGAGAGCACATGAAAACAAGGATGGTTCCAAGCACTCCACCAACGATGCCAAATGTCTCTGGCAAGGGAGCATTGGAAAAATAAATGAGAAGAATCATCCTCATTCTTACCACAAAGGACACAAAAAGAGGGACCCTGAAATCCCCTCTTCCTCAAGTTATCCCAAGTGAGGCATTTATTACGAGCTACCAACCAGAGAAAAAAGTTACATTTCGGCCAAGCAAATCTATTCCACACCTTTTTCCACCATGTGACAGGGAGACTTCCAAAATTTTTCTTATCAAGAACTTGATAACCATAGGCTACAGAGTAGGTTCCCTTGGGATTAGGGTTCCAAGCCAGAATGTATTTATCCCTCAATGAATAACAGTACCTCCCCACAAGAATAAGAGCAAGCACATATCTATCCTCGACCAATCCCCCTTGGGGCCATTCCTATGGATCTTTCCATCTGTACATCTCCATATTTCCAAAATACTAGATTTTTTTAAATTCCTCCACATGAGACCAGCCCGCTTCCAAGAAACAAATGCTTATGGAATGTAACCTGGGATATTGAGTCAATATAGGAGGGTGGCCATCCCAAGAATCCTCCCAAAAAAGAACATATGATCCCTGATTGCAAATATAGAACAAACCCTGCTTAATTAAATTAGCTCCTCTTTTTAGCGTGTCCCAGATAACAGAACCTTTCCCAACCAAACTGGATCTAGGGATATCTACCTCAGAAATACCTCTCAAGTATTTATAAGATAATATTTTAGCCCAAATCTGATCTTGAGAGGTACACCATCTCCAATAAAGTTTTGCAGCCAAAGCCTGCCCAGAAAGAGTTGTCTGTCACAACCCAAAGCCTCCCTCTTGAACTGGCCTACAAATGGAATCCCATCTAACCAAACTCCATTTAAATTGATAAAGTTTTCCAAACCACAAAAACTGTCTTGACAAAGCATCCATATCCTTGATGAAACGAGAAGGAGCTATTTGCACAAAACATCTATAAATGGGTAAGGTTTGAATAACAGATTTTAAAAGCAATACTCTACTTGTAGAGGATAGCCATCTGACAGTCTAGTTATTTACCTTCCTTCTAAACTTATCAAGTATAGACTGCCAAGAAGATCTAGGTAGAGGATGAGATGAAATCAGAATCCCAAGATAAATGAAGGGGGGAGTCCCGACTTGGAATCTTAGAATGCGAGCAATCCTGGATTGAACAAGTGGGGGGGTATTGAAGAAGAAAATAAAGGACTTGTCCTCATTAATCACCTGTCCATAAGCACCAAGATATATTTCAAGAGACTGTCTAATGTTTCCAGCTTCCTTGATAGTGGCAACTCCCAACAAAGTAGTATCATCAAGAAATTGAATGTGGGAAAGAGGTGGCAAACTGTTATCCCACTTCCACCCCTGAATGAGACCATGCCTGACCTAAGACTTGAGTAATCTACCCAAACATTCTGCCATAATGATAAACAAATAAGGAGATAGAGGATATTCTTGCCTCATTCCCCTTGAGGCCTCAAACAGCTCCGATGTCTCGTTATTAACAAGAACAGAGAATGAGGAAGAATAAATACAGCTCATCACCCATCTAATCCATTCCTCCTCAAAGCCAAAAGCAACAAGAACTTTTTGAAGAAATGACCATCTAACTCTATCATAGGCTTTTGCCATGTCCAACTTAATGAACATAGTTTTCTCCTTAGAAGTTTCCATTGAGTGAATAGATTCTGTAGCAATAACAACCCCATCCATGATTTTTTGACCAGCAACAAACCCACCTTGCTCCTTAGAGATGATTTTGCTCAACCATATCTTCAGCCTCTCAACAATAATTTTTGTGATGATCTTATATACAACATTACAGAGAGCAATAGGCCTGAACATATCCAGGGAATTCGCTCCCTCTTTCTTGGGAATAAGCACCACAAAGGTAGCATTTATGGCCCTTACCATCTGTTTGTTCTTTTGGGACTCACATACCACCTCCAAAAGGTCAAATTTGATTAACTCCCAAAACTCTTGATAAAACTCAATCGGGAATCCATCCGGACCTAGGGCTTTCCCATTTTTCATCTTGAATACAACACTTTTTAGCTCCTCAAGGGAAATTGGGCCCATCAAGTGCTCATTCATATCTCTAGAAACAATCGAGGGAATACAGTTTAGAATAATTTTTTCTTCCTCATCATCTGATAGGGCATCCTCCTTGAAGAGAGAGGAAAAATACCTCTTAGTATCTTCTAAAATATCCCTGAAAGAAGAAAGCAGGGCACCCTGAGAATTAACAAGAGAGGTAATCAGGTTACCATTACGACGAGCCTTAACAAAGTTATAAAAGAAGGTTGTGTTCCTATCCCCTTCCTGAAGCCAATCTACTCAAGCTTTTTGTTTCCAAAAAATTTCTTCCCTTAGTTCCCATTCAGCAAGGTCTTTTACAGCCTCAGATTCCTCATCAAGAAGCTACTCTGTGAGTCCCTGATCTCTAATTTTCCTTGAAGCTTCTTCCACCCTCCTAAGAGTTGCCAGCTTATCCAAGGAAAGGTTCCCAAAATTTAGTCTATTCCATCTCTTCAATTTATGCTTAACAAATTGTAGTCGCTTCATAAAGGAGTACATAGCGGTGCCATTGAAGAGGTTTGCCATTAGTCCACCAGACTCGCATGAAATAATGAAGCTTAGAATCTCACAGCCACATAAGTTAAAACTTAAATGAGGGATTCTTTTTTAGCCCTAACTCTAGAGCAGAGAGTTTGATAGGCCAATGATCAGATCCTCTACCCTCCAGAATCACAGAACTAGCGCTTCTATTATTTCCAATACAAAAACTAGAGATCAAAAACCTATCCAATCTCTCTGAAATGGAATATTCCCCACATCTTCTATTATGCCAGGTAAATATCCCATTATCCGGCTTGATGTCAACCAAGTTCAAGGCCCGGATATGAGCATTGAAGACAGAAGAAAAAGGCTCAAGACGATCAATCCCACCACGTTTTTCCTCCAGACAAGTGATAGAATTGAAGTCTCCAGCCAAAATCCATGGGTACAGGGGAGCCAGACTTCTCACAAAGCCAATGTGCTCCCATAAATTCACTTTACTATTGTAATCAGTAGGAGCATACACGTTTGTAAGTAGGATGGTCTCACCAGATTCATTATCATGCCCGATCATCGAAATAGACCACCTGCTAGAAATCCAGGTAAGAGGAGAGATATTAACTGGATCCCATAAACAAGCAAGGCCACCAGCATATCCACATGCACCAATACACTAACATTGCCCCTTTCTCCACAACTTGGGAGCAATATTGAAAAAACTATCAATAGCTAATTTAGTCTCCTAAATAAAAACCACATCCGGAGAATGAACACGAATCAAATCACGAACAACTTTTTGTCTAGGGATGTTGTTCAAACCCCTTACATTCCATGAAAGTATAATCATTTTTGGGGGTTATAAAAATGGGAGTCCAATTTTCTCACCAAACCTGACTCTACCAAAGTCTCCCCCATTAACTTAATTTTATCTTGGTATTTCTTTCGACCCACCTTCATATTCTTATCTGAAGCATTTTTTTTAATTATTTTATGCTACAATCCCAACACCGTAGGAGTTTTACAGTCCATGGATGACCGCATCGATTGCTCGGGTAGGAGAGGGCATATCTAAATCTATGCCATTTTCTAATATAACTTCACTTCCAGGGCTAGGGCCAACCATATCACCTATACTCAGAACCAAAGCCCTTTGTTCTTCATTTAAACCTCCTATATCTGATTCCCTTGGTTCCACCTCATGAAGAGACAACTGATTTGGTCATGTTATATCTATAACAGGTAGCGATGTTTCAAGTATCTCCACGCACTGATCAAGGTTCTCTAGAATTTCAAAACGGTTGAGCTGAGCATCTGACTGGTTATCCTTAATGTCTCTTTTTGCCTTTCTTCCTTTGTTTCAAGGTTTTACCGTAACAAAGCCTTCCTTATCCTGATCCCCCTCCTTTATCGGGGCTTTTCCTTTATCCATATTTTGTATAGCTCGAGAGGGCCCAGGATTTGAAGCCACAGGTAGGACAAACTTAGGGCTTTTTCTTTGTAAGTGGCCATATTCATGGCAAATACGGCAACGAAATGGAAGAGCTTCATAGTCAAGTTTTTGAACCCATGTGGTTGATCCGAACTGTATTTCAATAGAATCTAGAATAGGATTGTTTAAATCAATTTCAACACAGATACGGGCAACAGATATTACCTTTTTATCCAGCATCTGTTGTGACGGTCCAACTGACTTCCCAAGTAGAAGGGCAATCATATGCAAGATGTCATTTCTCCAAAATTCCAATGGGAGCCACGAAAGTTGAACCCACACCGGAACCCGTGATGGCCGCTCCTCTGATGGATTGAAACTCACATGACAAGGTTTAAGAAAGAGTCTCACTTGGTTACAAAAATAGGGACCTCCTTCAAATGCTTTGTTACGATCCGTAAGACAAGAAAAAACCACCATAAAATAGCTGTTTGCACTCAGCATCACCTCCACATCACCTTCAGGGTTCCAAGTCTTCCTAACCCAAGCCTCCACAAAGGGAAGAGAAATTTAGATGCCCATAAATTTACCAATAAGTGCATGTTTGGTTAAATACTCCACATCTTCTGCCACCGAGTCTGGTTGAACCACTAGAACCGGTCTGGCTTCACATCGTTCCAAACATCCATTGTTCTTTAACAAGCGATTCCTGGCATGCAATGGGAAATCCTGTTCCTTCCAATCATTTTTAAATGAAATACCAGCACTAGCATGCATGCTTTGTGACAAACCTGATGCCATCACTACATTCCTCTAGTTTTTCATACCTCCTCCAGAAACTACTGCCATCCCCACAGAGCCCCGAGGGTTTGCTATTTCTTCCCTATCTATCGAAAGCTAAAGAAATGTCGTCCACTCTTGACTCTGGTGCGATTCTACTATTTTTGAGGTGCTACCATGAGGACGAATTTTGCTAATGATCCTAGTCAGGTCCAGATTCACCATATCCCAAATTGCTCATCACTTTCTAAGGACCCACCAGAGTGGTTCATTGCTACTATCAAGGAGATAATTGCAATCAACCCAGAATGCCACTTGCTTATCCATGCTGATGGATATTATTTTTGGGACATGACACTTTTTCTTGTTAAAAAAAAATTAACCAGGATCATAATATTATGCATTAAAACATAACAACTTCACAATAAGAACACACATCAAGATAGACATAAGATATTGATACAAATATATCATAAAATATAGATCTTCACTATATTATGCTTCCATGCTCATGATATGATACAAAAATGGAAAGGTATATCCAATATAATACAATACATGACATTTCAGTCCTCAAAATGTTGCTCTCCCCTACAAATCTAGAAAATGCAACCTTTCACATTCTTGTCATTAAGACAAGCTCTCAACATGCCACATGTCAATGTGACTCTTCATACTCCTCTCTCTTTTGACACATTGCACTTTCACAAAGTGACACATACATTATACCAAATAATGTAATACTCACAACACCTCCCTTTAGTACATTATTTAGTAAAACATCTTTTACAATTTTTGATGACTACACATTTCTCCTTCATCAAAAATTATCTTTATTCTCTATGTGCCACTACCTCTATATCTTAGAAACTTGTGATCATACTTGGTATAATTTTGAAAAACCCATACAACATTACTTTTAGATTTTCCCAAGCATTCATATCAATCCATCTACAATTCATTTTTAATCTACATTATTTCCTTTCTCTTTGTAGACAAAACATGTGTGAATGGTTATGTCCACAAATTTTACAAGAATAGAGATTCCAACATTTCTCTATCCTATGACCATATTTACCACAACGCTCACATCTATTTTCTATCACCAATTTGCTATCACGTTTACCTATTACAAATTTTATTCTTGAATCATTTTGATTCACTTGTCCTGTGTACCCAAGACCTTCACATTTTGGTATTATTATTGGTACAAGTGGTTCTTTCATGCCTTGTTCAAGATTTCCCAAATATTTATGTTTGTAGCCCATTTTTTATAGTAATTTGGAACCAATTCCCTTAGTGTGCTTCTCAAAATGGCCAAAAACATCATCACATTGCTCAATATAAATTTGAGCATCACTATGTCTATCATCATTTGAGTCTATGTCCTCATCAATTACAATGGCATAGGCTCTCTCTGAACAATCACAAACCATGGTCAAATCACTTTCATTTGGAAAGGGATCACAACATGCATCTGTTTCCTTCTCACAAATATTATTAGTATCAGAACATTCATCCACCATTATTGGCTTAAAATCATTAGTATCACAAACAAATCCTTCATCAATGACTTATTTTATTATGCTTTTATTTTGAAAACATTAAGAGTAATAATTTATTTGTATATTATTTTCAATAAACAAGTAGGTATAGTGATAAATTTTTCATGGTATTCATTAGCATCATTAATGACTCCTTGTATGCATTGTTGGAGTAAAAAAAAATATCCTTTTTGAACTTCTTCAAGAATGTGATTTAGTTCTTTTATCACTTTGTTTGAAACAAATTTTTCATCTTCCTTAGCTTCTTGACATAAATTTTTCAACAAACTTTATTTCTTGTATTTTGGCATTTTTTTCTTGTTCTTTCCTCCCTTTGATTTAATTTTTCTTTTGAGGTAGAAAACCTTTTACCTCCCAAAATTAAATCAATTCAAGAAAAAAAACTGAAATTCCTTTTTTTAGTTTTCCTCAACCTTTGAAGTGGAAAACCTTTTATCTCAAAAAAAATAAAAAAAAACTGAAATTTACTCTTATTTATTTATTTAATTAAAAAAAAACTTTTTTTTCTCTTCTAATTTCAAAAAACTTTCTTTCCCTCCCAATTTTTTCCTTTTCTTATATCTCATTTTTTTTGTTTTTATAACTCCCTAAAAAAGTTTAGTTTCAAAAACTTATATATTCCTTTAAAAAAACTTATTCTTTTATTTTATTTTACTTTTTCACCTTTTATGACACCTTTTCTTTTTTCTTTTCTTTTTTTTATTTTTTTTTGTTTTTTTAACAAAAAATTCTCTTATATCTCCAAAAAAGGAAACTTAAAATAAAACCTTTTAAAAAGAACTAAAACTTTACCACCTCCCAAAAAAAGGTGCATGAATATTTTGCTTCTGGTATGCTATTCTGATTTCTACTGCATTGGATTTGAGCCTCCTCCTGACACTACTGACCATACAAAATGGGCCTGGCACGTGTCTTTTACACAGACTAACTCCTTCGCACATTAACTCCTCTATATTTCAGCCATGTACTTGCATTTTCTCCACCATGCGGCCACTACGTTCTCAACGTCCTCCATGACCTGCAATTTAGGGTTTGACAAAGGAATGATATAGTAATAACTCTTCATCATTGAGATCATCTCAGATGGTGGTAGAACCTACAACAATTTTTCACTCTGTAGCTTTGACAAGGGATTTAGCTAGGGCTAGGAACTAAAAATGAGGGTGCAGCACATCTGAAGGTGACAGACGATCAACAAACCAGCCCCACAGGGTTTTCTCCCAAAAAATGGACTTTTCCAAATAGACATAGGGTGGGGGTCAAAACAACCCATCTTCATTTCATTCATGGTTGACCAATCTACAATAAATAGGGTTTAGATTCCCGTAGGCTACCTCCAATGGAAAATTTGTGAAAGACTGGTTAAAAACTTGCAGCAAAAAACACTTTAGCAAATATTTTGAAATCCAAGGGTGAAAAAAAAAATTATTTTATTTTGTTTTTGTAATTTTTGGGGTTTCCAAGGGAAGCGAAAAAGGAAAGATTTTTTTTTCTTTCTCCAAAAAATAGGAGCAGGGTTCAACCTCCACAAAAAAAATTATCAACCGAAAAAAAAAAAAAAGTTTCCTATTTTTTTACACCTCTCCAAACTTCAACTAAAAATTCAAATTCCACAAACTGACTTCATGTTTTCAACCATAAAAAACTCTACAGTTAATCATTTTTTCTAGAGTAGTACTCGAATGGATGACCTCCTAAGAAGCCTTGATTTTTGCACCTCTCAATTCTTTTTTGTTATTCATTTTCTTTGCTTTCAACCTCTATTTTTATTTTCGAATCTGGTTGTTCTCTTCTTCCACTACATCACTATGATATCAAAAATCTCCTTGTATTTAACACCTCAAATGGGTATATGAAGAACACAAGCTTATATTGAGAGTGGGGGTGAACAGTATAAGATAAAATTGTTTACTTTTCAATCCAAATGATAACAACAATAATAACAAGGTAATAAATAATGCATAAATCATCACACACATGAGAGACATGGATTTAACATGGTTCACCCAATGTGGGCTGCGTCAATGGAGAAAATATTTCTTATAACTTTTCTCAAAAAATATCTTGGGAATCAAATCCCTATTACAATTTTTATGGACCTCTATCCAAAGGAGGAACCAATCCCCTATGCTCAAGTTCGTGGACCTCTATCCATAGGATAAATCTATCCCCACTACTCTAGCTAGTGGACATCTATCCATAGGATACATATATCCCCTTTGCTTTGGTAGCCTCCAAAGTTAGCTATCAACTTTGCTCAACTCTGATCAAATTTTCTCATAACTCTTATCAAATCTTCTCACATCTCTGATCAAATCTACCCATAAATCTGATCAAATCTGCTCAACTACCTGTACTGATCTATCTCATACTTGCTCATAAGTCCTACTTAGAACTTCTCACAAACCTTATCAAAAGGTCTACTCAAAACAACTTACAATCCTGATCTAATATACTCACTATATTTTCTCAAATCTGCTCTAACAAATGCTCAAAAATTGCTCATAACACTTGCTTTGATAAAATTACTTTGGACATATTCTACCTAGATTTATTATTCAAGAACATATAGAAAATGATATGCACTATAATTTCTCAATATGTTCTTTTCAATATTACTCAAACCAATGCCCAAAATCTTCACAAATTTATTCAAACAATGAAGCATAACTTGTTTCACAAACCATAGCTCAAATAATCCAAACAATGCACATATACAATCCTTATTTCTTCACCTTAAGAATCAGAAATATTTGCTCAACCAAACACCTTAAATAAGGACTGATATCACCATATCTCTTGACTTGATTTGTTGAAGAAGTGCCCTCAAAAACTATCTCAAAATATTTTATCTTTCTTATGCCACTTTCAAGGGTTAGTTAGCATAGCACTTTTCAATCATCCACATGATAAACCTCTCTTCAAAATGTGCACAAAAATATTACTTTACAATTCCCTTTAATTTCTCAAAACAAGGTTTTTTAATCAAATAATAAAACCCTTCAAACTTTCTTTCACCATGCAGAAATACACACAATAATTAAACCACAAAACACCTTATAAATCCTACTTTTAAAACACACACAATCAACTCATACAATGAAAGAATATTTATCACACCTTATTTCTCCTTCTAAATAGATTTTAAATTTTACAGCCAAAAGACCCTTGTCACACCTTATTTCTCCTATATCAAATGATAAAAAATGAATGACAACTAAACCTTATAACTCCCACAAAAATCAAATCATAATTGAGAAATAAATACCTCTTTTATTCTACCCTCAATGTGACTCGAACCTCTCACCTCGTGAGGCTAAGGTACCCAACCAAATGGCCACAACCAACTGCACTAACGTAGTCTATGAGAACACAAAGGCACCAATCACCTTTTACTTCCTCCTATCGTGAAGCATCTATAAAAAATGAGCTCAAGGTTGATACTTATGAAGGTTAGAGAGACAGGTCATATAGAGGTCCAAAAGAGGAATTGGGTCAATTCTGATCCACTTAAGACATCCAAAATCATGAGATCACTAGTTCATAAAAGACATTTGATGTCAAAGAATAGAGGATTGGAAAATACAAGAAGATATAACATGAAGAATAAAGCAGTTAAAGAACTTGATCAAGACCATTCTCAAGAAGAAGATCCATATTGAATATTGAAATCTTCAATACCTAAACAATGTAATATAGGGGGCTGTTAGAGTTAAAGTATATTACATCATTTGGGTCATGTAAATGTACCACCTTTGGTACATAGTTAGACTAGGAGATTACTTTAGGAGGAAGTTAGCTACTCCCTTAAAGCAATGTAATAAATGAACAAGTGTTAATGTGTAAGTTGTAATGTGCAAGGTGTCCCCTTGTACAACTAGGTAGAGTGATGGCCAAGAAATCTCTCTTCCTATATAAAGGGCCTCATAGAGATATCAAGTTCATATCAAGCATATCAAGTGAATTATAGTAGAGTTTAGTAGACAGTGGTAGAACTCTTGAATGGAGTACAATATATTACTTTAGCTTATATTAATGGAGTGACCATTACCTCCATACTGCATTGTATTTTCACCACTTTCTATTTATAGTATATTTTAGTCATATTGCAGAATTAATTTCTTTCATATTTTCTAAATTTTATTAGGACATGATTTTTCTCTCCCACTACATATATCCTCAAAATATAACATGAAATATATAAAAATTAATTACTAAATATATTTGAAATGATTGACATGTGTTTGTTGCAATACTATTTATGCTTGCAAATCTACCAATAATCCCATAAGATTATGATTTATCAATCTAAGTATATATCAAAAATATTGTAAAGTTTTAAAATGAAAATTTGCAAATGTGTTTCTACTCCTATGGTTTCTATCAAAATAAAAATTAATAAATATTCTAATCTTGTAGATAAAACTCAATATAGGCAACTTATAGGTAGTTTAATGTATCTTGCTCTTTCTAGGCCTGATATTGCTTATGTTGTTAATGTGATAGATAGATTTATGTATAAGCCTTATTATGGTCATATTAATGCTATTTATAGAATACTTAAATATCTAAGTGGAACTACTAATTTAGGTTTGGAATATTTAAGTAAATATCATGTAAATTTGCTTGGTTATTGTGATAATGGCTATGTTATGGATAATTTTGAAAGAAAATCCATACGTGAATATTGTTAATCCTTGGGATCAAGTGTGATCTCTTGGTGTAGTAAGAAACAACCAACCACAACACTTTACTCAACTAAGGCTGAGTATATAAGTGCTACTCTAGCATGTCAAGAAGCCATTTGGCTTTAAATACTGCTAACAAAAATTAGGTTTAATAATAATAAATCTATTACAACATTTTTTGATAACCAATATTTAATAGCTTTAGCAAAAAATCATGTTATGCATCAAATCACAAATAACATTGAGATTCGAGCACACTTAATTAGGGATAAGATATTATATGGGATAATTTAACTCATATATTGCCCTACAAATGAGAACATTTATGATATATTTACAAAACCATTAGTAGAATCTATTTTTCTTACTTTAGAAGTAAACTAGGCCTAAAATAATTGCCCTCAAGGGGGAGTAATGCATAATATTTTTTGATGTAAATTTGTTTAAGTGTTTTTTTAAGTTTCTGTGAATTCTATTTTGATGGATGTATGCCACTTATTTTTTTTCATATTTATAGAATATGTGTGTGTGCCATTTATATATCCATTTTAATGGATTCTATTTTTTTCATGGTAATGGAATGCCACTTTTTTATCCATGTTGATGGATATTATTTTTGGGACATGACACTTTTTCCTGTTAAAAAAACATTAACCAGGATCATAATATTATGCATTAAAACAAAACAACTTCACAATAAGAACACACATCAAGATAGACATAAGATATTGATACAAATATATCATAAAATATAGATCTTCACTATATTATGCTTCCATGCTCATGATATGATACAAAAATGGAGAGTTATATCCAATATAATACAATACATGACTTTTCAGTCCTCAAACTGTTGCTCTCCCCTACAAATCTAGGAACTGCAACCTTTCACATTCTTGTCATTAAGACAAGCTCTCAACATGCCACATGTCAATGTGACTCTTCATACTCCTCTCTCTTTTGACACATTGCACTTTCACAAAGTGACACATACATTATACCAAATAATGTAATACTCACAACACCTCCCTTTAGTACATTATTTAGTAAAACATCTTTTACAATTTTTGATGACTACACATTTCTCCTTCATCAAAAATTATCTTTATTCTCTATATGCCACTACCTCTATATATTAGAAAATTGTGATCATACTTGGTATAATTTTGAAAAACCCATACAACATTACTTTTAGATTTTCCCAAGCATTCATATCAATCCATCTACAATTCATTTTTAATCTACATTATTTCCTTTCTCTTTGTAGACAAAACATGTGTGAATGGTTATGTCCACAAATTTACAAGAATAGAGATTCCAACATTTCTCTATCCTATGACCATATTTACCACAATGCTCACATCTCTTTTCTATCACCAATTTGCTATCACGTTTACCTATTACAAATTTTATTCTTGAATCATTTTGATTCACTTGTCCTGTGTACCCAAGACCTTCACATTTTGGTATTATTATTGGTACAAGTGGTTCTTTCATGCCTTGTTCAAGATTTCCCAAATATTTATGTTTGTAGCCCATTTTTTGTAGTAATTTGGAACCAATTCCCTTAGTGTGCTTCTCAAAATGGCCAAAAACATCATCACATTGCTCAATATAAATTTGAGCATCACTATGTCTATCATCATTTGAGTCTATGTCCTCATCAATTACAATGGCATAGGCTATATCTGAACAATCACAAACCATGGTCAAATCACTTTCATTTGGAAAGGGATCACAACATGCATCTGTTTCCTTCTCACAAATATCATTAGTATCACAACATTCATCCACCATTATTGGCTTAAAATCATTAATATCACAAACAACATCCTTCATCAATGACTTATTTTCTTATGCTTTTATTTTGAAAACATTAAGAGTAAAAATTTATTTGTATATTATTTTCAATAAACAAGTAGGTATAGTGATAAATTTTTTATGGTATTCATTAGCATCATTAATGACTCCTTGTATGCATTGTTGGAGTAAAAAAAAATATCCTTTTTGAACTTCTTCAAGAATGTGATTTAGTTCTTTTATCACTTTGTTTGAAACAAATTTTTCATCTTCCTTAGCTTCTTGACATAAATTTTTCAACAAACTTTGTTTCTTGTATTTTGGCATTTTTTTCTTGTTCTTTCCTCCCTTTGATTTAATTTTTCTTTTGAGGTAGAAAACCTTTTACCTCCCAAAATTAAATCAATTCAAGAAAAAAACTGAAATTCCTTTTTAAGTTTTCCTCAACCTTTGAAGTGGAAAACCTTTTATCTCAAAAAAAATAAAAAAAACTGAAATTTACTCTTATTTATTTATTTAATTTTAAAAAAACTTTTTTTTCTCTTCTAATTTCAAAAAACTTTCTTTCCCTCCCAATTTTTTCCTTTTCTTATATCTCATTTTTTTTGTTTTTATAACTCCCTAAAAAAGTTTAGTTTCAAAAACTTATATCTTCCTTAAAAAAAACTTATTCTTTTATTTTATTTTATTTTTTACTTTTTCACCTTTTATGACACCTTTTCTTTTTTCTTTTTTTTTTTTCTTTTTTTTTGTTTTAAAAAAAAAAATTCTCTTATATCTCCAAAAAAGGAAACTTAAAATAAAACCTTTTAAAAAGAACTAAAACTTTACCACCTCCCAAAAAAAGGTGCATGAATATTTTGCTTTTGGTACGCTATTCTAATTTCTACTGCTTTGGATTTGAGCCTCCTCCTGACACTACTGACCATACAAAATGGGCCTGGCACGTGTCTTCTACATAGAGTAACTCCTTCGCACATTAACTCCTCTATATTTTTGCCATGTACTTGCATTTTCTCCACCATGCGGCCACTACGTTCTCAACGTCCTCCACGACTTGCAATTTAGGGTTTGACAAAGGAATGATATAGTAATAACTCTTCATCATTGAGATCATCTCAGATGGTGGTAGAACCTACAACAATTTTTCACTCTGTAGATTTGAAAAGGGATTTAGCTAGGGCTAGGAACTAAAAATGAGGGTGCAGCACATCTGAAGGCGATAGACGATCAACGAACCAGCCCCACAGGGTTTTCTCCCAAAAAATGGACTTTTCCAAATAGACATAGGGTGGGGGTCAAAACAACCCATCTTCATTTCATTCATGGTTGAAAAATCTACAATAAATGTGGTTTAGATTCCCGTAGGCTACCTCCAATGGAAAATTTGTGAAATACTGGTTAAAAACTTGCAGCAAAAAACACTTTAGCCAATATTTTGAAATCCAAGGGTGAAAACAATTTTTATTTTATTTTGATTTCGTAATTTTTGGGGTTTCCAAGGGAAGCGAAAAAGGAAAGATTTTTTTTTCTTTCTCCAAAAAATAGGAGCGGGGTTCAACCTCCACAAAAAAAATTATCAACTGAAAAAAAAAAAAAAAAGTTTCCTATTTTTTACACCTCTCCAAACTTCAACTAAAAATTCAAATTCCACAAACTGACTTCATGTTTTCAACCATAAAATATTCTATAGTTAATCATTTTTTCTAGAGTAGTACTCGGATGGGTGACCTCCTAAGAAGCCTTGATTTTTGCACCTCTCAATTCTTTTTTGTTATTCATTTTCTTTTCTTTCAACCTCTATTTTTATTTTCGAATCTGGTTGTTCTCTTCTTCCACTCCATCACTAGGATATCAAAAATCTCCTTGTATTTAACACCTCAAATGGGTATACGAAGGACACAAGCTTATACTGAGAGTGGGGGTGAACAGTATAAGATAAAATTGTTTACTTTTCAATCCAAATGATAACAACAATAATATCAAGGTAATAAATAATGCATAAATCATCACACACATGAGAGACATGGATTTAACATGGTTCACCCAATGTGGGCTACGTCCATGGAGAAAATATTTCTTATAACTTTTCTCAAAAAATATCTTGGGAATCAAATCCCTAAGACCATTCTCAAGAAGAAGATCCATATTGAAGATTGAAATCTTCAATACCTAAACAATGTAATATAGGGGGGTGTTAGAGTTAAAGTATATTACATCATTTGGGTCATGTAAATGTACCACCTTTGGTACATAGTTAGAGTAGGATATTACTTTAGGAGGAAGTTAGCTACTCACTTAAAATCAATGTAATAAATGAACAAGTGTTAATGTGTAAGTTGTAATGTGCAAGGTGTCCCCTTGTACAACTAGGTAGAGTGATGGCCAAGAAATCTCTCTTCCTATATAAAGGGCCTCATAGAGATATCAAGTTCATATCAAGCATATCAAGTGAATTATAGTAGAGTGTAGTAGATAGTGGTAGAACTCTTGAATGGAGTACAATATAGTACTTTAGCTTATATTAATGGAGTGACCATTACCTCCATATTGCATTGTATTTTCACCATTTTCTATTTATAGTATATTTTAGTCATATTGCAGAATTAATTTCTTTCATATTTTCTAAATTTTATTAGGACATATGATTTTTCTCTCCCACTACATATATCCTCAAAATATAACATGAAATATATAAAAATTAATTACTAAATAGATTTGAAATGATTGACATGTGTTTGTTGCAATACTATTTAGGCTTGCAAATCCACCAATAATCCCATAAGATTATGATTTATCAATCTAAGTATATATCAAAAATATTGTAAAGTTTTAAAATGAAAATTTTCAAATGTGTTTCTACTCCTATGGTTTCTATCAAAATAAAAATTAATAAATATTCTAATCTTGTAGATAAAACTCAATATAGGCAACTTATAGGTAGTTTAATGTATCTTGCTCTTTCTAGGCCTGATATTGCTTATGTTGTTAATGTGATAGATAGATTTATGTATAAGCCTTATTATGTTCATATTAATGCTATTTAGAGAATACTTAAATATCTAAGTGGAACTACTAATTTAGGTTTGGAATATTTAAGTAAATATCATGTAAATTTGCTTGGTTATTGTGATAATGGCTATGTTATGGATAATTTTGAAAGAAAATACATACGTGAATATTGTTAATCCTTGGGATCAAGGGTGATCTCTTGGTGTAGTAAGAAAAAACCAACCATAACACTTTACTCAACTAAGGCTGAGTATATAAGTGCTACTCTAGCATGTCAATAAGCCATTTGGCGTTAAATACTGCTAACAAAAATTAGGTTTAACAATAATAAATCTATTACAACATTTTTTGATAACCAATATTTAATAGCTTTAGCAAAGAATCATGTTATGCATCAAATCACAAATAACATTGAGATTCAAGCACACTTAATTAGGGATAAGATATTATATGGGATAATTTAACTCATATATTGCCCTACAAATGAGAACATTTATGATATATTTACAAAACCATTAGTAGAATCTATTTTTATTACTTTAGAAGTAAACTAGGCCTAAAATAATTGCCCTCAAGGGGGAGTAATGCATAATATTGTTTGATGTAAATTTGTTTAAGTATTTTTTTAAGGTTTTGTGAATTCTATTTTGATGGATGTATGCCACTTATTTTTTTTCATGTTTATAGAATATGTGTGTGTGCCATTTATATATCCATTTTAATGGATGCTATTTTTTTCATGTTAATGGAATGCCACTTGTTTATCCATGTTTATGGATATTATTTTTGGGACATGACACTTTTTCTTGTTAACAAAACATTAACCATGATCATAATATTATGCATTAAAACATAACAACATCACAATAAGAACACACATCAAGATAGACATAAGATATTGATACAAATATATCATAAAATATAGATCTTCACTATATTATGCTTCCATGCTCATGATATGATACAACAATGGAGAGTTATATCCAATATAATACAATACATGACTTTTCAGTCCTCAAACTGTTGCTCTCCCCTACAAATCTAGGAACTGCAACCTTTCACATTCTTGTCATTAAGACAAGCTCTCAACATGCCACATGTCAATGTGACTCTTCATACTCCTCTCTCTTTTGACACATTGCACTTTCACAAAGTGACACATACATTATACCAAATAATGTAATACTCACAACACCTCCCTTTAGTACATTATTTAGTAAAACATCTTTTACAATTTTTGATGACTACACATTTCTCCTTCATCAAAAATTATCATTATTCTCTATGTGCCACTACCTCTATATCTTAGAAACTTGTGATCATACTTGGTATAATTTTGAAAAACCCATACAACATTACTTTTAGATTTTCCCAAGCATTCATATCAATCCATCCACAATTCATTTTTAATCTACATTATTTCCTTTCTCTTTGTAGACAAAACATGTGTGAATGGTTATGTCCACAAATTTTACAAGAATAGAGATTCCAACATTTCTCTATCCTATGACCATATTTACCACAACGCTCACATCTCTTTTCTATCACCAATTTGTTATCATGTTTACCTATTACAAATTTTATTCTTGAATCATTTTGATTCACTTGTCCTGTGTACCCAAGACCTTCACATTTTGGCATTATTATTGGTACAAGTGTTTCTTTCATGCCTTGTTCAATATTTCCCAAATATTTATGTTTGTAGCCCATTTTTTTATAGTAATTTGGAACCAATTCCCTTAGTGTGCTTCTCAATATGGCCAAAAACATCATCACATTGCTCAATATAAATTTGAGCATCACTATGTCTATCATCATTTGAGTCTATGTCCTCATCAATTACAATGGCATAGGCTCTCTCTGAACAATCACAAACCATGGTCAAATAACTTTCATTTGGAAAGGGATCACAACATGCATCTATTTCCTTCTCACAAATTTTATTAGTATCACAACATTCATCCACCATTATTGGCTTAAAATCATTAGTATCACAAGCAACATCCTTCATCAATGACTTATTTTCTTATGCTTTTATTTTGAAAACATTAAGAGTAATAATTTATTTGTATATTATTTTCAATAAACAAGTAGGTATAGTGATAAATTTTTCATGGTATTCATTAGCATCATTAATGACTCCTTGTATGCATTGTTGGAGTAAAAAAAAATATGCTTTTTGAACTTCTTCAAGAATGTGATTTAGTTCTTTTATCACTTTGTTTGAAAAAAAATTTCATCTTCCTTAGCTTCTTGACATAAATTTTTCAACAAACTTTGTTTCTTGTATTTTGGCATTTTTTTCTTGTTATTTCCTCCCTTTGATTTAATTTTTCTTTTGAGGTAGAAAACCTTTTACCTCCCAAAATTAAATCAATTCAAGAAAAAAAACTTAAATTCCTTTTTTTAGTTTTCCTCAACCTTTGAAGTGGAAAACCTTTTATCTCCAAAAAAATAAAAAAAACTGAAATTTACTCTTATTTATTTATTTAATTTAAAAAAAACTTTTTTTTCTCTTCTAATTTCAAAAAACTTCCTTTCCCTCCCAATTTTTTCCTTTTCTTATATCTCATTTTTTTTGTTTTTATAACTCCCTAAAAAAGTTTAGTTTGAAAAACTTATATCTTCCGTAAAAAAAAAATTATTCTTTTATTTTATTTTATTTTTTACTTTTTCACCTTTTATGACACCTTTTATTTTTTCTTTTTTTTTTTAATTTTTTTTATTTTTTTTAACAAAAAATTCTCTTATATCTCCAAAAAAGGAAACTTAAAATAAAACCTTTTAAAAATAACTGAAACTTTACCACCTCCCAAAAAAAGGTGCAAGAATATTTTGCTTCTGGTATGCTATTCTGATTTCTACTGCTTTGGATTTGAGCCTCCTCCTAACACTATTGACCATACAAAATGGGCCTGGCACATGTCTTCTACACAGAGTAACTCCTTCACACATTAACTCCTCTATATTTCAGCCATGTACTTGCATTTTTTGCACCATTCGGCCACTACGTTCTCAACGTCCTCCATGACCTGTAATTTAGGGTTTGACAAAGGAATGATATAGTAATAACTCTTCATCATTGAGATCATCTCAGATGGTGGTAGAACCTACAACAATTTTTCACTCTGTAGCTTTGACAAGGGATTTAGCTAGGGCTAGGAACTAAAAATGAGGGTGCAGCACATCTGAAGGTGACAGACGATCAACGAACCAGCCCCACAGGGTTTTCTCCCAAAAAATGGACTTTTCCAAATAGACATAGGGTGGGGGTCAAAACAACCCATCTTCATTTCATTCATGGTTGACCAATCTACAATAAATGGGGTTTAGATTCCCGTAGGCTACCTCCAATGGAAAATTTGTGAAAGACTGGTTAAAAACTTGCAGCAAAAAATACTTTAGCCAATATTTTGAAATCCAAGGGTGAAAACAATTTTTATTTTATTTTGTTTTTGTAATTTTTGGGGTTTCCAAGGGAAGCAAAAAAGGAAAGATTTTTTTTTCTTTCTCCAAAAAATAGGAGCAGGGTTCAACCTCCACAAAAAAAATTATCAACCGAAAAAAAAAAAAAAGTTTCCTATTTTTTTTACACCTCTCCAAACTTCAACTAAAAATTCAAATTCCACAAACTGACTTCATGTTTTCAACCATAAAAAACTCTACAATTAATCATTTTTACTAGAGTAGTACTCGAATGGGTGACCTCCTAAGAAGCCTTGATTTTTGCACCTCTCAATTATTTTTTGTTATTCATTTTCTTTGCTTTCAACCTCTATTTTTATTTTCGAATCTGGTTGTTCTCTTCTTCCACTACATCACTATGATATCAAAAATCTCCTTGTCTTTAACACCTCAAATGGGCATATGAAGAACACAAGCTTATACTGAGAGTGGGGGTGAACACTATAAGATAAAATTGTTTACTTTTCAATCCAAATGATAACAACAATAATATCAAGGTAATAAATAATGCACAAATCATCACACACATGAGAGACATGGATTTAACGTGGTTCACCCAATGTGGGCTGCGTCAATGGAGAAAATATTTCTTATAACTTTTCTCAAAAAATATCTTGGGAATCAAATCCCTATTACAATTTTTATGGACCTCTATCCAAAGGAGGAACCAATCCCCTATGCTCAAGTTCGTGGACCTCTATCCATAGGATAAATCTATCCCCACTACTCTAGCTAGTGGACATCTATCCATAGGATAAATATATCCCATTTGCTTTGGTAGGCTCCAAAGTTAGCTATCAACTTTGCTCAACTCTGATCAAATTTTCTCATAACTCTTATCAAATCTTCTCACATCTCTGATCAAATCTACCCATAAATCTGATCAAATCTGCTCAACTACCTGTACTGATCTATCTCATACTTGCTCATAAGTCCTACTTAGAACTTCTCACAAACCTTATCAAAAGGTCTACTCAAAATAGCTTACAATCCTGCTCTAATATACTCACTATATTTTCTCAAATCTGCTCTAACAAATGCTCAAAATTTGTTCATAACACTTGCTTTGATAAAATTACTTTGGACATATTCTACCTAGATTTATTATTCAAGAACATATAGAAAATGATATGGACTATAATTTATCTATATGTTCTTTTCAATATTACTCAAACCAATGCCCAAAATCTTCAAAAATTTATTTAAACAATCAAGCATAACTTGTTTCACAAACCATAGATCAAATAATCCAAACAATGCACATATACAATCCTTATTTCTTCACCTTAAGAATCAGAAATATTTGCTCAACCAAACACCTTAAATAAGGACTGATATCACCATATCTCTTGACTTGCTTTGATGAAGAAGTGCCCTCAAAAACTATCTCAAAATATTTTATCTTTCTTATACCACTTTCAAGGGTTAGTTAGCATAGCACTTTTCAATCATCCACATGATAAACCTCTCTTCAAAATGTGCACAAAAATATTACTTTACAATTCCCTTTAATTTCTCAAAACAAGGTTTTTTAATCAAAGAACAAAACCCTTCAAACTTTCTTTCACCATGCAGAAATACACACAATAATTAAACCACAAAACACCTTATAAATCCTACTTTTAAAACACACACAATCAACTCATACAATGAAAGAATATTTATCACACCTTATTTCTCCTTCTAAATAGATTTTAAAAAATAACCTTGTCACGCCTTATTTCTCCTATATCAAATGATAAAAAATGAATGACAACTAAACCTTACAACTCCCACAAAAATCAAATAATAATTGAGAAATAAACACCTCTTTTATTCTACCCTCAATGTGACTCGAACCTCTCACCTCGTGAGGCTAAAGTACCCAACTAAATGGCCACAACCAATTGCACTAACGTAGTCTATGAGAACACAAATGCACCAATCACCTTTTACTTCCTCCTACCGTGAACTCTACCCAACCAAACAAAAATGGTTCACGATGGGTTTCAAACCTGAAACCTCCTTCTCACAACACCTTCATGTAGGCTCAACCACCAACTGGTCTAGCTAGCTGGATGGTATTTTATGAGCACCAATCCAAACATAAACCTTCACTGTTTACTGTAGATGACTACGCTCTCCTTTGCTTTCCTTATGTGTCACGTGTAAGGAATCAGATATCAAAATTATTGCTTGCACAATTTTGAACAACTCAAAAATGACTTTAGACATGGGGTATTAATATAATATAATTTTACAAAAACCCAATTTTACTTGAAATTGAAGAGACTCCAAAATTCAAAAGGCATTTTAGGTTTGAATCTATGTGGATGCACCACCCTGATCTCAGAGATAGAATTTCTCAGTGGTGGCAGCATTCTTGTCAGGGCAAGCCTTCATTCAGATTAGCACAGAAACTTAAAGTGGTGAAAGAAAATCTAAGGATCTGGAATAAAGAAATTTTTGGAAATATTTTTGAAAACAAGAAAGTCATCTCCGAAAGGTTATCAATCATTGAGAAAAAACTTGAAGAGGGATTTCCAGACCCTTCCCTACAGGAAGATGAAAAGAAAGCCCTTGCTGAGTACCATAATGTTTTAGCCTGCGAGGAGACTTTTTGGCGGCAAAAGTCTAGAGCTACCTGGCTAAAAGAAGGTGATGCCAACACAAGATTTTTTCATGCATCTACATTAAGGAACAGAAGCCACAATAGAATTAAAGAACTTGTTAGAGATGATGGGTCATTCCTTTCTAGTCCTAATGAGATAAAAAATGAAGCAGTTTCCTATTTTCAGAATCTTTTAGGAGAAGAACATTTCAGTTCTGCCTTAGCTTCAGAATCAATGCTTTACCATATTCCTCATTTAATTTTTGATGACTTGAATGGGGAGTTAATTAAGCCTTTCACGGATGAAGAAATCAAAGAGGCCCTCTTCTCAATGAACCCTGATAAAGCTCCAAGTCCAGACGGGTTTTCACCTCATTTTTTTCAGGCTTTTTGGGATATTGTAGGTTTTGATGTATGTGCTACTATCAAGGAATTTCAGTCCATAAAGCATATTCCGAGAAGTTTTAACTCCACTTTTATTGCTTTAATCCCAAAGATTCCTACTCCTAGATCTATGATGGATTTTAGACCTATTAGCCTTTGTAATGTTGCTTATAAAATTTTGACCAAGGCGATTGCAAATAGAATGAGGAAGATCCTTCCTATGTTTATTGATGTTTGTCAAGGCAGTTCAGTCCCTGGAAGGTCCATCCTTGATGGTGTCATAACAGTTCATGAAGCCCTCCATTCGGTAGTCCAGACTAAAAAACCTGCTTTTGCTCTCAAGCTGGATATGAACAAGGCTTATGACCGCATAAACTGGAGTTTTGTCTCTACCATTCTTCAGAAATTTGGTTTTCATCATGAATGGATCAAGCTTTTGGAAGGATGTTTTATGAAACCTTGGTTTTCAGTCCTTGTTAATGGTGCTCCTGCTGGATACTTTCAAAGTAAAATGGGCCTAAGGCAAGGTGACCCTATATCTCCCATGTTGTTTATCATTGTGGCTGAAGCCCTTGGGAGGACAATCAAAGTTGCCTGTAATATTGGTCTTATTTCAGGAATTAAAGCATCATCACAAACACAGGCAGTTACACATGAACAGTTTGTGGATGATACTTTGTTGTTAACTCTTGCATCAGTTTTTGAGGCTAAGGTCATAAAACATATTCTAGAGCTATATGAGGATGCTTGCAGGGCAAAAGGTAAATTTTTCAAAGAGTAAAATTTATTTCTTTAACACTCCCATTCAGAGGCAGATTAAGATTTCTAGGATTCTTGGATGCTCAGTGTCTACTCTTCCATCCACATACTTAGGCCTTCCTTTATTTACAGGAAGAGCTATTGATTCCATGTGGACTAATGTAATTGAAAGAATTCAGAGGAAGCTGGCTGGATGGAAAGGGAATTTGTTATCTCAACCTGGCAAGGCAGTTCTCACCAGGTTTTCCATTCAAAGCATCCCTGTCTACTTTCTCTCTATTTTTAAAGCTCCTACAAGTGTCTACACTAAAATTGAACAGATCCAAAAGAGGTTCCTATGGACTGGTTCTGAATCTAAGCAGCGCTTTCACTTGGTGTCCTGGGATAGGGTTTGCAAACCAAGGGAGTTTGGAGGTTTTGGGCTAAGGAGAATAAAACATTTAAATATGACCCTCCTGGCCAAACAAGCATGGCGTATTTTGACAAATGCAAATGCAGAATGGATTACTATAATCAGAAGAAAGTACTTGCAAGAAACTAAATTCTTAAGCTATTCCTTTCCTCCCAGGGGATCAATTTTTTGGAAATCAATCCTTCAAACTAAAAACCTGCTAAGCAAAGGGCTATGTTGGAAACTGGGAAATGGAAGAAACATTGATTTCTGGGACCAAAAATGGTTAAAGGACTATCCCCTCTCTGCAGACCCCATCCTTTCAACCCTTAGAGCTTGGACAATTGAAGTTTTTGGTACCAAAGTTGCAGATTTTATTACTTTGTCAAACAATAGAAGGGTATGGAAGCCAATAATGAACAATGATCTACCAGGGGCATCAATAATACTGGAGAATGAATTAAGATAGTCTTTACTCCCTTCTGACATTCTTGAGGCCCAGCTTATCTGGGAAGCTTCAGACAATGGGGAATTTTCTGTCAATACTGCTTATCTGATGCTTATTGATAATGATGAACCTACTTTCCCTCACTTGGAAGTTTGGCCCAAAAGCATTGTTCCGAAGGTTGGGTTTTTTGCATGGCTGGCCATCCAAAATAAGATCCTCACCATGGATAACTTAATAAAAAGAGGTGTGATTGTTGTTAATAGGTGTTATCTCTGTATGTCTGAGTGGGAGTCTATTGATCATTTGTTTCTGTATTGTAATTTTTTTGTCTCAATCTTGTTAGGTCTCGTTACAAGTGTTTCATATTTATTGGGTCCATCCTCAGTCCATTTTTGACTTATTTGTCCAGTGGCCTTCTCCCTTTTTGAATAGGCATCTTAGGTATATGTGGAAGATCTACCTTCATCACTACTTGTGGCAGATATGGTTGGAAAGGAATCTTCGGGCCTTCTTGGATAAGGTTTCTCAGTCATCCTCTCGTCTGTCAAAAATTTTAGTATATGCTAATGAGAATGCTTGTTTAGTGCCTACAGCATCTAGACCTCCAAATCCTTTTGAAGCTTCATTAGGCTAGTCATTAAACTTACCTCTCACTGATGGCCTCAATCATCCTCAAGTCTGTCCTAGAACCATGATCACATGGACCCCACCCCCCCTAGGGTGGATTATGTTAAATTTTGATGGGGCATCTAGGGGCAACCCAGGTGAAGCTGGGGCTGGTGGCTTACTTAGATACCACAAGGGTGAGGTGCTTGTAGCTTTTGCTAAACATCTTGGAGCTCAAACTAACAATGTGGCTGAAGCGAGGGTAGTTTGGAGGAGCCTCAAGGTGACAGAGAATTATCCAGGGAAACTGTTGGTGGAAGGTGATTATCTTATTATTATAAATATTTTAAAGAACACTAAGAGAGATCCTTGGAGATTTGATGACTACATCCACGAAGCAAGGGCTCTAATTCATGATCAACCTGAGGCCATAATTTTGCATACCTTCCAGGAAGCAAACATGGCAGCTGATAGGCTGGCAAATGAAGGTATTGTAGTAGCAAATTTGATCATGTGGACTGAAAATCTTCCTCATGCAGTCTCAATGGTGATAGATAATGAAAAATTTTAGATTGGAAGGCTCAAAGTGGATCAATGACAAAAAATGGGGGCATTTTTAAAAATATTTTTTGAACCTTATAATGGCTTTTGTCATATTTGTTTTTTTTGTTCATGTGACTAGTGTTTTTTGCAGCTGGTGGGGCATTGATATAGGTTTTTTATCTACAAATTCATGCATGGGAAACATCCGCTTTGGCCTCAAGTATTTCCCAAGGTGTGTTTGGATTCGATGTCGCAAAAAGGCCCTAGCAAGAAATAACAAAGTGTTGGAGATCCCTGACAATGAGGTACCAGACCCCACCATAATAGTCTTGGAGAAGATGACAATTTCTTCAGCATCCAACAGTATCAACCAGTTGAAGAATCTGTCTGGCCTCATCAGTGTAGCTGTTGATTTGTGTGATTCTCTAAATCTTCTGTTTTATAGCTAGCAGTTCCAGGGGAACAAGGAGTCGAAGGCAAAATAAATATGATGGCAAGGAGGATGATAAGAAGTTAGATGAGGACTACAAGGAAGACTGCTTGGCCTCTTGGCTGTCCATTCTATGGGATGTTTTTTTTTACCATATTCTATTATTTTATATGGGCACAAGCTACTCTGCATGGTGCTTGCATGATTAGTTTTTGTCTTTGTTAGTTCTATTTTGCGTCTTTCTTTTCTGATGGCCATAATATTAGGCTTCCATAGTTTAGTTTGGCTGTATTCGATGGAAGAGTAGGTCTTGGCCCTTTTTGTTGTCAGTTTAAACTTTTAGGGCTTGGCCTTTGTCCAGTTGGTCAGTGGACCCTATTTTGTAAAATGGTTTTGGGTCAACCGGTTAAAAACCGGTTTTAATTATAATATTCTCTTACTTACCAAAAAATATATATATAATATAATTTTTTTTCCCAAAGTTGGCCCACCTTGTCTTTTTTACACCATATGACGTCAACCACCTCAATTTGAAATTAATTTGAATTACCTTCAATTACTTGGCGCTCAAATGATATTATAACTTGAAATATTTATATTATAATAAAGATATTATAATATTAATCCTTTTGAACCTTGCCTTCACAATTAATATTATTGCCTTCAATAATATTAATATCTTGCCTTCACTTTTAAACCATTGTTCCAAAGAACTCTTAAGCATTTTTTCCTTCATTATAATATTCAAAAATAAATATTATAATGCTTTTATCAAAAAATTTCCTCTTTTGAGATAAACTTGTGCCTTCATTATTGACATTACTTGGAATAATAATTGTGCCTTGAGAATTTTTCTTGACATCAATGACATCTCTCTTTTGACATCAATGACAACAATTTGCACAAATATTTCTAACAGCATGTCGTCGGATGGCAACAATTGTCTCAAAAACTATATTCACTCCAGCTCTCCATGGCTCTCTAGTTTTTTGGTTTTCTCCATAGCTTTCTCAACCTTGGTTTATCCATATCTCTCCCAACCTTGCTCTGATACCATGTTGGAACATGACACTATTTATTGTTAATAAAATATTAACCAGAATCAGAATATATGCATTAAAACATAAAAACATCACAATAATAACACACATCAATATAGACACAAGATATTGACACAAATATATCGCAAAAAAAAGATCTTCATTGTATTATGCTTCTATGCTCATGATATGATACAACAATGGAGAGTTATCTCCAATATAATACAATACATAACTTTTCAGTCCTCAAACTGTTGCTCTCCCTTAAAAATATGAGAAATGCAACATTTTACATTCTTGTCATTAAGACAAGCTCTCAACATACCACATGTCAATGTGACTCTTCATACTCCTCTCTTTTTTGACACATTACACTTTCACAAAGTGACACATACATTAGACCAAATAATGTAATACTTACAACAATTATTTTTCTATGTTAATGGAATATGTATGGCACTTGTTTATCCATATTGATGGAGACCCTCTGACAATGAGAAAATAAACAAGGAAACAGTGGAGGATATCGCAAATGGGACCTAGTCGACATTTTTTTCCGATGAGTCTGACAATGATAAGCAAGAAACCAAACCCCCCTTCTAGCTGGTGAAGGGAGGTGGGAAAAAACCTAAACCCTTGATATGAAGGTTCTCTCATGGAACATGGGGGGCCTAAATGAGGTAGCCAAGTAGAGGTTTGTGGCTGGCATAAGGAAAAGGATTGATCCTTCCATATTCATCATGCAATAAACCAAAATCGATGAATTCTACTCTCAAAAGGCTACCAAGGCCATTTGGGCCAGTGGAGACTGCCTTTTTAGTCCTGCTCAAGGCACATTGGGGGGATTATGTATCTGTGGGATCCTACCCTAGTCGAAGGAAGGATTTTGTCATCATCGAATAGGATCCTATTGGTCCAAAATCTGCCACAGGAAAGGATTTTATAATTGCACCCTAGACCTAGCCAACATTGAAAGGCTGGAAGCAAGAAATGGCTCCCAGACCAATCTCCAGAGTGGGCTGGTTCCCTTTACTAATCTAAATTTTTGTTTGAAGATAAGGGTTGTTGGAATGAAATTAAAAGTTGCAGAAAGAAATGAAATATGGCCACAGGCCGGAGTTATGGGATCGGAAGAACAACAGAAAAAAACTTAAAGTGCGGCAACAACAAGCAACAAAATATAATGACTCCACTCCCACACAACTGTATGCAGAAAATCTCTCCAAGATTACACTCCAAGAATCATATCCTTACAAGCAAGATTCAAATCCAATATGCAGAATTTGAATGTAACAGCACTCAAGGAATATAAATTCGATTAGAAATGCAACGAACAGAAAATACAATCACCCAAACAACTACTTGAAAAATCCGAAGCCAATAATTTATTCTTGCAAATGCACTTCCAGTTTTTAGCAAAACTTCCAACCTTTTGAAATGCGAATTACATTGGTTTTTATAGAGGTCCGTCCTATTTGTAGCATTAAATATTTTAAACTGACCTTCTTGAGATCTACAATCATGCAAAGGAAACGAGGAACATGATCCCCTTAATCGCAGTCGCGAAGAAATAAAAATTAAATTCCATGAAACGCTCGCGGCCCTTCATTAAATTTGATTCTTTGAATATGTGCATGAAAAACCATTGAATTAATCCATGAACAACAACTTCGAACCAATAAACCCTTTAATTTTGGTAGCCTGGGCACTCTTTGACCTTAACCGCATTGGAAATCCACAAATTATTAAATTCGGGTCAGCATTAAATCGTCGAAACCCAAAAATATCTCCTCGGCCGTTCACACTGCACTTGGCGGGAAAACTGCGCAGGTCGCGAAAACGCGACGGGTCGCGAAATCGTGACATAATTTTACGTCATACGCTTCGCTGCTGAAGACCCGCGATTCTGGAACATGTCGCGATATCGCTACATGTTCGGCTCCGTCTTGCTCCTCCCTGCGCTCTGCCCCGCGAAAACGAAACATGTAGCGATTTCGCTACATGTTTCTTCTCTCCACATCAACCGCTATTTTTCATCGCGATTCGCTGACATGTCAGTGACGCGCTGCAAGATTTTAACTTTGTTCCTCTGAAGCCGCCAGTGTCGCGATTCGCTGACATGTCAGCGAATCGCTGCAATTTTTTGACTTAATGCTTTTGACGCCGACCGACCCGCGATTCCGGAACATGTCGCGATATCGCGACGGTTCCGCCCAACCTGCCTGCGTTGACTGCGTTGACCGCGATTCTGCGACATGTCAGCGCATCGCTGCAGTTTTCAGACTTAGTCATTTTTTGCTCATTTTTTCTCCTTTTTTCACCCAAGCTGCATCAAAGCTAAAGTCAAAGGTCAGATTTCCAACAATACACTAATGCATTAATCAATGAGAATCAATGTGGCAAAAATGCCAACATTCTTGGCGGCTCGCGGGGTATACAGCTCGTTGTATGCAAGAATCCAGGCCTTAGTCCATTGGGCACAGAGTCATATCCGAATAGAAGCTGGCTGCTGCAATACATGTTCTGCTGAAAAATTGAAACTAAAAAAAAACTGCATATAACTGATTATGAAATGACTAATGGAACGCGATGATGGAGTGAGCTCTTGCGATTGCACAAGCGGTGACTGCAATGGAGTGATATGAAAATGAATGAAATTATGGAGTGGGAATGGAACTAGGAAAGCTGTGAAATGAAATGAACTAGACTGTTTACAAATGCGTAAAAGACTGAACTTAGAGGAAAGGGATAAGAAGGGACGGGGAAAAACAGAAAAGGAAAAAGAAACAACAGCTGTGGCTTATTTTGTTTTAATGCAGAAGAAAAATAAGGAAGAAGATGAAGAAAGGAAAGAGAGGAAACGGGGGAAGGGAAAAGAAGAAAGTGCTAGAAAGCCACCAAACCGTTGGGAGGAGAAAAACAAAGGAAAACAAGCATCTACGACTCGCAGGCAACAAGAGCCGAGATGAACAAATAAAAACAATACCACTCTTTTTTTTTTTTCTTCTTTTTCTTTTTTTTTGTTTTTTTCAAAATACTATATACAATAATTCACGACATGATTGGCATGTCGCCACCAGACATCCAATCTCAGAATGTTATCCGGTAAATCTGCAATGTCCTGAGCAGATCTGATCATACTTAAGTCGGTCCTTGAAATTGGGCTGGCTCCTTCCTGAAGTTCTCCATGGTGCGAACAAGATGTAATGCAGCAGATTATCCTTCTTACTAGTACCCATATGGAGGACTTCTTCAGGTACCGGATGTAGTGGCTAGAACCAACACCACCACTTTGCAGACTTTACTGGCTGTGGGTTGAGTACAGGCTCCTCTAACTCCTTGATGTGATCACAGGGCTCTTCAAGTGAGAAATCTGATTCCGGGATCTCCTCGGGCTCCGGAATTTGCACTTGTTCTTCTACTTGGCCCATCTCTTGATGAAAACTGCAAGCAATCATATTGTTCATTGCTGAAAAAGTGCTTGCATGTTCCAATCCTTGACTTTGGACGAGATCTGTCCCTTGAACTCCACATGACTGCATCTAAGGGATCTGGCATGAATGTGCAGGATAAACAGGAGCAGCAACCACCGGAGAAGGTAATGGAGTTTCTCCCCACGGTAACTTTCTCGATAAGAGCAACAGCTGTTCTACTCGCACTGCTTCCTCAAAGATTTGTGGGAACCGTTGTTCACCTGACTGTAGCAAAAAGAGACCTATGTCAAAATTAAAAGCTCGAACATAAAAGAGGTGGGCTTGGGTGGGTGATGAACGGATCTTCTCTGGAATTCTCTTCCAGCTTCTCAAGAATCGAACATTGAAGTCCGTGATGCTTTCTTGAGGTGCTCTCTTGATGTACATGAAAAATTGGTAGAGATCCAAAGAACTGTAGAAAGGATCTTCGTCAAATATTTTGATTAGTGCTCCCGCTAGATCGTCCCATGAGCTGATACTTTGAAATTTGAGCAGTCTGTACCATTGCAATGCCCTTCCTTCCATAGACTGAACCAGAAGTCGGATCATGACATCTTCATGTTCTATGACATGGATCATGGATAGAATAGCAATGTCTTCAACATGTGCCAGAGCCATGCCTTTGGTACCTTCATATTTTGCCAGGTTCTTCAGGGCACCTTCGAGAATTTCATGTTGAACTTGGAGATTCAGAGGGCCAGGATCATCCCATCGAGAAAAAACCCTCGCCTTTGTGGCAGTGGTCTGCAGAATCACAGCCATCGCCATTAAGTCAGAGTCGCCAGAAAAAAACATTCTTTGAACTTTAAAAAAAAATAGGCGTCCACGAACAGATCTTCAACTCAGCAAAGTCGCCAGATGAACTTAAAAATCTCCGCTATGAGGTCAAGACAACTCATCAAATCTTGAGACCTCCGGGTGTTAAAAGCGTGCCAAAACTGTTGGCACCGGTGGGTTTATCACTTTGGAAAATTATGCGTATCCCACCGATTATGAATTCTTGGAGACAGAAACAGTCTGTCCCACCGGGCGTGCCAAAAATTGTTGGTCCAAAATCTGCCACAGGAAAGGATTTTATAATTGCACCCTAGACCTGGCCAACATTGAAATGCTGGAAGCAAGAAATGGCTCCTAGACCAATCTCTAGAGTGGGCTGGTTCCCTTTACTAATCTAAATTTTTGTTTGAAGATAAGGGTTGCTGGAAAGAAATTAAAAGTTGCAGAAAGAAATGAAATATGGCCACAGGCCGGAGTTATGGGATCGGAAGAACAACAACAAAAAACTTAAAGTGTGGCAATAGCAAGCAACAGAATATAATGACTCCACTCCCACACAACTGTATGCAGAAAATCTCTCCAAGATTACACTCCAGGAATCATATCCTTACAAGCAAGATTCAAATCCAATATGCAGAATTTGAATGTAACAGCACTCAAGGAATATAAATTCGATTAGAAATGCAACGAACAGAAAAGACAATCACCCAAACAACTGCTTGAAAAATCCGAAGCCAATAATTTATTCTTGCAAATGCACTTCCAGTTTTTAGCAAAACTTCCAACCTTTTGAAATGCGAATTACATTGGTTTTTATAGAGGTCCGTCCTCTTTGCAGCATTAAATATTTTAAACCGACCTTCTTGAGATCTACAATCATGTGAAGGAAACGAGGAACATGATCCCCTTAATCACAGTCTCGAAGAAATAAAAATTAAATTCCATGAAACGCTCGCGGCCCTTCATTAAATTCGATTCTTTGAATATGTGCATGAAAAACCGTTGAATTAATCCATGAACAGCAACTTCGAACCAATAAACCCTTTAATTTTGGTAGCCTGGGCACTCTTTGACCTTAACCGCATTGGAAATCCACAAATTATTAAATTTGGGTCAGCATTAAATCGTCGAAACCTAAAAATATCTCCTCGGCCGTTCACACTGCACTTGGCGGGAAAACTGCGCAGGTCGCGAAAAAGCGACGGGTCACGAAATCGCGACGAGTCACGAAATCGTGACATAATTTTATGTCGTACGCTTCGCTGCTGAAGACCCATGATTCCGGAACATGTCGCGATATCGCTACATGTCCGGCTCCCTCTTGCTCCTCCCTGCGCTCTGCCCCGCGAAAATGGAACATGTAGCGATTTTGCTACATGTTTCTTCTCTCCGCATCAACCGCTATTTTTCATCGCGATTCGCTGACATGTCAGTGACGCGCTGTAAGATTCTAACTTTGTTCCTCTGAAGCCGCCAGTGTCGTGATTCGCTAACATGTCAGCGAATCGCTGCAAGTTTTCAACTTAATGCTTTTGACGCTGACCGACCCGCGATTCCGAAACATGTCGCGATATCGCGACGGTTCCGCCCAACCTGCCTGCGTTGACTGCGTTGACCGCGATTCTGTGACATGTCAGCGCATTGCTGCAATTTTCAGACTTAGTCATTTTTTGCTCATTTTTTCTCATTTTTTCACCCAAGCTGCATCAAATCTGAAGTCAAAGGTCAGATTTCCAACAATACACTAATGCATTAATCAATGAGAATCAATGTGGCAAAAATGCCAACATTCTTGGCGGCTCGCGGGGTATACAGCTCATTGTATGCAAGAATCCAGGCCTTAGTACATTGGGCACAGAGTCATATCCGAACAGAAGCTGGCTGTTGCAATACATGTTCTGCTAAAAAATTGAAACTGAAAAAAAACTGCATATAACTGATTATGAAATGACTAATGGAACGCGATGATGGAGTGAGCTCTTGCGATTGCGCAAGCGGTGACTGCAATGGAGTGATATGAAAATGAACGAAATTATGGAGTGGGAATGGAACTAGGAAAGCTATGAAATGAAATAAACTAGACTATTTACAAATGCGTAAAAGACTGAACTTAGAGGAAAGGTATAAGAAGGGACGGGGAAAAACAGAAAAGGAAAAAGAAACAACAGCTGTGGCTTATTTTGTTTTAATGCAGAAGAAAAAGAAGGAAGAAGATGAAGAAAAGAAAGAGAGGAAACGGGGAAGGGAAAAGAAGAAAGTGCTAGAAAGCCACCAAACTGTTGGGAGGAGAAAAACAAAGGAAAACAAGCATCTACGGCTCGCAGGCAACAAGAGCCGAGATGAACAAATAAAAACAATACCACTCTTTTTTTTTTTTTTTTCTTCTTTTTTCTTTTTTTTTGTTTTTTTCAAAATACTATATACAATAATTCACGACATGATTGGCATGTCGCCACCAGACATCCAATCTCAGAATGTTATCCGGTAAATCTGTAATGTCCTAACCAGATCTGATCATACTTAATTCGGTCCTTGAAATTGGGCTGGCTCCTTCCTGAAGTTCTCCATGGTGCGAACAAGATGCAATGCAGCATATTATCCTTCTTACTAGTACCCATATGGAGGACTTCTTCAGGTACCGGATGTAGTGGCTGGAACCAACACCACCACTTTGCAGACTTTACTGGCTATGGGTTGAGTACAGGCTCCTCTAACTCCTTGATGTGATCACAGGGCTCTTCAAGTGAGAAATCTGATTCTGGGATCTCCTCAGGCTCTGGAATTTGCACTTGTTCTTCTACTTGGCCCATCTCTTGATGAAAATTGCAAGCAATCATATTGTTCATTGCTAAAAAAGTGCTTGCATGTTCCAATCCTTGACTTTGGACGAGATCTGTCCCTTGAACTCCACATGACTGCATCTCAGGGATCTGGCATGAATGTGCAGGGTAAACAGGAGCAGCAACCACCGGAGAAGGTAATGGAGTTTCTCCCCACGGTAACTTTCTCGATAAGAGCAACAACTGTTCCGCTCGCACTGCTTCCTCAAAGATTTGTGGGAACCGTTGTTCACCTGACTGTAGCAAAAAGAGACCTATGTCAGAATTAAAAGCTCGAACATATAAGATGTGGGCTTGGGTGGGTGATGGACGGATCTTCTCTGGAATTCTCTTCCAGCTTCTCAAGAATCGAACATTGAAGTCCGTGATGCTTTCTTGAGGTGCTCTCTTGATGTACATGAAAAATTGGTAGAGATCCAAAGAACTGTAGAAAGGATCTTCGTCAAATATTTTGATTAGTGCTCCCGCTAGATCGTCCCATGAGCTGATACTTTGACATTTGAGCAGTCTGTACCATTGCAATGCCCTTCCTTCCAAATACTGAACCAGAAGTCGGATCATGACATCTTCGTGTTCTATGACATGGATCATGGACAGAATAGCAATGTCTTCAACATGTGCCAGAGCCATGCCTTTGGTACCTTCATATTTTTCTAGGTTCTTCAGGGCACCTTCGGGAATTTCATGCCGAACTTGGAGATTCAGAGGGCCAGGATCATCCCATCGAGAAAAAACCCTCGCCTTTGTGGCAGTGGTCTACGGAATCACGGCCATCGCCATTAAGTCAGAGTCGCCAGAAAAAACATTCTTTGAACTTAAAAAAAAAATAGGCGTCCACGAATAGATCTTCAACTCAGCAAAGTCGCCAGATGAACTTAAAAATCTCCGCTATGAGGTCAAGACAACTCATCAAATCTTGAGACCTCCGGGTGTTAAAAGCGTGCCAAAAATTGTTGGCACCGGTGGGTTTATCACTTTGGAAAATTATGCGTATCCCACCGATTATGAATTCTTGGAGACAGAAACAGTCTGTCCCACCGGGCGTGCCAAAAACTGTTGGTCCAAAATCTGCCACAGAAAAGGATTTTATAATTGCACCCTAGACCTGGCCAACATTGAAAGGCTGGAAGCAAGAAATGGCTCCCAGACCAATCTCTAGAGTGGGCTGGTTCCCTTTACCAATCTAAATTTATGTTTGAAGATAAGGGTTGCTGGAAAGAAATTAAAAGTTGCAGAAAGAAATGAAATATGGCCACAGGCCGGAGTTATGGGATTGGAAGAACAACAGCAAAAAACTTAAAGTGCGGCAACAACAAGCAATAGAATATAATGACTCCACTCCCACACAACTGTATGCAGAAAATCTCTCCAATATTACACTCCAGGAATCATATCCTTACAAGCAAGATTCAAATCCAATATGCAGAATTTGAATGTAATAGCACTCAAGGAATATAAATTCGATTAGAAATGCAACGAACAGAAAAGACAATCACCCAAACAACTGCTTGAAAAATCCTAAGCCAATAATTTATTCTTGCAAATGCACTTCCAGTTTTTAGCAAAACTTCCAACCTTTTGAAATGCGAATTACATTGGTTTTTATAGAGGTTCGTCC